>CM038144.1:342641238-345041238 GCA_021437245.1 Aegilops speltoides
CGGTTCCCCTATGAAGAAAATCTGGGTTCCCAAAAGTTGTGTTGAAAGTCTTGGTGAATGTCCTCATGACACCACACATGAAGAACAAGAACCCGGATCAAATTCTTCATATGGACCAAATTCTTCATATGGATCCAAATTCTCATATGGACCAAATTCTTCACATGGATCAAAGTCCTCATATGATTATCATCGTGCTAACAACTCTGTCTCATGAGGTAGAGCTAAGTGTTATGAATATGTGCATTATTCTTCAAACCATTATGTTCATAAATCCTCAAGGAATTACTGCTTATTCATATGCTTACCTAACCCCTCTTATGTGAGCGAAATGGTTTGGCATCTTTGCCACCTTTCTCATATGGTGCTCACGGAATGATGAACTCTTTGCCACCCCTCGGATGTGGGTGGTGAAGAAAAAGAACTAATCTCTTCTGCGGTCGGGGTCTCGGGCGTGCTCTAACGTCTGAAGAATTTCTTGGGGACTGACGAAATTGCACTGAAAGGGCCTTGAGGCAAATCATGATGAAATGAACTTTCATTTCACCGCGTCCTCATCTTGCTATATCATTTCTTTGCTTGATGAAATTCATCGATGAACTTGATATCATATTCTTCCTTGATGAAGCATGTGAGATTATAAGTTACACTAATTCATCTGCGGGATGATCAACCCAAAACCACTGAATGGGTCCTCGATAGTGGATGTACAAATCACATGTTGGTGATAAGAATCTATTGATGGATGCTCCTTATCACCATCACCTCTGAAGCATATCATCTTTCTTGACAAAGGCAAAAGTCGGTATTGGGTCTTGGTAAGGTTGCTATCTCTAAGGATAAGCACATGGACAAAGTCATGCTTGTTGAGTCCTTAGGATACAATCTCATGTCGATCTCAATGCTTTGTGATCTTGATATGGTTGTTGTCTTTGGCAAATATCGTTGTGTTGTGATTATGGAAGTGACAATTCCAAAGTCTTGAAGGCTTTAGGAGAGGAGATCTGTATATTGTTGATTTCTCTCTGGGACCACAACCAGCCGTATGTCTACTTGCAAAAGCTTGAAGGCTGGCTATGGCATCGACGACTTGGTCATGCAGGCATGAGGAATTTGAACACGCTTGTGAAGAAGAAGCATGTCATTGGCATTGAGAATGTCAAATTCCTCAAGGATCACTTATCGCGAACTGTGAAGCTGGAAAAATGACCAAGGCCAAGCATCCAGTGAAGACTATCATGACCACTACCGTCCATTGAATTGCTTCACATGGACCTCTTGGACCTAATCATTATTCAGCGGTCACTAATGATGCATCTCTATATGGTTTTGTCATTGTTGATGATTATTCTTGATATACATGGGTACACATTGTTGCCCACAAACATGAAGTGCGGGAAGTCTTCAAGCGATTTTCCTCGAGGGCTTGAACCAACTTTGGTGTGAAGATCAAGCATATCGAAGTGACAATGGGCCGAGTTCAAGAATTCGGTCTTGATGCCTATCTTGATGAACTTGGTATTACTCATGAGTTATCTGCTCCCTATACTCCTCGGCAAAATGGCGTCGTGGAGCACAAAACGAGAACTCTTGTTGAGATGGCTGCACTATGCTTGATGAATACAAAATGCCTCGGCGTTTTGGATTGATGCAATTGATCTTGCTTGCCACATCATCAACGAGTATATCTTCACAAATTCTTCAAGAAGGCGCCTATGAACTCCTCCTTGACAAGAAACCCAATGTGAGTTATTTCAAAGTCTTGATTGCTAAATGTTGGATTAGAGATCCTCACCACAACTCTAAATTTGCACGAAAGCACATGAAGGTTTATGCTTGGTTCTGGAAGGACTCGCACACCTCTGAGTCTTCAACATTGTTCTTCACAAGATTGTTGACCTTTGTAGATGTGCGGTTCGATGAAACTAATGGCTGCAAAGAGAGCACCTACCTTTGTGTTAGATGAACCAGCACTGAAGATGCTATCAAGCTCAAAGGCAGCGAGGATGTCATTCCATTGAAGAATCTGCTGAAGAATTCATTCATGTTCATGAAGAGCGTCGGTGATGCACGAAGAACATGATGATGAAAATGGTCTTTGAAGAAAATCTTGATCAAAATCCTCGGCGACAACCAACTCATCCAGCGTTGCAAAAAGTGCAAGTGGAGAAGATCATCGATGACATTAGCGCGCGAGGTCCTCTCACTGCGCTCAAAAGCATCACATTTATCTAACTTTTGTGGGCACTATGCTTTTGTCTCTATCACTGAGCCCACTAAGGTAGATGAAGCATTTACGGGCGGAGTGGATTAGGGCTATGCAAGAAGAATTACATCGATTCGAGTGAACAATGTGCAGGGAATTGGTCGATCGCCCGGATCCTCATAAGCATAATATCATTGGCACAAAGTGGATCTACCGCAACAAGCAAGATGAAAATGGCCTTGTGGTGAGGAATAAGAGCACGACTAGTAGCTCAAGGCTACACAGTTGAAGAATTGATTTCGATGAAACTTTTGCACTGTTGCTAGACTTGAGGCTATTACATATTACTTACTTACGCTAACCATCATGATATCATCTGCATTCCTCAATGGTAAGCTTGAGGAAGAAGTATATGTTGCTCAACCCCAAGGTTTTGAAGATCCCAAGAATCGACAAAGTCTTGAGACTCAATAAGGCTCTCTATGGCCTCAAGCAAGCCCCTCGGTGTGGTATGATACATTGAAGAATTCTTCGTGAAGAATGGCTTCACACCGTTCACTTGACCCTACTCTTTTACTAAATCATATGATGGTGAACTGTTTGTGTGCCAAATATATATTGATGATATTATCTTTGGCTGTCTTGACCAACGTTATAGTGATGAATTTGCCTATATGATGAGTGAAGAATATCAAATGTCTATGATGGGAGAGTTGAAATTCTTCTTAGGTCTTCAAATTAAATCGGCGCAATGGCATATTCATATCTCGGAGAAATACATCAAAGATGTCTTGAGGAAATTGGCATGCAAGATTGCAAAAGCGTCAAAATTCCTATGCCCACAAATGGCCATCTATGCCTTGATGAAAATGGTATTGACTTGATCACAAGGTATACCGCTCCATGATTGGTTCCTTATTGTACTTATGTGCATCTAGGCGGATATAATGCTTAATGTTTGCATGTGTGCCCGATTCAAAGCTGCAGAAGGAATCACACCATAAAGCTGTGAAGCATATTCTTCAATATCTAGCTCACACACCAACACTAGGATTATGGTACCCCAAGGGCTCTGCTTTTGATCTCATTGGATATTACGACTCGACTATCTTTGGTGATCGTGTGGACGCAAGTCAACATCGGTACTTGTCATTTCCTCGGACGATCTTTGATGCATTGGTCCTCGAAGAAAGCGAGCTGCGTATCCTTGTCTCTTTGAAGCTGAATACATTGCTGCTAGCTCATCTTGTGCTCAATTGCTTTGGATGAAGCAAACCCTCAAGGACTATGGCGTCAGCGTGAAGAATGTGCCTCTCCTCTGCGACAATGAGAGTGCCATCAAGATTGCTCACAACCCGATTCAGCACTTTCGAAGACAAAGCACATCTAGATTCGTCATCATTTTCTTCGTGATCATGTGTTGAAGGCGACATCTCCATCGAGCATGTGAAGGCGAAGAACAGCTAGCTGATATCTTCACTAAGCCCTTGGATGAGAAGAGATTTAGCAAGTTGCGGTGTGAGCTAAATATCTTAGAATCTTGAATGTTCTTTGAAAAGGACACATCCTAACCCTTATGCGAAATTGATGACTTAGATGTGCAACACATGAAGAAGCGTTTTCTTCAATCAATGAAGAATAACACTCTAAGTGTGAAGAAATTAATGAAGAATTTGATTCTCGAGAACCCTCGACAATTATGCAGCGGTTATGAAATCATCATTCTTATCTGATGGATCACGCCACCACAAAAGTTGAAAATCTTCAATTTGAGTTTTCCTCATTTTGAAATTCTTCAGTTTTCAAATTCTTCAACTTTGCAAAATCTTCCTTTGTTTCGCGTTTTTCTTCATTGGCTATATATATATATATATATATATATATATATGAGTTTATATCCTCTGACATTCACTTATTGCTATTTCTTCAAGTTTTATTTACGCTAAGTGAATGTGATGGGACCCTTCCCCTCTATGCTACACTCAACCCAATCTATTCACAAATTCTTCCTATGCGTTACGATTGAAACTTCGTTCAAAGTCTTCACTTTGTCCTTGTCGGTTGAAGAAATTGCGAGCGAAACTTTAAACAAATCTTATCCAGATTTTGGTTTTACGCTCAAACCGTTCCGCATCCCATGATGCATTATTTTATTCACCCGATCTTACGATCTCATACGCACGATGCGTGGGTGACACATGTCAGCGTGAAGGAGAAAGGGCGGGGCATGTTAGTCCCAAAATCTTGAGGCGAACAGTTTTTACGTATTTATAAATACCCTCTCCCTTCCTTACTTCATTTACTCCATTTCGATCATTGTCTCTCGCTCAGCTCTCCTCAAACCCTAAGCGCCGCCACTACTCCATCGCCGCCCGGTGAGGAAGAGCTTCACAGATCTCGACCTCGTCGCCCGTCGTACTCGCGCCGGCTGCGGAAATCTTCACTCCGCCCGCCGTCGTACCCGTCTTCCTCTGCCAAGTTAGGCGTGGGAGATCTAACCCAGCGAACTTCATAGCTGTTCATCTCTGTTAAATCGTGTTCTTGATTCGAATACTCATGTCATTTCTTTGAATCACTAGGTTCTCATCAACAACTCATTTGCAGCGTTCCTCGAAGAAAAACTGCATACTTCTTGAGTGTTCAATTGTTCAAATTCCTCATCGAAGAAAATGGCTGAAGAAAGAGACCACGGAAGGAGGAAAAAAAACGGAGGTCATGGCGCTTCGAGATCCTGATGAAATATACAAGGATTATTGCACACAGATGAAGCCAAGTTTGGCAAAGAAACAAGAATCGGCATAAAGTGCACATTCGGAGGATTGAGCGAAGATGGGCACGAGAATGGAGGAATATCGATATGTTACTCCAAAGTACATGAAGAAATTAGCCTTAAATCCTCCATGCCCAAGAGCTCCATTGGCTTTTGGCCAAGTCGTGATCCCACTAGCATCAAAAGTGGTGAAGACTTTCGAGAAGAATGGGCTGGGCGCCAAGCAAAATTGGCAAGACAAGCCAAGGAGGCGGTGAGGAAATTCAATGAGGATTCTGCTGCTGCTCTGCTTGCCTGAGACCTCGGTCAAGCCGAGAAATCAATGCCAAAGCCTGCTGCATAAGCCAAGTGCTTCACCATCAGCGCCCTCACGGCCAAGTTCCTCGGCCGCGCCCTCACGGCAAATTCCTCGAGACTACTCTGCTCCACCAAAGTCCTCGGCAGCTCCTCCAAGTCCTCAACTCCACATGCATCGGCTACATGTCAAGGACTCGGGGTTTCTCAATTGCTACGGTGTCTCGTGAGTTCCTCATTTGCACCAATTTCCTCATCATGGACCCACTCATGCGAAGACAAAAGCAACAGTGGGGCCGGTCCTCGGCCAAGTCAAGAAAAGCAGGTTGCTTTCAAGTGCCCTCGATGATGAGGCTTACGATGAAGAACTTGCGAAATCATCGAGAGAGACAAGCAAAAGGCCGCGAGCCAAAGGAACACTGTGCCCTTACGGATCGAAGAAGATCCTCGACTATATTGACTTATGGCATAAGGATCTAAACACTCAATGCACGATCGCCTCGACTCTGGTCAAAGTCATATCTTGACCCATTTCATCTCTCAAGAAAATGGAAGTTTGAAAAGGCTCGTGAGATAAAGAGAGCACAAGCTAGAAAGGAGAAGCTTGAAGAAGAGCGTTGTCGGTGACACACGAAGAACTTCTCAAGGCTCAATCTGAGATCAAGCCCTCGGCAAAGATTTGATGCATACAATGCTGATTGGCAAGGAGCCAAAGTGAGATTAAATCAATTTGTGAAGAAAATGACAAGCTATTGCAGCCCCATCGCAACAAGAAAATCCTCGATGCTGGACTCTGCTTTCAGCTCTTTGAAGAACTATGCGATCTTGCTAATGACTTTCAGCTGCGATGAGAATACAAGTTCGGGCTGATGACTCCATTCCGACCGTGAAGAAATTCCCAAGGCATCCACTAGTGGTGCGCTGAAAAAGCCCAAGAGGATCGGAACGCGGCACCGATTGCGCTGAAGAAAATGAACCATAGTCCTCGGCTCCTCCGCGCCAACACCAACTCAATTCTTCCTTACGCTTATGAGTGAAGAAGACCAAAACTCTGAAGCGAGCTGCGATGAAGAAAAGGAAGGCATCAGCTCGTCAAATTCTTGACCATGAAGAAAATGAAGCCAATGACCAGCTAAGCGAAAATCCTATTGATGCCATTCGATTTCCTCCATGTCATCAAGAAATTGTTCCTTATGGAAGACTACAAGATCCCAAGCGGATCGATGAAGAAAATCATTCTGTTGCTACGTCGGAGCAGGTTTGATGAAAAAATCGAAGTGGAAACATACCCTTGGCGCGGTCGTTTCCTCACCTATGCCTCGGTTCACGGTGAAGAGGTGGTGTTGAGAAATGAAAAAGAAGATGAAGATGTGGATATTGGATGCACTACACGGTGATGAGCGATGACTTTTGGGAAAGTCGGCATCCCAATACTCCTCTCTTCACTCCTATTCAACAAATTCCTCGGTCCCGGCTACAACTGTTCAAATGGGCTCTGAAGAAACTCATCCGACATCGTCGGTTCATGAAGAAATTCCAGCCGCTAGTGCTAAAGAACCTGCTGCTGCTGATCCACAAACTACACAAGAAGAGGAACCAAAATTCCTCGGCTGAAGCTTTGAGATCGTCATTCTGAGGTTGTGTTGCAAATCAACGACACTCCTCTGCCCAAACCAAAGAATCCGTTCTCTAGCAAGCAAAAATTCAAAATTGAAGACTTCTTTTACGAGCATGTGTTCTTCTTGATTACAATCCATATGACTCTGCTCGCATAAGGAAGAGGCGTTTACGGACTGCTACTCAAGCCAACTTCTATTCCTTAGTGCTCTTTGACAAGGACAAAATCTTGATCATGAACATATTCCTCATGTGGATATGGAATCTCTGCCGTGCTTGAGCAGGTCCTCAGAGTTATTCACGATGCGGGACTACTAAACTTACTGCTGATATACGTGATTGGAATGAAGAACTCATTCTTGATTCTATGCCACTTTGCATATCACGGAATCTTTGAAGATGTCAATTCATGGGTGCTGGATTGGATGACGAAAAACACTCACTATAAGGCACCAACATTGAATTGCTTCGTGTCCTTCCTCTTGATCCTCCCCATGCCGATTACGTTGCATCTACAATGACCATGGCCCGAGATCATTATATGCAAGTGCTCATGAAGCCTTTGAAGCGAGGCAGGCCCCACGAACCAAATTCCTCGTCAAGGAATTGCTATATGTGCCTCGGATTGTCTATCGCATCTGGCGAAGACAATGAGTCCTATCAAAGCCCGACTCAAATGATGAAGATGTCGTTGGTATCATGAAGAATATGCTTTTAACATCATTCATGGCGTTCCGTCAACTTCCATGATTTCTTCATGAGGACTACGGCTAATGTTGCTATGTCACCTTTTGAGTGAAGCCCTATCGCCTTGGATTATGAGATTCATAAGGCAAGATCTTCAACGAATTACAAAGTGACACTCGAACCATGGTAGCTACTTGCCGCCCATTGAAGTCCTCAGCGACCGGTTTCATCATCGATGATAAGGGCAAGGCATTTCTTGTGATCGATGAAGTGAAAGTGCATTATATCGACTAGAGGGGTGAATAGGCGATTTTGAGAATTCTTCAGCGAGGAATTTGCGGTGAGAAATTCCTTAGCGAAGAACTAATTCTGCGGAATAAGTACTCGAGAGGTAAAAATAGCAGATTACATACATAGTCGACATGATAAAATGAAGACTAGAGCAATGCGGGAAAGCGTAAACACGGGATAACAAGATGAAGACAAATAGTGAAGAAATTGGGCGAGGAATTTGTGAAAGTCTTGATCAAAGTCTTCAACCGCAGATATGAACAACATGCAACCTGAATGAGGAAATGGATGAGTTGAGGAAATAGAACCGGTCGGTTGGTGAAGACAATGATTTGGTAAACCGGTTCCATCTTTGTCTCGGTTATGCGTCTGGGTTGGAAGCGGTGAGTATTTAAACTCGAGGACACAGATCCGGACACCCGATCTACGAGCACAACTTCGGGACACCCAGATCCTCACCGTATTCTCCTTGAACTAAGACCACATGAGGCCTCGTCCAATCACTCGTGGTAAGTCTTGGTGACTTCAAACCTTCACAGACTTGGTCACTCGGCGATCCACAATTCCTCTTGGATGCTCTAGACCTTGGCGCCTAACCGTCTGGAAGAAGCCACGGTCTTCAAAGGTAACAAGCGTCGGATCCCATGAGATCAATTTCTTGATGATGCTCAATCACTTGGGGTTTTAATGGGTTTGGTTTTGGGATTTTCCTCACTTGATGGTTTTAGCTCAAAGTCCTCGGAGGATGGGTTGCTCTCAAATGACAAGTGTCAAGTTCTCTCGGAGCAGCCAACCAACTAGTGGTTGTAGAGGCGGCTATTTGTAGCCTAGGGAGCAGCCCGACATGATAAGACATAAATGCCCTTCAATGATATGACCGTTAGGTGGATAAGATATTTTGGTCATGCGCCAACTTGACGGCAATAGTCGGAAATTTGACTTCAAAGTCCTCGGGGCTATCATGTTCCTCCTTTGTGTAGGCAATTACGCCTGGCGAATTCCTAACTCCTCGATCGAGCACAAAGTCATCGATGACCGGAAGAACTGTGTCTCATCCTTTGAAGAATTTGGTGAGCGTATGAGATTTCAATGGCTTCACTCGAAGGGATTGGTAGGTGTAGAGATTTTGAGTTGAGCATCACATGGAAATTTTTCCTTAGTATTTCCTCGACCCCTTTAACGATGCGGTGTTTCCTAAGACTCAAGAAGAGAAAATGAAACTACGAAAACAAAAGTCTTCACGCTTCATATTCCTCGAATGAATATCAAGTCTTCGTGGTCACACCAATTTCTTCACTTTCAAAGTCTTGAAAGTCTTGAAATATCAAAGTCTTGATTGAAGAACTTCATTTTAGGGATCGACTTTCTCTGTAAATATCAAACTCCTTATAGACTTATAGACACATGTACACTCACAAGCATCGATTACTTAACCTATAAGTCTTCAATACACCAAAATCACTAAGGGGCACTAGATGCACTTACAATCTCCCCATTTTGGTGATTGATGACAACATAGGTTAAGTTTTCAACGAGGATAAACATGTGAGGTGTAAATCTGATATTGAGGAATTTGATTGCAAGATATAGAAGAACTCCCCACGAATATGTGCATAACGAGGAATTTGCTTTTGAGGCAATGCACATTTGAAGATTGAATCATGGAGATCTCCCCTATATCTTGTAATTCATACGCATTTGATATATATACTATGAAGAATTTGAAATGCATGATGAAATATGGTGCTGATGAGATTGACATCGTGCAATGGTATTTAACGAGGAATAAGCATGCGAATAGCACACAAAAGTATCGAGCTCAAATATCACATTGAGCTTAGTGCTTCAAAAGCATCGAGCATATCGTATCAAAATCAGAGCATCGAAGCACGATCAAAAGTATCGAACACGGTGCAAAGTCGGCACAATGCACCATTCAAAATATCGAGGCACCATCGGTTTAAGATTACAACTTCGATCAATAAAAGTTTTGGAAGAGCGAGTTGTAACTTAATAAAAGCATATAGTATAAACCGGCGAAGACTAACTCAGATTTCTCCCCTTTGTCATCAAATGACCAAAGGATCGGCGAGGACTAACGCCCTGAAGATATTCAAGTTGATGGAGGCGCCCGGCGTTATCGGGTTGGTTGTTGAAGTAGGGCTGCCGCGATGTCTTCCAAATCTTCATATTCATCGGTTTAGTGCGATGAAGAATAGAAGCTAGCCACCAAATCAGGAACTTTGACTCTCTTGAATTTCTTGGAGGTGGTGCGGACCAGTCATAAGCTTCACGAAGACCCATAGTCTTCAATTCTTCCATGGAATAGACATGATTAAGAACAGCCAGTGCGGTTGAGGGTTTCATGAAGGTAATCTTGGTTTTCTTCTTTGCATTATCGTTGAGGTCATATTGTGAAGAATTGCAGCAAATTGGTGCTTGACCCATTTACGATTCTGATCAACCTTGATGAAGGCGAGGAGTAACTCACGATCGATCATCACCACAGGTCTTTGTGGCTTGAGGCTGTTGCTTGGTTGAGGTATTTGCGGCGGTGTCATGCGTGGCAGAATATCGTCATTGGTGGAGTAAGATGCAGCTTTGCTTGGCCCGACCATCAATGGGCGAGTGCCTTCATCAATTACAGTTGCTGCCTTGCCCTTGTCATCGGATGATGAAATTGGTTGCTTGAGGACTTCAATGGGCGGAGGAAGCTGCCATGGTTGAGTGTCGACCTTATAGTTCGGTGAAGATCTTGCCCTTATGAATCTCATGATCCAAAGGCGCATATGGCTTCAGCTCAAAAGGTGACATTGCAATATTGGCGAGTCCTCATGAAGAAATCATGGAAGTTGGCGGGAGCGCCATGAATGATATTGAAAAGCATGTTCTTCATGATGCCAACAACGTCTTCGTCATTTGAGTCGTGGCCTTTGATTGGACTCATTGTCTTCGTCAAGATTCTATACGAGTCAAGAGGCACACCAGCAAATCCTTGGCGAGAATTTGGTTCGAGGGCTTGGCACAGCTTCAATGGCTTCATAAGCACTTGCATAAAGTGATCGAGACGACTCACGTTCATTGTAGAAACAGCGAGCGATTCATGGGGAGGATCAAGAGGAAGGACGAAGCAATTCAGTTCTTTGGTGCCTTGTAGTGAGTATTTTCAGTCATCAATCCAGAACCCATGAGTTGATGTCTTGACATCTCCGGTGATGTGCGGTGGCATAGGCGAAGAATGAGTTCTTCATTCGATCACATATATCGGTCTGAGAAATTGAGCAGCCTGCATCGTGAAGAACACGAATCTTGGCTCGAAGCAGGTAGTGATTCCATGTCCACATGAGGAATATGCTCATGGTCGAAGATCTTGTCCTTGTCAAATAGCGAGGAATAGAAATTTGCTTGTGTAGGAGTCGAGCGTCTTTTCCTCATTCGGCGAGTCATAAGTTGAAAGCGATGAAGAACACATGCTCGGAAAAGAAGTCTTCAGCCTTGAATTTTGCTTGCTTGAGCGGATTCTTTGGCTTGGGCGGAGGAATATCGATGATTTGCGGCACAACCTCTGGAATCGCGAGCTCGGGTTCTTGGTGAGAATTTCTGGTTCCTCTCCTTGTGCGGTTTGAGGATCGGCGATGGGTTCTTGGCGCTAGTGGCTGGAATCTCTTCGTTGACAGAGCGATGTGGGATGAGTTTCTTGAGCCCATTTGAGCAGTAGTAGCGGTGGTGAGGAACTTGTTGAAGTGGAGTGAAGAGAGGAGTATTAGGTCTTGACTTTCCCAAAGTCATCGTTCATCACAGGTGTAGTGCACCCAATATCCGTCTTCATCTTCTTTTCAATTTCCTCAACACTTGCCTCTTGTTTGTGAGGCGAGGCATGGGTGAGGAAACAACGGGAGTTGAAGGAAGCTTCCACTTCAATTTCTTCATCAAGTTGTTACGAGTAACAGCAGTTGATTTTCTTCATCGATCCGCTTGGGATCGTGTATTCTTCTCCAAAGGAACAATTTCCTTGGATGACATGGAGGAAATGGGAATGGCATCGATAGGATTTTCAATCGAGCTGGTCATTGGCTTCATTTTCTTGTGACGAAGAATTTGGCCTTGATGCCTTCCTTTTCTTTCTTGCAACTCGCTCTGCAGCCTTTGTCTTCTTCACTTCATAGGCGAGAAGGAAGAATTGGAGTTGGTGTTGGCGCGAGGAGGGCTGAGGATTGTGGTACAGTTTTTGAGCTGGCCCCTAGTGCGATTGCCTGTTTCCTTGATTCTTGAGCGCACCACTAGTGGATGCCACAGGAATTTCTTGGTAATTTGGAATGGAGTCATCAGCCACGGAACTTGTGTTTTCATCGGCCTGTTGAAACTCATCAGCGATCTTGGCATGTTCTTCAGCGGTGGCAGATTCTTGACTGAGGATTTTCTTGTTCGATGGGCTGCAGTTGACATTTCTTCATCGAGTGACAAATCTCACCTTGGATCCTTGCCGATCGGCATTGTAAGCATCAAAATCCTTGCTGAGTGCTTGGATTTCGATTGAGCTTTAAGAAGTTCTTGAGAGTCAAGTTGATGATGTTTTCCTCGAAGCTTCTCCTTTACGGCTTTTGCTCTCTTCAATTCACGAGCCTTTTCAAATTTCCATTTCTCTTGAAATGAAATGGTTGACATATGACTTTGACCCGAGTCGATGGCGAGATCCGGAAGAGGTGTGTGGATCTGATGCCTGGTCAATGAAGTCAGGATCTTCTTGGATCCAAGCGAGAGCACACTTGTTCTTTGGCTCTAGCGGCCTTGGTCGATCTATCTCGATGATTTCTTCAAGTTCTTCATCAGAGGCTTCATCATCGAGAGAGCGTTGAATGCAACTGTTTCTTCTTTGGACTTGGCGAGGACGCGTCCGGTTGCTTTTGTCTTGTGAGTGGGATGCTGTTGAGGACATTAGTGCGGTGAGGAACTTCTTGAAACACGAAGCAATTGAAAACCACGAGTCCTTTGACAAGTAGCAAGATGATGCAGTGTTGAGGACTTGGAGGGAGCTGCTTAGGATTTTGCATGAGCAGCGACGGTCGAGAATTTCCGTGGTGAGCGGGTGAGGCTGGGCGTGAGGCGGCGCGGTGAAACACTTGGCTTGCGTCGCGAGCTTCTTTGGCATTGATTTCCTCGGCTTGACCGAGGCTCGACAATAGCGGCGGCGACAGCGGTATCCTCATTGAATTTCCTCCTTGCCTCCTTGGCTGTCTTGCCAATTTGGCTTGGCGCTGGACCATTCTTGGAAAGTCTTCACCACGTTTGATCTTTGGTGGGATCAGCGATTTGGCGGTGCCAGCAGGCTCTTGGGCATGGAGGATTGAGGCGAATTTCCTCATGTACTTAGGAGTGACATAGCGGTATTCTCGCCATTCTCGTGCCCATCTCCTTTCTATTCTCTGTGCACTTTGCTGGTTCTTGGTTTCCTTGCCAAACTTGGATTCATCGGTGTGCGATAGTCTTTGTATATTTCCTCGGGAATCTCAAAAGCAGTCATGACTTCGGTTTCTTTCCTCCCTTCTGCGGTCTCTTGCCTTACGCCATTTCCTTGGTGAGAATTTGAACAATAGAGCACTCTGAAGAAGTATGCAGTTTTCTTCAAGGCAGCGCTGCAAATGAGTTAAGTTGATGAGAACCTAGTGATTCAACGGCGGACATGAGTACTGTGAGCAGTGTAGGTGCGAGGAATTTGGAGAGGTCATATCGTTCTCGGAAGATTTTTCAAAAAAGCAAGTTTTGAGAATTTGACGAGTTGAGCCTTGAGGAATTTCACTAAGCATTTTGTCTTAGGTTCGAGTTGTCTGATTGAAAATCCGCACAATGAGGAATCTTGAAGAAATGAATGCTTAGGAGATAAATCAAGAACATATAGTGTGTGAGGTGTTCATATGTGAAGATTTTGAAGAGTAAAAACACCTTTGAAGATTTTCAAAAGATTTGAGAATCAGCGAGTAATAAAAGTGACTTTTAATTACCCGGCGAAGAACACGGAGCGAGATGAAGCGTAGAAGTTCATCACGTTAGATCTCCACGCCCTAACTTGGCGGAGGAAGGCGACTTCGGCGGCGGAGTGAATTTCATGACGGTAGCGAAATCTGACGGCGATGAGGTCGGCGATGAAGCTTTCCTCACGGCGGCGATGGAGTAGCGGCGGCGCTAGGGTTTGAGGGAGCTCGGCGAGAGGCGGCGATCGGCGGAGTAAATGAAGTGAGGAGGTAAAGGGGTATTTATAGCCACGGTGAAAAACTGTTAGCGAAGATTTTGGGCGAACATGCCCACCCTTTCTCCTTCCGCGGCGTGTGTCACCCGCGTCTTGTGCGAGATGAGATCGTGTAAGATCGTGGGTGATTAAACTAATATATCGTGGGATGCGGAGCGGTTTGAGCGGTAAAACCGAAAATTTTGGATAGGATTTGTTTAAAAGTGTAGATTACGCAATTTCTTGACTATCAAGGACCGATGAAGACTTTGAGCGAGTTTCAATCGAGCACATGAAGAATTTGTGAATAGATTGGATTGAGTATAGCATAGAGGAAGGTCCGATCACATTCACTTAGCGAAATCGCAATTTGAAGAATTAGCAATAGCGAATCTTTGTAGAGGACATAAACTCATATATGTATATATAGCCAATGAAGAAAGGCATTGAAATCTGAAGATTTTGCAAAGTTGAAGAATTTGAAAAGCGAGGAATTTCAAAATGAGAAAAACTCAAATTGACGATTTTCAACTTTTGTGGTGGCGTATTACCAGTATAAGAATGATGATTTCAGACACGTACAATTGTCGTAGGGTTACGAGAATCAAATTCTTCATTGATTTCTTCACACTTTAGAGTGTTATTCTTCATTGATTGAGGAACAACGTTTCTTCATGTGTTGCACATCTAAGTCATTAATTATGCATAAGGGTTAGGATGTGTGTCCTTTTCAAAGAACATTCGAAGATTCTAAGATATTTAGCTCACACGCAACTTGCTAAATCTCTTCTCATCCAAGGGCTTGGTGAAGATATCGGCAAGTTGTTCTTGATCTTCACATGCTTTCGATGGAGATGTCACCCTTCAACACATGATCACGAAGAAAATGATGGCGAATCTGGATGTGCTTAGTCTTGAGTCTTGAGGCTGGGTTGTGAGCAATCTTGATGGCACTCTCATTGTTGCGGAGAGGAGGCATATTCTTCACGTTAGCGCCATAGTCCTTGAGGTTTGCTTCATCCAAAGCAGTTGAGCACGACGAGCATGAGCCAGCAGCAATGTATTCAACTTGGCGATGAAGCGGTGATCTGTGATTCTGTTTCTTGAGGACCAACGGACCAAAAGATCGTCAGAAATGACAAGTGCGAGATGTTGGTGGTGCCTTTGATGTCATCGATGATCTTCTCAACTTGCACTTCTTTTGCAACACGTGGATGAGTGGGTTGTCGTTGAGGATTTTGATCGGCATTTTCTTGACACCATTTTCCTCATCATGTTTTTCGGTGCATCATTTCGATGTTCTTCACGAATAGGAATGAATTCTTGAGATTCTTGATTAGGAATGACATCCTCGGTTGCCTTGAGCTTGATAGCATCTTGGTGCTGGTTCATCTAACACCAAGGTAGGTGCTCTCTTTGCGAGCCATTAGTTTCATCGAACCGCACATCTGATGTCGACAATCTTGTGAAGAACAATGTTGAAGACTACGTAGGTGTCTGAGAGTCCTTCCGTAACCAAGCATAAAACCTTCATGTGCTTTTGGTGCAAATTTAGAGTTGTGGTGAGGATCTCTAATCCAACATTTAAGCGCGAAGACTTTGAAATAACTCACATTGGGTTTCTTGTCGTTGAGGAGTTCATATCACGAGTCTTCTTGAAGAATTTGTGAAGATATACTCTGTTGATGATGTGGCGAGGCGGTATCAATTGCATCAATCCAAAAGCGGCGAGGCGTTTTGTATTCATCAAGCATAGTGCGAGCCATCTCAACAAGGATTACTGTTCTTGCGCTCCACAGCGCCATTTCTTTGAGGAGTATAGGGATTTAAGAAGTTCTTCAGAGTCAAGTTGATGATGTTTTTCCTCGAAGCTTCTCCTTTCGCTTTTGCTCTCTTCAATTCACGAGCCTTTTCAAATTTCCATTTCTCTTGAAATGAAATGGTTCAAGATATGACTTTGACCAGAGTCGATGGCGGATCCGGAAGAGGAGTGTGGATCCCGATGCCACAGTCAATGAAGTCAAGGATCTTCTTCGATCCAAAAGCGAGGCACACTTGTTCTTTTGGCTCTAGCGGCCTTGGTCGATCTATCTCGATGATTTCTTCAAGTTCTTCATCGAGGCTTCATCATCGAGGGAACGTTGAATGCAACTGTTTCTTCTTTGGACTTGGCCGAGGACCGCGTCCCAGCAGCTTGCTTTTGTCTTCAGCAGAGTGGGGTCTGTTGAGGACATTGGTGCAAATGAGGAACTTGTCAAACACCGAAGCAATTGAGAAACCCCGAGTCCTTTGACAAGTAGCCGATGCACAGTGTTGAGGACTTGGAGGGAGCTGCTTAGGATTTTGCATGAGCAGCAGCAGTCTGAGGAATTTGCCGTGAGGGCGCGGCTGAGGAACTGGGCCGTGAGGGCGCTGACGGTGAAGCACTTGGCTTGCGTGCAGGCTTCTTTGGCATTGATTTCCTCGGCTTGACCGAGGGCTCAGCAATAGCAGCAGCAGCAGCAGTATCCTCATTGAATTTCCTCACTGCCTCCTTGGCCTGTCTTGCCAATTTGGCTTGGCGCCTGGACCATTCTTCAGGAAAGTCTTCACCACGTTTGATGCTGGTGGGATCAACGATTTGGCCAGGTGCCAACGGAGCTCTTGGGCATGGAGGATTCAGAGCGAATTTCCTCATGTACTTAGGAGTGACATAGCGGTATTCTCGCCATTCTCGTGCCCATCTCCTTTCTATTCTCTGTATGCACACTTTGCGCTGGTTCTTGGTTTCCTTGCCAAACTTGGATTCATCAAAAGATAGTCTTTGTATATTTCCTCAGAATCTCAAAAGCAGTCATGACTTCCTGTTTCTTTCCTCCCTTCTGCGGTCTCTTGCCTTCGCCATTTCCTTCGTGAGGAATTTGAACAATAGAGCACTCAAGAAGTATGCAGTTTTTCTTCAAGGAACGCTGCAAATGAGTTAAGTTGATGAGAACCTAGTGATTCAACGGACATGAGTACCGTGAATGAGTGTAGGTGCGAGGAATTTGGAGAGGTCATATGCGTTCTCAGAAGATTTTTCAAAAGAAGCAAGTTTTGAGGAATTTGACCAGTTGAGCCTTGAGGAATTTCACTAAGCATTTTGTCTTAGGTTCCAGAGTTGTACAGATTGAAAATCCGCACAATGAGGAATCTTGAAGAAATGAATGCTTAGGGAGATAAATCAAGAACATATAGTGTGTGAGGTGTTCATATGTGAAGATTTTGAAGAGTAAAAACACCTTTGAAGATTTTCAAAAAGATTTGAGAATCAACGCGAGTAATAAAAGTGACTTTTAATTACCCGAACTGAAGAACACGACGAACAGAGATGAACTGTAGAGAAGTTCATCACGTTAGATCTCCCACGCCCTAACTTGGCAGAGGAAGACGACTACGGCGGGGCGGAGTGAAGATTTCCGCGATCGCGCGCGAGTACGACGGCGATGAGGTCGAGGCGGTGAAGCTTTTCCTCACCGGGCGGCGATGGAGTAGCGGCGGCGCTTAGGGTTTGAGGGAGCTCGAGCGAGAGACAGCGATCGAGCGGAGTAAATGAAGTGAGGAGGGTAAAGGGTATTTATAGCCACGGTGAAAAACTGTTCGCCAAGATTTTGGACTTAACATGCCCTGCCTTTCTCCTTCACGCGACGTGTGTCACCCACGCATCGTGCGAGATGAGATCGTAAGATCGTGGGTGATTAAACTAATATATCGTGGGATGCGGAACGGTTTGAGCGGTAAAACCGAAAATTTTGGATAGGATTTGTTTAAAAGTGTCGTCGCAATTTCTTCACTATCAAGGACCAAAGAAGACTTTGAACGAGTTTCAATCGTAACGCACATGAAGAATTTGTGAATAGATTGGATTGAGTATAGCATAGAGGGAAGGGTCCGATCACATTCACTTAGCGTAAATCGCAATTTGAAGAATTAGCAATAAGTTAATGTTGTAGAGGACATAAACTCATATATGTATATATAGCCAATGAAGAAAGACGATCGAAATGTTGAAGATTTTGCAAAGTTGAAGAATTTGAAAACTGAGGAATTTCAAAATGAGGAAAAACTCAAATTGAAGATTTTCAACTTTTGTGGTGGCGTAGCCAATCAGATAAGAATGATGATTTCGCACACCGCGCACAATTGTCGTAGGGTTCTGAGAATCAAATTCTTCATTGATTTCTTCACACTTTAGAGTGTTATTCTTCATTGATTGAGGAACAACGTTTCTTCATGTGTTGCACATCTAAGTCATTAATTATGCATAAGGGTTAGGATGTGTGTCCTTTTCAAAGAACATTCGAAGATTCTAAGATATTTAGCTCACACCGCAACTTGCTAAATCTCTTCTCATCCAAGGGCTTGGTGAAGATATCAGCAAGTTGTTCTTCAGTCTTCACATGCTCGATGGAGATGTCACCCTTCAACACATGATCACGAAGAAAATGATGACGAATCTGGATGTGCTTAGTCTTCGAGTGCTGAACTGGGTTGTGAGCAATCTTGATGGCACTCTCATTGTTGCAGAGGAGAGGCATATTCTTCACGTTGACGCCATAGTCCTTGAGGGTTTGCTTCATCCAAAGCAGTTGAGCACAAAGATGAGCCAAAGCAATGTGTATTCAGCTTGAAAGAAGAGATGGTGATACGCAGCTTACTTTTCTTCGAGGACCAACAGACCAAAGATCGTCCGAGGAAATGACAAGTGCCAGATGTTGACTGGTGCACTGATGTCATCGATGATCTTCTCAACTTGCACTTCTTTTGCAACACGTGGATGAGTGGGTTGTCGCTGAGGATTTTGATCAGCATTTTCTTCAGCACCATTTTCCTCATCATGTTTTTCAGGTGCATCAGCTCGATGTTCTTCACGAATAGGAATGAATTCTTCAGCAGATTCTTCAAGAGGGAATGACATCCTCGGTTGCCTTGAGCTTGATAGCATCTTCAGTGCTGGTTCATCTAACACGAAGGTAGGTGCTCTCTTTGCGAGCCATTAGTTTCATCGAACCGCACATCTACAAAGTCAACAATCTTGTGAAGAACAATGTTGAAGACTCAGAGGTGTCGAGTCCTTTCCGTAACCAAGCATAAAACCTTCATGTGCTTTTGGTGCAAATTTAGAGTTGTGGTGAGGATCTCTAATCCAACATTTAGCACCGAAGACTTTGAAATAACTCACATTGGGTTTCTTGTCAGTGAGGAGTTCATATGCAGTCTTCTTGAAGAATTTGTGAAGATATACTCTGTTGATGATGTGGCAAGGCGGTATCAATGGCATCAATCCAAAAACGCTGAGGCGTTTTGTATTCATCAAGCATAGTGCGAGCCATCTCAACAAGAGTTCTGTTCTTGCGCTCCACGACGCCATTTTGCTGAGGAGTATAGGGAGCAGATAATTCATGAGTAATACCAAGTTCATCAAGATAGGTATCAAGACCAGAATTCTTGAACTCAGTTCTATTGTCACTTCTGATATGCTTGATCTTCACACCAAAGTTGGTTGAAGCCCTCGAGGAAAATCGTTTGAAGACTTCCTGCACTTCATGTTTGTAAGTAACAATGTGTACCCATGTATATCGAGAATAATCATCAACAATGACAAAACCATATAGAGATGCATCATTAGTGACTGCTGAATAATGATTAGGTCCGAAGAGGTCCATGTGAAGCAATTCGAATGGACGGTAGTGGTCATGATAGTCTTCGCTGGATGCTTGGCCTTGGTCATTTTTCCGGCTTCACATGCTCCGCATAAGTGATCCTTGAGGAATTTGACATTCTCAATGCCAATGACATGCTTCTTCTTCGCAAGCGTGTTCAAATTCCTCATGCCCGCATGACCAAGTCGTCGATGCCATAGCCAGCCTTCTGAAGCTTTTGCAAGTAGACACATGGCTGGTTGTGGTCCTGTAGAGAAATCAACAATATACGATCTCCTCTCCTAAAGCCTTCAAGACTTTGGAATTGTCGACTTCCATAATCACAACACAATGATATTTGCCAAAGACAACAACCATATCAAGATCACAAAGCATTGAGATCGACATGAGATTGTATCCTAAGGATTCAACAAACATGACTTTGTCCATGTGCTTATCCTTAGAGATAGCAACCTTACCAAGACCCAATACGACTTTTGCCTTTGTCAAGAAATATGATATGCTTCAGAGGTGACGGTGATAAAGGAGCATCCATCAATAGATTCTTGTCACCAATCATGTGATTTGTACATCCACTATCAAGGACCCATTCAGAGTTTTGGGTTGGTCATCCTGCGATGAATTAGTGTAACTTATAATCTCATATGCTTCATCGGTGAAGAATATGATATCAAGTTCATCGATGAATTTCATCAAGCGAAGAAATGATATAGCAAGATGAGGACGTGTGAAATGAAGGTTCATTTCATCATGATTCGCGTCGTCCTTTCGAGCATTTTGTCGTCCCCAAAGAAATTCTTCGACGCTCGAGCACGCCCGAGACCTGACCCTGCAGAAGAGATTAGTTCTTTTCTTCACCACCCACATCGGAGGGGTGGCAAAGAGTTCATCATCCTGCGAGCACCATGTGAGAAAGGTGGCAAAGATGCCAAACCATTTCGCTTAGCATAGGAGGGTTAGGGTAAGCATATGAATAAGCAGAGTAATTCTTCGAGGACTTATGAACATAGTGGTTTGAAGAATAATGCACATATTCATAGCCCTTAGCTTTACCCTGCGAGACAGATTTGTTAGCACGATGATAATCATGTGAGGACTTTGATCCAGTTGAGGAATTTGATCCTCGTGAAGAATTTGGTACATGTGAGGATTTGGATCCATATGAAGAATTTGATCTGGGGTTCCTGTTCTTCACTGGTGGTGTCATGAGGACATTCACCTGAAGACTTTCAACACAGCTTTTGGGAACCCAGATTTTCTTCATAGGGGAACCGCTCTGCGATTAGTGCCAACATATCTAGCAAATACTTCACCATTCGATTTTTGAACAGTTTATAGTTGAGTCAAATGACTCATCGGAAGAATGAGGAGATTCACATGTAAAGCTAAATAAGTTAGATGGATCAATCGAGGTCCTTTGCAAAGAACCCATGAGGTTTTGGGATACCGCTCGGGTTTCCAATATGTTCCATCGGCATTGAGTTTCCTCTCAAAGGCAATACCCTCTTTCCTAGGGTTTCGGTTGAGGATCTGCTTTTGAGCACATCACAAAGTGTCGATGCCCTTTGAGGCTTTTGTACATGCTGTCATGTACAATTCCTTCAGCCCTGCATTGTCAAGGATACTAGCAAGGTCCTCGATGAGGAATTAGTGATAGCAGAGGCGATGAAGAATTTGTAACATTTGAAGCATTTGAACATTCAGTGAAGAATTAGCGATTCACGCTCAATGCACTTTAAGCATGGAGGAACAAATTCTTCACGAGAAGCGCTGATTTGTTGAGCTAGTAATGAATCGCGCTCCTTCGAAGATCTTCATAACGTACTCTTAGCTTTTCAAGATCTGCCTTTCTTTGAATAGCTTCAAGAGAAAGCTTCTCATTGTCTTGCTTTTCTTGAAGAAATTCATAAGAAAGTTTCTCATGATCAGACAAGAGGGAGTTGTGATGACCTTGAAGGTTATCATACTTAGACTGAAGTCTCTGAAGATTTTTAGTCAGGGCTTTAGAGCGATCCATTTCTTCACCCAACATATCATCACTTTTATCTAGCATGTTTTGAACCTTTTCAAGAGCCCGTTGTTGTTTCACAGCAATTTTAGCAAGTTTAGAGTAGCTAGGCTTAAGATCCTCATCAGATTCATTTTCACTAGAATCAGAGGAGTTGTATTTGAGTACCTTAGCTGCTTTTGCCATGAAGCAATAGGTGGGGCGTAGCCATCATTATCTTCATCGGGCTTGTTGGTGGAATCAGTTTCTTGATGTTGAAGATGGACTTGCCGACGAAAGTCAGAGCGACGGCCAGACTCGCCACACCAGACTCAGATTCTTCAGACTCCTCCTCTTCATCATTTTCCTCAGATTCAGCTTCAGAGTCCATTTCCTTGCCAATGAATGCCCGAGCTTTCTTGGAGCTGCCCTTCTTGTGAGATGAAGACTTTGATGGTTTTGAAGACGAGGATTTTGATGATTTCTTCTTCTTCTTCATTTCATCGTAATGTAGTCCTTGTATTTCTTCTTCTTCATTTCCTTTTCCCACTGAGGACAATCTTGAATATAGTGACCAGGCTTCTTGCATTTGTGGCAAAGTCTTCTCTTGTAGTCACTGGATGAAGAATCACTTCCCCTTGAGGGTTTTCCAAAGCGAGCACGCCTTGTGAATTTCTGGAATTTCTTCACAAGGAGAGCTAGATCCTGCTCGATTCTTGAGATCACCAAGGCTACTACCGTAATCCTCACATTCAGAGTCGACACAACCTTAGCCTTCGAGGCACGTGGTTTACCATAGTTTGAGCCATAGAGATCTCTCTTTTCAGCAAGTCGGAACTCGTGAGTGTTAAGCCTTCGAGGATATCGGCAGGATCAAGTGACTTGTAGTCGGACGCTCTTGTATCATCAGTCCCAGAGTATCAAATGAGGAATCAAGCGATCTTAGCAGTTTCTTCACAACTTCATGATCAGTGATGTCAGTGGCACCGAGGGCTTGAAGCTCATTTGAAATGTCAGTGAGACGATCGAAAGTTTGTTGGACATTTTCGTTGTCGAGTCTTTTGAAGCGGTTGAAGAGATTCCGAAGAACATCAACTCGAGAGTCACGCTGAGTTGAGACTCCTTCATTTACTTTGGACAGCCTATCCCAGATTAGCTTGGCAGTTTCCAAAGCACTCACTCTTCCATACTGTCCTTTGCTCAGATGGCCACAGATGATGTTCTTCGCTTGAGAGTCGAGTTGTTTGAATCTCTTCACATCAGTAGCGGTCAGTGTTTCAAAGGATGCTGGGACACCATTTTCCACAACATACCGTAGATCATTATCAATTGCCTCAAGATGCATTCACATCTTGTTCTTCCAAAGAGGGGTAGTCCGCTCCATCAAAGGTAGGACACCCAGCCGAGACCTTGATCATACTGCGGTCGACATAACTAGAACTCCGGTGGTTAAACTAAAATCACACGTAACAAGGAGTACCTTGCTCGATACCAATTGAAAGTCGTTATATCGACTAGAGGGGGTGAATAAGCGATTTTGAGAAATTCTTCACGAGAGAATTTGCGGTGAGGAAATTCCTTAGCGAAGAACTAATTCCAAATGAATAAGTACTCGAGGTAAACATAACAGATTACATACATAGTCGGATGATAAAATGAAGACTAGAACAGAGTACGGAAGCGTAAACACAGGATAACAAGATGAAGACAAACAGATCAAGAAATTGCACTCGAGGAATTTGTGAAAGTCTTCATCAAAGTCTTCAAGCACGATATGAACAACATGCAACACGAATGAGGAAATAGATGAGTTGAGGAAATAGAACCACCAGTTGGTGAAGACAATGATTTGGTAAACCAGTTCCAACTGCTGTCTCGGTTATACGTCTGTTGGAGCGGCCGAGTATTTAAACTCGAGGACACACAGTCCGGACACCCGATCTCGAGCCGCAACTCAGACACTCGGTCCTCACCGATTCTCCTTGAACTAAGACCACGCAGGCCTCGTCCAATCACTCGTGGTAAGTCTTCAGTGACTTCAAACCTTCATAGACTTGGTCACTCGGCGATCCACAATTCCTCTTGGATGCTCTAGACCTTGACGCCTAACCGTCTGGAAGAAGCACAGCCTTCAAAGGTAACAAGCGTCGGATCCACGCAGATCAATTTCTTGATGATGCTCAATCACTTGGGGTTTTGTGGGTTTGGTTTTGGGATTTTCCTCACTTG
This sequence comes from Aegilops speltoides, assembly GCA_021437245.1. Taxonomy (NCBI): domain Eukaryota; kingdom Viridiplantae; phylum Streptophyta; class Magnoliopsida; order Poales; family Poaceae; genus Aegilops; species Aegilops speltoides. The sequence continues at coordinate 342,665,224 of CM038144.1, forward strand.
ATGGTTTTCGCTCAAAGTCCTCGGAGGATGGGTTGCTCTCAAATGACAAGTGTCAAGTTCTCTCGAGCAGCCAACCAACTAGTGGTTGTAGGGGCGGCTATTTATAGCCTAGGGAGCAGCCCGACATGATAAGACATAAATGCCCTTCAATGATATGACCGTTAGGTGGATAAGATATTTTGGTCCGCCGGCCAAGCAAGACAAAGAACGGTCGGAAATTTGACTTTCAAAGTCCTCGGGGCTATCATGTTCCTCACTGTAGGCAATTTGCCTTTGGCGAATTCCTAACTCCTCGGTCGAAAGAAAGTCATCGATGACTGTAAGAACTGCGTCTCACATCAAGAATTTGACCGAATCGTATGAGATTTCAATGGCTTCACTCGAGGGATTGGTAGGTGTAGGATTTTGAGTTGAGCATCACATGGAAATTTTTCCTTAGTATTTCCTCGACCCCTTTAACAAGACGGTGTTTCCTATGACTCAAGAAAGAGAAAATGAAACTACGAAAACAAAAGTCTTCACGCTTCATATTCCTCGAATGAATATCAAGTCTTTGTGGTCACACCAATTTCTTCACTTCCAAAGTCTTCAGAAAGTCTTCGTAATATCAAAGTCTTCAATGAAGAACTTCATTTTTAGGGATCGACTTTCTCTCAGAATATCAAACTCCTCATAGACTTATAGACCTGTGTACACTCACAAACGCATCAGTTACTTAACCTATAAGTCTTCAATACACCAAAATCACTAAGGGGTACTAGATGCAATTACATGAAGGCACTCGTCCATTGGATGGTCAATTCCGTCTAGCTACATCTTACTCCACCAATGACGATTCTCGCAACACATGACACTTCGCAAATACATCACCAAGCAAAGCCTCAAGCAACAGCACCTGTGGTGATGACCGACCGTGAGTTACTCCTCGCCTTCATCGGAAGGTTGATCGCAATCACAAATGGGTGAAGCGTCGGTTTGCTGCAATTCTTCACAACATGACCTCAACCCATAATGCAGTGAAGAAAATCAGTATCACCTTCATGAAACCCTCAACCGCACTGGCTGTTCTCACTCATGTATATTCCATGAAGAACTCAAGACCATGGGTCTCTGTGAAGCATTTGACCGGTCTGCACCACCTTCAAGAAATTCAAGAGAGTCGAGTTCCTGATTTGGTGGCTGTTCTTATTCTTCATCGCGTGAAACCGATGAGCATGCAGATTTGGACGACATCTGCGGCAGCCCTACTTCAACAAACAACCCCGATAATGTCGGGCGCTCCTCCATCGACTTGAAAATCTTGAGGCGTTAGTCCTCGCCGATCCTTTTGGTCATTTGATGACAAAGGGGAGAAATCTGAGTTAGTCTTCAAGTGGGTTTATACTATGGGCGTTTTGTTAAGTTACAACTCTCGTTCTTCCGAAACTTTCTATTGGATCGAGTTGTAATCTTAAATCCGATGGTGCCCTGATACTTTTGGATGGTGCATTGTGCTCTGACTTTAATGCACTGTGCTCTGATACTTTTGATGTGTTATTCTGCATGCTTATTCCTCGTTAATATTATTGCATGCATGCTGAATCTCATCAGGCACCATATTTCATCATGCATTTCAAATTCTTCATATTATATATCAAATGCGTATGAATTACAAGATATAGGGGAGATCTCCATGATTCAATTCTTCAAATGTGCATTGCCTCAAAAGCAAATTCCTCATCGTGCACATATTCGGGGGAGTTCTTCTATATCTTGCAATCAAATTCCTCAATATCAGTATTTACACTTCATATGTTAATCCCCGTTGAAAACTTAACCTATGTTGTCATCAATCACCAAAAAGGGGGAGATTGTAAGTGCATCTAGTGCCCCTTAGTGATTTTGGTGTATTGAAGACTTATAGGTTAAGTGACTGATGCGTTTGTAAGTGTACACAGGTCTATAAGTCTATGAGGAGTTTGATATTTACAGAGAAAGTCGACCCCTAAAAATGAAGCTCTTCGACTGAAGACTTTGATATTCTGAAGACTTTGAAAGTGAAGAAATTGGTGTGACCTTGAAGACTTGGTATTCACTTGAGGAACATGAAGCGTGAAGACTTTTGTTTTCGTAGTTTCATTTTCTCTTTCTTGAGTCATAGGAAACACCATACTATTAAAGGGGGTCGAGGAAATACTAAGGAAAAATTGCCATGTGATGCTCAACTCAAAATCCTACACCTACCAATCCCTTCGAGTGAAGCCATTGGAAATCTCATACAGTTTAGTCAATTTCTTCAGTGACAGAGACGCATATCTTCTGGTCACTGAGGACTTTGCTCTGACTGAAGAGTTAGGAATTCGCCAGTGCGAATTGCCTACATAGTGAGGAACATGATAACCCTGAGGAATTTGAGAGTCAAATTTCCGACCGTTGCTTTGTCTTGCTACCGCTGTCCAAAATATCTTATCCACCTAACGGTCATATCATTGAAGTGCATTTATGTCTTATCATGTCGGGCTGCTCCCTAGGCTATAAATAGCCCCCCCCTACAACCACTAGCTGGTTGGCTGCTCTGAGAGAACTTGACACTTGTCATCTGAGAGCAACCCATCCTCCGAGGACTTCGAGCGAAAATCATCAAGTGAGGAAAATCCCAAAACCAAACCCGCAAGACAAACCCAAAGTGATTGAGCATCATCAAGAAATTGATCCTGCGTGGATCCGATGCTTGTTACCTTTGAAGATTGTGCTTCTTCCAGACGGTTAGGCGCCAAGGTCTAGAGCATCCAAGAGGAATTGTGGATCGCCGAGTGACCAAGTCTGTGAAGGTTTGGAAGTCACCAAGACTTACCACGAGTGATTGGACGAGGCCTGCGTGGTCTTAGTTCAAGGAGAATACGGTGAGGACTGGGTGTCCTGAGTTGCGCTCGAGATCGGGTGTCCGGATCGTGTCCTCGAGTTTAAATACTCACCGCTCCAACCAGACGCATAACCGAGACAGCAGTTGGAAATGGTTTACCAAATCATTGTCTTCACCAACTAACTGGTTCTATTTCCTCAACTCTTTCATTTCCTCATTATCGTGTTGTATGTTGTTCATATCTGTGTTTGAAGACTTTGATCAAGACTTTCACATATTCCTCGCCAATTTCTTCACCGTTTGTCTTCATCTTGTTATCATGTGTTTACGCTTTCAGACTGTGCTAGCCTTCATTTCATCATGATGACTATGTTTGTATCCTGTTATGTTTACCTCGAGTACTTATTCCGTCAAGTAGTTCTTCGCTAAGGAATTTCCTCACCAGCAAATTCCTCAGTGAAGAATTCATAAAAATCGCCTATTCACCCCCCTCTAGTCGATATAACGCACTTTCAGTGTGAACCCAACTCCCTCCTTGGCCACAACTTCCTTTTGACTGCTCAAAAGGTCGTTGAGGCTCTTCTCAACTTGTATGCATGTCACAAGGCCTTTCTCAAGTTGCTCCTTCAACTTGGCATTCTCCTCAACAAGATGCACATGCTTACAACACGGGTTAGTGGCATTTGCATTATCAATTAATACCATATGAGGAAAGGTGGCCTTTTCTTTGGTTAGCTTAACTTGGAGTTGATCATGAGACTCCTTGAGGCTAGCATGAGCACCCTTCAAGACCTTGTGGGCCTTGTCAGGTAAATCAAACTCCTCCTTGAGTCTATCATGGTCAACACCAAGTTTAGCCTTCTCGGAAGTTAGCACACAAGACACAACAAGAGCATGATCAATATCTTTCTTTAACTTAGCATGGTTATCGTTGTGTGACTCCTCAAGAGCTGAACGATGCCCACGCTCTTCCTCAAGAGCATTAGAGAGATCCAATATATCATCGGCATAGTCACGACTATGGCCTTCCATCTTAGAGATGGTTTCTTCATGAGCCTCGACCATGTCATTGGCTTCACCAAGTTGTTCCAAGAGAGCAACAAAGTGCTTCTTGGATTTTCCCTTGAGCTTACTCATAAAAGACTCAAATTCATTCACTTCCTCATTAGACCCCTCACTTTCATCATTGCCATCCGTCAAGGAGGGATTAGTAATGATGGTGGTTTTGATGTTGGGGGTTACCTTGTTGGTGGCTTTAGCCATGAGACACTTGGCGGTGATGTTCTCATTGGGTGAGTCGAAGAGGGACACCCATGGAGTTGTGGCAATGGCAACGGAGGCCATGGCCATGGCTTCACTATCTTCATCATCATCGTCATCCTCATGGTATTCTTCTTGAACCACCAACCCTCGAGTAGGAGTCTTTTTGGTGAAGTTGTTCTTGTTGGGGAAGGACTTGGCTTTGTCCTTTCGGCTGAGCTTGCCACCATTGTCTTCCCGCTTCTCGTAAGGGCAATCCACAACAAAATGGCTCACATTGCCACAATTGTAACATGTTCTCACACGTTGCTTGCCCTTGAGCCCACTTGAGTTGTTCTTGTTGAAGTTGGGCATTATGTTCTTCTTGCTCCAAAATTGCCTTGAAGCAAGAGCCATGTGCTCATGATAATCATATTTTGTATCTTTGGGGTTGCTCTCCTCATCTTACTCTTCTTCCTCTTCTTCCACAATAACCTTGGCCTTCGAGGCAAGGTTGGGCTTCTTTACCCCTTGAAAGCGCAACACCGCGTTGTCGGCGGTCTTGTCCAAGATCCTCATTGCCACAAACTCATCCAACACTTAATTTGAGGTCAAGGAGTGGAAGTCCGGTCTTTGACGGATGACGGATGACAAGGCCTTGTGGTAAGGCATCATTGCTTTAAGAAACTTGCGCTTGATCCAATTGTCATCCGTGTCCTTGCTCCCATGATCTCGGAGTGAGACCGCAAGTTTGGTTACTCTCCGAAAGAGCTCACGAGGTTCTTCATCTTCTTTCATTGCAAACTCATCGGCTTCATCTTGCACCACGTCATAGTTGGAGCGTTGAATGCTTGCACTTCCCTTATAGAGGGAAACAACACAATGCCATGCGTCTTTGGCCATGGCGAAGGGTCGAAGATGAGGGAGATGTTCGGGTAGAACTGCATATTGAATGATGAAGAGAGCATTCTCATTGAATTGATGGTCCACGGCTTCTCTAGGGGTGAAGTTGCTTTGGCCATGTGGATGGAAACCTTCTTCAATGGTTCTCCAAAGATTAGTATTCACATGATTTAAATGACGCTTGAAGCGATATACCCAAGAATCAAAGTCCTCATTTTTCACAATCTTAGGAGGGGGGTCGGCATGATTTAAATGAGTAGAAGGAATCGGACCTCCATAAATTGGAGGTGCCACATGGGCAGAGATGCCAGTACAATTTCTACCACTAGTAGAAGGATCCTTTTCACTAGTAGCTTCCCCCTTGTCGGAGTTAGCATCCGTCACCTTGTCAGTGGGATCACCCACTTTCAACGGCGAGGTAGATAGTTTAAGTCCTTCTAAGAATTTATTAAACATGCTTTCAACCTCGGTGGTCATGGAGGTTTTCAATGTGTCCAAAGCCACATTGAATTCCTCACAAGACACCGCGGTTCCCCCATCACCCATAGACGAGCTCGGATTCACACCGAAGTGCTCCTCCCTACCGTCTACGGTGTCAACCATACTCTTCGGATGGCAAAGTCCTTAATAAAGAGACAAGGCTCTGATACCAATTGAAAGGATCGATATAGTTGACTAGAGGGGGGTGAATAGGAAACTAACAATTTTTAACTTTTCTTTACCAAATTAAACTTTGCATCAAAGTAGGTTGTCTAGATATGCAACTAGGTGAGGAACCTATATGATGCAACAACAACAAGTACACAAGCAAGCAAGGCATACAACACAAATAAGCTTGCACAAGTAAAGGCACGAGATAACCAAGAGTGGAGCCGGTGAAGACGAGGATGTGTTACCGAAGTTCCTTCCTTTTGAGGGGAAGTACGTCTCCCTTAGAGCAGTGTGGAGGCACAATGCTCCCCAAGAAGCCACTAGGGCCGCCGTATTCTCCTCACGCCCTCACACAATGCGAGATGTCGTGATTCCACTATTGGTTCCCTTGAAGGCGGCGACCGAACCTTTACAAACAAGGTTGGGGCAATCTCCACAACTTAATTGGAGGCTTCCAACGGCACCACGAAGCTTCACCACAATGGACCATGGCTCCGTAGTGACCTCAACCGTCTAGGGTGCTCAAACACCCAAGAGTAACAAGATCCGCTAGGGATTAGTGGGGGGAATAAAATTTCTCTTGTGGAAGTGTAGATCGGGGCCTTCTCAACCAATCTCGAGAAAATCAACAAGTTTGATTGGCTAGGAAGAGAGATCGGGCGAAAATGGAGCTTGGAGCAACAATGGAGCTTTTGGGGGAAGAGGTGGTAACCTTTGGGGAAGAAGAGCCCCTTATATAGTGGGGGGAACAATCCAACCGTTACCCCCCAAAGCAGCCCCGCCGAGAGCGGTACTACCGCAGGGGTGGGTGGTACTACACTGTGGCTGCAGGTACTACCGCCCCACCTCACGCAGACTGCCAGCAGAAGAGGGGAGCGAGGAGCAAAGGGGGGACCTGGACCCAGAGCGGTACTACCGTGGTGGTAAGGGCGGTACTATCGCTTAAGAGCGGTATTACCGCCTCTACTGCCGCAACTAGTGCCGCAAAACCCGACACGAGAAAAGAGCCCTCGAGTCGAGGCGGTAGGGGCATGGAGCTGCAGCGGTACTACGGCGGAGGGCTTCAAGCGGTACTACCGCTGCAGAGCGGTACTGCCGCTTGGAGCACTCAAGCGGTACTACCGCCGTGGCCCGCGGTACTACATTTGGGACCAAACGATGCACATATGAAGGGGAATGAGCTCTCCATTGAAGCGGAAAGGCTCAGAGGTGTGACAAGGATGTGTACGTGTTGATTCCACCCTAGCCTTACCAAAGCGGACCCCCTCTTGATAGTACGGTGACTCCTACGAAACTAGTCCACCAAAATAGAAACAAAAGAGTTGCACCATCTTGAATAACACTCCGAGGGGAGGGAATCATCTCGTGCCAAAGGATGAATCTCTGAAAAAACTCAACGCACACGATTAGTCCGCAAAAGCATTCTCATCAATCACCAAAACACCTTAGGGATAAATATGCCCTTACAATCTCCCCCCTTTTGATGGATTGATGACAATACATGATTTGCACAAACGGGACAAGACATAGGACATAATCAAACCCCACAACTCTAAAATATAGACGGGATCCCCCTAGATGTGTGGTTTCTAGATATGTGCTTTGGACTGCACGGCACACATACTAGGATCAACACTCCCCCTATATTTTATAGACCAACAACCTAAGCAGGATACATGAGAGCAGGGTATATAACAGGATAAGCATGCAACTCATAAGATACCAAAGGACTAGATAGACATAGATAATGATAAGATAAAGATAAGGTAGCATATGTCTCACACCATATGACTGGAACTTAGGTCTCACTAGCACAAAACCAAACAAAGCAAATGGCGAGAAAACACAACGAAACCACAAAGAAGCACTCGCAACTCAACAATGACACAAATCCCTAAATGCTTTGCGGTTTTAAATGGTCTTTATTCTGAAGAATACTATTGTAGAACTTGGAGGCACAAGATGACCTCTGGACAACTGGGATATTTTAAAGAGTGAACTCCAATTTTTACCCCATACTTTGACATTTTTATGCCAACTATCTCATTTCATAAAACTTCATTCTAATTACCCTATTTAGCGGAAGTTTCGCCAATTTTTGCCCCTTGAGTATTTTAGGTTGGCGATACTTCCTCTAGTGGGTTTTTTGCCAGACAATGTGTTGATGAAGTAAAGTTTAGTATGATGCAGCTGCTAGACACAAATGCCATGAAGAAGAATGAGGTGTAAACAACTAAATCATCCTTAAAAATGAATAGAGAGTTGTGTGAGTTGAATTAGTAGCTCATCAAGGCGAAGTGGTGCATAGGTACATGTGTTTGACTATGCCATTCAATTGGTTCGGGCTCAGGGAAAACACTAGAAGAAAATTGCAACGTGGCAGATCATGTGTACCTGATTATCAGGGCTCACGTGATTGACTACTAAAAATCGGTACAAATCTAGTAACACTTTCACCAAATGGGGTAACAACTGCAATTTTTTTGCTAAATGGGGTAATCCGAATGGGAAAAAATGTTAAATTGTTTTTTTGTCAAGAATATCAAAGTATATGGTAAAAACCGGAATTCACTCAATTTTAAATGGCTGATGAGGAATATTGACAGATTTAAGATCTTTGAAGTTTGCTTTAATACTTCAGAAGTTTCATCTTAGAGCATCTCCAACCGCGTCCCCAACAGGGCCCCCAGGTGTTTTTTTGGCGCCGGTGGCCGAAAATCGGCCCAGTCGCGTGCCCATGAGCCCTTTTTCGCCGGTTTCGGCCGAAACTAGCGTCGGTGGACCCAGGCCAAACCCGACGCGCTCGGGGGCACCAGGGGACGCGTTTTTGGCGCGAACGGGGATGAGCCCGCCGAGTCAGCGAGACGCCGCTTCGTCGTCCTCATCACCTTGGTTCCCGTGGCAATCAATGCCAAGGCTGCCGGCGGTCAGACTCCATTGATGCCTCACGGGCGGCACAGTGAAGGCGCCACCGACGCGCGTCCGCCCGCTCCCGCCACGCGTCGGCCGGCATGCAAGATCTCGCTGCTCCGCTGCGGCTATAAAAGCCGACCTTCTCGGCGGGCAGCCACACATCACCTCGCATCGCCACACAAAGCAACACACTCCCCCCTTCCCGCTGACGAGCAATGACTGAGAGGTACCCAGGCGACGGCGTGGTGGCGAACGGCTTCGGCCGCCGCCATCTCCAAGAACCCCGCCACACCCTCGAGGTCGTCCTCGACCACATCGAGGCCGGCAACACGCCGCGCCTCAAGTACCTGCCGCGGCCGTCCTTCTCTCACCGCCGTGGCAGCTCCTGGACACCGCGGCGAATGGAGCCGGGGGCGTCCTCCTCGCCGGGCTCCGGCTCGCTCTCCTCCGGCTCGCCGGTGCTCCGCCCCATCAAGCCGGAGCCGAAAGAAACGCCGCTTCAACACCGCACCCGTAGCGGTGCCCTCGTCATCAACGAGGGTACCAGCCCCTCCCCGTGCTCCCTCCACCTAGTCCGGCCGAAGCCAGAGCCGGGGCTGCTCCTCGTGAAGCCGGAGCACGCGGACATGGTGGCCTCCGACGACGCGGCCACCCTCAAGTGGGCGAGGGAGGACTACGTTCGCGAGCTGGTGCTCCGCCAGCGCCGAGCGTATGCGGAGCTCTAGGCACGGCGCCGCAGACGCGAGGAGGGTGTCATCATCGTCCTCAACAGCGACGAGGAGGACGAGGCCGGCCCGTCCAAGCCCCCACCGCGCGTCGACGACCCTGGCCAGGGGTGTAGTAGGGACGGTGGCGGCTCCGGCGCGGCGCGCGATGACGATGGCGACTACACCCGTTTCTACAGGCTTCTCGGCATGTAAATGATGGGCGGTGGCCATGGCGTAGCAGGGATAGGCATAGTTTGGCGTAGTTGTAGGCGTAATTTGCACGTCATCTATTTTTTTACAAATTTCAATGAAGTATCGCCGAGTTTGTTTCCTGTCGCCGAGTTTGTACAAATTTGGATGAAATGTCGCCGAGTTCGCGCGATTTTGGCGGCAACCTGGGGGCGTCGACTGGGAACGCAGTCGCCCCTACGCGCCAAGGAAGCACCGGTTCGGTCCCAGGTGACTCTTTTTCGGCGTCTTGGGGGGCCGAATGGCTGGAGATGCTCTTAGAGCAACTCTAGCAGACCCCGCATTCGGTGCAAACCCGCATAATTCCGGCGATTATACGGGCTCGGCCCATTTTTTGGCTGCACGAGCCCGCGATCGGTGTCCGCCCAGAATATTTTTTGCCGCAGCCCGCAAACGCAACCCCCGAGCCAGTATAACTGCGGGTTTGCGGGGCAGATGCGGGTCGAAACCCTATCCCCCCGCCGCCGCGTTCCCCTCAAATTTCCCAGTGCGCCGCCGCATTTGTCGCCGCCGACGAGCATTCGACCGCCATGGATGACTCAGGGGATGAGGCGGAGCGCCGCCGCCGTGCCAGATCTGACGGCGCGATCAAGCAGGGGGCGTGTCGGTGGATCAACCAAGGCGCCCGGCCGCCGCCGGCATTCAACCGCCGCGAGCTCAAGGACTTCGATCTCGAGCTCGCCCGTTGCCGTCGCGCCTCCTCCGGCAACTGGTCCGCGGTGAGGTCATCCAGCTACGGGTCCGCGGGGTGCTCATCCGCGGGCGCATCAAGCTCGCTCGTTCCGGTGAAGAGGGAGCCGGAGGAGGCCGTGCCCGATGCGCCGCCGCGCCGAGGCGTCATCGGGCCTGAGGACTACCTCCCCCCGGGGCAGGAGGAGCTCCTCGAGCGCATCGTCCTTGAGCATCGGCGAGGGAGCGGGAAGAGATGGAAGAGTGCATCCGGCGCGAGCTCGAGTACGAGCGCCTCTTCTTCGAGACCGGCGTCACGGCATCGCAGGCGCATGCATCGAAGGAGGCTGACCTGCGCGTGATGAAGGCGGAGCAGGCGAAGCTCTACATCGACCTCGCGTCCGACTCCTCCGACTCCGACTGATCACCGCCGGTGGGCAGCTACAGCAGGAGCTTCGGTGAGCTCAATTTTGTCACAGTGGTGCGGTAGCGTAGGCCCTGTCTAGCATCTCTAACCTTTATGTATGTATGTGACGTGTACGAACTTATTATGCGAAGAAGAACCATCTATGCGAGCGAGCTTCGGCGAGCAACTACTTAAATTTCTCGCGCGAAACAACTTTGTTTAAAAATTACGGGTTTGTTTGCGGTTTCTAGTCTGCCGCCGCAACTTTCAGCCCGCATAAGCGCCCACGTGCAACCTGCAAACACAGTTTACAGGTCGGCAAAATGCGGGGTCTGCTAGAGTTGCTCTTAGAACACATTCACTAGTTTTAAAAGTGTTCATGATTTTTTAAAATGTTCAATAATTTTATAAATATTTACAGATTTTAAAAAGGTTTGTGAATTAAAAAATTGTTCATGAATATAAAAAATCGTCACCAATTTTAGAAAATGTTCATGAATTTTATAAATCTGTCCACAAATTTGAAAAAAAATATAAATTTGAACAAATCTCGACGAATTTAATGTGTGTTCCCGTATTTCAAAACATATTCATAAATTTGAAAAATATCCAGGAGTTAAAAATAAAAAAAAAGAAAACAAATATAAAAAGAAATACTAAAAGAAAAAATCTTGTTGAGAAAAGAAACAGAAAAGCGCATGGAACATTTCCGGAACTCAAAAGACCGCCCTACGTGGCTGGCCCAATTGCGCTCGTGTGGGGAGGCGTTTTTGCTGGACCTCATCTCGGGAGCAACTAATTAACGAGCGCTCCTTCAGGAGCCCCGCAACGATCAGCGCCACTTGGCGCGCTCTCAGCCATTCGCCACGTGTCGCGTTCTGGGCGCTCCTTTCGGATTTTGTTTTTTTTTCACACGCGTTTTTGGCTTTTTAAACGGATTTTTTCCGGGGTTTTTTGACGTTGTGGTTTTTCACCGGTCTTCCCTAGCTTTTCGACTAAAAATTCTTTTTCAATTTTTTTTTTTTGCCCAAAAAAACGCATTCGCGAGAGGCACGGCCGTGCCTCTTGGAAACGAAAAAAAACGTGTTTTCTATTTTTTTTCCTTTCACGAGAGGAACGGTTTTGCTTCCACGAGAGGCACGGTTGTGCTTTCGCGAGAGGCACAGTTGTGCTTTCGCGAGAGGCACGGGCATGCCTCTTTTGGAAAGGAAAAAAAATGTGTTTTCTGTTTTTTTTTCTTTCGCAAGAGGCACGATTTTGCTTCCGCGAGAGGCACGGTTGTGCTTTCACGAGAGGCACGGGCGTGCCTCTTTCGGAAAGGGAAAAAACGCGTTTTCTATTTATTTTTTCTTTTGCGAGAGGCACGGTTTTGCTTCCGTGAGAGGCACGGCTGTGATTTCGTCAGAGGCACGGGCGTGCCTCTTTCAGAAAGGAAAAAAACCCGTGTTTCCGGTTGGGTTTTTTCGTCCGATTTTTTCGTGAAAAAAAATTCGTCAAAACCTATCAACATGGGATCTAGTTTTGAAGATCTCGACGCGAGGAATCCAACGGCGAAAGAGGTTGGAGATTTGGACGCACGGTTTAAAAGATAAAACGTCTTGAATAAAGGGATCTACGAAAAAAGAGAAACTTCAATGTTGCGACAAGTGGCGCATATACAGCGCGTCACTTGTCGCTACCTGAGGAAGTTGGAGTGATCTCCGCAAGGAGTACTCCTTAATTAGTGATTTCGCCTCCTCTCCTATTTGCGCGGAATATGAATGCTATATGCGCGGAACACGAATTGCCGTAATAACACTTAGAAAAAAAAGTAGAACTAATTTCAACGGCGCGGGAAAGTGCTCATCGCCCTCTGGTGTTGATGATGAAGAGTTTCATCTAGTTGGAGCATACAGCTTCGGAAGACGTTGCTAGAGAAATGGCGCCGGTTGAGATAATGAAGTACCACTAAAAAAAGATAGTAACGAAGTTATTTTTTTCGCACAGTTTGGCAGCAGCTGCAGGTTTGCAATGCTCGCTATAATTAGACCGTAGTCTTGTTTGGCACCTCCGAACATTTGATCACCCAGAACGGAGATGCAAAGTCATTAGAGCATCTCCAGCAGCCGCGCTAAATTAGCGCCGCACCGTAAAATAGGTCTTTTAGCGCTACAAGAACCGGGGGGGTCGCTCCAGTGGCGCAAAAAACGGCGCGCGCTTATAACGGGTTGGGCGCGTCAAAAACACTTATCCGCTGGTGTATTTGGAGCGCCAATTCAATACAGAAGACACCTCAAGCGCTTCGCGCCCGCTCTCTCTCTCTCGTCCCACGCCTCGTCTTGCCGCGCCGCGCCTGCGCCCGCCATGGACGCGCACACCGCGCCCGCCACCTCATTGTCAGACACGACCCACTCCCCGCCCGGGCGAAACCCTAAGCGCGGCGAAGGCCAAGGTCGCCATCACGAGTTCGCCGAAGTCCGGCTCTCTACAAGAACCTCTTCTTGCCGCCGCGATGACTACGGCGCCGGGTGGCGTCGCCTGGCGCTTATCCGTGCCGCCGCCGCATCGTCGAAGAAGGTACCCAATGCGGCGCGACGAAGAAGGGCAAAACATCCGCGAAGAAGAACAAGGCGGCGGACGGCTCCGGCATCACAAAGGCGAGGGAAAAAGCTTGCGTGCGTCGACGGCGCAAGGCGGCTACCGGCGGGCGAGCTCACTCGTTGAGCCGCCGCCAAGCACTACGTGTTCGATTTAAATGCCCCAAGGTGAAAAAATTTCCAAGTATTTTTTTCTTCTTATTTTTTCAATGCATCATCATTACATATAGATAGCTTATTTGCATTGTTCAAAAAAATTGTAGTCTCAACAATGATGCATACATGTCCACTATGGGTGTTGGGTTCAACAATTCGCATTGGTCTCAAACCAATGACATCCATTTCGAAGACCATGAGTTTGAGGTGGACGAGGAGGGTGAGGGAATTGTCGAGGCGCCGAGAGGAAGAGCGGGCAATTACTCCACCACCGATGACAAGTTACTATGCTACACTTATTTGCATGTGTCGAGGGATCCATCCATTGGAGGTGATCAAAGTAGAGACGCGTATTGGGGGCGAATGAAAGAACACTTTGATGCTCACAACAAGAGTGGAATTAACCGCTCCGAGAGATCACTTCGGTCCCGATGGTCGACAATCAACTCGGATTGTCAAAAGTGGGCGGCCACGCAAAAGTCGGTGGACAAGATTAACCCAAGTGGCACAAATGAGGATGATCGAGTAAGTGGCATCTCATATATGTTCATCATACTTGTTTTTGGTGACCGAAGTGCTAACTTGTTTTGTTTTTCTTGTAGTTCAACATTGCACAAAACTTGTTCAAACAAGAGACAAGGACAACCAAGAAGGGAAAGATCAAGAAAGGCAGGATCTTTACCTTGCCTCGTTGCTATGAAGTGTTAAAGGATGATGAGAAATGGAAGAAGCGTGATCGTTTGGAGGATTTGCATTTGAGCAACAAAGGGAAGCGAGCAATTGAGATGAATAATGATGAGGAGGAGGATGATGCATCAAGTGATGACGGCAAGAGAAGCCCCACACCCAACTCGGTTTCATACTCGAAGCCAAAACGACCGGATAGGTGCAAGAAAGACAAAACCGAAAAGAAGAAGAAGAAAGGAGATGATGAGCTCAAAAATGCTATGGAAGCTATTGTGAAAGCAAGGGTCGAAGCGAATGAGGTGAGGAAAATGGCAAGGAACCAAGATGCCGTGGCCGAGGAGAGGAGGTTGGCGGCCGAGGAGAGAAGGGTGGCGGCCGAGGAGAGAAAGGTGACTTTGGAGGAGAGGAAAGTGAGCAACGAGGAGCGAGCTAAGTTGTTGGAATGGGAGAAGCACTTGTTCTTCATGGACACATCTAACCTCAATGCGGCGCAAAAGGAGTATGTCAATCTTGCCCAACAAGAAGTCTTGATCCGAAAAAGAGCCTTGGTTCGTGCAATGGGTGGCGATGGCCTTGGCACCATGGGAGGCATGGGTGGCTTCGGCGCCATGGGAGGCGGTGGCCTCGGCGCCATGGGAGGCATGGGTGCCCTCGGCGCCATGGGAGGCGGTGGCCTCGGCGCCATGGGAGGCATTGGTGGCTTTGGAGTCATGGGAGGCATGGGTGTACCTCCGGCCGCCATGGGAGGCATGGGTGGCTTTGGAGCACCCTCCGACGCTATGGCCGCCATGGGATGCATGGGTGCACCTCCGGCTGCCATGGGAGGCATGGGTGCACCTCCGGCCGCCATGGGAGGCATGGGTGGCTTTGGAGCACCCTCCGACGCTATGGCCGCCATGGGAGGCATGAGTTTTGCTTCTCTCATGGGAGGCATGGGTGCACCTCCGGCCGCCATGGGTGCACCTCCGGCCGCCATGGCTTCTCACACACATTCCCATGAAGATGCCGTTGAAGATCTTGCCAACACCGTCGGAGCTTCACATAATGCGGTGCGTGATGAGGATAGGGAGGAAGGTTCATCTTCGGAGGCGGAAGAGTCGTCTTCGAAAGATGAGGACGAAGACGAAGAAGAGGAAGATGAAGATTGATGTGTCTTTCATGTCTTGAACTTTTAGTTTGCATTTGAACTTGGTTGGATGAACTTGTGGGCATGATTTTGAACTTGTGGACATGAACTTTTATTCATCAACTTGTTTGTGTCAAATTTTACATGTTCATTTTTGTCCAAAATATCCATATATGCAAAATGCCCGCATGAGTCGCTACACAGTATTTTTTTTTCTTCATCTGAGCGCGCGCGCACGCATTGCATTATGGCGTGGAGTCTTTGGAGCCAGTAGCGGTAGGTAAGAAATAAAACAAGCCATGTGCCGCTTAAACAGGTTTTTTACATGCGGCTATAATATGCATTGTTGAGATGCTCTTAGCCATTACGTACTTATTAGGCTGGCCAGGAAGAAGGGCGGTGCGAACACGTCAATCGGTGTGGGCTGAATTGTAGAATGGCCGTGAGATAGTGCAGGTCCCAATCACAATTCACATCATCACACCTCCTCCACTATCCATCCATTAGATTCAACACTTTTGATAACACGCATTAGCTTCAAGTCGACCAGCGCAAGCAGCCGGCCTTCTTTGATCAAGTCTATTGGTCTCTTGGACGTACTGTGGTGCGATCTTGTGTTGTTCGTCCCATTGTTTTGTACTGTGATCTTTGTGTGATGTGATCACGATGTGTAAAATCTAGGTTCACTCGGCCACTTTTTCAAGAAACTACTAATCATGCACGAGTAATGCATGTCTAATTTGATATTTTTCTTGATAACCTTCACCACGTCGTGTTTTTTTCACTCTCATGACTATCTTATGTCACTTTAGGAATGCTGTCTAAGGATTAACCGTTCAAAAATCTAAGCCATGCTGTGTACAAGTATGGTTATAGTCTTTTGCATCGACTGCAGAACACCCTAATTTCTTTATCAAAGGATGTGATGCGCCCTTCAGTCTCAACTTCTTAGCCCGGCAAAATCCTGACTCACGGCATAGGGTCACGATCACGGGTCATTCTGCTTCTCAGCTGCTCCGGTCGAGCTTCTTCCGCATGCACTAGTTCTAGTTGGGTGGCTCGACCGTGCGCTGCAGTTGCCAGTTGGACCAGGTGGCTTTGGTAGCCATGTAGTCCACTTTCTCACAGTGCACTTTGCTTATTAATTTACAGAATTATTGTTTTCAAGAATATTATAATTAATATAACCAAATGTTTTCTAATTAATTATGATTAATGCAATTAATGTTCTTTCCAGATTATTGGATGCGATGCCACATCATCAAAGTGGAGTGAGACATTGGATTGCACTCCCTCCGTTTTATTTAGTTCGTGTATTAGCTTTAGTCAAAGTCAAGCTTTGTAAACTTTGACAAAATTAATAAAAAAAATATTAACATATACAATAACAAATCAATATCATTAGATTTATTATTGAATGTACTTTCACGTCATATAAATTTGTTATAGTAAATGTTTGTACTTTTCTCTATAAACTTTACGAGGTTTGACTTCGGCCAACTTTAATATGCAGAGTAAATAAAAATGGAGAGAGCAGGTGGTTGTATGGCTGAGATCATTTATATACGCCAAAATCATGCTTTTATAAGCAAGATGTAATTACAAAATTAATCGCAATGAATGAATTTAATGATTTTCCAAGATTAATTGTGTTCTAGATTTCATGTGATGCTCCATAATTGCAGCGGCATGAGACGCTAGAGATAGGTGGTCGAATGGATAGGATCACTTGATTCATCCAACTCTTTTTTAGGAATGTTGAAAAAAATAATTATCATTTTGGATTCGTGGGAACCATAGGAAGAAAGAAAACTGGCAAATAAAGGAGAGGAATTCGGCCGGGGTAAAAGACCACGCCCTTGATAATGGAGCATGGAATGGAAGGCTTTTCCGCTCCACGGTACCGAAAGTTGCCAGGGACTTCACTATTCTCCATTTTCTAAATCTCCCCCCCACCCGCCATCTCTGACTCCTCTCTCCCCTCCCCTCTGAACAAGAACAAGAAGAGCAACAAGACGAAACCTCCCTTGCAGTGAATATCCTCATACTGTATTTACCTAGCTTGGCACAAGAGAGACTTTCTTCCAGGGATAAATAAGAGAGACTTGTGAGTCCTGACTTGGCATCTCCCCCACGTCTGAAGCCCCAGCAGGCGACTGCTCGTCTGCCGGTGCAAGCCACGATCCGGAGCCAGCGCCGCAGCGGCCAGCGGGGCGGCGATCTTTTCTCTCCGTCACCGCCGATCAGGGAGAGAAGAGCGGCGGATCAAGGCAAGATTTGCAGGCGTCTTCCAGCCCAGGTTTGCGCTAAGCCACTTCTCGAAATCCTTCTCCGTTAACCCCCTCCCCTGCTCAGTTCGCCTTCCGTTTCGGCCATGAATGAATACCTGAGAACAAGAGAGTCTGAACAACATTCATAATTGCCGCACATTTTCTTCTTAACTTAAGCAATGCTTGCGTTTGCTTAGCCTACTCCATGCCATGCTCTATATGTGGAGTGGAACAGCGACGGCCATGCCTTGCCTGGTCCCTTTAGAGCTCTGTGGGTGCTTGCACTGTTGGATTCAGCTTTCCTCTTTCCCTTTTCACCTTCTTTTCTCTCCACCATTTCTTAAGAATTCACACGGTATGTTTGCTACGGAGTACTGATAGCGATGCCCCCATGGTCATTAGTTAAATCCAGCCGCCTCAAGCCGGAACAAATTCCCTGCGCAGGACGAAATCGCATGGATGACACCGAACTGTCTTGCCTTCAGTTGCTTATTTCTATGCTTGATTCCATAGAGACTAGTTCATCCAAATTGAGTACCCTATTTCTACCAACAGAGAAATGGAAAGTACGTTGATGATGCAGAGGCTCGGAGGCGATCCTTCTTTTCTTTCTTTAATTAAAGAAAACGTTGCTTTTGTTACCTTAATAACAACTTAGGAAAGGAGGTTTAAAAGCAATGTTCTGAAACTCGGATGCTTCTTGACGCTCCAGTGCGTTGCTGTCCATCCGTACAGCGAAGTGTCTAGTTAGTTTCGAGTTTCGACGTGCCAGGATTCACCGTGGTCCTTTAGACAGCAATTCAGCCCCATTTACTTGACTGCATCCCTACATTGTTCCACTGCACTACTAGTAGTACTATCTAAGTAGTGACAGTATATTCCTCGCAGGGATCATTGAATTTTGTAGGCCAGCCATCCATTTTCATTGGTCAGTTGCAATTAAGAAAGCTCACAGAAATGGCCAGTCGGCATCACTCTGATCCGGTCCTTCTGGTTGTGCTGCAGCGTGTTGACAATTTTTTTTACACTTTCCAGACTTTGTCAAGTCGTGACATGTAAGATGACACTTCGACGTGTCCAACGATGAGCCATCGCAGCTGCTGATTTGTAGCATAGGACATGCTGTTCTGAAGTTCGCAAGGCCTACTCCGCTACTGACCAAACAGTTCTACTATCTGGGATTCTGGGCAGGGGCAGAGAGAGATGGTTCCCAACGACGCGAGCCGCGGCGGCGAGATCGTGGAGGTCGCCGTAGGCGAGCCGGCCTCGCCGTCGGCCGCAATGCGGCTCATGGACTTCATCCCCATCTACATTCCCACGGTGGAGAAGGGAGCGCTGAGCAGGGGCGCGCGCAAGAGGCGGTTCCTGGACTTCCTCCGCGCGCGCCCGTCCAAGGAGTGGTTCCACCGGTCCACCTTCGTGGGACGCCTCCGCCGCAGGAGCCAGGTCACGGCCGGGGAAGAGGAAGACGGCCGGGACTCCGACGGTAACGCCGGCGGGTGCCGGCCGCGGAGGCGGAGGCGGTTCCGCGTGCCGTTCGTGCGGAAGATCAGGTGGGGCAAGTTGTGGACTCACGCGGTGAGCTGGTGCAGGCGGCCGGCCAACTTCGCGATGATCATCTGGCTGGCGTTCGTCGCGGCGGGGCTGCTGCTGCTGTTCCTGCTCATGACGGGGTTGCTCGACGACGCCATCCCGGAGGACGACCGGCGCAAGAAGTGGACGGAGGTGATCAACCAGATCCTCAACGCGCTCTTCACCATCATGTGCCTGTACCAGCACCCCAGGATCTTCCACCACCTCGTGCTGCTCCTCCGGTGGCGCCCCGACGGCGACCGCGATGCCATCAGGAAGGTGTACTGCAAGGAGGGAGCCCCGGTGCCGCCGCGCGACCGCGCCCACATGCTGGTCGTGGTGGCGCTGCTGCACATCACCTGCCTGGCCCAGTACTTCTGCTGCGCTCTCTTCTGGAGCTACTCGCGCACCGACCGGCCCAACTGGGCTCTCAACATCGGCTACGGCTTCGGCACGGGGCTCCCCGTCATCGCCGCCCTCTACTTGGCCTACAGCCCGCTGGGCCGGAAGCAGGCACGCGACCCCGACGCGGAGCCGTCGTCGTCGGGCGAGGAGGCGAACGGTCACGGCGGGTCGCCGGAGAACGACGGCCGCGGCGTGGAGATCAGGATATACAACCGGTCCGTGGTGGTGAGCAGGCCGGAGTGGAGCGGCGGGCTGTGCGACTGCTGCGACGACGGGACGGTGTGCGCGCTGTCGGCGACCTGCACCTTCTGCGTCTTCGGGTGGAACATGGAGCGCCTCGGATTCGGCAACATGTACGTGCACGCCTTCACCTTCATCCTGCTCTGCGTCGCGCCCCTCCTCATCTTCAGCGTCACGGCGCTCAACGTGTACGACGACGACATCCGCGACACCGTCGTGGCCGTGGGCGTGCTCCTCTGCTTCTGCGGCTTCCTCTACGGCGGCTACTGGCGAACGCAGATGCGGAAGCGGTACAAGCTGCCGGCCGGCGGCGGCGGGCGGCGGGCCGCGGTGGGCGACTGCGCCAAGTGGGTCTTCTGCTGGAGCTGCGCGCTCGCGCAGGAGGTGCGGACGGCCAACTTCTACGACTTGGACGACGATCGGTTCGTCGGCCACGGGGCGCGCAACGAGGAGGGCCGCGCCGTGCTGGTGCCGCTGCCGCGGGAGGCGTCCATGACGCACTCCCGGAGCCTGTCGTGCCCGCCCAAGATTGACGCCATGGCAGCACTGGGTCTGGGCGGCGCCGGCACGAGCGCACTGGATGAGCAGATGGTCGACATCGCCATGGGGAGGTCGGCCACGTACAACGGCAATGGCGATGCCATGAGGCCGCCTTTGCCGCCGCTGATACAAATGGACAGGGAAGTGTAGTTGCGATTGCAACTAGCTTCGCTCCATCAGTTTGCCGTGACTGCTATTGTAGCGCAGATGAGCTCTCCGTGTGCTGTTGCTCCATGATCTCATGCTATATGCGCGTTTGGCTGCGCCCAACTTAAAACAGAACGCCATAAACGCAATCGAAAAAAGGGCAATACTATACATAAAGATTTCCTTATGGGAACATACAGTTTTATTACATTATTCAGTACATAAGCAGATGGATAATTCTTTGGGAGCGCCTACGGCTCAGGTGCCTGCAAATTTTATCACTTTCTCTGAACCGTTGCATTTACATCGAAAGTACCGCACGGAATGTTTCAGTGATTTGCAAGGCATATCCTATTTGGCGCTTCAGGCCGTGCGTTTTGCAAACGGGCGCCTGAAGCGCTCCAAGCTACGCATGGAGAGTCGAACTAGGGATCTCTTGTCCCCGATAAACATCAGTAACCATCCAACCATAACGCTTTATTGTGATAACTTTTCCCTTTTCTTCTTTTTCTTATTTTTTTCCTTTTCTTTTTCTTTTTTACTTAAATATCGTGAAGTTTTTTCAAAAATCGGTGATTTTTTTAACAAAATGATGAACTTTTTCAAGTTTGTGAACTTTTTACAGAATTTGATGAACTTTTTTCTAAATCAATGAATTCTATAGAAAGTTCTGCAAAATCAATGAACTTTTTCCAAATTAGATGAACAGTTTTTCAAAATTGATAAACTTTTTCAACATTGATGAACTTTTTTAAAATAGATGATTTTTTTTCAAATTCAATGATCTTCAAAATTGATGAACTTTTTCAAATTCAATGAATTTTTTCCTAGTTCAAGAAGGTTTTCTAAAAGTCCGTGATTTTTTATGAATTCATGAACTTTTTTTGTGATTTTTTCCTTTTTTTCCTTTTTTATCAAATGTGAATGTGTACATGGGCCAGCCCACCAGCGCTGGCACGTGGGCGCCAGGGAGCTTCCCTGGCGCCTCAACCGCCGAATGTGAGCTCCCGATTTGCATCCCAGGACTATTCAAAGCCCAAAGCCCGACATGAAAAAGGTGATATATGTTTACGCCTAATCGGTAGAAGGCCAACAGATAACTGGATGGCAGGTGTTACGTAGGGGGTGTTTGGTTACAGGGGCTTATTGGTGTAGGGACTTAAATAAGTCCATTTAAGTCCCATCTAAACCAAACAGGAGGGACTTATAGAGACTTAAAGTGGGCATTTGGGACTTATGAAATAAGACTCTCAAGGAGGGACTTATAGGGACTTATAGTTGTAATATGGTCTTTTAGTCCATGTTAAGTCCCAGGAACCAAACAGGTAGGGACTTATTAGGGACTTGGGACTTATAAGTTGGGACTAAAAAAAGTCCTAGGACTTATGAACCAAACAGGGCCGTAGTAGTAGTATTCCTTGAGAAGAGAGGCGTACTAGTAGTGCTAGATGGGACCTCCTATTCGGCGCGTTCGGCGCCGCGGAAGGGAACTGGCGCCTACAGGCAGCGCATAGTGGGCCGGCCCACGGACGAAAAGAGCAGTCATCTATCGAAAAAAGAACGCAAAAAATTGCAGGAACAACGACTCAAACTCGAACCGCTAGGTTGCAGGTTTGTTCGGCTAACCACCACATCATAGGAAGACTACTGATTGAGAACAAACGCGAAACCTTTAAGAACATAAATGCCGCGCTATTTATTACCTAATACCACTTAGATGTTTGGATTATTTGTTTTTTTTTGGAAAATCGATTTTTAATGAAAAAGGTTCATCAATTCTGACAAAATTTGAAATAAAAGTTCACTGATTAGAAAAAAAGTTCATCAAATTTTGAAAAGTTCATTGATTTCGAATAAAGTTCATCGAATTCGAAAAAAGTTTAGTGATTTTCAAAAGAAGTTCATCGAATTTGGAAAAGAGTTCATCAATTTTGAAAAAAAGTCACCAATTTTGAAAAAAGTTCATCAAATTTAAAAAAGTTCATAAAAAATGAAGAAAGTTCATCAAATTTGCAAAAGAAAATTAAATTTTGAAAAAAAGTTCATCGGCTTTGGAAAAAAGTCTTCAAATTCGAAAAAAATTCAGCGGTTTTGAAAAAAAGTTCATCAATCCGCAATGAAAAAAGTTCACAGATTTAAAAAAGAGTTCATCAATTTTTTTAAATGCAAAAATTGAGAAAAGTTCACGGATTTGAAAAAAAAGACAACATAAAAGAAACAGAGCAAAAGATAAGAAAAAAAAAGAAAAAAAAACAAAACAGTTATCTGGAGAAAAGAATAGAAAGAGAAAAATGGGTAAGTTGGCATGAGTGGTGCGTTGTCCCGAGTGGTTGATGCGGTGCATCCCTTCTTTTTCCATTTTGATGACAAGTATTTTCGGACGGAGGAAGTATTATATAATCTAGTGGTAAAACTAGTTACTATACATGCAAAGCACTTTGTACAATTATCAGTACTTGTACAACTATTTGCTTCGACAGGTATATTTGCTTCACACATATACATCATAGCTAAAAATAATAATAGAGGGGAAGGGGGGCGGGGGGGTTAAGAACCCAATTCTATTATACAATATTTTAATTAGAATCACACAATAAATTGCATCTGTCATATAAAAATTCTTTAACATTTTACACCATTCGCTTTGAGATGTGGATTTGTGATCAACCCGACAAGTTGGTTAAACAAAATTGTTGTAGACCAAAATACTACAAATTCGAATTCACATTATTGAACTGAACAATCTACAAATGGACAAGAACAAAACAAAGGACGACTTTCTATTAGGCGTCTTATTTTTTGAGTTTCAGTCAAATTCGTCGGGAACATTAGATTGAAAATTAAAGGTCATTATTCACCTTGTTCTTCCATTCATATTTTGATCCTTGAAAATTAAAACAAAATAAAAATATAAAGTTTTCTAAGGATGAACAAATTACTGGCATTGGTATTAACCTTAAATAAAAATAAAAAATAAAAAATAAAATAAAATAAGCAATGATAGGTTGCACTCTAGTATATTTATGTGCACACTATATACTACTAACAAAATCATTTTTTTGAAATTTTCTAAGATAAAATGAATTAGTAGCATTGGTATTACCATTAAAGAAGAAGAAAGAACTTAAAACAAATAATGAAAAAAATTGCACACAATTTACACAAAAAATGCACTTATTAAGCTATGCAATAATAGTGAAAAAAATCCTTCCAATAAAATTTACACACGTATTTTATAGTACTTGCATGCATGCACTTACACAAACATAAATAACAAAGTATACACACAAAGGAAAATAAAGACCCACTAAAAAGGAAAAAACATAGAGGCAAACATGCATAAAAACTTTTGAAATTTTGACTGAACAAATTATATTTCCAGGCGTGTATCAAATAGAATAACTTTAGAAAATAAGGTTCCACGATTACGCTAATTCAAATTATTTTGACCGAACAAATTATTTTTCCAGCTTACGCTAATTCAAATGTGACATAACCATCATGTGGCGGAAGGTGTGATCCACGACACCGGTGGGTAGAAGCTGCAGTACCCTTGCCCGAGCTTTGATCTTCTTCAATGTGAAACCTTTAAGGTCATATGCCCCGAGAGCTTGAACATCTAAGTCATGGCGATCGCTATGTGAACTTGACTCGCCGTCTTTGAAGTAGACACGTCCAATCCTGATATCTGGGCGCGCCCTAGACGGCATAGAACCTTATGTGAAAAATCAAAAATTAGGAAGCATGGCTAACACGAAATCGATGATTTGATGCTACCATGCACTAGAAACATATAAATTTGATTTGATAAGTCTACATGCTTGCTGGGCAAAATTTGGGTGCACAAATTTAATTTTCTTGAAGTATTGTTGTGTGGCAGCAATACATGTCTACATTAGAAGTATGATAAAAATCAGTACATATGAACCTGCCTGGAAGCATGGAAATAGATTGAAATTCGGTCTGTACATAGGGAGCATGAATGCTCTGAAGAAAAAATATTTTGCTATCACTACATAAGTAGGAAGTGTTGGAAACACATAAATTTGAAGATGCACAATAACATGCTTGCCACTAATATTCGGGTGCAGAAAATTGTTATCTTGAAATGTATCTCATCTACCCTAATTGGAGGTTTTGTAATCTTAGATCAACTTAAATTCTGCAAGTACATGAAATCAAAACAAATTAACATAGATCCCACCCCTAGTATGCCTCCAGCCACTGAAATTGTACAAAATACGTGATGGCGGAGCATAATCTGGGCAAGATGGCTACCTGGGGTAGGGGAGAAAAAGATGAACATTGGAGAACGACGGGTATGTGGGCTCATCAGTGACGCAATGGAGAACAGTATGCACAGTTGTGTGTGTTGTGTGTGTGTGGGGGGGGGGGGGGGCATCCAGAAGTAAGACGGGGCATGGATCCAACCTGTACGCCTCTGGCGGAGAGCATAGGGGCGGCGGGTGTATGCTTACCACGATAGAGGAGGGTCGAAGGTAGTAGAGATAAACAGTGCATGTGATTGATTCGGGAGAAAGGTAAAGAGGATTAAAAGGGTCGAAGGGCAAGGGATTAGGGGAGGTGCCTACGTGAAAAACGGGAGAGGGTGTTAAAAGAGGATTTTATTTTTGTCTCTTGTCCATGAGATGAAACATGAATCAAAGGATTATCATGTGGTCTGACATGGGCCTCACATTAGACTACATATAGGCAGGGCCGGCCCATAGGCCGGGGCAACGGGGCGACCGCCCTGGGCCCCTGGGAGGTAGGGGCCCCGGCCCAGGTATTAGTATAGTATACGTATTAGGAAAAAAAATGAAAGAATCGATCGCTTCGCTACGCTACTGCATGTCTCCAGTCTCCTCGGCTCCTCCGCAAATTCTCCACCCCGGAGAACAGCGCCGCCGCTCCCACGTACTTCCAGATTTGAGGCTCCGTTCCCGTGCATCCATTAATGGAGTTCAACGGTGGTATTCCCTTCCCCAATCATCTCTCTCTCCATCCTCAATGCTGCCCACAAAGTAGACGTTTGAGGCATCACCGGATCAGAGATGGTACGTCCCCCTCCTTCCCCTAATCATGTACTCTTTTGATTCGCTGTTAAATAGCCCGGCTCTCCGCCTGCGATTGCTCCATTTGACATCTCCAATTCTTCTCTTCCTAGTTCCTACTCTTCATTGCTGTTCTTCAAAGCTTCATTGGATCCTCGGATGAGAAGAGGGACCGAACGAGTGTTGTAGCCTTGCGATCCGGGAAGCTACATCGACAATTCGACATCAAGCCATGCATATGCCCATAATTCAGGTGCTTTTGTTTCCTATATTGACTGTTTTTCTGTGATTGTTTGGTGACTTGTCTTCTAAAAAATATTTATCAGTGAGAAAAGGAAGTGAAAAAATTAGCGAGATACTGGTTGGATCTCAGAAAGGTTCAATTGACAAATTTTTTTAGAACCGGTAGTTTTTGCGAAGAACTTAAAGTGTTTAGAAGTATATTTGGCTTCTTGGCTCAAAAGACTTGAAGTTATTGAATGATATTAAATTACGCAAATGTTGTGCTAAATTTGTAGAAACACTTTCTGACAGTTATGCTGAATTAGATGATCTCTTCTCGAAATTACGACTATGTCAAATGACTTCAACAGAATCTGATGTGCCATTGCGTGCTATGGAGATTTTTGAGTTTGTTGGAGACATTGACAAGGTTTTCATACTTAGAAGAGCAAGATGATGGTCTCTTTGTGGCACTTAGATGAGCGATCTTTTGTAGAACTATATTTTTTCCATACTATTATGATGTAGTTCTCTGGACCGTTACAAATAAATAATCTATGGTATGTGTTTTTTAGTTCAAAAACCATCATATGCTATGTACGGAATTGCTTTAGAAATACAATATATTCTGAATTTTTATTTGTCCACAAGGGCCCCGTTTTGTCGTCTTGCCCCAGGGCCTCGAATATGTATGGACCGGCCCTGCATATAGGAAGCGTTTCCCATAAATAAAACATGATATTAGCCACTAGTAAGAGCAAGTATAATAGGGTGACGTGGGTTGGCTACAAGAGATGACACATTAGATTTTGGATTCGCTACAAATCAAATGATAGGATTTTGGAGCAAGTATAATAGGATGACATGGACGGGCTACAAGAGAATGACAGATTTTTTTTAGCATGGCAAATCGAATAATTTTTATGATAAATTAAGTTGTCGCTGGGATGGCAATTTCGTTTGACAAGCATTGTTAAATCCTTGCAATGTTTAGTTTTTTGCCGAGATTTATCATGCTTGCTAAAGGGAACTGCCATCCTCGTGAGACGTCGGATTTTTTTCCTAGTTGAAGGAGTGAGAAGAGGGAAGAGGAGAAATGGGTTATAGATAGCCGGCTTCAACATCCTCTCTAAGAGAGAACAGTTGGTTACATATTCATGACATACACTCTTCGCTATAACAACGTTTTGTAAAATGAGTTGGGAAGCGTAGAACCCTTCGTCTGGGCCACATTGCATTATATCGAGAGTATGTCGTGGCTTACAAGGCAGAGGGGATCGATCGAGAGAAGAGGAGATCGACCCCATCGGTTACAGAGGGAATAACATAAGAAGGGATAGAGATAGATAGATTACAATTCAAACTAACCTCTCCTATCCCTGTACAACTTATTCTAACACCCCCCTCAATCTGAACCATATGATCTTTGCCAAGGTTAAGATTGTTCTTAAACTCATTCGACCTTCCCGTAGTGAGAGGTTTTGTGAAGCCATTAGCAAGTTGATCTCCAGTTGGTATAAATGAAATATCAAGTAGCTTTCGAGCTACTATTTCTCTGACAAAGTGGAAATCAACTTCTATATGTTTTGTGCGTGCATGGAAAACATGATTAGCTGAGAGATAGGTTGCACCAATATTATCACACCATAATCTCGCAGCCTGTGGAGCCTTGACTCCAAGCTCATATAGTAAAGTATGTATCCACATTACCTCAGCTGCAGCATTAGCCAGAGCTTTGTATTCAGGCTCTGTACTTGATCTTGATGTTGGGGAACGTAGTACTCCCTCCGTCCCAAAAAACATGTCGCGAGGGCAAATTTGCAAAAAAAAACCTCTGGTTTCTCCCGACCAAATCCGCGCTCCCTCGTCGTCCTCCTCCAGATAGAAGCCGCAGCTGCGCTGCTCCCAGCCGCCGCAGCTCCGCTGCTCCCCGCCGCTGCAGCTTCCCTACTCCCCCCAACGCAGCTCCCTGCTCCCCCGCTGCCCCGCCGCAGCTGCCTCCTGCTCCGCCACCGCAGCTGCCGCTCGCCTGCCTCCCCAAGCTTCCCCCTTCCTCAAAAAAACCTTCGATTTCCCCAGCTACCGCCGTGCTCTGCTCCGGCTGCGTCGGAACCGGCGTCGGCGAGCCCGGAGGCACTGGATCCGTACCACCACCAACAACCTAGAGGCCGACGAGCCCGACGACGACAGGAGATGCAGCAAGCTAAACGCCGACGAGCCCGACGACGACAGGAGATGCAGCAAGCTAAACGCCGACGAGCCCGACGACGGCGGCAAGCTAAAAGCTGTCGATTTGCGAGCCTGGAAGACGGCGACGACAACTCCACAAGGAATACGACCGCGGCGGCGTCTTCTTCGCTGTTTCTCTGGTGGAAGACTGGCGCCTGCGACACCGCGGCTGGGCTGTCCACGGCACAAGTGGGTCACACCTGCTCACTTGGCAGCAGCAGTGGCGGCTACATGTTTTCTCCACTACTGCAGATCATCTCCAGGTCCTACTGCCTGGGTCTGAACCTCTCTTCTCTACTCTATCTTTACTGAATTTGCTACATGTTTACTGAATTTTCTCCACTACTCTATGTTTATTGAACCACTAGTTTATGAACCACTTCACTAAATGTGATATGTACCACTGAATTTCACTTCTGCTAGTACTCCAAGAGGACTATGCCTAGCTAGAATTTGTGCCGTGTCAGCAGCTGAAATACCTACTGCTATGAGCTATGTCAGCAAGCCAAATTTTGAAGATTGCAAATGACCATGACCATGATCAGCAGCAGTTTTGAAAGCAAAATTCAGTAAACAAATTTTGAAAGCAAATAATTTTGAGTTGAATATACAGTACATCTAATGTAGTGTATGTGTGTGTGATGTCTAGATGCCACCCACAGGTCAGTGGCCATGCCAACATATTGGTCCATGTCCATGTTACTTATGCTATTGCCAAGCATGACATGCCATCGTTGACTATGTTTTTGATGGATCTTGGTGTTTGTTTGCACTGTAGTGTTTCAGCCCTGGCAACATTGCAACTGTCTGCAAGAATTTCAGCAGCTAGACAATATTGGAGATCCTGGCATGGCATTTTTCATATAGGATTCCTTCCTTGCAAATCTGCAACTTGTTTTACCTGCCGGTGGCCACCTATATAAACAAGCATGACAAACAAGGAGCATTGAATATGAGGCGCAGCTGGCCGCCAAGAAGATCTTTCATAATGTGGCAAAGCCTGGATCCAAGTAAGCATTTCTTTTGTCTTAGATACACATCCGTATCTTTTAGTTTGCAAGTTGCATTATTTTAGATAGACAACAACATCTTTCACGTAGGAATTTTCTCAAAAAAAAAGAACATGTAATATAATATTTCTATTATTTTCGTAAACAACATGCTAATTGTTGGACTTAGAGTGCACTGTTGTGTTCGCTGTTAATCACAAAAGTGGACATATTGTTGGACTTAGATTACTAGTAGTAGTCCTACTATTAGTAGGAGTACACAGTTCTGCTAGTTGAAAAGAGCCTCTAGATTACAAGAGCCTCTAGATTATCAACACTTTTGCACTAGTTCTGTTAGTTTAGAGTTTGGGGTATTTTGCACAGTTAACTGAACAATTTTGCATGCATATGAACAGTAGTACTCCATCATTTTTGGAGTATTATGAACAATTGAACAATTGGGGTCTAATCTAGAGCCACATGAGACCTGGCTGGGTTAGTTAATTTTCTGACCAATCAACCATGCATGGAAATCTGCTAGATAACCCCCAGTCCACAACAAAGGAGGAATAAAGTGAAACATGAGGCTGATCAACTAGATAACCCCAAGTGCCATTTAACAGTAAACTAAAGTTCAGTCAGAGTATGCAATAAACTTGCTGGAGTACAAATTTATGCATTACTCCATATTGCTGGAGTACTGTCATTTTACTCAAAATTTACTCAAATAACTAAAATTAATCCAAAACAAAAAAGGACTGCTATTGGACTAATTTTTTCTCGGTTGCTTTTCATACTACAGTTTTTATAACATAACAACAGTGCTTTTTATTAACAGCAAGTTCATCATGTCAACTGACAGCAAGTTCATCATCTCAAGACTTGCTCAAATTAACTCAACTGGTTCTACAAATTTGCTATCCTATCTACGGTACCTAGCTATTGTCAGAACATAACACTGTATATCTATAGCTTCATTTTAGAAATTTAATTAGTGCATTTCTAAAATGGCCAACATTATGGCACAAATAATTAAGTAAGTTAGCACAAATTGCAAAGTAAGTTAGCACAAATATTTAGTTTTAATCCAAATTATTCAAATTAATCCAAATATTTTAAATTAATTCAAATAACTAAAATTAATCCAAATCAATTCAAATTACAAATAACCCAAATTCCAATAAATTCCAACAAGGAGTTTATATACAAGGATTAGACAAGGCATACACAAGGGCATGACATAAGGTCCTCTTTGTCCCCTCTTGACACAAGATTACACATGACATAAGGGCATCTTTGTCCCCTCTTGACACAAGATTACACAAGACATACACAAGGAGCACCTGACTACATGACATAAGGACCTCTTTGCCCCCTCTTGACTACATTCTTTTCCTTTCTCTGGCCACTTCTTCCCTTCCCTTCCCTTTACATTTCTTTCTTTTCCCTTCTTTAGCCAATTCTTTCCTTTCATTTTCTTTTCCTATTGCAATTTCCATTTCTTCTATAATGGCCCTAGTATCAACAACTACCCGATCGTCGCAATATACACCGATGATTTCCACCTGCCAAAGATTCTCAATGCGATCCTTGTGCAAGTGGGGCAACTTATATTGATTTCCTCCTTTGTCTTTCATAACTTCAAACATAATCGCTTCTAATGTGATAAAGCTTCAGGCAACTTGTCGGGATCGTAGTTCTCAAATTCCTCTTCCACACCTCGCGATTCCATCGGATGTTCAGAGGTGACTGCGCATCGGTTAGAGACTGGAGAGAGGTATGGAAGCAGAGGTCCAAACAATTTAACTCGTGGCTATTTGGGGGCTGTTGTAGCAATCGGATGTCAAGATCAGTTTGTTCCACAGCTTCTCGAAAAGCTACATCATTGGGAAGGACATGGGGCTTTGCATTATCCTGTTGGATGAATACTGTTGCTCCCTCGTCATCGTCAGGCCACTTGTCCTGAATTGCCGGGATAACCTTATTGATTAGATAATCTCTACACACAGGCCTTGTTACTTTCACTGATGTCAACACTTTTGTTCCCTTTGTTCTGTTTTGACTTGTCCGCTTCGCCTCAGTCTCTTCGACGAATGCCCAAATGCCAATCTTCCCGTCGAATGTTAGCTCCCCCTCATTGTTATATCGAGGCCTGGCAACAGCTGTTAGGAACATCACCTTCCCAATGTTGTGAGTGTTTGACACGGTGCGCTTCGGCTCAGATTCTCCTGGAAGTACATAGTAACTATTCTTCACTCTCGTCATGTCAAACCACTTCTCATCGATGTGAACCATATTCGTCATTGGTTTAAACATAGCCCGAGAAGTTGAGATTGAATTGTCATCGACCATGGACATACAAAATTTCAATCTCGCAAGCTTGTTCTCTAGCTTGAGGTGAGGCTTCACGGTGCTTGTGATGTGGTTGAGCTCATTCAACTGGAACCTCTTATGTAGGGTTGATCGGGCCACACCTAGAGACCGTGCTAGAGATCGAATTGTCCTTCTTTTATTTAGTGGGATTGTTGAGGTCCTCTCTAGATCCAGCTCCTTTCTCTTTCGGCCAGATCTTCCTGGTTTCTTGCTTGAGACATCTACTTCTTTGCCATCGGCAATTTGCTTTTTGGCTTCTTCCCAGATTCTTTCTACAGATCGTACACTTATGTCCAACAGGTTTGAGACTAGCAGCTTGTCGTCTGGTTGAACAGACCCATCTCTGAGCTCGATTACCAGCAAAGCGAAGTAAACACCATGCCTCTCTTTATCTGACAATTCTCTTCTCTTTTCTTGAAGTATCCAATTCATAACTTCATCCTCTTCCTCTTGAGCTTCGTCCTCTTTCCCTTCATCTTCTGGAGGCATCCAATTCATAGCTTCATCGTCTTCCTCTTGAGGCATCAAGTTCAAATCCATAGTTCCATTCTCTGCCACTTGAGGTTCCTCCTGTTCAGGGATCCAATTCAAATTAATACCTTCATCGTCTTCCTCTTGAGGCATCATGTTCAAATCCATACTCCTGCTAGCAATGACAAAATATGAGTACATCATGGTACCATAACAAGGATATACACACAAAAAATGAGTAGAATGACAGGAGCCTTGCAACCATTACAAAAATATGAACTACTGACTAAGAAATGTTATGACAGGAGCCTTTGTAACACCATTTCATTTCCTATGAAACTTCCAACTCCTGTCATTTCAGAAAGAATTGGATTTCAACTCCTGACATACAATTGGATTTGACTGTATGTATCTTAACTGAATTTTGACCATGTCTTGTTCCTTTCTTGCTTGCTTGCTTCTCTTGACTTCCAATGGGAAGTTACTTTCTGTATGTGTATATATTGTCAGTGAATTTACTGTAAGGAGTTAACTGAATTTCTTATGTAAGGAGTTAACTGAATTTACTGTAAGGAGTTAACTGAATTTAGTTTCAATAAAGTCAAATTAGCTGAATTTTCAGTGAATTTAACAACAGGAATTTTCTTGGCTAGCATATCTGAGAAACTCTAAGTGGGTCTTTGATCAAATTTTGATCACTAAAATAGGAGTACTAGCAGATAGAGAAAGGGAGTGATTTAATTTCTGAAGAAATAGACATAATGCACAAGTTTCAGTGTTCAGGTTTGTTTGAGAGCACAACACATGTTTCAGTAACAAAAACATGGTGACATGATTATAAAAATGACTTAAACTCAAGTTTCAGTTACATAATGAAACTGTTAAAAAGACCCACTTATTTGAGATGATCTAATAGGTCATGGTGTGCAAGTAGTGTCATGGTGTTTGTGCAAGTAGTGTCATGGTGTGCTACTAAAAACTGTTAAAAAGACCAATACAAATAAAAATGGAGATGATCTAATAGGTCATTAATTGCCAATGATGTGTCCAGTAATCATGTGTCCAATAAAAAAGGAAAACTATTTAGCTTTGCTTTGCATTGGGGAGTAATTTTTCAAGTGTGGTTCTGTTCCTTTTTTCAGTTTCAGCAGACCTTGAATCTAGCAGGCTGAAGCATTTTGAAACAATGAAAAAAGACTTGATTGCAGTCTAAAACAATGACAAAATTACTTGCCACATCATGAAACAAATGACAAAATTACTTGAAAAGGAGTACTCCATTTATCTACCTCTTTCATGAAAGGAGTACTCTACTAGACAGCAGCAGTAGTACACCAAGTACTGCCGGCCACCCTCTAACTAATTCATTCATGGATGATTTTAATCACTGACTCATCCTGCTAGATTCATCACTAAAGCTAATTAGTAATTTGATTTATCTAACATTTGCTAGTTGAGAATAAATGTTCACTCTTATCTCACATTTGCTAGTTGAAATGCATAAATTCAGTTGTTCAAGTTTCAGTCTAAGCTAGAATTTCCAGTTTACACACAGATGTTGTCAGGCCAAGTGTGATGCCCTAGTGAATCAATTTTCTTGAATTTCTCACTAATAACACTAGAATCAATTTGTTCCCAAAAATTCTGGAATCACTTTGCTTGATTTTCTCACTGGAATCAATTTGTTTCCAAAAATACTGGAATCATGTACAGGAATCACTTTGCTTGACACTGGAATCAATTTGTTTCTTGTGGCAGGAGAAATCACCTCGATCTAGCGGGGATGGAGCAGCGTCAGGGAAGCAGCGGCGGCGACGGCCCTGCCGCACGGGCAGCGTCGGGGCAGACGAGCAGCAGTAGCAGGGGAAGACGAGCAGCAGCAGGGGTAGACGAGCTCCACCGGCGGCAGGGGAAGACGAGCAGCAGCGAGGCGGCGCATTTGAGCTCCACCGCGGCGGGGAAGACGAGCAGCAGCGAGGCAAAGTAGCTCCACCGGCGGCAGGGGAGAAGCAGCCGCATGGGCGCGCGGGCAGGGGAGAAGGAGCAGCAGGGGCTCGAGCGGGAGATCGAGGAGGAAGCACGCGAGCTCCTGGTCCAGTTTCCGGCGACGCCCGAAGGGGATCACGGCCGGGAGGAACTGCGGCGGCGCACGCGCGGGAGCTCGAGAAGGATCCGCGGGAGCTCAAGGAGGTCGCGCTGGAGCTTGAGGCGGGCGCGGGTACGTGGCGATGGCGGCGGAGGACTTCCTGGTGGGCGGTGAATCGCGCAGCTGGGCGGCGCCGGCCCCTGTCGATGGCGGAGGAAGGCGGAGGAAGAAGACGGGGATGGAGGGACTTATTTGAGATGGTTTGAAATCTGTGAGGGCTTTTTAGCAAAATTACAAATGAACTGAGCCTGCGACATGTTTTTCGGGACGAAGGGAGTAATTTCAAAAAATTTCTTACGTACACGCAAGATCATGGTGATGATATAGCAACGAGAGGGGAGAGTGTTCGTCCACGTACCCTCATAGACCGTAAGCGGAAGCGTTAGCACAACGTGGTTGATGTAGTCGTACGTCTTCACGGTCCGACCGATCCAAGCACCGAACGTACGGGGCCTCCGAGTTCAGCACACGTTCAGCTCGATGACGATCTCCGGTCTCCGATCCAGCCGAGCTCCGGAGATGAGTTCCGTCAGCACGACGGCGTGGTGACGATGATGATGTTCTACCGGCGCAGGGCTTCGCCTAAACTCCGCGACGATATGACCGAGGTGGAATATGGTGGAGGGGGGCACCGCACACGGCTAAGGAACGATCCGTAGATCAACTTGTGTCTTCATGGGGTGCCCCTACCCCCGTATATAAAGGAGTGGAGGAGGGGAGGGCCGGCCCTCTACTATGGCGCGTCCTAGGGGAGTCCTACTCCCACCGGGAGTAGGATTCCCCCTTTCCTAGTCCAACTAGGAGTCCTTCCATGTATAAGGAGTAGGAGACAAGGAAGGGGAAGAGAGAAGGGAAGGAAGGAGGGGGTGCGGCCCCTCCCCCTAGTCCAATTCGGACTAGGCCATGGGGGGCGCGCGGCCTGCCCTAGGCAGCCCCTCTCTCTTTCCCCGCACGCCCAATAAGGCCCAATACTTCTCCCGGCGAATTCCGTAACTCTCCCAGACTCAAAAATACCGAATCACACGGAACCTTTCCGAACTCCGAATATAGTCGTCCAATATATCGATCTTTACGTCTCGACCATTTCGAGACTCCTCGTCATGTCCCCGATGTCATCCAGGACTCCGAACTCCTTCGGTACATCAAAACTCATAAACTCATAATATAACTGTCATCGAAACCTTAAGCGTGCGGACCCTACGGGTTCGAGAACTATGTAGACATGACCTAGAACTATTCTTGGTCAATAACCAATAGCGGGACCTGGATGCCCATATTGGCTCCTACATATTCTACGAAGATCTTTATCGGTCAAACTGCATAACAACATACGTTGTTCCCTTTGTCATCGTATGTTACTTGCCCGAGATTCGATCGTCGTTATCCAATACCTAGTTCAATCTCGCCACCGCAAGTCTCTTTACTCGCTTAGAATGCATCATCCCGTAACCAACTCATTGGTCACATTGCTTGCAAGGCTTATAATGATGTGCATTACCGAGAGGGCCCAGAGATACCTCTCCGACAATCGGAGTGACAAAACCTAATCTCAAATACGCCAACTCAACATGTACCTTCAGAGACACCTGTAGTACTCCTTTATAATCACCCGATTCGTTGTGACGCTTTGGTAGTACCAAAGTGTTCCTCCGTAAACGGAGTTGCATAATCTCATAGTTACGAGAACATGTATAAGTCATGAAGAAAGCAATAGCAATATACTAAACGATCAAGTGCTAAGCTAACGGAATGGGTCAAGTCAATCACATCATTCTCCTAATGATGTGATCCCGTTAATCAAATGACAACTCTTTTGTCCATGGCTAGGAAACATAACCATCTCTCGATAAACGAGCTAGTCAAGTAGAGGCATACTAGTGACACTATGTTTGTCTATGTATTCACACATGTATTATGTTTCCGGTTAATACAATTCTAGCATGAATAATAAACATTTATCATGAAATAAGGAAATAAATAATAACTTTATTATTGCCTCTAGGGCATATTTCCTTCATCTCCCACTTGCACTAGAGTCAATAATCTAGTTCACATCGCCATGTGATTTAACACCAATATTCATATCTCAGATATGATTAACACCCATAGTTTACATCATCATGTGACCAACACCCAAAGGGTTTACTAGAGTCAATAATCTAGTTCACATCGCTATGTGATTAACACCCAAAGAGTACTAAGGTGTGATCATGTTTTGCTCGTGAGAGAAGCTTAGTCAACGTGTCTGTCACATTCAGAGCCGTATGTATTTTGCAAATATTCTATGTCTACAATGCTCTGCACGGAGCTACTCTAGCTAATTGCTCCCACTTTCAATATGTATCCAGATTGTGACTTAGAGTCATCTGGATCGGTGTGAAAACTTGCACCGAGGTAACTTTTACGACGGGCTCTTTTATCACCTCCATAATCGAGGAATATTTCCTTAGTCCTCACTAAGGATATTCTTGACCAATTTCCAGTGATCTACTCCTAGATCACTATTGTATTCCCTTGTCAAATACAGAGCAAGGTATACAATAGGTCTGGTATATAGCATAACATACTTTATAGAACCTATGACTGAGGCATAGGGAATGACTTTCATTCTCTTTTCTATTTTCTGCCGTGGTCGGGATTTGATTCTTACTCAATTTCACACCTTTGCAACACAGGCAAGAACTCTTTCTTTGACTTTTCCATCTTGAACTATTTCAAAATCTTGCCAAGGTATGTACTCATTGAAAAATCTTATCAAGCGTCTTGATCTATCTATATAGATCTTGATGCTCAATGTGTAAGCAGCTTCACCGAGGTCTTGCTTTAAAAAACTCTTTTTCAAGTATCCTTTCATGCTATCCAGAATTTCTATATCATTTCCAATCAACAATATGTCACTCACATATAATTTTAGAAATGCTACAGAGCTCCCACTCACTTTCTTGTAAATACAGGCTTCTCAAAAAGTCTGTATAAAACCATATGCTTTGATCAACTCATCAAAGCGTATATTCCAACTCCGAGAGGCTTGCACCAGTCCATAAATGGATTGCTGGAGCTTGCACACTTTGTTAGCATCTTTAGGATTGACAAAACCTTCTGGTTGCATCATATACAACTCTTCTTAAATAAATCCATTGAGGAATGCAGTTTTGACATCCATTTGCCAGATTTCATAGAATGTGGCAATTGCTAACATGATTCGGACAGACTTATGCATCGATACGAGTGAGAAAAATCTCATCGTTTTCAACACCTTGAACTTGTCGAAAACCTTTCGCAACAAGTCGAGCTTAGTAGATAGTAACACTACTATCAGTGTCCGTCTTCCTCTTGAAGATCCATTTATTTAACATGGCTTGCTGATCATCGAGCAAGTCAATCAAAGTCTATACTTTGTTCTCATACATGGATCATATCTCAGATTTTATGGCCTCAAGCCATTTCACGGAATCTGGGCTCATCATCGCTTCCTCATAGTTCGTAGGTTCATCATGGTCTAGTAACATGATTTCCAGAATAGGATTACCGTACCACTCTGGTGCGGATCTTAATCTGGAAGA
The DNA here is from genome assembly GCA_021437245.1 of Aegilops speltoides. Lineage (NCBI taxonomy): Eukaryota > Viridiplantae > Streptophyta > Magnoliopsida > Poales > Poaceae > Aegilops > Aegilops speltoides. The sequence goes on from CM038144.1 coordinate 342,702,569, forward strand.
TCTACAAAGTTCGGTAGTAACTTGATCTGAAGCTTCATGATCATTATCATTAGCCTCCTCACTAATTGGTGTAGGAATCACTAGAACTGATTTCTGTGATGAACTACTTTCCAATTCGGGAGAAGGTACAAATTACCTTATCAAGTTCTACTTTCCTCCCACTCACTTCTTTCGAGAGAAACTCCTTCTCTAGAAAGGATCCATTTTTAGCAACGAATATCTTGCCTTCGGATCTGTGATAGAAGGTGTACCCAACAATTTCCTTTGGGTATTCTATGAAGATGCACTTCTCCGATTTGGGTTCGAGCTTATCAGGATGAAATTTTTCACATAAGCATCGCAGCCCCAAACTTTAAGAAACGACAACTTGGGTATCTTGCTAAACCACAGTTCATATGTTGTCGTCTCAACAGATTTAGATGGTGCCCTTTTAATGTGAATGCAGCTGTCTCTAATGCATAACACCAAAACAATATTGGTAAATCAGTAAGAGATATCATAGATCGCACCATATCCAATAAAGTGCGGTTACGACGTTCGGACACACCATAACATTGTGGTGTTCCAGGTGGCGTGAGCTGTGAAACTATTCCACATTGTTTTAATTGAAGACCAAACTCAGAATCAAATATTCGTCTCCGCGATCAGATTGCGAAACTTTATTTTCTTGTTACGATGATTTTTCCACTTCACTCTGAAATTCTTTGAACCTTTCAACTATTTCAGACTTATGTTTTATCAAGTAGATATACCCATATCTGCTCAAATCATCTTGTGAAGGTCGAAAATAACGATACTTGCCACGAGCATCAACACTCATTGGATCGCATACATCGGTATGTATTATTTCCAATAAGTCAAGAGCTTGTTCCATTGTTCCGAGAATGGAGTTTTAGTCATCTTGCCCAAAAGGCACGGTTCGCAAGCATCAAATGATTCATAACCAAGTGATTCCGAAAATCCATCTTTTATGGAGTTTCTTCATGCGCTTTACACCGATATGACCCAAACGGCAGTGCCACAAATAAGTTGCACTATCATTATTAACTTTGCATCCTTTGGCATCAATATTATGAATATGTGTATTACTACGATCGAGATCCAACAAACTATTTTCATTGGGTGTATGACCATCGAAGGTTTTATTCATGTAAACAGAACAACAATTATTCTTTGACTTTAAATGAATAACCGTATCACAATAAACATGATCAAATCATATTCATGCTCAACGCAAACGCCAAATAACATATATGTAGGTTTAACACTAATCCCGAAAGTATAGGGAGTGTGCGGTGATGATCATATCAATCTTGGAACTATTTCCAACACACATCGTCACTTCACCCTTAACTAGTCTCTGTTTATTCTGCAACTCCCATTTCGAGTTACTAATCTTAGCAACCTAACTAGTATCAAATACTTGAGGGTTGCTATAAACACTAGTAACGCATACATCAATAACATGTATATCAAATATACTTATGTTCACTTTGCCATCCTTCTTATCCGCCAATCACTTGGGGTAGTACCTCTTCCAAAGGACCAGTCTCTTTGCAAGTAGAAGCACTTAGTCTCGTGCTTAGGACCAGACTTGGGTTTCTTCACTTGAGCATCAACTTGCTTGCCGCTCTTCTTGAAGTTCCCTTCTTTCCCTTTGCCTTTTCTTGAAACTAGTGATCTTGTTAACCATCAACACTTGATGCTCTTTTCTTGATTTCTACCTTCACCGATCTCAACATCGCGAAGAGCTCAGGAATAACTTTCATCATCCCTTGCATATTATAGTTCATCACAAAGTTCTAGTAACTTAGTGATGGTGACTAGAGAATTCGGTTAATCACTATCTTATCCGGAAGATTAACTCCCACTTGATTCAAGCGATTGAAGTACCTGCATAATCGAGCACATGCTCACTAGTTGAGCGGTTCTCCTCCATCTTTTAGCTATAGAACTTGTTGGAGACTTCATATCTCTCAACTCGGTATTTGCTTGAAATATTAACTTCAATTCTGGAACATCTTATATGGTCCATGACGCTCAAAACGCCTTTGAAGTCCCGATTCTAAGCCGTTAAGCATGGTGCACTAAACTATCAAGTAGTCATCATATTGAGCTAGCTAAACATTCATAACGCCCGATTCGCTCCTCGCAATAGGTCTGTCACCTAGCGGTGCATCGTGGACATAATTCTTCAGGCAAAGAATGAGGATAAACCTCATGTCATGGATCTAATCCGCATCATTGCTACTAACATCTTTCAACACAGTTTTCTCTAGGAACATATCAAAATAAACATATGAAAACAACAACGCGAGCTATTGATCTACAACATAATTTGCAAAATACTACTAGGACTAAGTTCATGATAAATGAAAGTTCAATTAATCATATTACTTAAGAACTCCCACTTAGATAGACATCCCTCTAATCCTCTAAGTGATCACGTGATCCAAATCAACTAAACCATGTCCGATCATCACATGAGATGGAGTAGTTTCAATGGTGAACATCACTATGTTGATCATATCTACTATATGATTCACGCCGACCTTTCGGTCTCGTGTTCCGAGGCCATATCTCAGATATGCTAGGCTCGTCAAGTTTAACCTGAGTATTCGCGTGTGCAACTGTTTTGCACCCGTTGTATTTGAACGTAGAGCCTATCACACCCGATCATCACGTGGTGTCTCAGCATGAAGAACTTTCGCAACGGTGCATACTCAGGGAGAACACTTCTTGATAATTAGTGAGAGATCATCTTAAAATGCTACCGTCAAACAAAACATAATAAGATGTATAACATATAAACATCATATGCAATCAAAATATATGACATGATATGGCCATGATCATCTTGCGCCTTTGATCTCCATCTCCAAAGAATTGTCATGATCTCTATCGTCACTGGCACGACACCATGATCTTCATCATCTTGATCTATATCAATGTGTCATCACATGGTCGTCTCACCAACTATTGCTATCGCATAGCGATAAAGTAAAGCAATTATTTGGGACTTGCATCTTATGCAACAAAGAGACAACCATAGATCTTCTTCCAGTCGCCGATAACTTCAACAAAACATGATCATCTCATACAACAACTTATATCTCATCACGTTTTGACCATATCACATCACAACATGCCCTGCAAAAACAAGTTAGACGTCCTCTACTTTGTTGTTGCAATTTTTACGTGGCTGCTACGGGCTTAAGCAAGAACCAATCTCACCTACGCATCAAAACCACAACGATAGTTTGTCAAATAGGCTCCATTTTAACCTTCGCAAGGACCGGGCGTAGCCATACTCGGTTCAACTAAAGTTGGAGAAACTGACACCCGCCAGCCACCCATGTGCAAAGCACGTTGGTAGAACCAGTCTCGCGTAAGCGTACGCGTAATGTCGGTCCGGGCCGCTTCATCCAACAATACCGCCGAACCAAAGTATGACATGCTGGTAGGCAGATGACTTATATCGCCCACAACTCACTTGTGTTCTACTCGTGCATATAACATCAACGCATAAAACCTAGGCTCGGATACCATCTGTTGGGGAACGAGTAATTTCAAAAATTTCCTACGTTACACGCAAGATCATGGTGATGATATAGCAACGAAGGGGAGAGTGTTCGTCCCACGCACCCTCGTGAGACCGTAAGCGAAGCGTTAGCACAACGCGTTGATGTAGTCGTCGCCTTCACGATCCGACCGATCCAAGCACCGAACGTCGCGCCTCCGAGTTCAGACACGCTCAGCTCGATGACGATCTCGGCCTCCGATCCAGCCGAGCTCGAGATGAGTTCCACAAGACGACGGCGTGGTGACGATGATGATGTTCTACCAGCGCAGGGCTTCGTCTAAACTCCGCGACGATATGACCGAGGTGGAATATGGTGGAGGGGGGCACCGCACACGCCTAAGGAACGATCCGTAGATCAACTTGTGTCTTCATGGGGTGCCCCTACCCCCGTATATAAAGGAGTGGAGGAGGGGAGGGCCGGCCCTCTACTATGGCGCGTCCTAGGGGAGTCCTACTCCCACCGGGAGTAGGATTCCCCTTCCTAGTCCAACTAGGAGTCCTTCCATGTATTAGGAGTAGGAGACAAGGAAGGGAAGAGAGAAGGAAGGAAGGAGGGGTGCGGCCCTCCCTAGTCCAATTCGGACTAGGCCATGGGGCGCGGCCTGCCCTAGGCAGCCCTCTCTCTTCCCACAGGCCCAATAAGGCCCAATACTTCTCCCGCGAATTCCGTAACTCTCGGTACTCAAAAATACCGAATCACTCGGAACCTTTCCGAACTCCGAATATAGTCGTCCAATATATCGATCTTTACGTCTCGACCATTTTGGCACTCCTCGTCATGTCCCCGATCTCATCCGGGACTCGAACTCCTTCGGTACATCAAAACTCATAAACTCATAATATAACCATCGCGAAACCTTGCGTGCGGACCCTACGGGTTCGAGAACTATGTAGACATGACCTAGAACTATTCTCGGTCAATAACCAATAGCGGGACCTGGATGCCCATATTGGCTCCTACATATTCTACGAAGATCTTTATCGGTCAAACCGCATAACAACATACGTTGTTCCCTTTGTCATCGGTATGTTACTTGCCCGAGATTCGATCGTCGGTATCCAATACCTAGTTCAATCTCGTCACCGGCAAGTCTCTTTATTCGTTATGTATGCATCATCCCGTAACCAACTCATTGGTCACATTGCTTGCAAGGCTTATAATGATGTGCATTACCGAGAGGGCCCAGAGATACCTCTTCGACAATCGGAGTGACAAAACCTAATCTCGAAATACGCCAACTCAACATGTACCTTCAGAGACACCTGTAGTACTCCTTTATAATCACCCAGTTACGTTGTGACGTTTGGTAGTACCAAAGTGTTCCTCCGTAAACGGAGTTGCATAATCTCATAGTTACAGGAACATGTATAAGTCATGAAGAAAGCAATAGCAATATACTAAACGATCAAGTGCTAAGCTAACGGAATGGGTCAAGTCAATCACATCATTCTCCTAATGATGTGATCCCGTTAATCAAATGACAACTCTTTTGTCCATGGCTAGGAAACATAACCATCTCTGATAAACGAGCTAGTCAAGTAGAGGCATACTAGTGACACTATGTTTGTCTATGTATTCACACATGTATTATGTTTCCGGTTAATACAATTCTAGCATGAATAATAAACATTTATCATGAAATAAGGAAATAAATAATAACTTTATTATTGCCTCTAGGGCATATTTCCTTCACTTGAGACAGTGGCTTGTTTTCTTGCACTCCATGACACAAGATTTGTTCCCAGAAACACAACCAAACCACCTGTGGACCTTCTGTCATAAGCACACCCTGCCCAGTCTGCATCAGAGTATGTAGTAACAAGCATAGATAATGACTTGGTAATATGAAGTCCAAGTCCTTCTGAGAATTTAAGATACCTCAAAATCCTTTTGACTGTAGTCCAATGAGTTGTTCTAGGTGCATGTAAATAGTGACATACCTTATTCACAGAGTAAGAAATATCAGGACGAGTAAAAGTCAAATACTATAAAGCACCAACAACATTTCTGTATTTTGTTGCATCTTCTGGTCCAAGTGCTTCTCCACTTTCAATCGTAAGTTTTTATGAAGTTGAAATTGGTGTACTCACAGGTTTGCAATTTTCCAATCCTACTCTCCTGAGTATGTCAGTGGTATATTTTTCTTGTGTGAGAAGTATACCATCCTTTATCCGATTAAATTCTATGCCAAGAAAATAATGAAGATCACCCAAGTCCTTGAGAGCAAACTCCAACTTCAGATATTTAAGCAAACAAGTGGTAGGATTTGAACTTGAACTAGCAACAACTATATCATCAACATAGACAAGCTCAAATATAGTGATATTATCTCTATTGTAAAAGAACAATGAGGTATCTGCTTTAGATGGTGTGAACCCAAGTTGTTGTAACTGCATGCTCAATCTTGAGTACCAAGCTCTTGGGGCCTGTTTCAAACCATACAAAGCTTTATCCAGCTTATAGACATAATGTGGTGTCTTTGATCCTCATATCCTGGTGGTTGCCGCGTGAACACTTCTTCCCAAAGAACACCATGAAAAAGCGCGTTCTGAACATCTAGCTGTCGTAAACTCCATCCTCTGAAAATAGCAACAGATAGTACAAGTTGAATAGTAGCTGACTTAACAAAAAGAATAAATGTATCTTCATAATCAATACCAAACCTTTGTTTGAAATCTTTGGCAACTAGTCTAGCCTTGTACTGTCTATGCTTCCATCAGATTTTCTCTTTATTTTGTACACCCATTTACAATCTATGACATTGTGACCCTTCCTTGGTGGTACTAAATGCCAAGTTCTATTTTTCACGAGTGCATCATATTCATTATCCATAGCCTTTTCCAATCTTTATGAGCAAGAGCATCATGCAAATGAGTTGGTTCACCAACACTACTAAGAAAAGCACGCTTAATTCTGTCATACTTGATCATACCATCATTGTATTCTTTGTCCTTTATAATACCTGACTGCGATGTAGTGTGCCGATGAGAAGATTGGTGAAGTACTGATGTTGTAGGCACAGAAGATCCCGGTGCATAAGGTTCTGTAGAGTCCGGCGCAGAAAATCCCGGCTCCCGATCCGAGGAAGATAGCCGCGTAGAAGATCCCAGCTCCCGATCCGAGGGGTATAGCAATCCTGACACCTCAGGCGCCCCGCTGTCGGCGGCTGGCTCGATCCGCGGTCTCCCAGCGCAGCTTGCGACGCATGGAGACACGTTCTCTCCCACGCATGGGCTGGTGGGGTCCAGCAACTGCAGGCTGTCGGCCACATCCGCGGCGGGACTGGTTGGGTCCATGCTGTCGTCCGCCCGATTGGCTGCATGCGAGAGGACGAGATCCGCCTCGGATCGCTCGCCAGCAGAGGTAGGACTGGCACGAGGATCAACGTCGGATCGCGCACCACTGCCAGGTGAATCAGCCCTGGGTCCTGTGCCGGCTTTGTCCTTTCCTGTACACATAAAATGATGACCCAAACCTGCACATACATCATCAGAACCGCAATTTTTGATGGAATTTTGCACACAGTCAATTTTATTTAATTCACCCCCATGATCTGGAAGAAGTGCTATTTCAGCACGAAGAAGGGCTCCGGCGTTGCGATGAAGTTTGGTAAATGGAAATAGTTTTCCATCAAAAACAACATCTTGAGAAATATAAATACGTCTAGTTGCAATCTCTAGGCATTTATACCCTTTATGAAGATCACTATAGCCAAGAAAAACACATTGAGTGGAACGAAGCTCGAGTTTATGGCGATTGTATGGACGTAAATTGGGGTAGAAAGCACATCCAATTTTTTGGAGATAATTGTAGTCAGGTTTTGATGATATAATCACTCCAATGGAGTGGAGTTGCCAATAACTTTACTAGGAAGATGATTAATAAGATAGGTGGCGGTAATGAACGCTTCATCCCAATACTTGAGAGGCATAGAAGCATGAGCAAGTAGAGAGAGACCAACTTGAACAATGTGGCGATGTTTCCGCTCAGCAGAGCCATTTTGTTGGTGAGCATGAGGGCAAGATACATGATGTTCAATGCATATGCGACGAAAGAAAGAGTTGAGCTTCTCATACTCTCCTTCCCAGTCACTTTGGACTATCAATATTTTTTTTGTCAAAGTGTCATTCAACAAGCTTTTGAAACTCTTGAAACACAGAGAAAACTTCAGATTTGTACTTAAAGCAAATTAATCCAAGTAAACTTGCTATAGTCATCAATGAAACTGACATAATATTTTCTTCTTCCAAAAGAATCTCTGGCATGACCCCATACATCACTGAAAATAAGTTCTAAAGGAGCATGAGATACACTATTCGACTTGGGATAAGGGAGTTGATGACTCTTGGCACATTGACAAGCTTCACAAACAGACTCACTAATTGGACTATTTGACAATGAGAGATTGTCTTTGTTGACTACTTGTTTAACTATGATCAATGATGGATGTCCTAATCTTTGATGCCACCTTGCCAAAGAGGGCTTGATGAAGGAGTAGACTTGACGATGATTGCGGCTAAGTGCTTTGGATGTGATGGGGTAGAGACCTCCAATGCATCTACCGTGATGGAGGAGTTCCCTTGTTGCCCGGTCCTTTATAAAAAAGTAACGAGGGTGGGTTTCAAAGAAGGCATTATTATCATTGGCTAAACAACACATGGATGCAAGGTTTTTGTTGGCTTGAGGAACATAAAGGACATCTTTTAAGACTAGATCACGTTTAAGACTAGGGGAATTAATAAAAGCTTGACCAATGTGTCGAATATCCATATGAATTTGATCATTGCCATGGTACTTTTCACGGAGGGCAATTGTTCTAGTTCACTTGTGACATGATCCGTTGCACCAGAGTCAACATACCAAACTCCTTCTCCTCATTGCTCACGCATGGCTGCAGCAACATGACGAGCATCGGGGACATAATCCTCATCATAACGGTGCCAATAGTCCATGACTTCATGGCCCACCTTCTTGCAGAGCTAGCATCGAGGACGCGCACGGGAGGATGAGGAGAGGCTGTTGTTGTTGTTGTTGAAGCCGCCACCCCCTGCCCTGTTGTTGTAGCCGCTGCTGCCGCCGGTGTTGTTCTAGCCGCTGCTGCCGCCGGTGTTGTTGTAGCCCCCATCGTTGTTGCCGCGCCCACGCCCACAGCTGTGTTGCCCCTGGTGACCGCGCCCATGGCCACGGCCACGGAAGCCAGAGTTGGCGAAGGACTGACGAATATTGGCGCCGTGGAGGAGGCTGAGGCGGGCGTCGAAGTTCAAGAGCTGGCTGTATAGCTCCTGAACTGTGATCGGTTCCACCCAAGCAGCAAGAGCCGAGACAACAAGATTGTATCCCATGTCTAGTCCGGCAAGGATCTTGGACACAATCTCCGGATCGGAGAGCGTGGCGGCGGTGCAAGCTACTTCATCAGCAAGACTTTTAATTTTTCCAAGATATTCAGCCATTGTCATGTTACCTTTCTGAAGATTCGTGAGCTCGATGCGGGTGTTGATCACTTGAGCTTGGCTTTGGGCAGAAAACATGGCATGGATGGCACGCCATACTTCGGCCGACGTCTGAAGCATCGCGGCCTGTGCAAGGATATCGCGGGAAAGAGAGCCCATCAAGTATCCTTGGAGATGTTACTGTTGTGCATACCAGAGGGATCTTGCAAAACCTGACCACCTGTTCTTCTTTGCCGTCCTTGGTGATGGTGAGCGTGGTTGGCGGTGTCGGGCTCTTCTCGTCGAGGTGGTGCTCCATCTGCGCGCCCTTGATCTAGGGCAACACGATGGCCTTCCAGAGGAGGAAGTTTCCCCTCGTCAGCTTCTCTTGGGGTGGCGATCCGAGGAGGGAGGCGTTGGTGGAGGTGGAGGATGAGGCAAAAGCGGAGGATGAGGTGGTGGTGAGCGCACCCATGGTGCTGGGCGTCATGGCAGCGGAGGTGGTAGACATGTGCTTGGTCGCGGAAGGTAGCTAGATGCGATCTATTCCTGATCTATTGAGGAAGAGGCTCTGTTACCATGTAAAACGAGTTGGGAAGCATAGAACCCTTCGCCTGGGCCGCATTGCATTATATCGAGAGTATGCCGTGGCTTACAAGGCAGAGCGGATCGATCGAGAGAAGAGGAGTTCGACCCCATCGGTTACAGAGGGAATAACAAAAGAAGGGATGAGATAGATAGATTACAATTCAAACTAACCTCTCCTATCCCTATACAAATTATTCTAACACGTCTTACATTTAGTTACACTAGTTGATTGCCCGTGCGTTGCCACGGGATAACAAAAGAACGCATCAAAGAATCATTCAGATTCAAAGATGTCTCACTAAAACATAAAGAAACACTAATGTAGTGCACATTTGAGGAAATCAAACCACAAAAAAATGATTAACTAAAATGCTCCTTTTGCTTAACTTCTCCTGTTTTGTTGACATGTGCACATTGTTGCATTGTGACTTCTATTGTGTAAGTTAACTATAGCACATGATAGAGAACACATGTATAGCCATGGTCAATTGCGAAAGTCCTCTTTTTCCCCGAGCTCAAATGAGCTCGAGATGAACAGTAAAATGAAGAAAAATAAAGACAAAAAATTGAATTTTTTGTGGCAAACTGTGAGAAATTTTATCACGTAATGACATCATTGAAGTCATGGCAAAAAAAAAATCAGTACTCCAAAATGATTTCAAAAGTAACAACTTTGGAGCATCGATTATTTTCCATGACTTCCATGGATATCCTTTCATGATAATTTTTTGCAAGCACACAAAATATTTGTCAAAGTTATCACAAAAAGTTCATTTTAATATATTTTTACTATTTTTTATTTTACTGGGAGCAGTTGAGCTCGGGAGCAGATACTCAACGTCCCAAGTCAATCGCCTTAATCATGGGCCACAACCACTCGACCAAGTTCACCTCTCACAAGTTTGAGCGCAAACCCCATGCCCCTGCAAAAAACCACTTGTCGGCAAGGTGTTCCATTTCTATTGGATGAAATAGAAACGACACTTCCTGCTCATTTTCATTAGTGCTTCCATCGCAAATGACTCTCCCCCCTTCCTTCGTCGCCCTTCTCCACCTCGCTCTCGTACCGTTCGATGCTGCAGTCCACAGAACTAAAAGAAATTGTTTAGATGTTGAAATGTTCGATGTCCCTTAACACTCCCTGCTCATTTTCATTAGTGCTTCAAATGAATGGATATCAATGTTGAATTTCTTATTGCTTTAATATCTAAATTTCAAGCAGTAGTTTCCAAAAAGTAGACTGATTGTCTTTGATCTAATTGATTGCCTAATTCATATTTTCTAAATTTTTTTTGCAGAAATTGGAGTATGCAGACATTTGTTCTCCTAGTACTTTAGATTTTGCATTGGCTAGTGAGTTGGTTACGTTTCTATCTATGAAAATAAAACTGAACTTATAAATTTTATTTAAAAGGAAGAACCATCTAAGGTGTCACGTGCACATAAATGCAATCTCCTACATATTGCAGCACAAAACATTATTGTTAAATTTGCGAGCACTACTTCTCTCATATTTTTCTAGGTAGAAACTTCAACAATCAACAACTTGATCGTCTCTGTTAATATGTTCTTTTTCCAACATACTTGCATAGTAAAAATACGAGATTTTAGAATGGAGGACCTCAGAAAAGATTAATGCAGCATATAATACAGTTAACTCATCGCCTTCACATGTTTCCTGTAAAATGCCTCGGTGGTGCTACAGATTAAGGATCAGTAATAAGGGCATCATATGCAAACTTCAAATTGAACTCTCCAACAACAGATAGTACAGTTACTCGCTATATTCTCAATCAACAAGCGTGAAACAACATCGGATGCATCACCATTCCAAGAAACACTAAGCATCCGGTTATGTGTCCTTGCTATTGAATTGTAGTGATAATCGATAACTTGTCTTTCTCTCTAGGCTCCTGCATGGAAAATATCAACATCGATGTATTATCTTTTTTTTTGTAATGGAGGCAAAAACTTTGTCTCATCTCATTAATAAAGAAGAAGAGAATTTACCCGTTAATTAACGAAAAACCGGGCGAAAACCATTACAACACGTCCACAAAGGACACAGGGCAACCTACCAACCCAACAAGAACGCACACGTTGCGAGGACGTAACACCATCGAGGTTGCAACCCGTGCCATCGTCATCACACATGATCGCGACTCCGCCATCGGTGTAGCCCTCATCGCAAGGAAATGCCGAGGCCTACGCCAGCCGATGCCAAACAGTCAACAACATGCACCGGCTACGGGCAGCTCCAACTCTGTCGACGAGCATTGCAGGAGAAAAGCGCTGAGCCTGCGCCGAGTTAGCGCCAGAACCGACCACCTGCCTCGCGTCATCATCGCCGTAAGGGCCCCTCCAGAAAGACAAAGTGACGCATGACAATCCCTCGAACACGCCGTATGAGACCGACTACCAAAACTCAGCTGCAAACCAACTCCGCCCGAAGCGGCCATCGTTGCCACACAAGCCGTGCCAACCATCCACATCGCCAGCTGGGCACTTGCCGACCACGATGTCGTGCATGTCCAGCTTCAAGAAAGCGCGAAGGGGGTCGATGGACCATCAAGGCAACGGCCCCAAGGGGGTAGCGATGTTGGACAACGACGTCGTTGCCCGACTCACATCGGAGTCTTGGGCTTTCGCCCGATGGCCATAGTCCGAAGGTGCTGGGCAAGGAGAGACTCCACAGCGACCCCCCCTCCCCCCCCCGCGCCCAAGGGGGAAAAACAACGCCTGCGGATCCCATGCCGTCTAGGCTTTCGCCCGGAGCCACCTCGCCGAGCACCCCCATGTAACCGGCGGTGCACCACCACCTGTTCACAAGCCCGCTGTCCCACACACCTCCTACGTGATGACGACGCCACCATCACGCAGGAGCAGTCATCCTCACTGCCAGGAACCGCCGGCGAGCCAGAGCCGGCAAAACCAGCCAGATCTGGCGCCCACCATTGCACCGCCACAGAGACCAACAAGCTTCACGAGAGTAGCTTATCTATTTTATGTTGTAATATGCCATCATCCATAATGGTTGATAAGTTCGCATTTAAGATTTCACCATGAACCCTTACAAGCAGAAAGACAAGAAAACCATATGTGTGTGACGTTAGCAACATATTTCAACTGGCCAAAAACTGTTTGAATCAGCCTGGCCTTATCGGGGAAATCAAATAGCAAGATGATCCTCAACCTTTTTTTTATGTTCCGAGAAAGAAAGCTACTAATGGATACCGTACAAGAAGCATAGAGTTCACCTCTTTCAAGTTTGTATTTAGTAGACGATAAAAATAATTGCCAAAACTTCTCTAAATATATAAACAACTCTATTCACAATAAATAAATAAATATATAAACAACTCTGATTATACCATACTGGTTCTTCAGGACCGAGTGCTTGATCATCATTTGTTTTGTCAGAGAATAAACCTGATTATAATAGAAGAAATACAAAAAGTCAGAACAGAGAAGCTCAGATCATTTGAGGTATTCAATGTAAATTTCAAAAATCAAATCGATAGGACTCATGAGTTAAGTGCAATACCGATTTTTTGTTTCTCCTCGCTCTTTTTCCTTAGTCATTCTGTTTCACTGATCCCCTCTCATCTATAGTACAAGCAGATTGATTATCTTGACAAAATATGACCGTGCAAGTATTAAGCTTTGGTAATTGATGATTCAAAGGAGCAGACTCAAAGACCATTCTCTGTCCGCCTCCTTGTTCCAATCAATTTTCTTCTTCTTCAACTTATTGCAGCAAACCCAAAATTTAACCCAACTTGAGAACTAAATAATATAACTATAATTCATCGACATCTCGTGGTGGAGGCAAGCACAATTCTATGCTTCCTAAGCACACTTTTTTCTTTCGAGGTCCACAACAAGACAATCGACATACCAACTGTGATTTGTTTTTTCTTTTGCCTTGATAAAAGTCCAGCTAAGATTCATATATAACCACTGATTAGTTAGATGGAGAAGGAAGGAAAGCAGAAGAGGAGAAGTGTAAACATGTTAAACAGAAAAATGTTGTAAGGTCGTCGAGTGGAGCAGCGGGTCAATTCCACACAGGGTGAGGCTGTAGGTTGTAGTGTTGGGGGGAGGTGGTGCTGGAGCTCGACATGGTGTACAAGGATTGAAACCTAAGTTTTGAGTGGTACACACAAAGTTAGCGTAATTTAAATTAGAATACTCAGTTTTCCATGCCCAGATTTTTTTTGGAAGGATCAGTCTGCGAACATACATCAGGACATACCCATTGTGACATACAAACCATGTGTTTCTATATTTATTTTCCAAAGAAAATGATATGTTTCTATGGCAACAGGAAGGGAAATACAGAGAGCTAGAAACCTATTAAGAGGCGCTACCTGTGCTTATGGCACCGCAGGTGCCTGCCGTGAACGTGCATGGATTGATGGGTGCAACTACAGGCAAAGGGGCAGAGACATGCTTACGTACGGTTCCTTGCATGGATGCATCAGCTAGCATGTGCTCACCGTGGAGTTGCGTGGCTCGCCAACCGGCTGCAGTAGCGCGGCGCTGAACCGGGTACTTCACCGTCACTATCGATGGACGCCTTGATTCAGCCTATGCCTGCCTGCACCAAGGTTACGCCTACTCATGTGTCATCGACAACGCAATGAGCGCCTCTCGTCCTCGCTATCGCGGTTCAACTTGGTCCAGCCATGGGGCACAGCAAGGAGATCCCGACACCCGTTGCTGATGTACCACCGGGGCCTGGGACTGCTGAACCGTTGGGATCGCCTCGGTCTGCTCCAACGCCGCCACCAACACGCCATTCTACTCCGACCAATGTGAAGACTACTCCCATCCGGCGTAGCGACCGTCACTTCTCCTCTGCTGACGGGTCCTCGATCACGGACGAGAACTCTCTCACGAAGGCTATGCGGCGTCAGGCGGAGCGTAATCTGGACTCACCGATAGGTACACCTTGCAATAAATCATTTCTTTCTTTTTCTGGTACTCGTATTTGTTCTAGTTTAAATAACGTCGGAATTACAATTGGAAAGAATAATAATGATGTGCGTATGTCGGTGGGGGCGCTAAAACACATGGAGATCGACCGATTAAAGGTTTCTCCTAAGTGTTCAAGCCCCGCCGCACTCTCGAAATCGAGGAGGAGGAATCGGCGGCCACATATGATGGTCCGCTTTCTCCCACTTGGTTGGTGCGGTAACCGAGGTTGGATTAGATGATGCACGACCAGGGTCCATGTTTTGGGACTTCACTGCGTCTTCACAGTAAGTCTAAATCTCATTCCTCAAAAAGAAACAAAATCGTCCAAAAGGCGAAGATATCCAACCCAACCCGAGTTTCCACATGAGAGGCATGTTTTGAATAGCAGAGGTCTTTCGGACTTGGCTAAACATAAACACGTCGGTGATTGTGTGCGAGACCACGGGCTGGATTTTGTTGCAATTTCGAGGCAGGTAAATGTGACTTCCGTGCACATGTCTTTGACCACCTATCCGGTGGTTTTGACTACACATGGCATTGTTTACCACCACGTGGAAGGTCCGGAGGAATCTTACTTGGGATACGCATAACAACCATGGAATTGTTATCTTTTTGGTTGGTGAATTTCACATCAAATTCCATCTCCAAACAGAGCTGATAATTTTACATGGAGTCTAGTCACGGTCTATGGGGCTGCCCAAGATGAGAATAAATCCGCTTTCTGCGGGAATTGGTGAACACAGCTAAGGATAATCCACACCCAATGCTTATTGGAGGCGACTTTAATATCCTTAGGTACCGGAAGAGAAAATAACGATCATTTTGACACTCACTGGCCTTTCTTATTCAACGCTGTAATTGACAGTTTGAATCTTCGGGAAGCCAGTATGTCGGGGTGACAATTCACTTGGGCCAATAATCGTCCGGTGCCGACATACGAGAAACTCGATCGGATACTCATGGATACCGAATGGGAACTAAAATTCCTCTCGCAACAAAGGCGTGCCCTAGAGCGTATTGAGACACTTTCGACCATGCACCCATCATTCTTGAGTCTAACTCTGCTAGTCCTCCCAATGCTCGCCGCCCATTCAAATTCGAATTGGGATGGTTACAGCGTGATGGCTTTGCAAATATGGTTAAGAATGTATGGGAGAGGCCGCCGCTGGTCGCACACCAATTCAGAGATGGAACTTCAAAATTCGAGCATAAGGCGCTTCCTCGACTGGATGGGCGAAACACACCAATGGCATATATAAAAAGAAAAGCAGCATCTTTCCACTATTATTGATGACCTCGACAAAATCGCAGAGACTCAAGACTTTGTCTCAACATGAGATTGACATAAAAATCAATCCAATGAGCAAATGGCACATCTATTGCGAGAAGAGGAACTCAAGTGGTATCAAGATCCGGCGCCCAATTCATTCTCAAGGAGATAGCAATACACGTTATTTCCAATTGGTTGCCAATGGGCGACACCGGAAAAAGTGTATTTTTAGCCTCGAACAGGATGAGGGACGGATCGAAGGCCAGGAAGAGCTTAAGCCTTATATAACAAAATACTACAGGTCTCTATTTGGGGCTCCAGATGAAGGGAACTTCAGTCTCGATGAGACCCGAATAGATGATATTCCACAAGTCACGATTGAAGAGAATGATATCCTGATGGCACCTTTCTCTGAAGAGGAGGTGAGAGCTGCGGTGTTTCAAATGGAACATAATAAAGCTCCAGACTGATGGCTTCCCAGAGTTCTATCGAATTTACGGGATGTCATCAAGACCGACCTAACGGAGTTGTTCAATTATCTTCATGCCGGCCAACTTGACCTATCGAGGCTAAATTTTGGAGAGATTGTTTTGTTTCCCAAGACAAAGGAGGCTGTACGGATCCAACAATAAAGACCGATATGCCTCCTTAATGTCGACTTCAAAATATTCACCAAAGTAGCGACTAATAGGCTCAATGTGGTTGTTGACCATGTTGTTCGCCATCCCAAACGGCTTTCATGCAAGGAAGAAATATACTCGATGGAGTAGTTATCCTTCACGAGACCGCTCACGA
Organism: Aegilops speltoides; assembly: GCA_021437245.1. Classification (NCBI taxonomy): domain Eukaryota; kingdom Viridiplantae; phylum Streptophyta; class Magnoliopsida; order Poales; family Poaceae; genus Aegilops; species Aegilops speltoides. The sequence goes on from CM038144.1 coordinate 342,719,215, forward strand.
GATGCACCGGAAGAACATGAGTGGGGTAGTATTGAAAATTGACTTTGAAAAGGCATATGATAAAGTCAAGTGGTCATTTCTACAGCAGACCACGAGAATGAAAGGCTTCTCCGATAAATGGTGTGATTGGATCCAAAATTTCACATCGGAGGCAAGGTGTGGCTATCAAAGTCAATGATGACGTAGGCCATTACTTCCGATTTAAAAAGGATTACGCAAGGTGACTCACTGCTCCAATGTTATTTAACATTGTCGCGACATGCTGGCTACTTTGATTGAACGCGCTAAACAGATGGTCAAATTGCGGGAGTAGTGCCACATCTTGTTGATGGAGGACTCTATCTTGCAATATGCCGATGATACGATTCTTTTATGGAACATGACCTTGATAAGGCGAGAAATCAAACTTCGCTTTCAGCTTTTGAGCAAATGTCGCTTGAAAATCAACTTCCATAAAAGTGAATTGTTCTGCTTTTGGAGAAGCCAAGGAGATCGCTGCACAATATGCCGACTTGTTTGATGTGCACAAGGCCAATTCCCGATTAAATATTTGGGAATTCGATTCATTATCGGCGTCTCACTAATGCGGAGGGAAACATGTTGAAGAACTATTGGAGAAACGATTGAGCAGTTGGAAAGGAAAATTGCTCTCCGTTGGAGGACGACTAGTTTTGATCAATTCTGTCCTCACCAACATGGTTCTCTACATGCTCTCATTTTTCCAACTACCCAAAGGGGTTCTCGCAAAGACCGGATTACTTCAGATCCCGCTTTTTGGCAAGGAGACTATGAAAAGAAAAGGTATAGACTAACCAAATGGAGCATCGTTTGTCGACCAAAAGACCAAGGAGGCTTAGGTGTTCACAACCTCCGTGTCAAGAATGATGCCTTACTCAAGAAATGGTTGTTCAAGCTTCTTCTCGAGGATGGCGTTTAACAAACTATGCTACGCAACAAGTATTTAGGCCAAAAGCGTTATCCTGTGCTTATTGGAAGCCCGGTGACTCGTGATTTTGGGCTGGTCCGATGGCGTAAAGAAACATCTTTTCCGCTTTTGGATCCTTCGCGATAAAGGACGGCTCGGAGATACGCTTCGAGGACAAGTGGCTAGGAAATACCACTCTCCGAGAACAGACCTAGCCTTGTACCGCATTGTACGCGATAAGAACGATACTCTTGCGCATGTGATGACCACTTCTCCGCCAGATATATCATTTCGAGGGATTTGTTGGGCCCGCCTTGTGTCATGGCAACATCTTCTATCCCGCTTGGATTCGATTAACTTGACACAAGGCGGGATGTCTTTCGCTGAATCTTACTACATCTGGGTCCTTCACAGCTGACTCTATGTATCGTGCACTATCGCACACGAGATTCCAGGGCCAATAATAAACAACTCTGAAATTGAAGATGCCACTAAAAGTTAAGATTTTCATGTGGTATCTTCGGAGAGGAGTTGTGCTAACTAAAGACAACCTCGCCGACGAATCGAAAGGAAGCAAGAAATGTAGTTTTGTACTCATGACGAGACAATCAAACATCTCTTCTTTCAATGCAAGTTTGCGCGTTCTACATGGTCGATTATCCAAATAGCGCCAAATTTGTATCCACCAACAAGTGTTACCAATATATATGATCACCGGCTTGATGGAATACCAAATACTTTTAGTACGCTAATACGGGTGGGAGCGTCGCCTTACTATGGTCGCTCGCTATGTAGAAATGATTGTGTTTTTAATGACAAAATCTCTTCTCCTATGCAGGTTATTTACCGTTATACGCAATGGCTTCAGATGTGGTCTACTCGCACCGAATGGAGTACCAATCGCTGTTCAAGGCGGTGTGTATGCGGTTGGAGCGGTGGCGGGAGGTTTTACCCAACATGGGTGGCAGCATAATCTCCTAATCGATCCACCTTCTCCTTCGACATAGGCATAGTTTCGCCCCATATGGTTTTACTTGCCACTTTGTCGCTTTTTATATTTTTTTTGCCAGATCGTTTGTTTGATGGCTGTGTGCATCTTAGCTATGCAGAGGCCGGGTGTCGCTCTTTATGTTTTGTATCCGCTCGATGCTACATTTTGAGTTAATAAAAGCGCCCTTTATCGAAAAATTAAGAGGCAAATCAATTAGAAGCCTACAAAATTAAAGGGTCAAGTTGAACCCACAATATCAGAAGCATTTTTAGTGCCATCAATATGTGGTCATATAAGTCATATTTTCTTTAACTGGCAGATATAATATTGAAATTCAACAGAAAGATCATGTGTATTGGAAACAAACCAACAAACTATGGATCATGTGGCTGCAATTGCAACTGCAGGAAAAATACTTTTCCTGTACATAAAAACTTGTAATTTTTTCTATTAATATATAGAGTAGAGATACTTGTTGCTTCAACGAAAAATGCAGGAAACTTTCATCTGAATGTCTTAAATTGGTAATTCATCGATCTGGATCCTTTATGAAATACAACAAAGGAACCATGTAAGAAGAAACCTGTAACCAAAGTACCACCTACAGCTAAATGACCAGCTTACTTTTTGCATGGAACAACATGAAAATCTAGCTATATATTTACCAGAAAAAATTCTGTTAGACATGATTTTGAGAAATTCAACAAACTGGTAAAAGTTAAATGTCAAGTATATAGGGAACCATTAGAAGTCCAGGATCATACCTTCTCTTCATCCGGGAAAACATACTAATTAGAGAACCATGCAGATAACTGAGATCTTGTTAATGGGTGATAGGCACATGAACCTGCACAACGCTTGAAAATTATTCAGAAACAAAAATAACCAAGTGTTGAATTTGGCACATACCATGAAGAAATCGCATGAAGTCGTGAAATAGAAAAACTGTATAATTATTATCCCGTCTCAATATAAGTTGCTGCAGTAATCTATATAAACAAAATTGGGAGGGTCAGAACCAAGAAATCAGTACGAGCTCAAGCTCTAGCTCTTTACTGAGTCAGACCAGGAAGCCTAGACAATTTAAGAGAGGAGAAGGATTATGAGGAAGAACTTACTATATGCGCCTGATGCAGCCGAAGAGGAAACAATTGGCGGCCTGGCGCCCTGGACCCTGTCACGGGACACCTCGACGGCAAGTGGGAACCCTTACTCGGTTGTCTCAAGATCCGTGTTGAGCAGCGGCAGGGCGGAGACGTCAACGTGCTCCACTCGCAGCTTCGAGACAGACTCCTTGAACACCTCCGCCGTATGATTGATCGTTTGCTCAGCGCCACCTGATCTCAATGTGGGAAAGGGGGATGAGAATGAACGGTCAGTGGGCGACGGGGCGGACTACGAAACTGCTTCCGTGCGACTGGGTGGGTTGGGAGAGGAGAGGGGAGATCGTGGCTGGGTGGCCGTCACGAAACTGCTTCCCCGCTCCACTGCCAGCAACTGTAGAAACGCCGCCTCGCCGATTTCAACGGCTTCTTCGCCTGGGCGCCCGGCACTTGGCCGTCTCCGATGAGCTGCCAGCGGTAGCCATGACGGCCTCTGGCTCCTCCAAAACCGTCTTTGTCCTCGACTTCCCGCCGCTCTGGTGGGCCTCCAGTCTACAATCTTCGAGGATCTTCGCTCCACAGGACACCGACGACCGGAGCTCCCTGGACTCGAAGCTGTTCATAGGTTGGGGAGGTTTGGATCGTTGAGGGCGAGGGGATTGGATCGGCACACTCGTGGCGGTGGCGATGGGGAGTCGTGGGCGGGGTAACCGCATCCGTGGGTCTCGGTTTGATCACGATCCTTTTTCTTGTTACCTGCGGAGATATTTTTTTCGTGAGGGAAAATAGGACAGGAGTCGGGATCGGCCGATCGGGAGCGAGGGACGTACGTACGTAGGAGGGCAGAAGGAGGTCGAACCATCACGACGTTCGATTCTGCTTTAATAGTGGAGATTTGTGTCAACCCATATAGCCATTGTGGCTATACTATTATTCTATTGGGAAGTGAACCACACGCACGGGACAGATGTGTGATCAAGCGTGTAGCTCACAGGCCGACGCTGCCGACCATTCAACAAGAGCCCTGAACATTTTCACAGCCAGGCGTGAACGATGCAGCTGACGGCAGACAACTACTCCGGACAAAAAGGACGCAACTAATCAAAGTATAATGCGCGTTGATCACCGACCCATCAGGAAACCACGTGCACATGCAAATGATAGAAGGGCCGGCATTTTCACCCAGATGTTGGTCTCCAATATGTGGCGCTGGGTCGATGCCGAAAACGTTATGAACCTTGCAGTGCGGGCGACACCACTGCAAATTAGTTTAGCAGCGCCAAGCGTTGGTGCCTCGAGGAGTTTTTGACCTTGGCTAACGAAGGAGGGCGAGGAGCTAATGGGCGGCTCGATCCTCCCACAGCTTTTCACCTAACCACCGAAAGCAATGCTTTACATGGGTGGGATGGGTGCATATACATGCGTCTGCAGGATCGATTCTTATTTACAGTCCCCTTGTTGGACCTAATTACTTTCATCAACTGCAGCGGCAGTAGTATTTATTATCTTTCTTCTGACTGCAGGCAATGAGGCCAATGAGCAGGCCAGCTTTTGACGAGGGAAGGTGGGGATGAGGCGCCCCGCGCTGGCCTGATTAGAGCAAGAGGATGCGGTGCCGATTAGTGGAAATGAATAGAGGCGCACTAAACTCTACTTAATTAATTACTCAAGCCTAAAAGCAAGCAAGTGTCAACGTGTAATGTCATAGATTATTCTCTTGTGTTGCGTCCATTTGTCGCCGATCATCCTCAGTGGTCTTCTTATACAAGTAATGGTAAACAAGAGATTTTGTAAAATATATTGTCTTTTTTTTTGAAACGAGGCAAAAGATTTGCCATTTTCATTGATTAAGAGAGAAGGTTTACAGATGAAGGCCATAGGCCAGAATACAACACATTACTCTCAGGGCCGGTCCTGAGATTTCGGGGGCCCGGGGCGAAACAAGAATCGGGGCCCTTATATATTACCTTATTAATTTTTTTCTAACTTCGTAGATGTAAAGGCTCCAATGATGATATGAATATCAATCTCATTCAATAATTTCTTTTCAATGTGTAAATTTGTCAAACTGAATCTATCTTGGGACATTTACAGACCTCACATTGTTTTTGTCAATATATATATATTTATAAGATGCACATGCTTCTTACAGTGGGACAAAAACAATCACATAAAGGAAGCATACCTAGGCCATTATCCAAACATCCACTGCCTCCTTATACATGTTCTTTTCATAAGACTTCTTTGGTATCTTATGAAGCACAAAAACCATCTTCAAAGCCCTAGAAATAATACGGATAATGGGTTAAATTTCATAAGCAATATGAGAAATGAACAGAAGATTCATTGTATTAGTTGTACCATATGCAGATACAAAAGATACAAAAGCATCATTTTGTGTCCACTTTGATTCTGAATTCCTGATCCAAAAATCCAAATTGAAATCTTCTATATGGGAGGGGCCATCTGAATGCCTTGGAGACAGTCGTAATTTTTGAATCGAAGCAAAAATCCTTCTCATGGGGACTACAATTTTTTCAGCGTAGAGCAAGAAAGGGCAGAAATCTCAAAATCAATACGAACTGACGGGATTCAATCGAAAAAAGAGCAAAGCGATCCCTACCTACCAGGGTGTGAAGATGAGCCTACACATTTATCCTCCATCGTGGCCGCGGCGGCGGCGGCATCGGCAGCGATGGCCCTCCCGCGATTGGGGGACTGGAGATTGACGTGATCGTTTGGCTGGAAAAAACGATACGTGGGTTCAGCGCTGTATGTGACCGATGGTCAGGCCGTCGGCCATGCGCTGGGCCAAGCTCCATATCTCGTTGAGGGCCCCCTCTTGGATCGCAAACAAAACAGAAGAAGGAAGCAGTTTCTCTCGTGGGATGGATTTACCTGCACATACACACATACGTACCTGAATAGCCCATGGGCAACATGCATGCCCGGGAGGGGGCCCCTAGACTTCGGGGGCCCGGGGCGGTCGCCCCCCTGCCCCTCCCCAGGGCCGGCCCTGATTACTCTCGCGGCATAATGGTACTCAAATATTTTGCTCCCGCAAAGCTCCAAAGCGAGCACTCCTCTTTGATCTTGGTGACCAACACTCCCACCGGTACTGCAGCGTTGCAGAAAACTCTCGCGTTACATTCCTTCCAAATTTCCCAAGAGATGAGCATTATCAGTGAGACAAGCGGCCTTCTTGACGGAGTCTGCTTTGTGGCATTCTGACTCCACCAATCCTTAACTGAGTCCAGAACAACCCACTCGCCTGGCTGTAAATCATGAAGGGCAAGCCAGGCTTTGATCATGCCCCAAACTCGAATGGTGTACCGACACTGGAAAAAGAGATGTGCCGCCGATTCCTGGACTTGTTGGCAAAGCAGGCAGAGATTGCAATTCGGCCACCCACGACGGTGGAGTCTGTCAGCCATCCAAATTCTATTGTTGATAACAAGCCAAGCGAAAAATTTACACTTTGGTGGCGCCCAGTTCTTCCACACATTTTGATTCATATCCGTGTCCATCAAGCCAAAAAACTGAGCCCTGTATGCCGAGGCTGCGGAATAATGGCCATTAGTGGTGAGTTTCCAAGTGATGGAGTCTGGCCTGTCCGGGTTTAACTGGATGTGGACGAGTCTTTCCCAAAGCGCGACAAACTGGACGATGTGCTCAGAGGAGATGCCCGAGGCAACATTCACCTGGGAGATCCAATAGCCATTGAGCAACGCCTTGTGAACGGAAGAATTCTTCTTTTTGGAGATGTCGTAAATTTTGGGAGCTATATCTTTGGGCCGGATGCCATCAAGCCAAGCTGACTCCCAGAAAGAGGCTCGAAGACCATCTCCCACCTGAACCTTGGAGGCCGACGCGAAGATGTTCTGATCATTCTTGTCACAAGGGGTTCCCAAGCCCGACCAAGGCTTGATCGGGTCCTGCCAGTCAAACCACAACCAACGGAGACGAAGTGCAGCTGCAAACTTTTGAATACTTAGGATCCCAAGACCACCATGCAGCTTTGACTTGCAAACTTGGTCCCAGTTGACCTTACATTTCCCACCCGTGACCTTGTCGCAACCAGCCCAGAAATAAGCACGCCGGAGGGCATCAATCTTTTTCATAACTTCAACCGTAAGATTTAGAGCCATCATGTAATAGATGGCGATGGCCGTGATGACAGACTTAACAAGAACCATCCTTCCAGGGGATGCAACATGCTTTCCCATCCAAGGTGTGAGCTGGGCCGCAATCTTGTCCTCTAGAGGCTGGTAGTGAATTCTCTTTAGACGCCTCACAGACAATGGCAATCCAAGATACTTCATCGGAAAGGTGGTTCTTTGAGCCGGAAAAGATTGAAGAATATCCGGAAGGTCCACATTGTCACAGCTAATTGGGGCCACCAAGCTTTTGGAGCAATTTGTCACCAGGCCAGAAATATCTCCAATGCTCCTGAGGGTATCGGCGAAGAAACTGATGTCCTCCTTGAGAGGGGCAATAAAGACAGCAGCATCATCCGCGTAAAGTGAAGCCCGGATCGGCATAGCCTGCCCGCCAATGGGATGAAGATGACCTTGTGATGTGGCCTTCTCCAGTATGTGATGCAACGGATCGATGGCCAACACGAAGAGGAGTGGGGACAGAGGGTCCCCTTGTCTGAGCCCACGTCCAAGTCTGAAGGGGTTGCCCGGTACACCATTGAGCAGAACGCCTGATGAGGCTGTAGACAAGAGGGCAGACACCCAACCACGAAACCGTGGTGGAAAGCCTAGATGGTTCAACAAGTCCATGAGGTAGCCCCAATGCACCAAATCAAACGCTTTCTTGATGTCAAGCTTGAACAAAAGAGCCGGGGTCTTATTGCGGTGCAAGCGTCTCACCAGGTTGCGCACGTATATGAAATTGTCGTGAATACATCTCCTCTTAATGAAAGCACTTTGAGCTTGGGAGACTAGGTCATTCATATGAGGAGTCAGCCTTTTGGACATCATCTTAGCAATGAGCTTTGCAATGGCATGAATTAGGCTTATAGGGCGGAAGTCGGAAATATCCTCAGCCCCATCCTTCTTCGGGACGAGAGCAACATCAGCCGAGTTCAACCAGTGTAGGTGAGCAGTCTGAAGGTTGGAGAAACTATTGACTACCAACATGATGTCAGGCTTGATTGTGTTCCAACATGCTTTGAAGAAAGTGCCCGTGAAGCCATCCGGTCCCGGCGCCTTGTCACCTGGTAATTCAAACACCGCTGCTTTGACCTCCTCCTCAGTGAATGCCTCATCCAAGCCCTGAAGATCGCAATTAGGAGTTGGCAACAGACCCCAATTGACGTTGATGGTACGTGTAGGGCCTTTTTTGGCTAAGTTCTTGAAGTGGTTGTGAACAATCTTCTCTTTGTCTTCGTGAGAGGTGACCCAACCCTGATTGTGTTTGAGGCGATGAATTTTTTTTCTCCTCCGGTGATTGACACGAAGGTGGAAATAGCGGGTGTTGGCGTCTCCTTCTTTAAGGTTTGTGATTCGCGAGTTTTGTCTTTTTCTGGATTTTTCGAGCACCGCCAAGCCAACTATCCTTCTTTTTAATCTTTTCCGAAGGTCCCTTTCCTCCGGGCTAAGCTCTCTTTGTTCTTGAGCGAGGTCAAGACAAAGAATAACCTCAAGAGCCATGTGAAGCTGGACCTTGGCGTTCAAAAAAAGGGTCTTGCTCCAGGAACGCAGTTTTTGGCCTGTTCTCTTTATCTTGTGGAATAGCCGCTGGTATGGCTCAACATGACATGAAATCTCATTCCATGCCTCGGAAACGACATGTTGGAACCCTGGCATTTTTGTCCAGTAATTTTCAAAGCGGAAGGATTTAGGCTTCTTTGGTCCAACATCATTAGCAAGGAGGGGGCAGTGGTCCAAAAGTGATGACGAGAGGGCATGCGGTATGTGCGTGGCAAACTCAATATCCCAGTCCTCATTGCAAAAAAAGCTGTCCAGCTTGCTCATCGTCGGGTTACTTTGTTCATTGCTCCAAGTAAATTTCCTATTTTGCATGTGTATCTCCTTGAGCTCACAGGTGTTGAGGGCGTTGCGGAAACGGGACGAGACGGCTTCGATCCACATTGGCTCGGTTTTTGTCCCTGGCACGATAGATCTGGTTGAAATCACCATTTACTAGCCATTTTGTCCCAGGCGGAGGCTTTTCTGAAATCAGCTCAAGATAGAAAGCTTCCTTGTTAGTGCTACGGGTTGGTCCATACACTGTGGTTAGCTTAAAAGATTTGTCGTCGTCGTAGTTGTTAATGGCCACAGTCGCGGAGAGGAAGTAGGCTCTAATCTGCACATTTGTCACCATGACCGCGGAGTCGTCCCAAAGCAGCAAGATGCCGCCTTTTGTGCCATCAGCCGGTCTTTGGGCAAAACTCTTTAGGCGTTGTCCACCTAGATAAGCAGCTAAGAAGGGATCAACAGATTGAAGCTTTGACTCTTGGATGCAGACGAGTTGACAGCAGGAAGAAGCAATGGTTTCATGGACGGTCGTGCGACGATCCGGGCAGTTTAACCCACGTACATTCCAGCATAGGATTGAAAGATTTGTGTCTAACATAGCAACACAAGGAATACTTCTAGGCAAACACAGCCATCATCAGGACAGTCACAATAGTCATGACAAACTAGACACGTACACATCATCTCTGGTCTCGCCAGGACCAACATCAACAGCGCACAGGTGCCACTGCAAGCAGGCGTACAAACAGGACTTGATCAATCTAACATGGGAAACTAGACTACAACTTGGTCAGAGCAGCAGAGCTCAGGCTTCACCGGCAGTGGCTGCGCTCATGTCAGGGCCTCCCTCTCCACCATGCTGCACCAAGGCATCTTCTACAGTCGTGGCAAGATCACAATCCAGCATGAAAAGAGCACGCAAAGCAGCAATAGTGATGTCCGGCAAGCGCCCCTGGAACATGTCAGCAAACTTAGTGATGGCAGCTTCTGTGACTTGCCCCTCTTCAGAAACGATGCCCATGCGACGGCAAAGCAGTTGCTCAGCAAGCTTGGCGACGGGAATGTCTCTATTCTTAGCCTGAGTGCGAGGGTTGCGCCGGGTGAGCTGGAACCCAGAGACCCCAGCCAAAGTTTTGCGTCTTGCTGTTGGCCTTCTGGGCGGCGTTGATCGCGGAGATGGGGAGGGTAGCAGCGCAGGCATGCGAGGGATGAACAATGGGGTTGCTTCTCCTTCTTCAGTTGCATCTCTAGACGGTTGTTCCGTCGTGGCACCTCCATGCTAAGCTTCTTCACAGTCAGCTTCACAGACAATAGCTAGCACTGGAGAAGCCCCAAGCCTGACCATGGACGAACAGGAGGATGGAGTGATCTGCCTCACTTCAGAGGGCAGGTCAGCAGGAGCTGGAGGGGTCAAGATCACAGGAGCAGAGGCGCAACGGACATGACATGCAAGAAGATTGCCCTCAATCCACTTACAGCTACACCAATTAGATGTGGTTACATGGATGATATGATACACTACACGTTGCTGCGGGGTTCGGTTGCAATTTATTTTATAAAAAAATTACATGAAACGTGAAATTTTAAATCAATACCCCCTCCTATACAAAAAGAAGTGCCGTGGTTTTAGTTCAAATTTGAACTGCATATGTTTTGGATCGGAGGGAGTAACATTTAAAATTAGACTGAGAGTATGTACTCTGCTATGATTCATACTACTTGTCGCTGCTTTACTACAACTGACGGAGTATTACATAGTGTATTTGACTATTATATAATTGAAAATTAGTAATTGAATATAAGTAGCAGAACATAATTAAATCTTTTTCGCATACATGTTGTGGGTTTTTGCTAAGGTGACATCTGTCGTGATTGAGAATGTGTGCACATGTTGAGATAATTAGTGGGGATGAACTAATAATAAAAACAAAAACTATGCATATTGAGGTGAGCCTTTCATAAGATGGCATGGGTGCATGTTAAGATAAATATAAGTAATAAGGATAAAACATTACTTATATAGCCACCACCTCAATAGCGGTCAGATCTCCGCGCGCGAGCCGTCCGATCTAACTCCTCGCATGCGCGTGTCGCCTTTCTGACACATTAACTCCCGAAACAACAAACCAGTTGCAGAAACAACGATCGTGTTGCAGAAACAATTCCTGAAACAACAATCGTGTTGCAGAAATAATTCCTGAAACAACGACTGCGTTGCGGAAACAACTACCATGTTGCAAAAATTTGAAGATTGTAGGAACAATTCCTGAAACAACGGCCGAGTTGCAAAAACAATTTCTGAAATAACGGCTGCGTTGTAGAAATAACTATCATGTTGCATGCGTCAAAGCACGTCGCCACCGACCGCAACAGAGCAGTAGCGCCGCCACTCCGTGGCTGCTGGGGTTGTAGAAGCACGGTTGTTGCAGAAAACTTGTTGCAGGAAAACTGAGCTCGAGGAGGCGGCAGCCATGGCTGTCCATGCCGGTGCTCCCCGAGCAGCGGGACGACGACGGACGCGGATGCTGGTGCTCCGAGGATGGCAGACGCGGCTCGAGATCTTGTTTGAGATGCGGCGGAGGAGGAACTTGGGCAGGATGGAGGCAGGAGAAGAAGAGGAGGGGCATGGCTGACGGAGGCCTGGTTATCGGCATGCCCACCGGCGACGATACACTGGTTGGGGAGGGGCTGCGAGGTTAGAGGAGAGGGAGAGGGAGGAGAGAGGAAGAGGAGGAGATGAAGAAGAAGAGGAGGCGGGCGGGGCTTCTCACCGGTGGGGCGGCGGCGGAGCATGGCAGGCGCTCGAGATCCAACGACGAAGATGAACGAATAGAGCGAGAAGATAAGATGTGATGCAGTGGACCTTTCTGGAGATAAGAAGGTATGGCGTGGGGCTCAGAGGACACGTGGCCCGCGTAGAAAGAGGCGGATGGAACGCACCGATCCGTCGATTGAACAGGAAAAAAATTATATGAGACCAGGTCTCATATAATTGAGTGATTACACTCGATGGATGACACGCAGATTCATAAATCAAAAGATCTAATCTCTCCCCGATTTTAGGTGAGGGTGGGGAGATGCTTTGATTCGCGAACGCCACGCCACATCCATCGCGCGGCCTCACCCAATTATGTAAGACCTGGTCCCATAGAATTATTTTCCGGTTGAATAGAAGCTTTTCCCGCAAAATATAGGATACAGAGTTATACGCAAATATCTATCTCAGTGCAAGAGCAGAGTCGACGTGGCCAATTGGAGTCCAGATCAGATCATGTTGATTATCCACACGGACACGGTGGAGGTGATTATAGCCGAGCGCTGGCGGGGTAAAAGGCCAAAAGTAAGTAAAGGACGAAAGCGGGCTAGTGGGTAGGGCTGGACCAAAAGCTCGTAGCTCGCGAGCTTAATGAGCGCTCGATAGTTCGACTCGTTAAGCTCGTAAATTTTCTTAATGAAACAGAGCCTAATCATCGATTTTACTTCGCTAAGCTTAATGAGCTTAATGAGCGAGCTAACGAGTTTCACGAGTAGCTCGTTAAGCTCGTTAGTTACAACACAATACATATTTTTATCTTATGTGACAAACTTTTTGTAGCACCTCGGCCCATCTATTTAATCAAATCAACATATGAGGCAACAAACTACTTCATTTCTTTTTGTAGTCTCATCATGTATATTATAACACATTATAATCTGTTAACGAGCGCTCGCGAGCGCTCACGAGCTTAACGAGCTTCAAACGAGCCGAGCCGAGCAGGGTTTTCTGCTCGTTAATCTTAACGAGCTTAACGAGCCGAGCCTTAACGAGCGCGAGCTTAACGAGTACGAGCTTAACGAGCCGAGCTGCTCGTTAGTCCACCCCTACTAGTGGGTGATTTGATTTGCTGCTGCAGTGCTACTGGTGCACTGAGATGGACGGCGAACCGGACCATGTGTAGCAACTTCTTGTTTTATCTATGGATGTGTACTTGGCTACTTGCGTGGTTAGAAGACGAAGAGTCAAAGAACTAGTTTGACTGTTTGTATTCGAGTTCATTCGGTCTCTGGCTGTAAGCAGATGCTCCGAAGGCATGCACATGCGTGGGGCGTGAGACAGCAGCTCGTCCCAGCCATGGTACACTCATTTTTTTTAGAGTACGCAATCACGTACCTTAGCTTTATAAAAGATGAAAATATGTACAAAAAATTGTTACAAATTAGGGGTATGATCTGGCACACTACCTAACCGATGTTGCCAGAGATTCCCAACTCCACTCCCACACTACATTCTACTACTCACAAAATATGCTAACTCCACGTCCTCCTGCCAACGCCCAAGTGAGCATAATTTTGAAAGCCTGCATGGTGAAATACTGCACCGTGTCAATCGCAGTTCTCTGACCAAAAACCATACCGTTTCTATGCTTCCAAAGCTGCCAAGTGAATAGCATCACCAGCGAATCGAAACCCTTTCTGTGATCAACTGGAATTTGTGCGCGACTCGTCATCCACCAGTCCTCCAAGGAGTCATTTGTGGTCGGGACCAGAGAGATATCCACCCGAGCTTGTTGAAAGCATTTGTGCCAGACTTGTCGAGAAAATACACATTGAACCAGGATGTGATCCATCGTGTCTTCCTCCTGGGCACATATGTAGCATGGTGATCTATGATCTTGAAGCCCATGTCGGAATCTACGATCAGCCGTCCAGAGACGATAATGCGTGGCTAGCCACATGAACAGCTTGCATGAGAGAGGAGCCCAACACTTCCAGATGGCACTTGCCGGGGCAAAGCCAATGCTACCTTGCCAAAGCATCGCGTAAGTAGATGCCGAAGGGTAGACGCCAAGGTTGTTCCATTTTCAGATTGGGGTGTCCACCTGCGTTGGGTCAAGCTGAATGGTAATCATGATCTCCCAAAGCCGGTCAAGTTGCACCAGAACCTCTGCCGACAAGTCCCCGGATACATCATTGGCCCAGCGATGTAGAAGAAGAGCATCCGCTACTGTCCTCCTGTTGGCCACTTGCGTGCGCACACATGCACGGACCAGCGGCGCGATCTCAGCAAAGGTGGAGCCATTGAGCCATCTGTCCTTCCAGAAAAAGATACGTTGTCCGTCTCCCACCTTCCACTGAACAAGGCTTGTGAAGCCGCCTGTGTCTGCTTGTCCATAGTAAGCGAAAGGCCCTGCCATGGCCTGCCCTGATCCGTGCGCTTCAGCCATTCCCAGCGCAGTCGAAGGGCGAGCCCCTGCCTGTTGAGATCGAGCACTCCGAGTCCTCCAAGATGTTTGGGACGGCAGACTCGCTTCCAGGCCACCAAGCATTTGCCTCCATGTATTTGCTCCGATCCCGCCCAGAAGAACGCATGACAGGCTTTATCCACTTGATTCAGTGCCCATTTGGGGGCCTCAGCGACTAGTAAGTGATGCATAGGCCTGGCACGAACCACATTATTCACTAGAATCAGTCGTCCTGGCCTTGTAACCAGCCCTCTTTGCCAGCCCGGTAGGAAATTGAGGACTTGATCCACAATTGGTTGCCACTCCGCTCTCGTAAGTTGTTTGATCGAAAGCTGTAATCCAAGGTATCTACATGGGAAGTGGTCCATGCTCCAGGGTAAAGCTTGAGAAACCCGCAGAGTAAAAAGCCGACCGTGGAGAAAGAGCTCCTTCAGACCATTATCATCGACAAATCTTCTGAATCTGCTCATCATGCGCCTATCTAGGAGAGAGTTACTCTTGTCAGAGGCCCGTAGTATTAAGTTGAAATCATCAATTACTAGCCAAGGACCCGGACAGAGCAATCTTCTGGCCGTAAGCTCCTCCGAGAATTGAATCTTCTCGCCATCATCCTGAGGCCCGTAGACGACTGAGAGCCACCAGGGCGCTCCATCCAGAGGTGCAACGTAAGCCGTGACAAAGTTGCTGTCCCGCACACAGTTAGATATGCCAGTAACTGATGAATCCCATGCCAGTATGATGCCACCTCGAGTCCCAACAGCCGGCAAGTACGCAAACCCATCATAGGATGGGCCACAACATTGCAAAATAATAAACTGGTCTACAAATTCGAGTTTAGACTCCTGGATACAAAGAATTGTCGGCCTACTGGAATCTACGAACTCCCTCAACGCCTTCCGCTTAGCCGGACTGTTCAAACAGTACACTCATTTTTCTGGCTGAAGATTTTGCTGCTGCATCACGAGTGCGCACCAACCAACCAACCAACCAACCAATGCATCGAACGGGGTGTTTTTAACATCAGTTTTGCTCCTCCTCCTTTCCCCCAACGGAATTCATTATTCCCTGGTGCGGCGATACTGCCGGATGCGCTGCTAGTACTACGTACGTGCTCTCGGCCGGTCCGGTGACGACTCTGCCTCTGCCTGGCTAGGCCTCCCCAGATTGCCACGCCCCCGGCAGACGACAAACCATGCTGCCTAAAAGGCGCCGCATTATTGCGAGTATTGTACTGCTCCTAGTGTGCCATGCCGTAGTGTCATGCATGCATGCCACAGCGTACGTGCGTGCGTACGCTCCTACCCCTCAACTCTCAAGATGCAGCCGCGCTGGGGAAGGGGAGAACTGGATTGGATCAGATCAGATGGATAGGTGCAAATGGTGCTACTCTAGACCAGACACACGGCATGGCGGGGAGATCATCCTTTGAGAAGGAACCACTTTCCTCGGTCCTTCGCTGAGACACTGACGCGATTATCGCTGGCTCCACTCGTGGCTACGGACCGAGCGAGCGACACCTACCCCGAAGCTCACCGTCACCGCCCCAAGATGTGGCTGCGGCCTCTGCCTTCTGACAAGTCCATCTTCTTTCAATATCGTTTGCGTTCTACTCGGCCCTTTGGCATCGCACATGTTTCTCCACCGGCGCAAGCTTGTGCACGCAGATTGTTACGCAACAGTGGTTGTTGTAGTACTACAGCTGTAGAGGTCTCATTCAATGGCCCTCTGGTTCGGAATTCCCAGCCAAGTACTACTTCGCCGCACCCAGACGCGGACTTGACGCAGCTAGCGTTGCACCCTACTCCCTCTGTTCCAAAACCAACAAAGGTTTTAGTACAAAGTTAGTAGTACAAAGTTGGTTCATTTATTTTGAAACGGAGGGAGCAGTAGTATCTTGCACTAAGCGGACAAAAGACACGCATGTTACGGCTCCTAAACTTGGCCCCAACGACAGAAATTAACGTGACAGAGACTCGCTAATAGTAACGCTTCAAAAAAAGGCCCGCGCCCCAGGATAAGCACGCACAGTAGAAAATAGGCGGCATTCCTACCGCGCGCGCGGCCTATATAAGCTGCTCCGAGCGCCGCTAAACCCTCCACCCCTCTCGCCCGTCTACCGCTCCAAGCTCTCCATCCATCGCCTCCACCAGGCTCCAGTACAGCGCCCGCCTCGTGTCGCAAGAGGCTTCCTTGACCTCTCCTTCAAGCAGCGGAGACCGGAGCCTACGCGGGGCTTCGCGCCAGGAGCTGGCTAACCATCAGCAGTCCCTCGCGGCGGCGCCGGCGCCGCACGTCGACACGGACGCGGAGCTGGCAGGGGAAACGGAGGAGCAGCGCGGCAAGTTCCTCGTGCTGCGCCTCTACGAGGCGCTTAACGCCCGCGACGCGCGCCGGGCGCAGGACCTGCTCGCCCCGGACCTCGAGTGGTGGTTCCATGGCCCGCCCGCGCACCAGCACATGATGCGCCTCCTCACCGGCGCCGGCACCAACGCCGAGTTCAGGTTCTGCCCGCGCTCCGTCGACGCCTTCGGCTCCACCGTCATCGCCGAGGGGAGCGCCGACGGCGCCGGCCAGCTCCTCTACTGGGTGCACGCCTGGACCGTCGGGCCCGATGGGGTGATCACCCAGCTCAGGGAGTACTTCAACACCGACCTCACCGTCACCCGCCTCTCCGCCGCGGCCGCCACCAACAACGCCAGCGCGGGCTCCCCTAGCCACTCCTCCTCTTCTTCTGCCTCTTCCTCCCCCTCCTCGTCTACGTCCTCGGGCCTCTCCTCGCCGGCGCACACGCCCAAGTGGCCCAAGTGCCTGTGGCAGAGCCGCCGCAGCGACCGCGCGCGCAAGTCGCTGCCGGGCCTCGTCCTCGCCATCTAACAACAGAGCCTACGAATGAGTAAACTAGAAGTCAAAGGAGTTGCTTTGCGTGCTTGAATTAGCAGTGTTGATTTATTTGGTCTAGATCATGGATTATGGTGTGTACTCCTCCTACTGCGGCAATGGCTTGCTATTGCAGCTGAATAAAAGTATATTGTATTGGAGCCTTAAGCAATGTGTGATGGGTCACCTTCATTTCATTTTCTTTCTTTCCTGTTTCCTTGGTGCCGTGACCGGTCTTCAGCTGAACCGAGCTACTCCCTCTTAATTTGATTTGACCACATATTGAAAACTTGTTGAGTCAGAACTGATGCCTCCTTAAGAGTGGCACCTCTCATATATTCTTGGCAAAAAAAACGCATACGTTGGGAACAAATCCAAGCTTGCAGGAAACCAAAAAGTCTGGATAAACCGAGTACACGGATGCAGAGATTCATACCAGAGCGGCGGAAAGTCTCCCGTATCCAGGGGGGAAAGTTCGGGGTGTTGCTTTCAGCGTAGCACGCACCAAACAAATCCTTGATGTGAAGCTCGCTGGATTCCCGATGGCACTTGATGAACACAACAAGTCTGGAATTTCCTTCACACAATTTGCCCACTTTACTGCTTTCTTTTCTTTTTCGAACTGAGCTGTCCGTTCCCAATTATTTCCGACGTGTAAAAGGTGGTTGACCCAAAAGCCGTCTGGGTTTTCGTCTTGGATTTTCTCCCTTTCTTTTCGTTTCTTGGGGCCTTGCCTTTGCTTGCAAACCGGGTCATCTGAACATGGTGTTGGAGAGCACTTCAGGCTTTCAGCACCTTTGTACAAAAGGAGCGGTCTTAAGAAAATCCAACAAGTTATACATTACTTGGTTTGAGAAAAGTTGAGGATTTCACTGGCTACACGAGACGCACATAAGCGTTTTGATCTTTGGCTCTGTGATGTGCGTGACAGCATGCTATCAGATAATTTGATATGAATATGATAGCTGCTCTCTCGGCAATGAGATCGATGGGCATTCTGGAATCTGGAGGGCTGCAGGTCTGAAACATGTGCCTTGTTCGACTGAACTTTCGTAGTTTCATACTCATGCATGTACCTATCTGAATTATTAGGCGCTGTAAATTGTAACGGCGAGCCGGAAAAGCAATACCCACGAACCACCTCACTTACCTTTCGGAGTCGACGTCCATATACATGCGCTTTTAGGTATTTGTATATATATATATGTATGTACTTGTGGCTGGCATCTGATTTTTGTGGTTTCTTATATATGTATATGGTCAACTGTGGACCACCCTAATTATTAATTAACCAGTAGCTCTACATTATTGTACTGCAGTATACTGTTCAAGTGCAACTTATTACGATTTGACCAAAATGAAATCAATTTGTGCAGATAATAATCGATGTACTTCTCCTCAGTCCTCCTTTCAGGCTAAAAAGCCAAAGCTCTGAAACAGCAGTTCAGTTCAAGCACTTGCTCTAGGACGCTGGAATGTTAATTTCAGCACTCAATGTACATTCATTCCAATTGGATCGTAACATCAATGTCGTGCCTACTATTGAAAAATTCAGCAGAGCATCTAATCTTGCATCGATGCAGAGGCCGGGGACTATCCTCTTTTTCGAAAAGGAAAAAATTTAGTCTTGCTCGAGTTGGGGATCAATCAATCACCCAAGGTACTCGACAACAGAGGAGGAAGGAAACGATGGGTCGTCTTCACCAAAGGATAGGAGAAGGAAATGTCCTAGCCAGTAGCAACTGGCAATAGCACTGCGCCGTGGTCCGTCCAGCCCAGCAACTCAGCGAGCATGAGGACTGTTCCCTGGATGTGCAAGTGACGAGTGAGCAGGAGGCCACTAGCTATACCTTCGATGACTAGAGGTCTCCAGATGAAACGAACGTGTCACGTTCGCTCCCTCGCTTTCTCCGATCCAGCTTGATCAAGTGGTGCCATGCGGTCGATTGTCTATGATATTTGGTAACTAAAACTAAGCACAATGCATGCACGTGTATGTGGTCATAGAGCAAGTATAATAAGATGACGTAAGTAGGTTGTAAAGATTTAAATATTATATTGTTGCTGAGTTGGAAGAAAGAGGGGGGAGGAAGAGAAGCGGGCCGTAGACTTACAGCCTGTAACACAAGCTTTAAGAAGTTTTGTGAGAGTGAAAGGTGGGTCATATGTTGATAAGATAGTATTCCCTCCGTCCGGAAATACTTGTCATCAAAATGAATAAAATGGGATGTATCTAGATGTATTTTATTTCTAGATACATCTCTTTTTGTCCATTTTGATGACAAGTATTTCCGGACGGAGGTTTTCTTAAACCCAACAATTATACGTGTTGGCTATATATTGGTTATGGATGACATGTCAATTTGTTATAACCAACAATTGGTTATATTACTAACCATGCTCTAAAGTGGGGATCTATTGATCCATTGGTGATGCGAACCTGCCTGCTGTCGGCTATGAACTGATGACAAATATGCACAAGGCTATAATCTATTTCATAGCTTACTGTAAACAGGGTCGAAATTGCCAAATCAAACAAAACGTGACATGCCACACTAGAATCAGTTTACGAACTAAAGGCATCTCAAAGCGGACGTACAAGTGTCTTCGATGTATGTCCATTTTATGTCCGGACGTGGTCCGCGGACATGATACAGGAGGGAGTCATCCAATGTTAACCATCCGGTTCGAAGAAGAAAAAAAATAGATGAGTGCATGTGGTGGGATATTTGTGATTTAGTGTCCGATTGAGAAGAGAGAGAAGGGGGACCATGCATGTGCGGTTGAGAGGAGAGAGAGAAGAGAGGGACCATGCATGTGAATGGTCAAGTGCATGTCCGGACTCCAGCAAAGCCCCCTCACGTTTGTCTCTTGAGTACCTGAATCCGTATGTCCGGACTGTTAAGCGAACATATGCAGGTTCCCGTTGGATGACAAAAGTGATCCGGACACTGTGCTCCGAACATATAGCGATGGTTCGAGGGTCTGTTTTGAAGATGCCCTAAGGAGTCTATTGCATGCAAGCCAACCATAAGACATAATTTTCAAAAAACAATAATAATAAAGGATTTTAAACTGTTGGCGTGTTCATCATACAAATGCACACAACCATCTTTTTACGAATTGTTGAGCAGAGTACAAAACAAAGACAACTACTGCTGAACCATTGTAAGATATGAATAACATCCACGACTAAGTCAAGTACTTCCCCCAACAATGCCTTCAAGAAGCGATAAACACCCATGAGACATAAGTTTCTTTGTACTTCCGCCACATCTTGTTGTTCTATAGTAAAGAGTTTCTACATTAAACACTTGCTCTTCCAATGCCCTTTTTGCACTCGGCTAGTGTGATATGTAGTATATCTTGGCTCTCAATCTTTATGATCTTATAGTATCTCTTATTTAGTTGTTCTTATGGTATTGCAAATATGTACAAAAATTGGTTATCACTACATACAAGTACTCAAGGTCCAAACTGTAGTTGGAGTCTATGTTTTATGTTCAAGCCATGTGAGATAGTTACAATGATCTTGCATTTAATAAACACAGAATTGTGTTTTTATAGGTTACATTGCTATTCATTAGATCAGTATGGTGCTTACGGCAAGCGGATTTGATCTGCATCCGACGCTTTTTGTACAACTTGCGTATAGCACTCATATTCAACAGACACAAGGTGCCGGCGAACTGCTTCGGATGGTGCCTATTGTGCGTCAAACACGCGTCAGACAAAAATCGTCATATGCATAGCATGGCTCTACTGCAAGCAAAAATGCTACACCTATGAAATTATTACGTATCTTACTTACAAAACATTACAATCCCCACTGACGCCCTCTATGAATTTCAGGGTGGCCCTGTACTATCCAATTAAACAAAGCCACATCACACCCACGTAATATTCGTAGCTAACCTCGCCGTAAGTGTAGCAAAGCTCTACTGCAAGTGTAGAGGCGCATGACACACAAAAATATCGGTACAACCACTTAGAACACTACAAAAAAATACACTTCCGTGATGATACGTGTTTGTCACAGTAGGTCGCGTTTTTTGTCATGCATGTACATCCATGACGATTTTATGACAGAATCAAGATAGTCATACATGTGCTGTCGTAGAAGTGTTTCATGACATTACGAAAATTATCATCACGGAAGTGTCCACTTCCATGACGATAAATCGCGCGTCACAGAAGTGCTTTCGTCAAGGGTGACCGACACGTGGCATCCACCGTAACGAAACGCCGTTAAGCTATCGGGTCGGGTTTTGGATCCGATAACCCGTTAACAGCCCCGACCAATGGGAAATTTCCACGTGTAAAATTCTTATTGGCCGGACGAAACACGTGTCAGCTCGTTAGTAGGCCAGATAGGCGCCTATGATATATCGACACGTGCCACGGCCCACCACTGGCCCATTTAGCTTACAAAGCCGACCCGTTTGACTTGGTCAAAAGTTAACGGGCTAGCCCATGAAAAGCCTGTTAACGGTCTCTTCGCAAATAGCCCATTTTACGGCTCGTTAACTCACGACCCGTTAGGCCCTAAAGGAAATCGGTCCAACAACGTCATGTGGGCCGTCGAATATAACACCAGCCCATTTCACTTTCGGCCCATGTATGGCCCACGACGTCTTTCGACCCATATGAGGCATTCGTATCTTTCAGCCCTTTACAGGCCCACGGTGACTCTAGCCCATAATGAACAGTAATTTTCCTTGTACCCGTTAACGGCCCGTGATTTACATGGGCCGCTTCACTCCGTGTTAGCTTTCGCCTATTGACGCCCATACGTTCTTGGGCTCATTTTCGCCCTCGACATTTCCGCCCACATCGGCTGTTCCCTAATGGGCCAAATTCGCCCATATCAAGAGTCGGCCCACATCGGCATGTTCCCCTAATGGGCCAAATTCGCCCATGGCAAGAGTCGTTCATCGGCTCATTACCCTAATGGGCCAAATTCGCCCATGGAAAGAGTCGCCCGTTTCGCTCGTTAACCCGTTACCGCTTCGTGTCGTCCCTATATTCTGGCCCATTAATGACCCGTTATGCCTATGACAAAATTAAGCCTTTGCAGTCCTACGGCCTGTTAACGGCCCGTTACCGTGCTGGGCCAATACCAATTATGCCCGACAACCCATGTAGACCCATTTATCCGACGACCTGAGGCCCACCGATTATAGGCCCATTTATCGACGGCCCGAGGCCCACCGATTACAGGCCCATTTATCGACAGCCCGTAGGAGACCCATGGATCCTACGACCCGTATATGGCCTATGGTAGTTGCAACCACTAGCAAACCAGGAAAAAAGTAGACTAGGAAATAAATAAGGCCGAAACTAACGCTAGGCTATTAAGGCGATTGCACAGATTACATCCACTCGGCATCAAAGATCGCCACCAGTGCAAATATAGGGAACACCCTACACTATACAAAAATGGCTTGTTGTTTTCTTGACCGGTGGCTGCACGTTAAGAATAAATTTTGTATCGCACCAAAACAAATTACAACTATATAACAAAAGGAAGGTTGGCATAAAACTTAATAGTCTAGCGATAAATGCACCACCGAAGTTCGAAGCTCACCATTTGACTTTCGTTACATTTTCATGTCAGATTGTCCGATGGAGCACCATAACCCTCGCCTTCATTTCCCTAGGCTCTGAACAACATAGCAAATGTCCGATAGTCCGGTTTCAAAACCATGCATATCTTGACGACATTGAGCAATGTTTCTCCTTGTTTCACAAAGGGCCTCTGTTAGGGAATGGACTTGTGTCTGGAGCGCAGATACAACATTGCTTTGAGCTTGCATATCTTGATCATGAGGCAGTTTGGACGATATTTCCTTAACAACCAACCCAGTATTACGCATGAACGTACTTTTGGCACTGTTAGTGGACAGGTACTGACCCACTGCAACAAGAGCTGACATTGCGCTTATAGTTGCCTCGCCACCTTCAGAAGGTGGTGGTTCCACCATTTTTTCCATAGCTCGCTGAGAAGTTGAGGTTTTACATTAGTAGTACCGTAATGTAAGATATTAAGGAGGCAAAGAAACCAAACAAAATAGCTTTGGTCTATATACGTAACTTATTCTCGTGAACCCATGTAAAATATTAGTTGTATTTTATTACAAAGTACATAATAAAACCAGGTTCCAAACATATGACCATGTACCATCGCTAATGTATTGTCTATTTCTTCACATTGTATTGAGGGCTAAGGATAAAGAGACGAAGTTTATAATACGGTAAGCATAGTATGACATCATTCATATCACAAAACAACTGAGAACAGACAAACAAGCAAGTGTAACATTGTGTGGGCAAGTCCAGCATGGAACTAGCTTACGGGTCAAGATCAAAGGAACATCACTCCTCTCTTTTGAACCTTGTAAGGTGCAATGATACGCTAAGACAATTGTGTATAAAATTAAAAAGAGTAATAGACATTGGCTGCAAACCATGCAGTTCAAGGCACAAATCAGAGTAAGTAGTAGTTAAAAGGCATGAGGATTAAGGACTTACAACAATGCTTTGACCGGTGTAGTCATGCCCTTCTTCTTGCTGGTGTGACAGTCCTTGAAGATTTCCACAGATTTGGTTCGTGTACTTTTTGGTCCTTATGGCTTTCCTCTGCATTTCGAACAAGTCAATATAGCTCGATAATATGGTACAACGAAAAGAGTGAAACAATGACTAATTACAAGAGCCTCACAGCAGCAATATAGCTACGAGATCCCGTCGTCTGTTGGAATTTCACTTTCGTACGGTTGGCCTTGTTCTTTGAACAGTTCACCTACAAGAAGATATATTTGTGTGGCACATGCGTAAATAGGACTTCAACATGTGATCTGATCACATATATATAATGTACCTCATACTTCGGATCAGACCAGTGTTTAACAAGGCCCCTCCAGTCTTCATCCGATATATTTTCCACTGGAGATGTTTGGGAAAGTTCACTGTTAGCCTTGCCTTCAAAGTGAGTTTTCCTCAAGTTATACCAATACAGTCGCAGAGCAGACCTGAAAGCATGGGTGCAAGCTTGTCTTGTTGCATCATCTTGGCTATCCAACTTGAACCTCATCTGTTGAAAATTATGGGAGTCTCATTATCAGCAACCTAGAAAGTATGGGACAGAGCAAGACGATATTACTAGTTTCCATACATAACCATACTTACAAATAAATGGTCGAGGAAGGTGTTGAACTGGGTTTCGTCTTTGTCATTCCTGTATTGAATCCATGTTGGGAGGATATGTACATGACACCTAACGGCAACCGCTGCCTCTGATACTAACTTGGCTGACTCTGTAGCATCACGTGGCCTTTTTAAACCTGCCTCAAAACGGATCTCCACTCTTCCTCCTCTAGATTTAGTTAACCTATCGAGCATTATCCCTGATGTTTGTTTCCTCTTGCGCCTAGGTGCTAGTCCAACAACGAACATAGGAAGTGTTAGTGTACATCAAACTGTGAGACCACATATAAAGAAGCATGCAATCAGAATTTGACTCAAAGAACTACCTTCTTGCTGTTGAAGCTCACAAGGTTCATGTGATATTGCCAACTCGCCTTGTGTCAAGAGTGCTTGGGAAGTAGTGTCGTGGCAAGGGAGCTTGGGAACGTGTTGCTAGCTTCACCGACGACGAGTAAGTCGTGCACCGGTAGTACCGTGGTAGGTGTTGCAAGAACTAGGGCTGTCTCTCGCTTGTTTGGTGGCAACTATTTGTTTCGCTTGGCTTTTTTGCACCTCGTAGCATGGGATGCCGTGTTTGTAGAATTTTCCATCGGACTTTGACCTTCTATTTCACCATCGCATCAGCAGAATCTGCAGGATTCATCTCATTCCCTGCCATTCTGTGTTTCTTCCTCTTTCTCTGTGCCATGTTAAGTCAAGCCGACAAGAAAAATGAATAACAATTTAGTTCTTCAGAACAAATTGATGCATGATGCAGACGAACTGAACTTTGATGTTAGACAACCACATGATAGGAGGATGTATTATGTATGAAAAACAAGACAGAAGAGATAACCAGAACTATGATGTGTAAACTAAGAAGAAGACATTTCACCAAATTAGAAGCAATGCTTAGACACCATATGAAAGATGCTACAAATATTGCTCTGCCAAGTTAACAGTGTCTCATCATAAATGGCGTTTAAACAAATGTGAAGCAGTACAAGAAATAAATCATATGCAAGATGCAAACAACATCACACTACCATGTTAAAGGTCTCTCGTCATTAGTGCCATTGCATATTCACAGCATTGCATATTCATAGCTTATGATGTGTAAACTAAGGAGAAGGCATTTCAACAAATTAGAAGCAATGAAAGCTAGACACCATATGAAAGATGCAACGAATATCACTCTACCAAGTTAAAACTGTCTCGTCATAAGTGCCATTTCAACAAATTTGTAGTACAAGCTAGAAAAGAATGTGAGATGTAACCTATATCACACTCCAAAGTCAAACGTGTCTTATGATAAGTGATTGTTACAGGTTACACAACAGTAGTAATTTGATGTAAGAACATGGTGTGATAGACATATATTGTATGTTCTAGAAATAGGAACACGTGTCTTATTCAAGTATAATGTGTAAAGTAAGCAGATGGGATTCAACAAAATTAGAAGCAATACAAGCTACACATCACACATAACATGCAACCACATATAACAGTGCCAAGTTAGAGGGAGCACCAGTGATGCTGCAATAGGGAGACGTGCTCATCATAAACATAGCTTTGTTGAGTGTCTATGCATGTGTTGTCTTGGAAATCATCTTGGGGGTGTGGAGGAGTAGAAATCAGAGAGGCCCCCATTCGAAGGAGCACCATTATCCGCTGCCTTGCTAACTTCCTTCCGCTTTATTGATTTTGAATTGTCAAGTAAAACCGACAAGAAAAAGCAATAAAATTCTCTCTTCGTAACTCATTCATGCATGATAATCGACAATCACTACTTTGATGTAAGGCAAACACATGATACCGTGGATGGAATATGTACGAAAAACAGACGGCATGGCATGTTCACAACTGCTTGTGTAAACTAAGAAGAAACCATTCCAAAAATAAGAAGCAATGCAAGCTAGACACCACATGAAAGATGCAACCAATATGACTCTGCCAAGTTAAAAGCGTCCCATCATAAATGGAATTTCAACAAATTAGAAGCAGCGCATGCTATAAATCATATGAAAGATGCAACTAATATCGCACTGCATATACTAAAGGTGTCTCGTCATATTGATTGATGCGGGATACAAAAAAACAATAGTTTTATGTAAGGACATGCTTAATAGACAGATGTACTATGTACTAAATACAGGAAGGCATGTCACATTAACAGGTATAATGTACTCCCTCCGTCCCATAATGTAAGACGTTTTTTGGCACTAATTTAGTGCCAAAAATGTCATACATTATGTGACGGAGGGAGTATAAACTAAGCAGGCTAGCACATGCAGTTTAACCAGATTGGAAGAATTACAATCTAGACACCATATGCAACATGCAACCACATATCATGCTGCCAAGTTAGAGCAAGCACCTGCGATGCTAGTGTAGGGGAAATGCTGTAATCAACTACAAAGCTATGTTCACTCTCTTCATCTAGCATTTCTGTTTCTTGAGAATCATGTCGGGAGGCTGACGCTGCATTCTTTAAATGAGGAGTAGTCCCCTTGCCTGCCTGCCTCGTCATAAGTGATTGATGAGGGATACACAAGAACATTAGTTTGATGTAAGAACATGGTTAATACACAGATGTACTAGTATGTACCAAAAATAGAAAGGCATGTCATATTCAAAGGTATAATGTGTAAGCTAAGCAGATGCAATTTAACCAAATTGGAAGCAATACAAGCTAGACATCCGGCTGGAGTGGTGAACATGATCATCTAGGACCTGAGATCCTGATGGGAGGCGGGCTGCTTCGCCACCATCGTAGCTTTTTAGTTGGCTTCCAGGTGATGCCTGTCTTTGATGGGCTTGTCACTGGCTCGGCCAGTGCCCTAAGTAGCTATTTGTCTTCTGGTGCTCATGGGATGGTGGTTCATGTAAAAAATATCTTTCTTTATCTTAATAAAGACCGACTTCGGCCTTTCGAATACAAGCTAGACACCATATGGAACATGCAACCACATATGACACCGCGAAATTAAAGCAAGCACCTGGGATGGTGGTTCATTGCGAGCGAGGTCATCAACTCCAGAGCTACGTTTACCGTCTCCATCTGCTGACACTGCACCCTTTATAGCGCTGTAACGTGCCATGCCTAGCCGCGTAGAAAGCTGGCACGACTTGTCTCTTTTCTTTTTTGCTTCTCTCGAGGCAGACTCTGAAATACCCTTGCATAAAAACACAATAGTGAGAGTATGGGTGAAGTGTGTGCAGAACTAGTGCACTGTAAAAGTAGCAGATAGCAGGTGGCTGAAAAATAAATGATAGGAGACATATGATAGCTCTATAATATGGCATGGCAAACAAAATTAGATTCTACTCCGTATGATTTTGTAATATATGAGCACAGGAAATGCAGGTACTCCTCCAGCACACCACCACATGTGGTCATATCTAAGATAGCAGTCGACTGAAAATAAATAGTATGGACCGTCCGATCTATAAGGAATGGGCAGATGGCCTTCGTCTACCTCCCGCCAATCACTGTTGACGATCTTTCTCGAACCGCCAGCGACCACCGGCCCAGACCCTTGCCTCCATCGCCCCGCCCTCCCATCAACCTCACACCACCGCCATGCTTGGCAGCGCCCCCAGGCCATCCCTTTGATCTCGGCCAACCTCCAGATCAAGCGCCAGTAGCTCTAGGCCGCACGCGCCCCTAAGATAAACACCAAGGCACTGCTTCCCCAGCGTAATAGTCATACTAGCACCTGTTACACCGGGGAATGCTTCCGTTAATTGGGAATCAACTGGCCAGAAATTGAAATTCAGGGGGGCGACGGACCTCTAGCTAAGGTGAAATAGTATATGAGGAGAAACCTTGTGCATCGCGAGTTACTAGGAACATCTAGTATCAAGAAGAAGCGGTCAACTAGTGTGTTCTGTGGGATGAATACCGTGCAAGCAGAGACGTAAGATTTGCACGAATAAGGGAAGAGGAGTACCTTCTTCGGTTGCCGGTGTGGTCACCTCCACATGTCGCGCCGATCTTCTTCTTTTTACCGGGGAAACCGATGTTCTGGAGGGTGCAGGCTTGGACGAACCCATGGCCAAATTGTTGACTGTGTTGCCGTGGCCGTATGTCGCCGGAGGGGAAGCAGATCCAAGGCGGCGAAGGACGGGATAGCAGGAACAGCTCCGGTGCGGTGGAGGGTGGCGAAGTTGGAGCGGCAGCGGTGAGACGCAGGACGGCGTGGTTGAACTGGCTCGGGTACAGATGGCTCGGCCTTGGCTTCAACTACTAGCCGTGGAGGGCGTTCCGGTTGAGGTTGCGGTGTACGACGACGTCGGGGTATCGGCTCTGGCGTGATGGAGGAGGGCGGCGGTTGATGGTTGGGATGTGGTGGTGGACGGAGGACGCCGGGGTTTCGCGGCTGATGGAGAGGTAGTTTTGGCGCCCACGGAGTACGAATGGGAAATCAGACGGGTGGGGGGAACCATGTTTCAGTCTGGGACGCACTTGTTTTTGGCTTTTTTGAACTGAAGATCGGACGCGCTTGTTTGAAATTTGGGGAAGTACAAACTTTGTCCTCCTCTTAAATTTCGGACCTACTACGGGTTAGGGGTAGGATGGTAATACCAGGTGTCCCAAATAGTGGGCAGGAGCAATTTCGTCCGCATGCATGTGTGCTTAGGCGGCCATTGTGTATGAATGTTTTTCGGAGGCGGTTGCGTGGCGTCTAGATGAAGCTACAAACCTACCCCGATTTAGACCTTTGGACGTCGGGCCGGTAGGTTTCACGGGTCGGAGTTATTAGAAAAGTAATTTCCTTGTACTACCAAACATTGGTCTCATGCGGTTTCAAGTAGTAGAGGCTCTTTTGGCGCTTCGCTCAAATTTTGAAACACAAGCATTCACGTTTAGAGTACTCTTGAACTATGTGGATTGACCTAAATAGAAAATGTTATATTTGACCTTGTATGTTTGAAAACCTCATTAAATTATCCACTTCTTTTTGAAATTTTGACACTTGAAAATCCTATAACTACGATTATTTTGGAATGGAGGAGCTAAATTTGAATCTATTTTGTACACGACTACATATGCTATTATGTACAAAATCAGAGCAAAGATTGGTGCCCCCATAATTTAGGTATGGTTTACAAATGCCATGATATCAAATTCAAATAATTGAATGGACTTCATGTTGAATTCGATTTTTTAAACCACCTTAAGTTGAATTCAAATGTATGCTAGTTCATAGGTAGCTATTTATAATGTCCATTGTGTAACTTTCGTATGTATAATGTGCTTTACACACACAACATGAACTATACTCATGTTTATATTCGATTGCTAAAGCGATGCATTGTCTAGAGTTCAAAATACTAACTATGTGGATCAATTATGTCGAATAATAACATAGACATGCTCAAATTCGATAGAATCTAGATGTCTGATGGATCAATGACCGCTCCTTACGCGAATTGCAAATATCATGATCCCATCCTAATATTTGGATACAATTTATATCTTTAATCAATGTGTAGAGCAGTCTTTTACGTGTAGTTTCACTCTCCATCGGTGGTCTCTCACACATGCACACACACTCTCTCCCGAGGTGTCTTTCTCGCACACATGCTCTAGATATAACCCTCCCTCCCTCTCGTAACCATTTACAACTGTTTTCACTAACCTTTATCACAAGCACTCTTCCTCTCGCAAACATACACACGCACAATCCTCATCGACTATTTCTATATACATGGACCTGCCTACGTGTCTCATGTACGCACATTATCTTTACGCCCGTCTCTCACGCATTGTCTCAGACCTCTCTTCCTAATCGACGAGTATGATTCTAGTAGAGCATTTTGTAGGATGCCCCTTAAAGTTAGGTTGGATGAATAGTAATATCAGAGATAAAGGGGTTACCTTAGTCCGAGAACCTAGGGTTACAAATCCTAGCCGGCTTTGTCAGTGGACAGAGAGTCCTTCACAGTTCTGCTATCTTTGTCTTGTAGGACTAGTCATCCATGGGTCTTCCTAAATGTGTCATGGACTGACCAATGTGGCGCAGGACGGAACTGAACGAAGGGCCTCACCTCGACCCATCGGACCTCACGCGGTGACACACCCTCTGCCCCCACGTCTCATTATCTTCTCACACCCACACATACCAACACAAACACCACACACACAGAAAATTTCTCCTGGTGCCTCTATTCCCTCCCCCCTTGCATATACACACTCAAGGGAATGGAATCACTTGTCATGACGTCATATTCGTCTCTCTCTCTAGACCACTCTCATTTCTCGTGCTATCTCTCCCACGCCCCCCTGTCGGCCCCTCTATCCATGCCTCTCTCGAATACATAATACACACACATACCTCTCTAGGCCCCGCCAAATGCATCAACTACACATTCACACATGTTAAATCACGTACCCCATTGATCTAAAAAGCCCTCTCTTCACGTTTATTTCGCATACAACATTCCTTTTGAATAAAGTGTGGCCAAAAAATTATTGTAAAGTTTCTACATATATACAACATTACAAAGTTATATGGAGGAGTACGGATGCTAATTTGCATTGCATGGTGCCCACAATGATATTTATTCCACACTGTGAATTTGTATATTTTTATACTATATACAAAGTTAGTCATAATAAAGAGAAATGAAGAGCATCTCTCTCTCCATCGCATACCCCCTGTACGCCCCTTTCACGTGTGCACACAAAACTATCTCCGGGTCCTCTAAAAGTAAGCCCCGTAAAATTCACGCTGTTTCATCTTTCTCTCGCGATATATGCAATGACGATCATTGTATTTGAAGCGAAAGCACGATACATACATTGGCCTTCATAATCCACTCATTACGGTCACCGTTTACGTTTAGTGGTTATTATACAGTCACGGGCTCATCGTAGAACTCTGTATTTGCTCATGACATGACTAGTTGACCAGTTAAACGCTCCACGTGGCACCTCTAGTGTTGCATCACCTTATCTCACTACCATCGTGCCCACCTGTTGACTTGTATCTACTCTACATCTACACCCTTATAAAATACATAAAATACACTCTTATAAAAAACAGAGTTGGTGATGATGGTGTGCCTGCCATCCTGCAATATAGGCCGTCCGATTTATATCTGACGGATAGGAAAGAAACTACAGAAATTTCTCACAAAGGTACCCACACACCTCTCCACATTTGCAAATAAGGCCTTCCCTCGTTCATCCTTTTCTCTCACAAGATAAACAAGTCATACAAATGCATCTTGATGTTACGTGCAACGCACGGGCATCTTGCTAGTAAGAATGAAAACAAACGACAAAAAAATATTTTGACGGTGGTTCGAAGTCATGACCGCGGGCACAGTGGACAAGGTGGCCTTGTATTGGTATGCTGAGCCGTCTGTTTTAACACACATGAGCTGGTGTGGTGATTATACACACACGCACGCATGCACACGAACTGCATCCACGCAACACTCACACAAACACATGCACCCACGCACGCACGCAACACTCACACGTACACATGCAGCCACGCACGCACGCAACACTCACACGCACACATGCACGCATGCATGCACACACCAGTACACCACACGACCAACACACACTCTCACGCTCAAGTGCTCAACCTACACGTGCATGCGCACACATCAGGCCGACAGACACATACACAACCAGGTGATTCCTGCGCATGGGTTGGAGCCTTGTCACGCCTGCGTAAATTTGTGTTTATCTAACCTTTTCCCTATGCGAACTGACAGGTGGGACCCACAAGGAACATGGTCAATTTAACTAGTCAACATGGCGCCATGCAGACTATTTGGCCGGTCAACAAAGTGCAATCCGATGCTGAACTGTGAGCAAGTGACCGAATAATCACCACAAAACATATATGGTGACCGTAATCAGCTTATTCTGAAGTTCGGTGACCGTATTACACTTTTCTCTCTGTAGGCCCTCCAAAACTACATCTCTACACGCTTCTCATGTTACATCTAACAACTATGCAATACAACACTACTACTACACTCTAACACAATAAATCATATGTGTTTTAGTTTTACTAGGTATCATATTGTTACTTATAATTATTCAGTTTGCATACATTAAAATTGCCTTTGAAATGTATGGCCAAGATTATCTACACAAGGGAAAAATCCTGCCCTTTCTGTTTAATCGGGTTTGTATCGATGGATCGTGCGAAACAAAGAAAACTATAGTACTATACAAGACAAGTGACAGTTCCATCGGGCCGTCGTGTCGCCTACTCCTCCATCGTAAGAGTGGAGCGCCGCTTTCATAAATCTTCTAGTCCCTTTCGCCGACATGTGGGACATCAAGCTACCGGGTCCATGTGCAATACCGAAATAAAGTGCAAAGCAGCCGGGGTGAAGCACCCCAGTCATGGCGCCGGCGTAGTAATGAGCAATGAGGCGTCAAATCACAAAGCTGCACCTTTCCCACAGTTAAGTTGGAGGGACGAAGTAATAATGCTAAAAAAAGAAGTTGGAGGGACGAAGCAACCATCATTTCACTCGTTGCTGAATCCGCTTCTCCCTCATCTTCTTCAACTTAACCACGTGTTGCTTCTGCCGTTGTTCTGCCTCATGTGGGACGCGGATCGGCTTGGTAAAGCACTGACACGTGGGACCGCATGTTAGCAAACCGCCAGGACAACGTCCTCCAAAAATAAGAAACCTCCCCCGCCATCGGCACGGCAAAATCACCTCCTTTTTACTAATCTTGATTCTATAATTTTTTAGATCAATATAATTGAGATTTGTATAGATAGCACATAGGAGAAAAACCAAGTGGTACGGTTAAAGGCATCCACAATGTGTAGCCAAATGTGAAAATAGCTTTTGGCATCGTGGGAACCATTATGGACGGTGTTGCCAAAGCCAAAAAGATGGAACCCAAGCTCCCTGATTAATTGATTGAAGGAATAGAAAAATGCAACGTCTCTCCTCTTTCTCCCATGCTTGGACGCATGTAGTACAGTATAGAGCACAGAGTCTACTCCCCTGTCCCTTCTATCACAAATCACAAAGCAGTGAGGCGTCAAATCACAAAGCACGGACGAAGCAACCATCATTTCACTCTTCGCTGACTCCGCTTCTCCATCGTCTTCTTCAAGAGACCATCTCACCGCACTAGTACTCCTAGTAGTAGTATTAGTAAAGGACTTCCTGGATGCAAATAAGGCGGTTGTCTCGGCTTGCAGGCGGCACTTGCGAACGACTTACCGTGGTCTCCCTCAATGGTGTTCTCCGTCGAATGCACTTCGCCAAACCATAAAAAAAATATATCATTGACATCACCGCAATGGGGAAGGAAGTCAAATATAGTTAGTACCTCCATTTTTTGTACACAAGGCCAGTATATCAAAATTACAATTTGCAAAGGGCCACTAACACTAATCGAGGCAAAATTGATGGGGTTAGCAACCAAGGACATTAATATCCCCTGCATGCATGCAGAAGTGAGAAGGTTGGTTTGCATGGCGCTGCATTAATCAAGCGATGAGGAGTGAGATGGTTAGCTCTTTGGTCTTTCGAGAAAAAAATACACATTAATTGACACGTGAAACGAGGATTTGTATTGATTAAATCCCGCGAAGGAAAACCCCACCTTTCTTTTTTAACACGAGTACTCCTAGTACGTACGTACTTATCCTGTTTGGGTCTAGGCCTTGCATTGCCAAACTTCGCCACACATTTTTGCCAAGCTTGCCTAAAGTTTTCAAAATGAGAAGGAGGTACACTTGCGCACGGCTGTCACGGTCGCACCGCACCCTCACACGGTCGCTCCTGCACGCCGCGGTCGCACCGCACCCTCACACAGTCGCTCTTGCACGCCGCAAACCCAACCAAGGGAACACACCCTCACTGACACGTGCTATCGCATGTGAACAAACCAAACTCAGCCATCCTCTCGCTGACACATAATTTTTGTTCATAGAGTATGTTTATCCAACCGCATGTTGGGGGGTATCCGTACGGCCCGTGCGGTGGTCTTTTGGGGAAGAAGAAGAGGTGAGGAAGAAGGAAAGAAGGGTTAGGAGACGTAGGATATTCATCCAACCACCTGAAATGGTAGACTGACCCATGTCAGGCGACTTGCATAACAAATATAGTATGTTTTTACACAGCAAAAGATCCATAAAAACAACAACATAAAGAAAAACTATCACTGCTCGCGAAAAGAGACGGCCTCTTCGTCTTTGGCTGCCGGTGCGAACCAGCCGTCGCTGCCGACGTGTATCTCCGCACCATGGTTGTCCTCGGCCTCCAGCTACTCGTTCAAGCGGAGCGTGCGGGTGCTCTGCACGGACGAGAGCACAGCCCGGTTCAAGTCGAGGACGTCCGGTTCCGCCTGTCGGAGGGCCTCGATGGCAGCTGCATCCGCACGCTCTGCGTCGAGTCGAGCCTCCGCCGCCTGGTTCAAGTCCAGGACGTCCGGTTCCGCCTGCAGGAGGGCGTCATTGAGAGCGGCATCCGCGCGCTCTGCGTCGAGTCGAGCCTCTGCCGCCCGGTTCATGTCCAGGACGTCCGGTTCCGCCTGCAAGAGGGCCTCGATGGCAGCGGCATCCGCGCGCTCCTCCTCAAGTTGAGCCTCCGCCGCCCGGTTCACATCCTCGACATCCGGTTCCGCCTGCAGGAGAGCCTCGATGGCAGCGGCATGCGCGCGCTCCATGTCGAGTTGAGCCTCTGCCTCCCGGTCCTCCTTTAGTATCGCCAATGTTGAACCGCTGGTCCGCCTGCACCATGGGGGACTCGGACGCCGGCACGAATTCGACGTCCATCGTATCATACCCATCGGGGGCCTTCTGCGCCGCGACATCCGCAGTTAACATTGTATCATCTTCCTCCACCTCGTAGCTTGGCTCGAGAGAACTCGGGGATTGGCCTGCCGCAAAGCGAGCTTGGGAACGGAGGTCTATGGCGCCGACCGCCTCCGTTATTTCTGCGCGGCGCTCTGGCGTCAGCATCTTGTAGTAAGTGATCTTGCGGCGCACCATGGCTTTCTGGCGAACTAGGGGACGTTTGATGCGGGCTAGGGGATCGAAAGGTGGGGGAATGGGCTGGAGATTTGGTGTGGTTTTAGGGCAGTGGCTGGCGTAGGCCGAGCAGCGAAGGTTCTGGTGTGAATAGTGGTTCCGGTGATGGCCGGCCAATCGGTTTTGATTGTACATCGCTCTTGTCGCGTTCGCGTTGCAGCCTGGCACGTTGGAGCCTCCACGTCGCTCACCGGATGGAATGCGCTTCGTCTTGCGTTTTCGCTCGCTTGTGGGACCGCAGTTGAGAGCAAACCGACGTCCCTCCCCCTCCCCCGCCCGCGTCATTTATTATACCACCACTCCCTCCGTTTTATGCGGAGTAAATAAAATAGAGGAGTATACTACGGATGAGGAT
Source organism: Aegilops speltoides (assembly GCA_021437245.1). NCBI lineage: Eukaryota > Viridiplantae > Streptophyta > Magnoliopsida > Poales > Poaceae > Aegilops > Aegilops speltoides. The sequence goes on from CM038144.1 coordinate 342,754,896, forward strand.
CCTCGACGTGGCGAACCCATTGAGTAACTGACATGCGGGGCCTAGCAAGCATGGGGTCCGCCAGTAAGTGACCGAAAGGGAGGGTAAGGCAGGGATACCTACGTCAGAGGATCCACTTCCACTATACTACTTTGAACAAATGTTAGAGTAATAATATATGACATGCAACTTACACAAATGTTAGAGTAATAATATATGACATGCAACTTACACAAAGCATACAGGGTCTAATGCGTTTTTCGAGGCTAACTTTGACCAAATGTTAGAGTAATAATATATTACATGCAACTTACACAAAGTGGTCAATTTCGTATGTGGAAGGAGTTTCCAATGATATAATTTTCACATTATACATCTCATGTACTATTAATCTTGTCAATAGTCAAATTGGAAACCATCTCGAGTACAAATCTAGAAGTACGTCATTTAATCTAACAATATTGATTGGGCGTTGTTGAATGTTGATACCTTTTTGATCATAGTAGAGATACTTTGACTACACATAAAACTTATATGTAAACTAGAAAGGATAGGAGGGAGTATATTGTACGTTCAAAAACGAAACGAACATTGAATACCCTTTATATATGATTTGCGGATGCTATGATCACCGGTTCAAAAGTTTGAATCTGCCTTAGGTATCACGTGCCCCCACTCATTCCCTCTCGATTTCATCTCAGGGTCCGGAGATCTATTGAAAGAGGACTAGGGTGGGTACATGCGAATGATACTCGGCGGAATATTCAAATGAGGCATGCGGGAGGATGGACTCGACTGAAGGGCAACATGATCGATGGAGAAGAGGGTTGGAGAGGAATGAGAAATAAGCAAACACCACATGATTACACTTGAACGGCTCAAATAAACAATAAGTTGTCTCGCTTGGCCTACATAGTGAAAGGCCTAATGCGCAACGCGGAGCACTGACGCTCGAATATGGCCGGGAAAACAGGGAAACCGACATGTGGGGCACACCCGTCGGGATGACGTAGCGCAGACTAGTCCAATGGAGGAGCTGGCCCACGACCTCCTCGCCACCGACAACCGTTCATGTGGATCGTCGGGGCCAACAATGGGGTGCAGCTCCAGCACCGCCTCTGGACACGGCGACCGCGATGAGCGACACGCTCATATCATCGCTAGACACGGTCAGTTTCAGTGTGCCATGGGTGGCGTTAGTGTTGTGGCACGACCAACGGTATGTTTGGTTTGTGCCCAAGGTCGCACCATCAAAGCATTGGGTAGCCAAAATTTTGGTTGAGGTATTGGTTGCCCATGATTTGGCTGACATTGGCAAGAAAAATGAACTAGAGTTGGCTAGAGTTCATTGGCATGCCGAAGAAATGGCAACCATCCAAACAAAGACCAATCTTTGGGTCATGACCAAAATTTTGGTTGAGGTATTGGTTGCCCATGATTTGGCCGACATTGGCAAGAAAAATGAACTAGAGTTGGCTAGAGTTCATTGGCATGCCAAAGAAATGGCAACCATCCAAACAAAGACCAATCTTTGGGTCATGACCAAAATTTTGTTTGAGGTATTGGTTGCCCATTTGGCCGACATTGGCAAGAAAAATGAACTAAAGTTGGCTAGAGTTCATTGGCATGCCAAAAAAATGGCAACCATCCAAACAAAGACCAATCTTTGGGTCATGACCAAAATTTTGCTAAGGTGCAGTTTGGCCACAATCCAAACACATCCCAACACCCGGCTCGTCGAGGATGCACGAGGCGCTGCGACGTGTCCGCGGAGTGGTGTAGCGCGGACAACTGCATCGTCTGGACCTGAGACCATGCCGGGTCGTCTTGCTTTTTCAATGACATGCGGGGATCACATTTGAGCAAAGGGCATCTCCAATGTTGCCACGACCGTAGCTGACTATCCTGGCACACCAAAGCCCTCGTCCCTCACGCCGTCGCGCGGTGCGTTCCCAGCCGGCGCCAGCTGCCCGCACTCATGTCGTCCGTTCGTATGTCGTTGTTAAGAGGCTCGGTGCCCGAGGAACCAACTCCGGCAACTTAATGACGCACCCGGACGCTTGGCCTCACCGGAATGTGCTACTTAAAGCAGCAACGCCCAACTAACCTCCACACCATAGCGCATCGTCCTCGTACCTGGCACCACATCCGCCATGACCGCAAGTGCGAACGCTCTGCGGGAGAGCTTGTCTTCGGGGATGAAGCTCGAGGTCACCGCCCTCGCTCAAGTCGCCTCTCGTGACGCAATAGCGGTGTAGTCGGACGCGGACGCGAACACACAAGCGGTGGCCACGCTGGCGGCCAACGACGTGAGGACCGTCAACCACGCGTCCTACTTGCCACCGTCCAATGTCCGGCACCGTCGAGGTCGGGGACTCCTCCGAGGATGAGTAGGGCATGGGAGGAGGCAGGGCATGGTGTGCCAACTGGCCGGTCCGTATCTCGTGTTCTACTCTTCCTCGCCGGAGACGGCACCTTCACTTCACGGGTCTTGAACCCCGCCCCCGTACATAGAGATTGCAGATGGAGGACGTCGGTCGCCGCCGTAGAATAGGTTTAGGGTCGGGATTCTTTTATTTTTCTGTCCTATATAAGTTCGAAATGTAATGAAAATCTACCGTGTTTGCATTAATCTCTGCCGGTGTATATGAGCTTTCACAATAATATACATATTGTAGGAGTACTAGCAAGATGCCCGTGCGTTGCACAGAAGATCAAGATCTTGTGGGAGAAAAGGATGAACGAGGGAAATCCTTATCTGCAAATGTGGAGAGGAGTGCGGGTAAATTGTCATAGTTTCCTTCCTATCCGTTAGATATAGATCGGACGGCCTATATTGCAGGATGACAGGCACACCATCATCTCCAACTCTGCTTTTTATTGAACCGCGACAAATCTAAAAAACCCAACTAAGCCAACCTCCCAGCATATCACGCGGGAAAAGACCCGGCCGCGCCATTTTAGTCGGGATTAACAGATTACTAGTAGTAGTATCGATGGATCGCGCGAAGCAACAATATTTTTTTGAGGGGGCAAAGCACCTAGTTTAAAAGGAAAAAAGGCGGTACACTCACAGCACTCCTGTCACGGTCGCATTGCACCCCACACACGTTCAGTCCTGCACACGGCTCACGCAAACGGGCACGCGCTTCGCTTGCCTCTTCACTGACACGTGGGACTGCACTTGGAGAAACCGACCATGTGCCAAACTCCCCGCCCACCGCGCAAAATCCCCCACAAAAATTCCCCCCAAATCCGATTCAACCGCACTTTGGCCAAATATTCCCCAAACCCCTCCCCCCCCCCCTCCACTCCATTCGCTCCGCCAAAGCCGCCCTCCCCACTGCGCCGATACGTCGGTGCCACGGTTCGTCGAGGGACGCACGGCGATCCTCTCGCTCCCACAGTACGCTCTCGTAGACTGCCATCCTCTAGCCGCGCTGCCACCTCTGGCTACGTTCTTGTGGAGGCACACGGCGGTCAGCGCCGCCACCGCTGGTGACGTTCGTGTGGAGACGCACGGTGGTCAGCTTCTCCCACGGTACGCGCATTCTAGACTGAGGCCCCATTCATGTCGGTGTAGTGCTGAATGTTAGCTGATAGACGCTGTTAATCTCACTGTTTGCCGAAGTAGTTTACTATCAATATGCTCTGCTTAAGAAGCGTCCTTGCCATGTTCTACACTCAATCTGCTTAGCTGAGATGGCATGCCAAGGCCGATTAGTTGCTAAAATATCCTGCCATATATTTATTGTGACGTAGATTGCCATGTCTAGTAGCCAATCTCTTAGGTGAAATAGCTCTGCACCATTTTATACTCGATCTTTGTTGCTGCGATGACCTTCGATAGTTTGATGGCTGTGTGCTCAGCCTCATTGACTGCTGAAACAGCCTGCCATAATTTAGCACTCAAATCTGTTTGCTGAATTAGCTTTACATATATTTCGTTACTTAGATCTGCTCGTCCAAATATCTTGCCATAGCTTTAGACATCGACCTAGGTATTTTTTCTGGACTTCATAAAAAAGCATATATGTTTTTCCTATAATATCTAGTAGAAGAACTAATTTGTATGTCTAATGAGATGGACAGGACTTGATAACTTCGCTCAAGATTCTCCGCTGCATATGTCGAGGGGTTGAAAACTTCATGAACTTTATCGAGCTAAGTACGGTGGTCCAAATCAGATGTGCTCGCCTGTAGCAGCTTGTATGAATTCAGTTACAAGACCCTACCAATTGAGCAAAATCATTTACACTTGTATGGGATGTCGGTCACATATACTAGGTGGTTTCATCATGTTGAAGCTATGAACGTCAATGTTATTGACTACGTGGAAGCAGCAGATCACCATCTTGATCTGCCTGATGCTCAGCTGGAAGAGGAGGAGGAGGTGGTGGTGGCGGAGCCAGTGAGTTTGACCAACATTGAAACAATGCTACGGAATGCTCGTGCATTCCGTGAACTTTCACTTGCAGAAGAAAAACGGTGGGCCCTCATGTTGGAACAATGCAACATTGCTGTCACCCCAGGAAATAAGTTGTCAGTATTCTCAGCTATGGTCACCTTTCTTCAGGTGAAGACATCTGAGCGGATGACCAACAAATCATTCGATGAGATGTTGGATGCTTTCCGCAAATCTTTCCCAGATGCGTCTGAGCTGCCACACACCTACAGTAAAATGAAGAATTTCCTTCGTGCAGTTGGAATTGGATATGATATGATCCATGTTTGTAAGAATAATTGTGTTTTGTTCCGGAAGGATTATGCCAACTTAAGTGAATGCCCGAAATGCAAATCATCAAGATGGAAAGATGGTGATGCTGTGAAGAGGATTCCTCATAATGTTCTGAGACATTTTCCAATTACACCAAGATTGCAGAGGTTGTTTCATGATGCTGAAACAAGAGAGGATGTACTGTGGCATTCTATGAACCAGGAGTACAGAGATCAGAATGTAATGAGCCATCCATCTCATGGTAGTGAGCGGAAAAGCTTCAATGATAAACACAAAGAGTTTGTTGCTGACCCGAGAAACATTAGACTTGGCTTAGCTTCAGATGGATTTTAACCCATTTGGCCACCAGAGCGCCACATATAGCATGTGGCCAGTGCTTGTTATCCGTTACAACATGCCTCCAAATGTCTGCACCAAAGAATCAAACTACATGATGGTCTTGCTCATCCCAGGTCCAAAAAGTCCTGGAAAGGATTTTGATTTGTTCATGGAGCCTCTTGTGGAGGAACTTCAACAACTATGGAAGGGTGTTCTCATTCGAGACCTATATAGCAGCCCACCAACTGATTTCTTTCTGCGTGCTATTGTAATTTGGTGCGTCCATGATTATCCGGCTTTGGGCACTATGTCAGGGTGAACGACACATGGTTACAATGCATGTGTTCGCTATGACAGGAATCCGCTGTCATACGCAATACTTAGCAAGATTTGTTACATTGGACACCGCTGTTTCCTTGCCAAGGACAAGTCGCATCCTAGAAAATACCAAAGACATGTGTTCAATGCAAAGCATGAAAACCGTGACTTGGAGTATTGGAAAGATTTGGATCTGCGGCATAATCTTGATGTGATGCACATCGAGAAAAATATATGTGACAGCATTATCGGCACACTTCTTAACATTGAAGGCAAGACGAAAGATACCTTAAAATCTAGGATTGATTTGACACACAGGTATCGAGAAAGGATTTGCGGTGCAAGATGAAGGTAAACCACGGATATGGCACCACCGTGTATGCCTTGGACAAGGTAAAAATAAAAGAATTCTGTGAGGTCCTGTCACGTGTGAGATTCCCACATGGATTTGCTTCCAACCCTGAAAGGAGAGTCAGTGCAGATGGAAACAAGGTACAAGGGTTGAAAACTCATGACTGCCATGTCCTACTTCAAAGGGTTTTACCTGTTATCCTTAGAGGATTGGGCCGCCCTGACTTATACAGAGCAGTTAAAGAGTTGGGACAATTCTTCAGGAAACTCTGTAGTAGAAATATCAGGATAGATGCTTTGGAGCGTCTTAGAGACAAGATACCAACTATCCTATGCGACCTTGAGAAGATATATCCTCCAGCCTTCTTTGATGTGATGGTGCATTTGGCTGTTCATCTACCTAATGAGGCACTACTTAGAGGTCCAGTACAGTATGGCTGGATGTACCCTATTGAAAGGCGGCTACGCACTTTCAAGGGCTATGTTAGGAACAGAGCTAGACCCGAGGGTTCCATTGCAGAGGCCTACATTGCTACAGAAGCGTTGACATTCTGCTCAAAAAACATTAAAACAGCTGATCAACTTAGCAAAGAGGTGGGTGAAGACAATCCCGGGCTCAATGTTTTCGATTATTCTGTTCGAGTTACAGGGAAGAGTCAACAAGAGGACAAACCTAAAGATTTGGACAAAATGGTTTGGTATGTGTTGAATAACTGTCCTGAGATACTACCTTATATCAAGTAAGTGCAATACTGCAGCTTATACATCGTAATCTACTAAACTTGCAGCACATTCTTATATATTTAGATGTTTGACACGATCACTATGTTGTGCAGCATCTACAAAGAGGAGTTACTGCCGCAAAATCCAAGAAACATTGACAAACTGGTTATGGCAGGATTTGCGAAATGGTTCAAGAACCATGTAAGCTTTTGAAGTGCACTGTCAGTTTTTTTAATATATTGAGTACATAAGATGATCAGCTTGTCTATTTTCTAACCATAGGTTAAGAAGATGCGGGAGGATGGGCATGCAGTTGATGATGCCCTTTGCTCACTAGCAATGGGTCCTGATACTCGGGTAAGACATTATGAATCTTGTGTTGTTGGAGATGTGCGCTACAACACCCTTGCACGAGACGAAGGTAGGAAGACACAAAACAGTGCCATCATGAGCATGGATACGTATGACAAAGAGACAACTGAAATGTATGCTAACATAACAGACATTGTTCAGTTGCAGTATATCTCCAGTTTCGAGGATCATCGCTGTGTGGTTCTGTTGTGCTGTCGTTGGTATAACCTATTTTCCAGGATCGCAAAACCCAGAGCTGATGATTATTTCAAATCCATCAATGTCAAGGCGGCGTACCAGACCAACAAGCCTTTTATTTTGGCAAATCAAGCAACACAGATATTTTTCTTGGAAGACACATTTGCACGTAGCGATGACTGGAGAGTATTGCAAAGGTTTGAGCAGAGGAATTCGTTTAATGAAGTTGCACAACAAGATGATGCTTACACTGCTCCTGATGTACAAGATAACACAGATGTTCCTAATATCTTTGAGAACCATCACGTCAATGATGCCGGCGAAAAGATTGCCTGTCGTGCTGTGGACATACAAGAGTTGATCAAGAAGAAGCCAACGTTCAAGGACGTTGAGGACGAAGAAGAAGATGACACCGTGGGGAATTAAGATTCAGACCGATACACATGGCAAAGATGTTTATGCTGCTGATGCGGATGATGATTACATTGCTTTTGTCATATTTGCCTGTCAAAAGACGTTTTTTTATCTACTATGTGAATTTTGTTTGCTATGACAACTGAAACCTGATGAACATGTTGTTTAGTATTTTGCTGTCAGAACATCACTTGTTATGTATGCTGATTTGTGTTTGGTAATTGTATGACAACTAAAACATGATGACATTGTTGTTTAGTTGTACTCATATTTGGCTGTGAAACTTGAATTTGATGACATAGTTTGCCGTTGGACTGCAATTTGCTCGACGTCTTCGAATGAGAACAAAGCTGACCCGACAGGGCCTCTGTTATTTATTTATATGAGCAAAAGGGGATACCCCCTGATTTCCATTAATATAAATCATTAGATGTTCACAACACTACGCCCAGCCTACTACATAGGTTTCATTCATTACTAGTTTCAGCAAAATGCTCATGTCGTAGCCACTAAATACATCACGAGTGCTACATACACTGCAAATAAAGAGACAATCATCCTACAGAGCACATCGATTTTGCCCATTATCTTCACAAGCTCTTTCATCTCCTCATTGCTGTCAAGGCTGTTCAGCAGCTGTTGCTTGGCCATGATCAGAGGAACTGCATCTTTAACCTTCTGCTCTGCATCTTCCTCTTCTGTCGTTCCTTCAGTGACTTGTCCAACACCCCAACCTACTGGTATTGGGATTCCTCGACTAACCAAATAATCAGCATAGTTGCATTCCCCCACATCAGCAACTTCCCAGAAATACAAATCACATGAATCTTCCCTTTTCTGCACGAATCAAATTGGAAGATCATCAACCAAACTATTAAAAAAATTAGCAACTGAAAGCAGCAGAACAACACTTAAACATATTATTACCCCATGATTCGGGCATTTGTAGATGACTCGGCCAGGGTTGCGGATTGTGGTTGAGACGCGACGGATGATTCTGCAAGATTTGCAGCAGTGCCACCACACCAACGGTAGCGGGTTGCGATGAGCAATCGGTTGCGGTGCGCGTGCCGACGGGGGTGTGATGAGACCCACAGGCGATGGTACGGGTGGCGACTTGGCGCATATCTAGTTGTTGCCTGCTGAAGAGCAGGTGGACGAGCAGCCAGTGGACATGGTTGCTGCGGCCAGAGCTTCTGATGCTAGGCAGAGTAAGTAGAGAAGAGGAGAAGCAAACATTGGATATGTCAGTTTCATTACTTGTAGAGTAGCATAGCACCATATATAGTCATAGTCTAGGTTTGGATTCGAACCAGCTACAGGAGCACGTCTTTCTTTTTTCTAAAACTCGGCAACGTCTCTTTACTGGTACACTAGCTTGTTTTGTACGCCTTCCCAAGTCTTTGATTTTCTTTCCCTTTTTTGCGAGGAAGGAGGACAAAATTGAGAGTTCCTCGGACTCGAACCCAAGACCTCTCGGTTGAAAACCAAGGGTGCTAGTCACTTATGTGGCGAACATTCCCTGTGAGGAGGACGACAGACGAACGCATTTTCCTCGCAGTTTTCTTCCTATATATAAGAAAGTATGCTACTTGGTGTCAGCTTAGTCAAAAAACGATTGTGCCAACCTTGACCGTTGGATTGACATTCAACGTCTGTCGCGTTTCTTCAGTCTCTTCTTCCTCGAGCCGCCAAAGCCAAACCAACGCCGGCGGGACCGCCTGCTCCCCCCTCCCACGGCTGGCTGTGATCTTCCCCGGCTCCTGTTTGTTCCCGTCCGAGGCCTCACCATCGTCCTCTGCCTTGGTTTACTCACCGCGGCGCCGCCCTCCGGTGTTGTCAACATGGTCAATAACCGAGAGGAATAAGGAGATGACTGTACATGGTGAGGATGACAGTAGGGACCCAGTAGCGCGTGCAGTAATTTTGTTTTTTCTGGACGGAGAAGGGTATCAACTGGGTTGTGCAGGACCCGCGGGCCGTCTAGCCCAGGCTTTTATCTCATATGTTTAACACATGACCAACCCAGTTTGTTTTTTCCTTTTTGAAAAATGGATAGCCAGCTATTTTTTTGCAGAATAACCAACATAGGCCTACTTGTGTTTCTACGCCCTGCTGGGCCAGAAATCTTTCAAGACGAGGAGGGATGCATTTTGCCCAGAAAATGGGCTATAAGTAATAAGAAATGGGCTATAAGGAATAAGAAATGGGTTATAAGTAATAAGAAATGGGCTGTAAAATGAAAAAAATACAGCAAACAGGCAATTAGTTCCAAAATACTATTTTCTTTCGGTTTTTTATATTTTAAATTTCATTATTTTTGTGTGGGTAAAATTTCATTGAATTTAAATTAAGGTATATTTAGATTTAAAATTAATTTGAATCGGCTAGAAATTTCGGGTCAGTATCTTGTTTGGGACAGATTTGGAGGTCGACTTGTGGGTCTACTAGGTTGACGTGTACTTTGGCTTTGTCAACTTAGTCCATTAACGATTCTAGCGGCGATGACCGTTGGATGTTAATCCAACGGTCATGCTTCTTCTTCAATATCGATCTTCTTGCTCCACCACCCAAACCAGCTCGGTGGGACTGCTCTCCCCGCCTCCGTGGCATGGCCAGTCTTTGCCGCAGACAGCCGCACCGCCCAACCCTACTTCATTGTTGCCGTGCCATTCCTCTACTCAACCACACCTCTGTTATTTTCCGGCGACGGCAGCCGAACCAGTAAACCCTCGTACTCCCCACCGCGTGGGCAACCATTGTCGATTCTTCCCCGGCTCCGTGTTGTTCCCTTCCTAGGCCTCGCCGTCATCCACCGCCATGGTGCTCTCGGCGCAGCCTGGTCAACGTGGTCAACGAACGACATCCATCGGTCGTTGACTCTACGCGCAAAATAATGATTCCTCCACCTGATAGCTGGGACCCACCGGAAGGGCCTCTGTATTTCGCGAAAAAACGTTCCCCCTGCTGACATGTCGGACCCACCAGCTATATCATCGCACGCAAGGAAGTGCCTCCTTATTACGCACAAAAAAAATGAATACCCCCTGCTAGCTGGGACCCACCATAGTGGGAGGATGACTTGTGGGCCAACTAAGTTGACAGGACGAGAGGGCTTTGTCAACTTAGTAAATATGAACGCTCTAGCTCCAAAGGACCGTCGATGTCCATCCAACGGCCGTAGTGCTTCTTTAACCTCTGGTCTTCTTGCTCCAAATTACCCAAAGCAGCGCCGGTCGTGCCGCATGCTCCTGCCTCCCGTGGCGGGTGGTCTTTGCCGCGGAGGCCTCACCGCCCCTACTATTCCCATCGCTGCCGGGCCTTGCGGCGACGGCAGCCTCACACCGCAGCCCGAACCAAGAACCCTCGTACTCCTCTCCGCTGGGCTTCCATCGCCGCATATTTCCCGGCTCCACGTCATCCCCTTCCTAGGCCTCGCCGTCGTCCACCGCCGTGGTGCTCTCGGCGAGGCCTGGTCAACATGGTCAAGGAACGACTTCCATCGGACGTGGATCAGACGTGGAGAGGTCGATACCGGGTCCACGGCCGCAGCAAGGAAGTGCCTCCTTATTACGCAGAAAATAATGATTCCTTCATCTGACAGCTGGGACCCACTGGACAGGCCACTGTATTTCACGGAAAAAATGTTCCCCCCTAACTGCTGGGACCCACCAGCTTCATCTTCGCACGCAACAAAGTGCGTCCGGGCAAAAAAAAAACGACTCGCCCCCCTGTCTGCTGGGACCCACCAACTACACCTTCGAACGCAAGGAAGTGTGTCCGGGCAAACAAAACAAAACGATTCGCCCCCCTGACTGTTGGGACCCACCAGCTACATCTTCGCAGGCAAGCAAGTGCCTGACAGTCGGGACCCACCTGGTCGAAGCGTACGTAGCGTTGTCATCCTGGTCGTGAACGTGTATGTACATACTGGTCGATGTAGAGGCGCGCACGTGTCGTAGTAGAGGCGCGCACGTGTCGTAGTAGAGGCGCGCACGTAGCATGTACACGTACGTACAACGGCCAGGGTGCAAGAAAGAAAATACGACCACGTATGTGTACATACGGGCGGGGTCTCGAACGCCTACTCGCGCATGCGTACATGGCTGGGTCGGAATGGAGAAACAGCGTCGTCGTCATGTTCATGGGGAGCAAATCGGCTGGGTCAGAACGGAATGCGTGCTCGTGTTCTTCGGGAGGGCTTGGACGGAACAGGCGATGGAAACAAGGCCCGGCGAACCACACAACGGAGGAAACGACCTTGTGTTCGACCGGCCACATTCGAAACGGGATCCTGTTCATCGGGAGGGGTCTGGCCTGCCGCAAAACGGAGGAAACAGACCTCCTACAGTCGAAATGGGGGTCCTGTTGATCGGGAGGGGTGTGGCGTACCGCAAAATGGACGAAACGGACCTCCTACGGTTGAAACGGGGGTCCTGTTGATTGGGAGGGGTGTGGCGTACCTCAAAACGGAGGAAACGGACTTGTGTTGGAGTGCTACGATCGAAATGGGGGTCATGTTCATCGGGAGGGGTGTGGCGTACCGCAAAATGGGACTCCACGGGATACTGTTCATCTCCATCGTCGACCTCCTCCAGCCTCCACGGGCTACCGTCGACCTCCTCCAGCCTCCACGGGCTCCTGTTCATCCAGCCTCCACCGCGCTTACTCCACCGGCCATGCTCAACCACCCTCCACGGGCACCCTCCACCGTCTCACTGTTCATCCAGCCCTCCACACCACGGGTCTGTTCAACCACCCTCCACGGCCACCCTCCAACGCTCATCGCTCATCCAGCCCTCCACACCATGGGGTCCTGTTTATCCAGAGGCAACGCCACCGCTCATCGCTCATCCAAACCCCATAACGCCACTTTGCTCATCCAATCGATCGGCTTGATTAGCGGCGATGGCGAAGAATCGCCGATCGGGTTCATTTAACAGCCATCGATCGATCGCTCGGGTTCAGTAATGCGTAGCCTGTAGTACAATCGCTCGGGTACAGTTAGAGACCAACGCCTCGCTCGGGTTCAGTTAGAGCCAACACCTCGCACGTGTCTGAGAAACGCGCGCATCGCTTCGCCCCGACCTCCCATCAGAACCGCAACTCCCGAAATTTTCCTCCCCTCGCTTCTACCACGGTTTTTTTCGTCATGGATGGCCCAAAGAATGTCATGCGATTGCGTCTCCGCCCGCCCAGATTTAAAAGCCCATTTTCTGTCATGATTTTTTGTCATAGAAGTAGGAGCCCACCACATCTATGATGATACCGGATTTTGTCACAATTATCATCATAGAAGTGTCATATGTATGACAGAAAAAAAATCGTTCGACCCAAAATGTCACGGATGTGTCTAATTTTTTGTAGTGGAAGCAGTAGTCTAGAAATAGGATGTGTGATACTATGTTTCTCTCAAACGAGCGATTGTATAATGTTATTTTATATGTGTGCAACACTTAACATAGAGGCTAGAAATTATCCCTCCTTTTTCAGACAATGTAAGAATAAAGTGGGAGGAGAAAATGTAATAGTGTAATAGTGCTATAGTTATATGAAGAATTGTCATCCTCCAACATGATTGGTTGTGTGGGTTTTCGAAGTTTAGATAGTCTCTTAGTGTTTTATTGTTGCAGAGACCGGTTGTATTTGGATCATCTTGAATATTGATGTAATAATATAGTGTTCATTTTTAAAAGGGAAAAAAATAGTGGTAACCTCTATTTTCAAAGTTTTTTGGGCTAACACATGCTTCACTTTATTGATCAATGATGTTTATCGGAATACTGTTTAGATCTAAAAGATGAAGGAGTGACAGATGACGCCTCTTTTTAAGGTAGTGAATGGTAGGGAGCAGCAGTGGCCACCTATGGTACCCCTCGCGTCGCTCCCCTGGGCGACGCCAGGGGCCCTAAAACCCTAGCGCCGCCAGCCCTCGATCTAGCCTGCTCCTGCCGCCGCTGGCGCCGGCAAGGGCCGCTGTGGTGGCAGGCCTGACACCAAAGGCTCCAGGACGGGTGGACGCGACAGGATCCCTGAAAGCACATTTGCTCCCTGGGTGGTTTTGGTAATTAATGACAACATACTTTGTGGTTGGACTAATGCTTTTATCAAGTATGTTTCAGGAAAGTCAATCACATTGGCATGGCAAAAGGACTGAAGAGGTGGACCCTCAAAATGCTAAGGCAAGCATTAGCAAAAGCTCAAGACTCCATTTTTGGTTTAGTGATCCAAGATCACATTGAGTCCATAGGAAAGCCAATACTATTAAAAGGGATGAGGTTATGATAATGATCCGGTTGCTCAAAGTGCTTAGTGATACATCTCCTAAACTATCAACAACTCTCACTTCCATAATACACTCATAAGTAATCTCGGTCCCACCGATTTCCTAAACTCACCACACCGAGATGAACCACCTCACCATAAAGCCAAACCCTAGAAATCTCGGATTTTCCGATTCGAACTCGGTCTCACCAAACTTGAGTTGCCAAGCTTCAGAATCCTTCATCATCAAATCGGTGTCACCGAGATGATAAAGTCGGTCTCACCGAGATTGGCAAGCTCTTGTCTTTGGACGAATCGGACTAACGAGATTGTATTTTCGGTCCCACCGAAAACCCCAACGCTCACATGATTTGAACTTTCGGTCTCACCGAGTTGTCAACTTCGGTCCGACCGAGATTGGTCAAATGTGCGTACGGTTGGATTTTGTGTGGAGGCTATAAATACCCTCCACCCCTCTTCATTCGTGGAGAGAGCCATCGAAAGAACTACCACTCCTACCTTACATTTCTCGAGAAGAGAACTACCTACCCTTGTGTTGAGATCAAGTTGCTCCACTCCCACCATATGAAGCTTGATCTCTAGCCTTCCCAAGTTGCTTTCCACTCAATCCTTTCTTCCACCACAGCCAAATCAGTGAGGAGAGTTGAGTGTTGGGGAGATTATCATTTGAAGCACAAGAGCAAGGAGTTCATCATCATCAACACCATCTATTACCTTTTGGAGGGTGGTGCCTCCTAGATTGGTTAGGTGTCGCTTGGGAGCCTCCGTCGAGATGTGGAGTTGAACCAAGAAGTTTATAAGGGCAAGGAGATCGCCTACTTCGTGAAGATCTACCCCGAGTAAGGCTAGCCCTCCGTGGGCGTAGGCCATGATGGCATAGACAAGGTTGCTTCTTCGTGGACCCTTCGTGGGTGGAGCCCTCCGTGGACTCTCGCAGCCGTTACCCTCCGTGGGTTGAAGTCTCCATCAACGTGGATTGACGATAGCACCACCTATCGGAACCACGAGAAAAAAATCTCCGTGTCTCCAAATTGCGTTTGATCTTCTCCACTTCTCCATACTACTTGTGCAATTTACTTTCCGCTGCCCATACTCTAGAATTGCATGTGTAGTATGCTACTTGACTTGTGTGATATGCAAAATCTGCCAAAAACTTGTCTTTGTCAAAAGGCATAATTTTTATCTTGTCGAGTAGTCTAATCACCCCCTCTAGACACTCTCACCTTCTTCGATCCTACAATTGGTATCAGAGCATTGCTCTCCATTGCTTTGGTTTACACACCATTGGAGGAAGATGGACGTGTCTACGTTTGGGAGTGTTAGCCATAGAGTGCCTATTCTTAATGGAGTGTCCTATAACTCGTGGAGGATTGAAATGCTTATTATCTTTAAGATGTATAACTTGCGCAATTATGTTGAAACCCCATATGTGCCTCCATTTGACCCCTTGCACCCTACCATGGATGAAGAGCTTGATTTGCTTCAGAACCTTAGAACTAAATCTTATCATTAGAGGTTTGCCCGATAACTTGCTTAAGCTCGTCACAAACTTTGAGTGCGCCTATGCTATGTGGTAGTTCTTGGAAGAACTTTATCCGGACTGCTCTTTGAGAGGTCTTGATGAAATTCTATACAAGACTATTGAATTTGATATGATGCGCCCCAATGATCCCAACTTTGATAAATGCTTCTTTGAGCTTCGTGATCTCATGAAAAAGAAGGGTGATCCTTGTCTTATTAATGCTCTAATTAGAAATGCTCTTGTATTGCATTCCGATGATTATTGTCACATTGACAAAACTAATGCAAGTTGTTGTCAAATTGACCTAGGTGTTGATGATGAACTATCTATGGGTCAATATGATGATGAGCATGAGCATGATGATGATTACTCCGATTCGGACACCGAGCTAGACAAGATCATGAAGAGTCTCAATCTTATGGCAAATCGAGAGACTACATATCCGTGGAAAAGAGTGGATTCTTGATAGTGGATGCACCGATCACATGACCGGAGACGAAGACATGTTTCGAGAGCTTGCAAAGAACGATGGTCCACGCAAGTATGTGACTTTTGGAGACAACTCCAAGGGTAAGGTACTTGGCCTTGGTAAGGTGGCCATATCTCATGATAGCTCTATTCAAAATGTCATGCTTGTTGAATCACTTGGATACAATCTCCTTTCCATGTCTAGATTAGCTGACTTTGGATTCAATGTGCTATTCACCGACGTAGATTGCCAAGTCTTTCGTCGTGACAATCATAACATGGTATTTACCGGTATCCGTAGAGGTGATCTATATATTGTTGATTTCACTAAGAAAGCCCAACCTAGAACTTGCTTCATTGCTAAATCCGCTAAAGGTTGGTTATGGCATAGAAGGCTTGGACATGTTGGTATGCGTAACCTAGACAAGCTAATCAAAGGTGATCATATTCTTGGTGTTAAGGATGTTCTCTTTGACAAAGATAGACTTTGTAGTGCTTGTCAGGCAGGAAAACAAGTAGGTGGAAGTCATCCTGTGAAGAACATCATGACCACAAGGAGACCGCTCGAGCTTCTTCATATGGATCTCTTCGGTCCCAATGCTTACAAAAGCCTTGGTGGTAACTCCTTTGGTCTAGTTATAGTTGATGATTATTCCAGATTCGTGGGTATTTTTCCTTGATGACAAATCACAGGTTCAGAGAATCTTCAAAACCTTTGCGAAAGGCCCAAAATCAATTTGAGGTGAAGATCAAGAAAGTTCGGAGTGACAATGGAAGGGAGTTCAAGAACGCCCATGTAGACTCTTTTCTCGATGAGGAAGGGATTCTACATGAGTTCTCGGCTACGTACACTCCTCAACAAAATGGAGTTGTTGAGAGGAAGAACCGAACGCTCATTGAGATGGCGAGAACGATGCTTGATGAATACAAGACACCGAAGCACTTTTGGGGAGAAGCCGTCGAGACAGCTTGTCATGCTATCAACAGGCTTTATCTTCATAAGCTTCTCGGCAAGACATCATACGAGCTCCTCACCGGTAACAAACCCCAAGTGGGATACTTTCGTGTCTTTGGTTCGAAATGCTATATCCTTGATAAGCATCGTCGGTCTAAATTTGCTCCTAAAACTCATGAAGGTTTTTTTCTTGGTTATGAATCAAACTCCCACACCTACCGTGTCTACAATAATTTCACCCGGAAGGTTGAAGAGACGGTAGACGTGAAGTTTGATGAATCTAATGGCTCGCAAGTAGAGCAAATGCCTATTGATGTAGGAGACAAGGACCCATCGGAAGCCATTCAAGATTTATCTATTGGAAAGATCCGTCCCATGGAAGTGAAGGAGAGTACCTCATCTACATATGTGGAGCCCCCTACCTCACGGCAAGATGAACCTCAAGGCAACATGGAGGCCTCCACAAGTGGAACTCACCAAGATGAGGAAGTGCAACAAGAAGATCCACCACAATCTCCTTCTCCACCGCCTCAAGACCACACCAACAACGATGAAGAAGAAGAAGATGAAGATGAAGATGATGAGGAAGCTCAGCCACAACCTCAACAAAAGCTATCCCGAGTCCGAGCAAGAGTCAAGAAGAATCATCCCATGGAACAAATGATGAATGACGTCAACTCCGGGAGAATTACTCGCTCTAAAACTCGCTTAGCTAACTTTTGTGAGCATTACTCATTTATCTCTAGTATTGAACCTATGAAGGTAGAAGAAGCACTTGAAGACCCGGATTGGGTGAACGCTATGCACGAAGAGCTACACAACTTCGAGAGGAACAATGTATGGACTTTGGTAGAGAAGCCCAAGGATGATCAAAACGTCATTGGAACCAAATGGGTGTTTCGGAACAAGCAAGATGAAGATGGACAAGTCATCCGCAACAAGGCTCGTCTCGTAGCTCAAGGTTACACACAAGTCGAAGGTATGGACTATGGTGAGACCTATGCCCCCGTTACTAGACTAGAGTCCATTCGCATTCTTCTTGCTTATGCCAACCACCATGATATTACTCTCTATCAAATGGACATTAAAAGTGCTTTCCTAAATGGTGAAATTGAGGAGGAAGTATTTGTGAAACAACCTCCTGGATTCGTGAATCCTAAAAAGCCTAATCATGTTTACAAGTTGCACAAAGCTCTTTATGGCCTTAAACAAGCTCCTAGAGCTTGGTACAAATGCTTGACTAGCTTTCTTCTTGAAAAAGGGTTTGAGATTGGAAAAATAGACTCAACGCTGTTCACGAAAAGGGTTGATGGTGAACTATTTGTGTGCCAAATATATGTTGATGATATTATCTTTGGTTCAACTAACCCTCATTTTAGCGAGAAGTTTGGAAAGCTCATGTCGGAGAAGTACGAGATGTCCATGATGAGTGAACTCAAATTCTTTCTTGGGTTGCAAATCAAGCAATCTAAGGAGGGTACCTTTGTCTCACAAACAAAGTACACCAAGGATCTCTTCAAGAAGTTCAACATGCAAGAAAGCAAAGGTATGAGAACCCCCATGCCTACAAGTGGACATAATGACTTGACAAAAGATGGAGAACCTGTTGATCAAAAGGTTTACCGATCTATGATTGGTTCTCTACTATATCTCTGTGCTTCTCATCCTGACATAATGTTGAGTGTATGCATGTGTGCTCGATATCAAGCTGCCCCTAAAGAATGTCATCTTAAAGCTGTTAAAAGAATTGTGAGATACTTGATACACACACCAAACTTTGGCATTTGGTATCCTAAGAGGGCCTCTTTCGACCTTGTTGGCTATTCCGACTCGGACTTTGACGGTGACAGGGTTGATAGAAAGTCAACTTCGGGTACGTGTCAATTCCTTGGTCGATCCCTTGTATCTTGGTCCTCCAAGAAACAAAATTCGATATCATTATCTCTTCGCCAAGCGAGAATATATTGCTGCTGGTTCATGTTGTGCTCAGTTGCTATGGATGACACAAACGCTTAAGGATTATGGGATACATGTGAGACATGTTCCTTTGCTTTGTGACAATGAGAGTGCGATTAAGATTGGACATAATCCAGTGCAACACTCTCGAACGAAACATATTGAAGTTCTTCACCATTTTATTCGTGATCACATTGCCAAGGGTGACATCAATCTTAAGCATGTTCGTACTGACAAACAACTCGCAGATATCTTTACAAAACCTCTTGATGAGAAGGTGTTTTGTCGCTTAAGGAGTGAGTTGAACATCATTGATGCTTCAAACTTGGAGTGAAAACTCCACTGATGCATGCAAGGCATGAGCCTACTTGACTAATCCTTGATATTTCTCTTATGATGATGATCATATGTCTTGGAAACATTTGCCTCCTTGTACTGCATCTAACTCCTTGTAGGTACTTGGATGATCTACATTCCACAAGATTACCACACACTCAAATCATGAGTAATCTTGTCATTGACCAAGTATCTAGCCCTTTGGGATGTTGAGTTCAAGGAACAAAATTCCACATATCCTTTTTGACAACTTATACATCTAGTATTTCACTCTTGTCATCTTGGATATCCTTGAGTATTTCCTTGCTTGCCTAACCCATGTAGGAAGATGAACTACACAAGTGGAATTGGTGCTCCAACTTCACATTCAATGAGCACCTACATCAAGTTCACCTACATGAACAAAGCAACAACAAGCCCAAGGTATGTTCTTCACATCTTTAAGGAGCTTTGCTCAAAGTCATGAGTACAAGCAGCTTCATAAGATGTGATCACATCAATGCTTAATCGAAAAATGGCAACCCCATTTTGAGCTTAAATGATGAGTATGACCTATGATCAAATTTACTCATTTGACTCCTAAGTCAATATACTCAAACATAGGTGACTTTGTCGCCGACCCTTATCTAGATGAAGTACATATGTCTTGGAGTTTTTCTATTCTCTCTTATGTTCTCTCATTAAGTTTCCATTTTAAAAAAAACTTCATCTAGGAATCTTTTTTATTTCTATTCTTCTGTCTTTGTGAATATCCTTTTGGCTCTGATCAATTCCTCGAAAATCATTTACAAATTCATTGCAAATCCTTTGAAACATTCCTTGCAAAGTGAGCTGAATTATTTCTGTATTTCCTTGGAATTAAACTCGGCGTCACCGACTTAAAAATTTCGGTCTGACCGAAAAGGATCTGCCCTAAGTCCATGACTTTCGGACACACCGATCCATATCAATTCGGTGTCACCGATTTATTTCCTCCAGGATTTCATCTTCTGCAGCTCCACTCAATGATTCTCTATGCGTGTTTTCTTATTGCCCCGTTGTGATTCTTAAGGATCCCACTTATTTCCTTCCATCTTCCCTAACCTTCCTAGTTTGCTGTCCTTTTCGGCACTTGATGTCAAAGGGGGAGAAGACTTAGGGGGAGAAGAGAAGATTTAGGGGAAGAAGAAGAGCAATCTTACCTTAAGGGGGAGAGAATCACATCAAAGCTTTGCCGCGTTCCACATTGGATATTACAATTACAATTGGCATTTGATTTTGCTCTTTCCAGCAAACCCCTTGATCTGAGAAAACTCAGAGGGAGAGGAATCTTCAATTGATATCTTATGGAAAGCAAAATCTCTTAGAGTTCATTGAAAATCTTTTAGCTTCGGAGACATGTTTGCTGATTCAAGCTTGTGCTCAATATGAGACACTCTTTATACATGTCATCCCTGGCTTGGTACTCTTGATGTTCTTGCAGTTGGTTGAAGAAATACTCTTGTGTTATCTAACCCTGTTTTCCCAAGTCCATTTCTTCAGATACAATGCCAAGGAACCTCAAGGTAAGTATATGCACCTTGCAGAATGTGCATGATGGTAACTTGCTTGTGAATATCTGTTTGCAAGAAATCACCATGCACATATGCATTATCACTCACTTCTTTTCATCTGCTCTGATGCATATAGCCAAGCTGCATGTAGCACATCTTGCTTTTCTCTCTTGTGTGCTTGTGGTAGTCCAAAACCATAATTTATGAAAATCTTGCACACTTGTAGGGGGAGCCAGTGTACTACATGTTTGTCAAAGCTTTCGTGATAATTCTGTCTTTCTTTCAGTAAGCTTTGATGTCTTGTTTTGTGTGTTGCCATCAATTACCAAAAAGGGGGAGATTGAAAGCACATTTGCTCCCTGGGTGGTTTTGGTAATTAATGACAACATACTTTGTGGTTGGACTGATGCTTTTATCAAGTATGTTTCAGGAAAGTCAATCACATTGGCATGGCAAAAGGACTGAAGAGGTGGACCCCTCAAAATGCCAAGGCAAGCATTGGCAAAAGCTCAAGACTCCATTTTTGGTTTAGTGATCCAAGATCACATTGAGTCCATAGGAAAGCCAATACTATTAAAAGGGGATGAGGTTATGATAATGATCTGGTTGCTCAAAGTGCTTAGTGATACATCTCCTAAACTATCAGCAACTCTCACTTCCATAATACACTCATAAGTAATCTCGGTCCCACCAATTTCCTAAACTCAGTCACACCGAGATGAATCACCTCAGCCATAAAGCCAAACCCTAGAAATCTCGGATTTTCCGATTCTGAACTCGGTCTCACCGAAACTTGAGTTGCCAAGCTTCTGTCATCAAATCGGTGTCACCGAGATGATAAAGTCGGTCTCACCGAGATTGGCAAGCTCTTGTCTTTGGACGAATCGGACTAACCGAGATTGTATTTTCGGTCCCACCGAAAACCCCAACGTTCACATGATTTGAACTTTCGGTCTCACCGAGTTGTCAACTTCGGTCTGACCGAGATTGGTCAAATGTGTAACGGTTGGATTTTGTGTGGAGGCTATAAATACCCTCCACCCCTCTTCATTCGTGGAGAGAGCCATCGAAAGAACTACCACTCCTACCTTACATTTACGAGAAGAGAACTACCTACCCTTGTGTTGAGATCAAGTTGCTCCACTCCCACCATATGAAGCTTGATCTCTAGCCTTCCCAAGTTGCTTTCCACTCAATCCTTTCTTCCACCACAGCCAAATCAGTGAGGAGAGTTGAGTGTTGGGGAGATTATCATTTGAAGCACAAGAGCAAGGAGTTCATCATCATCCACACCATCTATTACCTTTTGGAGGGTGGTGCCTCCTAGATTGGTTAGGTGTCGCTTGGGAGCCTCCGTCGAGATGTGGAGTTGAACCAAGAAGTTTGTAAGGGCAAGGAGATCGCCTACTTCGTGAAGATCTACCCCGAGTAAGGCTAGCCCTCCGTGGGCGTAGGCCATGATGGCATAGACAAGGTTGCTTCTTCATGGACCCTTCGTGGGTGGAGCCCTCCGTGGACTCTCGCAGCCGTTACCCTCCATGGGTTGAAGTCTCCATCAACGTGGATTGACGATAGCACCACCTATCGGAACCACGAGAAAAAAATCTCCGTGTCTCCAAATTGCGTTTGATCTTCTCCACTTCTCCATACTACTTGTGCAATTTACTTTCCGCTGCCCATACTCTAGAATTGCATGTGTAGTATGCTACTTGACTTGTGTGATATGCAAAATCTGCCAAAAACTTGTCTTTGTCAAAAGGCATAATTTTTATCTTGTCGAGTAGTCTAATCACCCCCCCTCTAGACACTCTCACCTTCTTCGATCCAACAATCCCCCAATAGGTGGTAGGGGTGCGTGGGGAAGCCGGGGCGGCAGTTAGGGCGGCGCCCTACTGTGTGGCGGTGAGGAATCTCCATGGCCGGCGGATTGGCTGCCCTGTGGTGGGCTTCTCAGCATGGAGATGGCTGGCAACGGTGGCTGTGGATCTGGAGTCCCGTCCAGATCCGTCGTGGTGTGGCCTTGAACGGCCCGCGGTGCCTAGAGGGCCTGATGAGGGGCGCTGGAGGCTCCCTATCGGAGTACCAGCGGCGATATTCGTCTTACGGCGAGGCTCCCTACAGATCTAGCCAAATGCGAGATCGGGGTGACGCGACTTCCGGTGAACCGCGTCGACTGTGGTCATGGCAGACGATGGTGGCGTCTGTGAAGTCATTTCCTTCCCGAGGCATCGTCGTGGTAGGTTGTGGCACCACGCTCAAGGATTCTCTGGGGAAAACCCTAGATCTGGGTCTCCCGGGTCGAACGATGACGGTGTCTTCGGTGCCGTTCTCCCTCATGGAGGCATGGTTTTGGAGCAACGGATGGCTGGGGGGACAAGACGAGGAGCAGGGTTACATCTACAGCAAGGCCGACGACAGGTCTTGATGGCGCGGCATAGCGGTGTTTCGGCGATGGGCGTGGGATGGATGGATGTGTGCAGGAGGGTGACATTGTCTAGCATCATGGTGGCATCCACAACAGTATGGCCTGGCAAGGTGAATGTGTCGATCGCTCCTGAAGATGGGACGATGGAAGATGGCGGCGACAGATCTAGAGCGTGCGCATGCGGTGCATGTTGTGGGTCTGCCTGACCAGATGGTACTCTTGAAGGAAATATGCCCTAGAGGCAATAATAAAGTTGTTATTTCATATTTCCTTATTCATGATAAATGTTTATTATTCATGCTAGAATTGTATTGATCGGAACCTATATACATGTGCAAATACACAGACAAATAATTTGTCCCTAATGAGCCTCTACTTGACTAGCTCATTGATCAAAGATGGTTAAGGTGTCTTAACCATAGACATGAGTTTTCATTTGATAACGGAATCACACCATTAGGAGAATAATGTGATGGACAAGATCCATTTGTTACCTTAGCATTATGATCGTTCAGTTTTATTGTTACTGCTTTCTTCATGTCAAATACATATTCCTTCGACTATGAGATTATGCAACTCCCGGGTACCGTAGGAATGCGTTGTGTGCTATCAAACATCACAACCTAAATGGGTGATTATAAATGTGCTCTACAGGTATCTCCGAAGGTGTTTGTTGAGTTGGCATAGATCGAGATTAGTATTTGTCACTCTGAGTTTTGGAGAGGTATCTCTAGGCCCTCTCGGTAATGCACATCATAAGAAGCCTTGCAAGCAAAGTGACTAATGAGTTAGTTATAGGATGATGTATTATGGAACGAGTAAAGAGACTTGCCGGTAATGAGATTGAACTAGGTATGAAGATACCGACGATCGAATCTCGGGCAAGTCTCATACCGATGGACAAAGGGAATAACATATGTTGTCATAATGGTTTGACCGATAAAGATCTTTGTAGAATATGTAGGAGTCAATATGAGCATCCAGGTTCCTCTACTGGTTATTGACCGGAGAGGTTTCTCGGTCATGTCTACATAGTTCTCGAACCCGTAGGGTCTGCACGCTTAACGTTCAATGACGATTTAGTACTATATGAGTTATGTGATTTGGTGACCGAATGTTGTTCAGAGTCCCGGATGAGATCACGGACATGACGAGGAGTCTCGAAATGGTCGAGAGGTAAATATTGATATACATAGGACGATGGTATTCGGACATCGGAAGGGTTCCGGAGTGTATCGGGTATTTATCGAAGTACCGGAGGGGTTACCGGAACCCCCGGGGGAAAGATATGGGCCATAAGAGGGATCACACCAGCCCACAAGGGGTGGCACGCCCCCCAAGGAAGAAGGTCGAGTGGGAGAAGGAAAAGAGGGGGTCCCCCCTTTGCTTCTCTCGTTCCTCTTCCCTTTCCCCGCTCCGACAATTATGGAAGGGGGAGGCCGAATTGGGGAAGACCCCAAGTAGGATTTGGCCTACTTGGGGCGCCCCTTGGCTGCCTCTCCTCCCCTCCCACCTATATATATGTGGGGAGGAGGCACATAGGACACATAACATCAATTGTTAGCCGTGTGCGGCGCCCCCCTCCAAAGTTTATGCCTCCAATCATATCTTCGTAGTGCTTAGGCGAAGCCCTGTGCGGATCACTTCACCATCACCGTCACCACGTCGTCGTGCTGACGGAACTCATCTACTTCCTCAACATCTTGCTGGATCAAGAGGACGAGGGACGTCATCCAGCTGAGCGTGTGCAGAACTCGTAGGTGTCGTACGTTCTGTACTTGATCTGTCGGAGCTAGAAGAAGTTTGACTACATCAACCGTGTTATCAAACGCTTCCTCTTACAGTCTATGTGGGTATGTAGACATACTCTCCCCCTCATTGCTAGCACATCCTAGATAGATCTTGCGTGAGCGTAGGAATTTTTTTGAAATTTCATGCTACGTTTCCCAACAGCGGCATCTGAGCCAAGTCTATGCGTAGATGATATGCACGAGCAGAACACAAAGAGTTGTGGGCGGTGATCGTCATAATGCTTACCACCAATGTCTTATTTTGATTCGGCTGTATTATTGGATGAAGCGGCCCAGACCAACCTTACATGATCACGTTCATGAGACTGGTTCCACCGACAAACATGCAACTAGTTTTGCATAAAGGTGGCTGGCGGGTGTCTGTTTCTCCTACTTTAGTTGAATCGAATTTGACTGCGGCCGGTCCTTGTTGAAGGTTAAAATAGAAAACTTGATAAATCACTGTTGTGGTTTTGATGCGTAGGTAAGAACGATTCTTGCTAGAAGACCGCAACAGCCACGTAAAACTTGCAACAACAAAGTAGAGGATGTCTAACATGCTTTTGCAGGGTATGTTGTGATGTGATATGGTCAAGACATGATGTGATATATGTTACTGTATGAGATGATCACGTTTTGTAGAAGTTATCGGCAACTGGCAGGAGCCTTATGGTTGTCTCTTTATTGTATGAAATGCAAACGCCATGTAATTGCTTCACTTTATCACTATGCATTAGCGATAGTTGTAAAAGTAATAGTTGGCGAGATGACCACGACGCAACAATGGAGATCAAGGTGTCGAGCCGGTGATGATGGAGATCATGACGATGCTTTGGAGATGGAGATCAAAAGCACAAGATTATGATGGCCATATCATGTCACATATTTTGATTGCATGTGATATTTATCTTTTATGCATCTTATTTTGCTTAGTACTGCGGTAGCATTATAAGATGATCCCTTTATAAATTTCAAGGTATAAGGGTTCTCCCTGAGTATGCACTGTTGCTACAGTTCATCGTGTTGAGACACCACATGATGATCGAGTGTGATAGACTCTACATTCACATACAACGGGTGCAAGACAGTTTTGCACATGCGGAATACTTAGGTTAAACTTGATGAGCCTAGCATGTACAGACATGGCCTTGGAACACTAGAGACCGAAAGGTCGAACGTGAATCATATATAGTAGATATGATCAACATAGAGATGTTCACCATTGATGACTACTCCATCTCACGTGATGATAGGACATGGTTTAGTTGATTTGGATCACGTATCATTTAGATGACTTGAGGGATGTCTATCTAAGTGGGAGTTCTTAAGTAATTTGATTAACTGTACTTAATTTATCATGAACTTAGTCCTGATAGTATTTGCATATGTATGTTGTAGATCAATGGCCCGTGCTACCGTTCCCTTGAATTTTAATGTGTTCCTAGAGAAAGCTAAGTTGAAAGATGATGGTAGCAACTACATGGACTGGGTCCGCAACTTGAGGATTATCCTTACTGCCGCACAGAAAAATTATGTCCTTGATGCACCGCTAGGTGTGCCACCCTCTCTAGCAACTGTGGACATTATGAATGCCTGGCAGTCGCGTGTTGATGACTACTCGATAGTTCAGTGTGCCATGCTTTACGGCTTGGAATCGGGACTTCAAAGATGTTTTGAACGTCATGGAGCATAAGAGATGTTCCATGAGTTGAAGTTAATATTTCAAGCAAATGTCCGAGTTGAGAGATACAAAGTCTCCAACAAGTTCTATAGCTGCAAGATGCAGGAGAACAGTTCTGTCAGTGAACACATACTTAGAATGTCTGGATATCATAATCACTTGACTCAGCCGGGAGTTAATCTTCCAGATGATAGTGTTATTGACAGAGTTCTCCAATCACTGCCACCAAGCTACAAAGGCTTCGTGATTGTAAGGCATATTTATCCCCAAGGTGTTTTGGTGATTGATGACAATGCTTTTACGGACTAATCGTGTGTGTTGAGTTTTTTCAGAGATTCATCCTTTGGCACGAGACGATTCCCTACCCTCGGTGTTTTATTCAAGACGGTGTAGCTCCTTCGTTTCTATGTTGGTGGACTAGTTTCGTAGAAGTCACCGTACTATCAAGAGGGGATCCGCTTTGGTAAGGCTAGGGTGGAATCAACACGTACACATCCTTATCGCACCCACTGTTCCTTTCCGCTTCAATGGAGTTCCCTTTCCTCTGCTAGCTTGCCCTGACTTGTCCCAGCGGTAGTACCGCGGTCCTCAGCGGTAGTACCGACGAAGCACATCAAGCGGTAGTACCGCTCCTCAACGGTAGTACCGCTTGCTGTCTTCGACTGTAGTACCGCTGAGGCTCCGGGCTACTACCGCCTCGACTCGAGGCCTCTTTTTCTCGTGTCGGGTTGTGTCGTGGATTTGTCACGGCAGATGTCCTAGTGAAAGGACTTAGTCGTGGAGCCATCGCTACGGGTTTACTTGAAGGGGTTAAAGCGGACACAAAGACACGAGGGTTTATACTAGTTCGGCCCCTTCGATGAAGGTAAAAGCCTACGTCTAGTTGTGATGGAATTGATGTGATCTCGATGGCTAGGGAGCAAACAAGCTTCGCCTAGACTTGAGTTGTGGTCCTCTGTCTTGAACCGCCGCCGGGTCGTCCCCTTATATACACGGGTGACGCCCGTCGGTCCATAGAGTCCCAACCGGTTCATACTCGTATCCCGGTTGGTATCTCTCTATTCCTAACTTACAATACAAGCTATACATGAGGCCGGTTTATGGCTACAGGTTCTAAACCGACTACAGGCCTTGGGCCTTCATCTGCTTATACCACTAATGAAGTTAACCCGGCCCAAGTAGGCCGGTTTACGCCTAGTGGTAATATCCCCAACATTAGGCCCTAGATTGATTTGAACTGGTTCATGTCAATCCTTCACAAAATCTTGTGTCTTGGACATCTTCTGGTAATTGGTAAACCGCCATGTCGTCATCATTTTTGGTTGCTGTAAACCGGCATGACGTCATCATGAAAATTTTCATTTATAACGCCCTCTTTTAACAATAGCTCCTGGATCCGCGCGCTTGACCTAGCTCTGTTGCCTTATAAATAAGACCGAAGGGTCATTTCTTTCCTTTCCCTTCGTCCCTTCTTCTTCGTCTTCCTTGCGTCGCTGGCTTTGGAGCTCCGCCACCGCCGTCGACCTCTGCCTCGTCTTGGGCCGCTGCATCGACTAACGCATTGTGCGAACATCTGCGGCATCTTTCCGCATCTTCTCTGTTCCCGGTAAGCTTTCTCCTCTTTTTGACCTAGATCTGTTCTTAGGGTTCCATGTTCGTGCTGTGTTCATCACGTGCTTGAAAGTGCAACTAATCCCCAGGTGGTTTTGGTAATTAATAACAACATATATATCATTGAACTAATAGTTACTTGAGAATCATTTCGAAAGTTCGATGATATGGGTATGGCAAGGACGAAGAAGTGGACCCCTCAAAATGCTAAGGCAAGCATTGGCAAAAGCTCAAGACTCCATTTTTGGTTTAGTGATCCAAGATCACATTGAGTCCATAGGAAAGCCAATACTATTAAAAGGGATGAGGTTATGATGATGATCCGTTGCTCAAGTGCTTAGTGATACATCTCCTAAACTATCGACAACTTTCACCGCCATATACACTCATAAGTAGTCTCGGTCCCACCGATATTCCAAACTCAGTCACACCGAGATGAACCACCTCAGCCATAAAGCCAAACCCTAGAAAACTCGGATTTTCCGATTCGAACTCGGTCTCACCGAAACTTGAGTTGCCAAGCTTCAGAACCTTCTCATCAAATCGGTCCCACCGAGATGATGAAGTCGGTCCCACCAAATTGGCATGCTCTTGTCATTGCACTAATCGGACTAACCGAGATTGTATTTTCGGTCCCACGAAAATCCCAATGTTCACATTATTTGAACTTTCGGTCTCACCGAGTTGTCAACTTCGGTCCCACCGAGATTGCTCAAATGTGTGTAAAGGTTGGATTTTGTGTGGAGGCTATAAATACCCTCCACCCCTCTTCATTCGTGGAGAGAGCCATCGAAAAGAACTACCACTTCTACCTTACATTTCGAGAAGAGAACTACCTACCCTTGTGTTGAGATCAAGTTGCTCCACTCCCACCATATGAAGCTTGATCTCTAGCCTTCCCAAGTTGCTTTCCACTCAATCCTTTCTTCCACCACAGCCAAATCAGTGAGGAGAGTTGAGTGTTGGGGAGATTATCATTTGAAGCACAAGAGCAAGGAGTTCATCATCATCAACAACATCTATTACCTTTTGGAGGGTGGTGCCTCCTATATTGGTTAGGTGTCGCTTGGGAGCCTCCGTCGAGATGTGGAGTTGAACCAAGAAGTTTGTAAGGGCAAGGAGATCGCCTACTTCGTGAAGATCTACCCCGAGTAAGGCTAGCCCTCCGTGGGCGTGAGCCATGATGGAATAGACAAGGTTGCTTCTTCGTGGACCCTTTGTGGGTGGAGCCCTCCGTGGACTCTCGCAGCCGTTACCCTCCGTGGGTTGAAGTCTCCATCAACGTGGAAGTACGATAGCACCACCTATCGGAACCACGAGAAAAATCACCGCGTCTCCAAAATTGCGTTTGCTCTTCTCCACCTCTCTTTACTACATGTGCAATTTACTTTCCGCTGCCTATACTCTAGAATTGCATGTGTAGGGTGATACTTGACTTGGTCATAATTGTGACTCTGCCAAAACTGTTCTTTGTCAAAAGGCAGAATTTTTATATTGTCAAGTAGTCTAATCACCCCTCTAGACATACTTTCGATCCTACAAGTGGTATCGAGCTTTGGTCTCCATTGTATTGGTTTCCATTGCATTGGACTCCATAAGCTTGGTTTCACAACCTAGGAGAGTATGGCATCTAGTGAGGGTAATTTTCAGAGAGGTCCTTACTTTGATGGTACAAATTTTGCTAGTTGGAAGCATAAAATGAAAATGCATATTCTTGGCCATAACCCAGCCGCATGGGGCATTATTTGTGTTGGAATGCAAGGTGAATTCTTGAGGAAGGAAAAGTTCCGGATCACGGCTTACAACGGAAGAATTGCGGATGTTGCAAAACAATGCTCAAGCTTGTGACATTCTCTTCAATGCCTTGTGTCCCGAGGAGTTCAACAAAATCAGCCGTCTTGAGAATGCAAAAGAGATTTGGGATACTTTGGTTGAAATGCACGAAGGTACCGAGTCCGTGAAGGAATCAAAGCTGGATATTCTTCAAGGTCAACTTGACAAGTTCAAGATGAAGGATGGTGAAGGAGTCGCTGAAATGTACTCTAGGCTTGCTCTCATCACAAATGAGATTGCCGCTTAGGAAGCGAAGAAATGACCGACCGATTCATCATCAAGAAGATTCTCGAGCTTTGGATGGAAAGTATGACACCGTGTGCACTTTGATCCAAATGATGCCAAACTACAAGAATCTCAAGCCAACCGAAGTCATTGGAAGAATTGTTGCTCATGAGATGACACTTAAGGATAAGGAAGAGCTTCACAACAAGTCAAGTGGTGCTTACAAAGCTACAAGTGATACTCCCACAACCTCAAGTGACAAGTTAGTTTCCAATGAAGAGATAAGCCTAATGGTCAAGAACTTCAACAAATTCTTCAAGAATAGAAGCAAAGAGAGAAGCTCAAAGTCTAGATCATATGATGAAAAGAGATCTTCTAGTCGTGATCGAATCTGCTACAATTGTGGAAGACCCGACACTACTCAAATGAGTGTACGGCTCCCCACAAGAGAAGAGAAGAATCTCCAAGAAGAAGAAGCTCAAGAGATGAGTCACCTCGGAAAGAGAGAAGGAGTAGAGATGATCGTTATGAGCGAAGACCCTCTCGGAGAAGCAAGGATTAGGAGAGGAAAGACAAGTCATCAAGGAGCTACACAAGAAGAAAACATCAAGCTCATGTAGGTGAATGGGTCTCGGCTCGACTCAGACAATCAATCCGAGGAAGCTATCACTCCAACTCCGACTACAGTCAAGATGAAGGTGTTGCGGTCTTGCTCTCGTATCCTCCAACTCCAACTCCTCGACTTATTTGATTCACCAAATGAGGGAATTGGAAGATGCTTCATGGCTAAAGGCCCCAAGGTATCACACCCTGAATTCATTGACTTCAATAGTGATGAGGATGACTTGCTTGGTGAAGATGAGCTCTTACATGATAAATCCAATGAACCTAGTAATGATGAACATGCTAGTAGTCTTTATAGTCGAGAAAAGTCGAATGACAATGCTATGAAGGAGATTGAGCGTCTGACTAAAGAACTAAACACTCTTAAGTTAGCTCATGAAATAACTCAAGAAGATCATAGAGAGCTCCTAAGATCTCATGAGAAGCTACGCTTCGAGAAGCTCACTCTAGAGCAAGAACATGAGTTTCTAAAAGCAATCAATGACGATCTTCGAAAGAAGAGTTCTTCATATCTTGCCAAACGACTTCTCTTGTCTAATTTCTTGCCACCCATTAAGACTAAGCATGACAAGCATAAGAAAAATTCTTTCTCTAGTAGTAACAATAACCATGCTAAATCCAATATTGTTGCTTCTAGTAGTTCTCTTGATTCCACTAACAATGTTTCAAGCCAAGTTACACTTGAGCAAGAAAATAGTTTATTGAAAGGGATTATAGAGAAAGGTGTCTACAAGAGCCTTGCCGAAGCAAGAACTTTGAGAAATTGTTACAAGCAAGGAAGGCACCGGAAGAATCAAGGAATTGGTTTTGAGCGAATGTTCAACGCCAAGGTGTTGAATGGGAAGAAGGTCAATATCCTACTCCACGTTTGTTCCTCAAAAGAAGAAGTATGATCCTACTTCTTCCAATGTGGAACAAGCTCAAGATGACCTTCCACCACAAGACCACAAGCTAAAAGGCAAGGACAAGCTTCAAGAGGAGATTGATGCATTTGTTGAAGCACCTCAAGCCATGGTCAAGTGGGTTCCCAAGGAAACGTCAAGTTCTACTTCGTCAAGCTCAACTACAACCCCAAGGATTCCCATCAAGATGATGTGGATCCCGAAGAAGAAGAACTAGAAAGTTCTTGAGGGTGACTCCGCCAACATACTTCACTCACATTTATTTTGGCAAAAACTTGTGCAATCAACTTCCTCATTGTGCACTAGTTCATGGAGTCACAAACCCTCTTGTTGGTAAGTCAAGGGACAAGGTAATCATTGCTTTCATGGACATCATCTATTGTGAACTTCAATCTATGTCCATGGATATCCTTGTTTGTTCCTTGTGGGACTAACCCATGTAGGTATTGAAAGTGCCCGAATCCAAAGGATAGCTCCCAACTCTTGATGATCTTCATCAACATTGAGCATCCACATCTTCAACATCTACATGAAGTCTTCTCGACAACCCAAGGTTAGTTTGACCCTTTAAAGGGTTCTCACATCTAGGGGAGCTTTGCTCTAAAAAATTGAGCTAAAGCATCTTCAAATGATGTGAACACATCAATGCTTTATGTAAAAGTGGTAACCCCACTTGTGCTTAAGCGATGAGTATGACCTATGATCAAATGTTCTCATTTGACTCCTAAGTCAATATACTCATATAAAGATGACCTAGTCATCGACAAATTGTGTGTTAGTAGCTAGAGTTTTGGTTGTGCATGTTTGACACATATTTCATTTGCTATCTTATTGTGTGTGCATGTTGGATGCATGATTTTATCCATTCGAGGACATCCATTTGTTGTTTTGGTCATTTTGATTTTTCTGACCAAATGGATGGACAAGAATGCCTAAATACCTCCCTAGCTATCTATGCTTTCTTGTCTCAAATTCTATTCATGCTTACATCACAAACTTTGAACAAGTCATTTTCGGACCCTCCGGGTGAGGAGCACTCGAGCCACCGATCCGCCAAGGCTAACTTCCAAAACCTTCTAATTGATTTCGGTCGGACCAACTCTCTCAAACTCGGTCGAACCGAAAGCATTTAGATCGATCTAGGTTTTCACCTCGGTGAAACCGAGTTGTGATTTTCGGCGTGACGAAGTGCATAATCGCCAAAGAGTTATCCATCTCGGTGCCACCGAAGTTTTACAACTCGGTCCCACCGACAACAAAGGGTATATATACTCAGAGGGCAGCGCGTTGATTTCTCCTTCAAACGTTTAGCCCCACACCCCTTGCTGCCGTCGCCTTGGTCTCGGATCGTCGCCGTAAATGCGCTCGCAGGCGCCCTCGCCGCAGTCTCCGTCGCCGTCAACGGACATCTCCTCCGCGCCGTTGCCGCTGTGAAAACTCCACCAAGTTAGGGTGAGTTTGATCCCACTCGTGCTCCCATCTCCGATTCATTGCACGTTTGGTTTGCCTAGTATCTTGCCACGATTGAAATCTTCCTGTACACAGATTAGTTCGTTTGGACTAGATTCGAGTAAAAGTTTTAGGGTTAGGTTTCCGAACACATCTCGGTGAGACCGATTTTACATTTTCGGTATGACCGATTTGGCCTATAGCCATTGCCTTTGCACCTTCGGTCCAACCGAAGTTGTGCAAATCGGTGTGACGAAATGACGATTCTGTGAAACCCTAGTGTTTTCGGCAGATCGAAACCCACTTCGTCAAACCGAATGTGGTGTAAAGCTTTGATTAACACTTGGATTCACGAATCTTAAACTCGATCGACGAAATGTCTTCTGTGAAAACCTAATACTAGAATTTGAACTCATTTTGTTTGCAAAACTTCGCAGTTTGTGATGACTCTTCTTCTCTGCCTACACCTTATCTATTCACGGGTTGTCACCATGTCGATGCCAAAGGATGATCGTAACAGGTCGAGACACCCATTGCAGATATTCCAGGCGGGCACTAGTCCCGATCCTAGCAGCTCATCGATGATGGTGAGAGGAGTACACCAAGTGGATTGCCTCCTGCAGCCACCAGAGCTAGAAAGAAGAGGAACTCGGATGATGAGGATTCAGATTTTGTCGTTGAGGAAGAGGTGACCTCAAAGCCCAAAAGGAAGGTTGTTGCCAAAGAGCCACAAGGTCAACAAACTAAGAAGGGCACCAAAGAAAGTCAAGCGATCAACTGTTGCTAAGAAGCTGAAATTGGGAGAGGCATTTGCAAGCAAGGTGAAGAAACCTCCAAGAGAAAGAGGTTAGTGCATGATGATGCAGCGAGAAGAAGATGAGGATGAGGAAGCACCCCAGCCTCCTCCTCGAAGCCAAGGTTCATGGGTGATGCCATTAAGGCTGGAGCCACATCAAAGCCCAAGCAATCTGCTCCAGCTAAGGCAGCTCCAAAGAAAGCTGCTGCCAAGCCCAAGAAGACAATCGGAACATTCCAGCGTCTCGAGAAGAACAAGGATGATGTGCCACCAGTGTGTGTCGATGATGAAGGACCAGTTTTGCTGAAACTTCGTCCAAAACTGCCACTACATAATGATGCTCATCCTCAAGCCGAGAATATGAAGGAAAGGAAAGATAGAGGTCTCGGGCTATGGAGACAAGTCACCCATATGCCGTGAGGAGAAGAACTGCTTTGTAGATCCCAGATTTCACACCGAGAGCAGCAGGACTTCTATGAGACCGTCTTGATGGACAAGAAGCCCATAGTCGCGGACACTCGATATGTTATTTGGAAGTACATTGACAAATAAGAGCACAGAGATTTCTTTCCACATGTGCATGAAAGTTTCACTGCATGTGGTGTTGCAGACTTTGTCGGTCAGAAATTGACCAGTTGGAACGATGAGATGATAATGCAATTCTATGCCACAGCCCACTTCTACCCTGATGGAAAGATTGTGTGGATGACTGAAGGTCAAAGATTTTCTTCTTCTGTTGAAGAATGGGCAGAAATTCTGAATGCTCCAGTGCAACGAGACGATGATATTGATGTATATGGGATTCCAAAGAAGAATCATGAATCCATGAAGAACATGTACAAAGAGGTTCCAAAGAAAGGATTTGGGAATCTGGAAGCTCGGCTCGATTTACTATCTCGAGCAGGCCTACCTACCACTAATACTATTTTGAGGCATACCTTGATGCCCAAGTCCGAGATCATCACATGATCGAGGATACTCTATCAACATGCTGCACATACTTGATGAGAAAGCACCTTTCAAGGTGATGGACTTGATGGTAGAGACCATTAAGAGGACTGCGGTGACGAGAAAAGGTCATGTGGATTTGCCCGCATATTCAGATGCTTATCAATGCCAAGTTTGGCACGGGCACATTCTTGTTGGAAAGAGAACATTTACCGTTGCAGCCAGAGCATGAAGACAATGTTGTTGTGATGGATGAGGAGGATCCAACATCTGTTGAAGGTCAAGCCAATATTGAAGCTGCCAAGAAAGCCAAAGTCGACAAGGAAGCAGCGAGCAGCAGACTAAACCAAAGAGCTTCGGAGAGCAAATTCTTGAAGCTACCCAAAGGATTGAACAACGCTGGCCAGCATTATGCAGTCTCGGGAGAGCCTAGAGAGGATTGTTGAAGACAAGATCCACGCCTGGATGTGAAGTCGATCAAGTGCAAGTATTCACAACAAGCTTGAGGCGGACATTGAGGAAGCAAAGCGGAGAAGGAAGAGCTTATGCGTGAGATGCGGGATGACTTAGTCCAGATGCTTATCAACAGATCGCTCCAGTTCCCACAGACCCCGATCATTGCTATTCCAAAGGATCGACACGGGACTACAGCCTCGGCACCTCCACAGTTCAGCCCAGCTTGCTCCTACTCCAGCTCCAGCTCGGTGACCACTCCTCCAAAGACAGACATCACCGAAGTCTTCGCCGATGTTGTCATATCCACTCCAACATCAACCTGCACAGAGCCGCCAAAGCAGAGTCCCCAAAGTGAAGCTTAGCTCTAGGCTTTTTCGAACTTTTGGTAACTTGTTGCCAAAGGGGAGAAATTGTATAGATCATAGGACTTCGAGAGAGAGAGTCCTGTTGTCGCTTTTGCTCTTTCGATCTTTTGCGGTTTCTTTGAGATACTTTTGGTTTTGAGACATTCGTGTGTTTGATACTACGTTTGATTCTACCTTAATGAGTGCTTGGTCGTACTATGCCTTAATGTGTGCTTAATGCTTATCATATGCTATTCCTATCTTGTATGACCATTTACTCATGTCTTGGTGATTGGGTGCAAGCTGTTCATTCTTATCATTTTGTGCGCTCCACCAAGATGTATGTGACATGGAAGAGTGACCCATGATCCTAATCGATTGTGCATTTGCATTCAAACGCAAATCTTAAATAATGCACAAATTTAGGTGGAGCTCTTGCTTATCACATACTTCTCAAAGCGATTTATATTATTCATTGATTATATCCTTTGTCGAAGTTTGATCTATATGTTGTCATCAATTACCAAAAAGGGGAGATTTAAAGTGCAACTAATCCCGGGTGGTTTTGGTAATTAATAACAACATATATATCATTGAACTAATAGTTACTTGAGAATCATTTCAAAAGTTCATTGATATGGGTATGCCAAGGACTCAAGAAGTGGACCCTCAAAATGCTAAGGCAAGCATTGGCAAAACTCAAGACTCCATTTTTGGTTTAGTGATCCAAGATCACATTGAGTCCATAGGAAAGCCAATACTATTAAAAGGGATGAGGTTATGATGATGATCTGGTTGCTCAAGTGCTTAGTGATACATCTCCTAAACTATCGGCAACTTTCACCGCCATATACACTCATAAGTAGTCTCGGTCCCACCGATATTCCAAACTCAGTCCACACCGAGATGAACCACCTCAGCCATAAAGCCAAACCCTAGAAAACTCGGATTTTCCGATTCAACTCGGTCTCACGAAACTTGAGTTGCCAAGCTTCAGAACATTCACATCAAATCGGTCCCACCGAGATGATGAAGTCGGTCCCACCGAAATTGGCATGCTCTTGTCATTGCACGAATCGGACTAACCGAGATTGTATTTTCGGTCCCACTCAAAATCCCAACGCTCACATTATTTGAACTTTCGGTCTCACCGAGTTGTCAACTTCGGTCCCACCGAGATTGCTCAAATGTGTGTAACGGTTGGATTTTGTGTGGAGGCTATAAATACTCCTCCACCCCCTCTTCATTCGTGGAGAGAGCCATCAGAAAGAACTACCACTCCTACCTTACATTTCTGAGAAGAGAACTACCTACCCTTGTGTTGAGATCAAGTTGCTCCACTCCCACCATATGAAGCTTGATCTCTAGCCTTCCCAAGTTGCTTTCAACTCAATCCTTTCTTCCACCACAGCCAAATTAGTGAGGAGAGTTGAGTGTTGGGGAGATTATCATTTGAAGCACAAGAGCAAGGAGTTCATCATCATCAACAACATCTATTACCTTTTGGAGGGTGGTGCCTCCTAGATTGGTTAGGTGTCGCTTGGGAGCCTCTGTCGAGATGTGGAGTTGAACCAAGAAGTTTGTAAGGGCAAGGAGATCGCCTACTTCGTGAAGATCTACCCCGAGTAAGGCTAGCCCTCCGTGGGCGTAGGCCATGATGGAATAGACAAGGTTGCTTCTTCGTGGACCCTTTGTGGGTGGAGCCCTCCGTGGACTCTCGCAGCCGTTACCCTCCGTGGGTTGAAGTCTCCATCAACGTGGAAGTACGATAGCACCACCTATCGGAACCACGAGAAAAATCACCGCGTCTCCAAAATTGCGTTTGCTCTTCTCCACCTCTCTTTACTACATGTGCAATTTACTTTCCGCTGCCTATACTCTAGAATTGCATGTGTAGGGTGATACTTGACTTGGTCATAATTGTGAATCTACCAAAAACTGTTCTTTGTCAAAAGGCAGAATTTTTATATTGTCAAGTAGTCTAATCACCCCCCCTCTAGACATACTTTCGATCCTACAGTGCTCATACCTGTTCTCTGAGCTTGAATGAATCTGTGATCCCCTGCTGTGTTTAGTAGTAATCTCTAAGCATCTGCCTGTAGTTTCTCATCTAAGTCCATAGATCTCCCACACATACCTGCTCAATGGTTCACTTCTGTTTCTGCCTTAATCTTCGGAATATTTTCTGTTTTTGTGAGCTCGCTGTAGATCCGCGGCTGTAATAAGATCTTGTGAAACTTGTTTCTGCATACCTAGTTATCCATAGCTTCAATTGCTTCCGATGCTTAGGTCAGGCGGTTTAACTTTACCATAGAGAAAAATTTTCTAAACCGGTATATACCATTAGTCCCCTGGTTGAACCGCCAGAATCCATATGATGCCGCATTGTAGAAGACCGGTTTATATGTACTGCCTCCGGTTTATCGTATTTAAGATCAACACCTTCTTTTATCCAGCATGTTCTTGAACCGGATCACCTATTTCTTGTAGATCTCGCCATGGCCAAACAAGTGTATGAGTGCAATTGGGTTCCCTCTCGCGTCACAGAATCACAGTTGGACGATCTAGTCTTGATCGGCGTTTAGACAGTAAAGATACGATCCATTGGAGGGTTCCTGGAGATGAATGTCCTCCCACACCCCAGGAAGGAGAGGTTGTGGTCTTCGCAGATCACTTGGCCTGGGGCTTCAAACCGCCCAGTTCTAAGTTTTACCGGGATGTGTTAGCCAACTTTCAGCTCCGTCCACAGGATATTGGCCCTAATTCTGTCACCAATCTATGTCACTTTCAAGTACTTTCTGAGGTATACCTTCAAGAGGAGCCTTCAGTCGAGCTGTTTAGAGACCTCTTTCATCTGAACCGTCGCACTGAATTCACCGACGGTCCCAATACTGAATTGGGCGGTATGGCCATTCAGAAGAGGAAAGAAATCACTTATCCCCATGTCAAACTCCATACAAACCCCAAGGAGTGGAATGCAACTTGGTTTTATTGCAAGGATACCTCCCCTGAGAATGAAAATCCCTTGCCTGGCTTCCGTCCGGAACGGCTCAGCAACACTCACCCTTTTCCACAAAGACTAAGCGCCAAGGAGAGAATTAAATATGCTCCACAACTGTCCAAGCTCCAAGCCTTTATGGCCAACGGTTTAACAGGAATAGACCTTGCACGCTGTTGGATATCATGGAGCATACTGCCTCTGAGCCGGCGCCCCGGTTTGATGTGCAAGTATACTGGTAGCGTCGATGACCCACTCCGACACATTAAAATCCAACTCTCCGACGATGAAGTCACAGATTCTGTAAAGAAGATGTTGAATGAACCGGAGCACCTCTGTGCTCAAACCGGTCTGCTTCCTTCTTGACTACCAACAAACCGCCAGCCGTAAGTTTTACTTGCTCTATTGTTGAACTGTTATCGCTTTATCATCGACATTTAATTACTGCTGATCCAGGGTGATAATCCGTTTTGGAGCAAGAAGCTTCCACAAGATAAAACGGAGAAGGCAGGGCGGTCAACCCGGCCCAAGACCAAAGTTATTAAGAAACCAGCTCACAAGAGAAAAACCACCGCTTCATCTGATCCAGCTATTGATGATGATGTGGGTAACCCGGACCTTGAGGTAGAACTTGATTCACTTGGCTTACTTTTTACACGCCTAATTGATGATGATGCTTGTCGGGACGACGCCAAGCCAACCATGCGGAATTTGCTGAGGTAACTATTCTCTCTTCCGATTCAGAAATCTTGCCTTTGCCAAAATTTCGCCAGGCAAACCAGAAACTTAAATTTTCTCATCCTCTTGCTTATTTGGATCCATAACTTCTTATGAAGACTCAAGAACATGAAGCTTCGCCGACAACCCGCCTGATGGCGAGTAGTTACCTCCGCCGGTTTACCAAACAGTCCGGTTCGAAAGCGCCGCTCCGAGGTCTCCGACCTTTTTATTGATTTAAATCCTAAAGCGGGTTTCTTCCATCAACTTCTTAATCCATCCGACTCCGATTATCGGGTTACTTCTCATTCATCTTCGGTGAATAAATCGGCCACTCAGCTGCCACCATTGAAGATAGTTCTTTGGGTAAGCTAAACCGAACATATGCCTCGAAAGATATCTTTGTGTCATGGGTTATGTTTTTTCTTGACTCTTTGTTTTTCTTTCAGGGCCAAACCGAAACCAAGCAAGAAAGCCCGCTTGGATAAAGCGGCTGAAGAAGATGTAGCCCCAGAACATGACAGAGCGCCAGATCTTGAAGAGTTTGCTCCTGAAGATAGTCCCAATGATCCTCCTTTGCAAGATGATTCTATACCGAAGAGGCACATTAACACTTGATTTCGCCAATCCGCTTGCCAGCTCCGCCTGGATTGACAAATCCCACAGTCCTACTGACAAACCGACCGCACCACCACAAACCGGCGAGTCAAAGATGATGATTGAGGGAGTCCTGGACTAGGGGGTGTCCGGACAGCCGGACTATCAATATCCGCCGGACTCCCATACTACGAAGATAGAAGATTGAAGACTCGGCTCGTGTCCCAAGGTACTTTCCTTGGCGTGGAAGGCAAGCTTGGCAATCTGGATATGTAGATCTCCTACCATTGTAACCGACTACTGTAAACCCTAGCTTCTCCGGTGTCTATATAAACCGGAGGGCCTTAGTCCGTGGGGCTAACATTACATCTCGACAATCATACCATAGGCTAGCTTCTAGGGTTTAGCCTCCTTGATCTCATGGTAGATCTACTCTTGTACTACCCATATCATCAATATTAATCAAGCGGGGCGTAGGGTTTTACCTCCATCGAGAGGGCCCAACCTGGTAAAAACATTGTGTCCCTCGTCTCCTGTTACCATCCGCCTAGGCGCACAATTCGGGACCCCCTACCCGAGATCCGCCGGTTTTGACACCGACATTGGTGCTTTCATTGAGAGTTCCTCGTATCGTCACCGATAGGCTCGATGGCATCTTCAACCATCAACGCTGTCGAGTGGTGAGACTTTTCTCCCGGACAGATCTTCGTGTTCGGCGGCTTTGCACTGCGGGCAATTCTCTTGGCCATCTGGAGCAGATCGAAGTTTCGCCCTGGCGTCGAGTCGATTTGAAAGCTTAAACTTCACGGCCGATGACCGCGGAGACTTGATCTTGACGGACTCGAGCCGCAGCCAAGCGCCCCGCCTTGTGACGATGGGCATGATCTAGCTCTGCCGCGGACGGTGCTTTGGTGCCCTTTTCCGGATCGCCGGCTACTAGCCCGAGCCGATTGCCCATATCGAGGGCGGTGGATAGACGCCGCCACAGGGGCTTCAACATCCACGGCGATGGGCCAATACCAATCTTGTCCCTGCGAAACTCATGATCCCGAGGCGCCTCCTCGCGGACTCCGAGCCTCCCGCGCCCTACCAATTAATCCGGATTGGGCGCGGTTATGGAATTCACCGCCCGCGGACATCTTCCAAAGACTCGCCTTTTGCGATATCCTGAATTCCTGAAGCATCTCTCGCTATCGGAGAGTCCCGGCGGACTGCGGCGGGATGGTTGGAGTTCGGACGGCGAAGAAATTGAGCCCACCCACCACCCACTTTGTAGCCAATGTCGAGGATCTAACCGACATGCTAGACTATGACTCCGATGACATCGACGCCATAGACGACGATGCCGGAGACGAACAAGAACCAGCGCCCACAGGGCACTGGAAGGCCACCTCGTCATATGACATATACATGGTGGATACCCCGAAAGAAGGGGAGGGCGAAGAAGCAGCGGAGGCAAACTCTTTAAAGAAGCAGCCCAAACGCCCGGCCACGTCGGTGGCGCCGCTCTAAATCCCGCCACAAAGAAGAACATAGATTCCGCACGAAATAACAATACCCGAGAAGTGCGAAGACAACCCCCTCCAAAGAAGACTCGGCGCGGGAGGGCGAGAGCAAGCCCTCACCAGAGGGCGGCAGACGAAAAGGTTGAGGATCGTAACAATATACCTGCCTCCGAAGACGAAACAAGTTTCAATGACGACGAACTCGTCGCGCCCGAAGACCCCGTCGAACAAGAGCTCTTTAAGCGCAGGCTCATCACCACAGCAAGAAGCCTGAAGAAGGAAAAACGGAAGCTCAAAACAGCGGAAGACACGCTCCAAATAAGATGGAGCAAAGTACTCAAAACCGCAGATAAATACGGTAATGGCCACAAATCGAAGAGCTACCCGAAGCGTAAGCTGCTTACAGAATTCGACGAGGAGGCCATAGAGCCCCCACCGTCCAATGGCCCAGCCAGGTCCATCTACGGACCAAAAAAGAAAGCCCCAAGCAAAGCAACACGTCAAGTGTCCGACGATAGCGGCACATACAAGTACAGGGGCGCCGCACACCCACTATGTTTCACCGACGAGGTGCTAGATCATGAATTCCCAGCAGGGTTTAAACCCATAAACATAGAGGCCTACGATGGAACAACAGACCCTGGAGTCTAGATAGAAGATTATATACTGCATATACATATGGCCAGAGGAGACGATCTCCACGCCATAAAATACCTACCCTCAAGCTCAAAGGGTCACCCGTCATTGGCTCAAAAGCCTCCCGAAAAACACTTGTTGGAAGTTGGGAAGAGCTCGAGGAAGCGTTTAGAGCAAATTTTCAAGGGACTTATGTCCGTCCTCCGGATCGTATGATTTAAGTCATATAACTCAACAGCCCGGAGAGTCAGCGCGGAAATTCTGGAACAGGTTTCTTACCAAAAAGAACCAAATAGTTGACTGTCCGGACGCTGAAGCCTTAGCAGCTTTCAAGCACAATGTCCGAGACGAATGGCTTGCCAGGCACCTCGGTCAAGAGAAACCGAGGACAATGACCGCATTAACAAGCCTCATGACCCGCTTCTGTGCGGGAGAGGATAGCTGGCTAGCAAGAAGCAGCACTAGCGACCCAAGTACATCCGAGATAAGAGATGGAAACGGAAAATCACGGCGCAGAAAGGAGCAGCGCCGGAATAAAGAGAAAGGCCAAAAGAGCACGGCAGTTAACGCCGGATTCAAAAGCTCGCGGCCTAATCATAAAACTCAGCCCCTCAAGGATGACAGTGACGAACTGTCTAACCTACATAAAATTCTGGGTCGGATATGTCAAATCCACAGTACCCCCGGAAGGCCCGCAAATCACACCCACAGGGATTGCTGGGTTTTCAAACAGTCCGGCCGATTAAACGCCGAACACAAGGGGCTCGACGCGTCAAGCGAAGAAGATAAACCCCGCCAGCAGGACACCGGAAAACAAAAGACTTTCCCACAAGGGGTCAAAGCAGTAAACTCACTTCATGTGAGGACACGGAAAAACAGTGCGGCACTTTCTAAAAAGAGCTTCGCACGGTCCAGCCCAGCAAACCATAGAGATTGGATATCAAAACCAATCACTTTAGACCACCTGGACTACTCTAGAAGCGTTCGAAACGCGGGACGGACTCCCCTGATATTGAATCCGATCATAGACGGACTACAATTCACAAACGTCCTAATGGACGGAGGCAGTTACTTAAACCTGCTATATTCAAACACAGTCCGACGGATGGGGATAGACCCTACCAAAATTCGACACAGCCACACTTCCTTCAAAGGAGTGATGCCAGGCCCTTACGCCAAGTGCACAGGCTCGGTATTACTAGAAGTCGTGTTCGGATCGCCGAACAACTTTCGACGCGAAAAATTACTTTTCCATATCGTCCCATTTAAAAGTGAATATCAAGCACTGTTGGGACGAAGGGCTTTTGTCCGCTTCAACGCCATACCGCATTACGCGTCCCTTACACTTAAGATGCCCGGTCCACTTGGCGTCATTTCAGTGCGAGGGTCACTTAAAGACCCCGGACTCGGATAGACGAATCCGGACTCAGCAGGCTAGGGGCTCCCTAGCCGCATACCCTTTCACAAGGGGCTGCGCGCACACCTGACCGCGGTTTCATATAAACCTTGCTTTAATTATTTATATTTATTCTTTTGCATATTTTTTGCACGAACTATTTCTAAAAACTAAACGTTCCTCTTTTTCTACAGATGAACAACGTGCTTACCCGTCCAGGATAACGGCGCAACGGAGACAAAGGCGCAGACGTGCAGTAGGGACCGTTGCAAGGATTCTTTTCAGATTAAGACCCTGCGTAGACCTTTTTATCACTGTCTCTTGTTGTTACTCTCCACCGGCTTCTTCCTATAGCCAGCGAAGCTTTGACGCTTTGGCATCGGCGTGTCGAAGATCATGCCCGTACCTAGACACTAGGGCTTAGGGCATAATTCCGCCATTATTATAAAGTCCGAACACCTTCGGAGTGTTCGCGTCTCGAGTTAGGCATTATATGCATCAGCTCGAATCATGTCTTTGGTCAAATGTTGGGTTTGCGGCTCACGTGTTTTGCTGCCTTCGTTCCGTATCATCGGCTAACGCGCACCGGAGAACTCTGCGATTGTGCCCGGTTCGGTGGGCGAGCACCTCGATGAAAGCGGCTACCGATCATGATGCAGCGAGTCTCCGTCACCACTCGATCGACTATCGGAATGTTTAGAATTCCCGCTTTGACGAAGGACCATTTTCGGTCGAGCACATCGCACTTTAATCCGGAGATGCGCGGTGTCAC
The DNA here is from genome assembly GCA_021437245.1 of Aegilops speltoides. Lineage (NCBI taxonomy): Eukaryota > Viridiplantae > Streptophyta > Magnoliopsida > Poales > Poaceae > Aegilops > Aegilops speltoides. Next base: position 342,799,045 of record CM038144.1, read on the forward strand.
CAGTGCTATATCGTAGCCCCACCCTCGAGCTCCAGGCTAAGTGAAAGAGATAAAGCATTATAGTCCGGATTGCCTCGTTAGCTCGCTATCACCTCCTTATAACAGACCGAGACGTCGGATTAAGTGTGAAAACGCCACTTTATGAACACCCCAAAGACCTTGTGCAAGGGGCAAGCCAAGACTGCATCTTTCGGGTTATACACAAGTATCGTGTGACGGCCGCACAGGAGAAGTTTTACTACTTGGAAGCACAAGTATAAAAAGCATTCATACTATAATCATTGATCTACAAGTTAATGCGTTCAATTGAACGTTACATTTTTTGAGTACTGCGACTCTATTACACGAGCGCCACGCATAACTTCCCCGAAATAATGCTCGGTAGGAAGCCAGTTTCCATCCGAACCCTGGGCAGCAACAGCGGTGGCGTCCATCTCCGGACACTGCGCCTTTACATGGGCCAGAGCCATCCGCGCGCCCTCGATGCAGGCCGACCGTTTCATCTCCTTGATGTGCGGCACCGCCCCAAGGAATTGCTGCAGTAGGCCGAAGTAGCTCGTCGCCTTGACCTCTCGGCGATATGGGCCACGATGTCGATCATGGCCATCCGGACGATCTATTTAGTTTGGCCCATTCGGCCAACCTGTCGGTCGTGGAAGAGGGCGATCCGGATGTGGAATTGAGACCAATATAACTCTTCCGCCTCGTGATCCCCGGCTCCGGAAGTGCTTAACGGCATCCGCCGCTTTTCGCAGCCAAGTCCATATACGGATCCTCCGAACTCCGGCAGCCGCTCAAATTGAGCATACTTGGCATCCATAAACCGGCGACGATCGAAAAAGGCTTGCCACCGCGATCTCTCGGCTTGGCGCAGCTCCTCCTTCATAGCCCGCATTGCGGAGCGGGCATCCTTAACTTCGGCGGTGGCCTTTTTCAGGTCTTCCCGCTCCGATAACGCTCCTTTTCAAGAGCCTCATTGCGGTCGGTAGCATCCTTTACTTTCGCGGCCAATTGGCCACCTCCGCCCTGCTTAGGCGGTGCGCGCCTTTTTCGACTTTCAACTCCTCGGCGCCCTTGAGGCAGCCGCGTCACTCCTTCGGGCTTGCTCCTTAGCTAGAGCAAGTTCGGCCCGAAGGTTCTCCACAGCAGCAGAACTGTCTGTAGAAACAGCATATAACGTATCAGAGGCGGGGATTGACCCACTCAATAAAGCGGCTGCGGAGAACTATCTTACCTTGCGACTCGTCAAGTCGCCTATTGACAAGTGCGATGTCCTCATCTGCCATGTCAAGTTGCCGAGTTAGCTCGGCAAACTCTCTAGTCCGGCTAGCCCCCGGACCATCCGCCACCTGCATAGGAACGACGGACTTCAATTCATTAGATTTCGATCCTCGATGCGCTGTCGTTGCCGACAACCTACCGAGTCTCGAGGCTACTATCTATACTGAGCGCATTTTTTATATGCAAAACTGTTAAAGGACAAAGGGGTGCACCATTTTCGCATACCTCAAATCCCGCCAGCAAGCTCATGGCGGCATTACGCAATCCACTTTCAGCGGACGAAATCCTTCCAATCATCATGCGCATTAACGCACGGTGATCTTCAAAGCAGATGCCCTCTCAGCGCACTCTTGATTCTCGGGCGGACTCGGTGGGTGCGAACTCTCGCCCCTCCGGACTCGGGGGCGCCCTCGACGACACTTGAGCTCGCTTTGCCTCATCTGCGCGGCGCTGCGACGGAGTGCGACGCTCTCGGAAGAAGGTCCCCCGAAGACGAACTCATCTGAGAAGGTTGCAGATCCGAACTGCGAAAAAAAATAGTTCGGTTACCTACAGAAGCACAAATGAAGGTACTTCTTTATTAATTAACTTCCTCTTTTATACTTACGGCTCGTTGGAGAGCTGATCTTTCGGCGATGATTGTGCGTCTGGATTCTCTCCGGACGCCGGACCCCCCCGGTGAGGATTTCTTCCCACGCTTAGGGGCTTTGGCCTCCGGATCATCGGAGGCGGTCCTTTTTTCCCTTTGAAGGGAGGGGTTCTTGGTTCCCTCCTCTTCAGTCGCCCCTTCGGGCAAAATATTAGCTCCTTTATTTCCCCCGTTGCCCCCCTCTGTGGGCGCAACCTCCAACATTTTGACCAGCACGGGCTCCGGTGCGGTCTCTGGGAGGGGGGCCGGACACCTTATCAGCCTTGATCGCACTACCCATTCCTGTAAAGAACAAAGGGTCGGGAGACGAACTTTTGAAAGGCATACAAATGGAATGTCCGGACTCTGAGTTATTTACCTGAGTATCCGGGTGATCGCGGATTAGGCCTGCGTCCTCGGCCAAATCCGGACACGCTACCTGCGGTCCGAAGAACAGCTTGTACATCTCCGTGGGTGACGCACCCATAAAATGTTGGAGAATACGAGGTCCCTCCGGATTGTACTCCCATAGACGGAGAGGACGACGTTTGCAGGGCGGAAGATGCCTAATTAGCATGACCTGCATCACCTTGATCAGGTTGATCTCCCTCGTTTGGAGGTCTCGAATCCGGCCCTGCAGTGAAGGCACGTCTTCGGACGGCCCCCAGTTGAGCCCTTGGTTGACCCACGACATCAGTTGCCGTGGAGGTCCCGGGCGGAATGAGGGCGGCGGCTTTTGCTTGTCGCCCCTTGGAGCGATGATGTAAAACCACGCCTGCTGCCACAATCCCAGTTCCTCTTGGAAGGAACCTTCGAGCCACGGGGCATCGACCTTCTTGCTTATGGTCACCCCGCCGCACTCCGCTTGACGCCCCCCGATCATCTTCGGCTCCACCTTAAAGGTTTTCAGCCATAGGCCGAAGTGGAGGATGAAGCGGAGGAAGGCTTCGCAGACAATAATAAATGTGGAGATATGGAGGATGGACTCCGAAGCTAAGTCGTGGAAATCCAGCCCGTAGTAGAACAGGAGCCCTCTCACGAAGGGATCCGTCGAGAAGCCTAACCCCCGACGGAGGTGAGACACGAAAACGACGTACTCGCCGGGCTCGGGGGTTGGCACGGCCTGCCCTGGGGCAGGCAACCTGTGCGAAACCTCATAGGCCAGGTACTTGGCCTCACACAACTTCAATATGTCCTCCTCCGTGACGGAGGAGGGCATCCACCGGCCCTGGAGGTCGGAACCGGACATTGTTGAGGATCCGAGGCGCTCGAATCTGAAGCTCTAGGTGTTGGAACTGGGAGCAGAGGAAAGATTCGATGCGGGGTTGAAGAAGAAGGATAGGCCTTGGTCCTCTTATAAAGGGGGAGAAATACCAAGGGCCGTCTCCGTGACCGTTTGAGATTCCCCTTCGATAGAGGAGGTGTGGCGACGGGAACAGTTGGGTTACCCACGCACGTATTGATGAGGATCCCGAATAAGGGGAACACGATCTCCGCTTCGATAAGGCGTGCCAAGAAACCGCCGCTAAACGTCTTTGAGGTGGAGTAGTAAAAACGATTCAAACGAGGGCTTGGCTGCGGTGTGATGTCACGCCGCATAATCGTCGTGATTGAGCTAAGTGTATATTTTATTCTCTCTACGTTGGAATGTGGAATTTATTTTGCGAGCGGACACCGCCCCGGTGTTCATTATCTTCTCCGAATTATTCAAGGAGGAACCCGCCTTGCAATGCCGAACATTATGCACGCCGGACTTATTGTCATTGAAGACTGGTTCGAGGGCTACCGAGGAGTCCTGGACTAGGGGTGTCCGGACAACCGACTATCAATATCCGCCGGACTCCCATACTACGAAGATAGAAGATTGAAGACTCGGCTCGTGTCCGGAAGGTACTTTCCTTGGCGTGGAAGGCAAGCTTGGCAATACGGATATGTAGATCTCCTACCATTGTAACCGACTGTAACCCTAGCTTCTCCGGTGTCTATATAAACCGGAGGGCCTTAGTCCGTGGGGCTAACATTACATCTCGACAATCATACCATAGGCTAGCTTCTAGGGTTTAGCCTCCTTGATCTCGTGGTAGATCTACTCTTGTACTACCCATATCATCAATATTAATCAAGCGGGGCGTGGGGTTTTACCTCCATCGAGAGGGCCCAACACAGGTAAAAACATTGTGTCCCTCGCCTCCTGTTACCATCCGCCTAGACGCACAGTTCGGGACCCCCTACCCGAGATCCGCCGGTTTTGACACCGACAATGATGTTGTGATTACCGGTGTAGGCCGCTTCGAACCCGGGAATCCTGTTACCTTAACCAAGCATACCGTAAAGGAGGATTTTTCCGCTCTAAACAAAGGAAAATGGGATGTTGAACTGGAGACATATGCTGCTCTGAGTGCCCAAGATCTTCATTCTGGCTATTTAAACCGACTTTATACTAGCCGTGACCGTGAAGCTGGTCTGGTGAAGATGATGAGGGATAAATTTGAGGTAACTTACTTCTTTACTTTCTGCCATTGTAAAAATCCTCCTAGCCCCCAAGGGTCTGTTTGTAACCTTCACCAAACCGGGACTTGAATACGATCCTCAACACTTTGAAATCCATCAATATAGCCCCCAAGGGCCGATTTAACTTAGCATAAGTAAACCGGGGCTTTGATAGAAAACTTAGGACATAATTTGATTAAATAGCCATTAGCCCCCAAGTGCCAAGTTGAATACCTGTATTGAGCTTGGGACTTTGTAATCTAGTAATATATAAAAATTGAAGGTGCATTAGCCCCCAAGTATAAGGCATATAACTTTTTTATGTGGTTGATACTTCAATTTCTTGGACCGCTTGTGTAAAGCTAAACGCTGTCTGTATGCAGGATGAGGTGAGAATCAAGGAGGACCGGATTGCCGATTTGCAGGAGGCCTTGAAAACCCAACAGGCTGAAACAGACAAGGCAAAGGAAGAATTAACCGGCGCCTTGAGCACCGCTGAACAGCTGAAGGAGGGCTTCAAGAAAGAGCGGGCTGATTGGGCCACTGAGAAGGCCGCTTTAACCAAAAGAGCGGAAAATGCTGAAGCTGCCCTTAAACCGGTGGTGGATGAACTTACGGCCATAAAGCGGCAAATACACTCCATAACCGCTGCAATCTTTGGTAAGCTCCTTTTAACTTCTGTGATAATTTGAACCTGCTGTAATGTAAATCCGGTTTGAGACCGTCCTTATATTGTTGTAGGCACACGCATCGGGCACTTAGGAAATGATGTGCGGAAGAAACTGAAGGCTGCCTACACCTTAGTGGAACAATTATATACCGGAGCCCAGCGGATCATCACCACAGCCTCTCATAACAACCTGACACCCTCTTTAATCCAGGACACTCTTAACAGGTTGTCGATGCTTCCGACCCGGATTGAGGAGCTGAAATAATCCGCTGCTCGAACCAGAGCTATTAACGCCTTGATCCGGGTAAAGGCGTGGGTGCCAGATTTTGACCCGGTGGAAGCAGCTCAAGGCTATCCCAGCGTGAAGGAAGATGGCTCTGAATTTAGCGAAGATGATCCGAGGGTAATAAACCGTGCGGTCACGGCCTCGGCTTGTCAATTAGTCAAGAGGCGGACTTGACGATTATCAAGCGCAATACAATAATCGAACAAGCGAGTGCCTGCCCCAACTCTTGAAGCGGAGAATCTGATTCCTCCAATCCGTAAGCATACTTACGCTCCTGATATTGAACCGTCTTCCCTGATCCATGAAGAGGCTGTTTTCCAAGCTTTAATGGGCATCGACTGGACCACTGTTGATTTCCAGCCAATGGGTAGAGACGAGGAAGCTGAAGCGGCGGATGATGAGGAGCAGGCTTAAACTGGAAACCGGTTTGGATAGCTTCCTTTGGCATCTTTCCAAAAGAAAAATGATCTTATTTGGGCACCGTGTTGCCTTGTAATAGGATAGTTAATACTTTTGCCTTGAATATGCCTTCGTGCATAAGTACTGAAGCTTCTGTTCGAAAAACTTCAATTCATATTTCCTGCAATCAGAAAAATTTGAACTGCCATGTCTGGGCATGAAGCTGGCTTAGCCAAGCTTGAAGCGGAGGTTTTATAAACCATTACCGTCAATTAGGGGGGGAGAAAACAGCTCCTGTATGAACCGTATTGAATCAATACAAGTCCCCTTGTTACTCCATGATGTTAACAGGAAAAAGGTAAACCGGGCATACTTCTCCGGATTAAAGGGGAATCAAACACATCGGCTGAACCGGAAAAAGGTGTTTGTTGACATAAAAGAAATCCAACAAAAACAAAGAACAAACAAGCCATGAAAATAACATGGAAGCAAAGGCAATGATAAAAACCATTTGCAAAAATATGCTATACTGAGCTGATCAGATGTTGTTACCATGGTCGGACAGGACCAAGCCCGCAATAGGAGTGACAATGATTCAAGTCAGCCAGGTCCCCAAATGATTCGTGGCATATATGCCAAATCAAGAGGCGTGGCAATGGTTCGGTTCACCAAGCCCCAAGTGATTTCGTGGCCTTAGGCCGATCAAGAGGCGTGATCGGTTCAGACTTGACCATGTCCCTGTGATCCGGTGGCTGTCGCCTATCAAGAGGTGTCGCGTTGGTTCGGACACCCACCAAGGCCCCAAGTGATATATAAAAGCAAATGTCAAGGGTAAACCGGAGGCCGCTTTAAAAATGAACCACTCCATGTAACCACGCATGATAAGAAAGACAGAGACCCCGCTTTAGCCGAGGCTCCGGTTTTATTATATCAAAGATAATATATACACTGTCATGATATGTACATAGATAGAGCCGATGGCTCAAGTGTAGTAAGGCCGAAGATGAGCTATGTTCCACGGCCTGTTGGTCTCCTCTCTCGATGTGCGTGAGTCTTGATGCTCTCGAATATCAATCGATAGTACGACCCGTTGTGCGATTCTGCTTGACCACGAAAGGTCCCTCCCAAGGTGGGGATAACTTGTGCATATCTGTCTGGTCTTGGATGAGTCGAAGCACCAAATCTCCTTCTTGAAAAGTTCTGGTTCTAACCCGGCGACTGTGATAGCGACGAAGATCTTGTTGGTAAACCGCCGAACGGGCAGCCGCTATATCACGCTCCTCGTCCAATAGGTCCAAAGTGTCTTGCCGTGATGTCTCATTGTCTGCTTCAACATAAGCTGCCACACGAGGCGAATCGTGCCGGATATCACTAGGGAGAACTGCCTCCGCTCTGTAGACCATGAAAAATGGCGTGTATCCTGTGGATCGGTTGGGCGTAGTATTGATACTCCATAGCACGATGGTAGCTCTTCAACCCAACACCTGGTGTCCTTTGCAATGGGACCATAAGCGGGGTTTGATGCCTCGCAAGATCTCTGATTAGCTCGCTCGCCTGTCCCATTGGACCGAGGGTGTGCTCTTGACGACGCCAAGTCGGATGTGCTCACGCTCACGTAACTCCTTCATAGCACCCTTGGATAAATTGGTACCATTGTCAAGAATGATACTGTGGAAAGCCAAACCGAAAATCACCTTTTGATGAACTGCACCGCTGTTGCTGCATCACACTTGGCCGACAGCTCCGCTTCAACCCACTTGGTAAATTTGTCAACCGCCACCAAAAGGTGGGTTTTCTTATCCTTGGATCTTTTAAAAGGTCCGACCATATCCAGCCCCCAAGTTGCAAACGGCCACGTTATTGGAATCATCCTCAATTCTTGATCCGCACGTGAGCACGCCTTGAAAACTTCGACATCCATCACACCGCTTAACCAAGTCCTCCGTGACAAGATGCGCCGTCAACCAAGAAAACCCGTGATTTAAACGCCTTTGCCACCAGAGACTTTGAACCGGTGTGGTGTCCACAATCCCCTTCATGGATTTCTCTTAAGATTTCTCAGCCTTCCTCAGAAGAAACACAACGTTGAAACGCCCCTGATACACTGCAATGATGCAATTCACCATTGAGAATCGTCATAGACTTGGATCACCGGACTATCTGCCTGGCTAGAATCTCATCCTCTGGCAACTCCCCCTGGTTCATGTATGTAAGATAAGGAACCGTCCAATCCGGAATAGCATGTAATGCTGCCACCAATTGAGCCTCCGGACCAGGAATAGCCAAATCCGATTCACCTGGGAGCTGGACTAACGGATTGTGCAACACATCCAGAAAGACATTAGGCGGGATCGGTTTGCGCTGAGAACCCAACCGGCTTAAAGCGTCCGCCGCTTCATTCTTCCGACGGTCCACATGATCCACTTGATAACCCTTAAAGCAACCCGCAATATTATCCACTTCCCGACGATACGCAGCCATGAGCGGGTCCTTAGAATCCCAAGTGCCAGACACCTGTTGAGCCACGAGGTCCGAGTCACCGAAGCACTTAACCCGGCTTAAGTTCATCTCTTTAGCCATCCGGAGACCATGGAGCAAGGCTTCGTACTCAGCTGCATTATTAGTACAAGGGAACATTAAGCGGAGAACATAACAAAACTTATCACCTCGTGGGGAAGTTAATACGACTCCACCCTGAGCCTTCCAATTGCCTCGGATCCATCAAAATGAATGGTCCAATATGTGTGATCCGCTTCCTCTCGGTGCTTGTAACTCCATCCACCATTGATGAAATCAACAAGTGCTTGAGACTTCACCGCCGTCCGAGGTACATACTCCATCCGTGTGGCCCAAGCTCTATAGCCCACTTATAATCCGCCGATCGCCTCCGGTTACAGATGATATCACCCAAGGGAGCTGAATCGACCACCGTGATGGGGTGCCCTTGAAAATACTGCTTCAACTTTCGGTGGCCATGAAGACACCATAGACCAGCTTCTACCAATGCGGATACCTTTGCTTGGATTCAATAAGCACCTCGCTGATATAATAAACCGCCGCTGAACCGATATTCCTTGCCCGCCTCCTTGCGTTCTACCACAATAGCCACGCTTAATCGCCCGAGCATTGGCTGCTACGATAATAATAGTGGCTCCTTGTCAACCGGAGTTGCAAGAACAAAGCGGATTGGCTAATCGCCGCTTCAAGTCCTCAAATGCTTCATCGGCAGCCGACTCTGCATTTAAATTGTCTCGCCTTCCTCAAAGATTTGGTACAAAGGGATGGCCTTCTCTCCGAGGCGGCTGATAAACCGGCTTAGTGCAGCGATTCGGCCCGCCAAACGCTGAACATCGTTGATACACTTCGGTTTAGCCCGGGAGGTAATAGCCGTAATCTTCTCCGGATTAGCCTCAATTCCTCTGTTAGACACCAGGAAACCCAGTAACTTGCCTGCCGGAACACCAAAGACACACTTGGCCGGATTAAGCATCATCTTGTAAACTCACAAGTTGTCAAAGGTCTCCTTCAAATCATCCACCAGCGTCTCCTTCTGCCTTGACTTCACTATAATATCATCCACATAGGCGTGCACATTGCGGCCGATCTGTTTATGTAGGAATTTTGTACACACTGTTGATAGGTGGCTTGGGCACTCTTGAGCCCGAAGGGCATAGATACATAGCAGAAGGCTCCAAAGGGAGTAATAAATGCTGTTTTCTCCTGGTCCTTAACCGCCATTTTGATCTGATGATATCCAGAATATGCATCCAAAAAACTCAAACGCTCACAACCCGCCATGGCATCAATGATCTAGTCAATGCGGGGGAGGGCAAAAGGATCCGCTGGACAGGCCTTGTTAAGATCTGTGTAATCCACACACATACGCCAAGTGCTGTTTTTCTTAAGAACCAGCACCGGATTAGCAAGCCACTCTGGATGGAACACTTCAATGATAAAGCCAGCTGCTAAAAGCCTGGCCACTTCCTCTCCAATGGCTTTACGCCTTTATTCGTTAAACCGGCAGAGGAATTGTTTCACCGGTTTATACTTAGGATCCACATTAAGAGTGTGCTCAGCGAGTTCCCTCGGTACACCTCGCATGTCGGACGGTTTCCATGCAAAGATGTCCCGATTCTCACGGATGAACTCGATGAGCGCGCTTTCCTATTTGGGATCCAGATTGGCACTGAGAGTGAACTGCTTGGACGAATCGCCGGGCACAAAGTCAACAAGCTTGGTCTCTGCTGCCGATTTGAACTTCAGATCCGAATCATGCTCTGTAGTTGGCTTCTTCAAAGGAGTCATATCCACCGGATCAACATTGTCCTTATAGTACTTCAACTCCTCCGTGGCACAGACCGACTCTGCATAAGCCGCATCACCTTCCTCGCATTCCAAAGCGACCCTACGGCTCACATGAACCGTTATCGTCCCCTTGTAACCCGGCATCTTGAGCTGTAAGTAGATATAACAAGGCCGCGCCATAAACTTGGCATAAGCCGGCCGCCCAAACAAGGCGTGATACGGGCTCCGGATCTTCACCACCTCAAAGGTTAGTTTTTCCGACCGGGAATCGTGCTCGTCCCCAAAAGCCACATCTAGGGCTATCTTACCAACAGGATATGCAGATTTGCCTGGCACTACACCATGGAACACCGTATTAGACGGTCTGAGATCCTTGTCTGTTAGACCCATGCGCCGGAATGTCTCATAGTATAGTATGTTAATACTGCTCCCTCCATCCATGAGTACCTTGGTGAATTTATAACCCCCCACCTGAGGGTCTACCACTAATGCTAGCTGGCCCGGATTATCAATCCGGGGTGGGTGATCCTCTCTACTCCACACGATAGGCTGCTCAGACCAGCGCAAGTAACGTGGTAAGGCCGGTTCAACAGAATTCACCGCTCGCTTGTGGAGTTTTCGGTCGCGTTTATCCAAGCTAGTTGTAAAAACATGATATTGCCCATTGTTCAACTGTTTTGGCTAGCTCTGATAACCCGACTGCTGCTGCTGCTGCAGATTATTCTGGTTGTTGTGACCGCCCTGATTGAGACCTGAACCGGAAGCTCCATCATGACCCGGCCCATGGAAACCGGATCCTGAACCGCCACCTGACCCATGGTCATACCGGAAGGCATTAGAGTTTTTAAACTCCTGCATAATATAACAATCCTTCCAAAGGTGGTTAGCCGGCGACTCCTTCGTCCCGTGCTTTGGGCAAGGCTGATTCAGCAGATAATTCAAATGGCTTGCGTTAGGATTGGGAGCCCCATTATGATTTGCCGCTTTACCTCTGCGCCGCTGCCCCCTGTCCTGTGCATTAGTGTTGGCCACAAAGTCCATTCCGCCATTTGCCTTGCGCTAGCCTCCGTTTCCATGACCCGCCGGTTTGTACTGTTGCCCCTTGGAGTTGCTATTCTTCTTTCCCTTCCCTGCTTCATCATCATCAGCCTCGGGATCCTTGGTACTGTCCGAATCAGCATACTTCACTAAAGCGGCCATGAGAGTTCCCATGTCATTGCAGAAATGCTTCATGCGTCCCAGTTTCAATTTTAAAGGCTCGGACGGCAGTTGCCTTCCGTGGTTAAGATCGCAGAGTCGGCATTGATCCCGCGAGACGAGTGCAAAACTTCCAAACGCGGGCGCACCCAATGGGTCATTGACTCTCCTTCCTCCTCGGACACAAGCCGCCAGTGGTCTACTATGGACTTGGGCTGCTTACATGTATCCTTGAAATTTAGATAAACCGGCCCACAACTGGGCCCATGAACTGATAGAATTGGGTGGCGGGCTCTTCACCAAGTACGAGCCGTGCCTTCAAGCATCATAGTGAAGTATTTTGCACACGCGTCTCATCCACATCTAGCATCTCCATGGCCATCTCATAACTTTCTACCCACGCCGGAGATAAATCAGCGGTGTAATTCGGCACCTTACGCGACCCTTGAAATCCTTGGCAGCGACATTGCGTAAAGCGGGATTAAACAAGGTACTCCCAAAGCGGATGCAACCCCTGGTCCGGCGAAGGTGGTAGGACGAACTGGCGTAAGTTGACCCGCATCATTCTATGCTGCTAACTCGGCCTCCCTTCGTGCTCGGGCCCGGTCCACCACATCCTGAGCATCGCGAACTCCACCTGCCGGGTTATTGCCACGGGCCGCTTCACGGCCTCGCGCATTGCTCGATATGGCTGGTTCATCCATGCACCGCTATAACTCCGCTTGACGGGCGTGAAGTGAATCCGATCACGGCTATACGAATATGCTTCCTGCTGAACCAGCGCGGTCCGGAGAAGCTCCTTAACCCGGCGTGTCTCTATCGCTTGCGGAGAGTCCCCTTCAACTGGGATAGCCTCTAACCGCGCGGCGGCTGCAACAAGGTTGTCCATAGGATTAGAATAATGACCCAGGGGCGTCTGGACCAGCGGAGGAACCACAATGTTCTACTCAGGAGGTTCCATCAGGCGAGGTTGGACCGTCGCCCCTTCCCCTGGTGCCTCAGTCCGGTTTGTCTCCAGGTACTGCGGCGGATTACTGGGTCCAGCTCCTGGAGTGTGAAAGAGATTTCGGGGGTCAAACCCTAACGGCAGACGTGATCTGTGCTTCCGCTTCAAGACCTCCTGTGATGCATTCTGGTCAAGCATGAGCTCATAGGCCTGGGCGTCCAAAGCGGCCCGCTCTGCAGCCATCCTGTGCTTCTCTGCTGCCAGATCCGCTTTGGCTTGCACGATCTGCTCTCTCACTTTTGCAATCTCTGCATCATGGGCCTCCTAATCCGCCGGATTGGCTTTTGCCATAAGCGCGGCTAGTGCATCAAACAGATCAGATAGAACTTGAACCGGCGGGCACACAAGGCCTCCTGCCCCTGCTGCCGCTGCCACTGCTGACCGGGAGAGCATTGCTGCGGCGGTCGAAGAATGATTCGCCGCCTGGGTGCCGGCCATGAATATTCCAACCTGGTTGATCTGGCCCCGGGGGTCCGGAATACTGTCGCCATCGGAACAGCCCCTAACCTGGTCGTCTTGCAACTGGTATAGCGATTCGGTCTCTCCGGTTGAGGACTCGTCGTCGGAATAGACGACGGTCTCACTACCGTGTTCTGACTCGTCCTCACGCTCTCCTCCGTGGATGACTCCAACAAAGGCACACTTCATGGCCGGTTTAGCCTGGGTAGATCTCGCACGCTGAGCCGTCTCGACGAGGTCGGTGCAGATGTCCGGCTCAGGTCCAGGCTCACCGATCTTGCCAATGAAAACGTGTATGCCACCAAAGGGGACCCGGTACCCGTACTCGATCGAATCGGCCTCGGGACCCCATCCTGCGTCGTCGATGTAGATCTTGCCACAACGACTCTTGGTCATCCGGCCCACAACATAGCCTTCGAGTCCCTTGAGCTTGCCCTCCAGGATTGTCAAACCATCGTGCGATAGCCCCACGGTGGGCGCCAACTGTCGTGGATTTGTCACGGCAGATGTCCTAGTGAAAGGACTTAGTCGTGGAGCCATCGCTACGGGTTTACTTGAAGGGGTTAAAGCGGACACAAAGACACGAGGGTTTATACTAGTTCGGCCCCTTCGATGAAGGTAAAAGCCTACGTCTAGTTGTGATGGAATTGATGTGATCTCGATGGCTAGGGAGCAAACAAGCTTCGCCTAGACTCGAGTTGTGGTCCTCTGTCTTGAACCGCCGCCGGGTCGTCCCCTTATATACACGGGTGACGCCCGTCGGTCCATAGAGTCCCAACCGGTTCATACTCGTATCCCGGTTGGTATCTCTCTATTCCTAACTTACAATACAAGCTATACATCAGGCCAGTTTACGGCTACAAGTTCTAAACCGACTACAGGCCTTGGGCCTTCATCTGCTTATACCACTAATGAAGTTAACCCGGCCCAAGTAGGCCGGTTTACGCCTAGTGGTAATATCCCCAACAGGTTGTGCGGTACTAGCTGCGGCAGTAGTGGCGGTAGTACCGCCCCAAGCAGTAGTACCGACCTTACCTCCGCGGTAGTACCGCTCTGGGCCCAGATCCTTGCTCCCCTCGTGTGCGCGGCAGTACTGCTGGGAGGGGATGGTAGTACCGCTGGTTCAACGGTAGTACCGCCCGCCCAAGCGGTAGTACCGCTTTGTGCGTGGCTGCTTGGGGGGTAACGGTTGGATTGTTTCCCCCACTATATAAAGGGGTCTTCTTCCCCAAAGTTGACTTACCTCTTCCCCCAAAAAGCTCCATTTTTTGCTCCAAGCTCCATTTTTGCCCGATATCTCTCCCTAGCCAATCAAACTTGTTGATTTGATCGGGATAGGTTGAGAAGGCCCCGATCTACACTTCCACCAAGAGAAATTTGATTCCCCCACTAATCCCTAGCGGATCTTGTTACTCTTGGGTGTTTGAGCACCCTAGACGGTTGAGGTCACCTCGGAGACATAATGCATTGTGGTGAAGCTTCGTGGTGTCGTTCGGAGCCTCCAATTAAGTTGTGGAGATAGCCCCAACCTTGTTTGCAAAGGTTCGATCGCCGCCTTCAAGGGCACCAATAGTGGAATCACGGCATCTCGCATTGTGTGAGGGCGTGAGGAGAATACGGTGGCCCTAGTGGCTTCTTGGGGAGCATTGTGCCTCCACACCGCTCTAACGAAGACGTACTTCCCCTTAAAAGGAAGGAACTTCGGTAACACATCCTCGTCTCCATCGGCTCCACTCTTGGTTATCTCGTGCCTTTACTTGTGCAAGCTATTTGTGTTGTATCCCTTGCTTGCTTGGGTACTTGTTGTTGTTGCATCATATAGGTTGTTCACCTAGTTGCATATTTAGACAACCTACTTTGATGCAAAGTTTAATTTGGTAAAGGAAAGCTAAAAATTGTTAGTTGCCTATTCACCCCCTCCCTCTAGTCAACTATATCGAGCCTTTCAATTAGTATCAGAGCCTCGTCTCTTTATTAAGGACTTTGCCGTCCGAAGAGTATGGTTGACACCGTAGACGATGGGGAGGAGGAGCACTCCAGTGTGAATCCGATCTCGTCTACGGGTGATGGGGAACCGCGGTGTCCCATGAGGAATTCAATGTGGCCTTGGACACATTGAAAACCTCCATGACAACCACGGTTGAAAGCATGTTTAATAAATTCTTAGAAGGACTTAAGCTACCTACCTCGCCGTTGAAAGTGGGTGATCCCACTAACAAGGTGACGGATGCTAACTCCGACAAGGGGGAAGCTAATAGTGAGAAGGGTCCTTCTACTATTGGTAGAAATGGCATCGTCATCTTTGCCCATGTGGAACCTCCAACTTATGGAGGACCGATTCCCTCTACTCATTTTAATCATGCCGGCCCTCCTCCTAAGATTGTGAAAAATGAGGATTTTGATTCTTGGGTGTATCGCTTCAAGCATCATTTAAATCATGTGAATACTAATCTTTGGAGAATCATTGAAGAAGGTTTCTATCCACATGACCGAAGCAACTTCACCCCTAGAGAAGCAGTGGATAATCAATTCAATGAGAATGCTCTCTTCATCATCCAAGATGCTATCCTCCCCGAAGATCTCCCTCATCTCCGACCCCATGCCATGGCCAAAGACGCATGGCAATGCATTGTGTCTCTTTATCGGGGAAGCACAAGCATTCAACACTCCAACTAGGAAGTGGTGCAAGATGAAGCCGATGAGTTTGCAATGAAAGAAGATGAAGAACCTCGTGAGCTCTTCCGGAGAGTAACCAAACTTGCGGTCTCACTCCGAGATCATGGGAGCAAGGACACGGATGACAATTGGACCAAACGCAAGTTCCTCATGGCCATGATGCCCTACAACAAGGCCATGTCCTCCGTCATTCGTCAAAGACCGGACTTCCACTCCATGACCTCAAGTGAAGTGTTGGATGAGTTCGTTGCAATGAGCATTTTGGACAAGACCGCCGATAACGCGGTGCTCTGCTCTCAAAGGGCAAAGAAGCCCAACCTTGCATTGAAGGCCAAGGTTATTGTGGAAGAAGAGGAAGATGAGGAGAGAAACCCCGAAGATACAAAATATGATTATCATGAGCACATGGCTCTTGCTTCAAGGCAATTTTGGAGAAAGAAGAACTCAAGGCCCAATTTCAACAAGAACAACTCAAGTGGCTTCAAGGGCAAGCAATGAGTAAGAACTTGTTACAACTGTGGCAATGTGAGCCATTTCGTTGTGGATTGTCCTTACATGAAGCAGGAAGACAATGGTGGCAAGCTCATCCGAAAGGACAAAGCCAAGTACTTCCCCAACAAGAACAACTTCACCAAGAAGATTCCTACTCGAGGGTTGGTGGTTCAAGAACAATGCGGTACATGTAGATGCCCCTATGTCATCATGCGATTTGCTTGTAAACATCTAAGTCCTCTACGCCAACTCTGACTGTGGTCAGGTATCGATCAACACTGTATGTGACTCACATGTCAGCATCTATTAGCTAGGAAATATGATTACGGGTCAACCAACAAATAAAATAGGGTACCAATCATACACTCTTCCTGTCAGGTTTTTCTTTTGTTTGCATGGTGCTTGCATTTGGCCTTTTGTCTTACGCATGAAAACACTAGAAATGATTTACCATATATAGTCGTGTTACAGAATGCTAATAGATGGCTGGGTGGCTGTATGTACAGTAGTATCCAACTTACGGTCGTGGCCCATATATCTTGATGTGCCGGACATGGGTGTCCCTCCCATTCAGGTGATTGGCCAACACCGAGATTTGGAGCATAAATGTATGAATAAATGTTTCTCTGCACAAATATGCCAAGAAAAAGAATCATGCAACTGTCTGCAAAGGCAGCAAAACTAAGCAGTGGGATCCAAACAATATCATTCTTATATTAGTTCTGAAATCCTCACATATTTCTAAAGTGTACTCGTAGGCAAATTATATGTCAAATTGGAAGCTAATGGCATATTACAACACTGAAATGAGTTAGGTGAACATATCAGATATTCTTGCAAAATTGTCAAAGCCTAACGAAAATTTAGCTGCTAGCAAGACAACATTAATAACATAGTAAACCATGAAATTCATGCAAGCCGTGGCCTGCACAGCCAGTGTGCTGAAAATATGAATCATCTAACATGTTGACATGGAGTTTAATTATTACAGGAACTGCAAACATAAATCCATATGTAGTAATGTCATCAGATGTCCTGAAATTTCAATGCCTAGAGGAAGGAAAATAAAGGCATCATAGGCCTGACATGATTAAGTTACAAAAATCCATACCGGCGATCAGTGCCAGATAATGATATATGAACCCATCCTACCGGCTTCAAAAGGACCACCGTTTTAATTTCCTGGAAGCATGGTAAATATAGTGGCTCATTATTTCAGATCAAAGACAATATTATCACTGTAAATTTGAATTTTCAAGGATCGGTTCACTGTTCACTAGACAACTATGCGCAATGCAGAGGAATTGCAGAAAGAGATCAAGTTTCCCAATCAATATTTCAATAAGGTAATCCTATGATAGTCTTCTTCTTCTTCTTTTTTGCCGGAATCATATGATATGTCAGAATATGATGCGATAATAAGGTAGTGAAATCCATGACTACAACACATCGCATCAGAACATGCAGTAGCCCCCAGCTCTGGAAACTCGAATGCACAGACCAGACTATTTCTTAGTTTGGTACAAGATCAGGACCAGGATGAGAAATTGAACTGAAAGGGGCAGGCATCAAATGCCAACAACATTTGCAGAGTGCTCTCACCATCAAGCACAGATCATCATAAGTTATAATTCAGAGATGCGTGTGTGCGTGCTCTCACTGGGCACCTCACTGCTATGTTCAGAAACGAGGTGTTACCTTGAGATTGTGGAAGCCGTCGCCGGCCCGGATGGAGATCTTGCTGCGTGTGTAGCTCTCGTCCAGCTTAAAATCCAGGTAGAGCACAACAAGCTGAAACCCCCCCCCCCCCAGCAACAAACAAATTCAGAAACAGAAAAAGATCACGCGCCATCCAAACCAAATCGAGCAGGAGCAGCTCGGCGACTCATAGCACTCACCTGCAGCTGTACCTTCTTCTGGAACTGGATGTTGACCAGGTGCGGTTGCGCGCCGTCCGACCTAACAAAAATAAAGTCCACCACCAACGATGGCTCGGCTCAGCCTGTGATTCCACGAGACAGAACAAGGAGAGATTTTGATGGGGAGGATGGGTGCGGGGCGCTGACTGCCAGTACGTGTCGAGGCTGTCGTCGCGGATGGAGGTGATGCCGTTGCCGGGCTTGCAGGAGATGACGCTCCAGGCCGCCGTCTTGGCCATCTCCCGCATGTTGCCCTCCACCGTCAGCCCCGGGCATCCCTTCAGTCGCCCGCCGCCGGCGCCACCAGCGGCGTGAGACGGGGAGCGGCGGGCGCGCGGCTACCGGCGTGGGGCACGCAGCGGGGGGCATGGGGGCGGACGGACGGAGGAGAGGAGGTGGAAGGGAGGCCAGCGGCGAGTGGGTTGGGAGAGGAGAGGAGGTTGGGGATCTGGATCGGGCTGCGTGGTTTTTTTAGACAGACGGGGGTGGGTGGTGTGGGACGGTTGGTGCGGTGGGAGGAGGTGGTGGGGTGGACACGCTTAGTAGTAGCGTTGGGGTCTTACCTGCGCTACTATTACTTACTTAGTAGTAGCTCCAGTTTTATACCCCTCCCTACTACTATGGCCTATCCCGGGAGCATTATTGGAGACCATTTAGTAGCAGCGCAGGTTTATACCCCTCGCTACTACTATCAACTTAGTAGTAGCGCAGTTTTTATATCCCTTGCTACTACTAATTAGCGGTAGCGCCCATTTTTAAACTGCGCTACTGATAAACTTCTGTGTATAAGGTTTTCCCTAGTAGTGTTGAATAAGAGTTTTCAATGAAAGACCTCGACGAAGCTGCTTATATATTGGGCATCAAGATCTATAGAGATAGATCAAGACGCTTAATAGGAGTTTCACAAATCACATACCTTGATAAACTTTTGAAGAAGTTCAAAATGGACCAGTCAAAGAAAGGGTTCTTGCCTGTGTTAGAAGGTGTGAAATTGAGTCAGACTCAATGCCCGACCACTGCAAAAGATAGAGATAAAATGAAAGTCATTCCCTATGCCTCAGCCATAGGTTTTATCATGTATGCTATGATGTGTACCAGACTTAATGTGTGCCTTGCCATAAGAATGGCAGGGAGGTACCAAAGTAATCCAGGAGTGGATCACTGGATAGTGGTCAAGAACATCCTGAAGTACATGAGAAGGACAAAGAATATGTTTCACATTTTTGCAGGTGACAAAGACATCGTCGTAAATGGTTACGTCAATGCTAGCTTTGACACTGATCCAGATGACTCTAGGTCAAGAACCGGATACATATTTATTTTGAATGGTGGAGCTGTCAGTTGGTGCAGTTCCAAGCACAGCGTTGTGGCGGTATCTACGTGTGAAGCGGAGTACATAGCTGCTTCGGAAGCAGCAAATGAAGGAGTCTAGATGAAGGAGTTCATATCCGACCTAGGTGTAATATCTAGTGCATCGGGTCCAATGAAAATGTTTTGTGACAATACTGGAGCAATTGCCTTGGCGAAGGAATCCAGATTTCACAAAAGAACCAAACACATCAAGAGACGCTTCAACTCCATCCGTGATCAAGTCAAGGAAGGGGACACTAAGATTTGCAAAATACATACGGATCTGAATGTAGCAGCCCTATTGACTAAGCCTCTTCCATGAGCCAAACATGATCAGCACCAAGACTCCAAGGGTGTTAGAATCATTATAATGTAATCTAGATTATTGACTCTAGTGCAAGTGGGAGACTGAAGGAAATATGCCCTAGAGGCAATAATAAAGTTGTTATTTTATATTTCTTTATTCATGATCAATGTTTATTATTCATGCTAGAATTGTATTGATCGGAAACCTAAATGCACGTGTGAATACATAGACAAATAATGTGTCCCGAGTGAGCCTTTACTTGACTAGCTCGTTGATCAAAGATGGTTAAGGTTTCCTAACCATGTACATGAATTGTCATTTGATAATGGGATCACATCATTAGGAGAATGATGTGATGGACAAGACTCAATCGTTAGCTTAGCATTATGATCATTCAGTTTTATTGTTATTGATTTCTTCATGTCAAATACATATGCCTTTGACTATGAGATTATACAACTCCCGGATACCGGAGGAATGCCTTGTGTGCTATCAAACGTCACAACATAACTGGGTGATTATAAAGATGCTCTACAAGTATCTCCGAAGGTGTTTGTTGAGTTGGCATATATCGACATTAGGATTTGTCAGTCCGAGTTTCGGAGAGGTATCTCTGGTTCTTCTCGGTAGTGCACATCATCAGAAGCCTTGCAAGCAAAGTGACTAATGAGTTAGTTATAGGATGATGTATTACGGAACGAGTAAAGAGACTTGCCGGTAATGAGATTGAACTTGAAGATACCGATGATCGAGTCTCGGGCAAGTAACATTTCGATGGACCAATGGAATAACGTATGTTGTCGTAACGGTTCGACTGATAAAGATCTTCGTAGAATATGTAGGAGCCAATGTGAGCATCCAGGTTCTGCTATTTTTTATTGACCAGAGAGGTGTCTCGGTCATGTCTACACAGTTCTCAAACCCGTAGGGTCCGCACGCTTAACGTTGGATGACGATTTAGTATTATATGAGTTATGTGATTTGGTGACTGAATGTTGTTTGGAGTCCCGGATGAAATCACAGACATGACGAGGAGTCTGGAAATGGTCGAGAGGTAAAGATTGATATTTAGGACGATGGTATTCGTGAAGGAAATATGCCCTAGAGGCAATAATAAAGTTGTTATTTATATTTCCTTATATCATGATGAATGTTTATTATTCATGCTAGAATTGTATTAACCGGAAACTTAGTACATGTGTGATGATACCGACGATCGAATCTCGGGCAAGTAACATACCAATGACAAAGGGAACAACATATGTTGTTACGCGGTTTGACTGGTAAAGATCTTCGTACAATATGTAGGAGCCAATATGAGCATCCAGGTTTCGCTATTGGTTCTTGATCGGAGATTTGTCTGGATCATGTCTACATAGTTCTCGAACCCGTAGGGTCCATACGCTTAACGTTCGATGACGATTTGTATTATGAGTTATGTGTTTTGATGACCGAAGTTTGTTTGGAGTACCGAATGAGATCACGGACATGACGAGGAGTCTCGAAATGGTCGAGACATAAAGATCTATATATTGGAAGGCTATATTCAGACATCGGAAAGGTTCCGAGTGATTCGAGTATTTTTCGGAGTACCGGGGAGTTACGGGAATTCACCGGGAGAAATAATGGGCCTTATTGGGCCATACGGGAAATAGAGGAGGCAGGCCAAGGGGAGGTGGCACCCCCATGGGTCCGAATTGGATTAGGGGAAGGGGGTGGCGCCCCCCTTGCCCTTTCCTACTCCCTCTCTCCTTGCTTCTCTCCTACTCCTAAAAGGGAAAAGATTCCTACTAGGACTTGGAAGTCCTAGTAGGACTCCATACACTTGGCGAGCCCCTAGGGGGCCGGCCTCTCTCCCTCCCTCCTTTATATACGGTGGCAGGGGCACCTCAAATACACACAAGTTTCTCTTAACCATGTGCGGTGCCCCCTCCACAGCTACACACCTCGATCATACCATCGTAGAGCTTAGGCAAAGCCCTGCGCTGGTAGCATCATCATCACCGTCACCATGCCGTCGTGCTGACGGAACTCACCCTCGCCCTCAACTGGATCAAGAGCAAAAGGGACGTCATCGAGCTGAACATGTGCTGAATGCGGAGGTGCCATACGTATGGTACTTGGATCGGTTGGATTGCAAAGACGTTCGACTACATCAACCGCGTTATTGAAACGCTTCCGCTTTCGGTCTACGAGGGTACGTGGACACACTGTCCCCTCTCGTTGCTATGCATCACCTAGATAGATCTTGTGTGATCATAGATTTTTTTTTTGAAATTACCGCGTTCCCCAATAGTGACATCCGAGCCAGGTCTATGCGTAGATGTTATATGCACGAGTAGAACACAAAGAGTTGTGGGCGATAATAGTCATACTGCTTACCACCAACATCTTACTTTGATTCGGCGGTATTGTTGGATGAAGCGGCCCGAACCGACATTACATGACCGTGTTCATGAGATTGGTTGTACCGACGTGCTTTTGCACACAGGTGGCTGGCGGGTGTCAGTTTCTCCAACTTTAGTTGAATCAAGTTTGACTACGGCCGGTCCTTGTTGAAGGTTAAAACAACACACTTGACGAAAAATCGTTGTGGTTTTGATGCGTAGGTAAGAACGGTTCTTGCTAGAAGCCCATAGCAGCCACGTAAAACTTGCAACAACAAAGTTGAGGACGTCTAACTTGTTTTTGCAGGATATGCTGTGATGTGATATGGTCAATACATGATGTGATATAATTTGTTGTATGAGATGATCATGTTTTGTAACAAAGTTGTCGGCAACTGACAGGAGCCATATGGTTGTCGCTTTATTGTATGCAATGCAATCGCCATGTAATTGTTTCACTTTATCACTAAGCGGTAGCGATAGTCGTAGTAACAATAGTAGGGGAGACGACAACGATGCTACGGTGGAGATCAAGGTGTCGCGCCGTTGATGATGGAGATCATTACGATGCTTCGGTGATGGAGATCATGAGCACAAGATGATGATGGCCATATCATGTCACATATTTTGATTGCATGTGATGTTTATCTTTTATGCATCTTATTTTGCTTGGTATGGCGGTAGCATTATAAGATGATCCCTTACTAAATTTCAAGGTATAAGTGTTCTCCCTGAGTATGCACCATTGCTACAGTTCTTCGTACTGAGACACCACGTGATGATCGGGTGTGATAAGCTCTACGCTCACATAGAACGGGTGCAAGCCAGTTTTGCACACGCAGAATACTCAGGTTAAACTTGACGAGCCTAGCATATGCAGATATGGCCTCGGAACACTGGAGACCGAAAGGTCGAGCGTGAATCATATAGTAGATATGATCAACATAGTGATGTTCACCATTGAAAACTACTCCATCTGACGTGATGATCAAACATGGTTTAGTTGATTTGGATCACGTGATCATTTAGATGACTAGAGGGATGTCTATCTAAGTGGGAGTTCTTAAGTAATATGATTAATTGAACTTTAATTTATCATGAACTTAGTCCTGGTAGTTTTTGCAAATTATGTTATAGATCAATAGCTCGTGTTATAGCTTTCCTATGTTTTTATATGTTCCTAGAGAAAACTAAGTTGAAAGATGATAGTAGCAATGATGCGGACTAGGTCCGTGATCTGAGGTGTATCCTCATTGCTACACAGAAGACTTATGTCCTTGATGCACCGCTAGGTGATAGACCTATTGCAGGAGCAGATGCAGACGTTATGAACATTTGGCTAGCTCAATATGATGACTACTTGATAGTTTAGTGCACCATACTTTACGACTTAGAATCGGGACTTCAAAAACGTATTTGAAACGTCATGGAGCATAAGAGATGTTTCAAGAGCTGAAATTGGTATTACAAACTCATGCCCGTCTCAAGAGGTATGAGACCTCTGACAAGTACTTTTCCTAAAAGATGGAGGAGAATTGCTCATCTAGTGAGCATGTGTTCAGAATGTCTGGGTACTACAATCACTTGAATCAAGTGGGAGTTAATCTTCCAGATAAGATAGTGATTTAAAGAGTTCTCTAGTCACCATCACCAAGTTACTGGAACTTCGTGATGAACTATAGTATGCAAGGGATGACGAAAAAGATTCCCGAGCTCTTCGTGATGCTAAAATCGACGAAGGTAGAAATCAAGAAAGAGCATCAAGTGTTGTTGATTAAACAAGACCACTAGCTTTAAGAAAAGGGCAAAGGGAAAGAAAGGGAACTTCAAGAAGAATGGCAAGCAAGTTATCACTCCTGTAAAGAAGCCCAAAGTTGGACCTAAGCCTGAAACTGAGTGCTTCTACTGCAAAGTAAATGGTCACTAGAAGTGGACCTACCCCAAATATTTGGCGGATAAGAAGGATGGCAAACTGAACAAAGGTATATTTGATATACGTATTATTGATGTGTACCTTACTAGTGCTCATAGTAATCCCTGGGTATTTGATACTTGTTCAGTTGTTAAGATTAGTAACTCGAAACAGGAGTTGCAGAATAAATAGAGACTAGTTGAGGATGAAGTGACGATGTGTGTTGGAAGTGCTTCCAAGATTGATATGATCATCATCGAGCGCTCCCTATACTTTTGGGATTAGTGTTAAACCTAAATAAATGGTATGTGGTGTTTGCGCTGAGCATGAATATGATTAGATCATGTTAATTGCAATACGGTTATTCATTTAAGACAGATAATAATTGTTATTCTGTTTACATGAATAAAACCTTCTATGGTCATACACCCAATGTTGATGGTTTATTGAATCTCGATCATGGTAATAGACATATTCATAGTATTGATGCCAAAAGATGAAAATTTGATAAGGATAGTGCAACTTATTTGTGGCACTGCCGTTTGGGTCATATCGGTGTAAAGTGCATAATGAAACTCAATAAAGATGGACTTTTGGAATCACTTGATTATGAATCATTTGAGGCTTGCCAACCGTGCCTTATGGGCAAGATGACTAAAACTCCGTTCTCCAGAACAATGGAACGAGCTAGTAACTTATTAAAAATAATACATGCCAATGTATGCGGTCCAATGAGTGTTGATGCTCGTGGCAGGTATCATTATTTTCTGACTTTCACAGATGATTTGAGCAGATATGGGTATATCTACTTAATGAAACACAAGTCTGAAACATTTGAAAAGTTCAAAGAATTTCAGAGTGAAGTGGAGAATCATCATAACAAGAAAATAAAGTTTCTACGATCTGATCGTGGAGGAGAATATTTGAGTTACGAGTTTGGCCTTCATTTAAAACAATGTGGAATAGTTTCACTGCTCATGCCACCTGGAACACCACGGCGTAATGGTGTGTCCAAACATCGTAACCACACTTTATTGGATATGGTGCCATCTATGATGCCTCTTACCGGTTTACCACTATCGTTTTGGGGTTATGCATTACAGATAGCTGCACTCACGTTAAACAAGGCACCATCAAAATCCGTTGAGATGACGCCTTATGAACTGTGGTTTGGCAAGAAACCAAAGTTGTCGTTTCTTAAAGTTTGGGGCTGTGATGCTTATGTGAAAAAGCTTCAACCTGATAAGTTCGAGCCCAAATCGGAGAAATGTATCTTCATAGGATACCCAAAAGAAACTGTTGGGTACACCTTCTATCACAGATCCAAAGGCAAGATATTTGTTGCTAAGAATGGATCCTTTCTAGAGAAGGAGTTTTGTCTCGAAAGAAGTGAGTAGGAGGAAAGTAGAACTTGATGAGGTAATTGTACCTTCTCCCGGATTGGAGAGTAGTTCATCACAGAAATTAGTTCCAGTGATTCCTACACCAATTAGTGAAGAATCTAATGATGATGATAATGAAACTTCAGATCAAGTCACTATCGAACCTCCTAGGTCAACCAGAGTATGGTCTGCACCAGAGTAGTACGGTAATCCTATTCTGAAGTCATGTTACTAGACATGATGAACCTACGAACTATGAGGAAGCGATGATGAGCCCAAATTCCGCGAAATGGCTTGAGGCCATGAAATCTGAGACGGGATCCATGTATGAGAATGAAGTGTGGACTTTGGTGGACTTTCCCAACGATCCGCAAGCCATTAAGAATAAATGGAACTACAAGAGGAAGATGGACACTGATAGTAGTGTTACTATCTACGAAGCTCGACTTCTCGCAAAAGGTTTTCAACAAGTTCAAGGAGTTGACTACGATGAGGCTTTCTCACCCGTAGCGATGCTTAAAGTCTGTTTGAATCATTTTAGCAGTTGCTGCATTTTATGATTATGAAATTTGGCGGATGGATGTCAAAACTACATTCCTGAATGGATTTCTGGAAGAAGAGTTGTATATGATGCAACTAGAAGGTTTTGTCGATCCAAAGGGTGCTAACAAAGTGTGCAAGCTCCAGCGATCCATTTATGGACTGGTGCAAGCCTCTCGGAGTAGGAATAAACACTTTGATAGTGTGATCAAAGCATATGGTTTTATATAGATTTTTGGAGAAGCCTGTATTTACAAGAAAGTGAGTGGGTGCTCTGTAGCATTTCTAATATTATATGTGGATGACATATTGTTGATTGGAAATGATATAGAAATTCTGGATAGCATAAAGGGATACTTGAATAAGAGTTTTTCAATGAAAGACCTCGGTGAAGCTGCTTACATATTGGGCATCAAGATCTATAGAGATAGATCAAGACGCTTGATAAGATTTTTCAATGAGTAAATAAATTGACAAGTTTTTGATAGAGTTCAAAATGGATCAGTCAAAGAAGGAGTTCTTGTCTGTATTACAAGGTGTAAAGTTATGTAAGACTCAAAGCCCGACCATGGCAGAAGATAGAAAGAGAATGAAAGTCATTCCCTATGCCACAGTCATAAGTTCTATAAAGTATGATGTGCTGTGTACCAGACCTATTGTGTACCTTGCCATGAGTTTGGAAAGGTGGTACAATAGTGATCTAAGAGTAGATCACTGGACATCGGTCAAAATTATCCTTAGTGAGAACTAAGGAAATGTTTCCCGGTGATGGGGGTGATAAAGAGTTCATCATAAAGAGTTACGTCGATGCAAGCTTTTACACCGATCAAGATGACTCTAAGTCTCAATCTGGACACATATTGAAAATGGGAGCAATTAGCTAGAGTACCTCTATGCGGAGCATTGTAGACATAGAATATTTGCGAAATACGTACGACTCTGAATGTGACAGACTCGTTGACTAAACTTTTCTCATAAGCAAAACATGATCACACCTTAGTACTCTTTGGGTGTTAATCACATAGCAATGTGAACTAGATTATTGACTCTAGTAAACCCGTTGGTTGTTGGTCACATGGAGATGTGAACTATGGGTGTTAATAACATATAGATGTGAAATATTGATGTTAAATCACATGGCGATGTGAACTAGATTATTGACTCTAGTGCAAGTGGGAGACTGAAGGAAATATGCCCTAGAGGCAATAATAAAGTTGTTATTTATATTTCCTTATATCATGATAAATGTTTATTATTCATGCTAGAATTGTATTAACCGGAAACTTAGTACATGTGTGGATACATAGACAAAACATATTGTCCGTAGTATGCCTCTACTAGACTAGCTCGTTAATCAAAGATGGTTATGTTTCCTAACCATAGACATGTGTTGTCATTTGATGAACGAGATCACATCATTAGGAGAATGATGTGATGGACATGACCCATCCGTTAGCTTAGCATTATGATCGTTACAGTTTCATTGCTACTGCTTTCTTCATAACTTATACATGTTCCTCAGACTATGAGATTATGAAACTCACGACTACCGGAGGAACACCTTGTGTGCTATCAAACGTCACAACGTAAAATGGTGATTATAAATATGCTCTACAGGTGTCTCCGGAGGTGTTTGTTGGGTTGGCATAGATCAAGATTAGGATTTGTCAATCTGTGTTTCGGAGAGGTATCTCTGGGCCCTCCCGGTGATGCTCATCACTATAAGCCTTGCAAGCAATGTGACTCATGAGTTAGTTGCAAGATGAAGTATTACAGAATGAGTAAAGGGACTTGCCGGTAATGAGATTGAACTAGGTATGATGATGCCGATGATGGAATCTTGGGCAAGTAACATACCGATGACAAAGGGAACAATGTATGTTGTTATGCAGTTTGACCATAAAGATCTTCATGGAATATGTAGGAGCCAATATGAGCATCCAGGTTCTGCTATTGGTTATTGATCGGAGATGTGTCTCGATCATGTCTACATAGTTCTCAAACCCGTAGGGTCTGCACGCTTAACTTTCAATGATGATTTGTATTATGAGTTATGTGTTTTGACGACCGAAGTTTGTTAGGAGTCCTGGATGAGATCACGGACGTGACGAGAGGTCTCAAAATGGTCAGGATGTAAAGAACAATATATTGGGAGGCTATATTCAGACAACGGAAAGGTTCCGAGTGATTCGGGTATTTTTCGGAGTACTGGGGAGTTAGGGGAATTCACCGGGAGAAGTAATGGGCCTTATTGGGCCATATGCGATATAGAGGAGGCAGGCCAAGGGGAGGCGGCGCCCCCCCATGGGTCCGAATTGGACTAGGTGAAGGGGGCGGCGCCCCCTTGTCCTTTCCTACACCCTCTCTCCTTCCTTCTCTCCTACTCCTAAAAGGGAAATGATTCCTACTAGGACTTGGAAGTCCTAGTAGGACTCCATACACTTGGCGCGCCCCTAGGGGTCCGGCCTCTCTCCCTCCCTCCTTTATATATGGGGGCTGGGGGCACCCCAAAGACAGACAAGTTTCTCTTAACCGTGTGCGGTGCCCCCCTCCACAGTTACACACCTCGATCTTACCATCGTAGAGCTTAGGCAAAGCCCTGCACCAGTAGCATCATCATCACCGTCACCATGCTGTCGTGCTGACGGAACTCACCGTCGTCCTCAACTGGATCAAGATCACAAGGGACGTCATCGAGCTGAATGTGTGCTGAACATGGAGGTGTCGTATGTTTGGTACTTGGATCGGTTGGATCGCGAAGACGTTCGACTACATCAACCGCATTATTGAAATGCTTCCGTTTTCGGTCCACGAGTGTACGTGGACACTCTCTCCCCTCTCGTTACTATGCATCACCTAGATAGATCTTGCGTGATCGTCGGATTTTTTTGAAATTACCTCATTCCCTAACAATTCGGACATCAAAAGTGTTCCGGAATGTACCAGGTACTTATCGGAGTACCGGAGGTGTTACTGGAACTCCCGAGGGAAAGATATGGGCCATAAGAGGGGAGCACACCAGCCCACAAGGGGTGGTGCCCCCCCCATGGAAGGAGGCCGAGTGGGAGAAGGGAAATAGGGGGTTCGCGTTTCCTTCTCTCCTTCCCCTTCCCTTTCCCCCCTCGGGCAATTATGGAAGGGGGGAGGCCGAATTGGGGAAGACCCCAAGTAGGATCCGGCCTACTTGGGGCGCCCCTTGGCTGCCTCTCCTCCCCTCCCACCTATATATATGTGGGGATGGGGGCTCCTAGAACACAGAACATCAATTGTTAGTTGTGTGTGGCGCCCCCTCCAAAGTTTACGCCTCCGGTCATATCTTCGTAGTGCTTAGGCGAAGTCCTGCGCGGATCACTTCATCGTCACCGTCACCATGCTGTCGTGTTGACGGAACTCATCTACTTCCTTGACATCTTTTTGGATCAAGAGGACGAGGGATGTCATCGAGTTGAACATGTGCAGAACTCGTATGTGTCGTACGTTCGGTACTTGATCAGTCGAAGCTAGAAGAAGTTCGACTACATCAACCGCATTGTCAAACGCTTCCGCTTACAGTCTACGAGGGTACGTAGACACACTCTCCCCCTCATTTGTATGCATCTCCTAGATAGATCTTGCATGAGCGTGTGATTTTTTTTAAATTGCATGCTATATTTCCCAACAACTCTCGGCCTAATGCACGTTCGTGCGGTTCGGGCACAGTATCAAGAGTGTAGGTGTTGCGAATTTGTTCACTAGATAGGAGGCTTCGGATTGATCTATGTATTTATGTAGTCAGACTAGGGAAACTTTGTTTTTGCCACTCTAGCTTTTGACCACTTTGCTTATGCCACTCTAGAATTGGACTTTTCACTTTTGCCACTCTTAGTTTTTGACAATACATCACAATTGCCATTCTATGGAGAAAGCAATAATTTTTTAGTGGCAATTGTGATAATTGCCGAAATCTAAGAGTGGCAAAAGTGAAATGAAAAACAATTGCTTTGGCCACAAAATGGTATTTGTGATGTATTGTCAAAAGCTAAGAGTGGCAAAAGTGAAATGTCAAATTCTAGAGTGGCATAACAAAAGTGGGGAAAAGTTAGAGTGGAAAAAACAAAGTTTTCCCGTCAGACTATGTTGAATAATAATAAAGATGGTTGTGTGCATTAATTGATGTAGAGGAGGTAATCCTCCTTTTTTTGAAAGGTAGTGAATGGTACTAACCCTGCTTGACTACCTCTCCATGGGCTGCACTTTATGGAAAAAAGGACGACCTACATTAGACCCATGGGTTGTCAGCTAAATGAAACTCCAGGAAGTGTATAAAGCAAATATGTGTTTAAAAGTTTTCCTTCGGTGTTAGTGTTTCTTGTTCTCTCGGCGACGCCATGTCCCCGTTGAATTAGTTGTTCCCAACCACAATCGTTACCTCAGGCAGGAAACTCAGGTTGATTAAGGGGGGACCTTTGTATCTCCACCCGCCTTGGTCGAATCCTCGAGGTGATTGGCAGAATAGGGCTCGTTCAACAACACCCAATCTAATCTTTCGAGTTAGAATTCCAAACATGGCGACTAAGGGCACGCCGGCGGCGGAGGCTACGGCGAGCTCGGGGTCAGCGACCGACGTTGAGAGGATGATGGCTGAGTTAGGACTCTGTGAGGAGGACCTTGACGACATCGTCTATGATGAAAAGGAGGCACCTCCAGAGTGACTAGATGGATGGCGCTTGCTCGAGTTCACATCGACAAACCATATAGCAAGTTTTCGTTCTTCAAGAACATGAGCTCAGCATGGAATCTGTCACATGATGTCAAATTCAGCCCGCTGGAGGACAACCTCTACACAATTCAATTTTTCTGTCTTGGAGATTGGGAACGCGTGATGCAGGATGGACCCTGGAACTTCAGGGGTGATGATGTGATTATAACACCATATGATGGCATCACAAAACCCACGCTAGTGAAGCTGGATACTCTGGATATTTGGATTCAAATCCAAGATGTTCCTGACAAATATAGCCATCTAGTGCCGGCCTTGGCAGGGAAAGTTGGAGTGGCTCTATTTGTTGAGACACAGAACCAGGATTTCGCTAGGAATTTGTACCATGCCTCGGTCATAATTAATGTCCACAAGCCTCCGAAAAACTTTGTATTCATGATCCGGGACTCAGAGCGCCAAATCTATAAAGTGAAATACGAGAGGATCCTGGACTCGTGCACGGTATGTGTTGGGGAATGAAGCATGAAAATCAAAAAAATTCCTACGAACACCTAAGATCTATCTAAGAGAAGCATAGCAATGAGAGAGGAGAGTGTGTCTATGTACCCTCGTAGACCAAAAGTGGAAGTGTATATAACGCAGTTCATGTATTCGTACTCTTCGCGATCCGACCACGATCCATCCGATCTAGTGCCGAATGGACGGCACCTCCGAGTTTAGCACATGTCAGGATCAATGACATATCCTCCTCCTTGATCCAGCAAGAGAAGGTGGAGAAGTATATGGGATCACAACCAACACAACGGCGTGGTGGTGATGGTGGTGGTGGAGTCAGAATACCGATAGGGCTTCGCTAAGCGAAAAAACGTGGACGAGAACTGTCACTACAAAAAAATACACTTCCGTGATGATACGTGTTTGTCACAGTAGGTCGCGTTTTCTGTCATGCATGTACATCCATGACGATTTTATGACAGAATCAAGATAGTCATACCTGTGCTGTCGTAGAAGTGTTCAATGACATTACCAAAATTATCATCACGGAAGAGTCCACTTCCATGACGATAAATCGCGCGTCACAGAAGTGCTTTCGTCAAGGGTGACCAACACGAGGCATCCACCGTAACAGAACACGGTTAAGCTATCGGGTCCAGTTTTGGATCCGATAACCCGTTAATAGCCCGGAAAAACGGGGATTTTCCACGTGTAAAATCATCATTGGCTAGAGGAAACACGTGCCAGCTCCGCGTTGGCACAGGTGTCACTCATCCAATGGGCGAGATGCGCCTATGATATGTTGACACGTGGAACGGCCCAAAAGTGACCCATAAAGTTTAAATGGGCCGGCCCAACTAAAGGCCCACAAGATTTTGCGGACCATAATGGGCCGGCCCAGCTAAAGGCCCACGAGATTTTGCGGACCATAATTGGCTGGCCCAGCTAAAGGCCCAAAAGATTTTGCGGGCCATAATGGGCCGGCCCAGGTAAAGGCCCACAAGATTTTTGCGGGCCATAATGGGCCAGCCCAGGTAAAGGCCCACAAGATTTTTGTGGACCATAATGAGCTGGCCCAGCTAAAGGCCCACGAGATTTCGCTGACATTAATTGGCCGGCCTAGCTGTAGGCCCACAAAATTTTGAGGACCCTAGTAGGCCGACCCATTAACTGGCTGCCATGTTTTGGGCCAAATGCTGGCCCATATTTGATCCGGTCCATTAATGGTCTGCCATGTTCTGGCCTAATAATGGCCCATATGAGATCTGGCGCGTTAAAAGCCTACCACGTCCTGGGCCCAATTACAACCCAGATCAGGTCCGGCCCTTTAAGAGGCTTTGGGCTAAATTATGGCCCATATCAGATTCGGCCCATTTAGTAATTCAGCCTGATATTAGTTTTGGCCTGTTAAGGGCCCGTTTCACATTTCGGCCCTATATTAATTTCGGCCTGTTAAAAGCCCGTCATATAGTTGGGCAAACTACGACCCAGTTTGCATCCAGCCTGCTCGCAGCCGATAATCTGATTGGGACAAACAAGGACCGAGACAATTTTGGCCTGTTAAAAGCCCGTGATTTGATTGGCACAATCATGGGCTGGGGTCCTTTCAGGCTGCTGCCGGCCCGTGAGCTATTCGGCACGTTTCAGGCCCAACCTACTTCTCAGCCTCCTAAAAGCCCATTGAGTTTTCTTGCGAAAAGAGGGTCGGCGGTTTACTTGGCCTATTAAATGCCCGAATCTACTAATGGGCCAGTTTACATTTAGGCCTTTTAATGGACCAAGATGACGGGGCCCATGATGCGGATCATACATCACGATTGCATGACAGCCCGATTATGTACCGTAATTTTATGGTTTGGACGGTTTACTGCGAAGACAGGATACATATACAGTAAAATAACTTCAGCATCATGAATAAGAAAAACCCTAGACTATACAATAAAGAAATTACGGCATATTACATCCACTGGGCATCAAAGTTTGCCACTATGATAATAAAGCACAAGCAGACATCAGATTACATACACTGGGCATCAAAGATCGCCACCAGTGCAAATAAACACACCGACAAAATAATATACAAAACCGACATCACTTCAATAGAGTTCAAGAAAGGTTAGCCCTGCTAGGGAGCTGCAGCGCAAGCAACTGAGCAAGCTGATGAGACTGCGCTTGTTTAACACTTATATCCTCCTCACTCTGAAAGATAAACAAGCATACAGATGACAGGTTTTGCACATAAAAGTATCAGTGCTGACAATTCATCACATTTCTTCTTGTGAATAAAGTGACACAGTTTAAAATTACATTAACACAATATGGTATTGTTCAGGTCAAGACATGGAAGGAAATGACATTGTGAAGGAGTTGGCAGCTTCATGACACCACTGGATTACAGATCAAGAACTCATAAGTATCAATGGTTAGTGTGCTATCAATTTATCCCATTTCAGATTGGCAAATAAAGAGATGGTTTAAATAATAATAGAATGATATGACATTGTTCATAGTCAAGACATTGCAGAATATGACATTATGCTGTAGTGGGTAGGTTCACCACACCACTGGATTACGAATAAAGAACAGAAGCATACATGCAGTGCAAAAGAACATCACTTGCTCTTTATAGTTTAATTTACATCTTATGAAGAAGGAACTTGGTTGTACAACTGAAAATGTAAATTGAGAAGGACAAACTTTTGTTAATGAACTACATAATAAACTTTAAACATGCAATTTGATGCAAACACAAAAAATAAATAGCTGTCACAGTCATGCCTAACCAAACATACACAACAAAGTTTGAAGGCTTGAGAAGGACAAACTTACATTATTTGTGATGATAGGCTCTATAAAGCCCTTGTCCATGCTGATGGGGGGGGGGCAATTCAAGAAGTTTACCATAGAATCTTCTTCATAAGCATTGCCTTTATTCTACATTTTGTTTAGAGTAAATAGAGATGTGATAATATAAGAAAAAATGGAGAATATCTAAGATAAGATGAAGAGTGATGCTACATAACCAAGTAGCTATAAATGTAAGTACAGCGATACAGGCAAAAGGTACAGCCAAGAGCAATGCACAACTAAACTTCTTCAGTACCATCGGTGTTATCCAACCTTATGGTAAGAGTAAATATAGATCTGATGTGTAGAAAATGGAGGGCAAAGGAAAATAAGCTGCAGAGTGATGGTACATGAACAACTACATGTCAATATAAGTACACCGATAAAGGACAGCAAGTACTATCAAGAACAATGCAGAGCTAAAAAAATTCATTGGCATTGGATATATTCTACACTAATTTAACCATTCATACAAATGAGATAATTTGGAGCGAACAATTGATAAGAAAGCTATCATGCATACTGCTGTCACATAATGAACCAGGTATGTATGCAAGTACAGTGATATAGGACAACAGGTACTAACAAGAGCAAAGCAGCGGGCAACATATTTGCGATATCCTATCGTTCTTTTCAAACCAGAATTCTTCTTCAAGCAGATTTCCTGCAAAAAAGATCCGTAAGGCACATGCAGAAAAGTAGAAGTTCAAATTGTCATGTGATTTCATAGACAGTACCTCATCCTGGGAACGAGACCAGTGCATAACAAGATTTTTCCATTCAATGTCTTCTAAATTTAGCACAGGAGACATCACCAGAAATTCGTTTATAGACTTGCCATCAAAGTGTGATTTCCTCAGGTAACATCGATACTGCTGCAATGCTTCCTTGAAAAGCACAAGCATGCTTTGCTTGTCATGACTATCCAGATTGACCCTCTCCTACTTACAACAATGTAATGTAAATCATTGATGTGTTCAATCAGCAAAAAATAGGAAAATAATAACCATGAATAATAGCACTTACACGTAAGTTGGACAGGAAGATGTGAAAATGGTGTTTGTCTTCACTATAATCTTCCCATGATGGGAAAATATGGACGTAGTCCCGAACAACATTGAAAGCATTGTCTTTTAAACCGGGAATAACTAGAATGGGGTTCCAATCTGCAGGAATTGGCCGTCTGTGCAGTTGGGATAGGTCTTCGGCTGGTGGACTTGCTGTACTTTTTGCTGGAGTGGGATTTTTCTATGGTACGGCTAGTGCTATCGCAACTGAAATCAGTATACCTTTTGCTGGAGTGCTGGTCCTGTGGGGTGGGGCTAGTGGTGTGGCCAGTGAAGTATGGGTATAGTCTGCTGGAGTTGGTACTACGTTTTGTGTCACTGGTTGTACAGCCAATAGAAGTGGGGTGTTGTCTGATTTCTCCGGCACCACCATGTTTTTCAAGGACTTTGCTGGTGCTCCTTCAGGTTCGGCAATCACCCTCTTCATTTTTGATGTCTGATGCATAAGAACAACATTTGAGTGGAAAAACATGTTATGATGACAGATGGAATATGTACTGATAATGGATGGGCATGGCATCTCGACATATATGATGAGTGAACTAAGCAGATGGCGGTGCAACAAAGTAGAAGAAATGCAAGACAACATATGCAAGATACACGCAATCAATAAAACCTTGCCAAATTAGAACAGGCACCTTGATGGGTGAATAGGACATGCCATCTGCCTTTGACTCCTCGAGGTTAGCATAGTCATTAGGATAATATTCTGAACAAGAATCAACATGTGGGGAGCGTATGAGTTTCATTGCATCCAGAATGGCGGTCAATGCCTTGGTGCCAATTTTGTAAGTCATTGTAGTGTTTAGCTTGAAGAGTGGACTGCTGCTAGTGCGACATAAAGCAGCTACACAGATCATAGTGTAGATATAACGGGAAAACTGTAAGCATCAGAGTAAAATCAGCAAAGTGGAACTTGCTGGAATGTATGTGCTAGTACTGCCGGTATGGCTAGAAAGGCTTCGGATACTAGTTCTCTTCAACTGAAGGTGCGGTACTATTAATATAAGTGTAACTCTCAAAGGCGACATTGCTCCCCGCATTTCCTTGCTATTCTTATAGGATTCAAGTGGGCAGGCCACTACAAATACTATTCCTATGTTTACAAAATCCTACGAATCAAAGAGGCCCGAAGAGTTCAAAGTGTCCATCACAACCGACCGTATAGACCTCTACACTGCAAATGTCCCTGCTCATCTTCACTACAAGGAACATACTTTACTACTATCATACTCCCTCCGTTCCAAAATAATAGTCTTTGGTATAGGTCTTCGGCCGGTGGACTTGCTGTACTTTTTGCTGGAGTGGGATTTTTCTGTAGTACGGCTGGTGCTATGACAAATGAAATTGGTATACCTTTTGCTGGAGTGCAGCTCCTGTGTGGTGGGGCTAGTGGTGTGGCCAGTGAAGTATGGGTACAGTCTACTGGAGTCGGTCCTACGTTTTGTGTCACTGGTTGTACAGCCAATATAAGTGGGGGGCTGTCTGATTTCTCCGGCACCACCATGTTTTTCAAGGACTTTGCTGGTGCTCCTTCAGGTTCGGCAATCGCCCTCTTCCTTTTTTATGTCGGATGCACAAGAACAGTATTTGAGTGAAAAAACATGGTATGATGACAGATGGAATATGTATTGATAATGGATGGGCATGGCATCTCGACATATATGATGAGTAAACTAAGCAGATGGCCGTGCAACAAAGTAGAAGAAATGCAAGACAACGTATGCAAGATACATGCAATCAATAAAACCTTCCAAAATTGGAACAGGCACCTTGATTGGTGAACTGGACAGGCCATCTGCCTTTGACTCCTCGAGGTTAGAATAGTCATTAAGGATCATATTCTGAATAAGAATCAACAGGTGGGGAGCGTATGAGTTTCATTGCATCCAGAATGGCACTCAATGCCTTGGTGCCAATTTTGTAAGTCATTGCAGTGTTTAGCTTTAAGAGTGGATTGCTGCTAGTGCGACACAAAGCAGCTACACAGATCATAGTGTAGATATAACAGGGAAAACCATAAGCATCAGAGTAAAATCAGCAAAGTGGAACTTGCTGGAATATATGTGCTAATCTTCTTTGATGCGGCTAGAAAGGCTTGGATACCAGTTCTCTTCAAGCTGAAGGTGCGGTCTTTATTAATATCGATGTAACTCTCAAAGGCGACACAGGTCCCCGCATTTCCTTGTTATTCTTATAGGATTCAAGTGGGGAGGTCACTACAAATCCTATTCCTATGTTTACAAAATCCTACGAATTAAAGAGGCTCAAAGTGTCCATAACAACCGACCGTATAGACCTCTACACTGCAAATGTCCCTGCTCATCTTCACTACAAGGAACATACTGTACTACTATCATACTCCCTCCGTTCCAAAATATAAGTCTTGGTAGAGATTTCCACTATGGATCACATATAGATGTATCCATATACATTTTAGAGTGTAGATTCATTCATTTTGCTCCATATGTAGTCCATGGTGGAATCTATACAAAGACTTGTATTTAGGAACTGAGAGAGTACTTATTAAAGAAGAACAGAAGAGGAACATGCTAAAGAAGAGCAACCAGATTTTGGATAATAAAATGTTCGTTGCGCAGTGCCCACACATGATGAACTAGAGCACATTAAGAATGCAACTCCCTGCTGTCTCTCGACCATTTCAAGCGGTTGGATGAAGATCCTACGTCTCCTAACCCTTCTTCTTCCTCGTCTTTGATTCTTCCCATCTGAGAACACCTTGCAGGGCATGGCCGGACCACCAGCTCCCACCGCCTATGTTCCTCCGCCACCCCCACCCCATCCCCGCCCCCACCCGCGTCGAGTTTTCTTTGTTCGGCGAGGCCCCACCACTGCCCCCCCACAACCACCGTCCCCACCCGAGCCCCTTCGTTCGCACTGGCGAACTCCGGCGAGCTCTGAAAAATTGACTGACCCAATTTTGAAATTTAGTCTACTGTGATTTAACTAGTGTGGAATATAAAAGGGGAAAACCATAAGCATTAGGAGTATAGTGTTGAGCGTGCCATGGCGGATCTGAAGGTGCAAACCGGACAAAGGCAACTTCGCAACTAATGTTTGCTTTCAACTAGCAAGTAAGTGATGGACAAGAAATCAGAGTAAAGCAGTGGCGATCTATTTTCTTGCTGTGATAAATAAGTTGAGAAGATACGAAAGAGTACCGCCTCTGGTGTGGCGCCGTGTATGCATCTGCCGAGAATTTGACAGTGCTGCAGTAGCGATGGTTGTCGGCGGTGTGGAAGAATATCTAGGAGGGTAGACGGTGGCGGAGGGGCGCGGTGGACGAGACGGTCGTAGGAGTGGCGCCGGCAAGGTGGACGACGGCGGGGATGAAACGAGAGGACGGGATGCAAGGATCCCAGTCCGAAGCCGTGGATGAGAGAGGTCAATCTCTTGTAATGGACGGCGGTGTCGGGGTATCAGCTCCGGCATGGTGGAGGAGGATGGCGGTGGATGGGGTGGCGGATGGAGGAGGCTGGGGTGGAGAGGGTGTTTTTGCACCCACGGAGTACGAATGGGGAAATGGAGGTAGAGAGGAAGGGGGGAACCATGTCTTCAGGGCGCGCTTGTCTCCAATTCGAGGAAATTTACAAACTTAGCCCCCGTTTCAAATTTCCTACATCACAACAATATTAGTCGGTTGGGGATAGGACAGTAATCTCGCATACACCGAATATTTGCCGACGAGAGTTTGTTTTTGGCGCCCACCGTGTACGAATCGGGGAGGGAGTCGATTTCGGCTAAGGACACACTGTGTTTTGGCCCCACCGTGTATGAATCTGGGTGAGAGGCGGTAATATCACGTTGAGTGAAATTACAAACCTACCCTATCAAAACCTATAGAAATCGGGCAGATAGGCTTTGCGTGGCAGGGATAGGCAGTAGTAATTTCCATCTCGCAGATTTTGGTTTCGGGCGGTGATACGTCTCCAACGTATCTATAATTTTTTATTGTTCCATGCTATTATATTACCCGTTTTGGATGTTTATGGACTTTACTCTACACTTATATATCATTTTTGGGACTAACCTACTAACCGGAGGCCCAGCCCGAATTGATGTTTTTTTGCCTATTTCAGTGTTTCGAAGAAAAGGAATATCAAACGGAGTCCAAACGGAATGAAACCTTCGGGAGCGATCTTTTCAGAACAAACACAATCTAGGAGACTTGGAGTGGACGTCAAGCAGCAAAAGAGGCGTCCACGAGGGTGCTCGGCGCGCCCTAGGGGGTGGGCGCGCCCGCCACCCTCGTGGGCCCCTTGTGGCTCAACCGACCTACCTTCTTCGCCTATATATACTCTCGTACCCTAAAAACATCCAGGAGCACCAAGAAAAACTATTTCCACCGCCGCAACCTTCTGTATCCGCGAGATCCCATCTTGGAGCCTTTGCCAGCGCTCCGCCGGAGGGGGAATCGACCACGGAGGGCCTCTACATCATCTCCAAGGCCTCTCCGATGAGTTGTGAGTAGTTTACCACAGACCTTTGGGTCCATAGTTATTAGCTAGATGGCTTCTTCTCTCCCTTTGAATCTCAATACAAAGTTCTCCTCGATCTTCTTGGAGATCTATTCGATATAACTCTTTTTGCGGTGTATTTGTCGAGATCCGATGAATTGTGGGTTTATGATCAAGTTTATTTGTGAGAAATAATTGAATCTTCTCTGAATTCTTTTATGTGTGATTGGTTATCTTTGCAAGTCTCTTCGAATTATCAATTTGGTTTGGCCAACTAGATTGATCTTTCTTGCAATGGGAGAAGTGCTTAGCTTTGGGTTCAATCTTGCAGTGTCCTTTCCCAGTGACAGTAGGGGCAGCAAGGCACATATTGTATTGTTGCCATTGAGGATAAAAAGATGGGGTTTATATCACATTGCATGAGTTTATCCCTCTACATCATGTCATCTTTCTTAATGCGTTACTGTGTTCTTATGAACTTAATACTCTAGATGCGGCGGAGTGCATCGATGTGTGGAGTAATAGTAGTAGATGCGTAATCGTTTGATCTACTTGTTCTGGGCGTGATGCCTATATACATGATCATGCCTAGATATTCTCATAACTATGCACTTTTCTATCAATTGCTCGACAGTAATTTGTTCACCCACCGTAATACTTATGCTATCTTGAGAGAAGCCACTAGTGAAACGTATGGCCCCCGGGTCTATCTTTTATCAGATAAGTTTCCAATCTACTTTTATTTGCAATCTTTACTTTTCCAATCTATATAATAAAAATACCAAAAATATTTATCTTATCTTATTATCTCTATCAGATCTCACTTGCGCAAGTTACTGTGAATGGATTGACAACCCCTTTATCGCGTTGGTTGCGAGGTTCTTGTTTGTTTGTGTACGTGTTTGGGATTTTTGAGGAGCCTCCTACTGGATTGATACCTTGGTTCTTAAAAACCGAGGGAAATACTTACGCTACTTTGCTGCATCACCCTTTCCTCTTCAAGGGAAAACCAATGCAGTGCTCAAGAGGTAGCAAGAAGGATTTTTGGCGCCGTTGCCGGGGAGGTCTTTGCTCAAGTCAATACATACCAAGTACCCATAACAAACTCATCTCCCTCGCATTACATTATTTGCCATTTGCCTCTCGTTTTCCTCCCCCCCACCTCACCCTTGCTGTTTTATTCACCCTCTTTTTTCTGTTCACCTCTCTCTTTCACTTGCCTTTTGTGTGCTTATGTGTTGGATTGCTTGTCACGATGGCTCAAGATAATACCAAATTGTGTGACTTTTCCAATACCAATAATAATGATTTCCTTAGCACTCTGATTGCTACTCTTAATGAAGCTGAATCTTGTGAAACCAGCGCTGTTTTGTTGAATCTTGTTATGAAAGAGCAATTCTCCGGTCTTCCTAGTGAAGATGCTGCTACTCATCTAAATAACTTTGTTGATTTGTGTGATATGCAAAAGAAGAAAGATATGGATAATGA
The DNA here is from genome assembly GCA_021437245.1 of Aegilops speltoides. Lineage (NCBI taxonomy): Eukaryota > Viridiplantae > Streptophyta > Magnoliopsida > Poales > Poaceae > Aegilops > Aegilops speltoides. Next base: position 342,839,805 of record CM038144.1, read on the forward strand.
TACTGTTAAATTGAAGTTATTTCCGTTTTCACTTAGAGATCATGCTAAAACTTGGTTTTCGTCTTTGCCTAAAAATAGTATTGATTTATGAAATAAGTGCAAAGATGCTTTTATCTCTAAGTATTTTTCTCCCGCTAAGATCATCTCTCTTAGAAACGATGTCATGAATTTTAAACAACTTTATCATGAGCGTGTTTCCCAATCTTGGGAAAGAATGAAATTAATGATTCGCAATTGCCCTACTCATGGTTTGAATTTATGGGTGATCGTACAATTTTTTATGCCGGATTGAATTTTGTTTCTAAAAATCTTTTAGATTCGGCCGCAGGAGGCACTTTTATGGAAATTACTTTAGGAGAAGCTACTAAACTCCTTGATAACATTATGGTTAATTTTTCTCAATGGCACACCGAAAGATCTACTAGTAAAAAAGTTCATGTGATATAAGAGATGGATGAACTTATGAAATTATTTGCTACTAAGAGTGCTCCTATTGATCCCAATGATATGCCTTTGTCTACTTTGATTGAGAATAATAATGAATCTATGGATGTGAATTTTGTTGGTAGGAATAATTTTGGTAACAATGCTTATAGAGGAAACTTTAATCCTAGGCCGTTTCCTACTAATTCCTCTAATAATTATGGTAATTCCTACAACATCTCTTATGGAAATTTTAATAAGATGCCCTCTTATTTTGAGAATAGTGTTAAAGAATTTATGATCTCTCAAAAGAATTTCAATGCTTTGCTTGAAGAAAAAATGCTTAAAGTTGATGAATTGACTAGGAACATTGATAGACTTTCTCTTGATGTTGATTATTTGTAACTTTGATCTATTCCACCTAAGCATGATATCAATGAGTCTCTCAAATCCATGAGAATTTCTATTGATGAGTGCAAGGAAAGAACCGCTAGGATGCGTGCTAAGAGAGATTGCTTTGTAAAAGCGTCTTCTTCTAGTTTCTATGAAAATAAAGATGAAGATCTAAAAGTTATTGATGTGTCCCCTATTAAATCTTTGTTTTGCAATATGAATCTTAATAATGATGGGACTAGATATGAGTCAACTTTAGTTAAAAGGCGTCCCAATGATTCAGAGTTTCTATATCTTGATGCTAAATTTTGTAAAAGTGGGATTGGAGAGGTAAAAACTTTACATAGCAATGAACCCACTATTATGGATTTCAAGGAATTTAATTATGATAATTGTTATTTAATAGATTGTATTTCCTTGTTGCAATCCGTGTTGAATTCTCCTCATGCTTATAGTCAAAATAAAGCTTTTACCAAACATATTGTTGATGCCTTGATGCAATCTTATGAAGAAACAAAACTTGAATTGGAAGTTTCTATACCTAGAAAACTTTATGATGAGTGGGAACCTACTATTAAAATTAAAATTAAAGATCATGAATGCTATGCTTTATGTGATTTGAGTGCTAGTGTTTCCACGATTCCGAAAACTTTATTTGATGTGCTAGGTTTCCATGATTTTGATGATTGCTCTTTAAACGTGCACCTTGTGGATTCCACCATTAAGAAACCAATAGTAAGGATCAATGATGTTCTTATTATTTCAAATAGGAATTATGTGCCCGTAGACTTTATCGTTCTTGATATAGATTGCAATCTTTCATGTCCTATTATTCTTGGCAGACCTTTCCTTAGAACGATTGGTGCAATTATTGATATGAAGGAAGGGAATATTAGATTCCAATTTCCATTAAGGAAAGGCATGGAACCCTTCCCTAGAAAGAAATTCAAATTACCTTATGAATCTATTATTTGAGCGACTTATGAATTGAATACCAAAGATGGCAATACTTAGATCTATTCTCGCTTTTATGCCTAGCTAGGGGCGTTAAACGATAGCGCTTGTTGGGAGGCAACCCAATTTTATTTTTGTTCCTTGCTTTTTGCTTCTGTTTAGTAATAAATAATTCATATAGCTTCTGTTTAGATGTAGTTTTATGTTTTAATTAGTGTTTGTGCCAAGTAGAACCTATAGGATAACCTACGGTGATAGTTAATTTCATTCTGCTGAAAAACAGAAACTTTTGTGCTCACAAAAATAATTTTAGTAAATCACAGGAACGTGCTTTTGCGTTGATTATTTTGAAGTAGATCAACAGAAAAATTGCCCAGGACTTCCTATTTTGGTAGAATTTAAGAGTTCCATAAGTATTCGAAAGTTACAGATTGCTACAGACTGTTCTATTTTTGACACATTCTGTTTTTCGTGTGTTGTTTTGCTTATTTTAATGCATCTATGGCTAGTATCGGGGGGTATGGACCATAGATAAGTTGGAATACAATAGGTTTAACACCAATATGAATAAATAATGAGTTCATTACAGTACCTTATGTGGTGGTTTTTCTTTCTTGCACTAATAGAGCTTATGAGATTTCCTGTTGAGTTTTATGTTGTGAAGTTTTCAAGTTTTGGGTAAAGATTTGATGGACTATGGAATAAGGAGTGGCAAGAGCCTAAGCTTGGGGATGCCCATGGCACCCCAAGATAATTCAAGGACAACCAAAAGCCTAAGCTTGGGGATGCCCCGGAAGGCATCCCCTCTTTCGTCTTCGTCTATCGGTAACTTTACTTGGAGCTATATTTTTATTTGCCACATGATATGTGTTTTGCTTGGAGCGTCTTGTACGATATGATTCTTTGCCTTTTAGTTTACCACAATCATCCTTGTTGTACACAACTTTTGGGAGAAACCCACGTGATTTGGAATTTATTAGGATAGTCTATGTGCTTCACTTATATCTTTTGAGCTAGATAATTTTGCTCTAGTACTTCACTTATATCTTTTAGAGCACGGCGGTGGTTTAATTTTGTAGAAATTGTTGATCTCTCATGCTTCACTTATATTATTTTGAGAGTCTTTTAGAACAACATGGTATTTGCTATGGTTATAAAATTGGTCCTAGAATGATGGGCATCCAAGTTGGGTATAATAAAAACTATCATAGGAAGTGAATTGGATGCTATGATCAATTTGATGCTTGATAATTGTTTTGAGGTATAGAGGTGGTGATATTAGAGTCATGCTAGTTGGGTAATTGTGAATTTAAAGAATACTTGTGTTGAAGTTGGCAAGTTTCGTAGCATGCACGTATGGTAAAAGTTGTGTAACAAATTTGTTGCATGGGATGCTCTTTTGATTGCCTTCCTCATGTGTGGAGGTCGGGATCGTGCGATGGTTAACTCCTACAAACCCTTCCCGTAGGAGCATGTGTAGTAGTACTTTGCTTCGAGGGCTAATAGAACTTTTGCAATAAGTATATGAGTTCTTTATGACTAATGTGAGTCCATGGATTATACACACTCTTACCTTTCCATCATTGCTAGACTCTTCGGTACCGTGCATTGCCCTTTCTCACCTTGAGAGTTGGTGCAAACTTCGCTGGTGCATCCAAACCCCATGATATGATATGCTCTATCACACATAAACCTCCTTATATCTTCCTCAAAACATCCACCATACCTACCTATCATGGCATTTCCATAGCCATTCCGAGATATATTTCCATGCAACTTTCCACCGTTCCGTTCATCATGACACGTTTCATCATTGTCCTATTGCCTTGCATGATCATGTAGTTGACATCGTATTTGTGGCAAAGCCACCTTCATAATTTTTCATACATGTCACTCTTGATTCATTGCCCATCCCGGTACACCGCCGGAGGCATTCGTATAGAGTCATATCTTGTTTTAGTTTTGAGTCGTAATTCATAAGTTGTAAATAAATAGAACAGTGATGATCATCATTATTAGAGCATTATCCCTTATAAAAAAAGAAAAAAAAGAAAGGCCAAAAAAATCCCCCCCCCCAAAAAAAGGGGGGACAATGTTACTATCCTTTTCCACACATGTGCTTCAAAGTAGCGCCATGTTCTTCATATAGAGAGTCTCATTTTGTTGTCACTTTCATATACTAGTGGTAATTTTTCATTATAGAACTTGGCTTGTATATTCCAAACGATGGGCTTCCTCAAAATGCCCTGGGTCTTCATGAGCAAGCAAGTTGGATGCACACCCACTAGTTTCTTTTATTGAGCTTTCATACATTTATAGCTCTAGTGCATCCGTTGCATGGCAATCCCTACTCCTCATGTTGACATCAATTGAAGGGCATCTCCATAGCCCGTTGATTATCCTCGTCAATGTGAGACTTTCTCCTTTTTTGTCTTCTCCACACAACCTCCATCATCCTATTCTATTCCACCCATAGTGCTATATCCATGGCTCACGCTCATGTATTGCGTGAGAGTTGAAAAAAGCAGAAGCGCGTTAAAAAGTATGAACCAATTGCTTGGCTGAAACCGGGGTTGTTCTTGATGGGAGTATTTTGTGTAACGAAAATGAAGCATAGCCAAACTATATTATTTTGTAGGGATGAACCTTTAAAAGCCATGTTATTTTGAGAAGACATGATTGCCTTGTTAGTATGCTTGAAGTATTACTATTTCTTATGTCAATATGAACTTTTATTTTGAATCATTTGGATCTGAACATTCATGCCACAATAAAGAAAATTACATTGAGAGTTATGCTAGGTAGCATTCCACATCAAAAATTCTGTTTTTATCATTTACCTACTCGAGGACGAGCAGGAATTAAGCTTGGGTATGCTTGACACGTCTCCAATGTATCTATAATTTTTGATTGTTCCATGCTATTATATTACCCGCTTTGGATGTTTATGGGCTTTACTATACACTTTTATATCATTTTCGGGACTAACCTACTAACCGGAGGCCCAGCCCGAATTGCTGTTTTTGCCTATTTCTGTGTTTCGAAGAAAACGAATATCAAACGGGGTCCAAACGGAATGAAACCTTCAGGAGCGATCTTTTCGAAACAAACGCAATCCAGGAGACTTGGAGTGGACGTCAAGCAGCAAACGAGGCAGTCACGAGGGTGCCCGGCGTGCCCCCCACCCTTGTGGCCCCTCGTGGCTCAACCGACCTACCTCCTTCGCCTATATATACTCCCATACCCTGAAAACATCCAGGAGCACCACGAAAAATTATTTCCACCACCGCAACCTGCTGTATCCGCGAGATCCCGTCTTGGAGCCTTCGACGATGCTCCGCCGGAGGGGGAATCGACCACGGAGGGCCTCCATCATCTCCAAGGCCTCTCCGATGAGTTGTGAGTAGTTTACCATAGACCTTCGGGTCCATAGTTATTACCTAGATGGCTTCTTCTCTCTCTTTGAATCTCAATACAAAGTTTGCCTCGATCTTCTTGGAGATCTATTCGATGTAACTCTTTTTGCAGTGTGTTTGTCGAGATCCGATGAATTGTGGGTTTATGATCAAGTTTATCTATGAGAAATAATTGAATCTTCTCTGAATTCTTTTATGTGTGATTGGTTATCTTTGCAAGTCTCTTCAAATTATCAGTTTGGTTTGGCCTACTAGATTGATCTTTCTTGCAATGGGAGAAGTGCTTAGCTTTGGGTTCAATCTTGCGGTGTCCTTTAGCAAGGCACGTATTTTATTGTTGCCATCGAGGATAAAAAGATGGGGTTTATATAATATTGCATGAGTTTATCCCTCTACATCATGTCATCTTTCTTAATGCGTTACTCTGTTCTTATGAACTTAATACTCTAGATGCAGGTAGGAGTCAGTCGATGTGTGGAGTAATAGTAGTAGATGCAGAATCGTTTCGATCTACTTGATGCGGACATGATGCCTATATACATGATCATGCCTAGATATTATCATAACTATGCACTTTTCTATCAATTGCTCGACAGTAATTTGTTCACCCACCGTAATACTTATGCTATCTTGAGAGAAGCCTCTAGTGAAACCTATGCCCCCTGGGTCTATCTTTTATCATATAAGTTTCCAATCTACTTTTATTTGCAATCTTTACTTTTCCAATCTATATCATAAAAATACCAAAAATATTTATCCTATCTTATTATCTCTATCAGATCTCACTTGCACAAGTTACTGTGAAGGGATTGACAACCCCTTTATCGCATTGGTTGCGAGGTTCTTGTTTGTTTGTGTACGTGCATGGGACTTTTGAGGAGCCTCCTACTGGACTGATACCTTGGTTCTCAAAAACTGAGGGAAATACTTACGCTACTTTGCTGCATCACCCTTTCCTCTTCAAGGAAAAACCAACGCAGTGCTCAAGAGGTAGCAGGCGGTTACTGCGACTTTCCCCGCTTCGTTCAAATTTTGCAGAGTGCATGTTTACCGTGCCAACTCAATTCGAATCCCGCTTGTATTCTATTTTTTCAGGCAGGATCCATTTTTGATTGGAATAAAATTCTATATACATCATTTTTTATATATAATTTCAAAAGCACAACAAAGAATTCTGCTCCTTTATATGTATAATATGATTTACAAATACAATGATCTCAAAATCATAAGGTTGAATTCAAAAAATGTAAACCAAATTATGTTCTACTAAAATGTATGGATCAATGATATCTACATATTAAATAACATAGATGCGCGTGAATTCATATGAGTATGAAATTTTGGTTTGAGTATGGATTATATGTATCATCATCTTGAATTCAAATATTTGAATCCCTTTTATGTTCACTCCTTTCACGCCCATCTCTCTCGCATGCATGATCCTTCATGTAGCTATCACTCTCTTTTCTCCAGCTCACCCGCACGCTCACTTCATGTTTCTCCTATCCTCGCAAACAGCAATTTTGGTTCGAGTATGGATTACATGTATCATCATCTCGAATTCAAATATTTGAATCCCTTTTATGTTCACTCCTTTCACGCCCATCTCTCTCGCATGCATGATCCTTCATGTAGCTATCACTCCCTTTTCTCCAGCTCACCCGCACGCTCACTTCATGTTTCTCCTATCCTCGCAAACATGGTCTCTCGACGTCTCCCTTGAGATGTGTCACAATCTCCCTATCATTATACATTACACGGTTTTCATTATCTCTCACGTCTCTACCGTTCTCTGGTATCACTAGGTACCTAAGCTTTCTTTTTCACCGCCACACACACAATCTCCACTCGTCTTTCACTTTGTGTTTATCTCAATGGGATTCTCTCACACACCCTATATGTCTCTAGATATGACTCATACCACTAAAATTACTCTCTCTCTCTCTCTCTCTCTCTCTCTCTCTCTTGTAGACACAACATTTGTTGCGGTGTCCTTTTCGTCTCCATCCCAGACTGACATTATTCATTTGTTTACCGATAAGACAAACTCACCCCCCTCTCTCTCACACACACACGACTCCTGCTTCCACTCCCCTTCCCGACTACCGTCTCTCTCTCTCACACACACACAAAACTCTTGCTTTCTCACCCCCGACTCGCATTTCTATCACAAACATTTATCGACTAGCCTCTAGATAGGTTTATACACCCGCACACTCGTGCTTCCACTATCACATACATGTGTCTCTCCCGCTCCTTGTATCTATGTATATTTTTTTCTTCCCTTCTTGAGACACGCCCTCTCGATCGTGCACACACACACTATCGCCTCATTTTAAGCTGATACCTCTCGCACACACACACTCTTTGTGTCTTTGTCACACATGCACTCCGTCCTCCTCCTCTCTCCCTCTCTCTCTCACACACATGGGCTTTTTGCAACAACTAGCCAGATGCCCATGCATTGCATGGAACATCAAGATGCATTTGTATGAGTAGTTTATCTTGTGGGAGAAAAGGATGAACGAGGGAAGGCCTTATTTGCAAATGTGGAGAGGGGTGTGGGTATCTTTTTGCAAAATTGCCATAGTTTCCTTCCTATCCATCAGAAATAGATCGGACGGCCTATATTGCAGGATGGTAGGCACACGATCATCACCGACTATGCTTTTTATAAGAGTAGGGATAAAAAACAGAGTTGGTGATGATGGTGGGCCTGCCATCCTGCAATATAGGCCGTCCGATTTATATTTGACGGGTAGGAAGGAAACTATGGCAATTTACCCGCACTCCTCTCCACATTTGCAGATAAGGCCTTCCCTCGTTCATCCTCTTCTCCCACAAGATCTTGATGTTCCGTGCAACGCATGGGCATCTTGCTAGTAAGAGTAGAAATTAGACATATACCACTTCTTGAAACTTGAAACCAACAACATTCCTCCCTTATCTCATCAAAACCGCCAAAGGAATATATTTTGAGTGAAACATAACATATTTTTAGTGATATACGTATTTCAAAACTCGACTTTTTTCCTATCAAATCGGTGAATATGTATTAATCTACTTTGATCGTGTGGCAACACATTGGCACATTGCTAGTAGTTATTATAATTTTTTGGACACCAGACAAACGGTGGAGTACATATACGAAGAGAAGAGGCGCATGCACGTAGTCTGTCTCTCGCTGTCTCACACACATGAGTGTTACGTAAAGGCAACGTTAACAAATAAACCCTAAAACCCTAGGTGCACAATTGCTGCATTCGCGGGTACCGGGTACATGGTGGAGCGCACCTTTGTAGGAATAGTCAGCTCGCGTGATGATTTGATCCGTAGGAGTTGATGGTCGGGACCACAGGTGAACGACTTGGAGGCGGTGGCTCGCCAGTTGCCAAAGATTGAGTAGCCACGTTTAAAATATCGTTTTTTAGTGGGGTTAAGAGTTCCAATTTTCAATGGCGCGTTATAAGTACTAAGTAGTTTTTAGAACGATTGGTATGGAGCGAAAATGGAATTCATAGTACTACGTACCTCCTTGACGTATGGTTGTATGAGTTTATGTTGCGAGATGTTGAACCTGGTAGTTCTAGGGAAAATACTATGGTTTAGATTTAGATGTTGGTTTTCAGTAATGAAAATCGGAGGTGGGAAACCCTTCTTTGATTAAAAAACTACTACCTCCATTCTGGTTTACTAGTCCCCATCGTATTTTGGGTCAAAGTTTGTCCATGAATTTTACTTGTAAAATGTGAATGGAAAACGAGATTTTGTTATACCCCAACAAAAAAGGACCAGAGGGAGTGATTGCTCTGACACGGACGCGACCTCTCATAGCGCAGGCATTGAACCGGCGCGCTGGCCAAGAGGGCCCCACTCGCTGCAGGCCTGGCTGAACACGCCTCCTCGCTGCATGCAACCGGCTTCAGGCTGCCCCACCCGCCTTCATTGAATCCGCACGTGTGCCGGAAACACATCCTTCCGCGAGCCGGCCGACATTCCAGAACACAAAAAATGGCCAAAATATTATTAATTACGCATAGTCTTGACGTGTTGTGCTTGCACTGGTAGCAGGAACTAAAGGTTTTTCTTTATTTATAACTCTCCTCACATTTTTTTGGCTTTGAAGTGAATCATATTGTGGACATTATGTATGAATGTGCAAATATCTGCGAACATGAGTTTGATGTGGAAGTTGAACATGGAATGTCGGGCTTGCGCATGAACTATACCATGTCCAATGCGTCGTCTGTTATTGTTTGGAAAGTAATTGATGTTATTACATGACCCGAAAAATGTATATTTTGTGCCACATCAGCAGATGCATGGACATCACAACAGGCATGATGACTGGATAAACATTTGAACCTAGCTATTATGAAGCAAATTTTGTATTGATAACAGTTTTAGATAGCAGGAAACGCCTAGCCTGCTCTGCCTCTGTTAGCTTATTTCTGGCTTCTTCCATCTCTTCTTTGGCTTGGTTGAAGAGAGCATCTGATTGCTCTTTTCGCTTCTTCAGGAACTCAGCTACATTCTCAAGGGCTATTGCACGCTTTCTTTCAGCCTTTACTAGAGCCACGAGGACACGAACAGCTGATGACTCCACCTGGCTTGTGTGTAATCCAGCATCATCTGGGAATTTGCACCTTGTGTCTAATCCAAAGATCATTAGGAACGGCACCTTGTGCGTAATCCAGCCTCATTTTGGAAACATGATCTCGAGGTTGACCATACTTCCTCCTTGCGAGAACGCATCGACATGAAGTTACTTCTTTTTAGATCAATACTCAGAGCAACCCAGATCCATTTAGTAGAAGCCAGATAAATAGAACTCGGAGAAGTAAATTCAAAAGGAAAAAAAATATAAAAATAGACTACAAGGTGAGAACACCCACTTCCTACATCAAGCTAAAAATGAAAGCATTAGGACGATTAAGACTCTTCTTATTACACATCAAAGAACACGAGGCTTAAGAGAAACAAAAACTACAACATATACACATCGAAGAACACGAGGCTAAATGAAAGTAATTGAAAGGGTGTTACTTACCAAAGCTCATTTTACAGGTTGGTGCAGCTCCTCTTTAACTTGCCACGCTCCTTGAAGATGTCTCCAGTATCCCGTGTTTGGTCTTCATTGCTCCTCTACATGTTCGCACTCGTGGTTTTAAAATCTCAACATGGCAAGAAAAACATACTACTAGTAATACTCGCGCATCTTGTGGGCAACATTAAAGCACTCATCTACCATGTTAGAGCATCTCCAACAAAATCGCAACACGGCGCTTTAAAAAAGCGTTTACAATGCTGAGATCGAGAAGTAGAGATAGAGAATAGAGACTAGAGAGTAGAGGATAGTTCTCATCATGGATAGATAAAACAAATAGATAATACAACTACTCCTCGTCGTTCGACTCCGCGGTGATGTCCTCCTCCGACGTCTGACTGTAGGCGTGAAGATACCGATCATCGTCGGATTCCCACGGCGACGCTGCTCCTAGCATCATGTTGAATTGAGCATCCGCTTTTCGCCTACGCTTGTCCTCGCGATAGGCGGATCGCTCCGCCCTCCTCTTATCCCTCTTCACCCTCCTTTGCGCATAGAACTCGTGCTCGTTGATGATGTCCTACGGGAAGCGTTTGTGCCACAGCGCCATGGTTTCCTCGTCCATCTCGATGATTGATGTCTACTACACAACCTTCTTCTTGTAGACGTTGTTGGGCCTCCAAGTGCAGAGGTTTGTAGGACAGTAGCAAATTTCCCTCAAGTGGATGACCTAAGGTTTATAAATCCGTGGGAGGCGTAGGATGAAGATGGTCTCTCTCAAACAACCCTGCAACCAAATAACAAAGAGTCTCTTGTGTCCCCAACACACCCAATACAATGGTAAATTGTATAGGTGCACTAGTTCGGCGAAGAGATGGTGATACAAGTGCAATATGGATAGTAGATATAGGTTTTTGTAATCTGAAAATATAAAAACAGCAAGGTAACTAATGATAAAAGTGAGCGTAAACGGTATTGCAATGGTGGGAAACAAGGCATACGGTTCATACTTTGACTAGTGCAAGTTCTCTCAGCAATAACAACATAGATAGATCATATAACAATCCCTCAACATGCAACAAAGAGTCACTCCAAAGCCACTAATAGCGGAGAACAAACGAAGAGATTATGGTAGGTGCGAAACCACCTCAAAGTTATCCTTTACATTTCTATATATTCAAGAGTTAAGTAGTAAAATAACATAAAGCTATTCTTTCCGCTCAATCCATCATAGAGTTCATACTAGAATAACACCTTAAGACACAAATAAACCAAAACCCTAATGTCACCTAGATACTCCATTGTCACCTCAAGTATCCGTGGGCATGATTATACGATATGCATCACACAATCTCAGATTCATCCAACCAACACAAAGTACTTCAAAGAGTGCCCCAAAGTTTCTACCGGAGAGTCAAGAAAACGTGTGCCAACCCCTATGCATAGGTTCATGGGCGGAACCATAAGTTGGTCACCAAAACATACATCAAGTGGCACGTGATATCCCATTGTCACCACAAATAAACACGGCAAGACATACATCAAGTGTTCTCAAATCAAAGACTCAATCCGATAAGATAACTTCAAGAGGGAAACTCAATTCATCACAAGAGAGTAGAGGGGGAGAAACATCAGAAGATCCAACTATAATAGCAAAGCTCGCGATACATCAAGATCGTGCCATAGAGAGAACACGAGAGAGAGAGATCAAATACATAGCTACTGGTACATACCCTTAGCCCCGAGGGTGAACTACTCCCTCCTCCTCATGGAGAGCGCTGGGATGATGAAGATGGCCACCGGTGATGGGTTCCCCCTCCGGCAGGGTGCCGGAATAGGCTCCCGAGAGGTTTTTGGTGGCTACAGAGGCATGCGGCGGCGGAACTCCCGATCTATCTTCATATTCAATGTTTTTAGGGTATGTGGGACTATATAGGCAAAAGAAGTCGGTCGGGGGAGCCTCGAGGGGCCCACGAGAGGGTAGGGAGTGCCCAGGGGGGTGGGCGCGCCCCCCTGTCTCGTGGCTTCCTCAACGCTTCCTTTTCTTCAACTCCAAGTCTCCTGGATCATAATCTTTCCAAAAATCACGCTGCCGAAGGTTTCATTCCGTTTGGACTCCGTTTGATATTCCTTTTCTTCGAAATACTGAAACAGGTAATAAAACAGCAATATGGGTTGGGCCTCCGGTTAGTAGGTTACTCCCAAAAGTAATATAAAAGTGTATAATAAAGCCCATAATCATTCAAAACAGATAATAAAATAGCATGAATGCTTCATAAATTATAGATACGTTGGAGACGTATCAGCGATGCCGAGACGGTGCTCCCGCCTTCGGTTGTCGTAACGATCCTCGTCGGTGATAAGCCGCGGCAAAGCCGCGAGCTCCTATGCCCGCTCCCGCGTTGGCATGTTGGGGAAGTTCAATGTTTTATGAGGCCACCGGAGGTGCCACGCCGCTGCGTCATACACACGGGCGGCCTCATTGGCGGTGTTGAAATTGCCGAGGCCGAGGCGCATCTCGCAGAACCGTATCTCAGCAGAGAAGCAGCCGGAGGGGCGCGCGCGGACACCGCGGTATCCCCAAGTTTCCCGGTGACGCGGCGGCATGGTGGCGCGGCAGCGGCGAGGCGAGAAAGAGTGGGGAGAGAGCGGTGGCAAGGAACAGAGCGGGGAGAGAGTGGTGGCAAGGCACAACGCGGTGGAAGGGCATTGTATTTTATAAAGCGCGTCGGACGCCGCACGCCAAAACTAGCGCACGCCCGGCCGCTTTTCCCCTGCGTGCGCGATCCTTTCCCGACATTTGTGCTATCTCTACTCTCTTCTCTACTGTTATATTTATTTTATATTTAATATTTATATCTACTTCTCTACTCTCTACTTTTTTCTCACTCTTATATAAAAACAGAGTTGGTGATGATGGTGTGCCTGCCATCCTGCAATATAGGCCGTCCGATTTATATCTAACAGATAGGAAGGAAACAATGGCAATTTTGCAGAAAGATACCCACACCCCTCTCCAGATTTGCAAATAAGGCCTTCCCTTGCTCATCCTTTTCTCCTACAAGATAAACTACTCATACAAATGCATCTTGATGCGTGCAATGCATGTGCATCTTGCTAGTTCTAAAATACTTTCCATCATTTGCCACACTACTGGTTGCGGATGAAAAACCTACCCGAGCACAACGCGATACAAGAGCGACGCACAATTACAAGCTGATATTCTATTGGACAATGGAGGCTATAACCAATTACTTTTACGGGAACAATAGCACCCAGGAAATTTGAAGGGTAGGTATGAACAAAACTGGAACTGCACATGTACTGCTAAGTGATTCAATACACACATTACCAATCAAGGAGGAGAACAATGGTCGCGGCAGCCTCTGTGAGTCATGGTCGGCAATGGGAGTCAGTTCATTGTCCACGACGGTGGTATTTCTGCGCTTGGCATCGGCTTCCAGGAAGCAGATCCGAGACCGTGGAAGACGGTGCCGGGGAAGAGGCTCTGTGTACAACAACGACGGTGGACCAGCTCTAGTGCGGCGTACGAGGTCGTCGATGAGGCAGATGCACTGCGGTTGATGAGTGCGCTGATGTAGAAGGGGAGGAGCACGAAGGTTGCGGTGCCGTGGAGAAGTCTATTTTGCGGTGGGGATAGAAAATGGGGAGCATTCAGGTGTACTACTTTGGGTGCAGGGGTGGGGTCGGCTAGGTAGGGCGAACCTGAAGTTACGAAAACAACCCCCTACCAAGCGTCATCCGTAGGCCTATTCCGAAGGCTATGATGATAACTTCCCACTGCTCGAATCAGGGTCGCGGGAGATTTTCCCGCCAACCTCAAAATTTTGTGACTTTGAACTCCCCGTGTGGCGTGTTGGTTGATTCGGCTAAGCAACTAGCGAGTAGTACTAGTAAACTCTGCAGATTAGGTTTGACCAAAGTCAAACTTCCTAAAGTTTGTTCAAGTTTATAGAAAAATATAAACATTGACCATAACAAATATGTATGATGTGAAAGTACATTCAATAATGAATCTAATGGTATTTATTTGTTATTGCATATGTTAATATTTTTTGTTTTAAACTTTCTGAGAGTTTACAAAACTTGACTTTGGCCAATGCCAATATGCGGACTTAAATAAAAACGGAGGGAGTACACATTTGTTTTCTTAGTTTGTAGTGAATTAATCATTTGTTGAAATTGTGAAATCAATATATTAGGCTACTGACTTCGAGTGTAATGGTCTATACAATTCAATTGTTACAATCATTGTCGAATTGCAAGATGTATACGAGGTCTATCGTACTTCACAACATGCTCAAACTCACATAATCCCAGTCAAATGAGAATCTAAATGCATTTCATAGTTATTACTTTGTAGGATGCAACAAAACCAACCATCACTACAAAAAAATACATTTCCGCGATGATACGTGTTTGTCACTGTAGGTCGCGTTTTTTGTCATGCATGTACATCCATGACGATTTTATGACAAAATCCAGATAGTCATACCCATGCTGTCGTAGAAGTGTTCCATGACATTACCAGAATTATCATCACGAAAGTGTCCACTTCCATGACAATAAATCGCGCGTCACAGAAGTACTTTCGTCAAGGGTGACAGACATGTGGCATCCACCATAATGGAACGCCGTTAAGCTATTGGGTCCGGTTTTGGATCCGATAACCTGTTAGCAGCCGGGACCAATCAGAAATTTCCACATGTAAAATTCCGATTGGTCAGAGGGAACACCTGTCAGCTCGTTAGTGCGCCAGATGTCGCCTGTCGATTGGAGGAGACATGCCTATGATTAGACCTATGATACATCAACATGTGGCTGGGCCCAACAGAGGCCCATATAGGTTAAAGAGGCCGGCCCAGTCAAAGGCCCGTAGTACTTACTCAAGTACTAGTGGGCCAGCCCAATAATGGTCTACTTAATAAAGGCCCATTTACGGCCCGAAGTCAGACCTGGCTCGTTAATTGTTCGCCGAATATTTGGGCCCAAAGCTAGATCTAGCCCATTAATTGTTCGCCGAATATTTGGGCCCAATTACAGCCCAGTGACTTTCGGCCTGTTAGAGGCCCGATGTAGACATGAGCCCATTTCAGCCCAGTGTGACTTTCGGCCTGGGAATGGCCCGTGCTGCCCATGGGCCATATATGGTCCGACGGGACATAGGGCCCACTAACGGCCCGTGATAAAGGTGGAAACAGTTAAGCCCAACATGACTTTGGCCTATTAAAGGCATGTCGCATAATTCGGCCCGTTGATGCCTATACTAAGCTTTCGGCCTCTTAAAGGCCCATGATATCAGTGGGCCAACTAAGGCCCAAGATATGTTTCGGCCTGGTAATGGCCCGTGAGCTAACTGGGCCCAAAAAGGCCCAGTCTACATTTTAGCCTGCTGAAGGCCCGTTGATGACTAGTGAAAATTGAGTCCCAAGATGCATTTCGGCCTGCTAAAGGACCATGGTTTCATCTGGGCCGTAACAGGCCAGTACAATATTCAGCCTGTTAATGGCCCAACGCTACCTGGGCCAAACTAAGCGCTCGGTCCACAAAAGGCCCAACTAAAATATAGGCCGGTGTAAGTTGTGGGCCTGGCGCAAAGTGTGAAGGCCCCAATCATTCGGGCCCAAGAAAGATGCAGGCCGGCCCAATTGTGGCCCGCTAAAAACCAGGCCCGTTAGAGTCGAATGTTTCGGCCCGATCGACTACATCTGATTTTTTTCAGATAGCGAATGATGGCAGTAACTAGTAGGAATTAAGAACAAACCTACTCTATACAATAAAGAAATTACGGCATAGTAACTAAGAATAAACCTACACTATACAATAAAGGATTTAAGGTATATTACATCCATTGGGCATCGAAGTTCGCCACGAGTGATCATAAAGCGCAACGAAGAAGGAGATTACGAAAACTGGGCACCATTGTAGCGTAACAAATAATACTGAACCGAGACCACTTCCAAGACAGTTCAAGAAAGGTTAGCTTTGCGGGGATACTGCTGCGCAAGCTGTTGAGCAAGGCTGTGAGACCGGCCTAGCATGTCGGTCATAGCTTCCAGGTGTATTTGTTTAGCGATGAGGTTCTCATTGGTGTTCTCCGCAATATTTCTTAGAGATAGGACTTCAAGTCGAAGTTGAGTTACAGAATGCCTTTCTGCTAGAACTTGGGACTGAATAAGTCTAACTGATTCAGACAACGAATTCTGTGAGCTTGTCTGACTGCTAGTCTCAAGTAACTTGAACACTTCAACAAGACAAGACTTTGGGGTTGTCTCGCTATCTTCAAGATGTTTTGCCTTCTTTGCTGCAATATATGTTGGGTTTGTCTCACAGCCTTCACCAAACTTGTGCATGCCATCAGGCATATCACCCTGAAACAAAGCAGAGACATGACAGGTTTTGCACGTGTATAAACAAAGATGATAATTGTGCTATCAATTCCATCCAATATCAAATTAGACAATAAAGAGTAAGTTCAAAATATCAATAGCATAATTTGGCGGGGAACTTCACCACACTACTAGATTACCATGTCAACATAACAAGCATAGATGAAGGGCAAAGAAAATCATTGTATCTATTTTGGTTAATGTGCAATGTTGTTCATATCATCAGCCACATCAGTAAGATAAAACAGGAGATGACAAGGTGCAAACATGGGGTGCTTAACCACACACTGGATTATAGATCCACAAAAACAAGCATACATATAGGGAGTATTAATAAGGAATTTCGTTTTACAAGTAAAACTTAGAACTTACGATTCTTGCGAACATGCATTTTGGTAAAAACAGCAAACTAAACAGCAGTAAACGATAGGGAGTATGAGCAAATTAAACAGCAGTTGAGGATAAAGGCTTTTGAAGGACTGACTTACATTAACAGTTAACACCGACTTTATAATGCCCTTCTCCATGTCAAGGGAAGGATAACTCAAGAATTTCAGCACAGGATCTTCTTCATAAGCATTGACTATACTCTATATTTTGTAGAGAGTAATTATAGATATGATAATACTGGAAGGGATAGAGGATAATGAAGATAAGATGCAGATTGATGCTACATAATCAATTACCAATCCACGGAAGTACAAGCGTTCTGAGACAAAATATCTTGACAAGAGCAATGGGCTACATACGCTTGGCATTGTCTGTGTATTCTACTTGTTGGTAAGATTAAATATAGATCTGATCTTTTTTAGTAAATGGTGGGCGAGGGAGATAAGATGCAGAATGCTACACAATGAACCAATCCCTCTTCCCATAATACAAGAGTGTTTTGAACACTGGTGTACTGTACAAAGCGTTCTTATATTATGGGACGGAGGGAGTAGTTGTTAATGTAAGTACAGTGATAGACGATGTTCAATCCTTACAAGAGGATTGCAGAGCTAAACCTCTTCAAAAGCATTGGGTTGATTCTAAATTTATGTAAGAGTCCATACGGATCTTATAATGTCCACCAAATGGATGATAACGAGGCTAACATGTGCAATGATGCTACATAATCAAACAACTATGAAAGTAAGTATGATCATACAGGGCAAGAGGTACTCACAAGAGCAATGCAGTGTGCAGTATAGTTGCGAGATTCTGTGGTCCCTTGAGAACGAATGTTCTTCTGCTAACAGTTTTCGTACAAGTGAGACGTTAAGGCAAATGCAGAAATATAGTTCAAATTGTGATGTGATATCATAGACATTACCTTATGCTGCAGCCGAGACCAATGTGTAACAAGATTATTCCAGTCACCGTCGGATAAATGTAGCACTAGAGACTTTACAGAAATTTCGTTCAGAGGCTTGCCATCGAAGTGCGCTTGCCTGAGGTAGGAACGATACTTCATCATCGAGTGCTTGAAAAGTGCAACCAGCCCTTGCTCGTCCTCACAATCCAGTTTGCTCCTCGCCTATTTAAAAGAACGAAATCTTGTGTCTTACGTCGTGAAACATATGCATGAATGACCATGAATAACATTAGTACATTACTTACGCGTAAGTTGTGGAGGAAGGCGGAAATTGTTACGTATGTATGCGGTATAATCTTTCCATGAAGGAAAGATGCGCACAAAGTTCCTGACAACAACATAAGCTTCGTCTTCTAAACTAGGAAGAAATGGAACAGGGGTCCTATTTGCTGCAATTGGGGCTCTCCCTGGTTCGAAAAGGGATTTGGCAGCTGGATTTGGTGTACTCTTTGCTGGAATGGGGGTTTTGCGTCATAGAGTTGGTGCTATGTCAACTGGCATAATCATAGTGTTTGCTGCAGTTGGGGTCTGCTGAGTTGGGGCATCAGAAATGACCAGTGTAGTAGGGCTAGAGTCTGCTAGAGTTGGGGTGTTTTGTGGGTCAGGTGATATTGCAACTACACCTAATGGGTTGTTTGATTTATCAGGTGCCACTACCTTTTCCAAATACTTTGCTTGTGCTCCTCCACGATCAGCAATCGCCCTCTTCCTTTTGAACGTATGATACACAAGAACAACATTTGAATGGATAAATATGGTATGATGACGGATGGAATATGTCTTGAAAATGGATAGGCGGGCGTATTCACATACGATGTGTAAACTAAGCTAATGGCAGTTCAACAAAGTAGAAGCAATGCAAAGCATCAGTTGCAATATATGTGCGAGCAATGTAACCTTGGAAAGTTAGAGCAAGTACCTTGATGGGTGAATAAGATAGGGCATCTTCCTCTGACTCCTCCACTAGGGAGCTACATTGACTTAGGTCTCCCTCTAGCTCAGAATCACTATTAGGATCATATTCTGAGCATGAATCAGAGGTGGAGAGCGTTTGCATTGCATTGCATCCGACTTGATTTCAGTCCCTTAATGCCAAGTTTGACAGCCATGGCATTGTTACGCTTTATTCTTTTCATGCTTGCGCAAGCTCATAATCATTATGATCTGTTGAATCTGAGATTCATGAAAACATAAAAAGTAGTCAGATTATCTATGGAATGCATTGCGGATTCAACTCGAAGAGTGTCTCCCTATAAACCCCTGCATATGCAAAGTTCAACCCCCCAACCATGCTGACCAGACCACACATAGAAATACAAACCCCTTATGTCTCTATAACAGGCAGGCACACATTTCAAAACTGAAGTAGGAACATTAGAATCATATGAAATTTGTATTTGAACAAATAAACTAAGCAATTATGAGTGGAATAATGTTTAGCTTCAAGGGTGGAGTGTTGGTAGTGCGACATAAAGCAAGTAGGCAGATTGTATTCCATGTAAAAGATCGAAACCTATGTAAAAGCTGGAAATGACACTTTCTTTCTATACAATGTAGTGTTCGTTGCCCACACATGATGGAATAGATCACATAGAGAAATACTATTCACTCATGTCTACGGTTCGATGTTTAGAAGCAGGTGGTCCACCCTAAAAGAATATTGACAACAAATATGACAAGGCAAGCATAGATGTAGTGAATCAATCATTTACTTGTGAGCTTAGTAGGACAAGTATGCAGAATTGTAACTGCAGTAAGAGACCGTCCAAAATCTGAATGAAGAAGTTTGTCTAGCACTTATTGTTTGCAACTAATCAACGTGAATAATTGGATATTATACCGAATGAGTAAGAAAGACAAGTAAAATTGTCAACAAACCTGGCTTGCAGTAGTAATCTGGGTCAATGCCACTATGACCAACAATCCAAAATGACTAGTGTCTGTTCCAAGGGCCGGAATTTTGAAAACCCTGTGAAGTTTAGAGGTACTAAAGATTACCGAAATACATCTGAACCATTAAGTGTAGGTAGCACTGAGCACACAACAAACCCTAATGACAGTCTTGCCTAATGTGTAATGAATCAATTAGAAAATGGGTGATGAGGAGTGGCTGCTGAGTGTTGAGAACGTATCTCAGGATATATCGGGTTGGCTTGGTGGGTCTTTGCATGCCCGAGCCACTGAGCAATTTGGGAAGGTAGGCATGGCGGCCTTGAGCGAGGTGACGCTGTTGGGCGAGCGGCTCCTGGCCTCGTGTTAGTCTGTCGTCTCCTCCTAGAGTCATGCCGTCCGGGGACGGCAAGTCGCCGGCAAGGCAGACGGATGGGGGCGAGTAGAGATCGGAAGCGCGCATCAGAATAGAGGGAAATCGGGGCCTGGGACGACCCAAAATCCTAGGGTGGGCCGGCCCACCATGGGCACCCTGTAGAGATACACACCCGAGGGGTGAACATGCATTTTCGAAACTTATTTAGGAACATTTAGCTGACCAATTAAACAACTCTCTTTTAATAATATCATATTTGTATTTGAACAACTAAGCTTGTTTAGCTTGATGGGTGGAGCAGTGTTATTATGACACGAAGCACGTATTCTGATCGTATGGTGATCATAAAAGGGGGAAACTCTAAGCATATTTTTTTTAGCAAAAGAGGGTTTCCCCTCCGATTTCTATTAAAGAAACCACCACGGAACCAACATGATCAATTAAACCGTATTATGGTTGTGCCATGGAGATTTGAAGCTGCAAACCGGAGAAATGATATTTAGCATCCATTGTTTGCTTCAAACTAAGAACTAAATTCTAAGAGCTGAAAAGAAAGTAGAGTAACCAAGTTAAGATCTATTTTCTAGTGAGAACAAAAAGTTGAGGAGATATGAAGTACCACCTCTCTTGCGGCGCCGTGTAGGCATCGGGGGTGCGATGGCTATCGGTGGCATTGAAGCAGATCTGCGACGGTAGACGGGTGCATCGGGGGATAAGTCCCGTTGCGGTGGAAGAGAAGGTCGTGTGAGCGGCCCCGGCAAAGAGGATGATGGCACCGATGAAGCGAGAGGACGCGATGCAAGGCTATTGGTCCGTCGCCGTGGATGAGAAACGTCCATTGATACGTCTCCAACGTATCTATAATTTTTGATTGTTCCATGCTATTATATAACCCCTTTTGGATGTTTATGGGCTTTATTTTACCCATTTATATCATTTTTGGGACTAACCTATTAACTGGAGGCCCAGCCCATATTGCTGTTTTAGTGCCTGTTTCAGTATTTTGAAGAAAAGGAATATCAAACGGAGTCCAAACGGAATGAAACCTTTGGTAGCGTGATTTTTTGGAAGAATATGATCCTGGAGACTTGGAGTTCACGTCAGAAGATCCTCGAGGAGGCCAGGAAATAGGGGGGCGCCCCCCCCCCTACTGGGCGCGCCCCCTGTCTCGTGGGCCCCTCCAGCACCCCCCGACCGACTTCTTTCGCCTATATAGTCCCACATACCCTAAAAACATCGAATATCAAGATAGATCGGGAGTTCCGCCGCCGCAAGCCTCTGTAGCCACCAAAAACCTCTCGGGAGCCCGTTCCGGCACCCTGCTGGAGGGGGAACTCATCACCGGTGGCTATCTTCATCATCCCGGCGCTCTCCATGACGAGGAGGGAGTAGTTCACCCTCAGGGCTGAGGGTATGTACCAGTAGCTATGTGTTTGATCTCTCTCTCTCTCGTGTTCTCTCTATGGCACGATCTTCATGTATCACAAGATTTGCTATTATAGTTGGATCTTATGATGTTTCTCCCCCTCTACTCTCTTGTGATGAATGGAGTTTCCCTCTAGAAGTTATCTTATCGGATTGAGTCTTTGATTTGAGAACACTTGATGTATGTCTTGCCGTGCTTATCTGTGGTGACAATGGGATATCACGTGCCACTTAACGTATGTTTTGGTGACCAACTTGCGGGTTCCGCCCATGAACTGATGCATAGGGGTTGGCACACGTTTTCTTGACTCTCCGGTAGAAATTTTGGGGCACTCTTTGAAGTACTTTGTGTTGGTTGGATGAATCTGAGATTGTGTGATGCATATCGTATAATCATGCCCACGGATACTTGAGGTGACAATGGAGTATCTAGCTGACATTAGGGTTTTGGTTGATTTGTGTCTTAAGGTGTTATTCTAGTACGAACTCTTGAATAGATCGATCCGAAAGAATAACTTTGAGGTGGTTTCGTACCCTACCATAATCTCTACGTTTGTTCTCCGCTATTAGTGGCTTTGGAGTGACTTTTTGTTGCATGTTGAGGGATTGTTACATGATCTATGTTATTATTGTTGAGAGAACTTGCACTAGTGAAAGTATGAACCCTATGCCTTGTGTCCTATCATTGCAATACCGTTTACGCTCACTTTTATCATTAGTTACCTTGCTGTTTTATATTTTCAGATTACAAAAACCTATATCTACCATCCATATTGCACTTGTATCACCATCTCTTCGCCGAACTAGTGCACCTATACAATTTACCATTGTATTGGGTGTGTTGGGGATACAGGAGACTCTTTGTTATTTGGTTGCAGGGTTGTTTGAGAGAGACCATCTTCATCCTATGCCTCCCACGGATTGATAAACCTTAGGTCATCCACTTGAGGGAAATTTGCTACTGTCCTACAAACATGTGCACTTGCAGGCCCAAGAACGTCTACAAGAAGAAGGTTGTGTAGTAGACATCAAGCTCTTTTCTGGTGTCGTTGCCGGGGAGGCTAGGTAAGTGGCACTCACACCCCGTCAACTAAGATTTTTTCTGGCGCCATTGCCGGGGAGGTGAGTGCTTGAAGGTATATCTTTAGATCTTGCAATCGAATCTTTTTTTTTCTTGTTTTATCACTAGTTTAGTTTATAAAAGAAAACTACAAAAAAATGGATTTGAGTTTGTCTCACACGCTTCATCTTTTTAATATCTTTCGTGAGAATGATGGAAAGGAAAATTGTGCTCAAGTGCTAGAAGAAGAATGCATCAGAATGTTTGGTACTAGATCTTTGTATGATGAGCATGATTGCAATGTTGTTAGTATGAATTCCTTGAATATCCATGATGCTAATGATATGCAAAGCCACAAGCTTGGGGAAGCTATGTTTGATGAATATGATATTTTTTGTCCCCCAAGCTTTGATGAGCAAATTTATTTTGATGATAGCATGCCTCCTATTTATGATGATTATATTGATGAAAGTGGGTTTGGAAGAGTGTCAACTTTAGAAAGTAGTGATCCCACTATTTTGGAGGATGTTGAATCTTATTGTGATGAACATGAAAGTGGATTTGGAAGAGTGTCAACTTTATTTAGAGATGATTCCACTATTTCGGAAGAGGTTCCAATTGATTATGAGAACAGAGTTGCTATCTATGATGATTATTGTGATGGCTTGTATGCTATTAAGAATAATGATAACCATGAAACTTGTCATCATGATTTTAGTTTTCAATTAGATTATGCTTCACATGATAATTATTTTGTTGAGTTTGCTCCCACTATTATTCATGAGAAGGATTTTGCTTATGTGAAGAGTAGTAAATTTTCTATCCTTGTAGATCATGAAAATAATGCTTTAGGTGCTGGTAATATTGTTGAATTCATTCATGATGCTACTGAAAATTATTATGAGGGAGGAACATATGCTTTTAGGAATTGCAATAATGTCAAGTTTCCTGTCTATGTGCTTAAAGTTTCGAAGTTATGCTTGTTTTGCTCTCCTATGCTAGTTGATTATTGTTCCCATAAGTTGTTTGCTCACAAAATCCCTATGCATAGGAAGTGGGTTAGACTTAAATGTGCTAGTCATATGCTTCATGATGCTCCTGTTATGTTTCAATTCTTATCTTTTATGTGAGCATCATTGTCATCATCATGCCTAGCTAGAAAGGCAATAAAGAAAAGCGCTTGTTGGGAGACAACCCAATATTTATCCTTACTGTTTTTGTGTGTCCACATGATTATGCTACTGTAGTAATCATGTTTATATCTTTCATTTCTATAAAGTGCCAAGTAAGACCTTTAGGATGGCTTTTGGTGACAGTTGTGTTGATCCTGCTGAAAATCAGAAACTTTTGCACCCAGTAAATTTGTTTTGTTAATTCACAGAAACGTGCTATTGATCTGATTCTTTTTTCTCTTGATTTTTACACAAATTTCTGAGGGCTTCCTAATTTGGTAGAATTTTTGGAGTTCCAGAAGTATACGTTTGATACAGATTATTACAGACTGTTCTGTTTTTGACAGATTCTGTTTTCTATGTTTTGTTTGCTTATTTTGATGAATCTATGAGTAGTATAGAAGGGTATGAACCATAGATAAGTTGGAGTACAGTAGATATTACACCAATATGAATTTGGAATGAGTTCATTACAGTACCTAAGTGGTGGTTTTATTTTCTTATACTAACGGAGCTTACGAGTTTTCTGTTGAGTTTTGTGTTGTGGAGTTTTCAAGTTTTGGATAAAGATTCGATGGACTATGGAATAAGGAGTGGCAAGAGCCTAAGCTTGGGGATGCCCAAGGAACCCCAAGGCAATATTCAAGGACAACCAAGAGCCTAAGCTTGGGGATGCCCCGAAAGGCATCCCCTCTTTCGTCTTCGTTCGTCGGTAACTTTACTTGGAGCTATATTTTTATTCACCACATGATATGTGTTTTTCCTGGAGCGTCATTTTCTTTTGTTAGTATTTGATTGCTGTTATTTATAATAATGTTTTGCATCTTTAGTTTCAATTAAAATGTCAAGGATAGCCTTTACCATGCTTACTTTGCTAGTATACATGTTGCTGTTTGAAAACAGAAAGTTTACCGCTGTTGCAAAAATTCCCTAGAAAAGTCAGAGAATGCTATAATGTTGAATTTTTTTTGCATATTAAGCTCGATAAATCTTCTACAGTGTGAATTTTCTCTCATAATTTTTGGTGTTAGGGAAGTATGATGAATCTTGCATTCTTTTCAGACTGTACTGTTTTGGCAGATTGCTGTTATGTTTGCATTGTTTGCATATGTTTGCTTGTTTAATGATTCTATTTGAGGATAGGAGTATTAAATATACAGAGGTATTTACTATGCAATGTTTAATAATAATTTTAGTGATTTGTTACAGTAGAAAATGATAAGGTTTTGCATTGGTTTATACTAACCTATCTCACGAGTTCTTGTTGAGTTTGGTGTGGATGAAGCTTTTGAGAAATAGAGAAACCATGATATGAGAGGAATTAAGGATACACAAAAGTTCAAGCTTGGGGATGCCCAAGGCACCCCAAGATAATATTTCAAGAAGTCTCAAGCATCTAAGCTTGGGGATGCCCCGGTAGGCATCCCACTTTTCTTCTTCAACAACTATCGGTTAGTATGGGTTGAACCTAAGTTTTTGCTTCTTCACATGAGTTGTGCTATCCTTGAAATGTCATTTTATTTTGTTTTGCTTGCTGTTTGAATACAATACCAAGATCTGAAATTCTTTATTGAGAGAGAGTCTTCACATAGTTGCACAATTATTCGACTACTCATTGATCTTCACTTATATCTTTCGGAGTAGTTTGTCATTTGCTCTAGTGCATCACTTATATCTTTTAGAGCACGGCGGTGGTTATATTTTGTAGAAATTGCTAGTCTCTCATGCTTCACTTATATTATTTTGAGAGTCTTTTAGAACAGCATGGTATTTGCTATGGTTACTAACTTGGTCCTAGAATGATGAGCATCCAAGTTGGGTATAATAAAAACTATCATAGAAAGTGAATTGGATGTCATGATCAATTTGATACTTGATAATTGTTTTGAGATATGGAGGTAGTGATATTAAAGTCATGCTAGTTGAGGTGATTATGAAAAATGCTTGTGTTGAGGTTTGTGATTCCCGTAGCATGCACGTATGGTGAACCGCTTTGTGATGAAGTTGGAGCACAATTTTATTTATTGATTGTCTTCCTTATGAGTGGCGGTCGAGGCCAAGCGATGGTCTTTTCATACCAATCTATCCCCTACCATAATTTCTACGTTTGTTCTCCGCTATTAGTGGCTTTGGAGTGACTCTTTGTTGCATGTTGAGGGATTGTTATATGATCTATCTATGTTATTATTGTTGAGAGAACTTGCACTAGTGAAAGTATGAACCCTATGCCTTGTGTCCTATCATTGCAATACCGTTTACGCTCACTTTTATCATTAGTTACCTTGCTGTTTTATATTTTCAGATTACAAAAACCTATATCTACCATCCATATTGCACTTGTATCACCATCTCTTCGCCGAACTAGTGCACCTATACAATTTACCATTGTATTGGGTGTGTTGGGGACACAGGAGACTCTTTGTTATTTGGTTGCAGGGTTGTTTGAGAGACACCATCTTCATCCTATGCCTCCCACGGATTGATAAACCTTAGGTCATCCACTTGAGGGAAATTTGCTACTGTCCTACAAACCTGTGCACTTGCAGGCCCAACAACATCTACAGGAAGAAGGTTGTGTAGTAGACATCATCCATCTCTAGCAGTGGACGATGCGGTCTTGGTAGGCGCTCCGGCATGGTGGAGGACGGTGGCGCTGGATGTGGTGGAGGACGGCGGCGATGGATGGGGTGGCGGACGGAGGCTGGTGTGGGGATGGGGTGTTCTAGCGCGGACGGTGTATGAATGGGAAAATGGAGGGAGAGGTACGGGGAACCATGTTTTTGGGATGCGCCTGTCTGAAATATGGGAAAGTTACGAACTTGGCCCCCATTTAAAATCTGGATGTCTCGTCGGTTGGGGATAGGACGGTAATCTCGCATCTCGCCAATATTTGCCCAGAGCAATTTCGGGCGAGGAGAGGGTGGTTGGCGCCCATGGTTGGTGCCCACGGTGTATGAGCGGGGCTGACAGGTAGGGAAGTTGTGTCACGTCTGAGTGAAGTTACAAACCTGCCCCTATTGAAAATATTTGCCTACATCAATTTCGGTCGAGTCGAGTTTGTTTTGCCGCCCACCGTGTATGAATGGGGAATGGAGGGAGTAACAGAGGTCTTTCGGACGAGCTTGAATCAAATGTGTTTTGCCGCCCATGTTTGACGCCCACCGTGTCGGAATGGGCTAAAAGGCGGTCGTGTCACGTCTAATTGAAGTTACTAACCTACCCCTATTTAGAACAGTGGAAATCAGGCCGATGGATTGTCCGTGTAATGGGTAGACAGTGATTTCCATCTCCCAAACACTTGGCTTCGGGCAGCCGATGTGGGAGTGGACATTTTGCCGCTTCTTTCGAATTTTGGGACAATAAGCATCCACGTTTACCCTGGCAACTAAATTCAAATCCATTTTGTATTCCTATATGAATCTTTATAAATCATTCTGTGTGTTTTTATATATCTTCAAAAGGACGACAAAGATGTATCTTCAAAAGGACGACAAAGATGTTTTTATAAATCATTCTATGTGTCATATATGAATATGGTTTACAAATGCCGATACTCAAATTCAGAAGCTAGAATCCAGTTTAAGGTGAATTCGAATATTTGAAACACTTGATGTCCAACTCAAATGTTACACGCAGCGTAATGTGTACTCCCATTTTGATATGTACACAAGCGATGTATCAAGATACAAATATCGAGTCAATCAACCAAGAATGTACAGAACTAACAGACATATAAACACTTATAGAGTATATGGATCAATAATATCAACTAACATACATAAGCTAGGCCACTATACTTTTTGTTGCTACAACAACATCCTTTTTTTAGCCAGCATCTTGGCCCTTTCCGATGCATGCCACTTATGGTCCATCTATACTTCTATTAGTGTTGAATGCACATTCAGCCAGATTGGCATATTTGTAGGTCTGGCACAGCAATCCAAATGAAATGTCTCTGAGTCTTATCAATTAATACAAACATGTGCTCAAATCAAATTACAAACCAAAAAACAAAAAACAAAAAACAATTATTACATGATCTCTAAAACAAATGGTTTGATTGATTACATGAACAAACAACACAAAGTTATTCAACAATGGAAAGAACATTTCACCTATTATTTACCAAGTGGGAATTTAATTTCCTTTTTTCCTTCAGGACCTTAACAATGTGGTCAGTCTCAGCTTGCTTCATTTTGAAATCCACCAAATATTTAATGGTTATCTTGAGTACTGCTTGTGATTCTGTTGTTTGCTTCCTCAACATGTCAACTTCATCTCTAAGTGCAGAAGCAGAATCTCTTTCTACCACTAGTTTAGCCTCTAGAACATCAGCAGTTGGCAATTCATAATGCACGATTGGGTCGGTGCCACTGCTGTGGGATGATGCAACGTCCATGGGGACCTCGCTCTTTGATATTGGGCTAACCTGTTTTGCCATTAAAGTTCCGATTGAATTCAGAAAAGTTGAAGTTAGCAAAACATCTCAATTGGGAGTTATAACGGCAAACCAGTTAAACAAACTAGGAATTAAAGAGTTTCAATTGGATGCTGAAAAGTAGTTATTAACATCATTGTAACTCGCTGTTGCAGCAGCAAAGCAGTTAAACAAACAAGTAGATATTTAAGTTAAGGCAAACAGGTAATTCTTAACAGTAAGTATCAAACACATAGATAGACGCAGTCTACAATAGGATTAATAGGTTGTGGCATTATGTAATCAGTAGCAAACTAAATTAAGCCAAGCAACATAATTGAACAATTTTGCAATAAGTGGCTAACTAAAATTTTGAGAAGCGGGTAACTGAACTTACGCTCGTTCTTTGTACAGGCACATTGCAACTTCTTTTTCGCTTACAAGGTTGTACGAAGGAGTCCATGGCATCAATTGCTTGGATATGCAGTCCCAATACTTCTTTCTTCCCACACTGCATTGGTAAGTCGAATGGTTAATCTGGTAAGATGGTGCGTCCTTGATATGTTATATGAGGACGTGTAGTCAGACTAGTTGTAGCCACACACATCACACTAGCTTTTACTGTATATTTCATGTGATTACTTTTGGCATATCGAGATCTAAGCAATCTACAATAGGATGAAAAGACTGGCATCCTTCCCATCATTGGCGAACTCAGTTCATAGAAACAAGCAATTCAACCATTCTGTGGGTAAATCAAAAGCGCCACTGGAATATTTTTCACCACCGAATCATACACGCAAAAAGGGGCGACGCCACCATAGGGGCTGGTATGGGCGGCCGCCTCAGGTGGCTGGAAAGTGTGCACCTAATTCGAGTCATCCAGGTTGGCCCAGGCTAGTTTTGTTCGTCCCAATGCACGAGCAGGCAATGTAAAAATTGAAGAAAAATGTCTCAATTTGGATGGGCCAATAACATAAGTGCAAGGCAGGCCCTATAGCAGGCTCGCGGCCCAAACGAGCACCTCCCATATCGATCGACAGCAGGAAAAATCCCAATTCATTCGCTCCAGCCTCCAGTCTGGTTTGCTCCTAACCTAGCCGCCGCTGGACAGACCGACACAGTACTTCCTCACGCCCTCGTTGGAGGACGGTCCCCGGGCTTCAAGCGAATGGAAGGACAAGAAGATGAAGATCCAACCCTGGGTGTAGCCTGCGTGGGAGGCAGTGGCGGCAGCACGGGCATGGCATCGAGCTTGCGCAGTCGCAGCTTGCAAGAGTAGCATGCGCAACGAGCAGGTACATCACATCCCTGATTATATCTAATTCAACTCTTCAATTTCTGGCCAATAGTTAAACCTGACGGTGTTGTAAAACTGCTTGTATGTAGGGAATCTATGAGAAAATGAAACCAATTTCTACTTATATTATAACTCCCCCAATCAATACTGAACTGGCTGAATCTGATGTATCTAATCAAGTTTCCGATGCAAACATACAAGCTCATGTTTTTCTTGAGCCTGAAGTGTCTAATGAACAGACTGCTAATGAAGGATTTGATGCAAACATTTTACATGCTCCTGGTGATGAACATATAGTGTCTAATGAGGGACCTAATGCAAGCATTTTGCAAGCTCATTGAAGGATTTAGTGTCTAATGATGATGTGCTATGTTGAGAGAGACAGAGATTTGCAGGCATTGATGACAAGCAAATTATAGTGCATTTTCATAGCTTGAGGAAACATCGAGGCCATCTACTAGAAAGTCCCCGTATCATGACAACATAGCATAAATACATTTCTAATCTGTTGTTTGTCTATTGGCATACTTGTGCAGGATACATATATTGATATGTAGTTTGCACACTGGTTATAGCTGCTATTACACTTCGATATTTTCAGCCAGAGAACGAATAATTCAAGCAGGTACAGACCATGTTTGTAGTCCTTGTACATCATGTTGCATTTTTTTGGTGCTTGTATCATTTAGTGTTTATAATCTGAACTACATTGGATCATTAGCTGGTTTTCAAAGTGCATGTAGCTTCACATTTCTCAAGTTATGTTGATTTCCGGAGTGCAAGTGCCTTCGTATTTTTTAAGTTAAATATTCGCCCCTGGTAACTTGAATTCGTGGATCCGCCACTGCACACAACTCATACACGAATGCCAGTACGAATTAAATGAAATGCAGGGACTTACGCTAGCTCGTTATACAGGCTCACTGCAGCTCTGCTTGCGCTTGGATGTTCCATGTACAAGTCCATGTTACCACTTGCTTGGATGTGCAAGCCTTGTGCTCCTTGCATCCCCCTCTGCATTTTTGACACAGCGAATGGTTGATCAAATAAGAGGAATCGACCTTGATGTTGTACCAGAGGACAAATACTTACAAGGATATACGGGTGTGCAGGATGTGTACCGGATCCTGTAGCGCCGTCATGCTTCGCTAAAAATGGATTTGCTTGTTTCAGATGATATCTCCAGAAGAAATAAGAGTTAAAGTCAGAGTTGCATAGGCGTGTTAGCTAAGAGAGCAGTGAAAGGATATCCAAACATCATCGAAACAGTGCACAAGGGAGTGATGTGTGGATACCTAGTTTGGGCCAGTGTTTGGGCATGCTCGCCTAGCTAGAGTGCGGGTCACTTCAGAGCCGTTGAGGGTGATGCGCTAGCGTTGGCTGGCCGTGCACGGATGCAGATCTTGAGTGGCAGCGGAGTGCTATGATGCGGTGGACGAGACCGTTGGTGAACCCCCAACGGCCTCTGGGGGCGGAGGTGCGATGATGTGCTCGGTGAAGTAGCCCCGGTGAGCTGGGAGACGGCGTCGGTGAAGTGCACCTGATGCGTTGGAAGTCGTTGTCTGTGAGGCACGTCGGTTGCGGTAGTCGGCGTTGTCGGTGGACCACCCGGTGCGGTGGACGAGGGCGTAGATGAGGTAGCTCCGGTGCGGTGGTGAAGCGCGACCATCGTCTTCGTCTTCATCGTCCAGCACAGAGGTGGGGAAAGAGACGAGACGAAGGGCGATTTGAACTTTGCTTGGGTTGGCGGCGCATTAGGGATTTGAGCAATCTGGGTGCGGAAGGGGACGGTGGAGAAGAGAGATTTTGCTGGGATGGAATTGGGGCTGCCAGATATTTCAATCCGAAACGTGGAAGCACAAACTTATTTTGTCGTCGTCCATTTTTTAGGGGGGGGAGTGGGGGAGGGAGTGAGGGAGGGAGGGACGAGGGAGGGGGTGGGTGGCTGGGTGCTACGCGTCCGTCCGACACACGCGACCACCCCGACAGGACTATGCTTCAGTGCCTTAAGGGACCTGCCTTTGTGTCCATGACATGTGGGCCCAACAGGTGGCTAGCCCACATGTCAGTGACCCAAAGGCAGGTGCCTTTAAGGCACCGAAGCAGCGTCCACCCCGACATGACCTTGGTCTGCCTAGTGCGCCTACATTTGAGAATGCAAACGAATCTTCTTTCATTTGCAAATGAATCTGTATGTATTACCATGCCCATGTTTTCCTTGCAATTATTAGTCATTCGAAACGAGATACTCCCTCCGTTCACTTTTGTAAGTCATTTCAAACAACTTAAAATGAACTGTTTTGCACATTGTCTGAAATGTCTTGAAGGCCTTATAAAAAAGTGAACAGAGGGAGTACTATAAATTAATTAATGAGGAGTTATTGAAAAAAATCGAAACGGTATCCACGCTAACGTGGATTAGAGTGTGTGTCACATAATTAGTTATTTGAATTAGAGTGTGTGTCACGTAGCGATCTCCAATTCTAACGTGGATTTCACATTTCATTGTATCCACACTAATTTTTTTAATACAAATTCATATGTATATGATGAACACCATGGTAGTGAGAAAACTATTGGATGGATTCAAACATATGACCTACAAAAAAGCACAACAAATTGAGTCAATGTCAACTTTTCAAAACTTAGTATGGTACGAATTCAAAATAATTACCCGTATGCATGGTCCTCAGTTCAAATATTACAATGTACACCGAATTGAAACATCGATATTAAGTCTCGTACTATGTACATTCAAATGTTCTTTTTAGTCCACCCCCCCTCGCACACACGCTACATACTTCCTGTATTGGTCAATCTTCCTCTCCTAACCACCTTAGGAAGCTATCGGTTTCCAACACATGTTCATTCTTTCTCTCCATGTTTCGATCTCTAAGTCTCTCAACTACACAACCCCTTTTTCCACTCTATTACCAAATGTATTTACCTCACACACCCGCCATTGCACCCCATGCCGAGCTCTCTCTCTCTCCCCCCTCTCCCTCTCACCCTCTCGCGCTAAATACATGCATTGCTTATCTAGCCCCCCCCAACCTCTCGTGCGCACGCACGCACGTTGTATATCTAGGTCACTCCCTCGAGACTGTCTCACTCTTTCTTCCGCACGGCGGGCAACACTCGCTCAATCTCGCTCTCTTTATTTGACTCTCGTTTAACCTCATTTTCTTTCACACACAAATGATATATCTCCATGTTCAGGCCTCGATCGACACACTCTATACTCTCTCACACAGATTGTCTATCTAGGTCTGTCCATCCAAGCCGCCGCCATTCTTTCGACCTCATGGCGGGCCACGCTCACTCAATCTCTCTCTCTCTCTCTCTCTCTCTCTCTCTCTCTTTGTATGTCTCGATTGACCTCGCTCTTTCTCGGACAAAAACGATATATCACCATGTTTGATCCCAATTCGACCTATTCACATTGTATACTCTCTCACGCACATTGTCTATCTAGGTCACTCTCTCCAACCCGTCTCACTCTTACGATCACACGGCGACCCTATGTGATCGATCAACCTTGCTTCCTCCCACGCACAAAATATATCTACACGTCTATGACTGGATCATCTCTCAAGCTCTATCTTACAGCCCTCACCCTTGCCAAAAGCTCAATCGTACAATATCTCTCCAGAGCATATATACCTGTTCAATGAATGTCGGACCACACGCACTTTGTCTCTCTATCTATATGTCTCTCAATTGACCTCGCTTTCTCACACCATATCTTCCACGCATTGAAGCTACTACCTCTCCATCCCTCGCAAAGCCGGAGCTATTTACATTGTGAGGGGCACTCCAACCTTGGATTAATTTGTGTAGGAATTTAGTCCGGTCGGTTTAGATTATATTTTCATAGCATTCGGCCCACAACTACTCCAAACACCATTGCAACCCCTGCAACTCCCCTAGTTGATTTCCCTATAGCTCGGTCATGGCTCTCTCGCACGTCCTTTCTCGCCTTCAACGTCGCACCATGGTATTATTGCAAAAAACTATGTTGTTCTCTTTAATTATTATAAATAAGCTACAAAACTACACACCGATAGTCCACTTGGAATGGAACAAATTTCGACCCACAAATTAAAGTACTACAAACTACACACCGAGGGGGCCACATGTCATGAAACAAATTTGGACCCATATACAAATTAAAAAATAAAGGACGAGGATCGAACATGCGACCGGGCCTTCAAGCCGCACGTCAATAGGCAACATACATAGAACAACAATGTTTGTTGTACCCCCCTTTGTTCACATAATGTTTTTATATTACCACAGCCTATTTAATGGATAGCATGTAATATTATGTTTTGTACTATTCGCCTTCACTTACTGGTGGGTTCCATGTGTGCTCTCTCTCCTCCCCTTCTGCGTTTAGACACACGGGCAAACACGAAGAACTCGCGGGCGATGTTGTCGTTGACCATATCTGGACGCGTTCACAAATCACGGCACCAGTTTCACGTACTAGCCGCACTAGTTAGTGTGTATGTGCAATGCACGTTGATTTGGAAGTATATTAAGTGCATGTGGATATTAAGTACTAGGATATTATTTGCATGTTATTATGTGATTAGCACTATTTTTGGCACAAAATTAACTGCACGCTAAGGCTGGTCGTAATGGTAATATCATATCTAGTATCAAGCATGCCAACTAGGAAATTTTGATGAGGTGTCATAGCATTAAATGAAGAAAGAGATGGTGGAGTATCATATCATGATACCGTATCATAATAAATGATATGCTACTTTGTGTCATTCATGGCAATAAATAGAGTACTACATGATACTAAAATATGATACTATGCATTAGGGAGGTGGTATCATACACTAGTATCATATGCATGATACTAGTATATGATACTCCCCATTATAACCAGCCTAAACGTGTTGAGCGCTCGACATTGAAGTAGTCTAGGTCGTTGGATGACAAGGAATACATGTGGCTTGATGATGTTTTATATTTAATTTGATACGGCTCTAGCAGAACATTCAATCGATCAAACCATAGATTTTGTTCAGTCTGACTCCCACTTCAAATTATACGACGATCGATATAAAATGAACGGAAATGATAAACGTTTGAATTTTAACCCTGGCAATCCAAACGATTTTCGTGGCAAATTTAGATTACGCGGCGGCGGCGGGGCCGCCTTGCGGTGGGAAGTGGATCCTCTACCGTGCTCTGTGTGCCGTCGGGCCACTAACCGACGGCGATGACCGCGTCTTGCGTCATTGTTGGCATACTCCTGGACGTTGGCCTAGCTTCAAGGAAGGCCAAAATGTTCTGGACTTCGGAGCGAGTCAACTAGCGGGAGGAGGCAACTGGTGTTGGTGCTAGGAAGCAGTCGACGGCGGCCATCCATGCCTCTGAGGGGGCATTGGCACCCCGCACGGGGGCAAGCGCTGTCAACGGCGCGGCGGAGACATTCGTGTGCACGGGCACCGGCACGGGCGCGCACATCAGTGCACGCACAGGCGCATGCGTTGGCAGGTGTACGGGCACCGGCACGAGCGTGCGTGTTAGTGCACTCACAGGCGCATGCGCTGGCAGGTGCACGGGCGCGTGAAAGTCGGCGGGGACCTCGTGGAACCCATTGGAATCAAGCTCGACAACAATGTGCGGCTCCCAGCCCATCAATGCCACGGGGATGGGCGATGGCGCATTCGGGGCGACGGGAGCCGGAATGGGAGCGGGGACAGGCGCGACGTCTTCCCGCAAGGCCAGTTCAAGCTCGTCCGAAAGCGCCTTATGTTCTTGAGACTCCGGCTGGGTGTCTTCCTCGGGAAACTGGAACACTAAGGGCAGACCATCATGATGCGGCATGGCGTACATTTAGGTCAGGCTAGTTGGAGGTAGATGATAGGAGAATCGGAGAGGAGGAGAGAAGATTGTAGCGATACCGGGTAGTGCGGGGTTGATTTTAAACTGCAGCGCCGGCTACATTAAAATTGGGAGCAGTTGGGACGAAGGTGGGCGGCGGAGCCTGGTCAAAGGGCTCGCCTCCCGGTGAGCCTGCACATTGGTCTGCTCGCATGCCTCCGTGTTAGCCGGTGCAGCAGTCTGCTCGCACGCCTCCCGTCGACTGACACGCTTGCTCGGATGGCACCTGCCGATGAGAACTGGGGACTCGTGGCGGCACGTAAACGTCCATAGTTTCAATAGTGAAAGCATTCGCGTTAACGTGACAGATCTTTGTTCCAAAATACCTTGGCTCTTCATTTGTGCAACTTGTCATAAGCAGCTTGTCTCAAATTGAAGAAAAAACTTACGAAGTAATATTTGTGCCATATCATGTGACCATGCTCAGTTTCAAGAATTTATGCTCACTTTTGGATTTTCTAAAATTTAAGATCCAGGATTCAAAACAATATCATAACCTGCATCATGCAATAAATTTTCAAGTCGTACATCTTTCCTGTTGTATTTCTTAAGAAAGGATTTGGTCAAACATTTTGCTTAGTTAGACTTCAGACAAGTTATATATGCAGAGTAAAAGGATAATCCCTCCATACCAGTGCATTGCCTGATATATTAACTCAAGTACTAGGCACGAACAAACAGGCTCAATTCTGTGCTCATCCTGGTGTAGTAGTAGTAGTAGTAGTACGGCAATGCAGTTGATGGATGACCTTGATGTGCGGCGACCGGGGGAATTGAACCGTGCTCGGCACGGTAGGTAACGTTGTCTAGTTACTAAAGTATCCCTCCACTGTTCATCGATAGTCATTATGGACCGGGGACATGAGGGGAATTTCCTAGGGCTAGAATTCTGGCCGCCAAATATTTCGACTTGAAACGCCGAGGCTCGACTGGTTGGGGTTGCCTAATGCGCGTACCACGCACGCCACCGAAGGACACGAGCCCGGTTTTTTAGGATCAACACAAGCCAAGGTCTGGCTAGTACTCCGTTGGGTCCTACCATTCGAGAATACGAAAGGAACCTTTTAAATTGCCGAACGAATCTATGTGTATTACAATACCCGTATTTTCCTTGCAAATACTATTCTCAACGTGGTAATTGATTTATGACGAGTTGTTGAATTAGAGTGAGTTTGTGATATAGTGATCTCAACGTGGATTTCACATTTCATGGTATCCCTAGTAAGTTTTTCAATGCAAATTCAAATTTAAAAGATCAAAAATATGGAGGTGAGAAAACTTTGTATGTATCAAGCTTATGACCACACAACACACAGAGAGAGACACACACACACACACACGCATGAACACAACAACAATCCAATAAGTATAGTGCATCTATTTTTCCAAACCATGCATGTATGAGACGAATTCAAAAATACTCCTTCTATTCCTAAATATTAGGCTTTTAGAGAGTTCAACAAGTGACTACATACGGAGCAAAATGAGTGAATCTAGACTCTAAAATATGTCTATATACATCCGTATGTGCCAGTCCATTTAAATCTCTAAAAAGAGTAATATTTAGGAACGAAGGGAGTAAAATGTAAGACATGCATGGTCCTCAGTTCAATATTTAAGATGAACATGAAACTGAAACATGAATATTAAGTCTAGTACTACAGTACATGCAAATGTTGTGTTTAGGCGGAGCTATGATTGTCGGGGGTCAACCCCTTGACCTTAGATAAAATTGTGCAGCTCTGTTTAGGGTTGTTTAGATTATATTTGGCCCCACCCTCCCAACTACCAATTAGTTGTGCACCCCCCACCCCTCCTCCCTGGGAGAATATCATGTGCCCCCATACCTTAGATGCTATATGCCGATACGAGTTGCTTGGAGCTTGTAGATCTGAGATATAGCAGCTCACATGATGTGTCTTAATATTTTTACAGGAAACCTTGATGAGTTTGAGAATTTCACACAATTTGTACAATAACTACTCAGACGCCCTTGGATCCCATATCCAACGACCTCTAAGCTCATATCACCGTAGCATCTAAGATGAAGGAGGACATCATATTCTCCTGTATGTAAGAATATCATGTGCTACCACACCTTAGATGCTTTGGTGATACAAGCTCTTCGGAGCCGTCGGATTTGTGACCCAACACCTCCTCGGTGGTTTGAATGGTTTTTTGCAGAAAAGCCCCAAAAGAGTTCGGCCACTACTTACAAGCACAAAGACTGCTCAGATGCCATTGGATCTCAGATCAAACGACCTCGAAGCTCGCATCACCGTAGCATCCAAGCTGCGATAGAACCTTATGTTTTCTCGCACGGGAGAATATGAGGTGCTCCCGCATCGTAGATTCTATGGTGATACGAGTTCACTGAGATCTAACGGCCCACAGTAGGAGGTTTGAATGCTTTTGCAATATACGACTAATAGAGTTTGGGAAATGCGCAGAAAGTACAAATACTACACTTGTGCCATCTGATCACTGATCATACGACCTAGATGCTCATATCACCGTAGAGGGTAATTAAGCTACGGGGAGCACCTAATATGAGCGACGGGGAGCCATTGGATCGAAGATGCAGCAGCACACACGAGGCCTGAATGTTTTATTTGCAAAAAAAACCTTTGGACAGTTTGGAAATCACGCATAATTACAAAGACTACTCCCAAGCCATTGGATCTCACTTCCAACGGTGTAAAAACTCGTATCACCATAGTATCTAAGCTGCGGGGTGGATGTGATATTCTATGCCGCTGTCATTTTTGTTCATAAACTTGCAAAATACGTGTAACTCGTGCCGTTACTTGTCCAACCGCGCAAAGTGTTTGTTCAAAAAAACCATCCTACACTGAAATATCGGAACAACACACGGGGGTCCCACTTGTCACTAATCAAATTTGGACCTAAAACTAACAAATCTGAAAGACGAGATTCGAACTGGCAACCTGGACTACAAAGCATAAGTCGATAGCCTGAAACAACAATGGTTGTTGGCTTTGTCACATAACTTGATTTTATACAGTATTACGTTGAGTAGAGTAGAGGGAGTGCCTCGTCAACACGTGCATGACCGTTGTCTCACTTACTGGTGGGTCCCAGGTCTGCGATCTCAATCTCTCTTCTCTCCAACATCTAACCTTTGCACGAGCACACACGAAGAGCGGCGCTAGCTTGCTGTGGTGTTATTACAACTAAAAAAAGCTTGGAAAATAGAAGAATCACCTAGAACAAGAGACGTTGTGGCTGGTCGAGGTGGAGCTAACCACATCTATCCTCCGTGCCACGTGTCCATGATGAAATTGTGTGGCTAGTGGGGTGTTTTCGACCGACTGGCTGGGTCCCAAGGTCGAACCATAGGTACTAGAGTTACTGTCGACATCTGATACAGTATATTTTTACACGCAGATTTTTCCTTCGTGCCGAGACGTGGCGCACCCTATCGCGCAGTTTCGGGGTCCTCTCGGGTGGTGCACGCATATATTCTTCCTAACGTGGGACGCCCTACCTCACGTTTTCTAGGTCCTCCTCGGTCATAGCGCCGAAGCAAGTAAATGAGTCGTCAAATCATGAAAGACCACCTTTCCCGCCGAGTACATCAGTGAAGCACGGTGGCCAGCTAGTTGGGATAGTTCAACCAATTAGCTAGGCTGCTGCCACATTTGTTTTTTCACCCCTTTTTTATCTACTTGTCGGCAGGTAAATTTAAATATCCACCACAGCGTTGCTCTGGTGCTTGGGTGCGGCAGGATTTTTAATTTTTTGATTGACGGGAGCAGGCGCGGCAGGATTTTTAATTTTTTGATTGACGGGAGCAGGCGCAGCAGCAATTAGTCACGATGACTCCGCCTGTAAAACCCACTGCTCCCTGATGTGAGAAGTCGTTGACTGGTGTTTTACCATGGTGAAAACCAAAAGATTCCCCACTCCTCGACTGGCCCCCTCCACCTTCCCGAAGATTGCATTGCCTTTCAGCCGTTTCGCCCCCTTTGCTTCCTCTCCCCATGCCTTCTACCTGGTGCCATGGCGGCGTAGCAGATCACGGAGTCTCGAGGTCGCGCTGACACAGAGCTCCATGCCAGGATGCGGAGCTCGGGGCCAAGGACGTGGAGCTCCGTGAGCTCAAGGAGGAGAGGAGTGCCATGCTCCTCCATTATGTGCGGGAGTTCACAGAGCTTCAAAAGCGGCAGGCGTCCACCACAAAGATGCTTGAGGCGTCGGCGGTGTTGCTGCAGAAAGCGGGAGATACGATAGGCCGTTAGGGGAGCCGGCTGGAGCGCGAGCGGGCCGATCGTGACGAGGTCCAGGATCGCCTCAGCCACTTGGTGAACCAAGTTGCCACGCATGTGTTGCGGCTGCGCGATGCCTACCGTCGTGCCAGCACGACGATGCCGGTCATCGGGCTAAACCCGTTCGACCACCCGGTCGACTTCAACGAGCTGCGACTTCCTGACCTGGTCTCCTTCTTCACCTATATCTCCGAGGAGCTGAGCCATCTCCTCGCGATGGTGGGGGATGAGCTGGGCAAGGAAGGGTTGCGGGCTGCCGTCGCCGTTGCCGGGCGAATCCTTTCAGGGCTCCATCACCGGAATCCATTCGTGCCATTGGACGTCGTCTTTGACGAGATGGCTCCCGTCGACCGGGAGCAGGCTCTGCGGGCGGTTGCACCCTGCATCACTAACGTCGTGCGCCTCGAGAAGAAGAGGGTCTTCGGTGGTGTTTAGGCGCCCTCTGCATGGGCATGTCCATGTCTCGGCGCAACATGACCGTTGTGTGGGTGTGTTTGGTTGCGTTCTCATCTCAATATAGTTGTTTCCTCTTCGTGTATCTTTGTTAACCTACTAGTGTGGACTCATGCACCCTTCATGCACTCTGCGAAACACCCAAAAGTGGGTCGAGAAGGGAACTTTTGCTCCCATCCCGTGCACCCTTCATACACCCTGCCTAACACTATTCGTGCTTCATATGGTTCATGTTTCGTGGAGTAGTGTAGCACCGTACTCTCCGTGCACTATAGACCTAGTTCTGTTAACATTGATCTCACCGTTCATTCTCGACCGGACAGTCGAAAAAGCGTTACTATGCTACATATAGGAGTAGTTGACATGCGCACAACATCATTTGTTATCGTCATATCTTACTACACTAGCAACAAGATTGTGTAGTACTGACATATGAACCACTGCACATGCCTAGTAGTAGGAGCACTGTGTGTTCAAGTGGCTGCCGTGTTTCGCACTCCTCCGTCGTAAGAGTGGAAACGCTTGCTGTAATCATTTTTTTTTCAGAAAAATAGTGGACATGCTCTACCCTGCGGATCCTCCTCCAGCCATGCACTAAATTACTCACTTTTGCCAACGTGTGGGACAACCAGCACCTGGGTCCACCAGCCATGCACTAAATTACTCCGTAGTAGAGTGTCGGTAGACTACCCAGATCAAAGCGCCGCAGTAATGCCCAATGAGCCGTCAAATCACAAAAACCCCTCCTTTCCAGCGGTAAGTTGGACGGACGAAGCAACCATCATTTCACTCCTCTCTCTCAGCTTCCTCTCTTGAAGAAAACCCCCACTCGCTTTGCTTCTCCCTCATCTCGTTCCTCCTTTCACTCTTCTCTCTCAGCTTCCTCTCTTGGACGGATGCTGGAGCACCGGCCGACGTGATGTCTATGGCTCTAGCCAAAACCGTCGAGGCTCATGGTACGAAGAAGCGCAAGCACCCCGCCGAGATTACCGCAGACAAGCTCAAAGCCATCTTTTTCTCGATCTTGATCGTGTTTTTCATCTAACACGCAGAACTAGTACTAGTAGTACAACTTTCTGGGTGATCTTGCATGTGATTTGAGTGTGTCAAATGATGGTTCTAAATTCCTCTTTTGACCAAAACATGCGAGAGGTTGACACTGATTTCTTATAGATTACTTTCAACTACTCCCTCTGTCCCAAATTTCTTGTCTTAGATTTGTGTAGATACGGATGTATCTAATACTAAAATGTGACTTGATACATCCGTATCTAGACAAATCTAAGACAAGAATTTTGGGACGAAGGGAGTACTTTATGAACATCAATGCTACCTTTGAACATGGTATATTTGCCTCAGTAACTTGTGTTATGGATATTGCAAGTCATCCCTCTGCTCTCATGCCTTTAAAGACATGTTCTAGTGTCTTTGTTCACTCATTTCTGTGCGTATATGTAGTCATATATGGAGTATAATATTGAAAATCATCTTATATTTATGAATGGAGGTAGTAATAAAATATGGTTGCTGTTTGAATTAGAACCAGGTCCGCGGTGGAGATGAAGTTCTTAAAGTCATGTCATGTGAACTGGAAGACCTGATGAAGAGTTCTACTGCTAAACTATCCAGCTGTTGTGTCCTTGTCGCCACGTCTCCTGAACTAGTGTTTTCCTGTAGCTTTGTTGTCAGGCGTGTTCTCGAGGCTGTACTTGACCACAACAATTTCCTGGTTGTGCCTTTTATTACGAAGGGTGTGGTTCTTGTAAAGCTTCCCAACAAATCTGATGTGGCTTGTCTTCATCATCATGTTTATGAGTGGAAAGACCACTCTGTTAGGTTCTCCAAGGTTGACAAGATGGTGATGGTGCATGTAGACATCTCTCATGAAGTCCATTCCTAGTCAGTTATACGGGGTTCATCCTGTAGGTTGGTGGCAAGAAATAGTCTGCAGAGTTTAATTAGTGCAACTTTGCTTGTCTGCAGTAAGTACTATTGTTTAGTACTTGATTTGTGTTTGTGAACCCCGTATTGTTTATTAGTACTTCCGCTTTTGGTGTGTGGTCAGTCCTGAGAACGGTCTATGTTAATATCTGTCCACTCAATTTAGTCTGTATATTTTGAAGTATCCAGATAATCTTTTTTGTGAGGACGGTTTATCAATTATGGTTACACTCCAATATCTGTATGCATTGCAGGGTTTATCGCACCCACCAGGATTTCCAGTCCCATGGATGTTCGGTCCATACGATTTGTCATGACCTTTGGACTGTCCTGCTTGTGGGAGTAGGCGGGGCCCCTACATGCCACCCGTAGTTGGACGATCAATCTTCTGTTTAGTACTTCAACATAGTGATTTCCTGGTAAGGATTCACTCGTGTCACATCAAGTAAATCTTATTGATTTAATGTCATGTTTTCTTTCTTTTCCTGCAATTTTACGATGCATGTTTTGCCATGTGACATTCATCACAGAATAAACCGTTTGGTTTGCTCTACGATGGCTATTTTTGTAGGTTTCACTTCTTATGTCATGTCAGTAACGAAGGCATTGTCCATCACTTATATTACTGGAAAAAATTGGATCAGTCTTTTGTATGAGTACAAGCTGAATCCCTATGATGAACTGCAGTTTGGTTTAACAAAAATGCCACAATTAGTCCTTCTCGCGTTTAAAAGAAATGAAGAAAAAAACTGGATCACGATCACGGATCCTAGTCAAGTTAGAAAGTTGATCATAGCAGACCAGACACGATCGCCGCTGTCTTGCACATCGGTACCACCTTCAGCAACGGATCGAGCACCGGCAGTTGCTCTAGCACCGACAATGGCAGAGTACGATTTGATCCAAATGAGGATTGGGCACCGATCGCGTCGTGGATCGATCGATCTGGGAGGATCGGGCATCGACACCGCCACCGCTCCGACACCGCACCAGCTCTACAAGGAGCACCATCTCCGGCAGCAATGCGGCGGCTTCGCACTGCACCAACACTTGCACTTGACCTGCTCCGGCCCGTGCGGTTGCACGCAACAGATCGGCTACTGATTCGCACTTCATATACCAAAGTCCTTACAAAAACCGACATGTCCACCTTCTTGGTAAGCATTGGCCGCCCAAGTGCTTCATTCTTTTTTCTTTCCATGTTGTTTCACATGATTCACTGTGTTGATCTAACTGTTTGGGTATGTCTTCTTGTTTGCAAACAGAGAATTCCTAGAGCAACGAGGGAGTCGTTCAACAATCCGGGCGACCACGGCCAAGTTTCTCTTACCATGCGCAGCCTTGGTGTGAATGAACTTGCTCAATATACCGTAAGTACAAAGGATGGTCGCATGATGATTGATGCTAAAGGATGGTCAAGGTTCAAATTTAAATCATATCTTGCAGTAGGGGATGATGTCAAAATCGAACTTTCTCGGCAAGGAGAGCTGGTCCAAATCAACTTTGAAATGCTTCAGTAGCAGCACGCAACTGCCGAACTGATCTATCCTTCGAGAGATTTTGATGTAATAATCTGGCATAGTGAAACAAGTGTCCTATGTGTATCAGTAGTATATGACAACATTATTTATCACATGGTATATCGTTGATAGAATTGCAAATCTAATTGCTGGTTAGGAACTATCGTTCGATTTCATTCCAACAGCTGCCGTGCTTTATTCAATTTTGTGTATTCGCCTTGCGACATCATCTAAAACCAGCGCCGTACCAATCGCTTGCAATATGAAAAGCGCTGAGGTAGAACCCATGGGCCCCCAAACATGCAAGGTGGGCATACGGCCCAAAGTCTAGAACCGTGAGCCTGTCTGAGTATTATATTCTCAGCTGAACCCCGATAAAAAAAGCTGAACCCCCATAATGCTCGCGCGTTGGACGTAACATCAAGATGCATTTGTATGAGTATTTTATCTTGTGAGAGAAAAGGATGAACGAGGGAAGGCCTTATTTGCAAATGTGGAGAGGTGTGTAGGTACCCTTTTGCAAAATTGCCATAGTTTCCTTCCTATCCGTCAGATATAAATCGGACGGCCTATATTGCAGGATGGCAGGCACACCATCATCACCAATTCGTCTATACTGTGTTAAAAAGAACTATGTTTTTATAATTATATATGTTATATCTATTCCCCTTGATTTTTCTTATGTATAAAGTTGTGATATAAAAGATTTGTATATTTCTTTACAGAG
The DNA here is from genome assembly GCA_021437245.1 of Aegilops speltoides. Classification (NCBI taxonomy): domain Eukaryota; kingdom Viridiplantae; phylum Streptophyta; class Magnoliopsida; order Poales; family Poaceae; genus Aegilops; species Aegilops speltoides. Next base: position 342,884,282 of record CM038144.1, read on the forward strand.
GGAGTATCTCTCTGTCAAAAAATATATTTATGTGTAACTAGTTACTCCTGTCTTTCTACTTCCTTTTGCTGATATGTGGGGCAACCGGCAACGAGGTCCACGTGCCATATGCACAAATTAGAGTGCACAACTGCATGGTGGACACACCCCGGTCGTAGCGCCACAGTAATGCCCAATGAGTCATCAAATCACAACCCCCCCTTTCCAGCTTTAGCAGTAAGTTGGACGGACGAAGCGACACTATTTCACTGGGCCTGAATCCCCTTCTCCCTCGTCTGCTTGTTCAGAGAAAACTCCCTCTCGGCGATTGCATAGGGTTTTCTCATGGTGAACAAGGTACTAATTCTTCATCCATCCTTGATAAATCCAAGTCCCTTGGTCGTAGGTAATCCTAGGATGGTAGCCGCCGTTGATGCATTTTTCTTCCTACTGAATCTAGTGTGTTTCATTTGCAGTGCCCAAAGTGCAAGTACCCTATAGGTTTCTGCGCCCTCGGCGAGACGCCACACTTGTTCCTTCTCATCCTAACACAGGATTTTGAAACGCGCACATTATGTTCCTAGAATTCTCTTTTCTATCCGGGAGGGTGTATTTTTTTGAACATGCTGTCAACTAATTTGGAAATTTGGATTGCTATATTTGGAGAAAAGGTACTACTAGAACGATGGTCAACACTGACGTGAAGGAGGAAGTTATTTCTAGATTTGGATAGGGAATACATTGTGTTCTCATCTTATTTTTCCTGCAGTGTATTATTTACTCTGCCAGAACACATGTACTCAAGATTCTCGGCCTTGCCATAACTGAATACACTAGTTTAATGGTCACAGTTAAGACAAGCCATGGATATAAGTTCCGAGTTGGGTTCTTGAACCAAGAAGATCGCTGCTTTTTTATGGCAGAACTTGGATAAACTTTCTCAAGTGTTACGGACTGAAAGTTGGCGCACGAATGTTGATGGAAATAGCAGAACCTGGTCTCATCCTCACTGCAATCTTCCACCCCTACGTCGTTCCAATTGTTCATCCATGTTAGTTTTGTATCTGGTTCTTGCTTGTTGCCTCGATTACTTCTTAATCCACCTATTCTGTCTAACTAATCACAATTTAACTTTAGAAGTAGCAACTAATCTCTCACGAAGATGCTACTTCTAACTAATATTTTCTTATAATTGGTGGCACGTATAGCTTTTTTCAGAGTTAAGCAGGCTGCTCATTTGTTATTCTGTAATAACTCGGCTGTTACTGATGGCACTGAAGTTGATTGGGTCGGCATCCACAAGTTCCTACACTTTATTGATCGTCTTGAGGTCCTTGTGGGGCGTTTCAATGGTGGAAGGCCACGTGGGATATGTGTGTCACTGCTGCACTCGTTGAACAGGTCCAACTGTGTCGAGAAACTTATGGTACGAGCTGTTTTCTGTTATATATGTTGTTCATAAACTATTGCTTATACACGCTTTAACACCGTGATCTTCTTGAAATGTAAACCGCCCAGTTCTATTGTTCCTATACGATGCACGACCATGGTCGGGTCAGACTTGCGCTTGGTCACAACATGATGTTTATGTCGACCTACTCAATTCCCCTTGGAGGTGAAAAGATACTTATTCATGGGTGGTCTCAAATAATGAAGGGCTGTCCATCTTGGAGAATAGGACAGAAGATTATGTTCATGCTTTTTGATGGCTCTAAAGTGAATATCCTGTTTATTGACCACATTGCGAGATGAAGCCGCTTTCAAAAGGTTGTGGATGCGCGGGGTGGTGCCTGGGCCTTGTCCTGGGGCTTGGCGGCCTAACCCTAGGATAACTGTAGGCAAAGTAGCACTGTTCGAGGCGTGCTTTGTATGGTTGAACCTGTATAAGTACTCATACTGCTTTCAGCTTTGGTTGTTAAGTGCCCCTGCTGGTTTCACTTAAGGTTGTTAAGTACTCCTGCTGCTTTTATAGTCTGTCGTGTTTCTTCAGTAATGTCTTCCTCCAGCCGCCAAAGCCAAACCAGCGCCGGTGGGGCCGCCTGCTTTCGCCTCCCACGGCTGGCTGCGCCTCAGCACACGCATCGCCGCCCCACCATCTCCTAAATCGTTAACGTCGATGTCATCCGCGCGCTTTGGTGTGCTCGCCACGGCGCCGCCCTCTCGCGTTGTCAACATGGTCAACAAACAACAGGAATCGGCAGAAGTACGTGGAGAGGATGACAGTAGGGGCCCACCACGTCAGCGTATGGAAAAATAAAATGCTTCCTCCTAGTGTTTTCCTGACATCTGGGACCCACGACATTGTGAGCGTATATAGTCAATGGACAAGAGAACAACACAAGATCGGCTAACACCTGGGACGTAGCTGCTTGAGCAGTATTTTTTTTGTTATTGTTGAGACGGAGCAGGGTTTGAACTGGGCTATGGTCCGTCTAGCCCAGGCTTATATTTTATGTTCACCATGTGACCAGCCCAGCTATTTTTTCTTTGTGAAAATGAGCCCAGTTTATTTTTTCTGAAGAATACCCAATCCAGGCCTATTTATTTTTTATGCCTTGATGGGCTGCAACTCTTTCAAGATGCCTGCAAATCTAGAAAGTAATATGACATGGGTTGTAAATATGAAAACAGATGACAAATTGGCAATTACTTTATAATTTCTGAATTTTTTCACATTTTTAGATTCCTATTGCACTGGGCATTAACCTAATTTAAATATATCTTCAAAGTACTTTAAATCTAGCTCGGCATTTCGGTATTAAAAATAGTTTCGAACCCACCAAATATGCGAAATTGGACCTCGCCAACCAAAAAACGACTGCAATAAATTGCATAAGGAGTTGCCATGAGCTATATATAAATTATTAATAAAAGAGGGAGTGGTCTGACTTGTGGGCCTGTTTAGTTGACGCGTATGCAAGATTTTTTAGTTATTATATACGTCAACAAACGATTCTAGCAGACGTAACCGTTGGATGTCAATCCAACGGCTGTCGTGTTTCTTCAATCTCTGATCTTCTTCTTCCAGCCGCCAAAGCAGCGCCGACGGGACCGCCTGCTCCCGCCTCCCGTGGCGGGTTGTGCTGCCGCGCAGGTCTCAACGCCCCCTACTACTCCCACCGCTGGCCAGGGCATCCCTCTACTCACCCACACCCCCTGTTATTCTACGGCGACGGCAGCCTCACACCGCAGTCGAACCGGTGAACCCTCGTACTCCTCTCCGCGTGGGCTTCAACTACCGCGTCTTCCCCGGCTCCGCGTCGTCCCCTTCCTAGGCCTCGCCGTCGTCCACCGCCGTGGTGCTCTCAGCGCGGCGTGGTCAATGTGGTCAACGACCGACTTCCATCGGAAGAGTACTGTACGTGGAGAGGCTGACAGCTGGGTCCACGGCAGCCGCAAGGAAGTGCCTCCTTATTATGTGGAAAATAATTATTACTCCACATGACAGCAGGGACCCACCGGACGGGCCACCAGTATTTTGCGAAAAAAAGTTTCCCCCTGACTACTGGGACCCACCAGACGGGCCACCGTATTTCTCGAAAAAACATTCCCCCCGCTGTCAGCTCGGACCCACCGGAAGTGCCTCCTTATTATGCACAAAAAAAATGAATACCCCTTGCTAGCTGGGACCCACCTTGGTGGGAGGCTAACTTGTGGGCCTACTAAGTTGACTGGGATGGAGGCCTTTGTCAACTTTAGTCAATATATGAACGATTTTAGCTCCAGTGACCGCACGATGTCCATCCAATGGCCGTAGTGCTTCTTCAACCTCTGGTCTTCTTGCTCCAGCCGCACAAAGCAGCGCCGGTCGTGCCGCATGCTCCTGCTGCTCGTGGCCGGCTGTGATGCCGCGGAGGCCTCACCGCCCCCTACTACTCCCACCGCTGACCAGGCCATCCCTCTACTTACCCACACCCCCTGTTATTCTGCAGCGACGACAGCGTCACACCGCAGCCGAACAAGTGAACCCTCATACTCCTCCACGTGTGGGCATCCATTGTCACGTCTTCCCCGGCTCCGTGCCGTCCCCTTCCTAGCCTTGCCGTCGTCCACCGCCCTGGTGCTCTCGGCACGGCGTGGTCAACGTGGTCAAGGAACGACTTCCATCGGACGTGGACTGTACGTGGAGAGGCTGACAGCTGGGTCCATGGCCGCAGCAAGGAAGTCACCCTTATTACGCAGAAAATAATGATTCCTCCACCTGAAAGCAGGGACCCACCGGATGGGCCACCGTATTTCGTGAAAAAAACGTTTCCCCCCTAACTGCTAGGACCCACCAGCTACATCTTCACACGCAAGGAAGTGGGTCCGGGCAAAAAAAAAAGATTCACCCCCCTAACTGCTCGGACCCACCAGCTACATCTTCGCATGCAAGGAAGTGCCTGACAGTCGGGGACCCAACTGGTCGAATGATAACCCACAAGTGTAGGGGATCGCAACAGCTTTCGAGGGTAAAGTATTCAACCCAAATTTATTGATTCGACACAAGGGGAGCCAAAGAATATTCTTGAGTATTAGAAGTTGAGTTCTCAATTCAACCACACCTGGATAACTTAGTATCTGCAGCAAAGTATTTAGTAGCAAAAGTGGTAGGATAATAAAAGTAACAGTAACAAAAGTAAAGATAATAGTTTTTGGGTTTTTGTAGTAGTTGTAATAGTAGCAACGGAAAAGTAAATAAGCTAAGAACAATATGTGAAAAGCTCATAGGCAATGGATCAGTGATGGATAATTATGCCGGATGCGATTCCTCATGTAATAGCTATAACATAGGGTGACACAGAACTAGCTCCAGTTCATCAATGTAATGTAGGCATGTATTCCGTAAATAGTCATACGTGCTTATGGAAAAGAACTTGCATGACATCTTTTGTCCTACCCTCCTGTGGCAGCGGGGTCCTAGCGGAAACTAAGGGATATTAAGGCCTTCTTTTAATTGAGAACCGGAACAAAGCATTAGCACATAGTGAATACATGAACTTCTCAAACTACGGTCATCACCGAGAAGTATCCCGATTATTGTCACTTCGGGGTTGTCGGATCATAACACATAATAGGTGACAATAGACTTGCAAGATAGGATCAAGAACACACATATATTCATGAAAACATAATAGGTTCAGATCTGAAATCATGGCACTCGGGCCCTAGTGACAAGCATTAAGCATAGCAAAGTCATAGCAACATCGGTCTCGTAACATAGTGGATACTAGGATCAAACCCTAACAAAACTAACTTGATTACATGGTAAATCTCATCCAACCCATCACCGTCCAGCAAGCCTACGATGGAATTACTCACGCACAGCGGTGAGCATCATGAAATTGGTGATGGAGGATGGTTGATGATGACGACAGCGACGAATCCCCCTCTCCAGAGTCCCGAACGGACTCCAGATAAGCCCTCCCAAGAGAGATTAGGGCTTGGCGGCGGCTCCGTGTCGTAAAGCGCGATGAAACTTTCTCTCTGATTTTTTTCTCCCCGAACGTGAATATATGGAGTTGGAGTTGAGGTCGGTGGAGGTCCAGGGGGCCCACGAGATAGGGGGCGCGCCTAGGGGTAGGGGCGCACCCCCCTGTCTCGTGGACAGGGTGTGGGCCCCCTAGTGTATTTCTTTCGCCCAATAATTCTTATTAATTCCAAAAAGTGCCTCCGCAGATTTTCAGGACATTCCGACAACTTTTCTTTTCTACACATAAAACAACATCATGGCAGTTTTACTGAAAACAACGTCAGTCCGGGTTAGTTTCATTCAAATCATGCAAGTTAGAGTCCAAAACAAGGGCAAAAGTGTTTGGAAAAGTAGATACGTTGGAGACGTATCAACTCCCCCAAGCTTAAACCTTTGCTTGTCCTCAAGCAATTCAGTTGATAAACTGAAAGTGATAAAGAAAAACTTTTACAAACTCTGTTTGCTCTTGTTGTTGTAAACATGAAAAGCCAGCATTCAAGTTTCAGCAAATATTATGAACTAACCGTACTCACAATAACACTTAGGTCTCACAATTACTCATATCAATAGCATAATCAGCTAGCGAGCCATAATAATAAAACTCGGATGACAACACTTTCTCAAAACAATCATAACATGATATAACAAAATGGTATCCCGCTAGGCCTTTCGGAGACCGCAAAACATAAATGCAGAGCACCTTTAAAGATCAAGGACTGACTAAACATTGTAATTCATGGTAAAAGAGATCCAGTCAAGTCATACCCAATATAAACCAATAGTAATGCATGCAAATGACAGTGTGCTCTCCAGCGGGTGCTTATTAATAAGAGGGGTGATGACTCAACATAAAAGTAAATAGATAGGACCTTCGCAGAGGGAAGCAGGGATTTGTAGAGGTGCCAGAGCTCGATTTTAAAATAGAGATTGAATAACATTTTGAGCGGCATACTTTCACTGTCAACACAACAACTATGAGATGGTTGTATCTTCCATACTACATGCATTCTAGGCAGTTCCCAAACAGAATGGTAAAGGTTTATACTCCGCCAACCACCAACAAGCATCAATCCATGGCTTGCTCGAAACAACGAGTGCCTCCAACTAACAACAGCCCTGGGGGACTTTTGTTTAATTATTTTGATTTGCTTTGATCTTTTGGATCATGGGACTGGGCATCCCTAAGCACGGCCCTTTCTCGTGAATGAGGAGCGGAGTCCACTCCTCTTGAGAATAACCCACCTAGCATGGAAGATATAGGCAGCCCTAGTTGTAACATGAGCTGCTCGAGCATACAAAACAGAATTTCATTTGAAGGTTTGGAGTTTGGCACATACAATTTTTCTTGGAATGGCAGGTAAATACCGCATATAGGAAGGTATAGTGGACTCATATGGAATAACTTTGGGGTTTATGGAGTTTGGATGCACAAGCAGTATTCCCGCTTAGTATAGGTGAAGGCTAGCAAAAGACTGGGAAGCAATGAACTGAGAGAGCGACAACAGTCATAAACATGCATTAAAATTAATTCACATCGAATACAAGCATGAATAGGATATAGTCTACCATGAACATAAATATCATGAAGGCTATGTTGATTTGATTCAACTACATGCGTGAACACGTGCCAAGTCGAGTCACTCAATTCATTCAAAGCAGGATACCATCCCATCATACCACATGATAATCATTCTAATAGCATGTTGGCACGCAAGGTAAACCATTATAACTCATAGCTAATCAAGCATGGCACAAGCAACTATAATCTCTAAATGTCATTGCAAATATGTTTACTTCATAATAAGCTGACTCAGAAACGATGAACACATCATATTTACAAAAACAAGAGAGGTCGAGTTCATACCAGCTTTTCTCATCCCAATAAGTCCATCATATATCATCATTATTGCCTTTCACTTGCATGACCGAATGATGTGTATAATAATAAGAGTGCACGTGCATTGGACTAAGCTGGAATCTGCAAGCATTCAACGCAAGAGAGAAGACAAGTAATATAGGCTCTAAGTTAAATAAACAATCATGCATATAAGAGCCACTAAGCATTTTCAATATAGTCTTCTCGACCCCCAAAGGAAAGAAAAGAAAAGAAAACTATTTACACGGGAAAGCTCCCAACAAGTAAGAAGAAGAACTAGAAATCTTTTTGGGTTTTCATTTTAATTTCTACTACAAGCAAGGAAATTAAACTAACTAAATTTTTTTGGTTTTTCTTAAGGTTTATCAAACACACAAGAAGAAAGCTAGAAAAAGGAAATTTAACTAACATGGATAATACAATGAAAGAGTATGAGCACCGACGACTAGTGTGTGAACATGAATGTAAAGTCGGTGAGAAATACGTACTCCCCCAAGCTTAGGCTTTTGGCCTAAGTTGGTCTAGTACCAAGGACCGCCAGGCTGATATCCGTAAGTGAAACTGGGGTCGTACTGAGATGCAGCGGCAACCGCCTCCTGAGCTGCGGTGTGTTGGCGAGCTGCCTCCGCTCTCCCCTCGTGTTCAGCTGCTTCCTCCCTGGTGACAACATATCTTCCTTTTGCCTGATAAACAAAAAGGTAGGGAGCAGGAAGAGTAACATGGACGACGTTGCGTCTGTCATAGATTAGTCGATATTTGAGGAATTGTTCATTCCTCACAAGAAATTAATGATTGACCATAGCTTCATAATCCAAAAGAACAGGTGGTATAATCGTATCCCCTTCTCATGGGGCTATACCAAGATAATTAGCCACACGGGTTGCATAAATTCCTCCAAATAAATTTACTTTTCTACTATTATTCTGCAACGTACGTGCAACTATTGTCCCCAAGTTATAACCTTTATAACCTGACACAGCACTCTTGAGGACACAAAGATCAGGAACACACGTGTGACATGCTTCGTCTTTATCGTTAATGCATCTACCAATAAAGAGAGCAAAATAATGTATAGCAGGAAAATGAATGCTCCCTATGGTAGCTTATGCTATGTCCCTAGATTCTCCCACAGTAATACTAGCAAGGAAATCTCTAAATTCAGATTTGTGAGGATCATTAATATTGCCCCACTGCAGAAGTTTGCAAGTAGTTGTAAAATCCTCTAGGTCCATGGTATAAGATGTATCATAAATATCAAATATGACACTAGGAGAATTACGCTGCAGTTATATTTAAACCTCCGAACAAAGGAATCAGTCAATTGATAGTACTAAGGACACTTATCTTGTAAGAAGTCCTCCAACTTAGCATTACACACATATGCGTCAAATTCCTCCTTAAAGCCTGCTTCAACCATAAAATCATCGGATGGCCACTCACAGGCTCGTACATCCGCGTCCCTCGGCAATTCAACATCTTGCTCACGTATAGCAATCATGGGCCCTTTCTTCACCGAGGAACCACCGTGGTACCTTCTAAACATAATTCTTTTTCTGAAATTTTAGTAACTTCAAAATAAAAGTGAATAAAACTAAACAAGATTGGTAGCAACTACTCCTACAAGTGCATAGAGCCTATATCATGCATTGGAATTGCTTGGCACCTCATAAATTTAACATGCAAGCTCAAGAACATGATCACCTATGCAGCAAAAAATTGCAATGAATAAAGCACTAGAACAAAAACTAATTGGACCAATGGAGGAGTCACATACCAAGCAACAATCTCCCAGAGTAGTTTTGTGAATGGAGCTTTCAGTAAGGAGATCAAAAATCGCAGCAAAATGAGCCAGGACTCGTGTTTGAGCTAGATGGGGATTTTTTTGGGTAGAAGATGAAGTGTGTGGGTGCTGGCATAAGTGGAGGGGGGCCACCTGGGGCCCACGAGACAGGGGGGCGCGCCCAGGTGGGGTGGGCGCGCCCTCCACTCTCGTGGCCTGGTGCTTGCCCCTCCTGTAGTGTTTTCAGTGCCAAAAATCCTCAAATATTCCTAAAAAATCATACTCAATTTGCAGGGCATTTGGAGCACTTTTATTTTCGGAATCTTTTTTTAATGCACGGATAATTCAGAAAACAGATAGATAATACTATTTTTGCTTTATTTATTCCAAATAACAGAAAGTAAAAAGAGGGTACAGAAGGTTGTGCCTTCTAGTTTCATCCATCTCGTGATCATCAAAATGAATCCACTAACAAGGTTGGTCAAGTCTTGTTAACAAACTCATTCCGAATAACACGGAACCGGAGAAATTTTGAATAACACTAAGTTACCTCAACGGGGATACGAAAATCCCCAACAATAAGAATATCATATTTTTTTTCTTGACAGTAGGAAAAGGAAATTCAAAACCTCCAATAATAATAGTTGGAACTTTTCCAATAGAATTGATGCTATGAACTTAAGATTGTTTCCTCGGAAAGTGTACCGTATGCTCATTACCATTAACATGAAAATTGACATTGCCTTTGTTGTAATCAATAACAGCCCCTGCAGTATTAAGAAAAGGTCTACCAAGGATAATAGACATACTATCGTCCTCGGGAATATCAAGAATAATAAATTCCGTTAAGATAGTGACATTTGCAACCACAACAGGCACATCCTCACAAATACTGACAGGTATAGCAGTTGATTTATCGGCCATTTGCAACGATATTTCAGTAAGTGTCAACTCATTCAATTCAAGTCTACGATATAAAGAGAGAGGCATAACACTAACACCGGCTCCAAGATCACATAAAGCGGTTCTAACATAATTTCTTTTAATGGAGCATGGTATAGTTGGTACCCTGGGATCTCCAAGTTTCTTTGGTATTCCACCCTTAAAAGTGTAATTAGCAAGCATGGTGGAAATTTCAGCTTCCGGTATCTTTCTTTTGATTGTAACGATATCCTTCATATACTAAGCATAAGGATTCACTTTGAGCATATCAGTTAAGCGCATACGTAAGAAAATAGGTCTAATCATTTTAGCAAAGTGCTCAAAATCCTCATCATCCTTTGTCTTGATGGTTTAGGAGGAAAGGGCATGGGTTTCTGAACCCATGGTTCTCTTTCTTTACCATGCTTTCTAGCAACAAAATCTCTCTTATCATAACGTTGATTCTTTGATTGTGGGTTACCAAGATCAATAGCAGGTTCAATCTCTACTTCATTGTTTTTGCTAGGTTGAGCATCAACATGAACATTTCATTAACATAATCACTAGGTTCATGTTCATCACCTGATTGTGTTTCGGCACCAGAAATAGAAATATCATTGGGATTCTCAGGTGTGTCTACAGTAGGTTCACTAGAAGCATGCAAAGTCCTATCGTTTTTCTTTTTCTTCTTTTTAGAAGAACTAGGTGCCTCTAAATTATTTCTCTGAGAATCTTGCTCGATTCTCTTAGGGTGGCCTTCAGGATACAAAGGTTCCTGAGTCATTCTACCAGTTCTAGTAGCCACTCTAACAGCAAAGTCATTTTTATTATTTAATTCCTCAAGCAAATCATTTTGAGCTTTAAGTACTTGCTCAGCTTGAGTAGCAACCATAGAAGTATATTTGCTAATGAGTTTGAGTTCACCTTTAACTCTAGCCATATTATCGCTCACATGTCCAATCTCGAAAGCATTATTCTTTAACTCTCTACCAACATAAGCATTAAAATTTCTTGTCTAGCCATAAAGTCATCAAATTCATCTAAGCATGGGCTATGAAATTTAGTAGAGGGGATTTCAACTTTATCATATCTATAGAGAGAATTTACCTTTACTACCTGTGTAGGGTTATCAAGACAATGTGGTTCTTCAACAGGCGGTATATTAAGACCATGTATTTCTTCAATAGGTGGTAAATTCTTAACATCTTCAGCTTTAATACCTTTTTCTTTCATTGATTTCTTTGCCTCTTGCATATATTCAGGACTGAGAAATAAAACACCTCTCTTCTTCAGAGTGGGTTTAGGAATAGGCTCAGGAGTTGGCTCAATTGGTTCAGGAATTGCTTCAGGAATTGGCTCAGGAAGAGTCCAATTATTTTCATTAGTCAACATATTATTCAATAGTAATTCAGCTTCGTCGACTGTTCTTTCCCTCAAAACACAACCAGCACAACTATCCAAGTAGTCCTTGGAAGCATCGGTTAGTCCATTATAAAAGATACCAAGTATTTCATTTTTTTTAAGAGGATGATCAGGCAAAGCATTAAGTAATCGGAGAAGCCTCACCCAAGCTTGTGGGAGACTCTCTTCTTTGATTTGCACAAAATTATATATTTCCTGCAAGGCAGCTTGTTTCTTATGAGCAGGGAAATATTTAGCAGAGAAGTAATAAATCATATCCTGGGGACTACACACACAACCAGGAGCAAGACAATTATACCAAGTCTTGGCATCACCCTTTAATGAGAATGGAAATATCTTAAGGATATAAAAATAGCGAGACTTCTCATCATTAGTAAACAGGGTAGCTATATCATTCAACTTCGTAAGATGTGCCACAACAGTTTCAGATTCAAGGCCATAAAAAAAGGATCAGATTCAACTAAAGTAATAATCTCAGGATCAACAGAGAATTCATAATCCTTATCAGTAACACAGATAGGTGAAGTAGCAAAAGCAGGGTCAGGTTTCATTCTAGCATTAAGAGACTGCTGCTTCCATTTAGATAATAATTTCTTAAGATCATATCTATCATTGCAAGCAAAGATAGCTCTAGCAGCTTCTTCATTCATAAGAAAACCCTCAGGAACAACAGGTAATTCATAATCATTGGGGGAATTTTCATCATCACTATCATCTACAATAGCATCTTCAATAATTTCACTCCCCTTAACTCTAGCAAGTTGTTCATCAAGAAATTCACCTAATGGCAAAGTAGTATCATGCACAGAAGCAGTTTCATCATAAGTATCGTGCGTAGCAGAAGTGGCATCATCAATAACATGCGACATATCAGAATTCAAAGCAGTAGCAGGTTTGGGTGTCGCAAGTTTACTACTAACAGAAGGAGAATCTAGTGCAGAGCTAGATGACAGTTCCTTACCTCGCCTCGTAGTTGAGGGCAAAATCTTGGTTCTGTCGTCTTTCAAGTTCTTCATAGTGATCAACAGATATAAATCCCAAGTGACTTGGAGAATAGGTCTATGCTCCTTGGCAACGGCGCCAGAAATTAGTCTTGATAACCCACAAGTATAGGGGATCGCAACAGCTTTCGAGGGTAAAGTATTCAACCAAAATTTATTGATTCGACACAAGGGGAGCCAAAGAATATTCTTGAGTATTAGCAGTTGAGTTGTCAATTCAACCACACCTGGATAACTTAGTATCTGCAGCAAAGTATATAGTAGAAAAAGTGGTATGATAATAAAAGTAAGAGTAACAAAAGTAAAGATAATAGTTTTTGGGTTTTTGTAGTAGTTGTAACAGTAGCATCAGAAAAGTAAATAAGTGAAGAAGAATATGTGAAAAGCTCGTAGGCAATGGATCGGTGGTGGATAATTATGCCGGATGCTATTCCTCGTGTAATAGCTATAACATAGGGTGACACAGAACTAGCTCCAGTTCATCAATGTAATGTAGGCATCTATTCTGTAAATAGTCATACGTGCTTATGGAAAAGAACTTGCATGACATCTTTTGTCCTACCCTCCCGTGGCAGCGGGGTCATAGAGGAAACTAAGGGATATTAAGGCCTCCTTTTAATAGAGAACCGGAACAAAGCATTAGCACATAGTGAATACATGAACTCCTCAAACTACGGTCATCACCAAGAAGTATCCTGATTATTGTCACTTTGGGGTTGTCGGATCATAACACATAATAGGTGACTATAGACTTGCAAGATAGGATCAAGAACATGCATATATCCATGAATACATAATAGGTTTAGATCTGAAATCATGGCACTCGGGCCCTAGTGACAAACATTAAGCATAGCAAAGTCATAGCAACATCAATCTCAGAACATAGTGGATACTAGGGATCAAACCCTAACAAAACTAACTTGATTACATGGTAAATCTCATCCAACCCATCACCGTCCAGCAAGCCTACGATGGAATTACTCATGCACGGCGGTGAGCATCATGAAATTGGTGATGGAGGATGGTTGATGATGACGACGGCGACGAATCCCCCTCTCCAGAGCCCCGAATGGACTCCAGATCAGCCCTCCCGAGAGAGATTAGGGCTTGGTGGCGGCTCCGTGTTGTAAAACGCGATGAAACTTTCTCTCTGATTTTTTTCTCCCCGAACGTGAATATATGGAGTTGGAGTTGAGGTCGGTGGAGGTCTAGGGGGCCCACGAGATAGCGGGCGCGCCCAGGGGGAGGGGGCGCGCCCCCTGTCTCGTGGACAGGGTGTGGGCCCCCTGGTGTATTTCTTTCACCCAATAATTCTTATTAATTCCAAAAAGTGCCTCCGTGGATTTTCAGAACATTCCGAGAACTTTTCTTTTCTACACATAAAACAACATCATGGAAGTTCTGCTGAAAACAGCGTCAGACCGGGTTAATTTCATTGAAACTTGCAAGTTAGAGTCCAAAACAAGGGCAAAAGTGTTTGGAAAAGTAGATACGTTGGAGACGTATCATCGAAGCGTACGTAGCATTGTCATTCTGGTCGCGAACGTGTACGTACATACTAGTGGGTGTAGAGGCACGCACGTGTCGTAGTAGAGGCTCGCACGTAACATGTACACGTACGTACAACGGCCAGTGTGCAAGAAAGAAAATACGGCCACGTATGTGTACATACGGGCGGGGTCTCGAACGCCTACTTGCGCATACGTATGGCTAGGGCTCGTGTACATGGCTGGGTCGGAACGGAGAAACAGCGTTGTCGTCGTGTTCATGGGGAGCCAACCTGCTGGGTCGGAACGAAATGCGTCGTCGTGTTCATTGGGAGGGCTTGGACGGAACAGGCGATAGAAACTAGGCCTGGCGTACCGCAGAATGGAGGAAATGGCCTTGTGTTCAACCGGCCATGTTCGAAACGGGATCCTATTCATCGGGAGGGGTCTGGCGTACCGCAAAACGGAGGAAATGGACCTCCTACGGTCGAAACGGGGGTCCTGTTGATCGAGAGGGGTGTGGCGTACCGCAAAACTGATGAAATGGACTTGTGTTGGAGTGCTACGGTTGAAACGGGGGTCCTTTTCATCGGGAGGGGTGTGGCGTACCGCAAAACGGGACTCCACGGGATACTGTTCATCTCCACCGTTGACCTCCTCCAGCCTCCACGGGCTACCGTCGACCTCCTCCAGCCTCCACGGGCTCCTGTTCATCCAGCCTCCACCGCACGCTACTCCACCGCCATCGTTCAACCACCCTCCACGGGCACCCTCCACCATCTACTATTCATCCAGCCCTCCACGGGTCGCCCTGTTCATCCAACCTCCACGGGTCCTGTTCATCCAGCCCCAACCAACTCGATCGATCGGGGTCCTGTTCATCCAGAGGCAACACCACGGGTCCTGCTCATCCACCCCACCGCCACCGCTCATCCAAACCCCACCCCCACAACGCCATCGCTCATCCAAACTCCTTGCAACGATCATCGTTCATCCAGAGGCAGATCGATCGGCTTCATTAGCGGCGATGGCGAATGAATCGCCGATCGCTTGGGTTCGATGAACGCGTAGCTGCAAAGGTCAATCGCTTGGGTTCAGTTAGAGCCCAACGCCTCGCTCGGGTTTAGTTAGAGCCAACGCCTCGCACACACGCGCGTACATGTATGAGAGAAACGCGCATCGCTCGGCCCCCGACCACCCACCATAACCGGGAACTCCCCGAAATTTTCCTCGCCCTCGCTTCTACCACGGTTTTTTCCGTCATAGACGGCCCAAAGAATGTCATGCAGCTGCATCTCCGGCCCACCCAGGACGAAAAGCCCATTTTCTGTCATGATTTTTTGTCATAAAAGTAGGAGCCCACCACATCTATGATCATACTAGGTTTTGTCACAATTATCGTCATAGAAGTGTCATAAGTATGACAGGAAAAAATCCGTTCGGCCCAAAATGTCACGGATGTGTCTTTTTTTTGTAGCGCTATCTTTCGCCCGAGGAGGGATTGACAACCCCTCTTACACGCCGGGTTCCAAGTATTTGTTCTTTGTGTGCAGGTACCTTTTACATATTGTTGCTTGGTTCTCCTACCGTATTGATACCTTGGTTTCACAACTGATGGAAATACCTATCGTAGTTGTACTGCATCATCCCTTCCTCTTTGGGGAAATACCAACACAGTTTCAAAGGAGATCAAAAGGAATTTCTGGCACCGTTGTCGGGGAGACGTCATCAACATCTATCAGGTTGCTAATAACAAATCTCATCTCCTTGTAATTTACATTGTTTTCCATTTGCCTCTCATTTTCATCTCCCCCACTTCACAAAAAATTGCCGTTTTATTCGCCCCCTTTTTTGTTCGCCTTTATCTCGTCAGATCTGTTTTTGTTTGCAATCTTGCTTGCTTTGTCATTATGGCCAGCTCCTCCTCTATTGCATGTACTCCCGAGAATGAGGTTCTTAATTTTAAACAAAGGGGAGGGGAGAATCTAAAAGATGCTTGGTATAGAATTTGCGATGCTCATAATAGATCTATTCATAGGCAATCTACCGTCGTTCTTCTTCGCAGTTTTTATGTGAGCATTACCACTTGGTATAGATTCCTCCTTGATACAATTAAAGCTGGGAATTTCTTGATGTGTCCATCTTTGGATGCTTTTAATGTTATGGGAAATCTAGTGGGTTCACCACCTATCATTGTTAATGACACAAATTTGACTCTCGAGCATGTTATGCAAAGATTAGATGCTATTAAAAAGAAGATGATTACTATGGAACAAATTGAAAATTTGGATAAAAGAATACATAATCTTGCTAATAAATTTTGGTCAAAAGTGGGAGAGGTTTTTAAGCTACTAAAGGAAAAGGGGACCGTTATCAATGAAAGAATTGAAGAAAGCCCCTCTCGGATAGATAAGTTGGAAGAAATTTTTAGTAACTTAAGCTCCACTTTTTCTTCCATTAAAACTATTGAAAAAACTCCCGTAAAAGTTTGCAAGTTTACTCAAGCCACTAAGAACAAGGGTGCCACTTCTAATAATAACAAGGAAAGATCTTAAGATGATTAGTATTCACCCCGATTTTGTTGAAGTGATAAAGATCCTACTTGCAAGAATGAATTTTTTCAATCTCGTTCCTAGGAGTATTGTTATTGAAAATTTATATGCCAAACCTTTGAGGAATGTTGGTTGTGTGATTGAGAAATTGGGAACCAAAGATGACAATACTAGAATCTATGCATTATGCCTAGCTAGGGGCATAAAACTGTAGCGCTTGTTGGGAGGCAACCCAACGAATAAATTTTAATTTTGCCTTTTTCTTTCTGTTCTTGAGTGTTTGACACTTATTCTACTGTTATGATTGTGTTTTTATGTTTTAATTAGTTTTTGTGCCAAGTAAAGCCTTTAGGATCATGTTGGGTGATAGTTGATTTGATCTTGTTGAAAAATAGAAACTTTGTGTGCCAATAATAGAATGGTTTAAAATCACAGAAGCACGATAAAATTCTGAATTTTTCTTACACAAGATTGATATAAAAATTTCCTACACTTCCCTAAATTTTCAGAATTTTTGGAGTTACATAAGTATACGAAGTTTTCAGATTACTACAGACTGTTGTGTTTTTGATAGATTCTATTTTCTTTGCGTTGTGTGCTTATTTTGATGAATCTATGGTCTGTATTGGAGGGTATAAGCCATGGTAAAGTTAGAATACAGTAGATATAATGCAAAAATAAAATATGAATGGGTTTGCAACAGTACTTAGAGTGGTGATTTGCTTTGTTATACTAACGGATCTCACGAAGGTTTTGTTGAGTTTTGTGTGATTGAAGTTTTCAGGTTTTGGGTCAGATCATGATGGATGAAGGAATAAGGAGTGAAAAGAGCCTAAGCTTGGGGATTCCCCATGGCACCCCAAGTTATTATTCAAGGAGAACCATGCAACTAAGCTTGGGGATGCCCCGGAAGGTACCCCCTATTTCTTCTAACGACCATCGGTATTTTACTTGGAGTTATATTTTTATTCGTCACATATCATGAGTTTTGCTTGGAACGTCTTGTATTATATGAGTCTTTGCTTGTTCTACTTTTTAGTTCGTGTCATCTATCCTTGCTGGACACACCTATTTGGGAGAGCCAAAATTATGCTATGATTTGTTAGAATTGCTCTATATACTTCACTTAATTTTTTTGAGCTATGGAATTGCTCTAGTGCTTCACTTATATCTTTTTGAGCACGGTGTGCTTTAATATTTTTGAAGAAATTCTCTCATGATTCACTTATATTATTTTGAGAGAAGAAAATTGTATGCTCATGTTCTTCACTTAAATTTGTTTGAGCTTATCAAAAGCAACATATGAAACTAGTCCCAAAGTGATAGATATTCAAGATGGATATAATAAAAACTTTCATGAAGATCATTGGAACAAATAAACTTGACTCTTTGTAATAGTTTTGAGATATGATGACAGTGATATGTTAGTCATGTTGGTGAGTAATTATGCTTTAGTAGGAATATTGGTGTTAAGGTTTGTTATTCCCTATGCAAGCACGAAAGTCAATAGTTATGCAGTGAAATTACATCCTACTTGTGGTGCATTATTCGGTGTTGGTTATGCTTAATGCTCACTTATGTGTTTTTTTTTCTTGGTTGGTTGCTTCTCAATCTGTTTGCTTGCCTCCACTTGTACTAAGTAGAAATACTACTTGTGCATCCAAAATCCTTAAACTCAGTTTTGCCATATGAGTCCACCATACCTACCTATATGCGGTATTTTCATGCCGTTCTAAGCAAATTTGTATGTGCCACCTCTAATTTTCAAAATAAATTTCCTTTTTGTGTGCTCGTACCGCTCATGAAGCAGCAGGGGTGGCTAATATTTTCCATGCTATAAGTGATATTCTCAAGATGGGTGTTTATTCACTTGTCATTGCATGAGAGTACGGCGGTAATAGGGATGCCCAGTCCCGAAATGATTTTTTTAACTTTATTTTGCCAAATAATAAATTCCTTGGAAAGTGTTGGTATGGAAGGCACCCGTGGATACGGCTAGCCATGGATTGTGAAAGAATGGTGGAAAAAGGAATAAACTTTATTTTCTGTTTGGGAACCACCTATGATATATCTAGCATGGAAAGTGTTGGGAATTACTTGGTCGTTTTCGTTGACGGAAAAAGTATGCCTCTCAATTTTTTATCTCTCTATTTTTGTTTTGAGATCTCGCACCTCTACAAATCCCTACTTCCCTCTGCGAAGGGCCTATATATTTACTTTATGCAATTTTTATTTTTACTTGAGTCTCCATCTTCTCTTATAAAGCACCAACTAAGGGGCACTATGATCATAATTGACCATTGGATGTAGCTAATATGCGAGTGTGTTTCATGAATGGATCAATGATTGAGCATGATGGGCTAGGGATAACTTTCTTTAGTGTTGATATTTTGAAAGAAATAGTTGCTTGTTGATATGCCTGAGTATTGAAATCTTCATGTCAAAACTAGACTATTGCTTTGAACCATATAAAAGTCCAAATGTCCATGCTACAAAAGAAAATAATAGGTGATGGACATGTTAGGCAATATTCCACATCAAAAATTCTGTTTTTATCATTTACGTACTCGAGGACGAGCAGGAATTAAGCTTGGGGATGCTGATACATCTCTAATGTATCTATAATTTTTTTATTGTTCCATGCTGTTATATTATCATTCTTGGATGTCTTACAATCATTTTATAGCAACTTTATATCATTTTTTGGGACCGCAAGTTCCAGAACCATGAGATCCAATCTAGACACCATCATGGAGGGGTTCATCATCCTCATTGGTGCCTCTCCGATGATGCGTGAGTAGTTCGTTATAGACCTACGGGGCCGTAGTCAGTAGCTAGATGGCTTCCTCCCTCTCTTTTGATTCTCAATAAAATGGTCTCTTGGAGATCTATTTTATGTAACTCATTTTGTGGTGTGTTTGTTGGGATCCAATAAACTTTCAGTTTATGATCAAATCTATATCCATGAATATTATTTGAGTCCTCTTTTGATCTCTTATATGCATGATTATTTATAGCTTTGTATTTCTTCTTCGAATCTTTGGTTTAGTTAGGCCAACTAGATCCATTTTTCTTGCCATGGGGAGAGGTGCTTTGTGATGGGTTCGATTGTGCAGTGTTCTTTTCAAGTGACATTGACAGAACAGGTAGCAAGACACGCATGTATCGTTGCCATTAAAGATAACAAGATGGGGGCTATTCCTACATGAAAAGATCTCGTCTGCATCATGTCATCGTTCTTATTGCATTACTCTGTTTGAAAGTGCAAGTGGCACTTAAACTATATTTTGGTGTGATGACAATGTGGTTAGTGGAACTAATATTGATTTTTAAAGACTATCTCAGGATATTGGTTCCATGTTGCTTTTGATGGAGATGTGTGACCCCCAGTTCAAATAGGTCAAAGGCATGGTCAACCGGTGATTCGAAGGTTTTACTTTTTGGTTCATTTCGAGTCGTATGAAAGACCGCACTACTAAGAGGGGTCGGTATGGATATGTGTTGTGTGGGAATGTCATCGTCAAAACATATACACCAGCCTACCCATTCCTACCACTTAAATGCATAGTGTGCGTGCATGTGGTACTCAAAGAACTTGCAATAGAAAGTTACTGGGTACCCCGTGCGCATGGGGTCTTTGGACCCCCGTGCGCATGGGGTATGATACGTCTCCAATGTATCTATAGTTTTTGATTGTTCCATGCTATTATATTATTTGTTTTGGATGTTTTATATGCATTAATATGCTATTTTATATGATTTTTGGGACTAACCTATTAACCTAGAGCCCAGTGCCAGTTTCTGTTTTTTTCCTTTATTTATAGTTTTTCATAGAAAAGGAATACCAAATGGAGTCCAAACGGAACAAAACTTTCGGATGATTTTACTTGGACCAGAAGACACCCAGGAGACTTGGAGTGCAAGTCAGAAGAGCCACGAGGTGGCCACAAGGGTGGAGGGCATGCCCCCCGACCTTGTGGGCCCCTCGATGACCACCTGACCTAGATCTTCCTCCTATATATTCTCAAATACCCCCAAAACTTCCAGGGGAGCCACAAAACCACTTTTCCACCGCCGCAACCTTCTGCACCCATGAGATCCCATCTAGGGGCCTTTTCCGGCATCCTACCGAAGGGGGATTCAATCATGGAGGGCTTCTACATCAACACCATTGCCTCTCTGATGAAGCGTGAGTAGTTTACCATAGACCTACGGGTCCATAGCTAGTATCTAGATGGCTTCTTCTCTCTCTTTGATTCTTAATACAAAGTTCTCCTCGATATTCTTGGAGATCTATTCGATGTAATACTCTTTTGCGGTGTGTTTTCTGAGATCCGATGAATTGTGGATTTATGATCAGCTTACCTATGAATATTATTTGAATCTTCTCTAAATTCCTATATGCATGATTTGATATCTTTGCAAGTCTCTTCGAACTATCCATTTGGTTTGGCCAACTAGATTGGTTTTTCTTGCAATGGAAGAAGTGCTTAGCTTTGGGTTCAATCTTGCGGTGCTCAATCCTAGTGATAGAAGGGGAACCGACACGTATTGTATTGTTTCCATTGAGGATAAAAAGACGGGGGTTTTATCATAATGCTTGGGTTAATTCCTCTACATCATGTCATCTTGCCTAATGTGTTACTCTGTTCTTATGAACTCAATACTCTAGATGCATGCTGGATAGTGGTCGATGTGTGGAGTAATAGTAGTAGATGCAGAATTTTTTCGGTCTACTTGATACGGACGTGATGCCTATATTCATGATAATTTCCTTAGATATTGTCATAACTTTGTGCTTTTCTATCAATTGCTCGGCAGTAATTTGTTCACCCACCATAATAATTCTTATCTTGAGAAAAGCCTCTAGTGAAACCTATGGCCCCCGGGTCTATTTTCCATCATATAATCTTCTATTTTCCATCATACAAGTTTTCGATCTACATTTTAGTTTCCTATTTATTTTCTTTGCAATCTTTTACTTTCCGTTCCATAAACCAAAAATACCAAAAAATATTACTTTACCGTTTATCCATCTATATCAGATCTCACTTTGCAAATAACCGTGAAGGGATTGACAACCCCTTTATCATGTTGGGCGCAAGTTGGTGTTTGTTTGTGCAGGTATTTGGTGGCTTGTCGCATTGTCTCCTGCTGGATTGATACCTTGGTTCTCAAAAGCTGAGGGAAATACTTACTCTACTTTGCTGCATCACCCTTTCCTCTTCAAGGGAAAAACCAACGAAAGCTCAAGAGGTAGCAGGAAGAATTTCTGGCGCCGTTGCCGGGGAGGGTTATGCCAAGTCAAGTCAAGATTTGATCTCCCGTCAACTTGCCAATTGCCGGCGCCATTGCCGGGGAGATCTACGCCAAGCCAAGACATACCAAGTACCCATCATAAACTCTCATCCCTCGCATTACATTATTCACCATTCGCCTCTCATTTTCCTCTCCCCCACTTCTAAAACGATTTTCGAAAAGATTTTCCTTTTCTTTGCCCCTCTTCCATTCATCTTCTTCGCTTGCTCGTTTGCCAGTCGCCACCATGTCTGAAACTGGGGATGTTATCGCTGAAAATATTGAGGAGAATCTTGCAACTTGCTCTTTGGATCCCAGAGCTGAAAAGCCTCCTAATTACAAAATTAAAATCTTTCATATAGGGGATGGCAATATTATTGGGAAAAGTGTTATCCAAAAATTCTTTGATTCCACGGGATCCTTGCCTATTAAGAAGAGAACTATTCTTCTTGAGACAAATTGTTATGCTGATGCTATTGTGATGCTTGTTTAGAAACTAGAAAGAAAATGTGTGCATCTTCATCCTACTTTGCAAACAGTGTTTTATGAACTTCCTAAAAGCAATCACCCTATAGCTAAAAAGATTGCCACTATTATTCTTATGCATGAACTTGATTTTATTATCCAAGAAGCTAGGGATATTTTTTCTTTCTATAAAAAGGATGTCGAACACCCTCCAATTATAGATATCCTTCATGATAAAGAAACTATGCGTAGTTTGGAATCAAGGGATTATCAATCTTATAGTGAAAATCTTAGGAGAAGAGTTCCCCATTCTGAGATCTCTCAATCTTTGTATGTTGAAACCTTTGAGGAGTTTGATTGGATAACTAGGGGAAATTATGTAGGATTTAATAGATATTGGTTGAATAAAATGATGAAGGAACCTTTTAAAAGCAAGCTTCGTGTCTTATCTGATGATATATACGGTGATGATCCCGATTATGCGTTTATGAATGTTAAGATTACCAATCGAAGCATTTTCCATGATTTAAGTTCATCCAATAGGAGGGAAATAAAGGAAAGAATAGAATTGCTTAGGTGGGTTTGGGAGGATTTGATGAGAAAAGAGTTGCATGCCAACGATGATAATACTTAGATCTGTTCGTGTTTTATGCCGAGCTAAGGGTGTTAAACAATAGCGCTTGTTGGGAGGCAACCCAATTTTATTTTTGTTTTTGCTTTTTAGGTTCTGTTCAGCAATAAATATTTCATCTAGCCTCTAGTTATATGTGGTTTTGTGTTTTAATTCATGTTTGTGCCAAGTAAGACCTTTGGGATAGCCTACGGTGATAGTTGATTTGATCTTGCTGAAAAACAAAAACTTTTGCGGACACGAAAATAATTTTCATAAATCACATAAACGTGTTTTTAGTTTATTATTTTTTAAAAAGATTAATAAACAAATTGGTTAGGACTTCCCAATTTCTCATGATTTTTGGAGTTATATAAGTATTCGAATTACCAGATTACTACAAACTGTTCTGTTTTTGACAGATTCTGTTTTTTGCGTGTTGTTTGCTTATTTTGATGAATCTATGGCTAGTATCAGGGGGTATGAACCATGGAAAAGTTGGAATACAATAGATATTACACCAATATAAATAAATAATGAGTTTAGCACAGTACCAAAAGTGGTGGTTTATTTTCTTATACTAAAGGAGCTTACGAGATTTCTGTTGGAGTTTTGTGTTGTGAAGTTCTCAAGTTTTGGGTAAGGATTTGATGGACTATGGAATAAGGAGTGGCAAGAGCCTAAAGCTTGGGGATGCCCAAGGCACCCCAAGGTAATATTCAAGGACAACCAAGAGCCTAAGATTGGGGATGCCCTGGGAAGGCATCCCCTCTTTCGTCTTTGTCTATCGATAACTTTACTTCAGGCTATATTTTTATTCATCACATGATATATGTTTTGCTTGGAGCGTCTTGTATGATTTGAGTTCTTGCTTTTTAGTTTGCCACAATCATCCTTGCAGTACACACCTTTTGGGAGAGACACGCATGAATCGTGATTTATTAGAATACTCTATGTGCTTCACTTATATCTTTTGAGTTAGGCAATTTTGCTCTATGTGCTTCACTTATATATATTTTTAGCACGGCAGTGGTTTTATTTTGTAGAAATAGATGAACTCTAATAGTTCACTTATATTATTTTTAGAGTATCTAAATAGCATGGTAATTTGCTTTGGTTATAAAATTAGTCATAATATGATAGGCATCCAGGAGGGATATAATAAAAACTTTCATAAAAAGTGCATTGAATACTATGAGAAGTTTGATTCTGTATGATTGTTTTGAGATATGAAGATGGTGATATTAAAGTCATGCTATTGAGTAGTTGTGAGTTTGAGAAATACTTGTGTTGAAGTTTTTGAGTCCCATAACATGCACGTATGGTGAACCGTTATGTGATGAAGTCGGAGCATGATTTATTTATTGATTGTATTCCTTATGAGTGACGGTCGGGGACGAGGAATGGTATTTTCCTAACAATCTATCCCCCTAGGAGCATGAGGGTAGTAATTTGTTTCAATGACTAATAGATTTTTGCAATAAGCATGTGAGTTCTTTATGACTAATGTTGAGTCCATGGATTATACGCACTCTCACCTTTTCTCCATTGCTAGCCTCTCTAGTACCGCGCGACTTTCGCCGGTACCATAAACCCACCATTACCTTTCTCAAAAAAGCCACCATACCTACCTATTATGGCATTTCCATAGCCATTCCGAGATATATTGCCATGCAACATTTCACCGTTCTGTTTATTATGACACGCTTCGTCATTGTCATATTGCTATGCATGATCATGTAGTTGACATCGTATTTCTGGCTAAGCCACCGTTCATCATTTTTTTATACATGTCGCTCTTGATTCATTGCACATCCCCGTTCATCGCCGGAGGCATTCACATAGAGTCATATTTTTGTTCTAAGTATCAAGTTGTAATTCTTGAGTTGTAAGTAAATAAGAGTGTGATGATCTTCATTATTAGAGCATTGTCCCATGTGAGGAAAGGATGATGGAGACTATGATTGCCCCATAAATCGGGATGAGACTCCGGACGAAAAATAGTAAAAATAATAAAAAAGAGGCAGAAAAAATGAGAGAAAGCCCAATAAAAAATGAGAGAAAAAGAGAGAAGGGACAATGTTACTATCCTTTTTGCCACACTTGTGCTTCAAAGTAGCACCATGATCTTCATGATATAGAGTCTACTATATTGTCATTTTCATATACTAGTGGGAATTTTTCATTATAGAACTTGGCTTGTATATTCCAATGATGGGCTTCATCAAAATGCCCTGGGTCTTCATGAGCAAGCAAGTTGGATGCATACCCACTTAGTTTTCTTTTTGAGCTTTCATAAACTTATAGCTCTAGTGCACTCGTTGCATGGCAATCTCTACTCACTCACATTGATATCTACTAACGAGCATCTCCATAGCCCGTTGGTACGCCTAGTTCATGTGAGACTATCTTCTTCTTTTGTCTTCTCCACAACCACCGTCTATTCCACCTATAGTGCTCGAGGAGCAGGAATTAAGCTGGGGGATGCTTGATATTTCTCCAACGTATCTATAATTTTTTATTGTTCCATGCTATTAGATTATCTGTTTTGGATGTTTTATATGCATTAATATGCTATTTTATATGATTCTTCGGACTAACCTATTAACCTAGAGCCTAGTGCCAGTTTATGCTTCTCCCTTGTTTTAGAGTTTCGCATAAAAGGAATACCAAACGGAGTCCAAACGGAATAAAACTTACGCGGTGATTTTTCTTGGACCAGAAGACACCCAGGAGACTTGGAGTGCAAGTCAGAAGAGCCACAAGGCGGCCACAAGGGTGGAGGGCGCGCCCCCCGACCTTGTGGGCCCCTCGGTGACCCCCTGACCTAGATATTCCTCCTATATATTCCCAAATACCCCAAAAACTTCCAGGGGAGCCATGAAACCAGTTTTCCACCAACGCAACCTTCTGTACCCGTGAGATCCCATCAAGGGGCCTTTTCCGGCATCCTGCCGAAGGAGGATTCGATCATGTATGGCTTCTACATCAACACCATTGCCTCTCCGATGAAGCGTGAGTAGTTTACCATAGACCTACGGGTCCATAGCTAGTAGCTAGATGGCTTCTTCTCTCTCTTTGATTCTCAATACAAAGTTATCCTCGATGTTCTTGGAGATCTATTCGATGTAATACTCTTTTGTGGTGTGTTTGCCGAGATCCGATGAATTGTGGATTTATGATCCTTATCTATGAATATTATTTGAATCTTCCCAGAATTCTTATATGCATGATTTTATATCTTTGCAATTCTCTTCGAACCAACGATTTGGTTTGGCCAACTAGATTGGTTTTTCTTGCAATGGGAGAAGTGCTTAGCTTTGGGTTCAATCTTGCGGTTCTCGATCCTAGTGACAGAAGGGGAACCGACACGTATTGTATTATTGACATCGAGGATAAAAAGATGGTTTTTTTTATCATAATGCTTGAGTTAATTCCTCTACATCATGTCATCTTGCCTAATGCGTTACTCTGTTCTTATGAACTTAATACTCTAGATGCATGTTGGATAGCGGTCGATGTGTGGAATAATAGTAGTAGATGCAGAATCGCTTTGGTCTACTTGATATGGACGTGATGCCTATATTCATGATCATTGACTTAGATATCGTCATAACTTTGCGCTTTTCTATCACTTGCTCGGCAGTAATTTGTTCACCCACCATAATAGTTCCTTTCTTGAGAGAAGCCTCTAGTGAAACCTATGTCCCCCGGGTCTATTTTCCATCATATAATCTTCTATTTTCCATCATACAAGTTTCCGATCTACAATTTTAGTTTCCTATTTATTTTCTTTGCAATCTTTTACTTTCCGTTCCATAAAAAAATACCAAAAATATTACTTTACCGTTTATCCATCTATATCAGATCTCACTTTGCAAATAACCATGAAGGGATTGACAACCCCTTTATCGCGTTGGGTGCAAGTTGGTGTTTGTTTGTGCAACTATTCGATGGCTTATCGCGTTGTCTCTTACTGGATTGATACCTTGGTCTCAAAAGCTGAGGGAAATACTTACTCTACTTTACTGCATCACCCTTTCCTCTTCAAGGGAAAAACCAAAGCAAGCTCAAGAGGTAGCAGGGTACTGTGTAACTCTCTGGGTGCCCCGTGCGCACGGGGTCTTGTGACCTCCGTGCTCATGGGGTGGTGTGAAAGTCTCTGAGTACCCCGTGCGCACGGGGCTGACTTAGCCGGTGCAAACGCACTACTGCAGCATGCTGCTAACGTGACACTACAATGAGAGACCCTTCGACGAAATTGTGTGCGATGCAATAATCGCAAACGGTGATGTAAAAAAACTGTCAAAAAAGATGCAAAACGTTTGCGATGGCGGATACATCAAATACGATTTCAATTTTAGTTGCGTGTGGGATATGAGGCATACGGCTCAGTACAATGAACTATTTGTGATGAGGCAGAACAACATAAACGGGCAGCCAGATGAAGGTGTGTGCGATATACGACATAGTGTTCACTCGGATGAACTGTTTGTGATTAGGCAACACAAAAGAAACGGCCAGTCAGATCAAGGTTTGTGCGATAGAGGGCAAACGGTTCACTCAGATGAACTATTTGTGTTGAGCCAAGAGAACAGAAATGATTCGATTTAACTTGATGTATGTGATACGCGGCAAACATGTCTGTAATCAGAAATGTATGCGAAGACCAATAATAACACAGACGATTGCTGCTAATAAGACGTGTGTGTTGTGTGATGGGATTGCATACAGAACAGCAACATATATATACACACACTTATAAGGACATGGTTGCATAACCAAATTAAACATCCAATTACATAGGTGGCTACTACACACATGAATTTGCACACACCAAAGTAAACTATTACATGCATAATTACATAGGTGGCTACTACACACATGACATTTCCACACACCAAAGTAAACTATATATTACATGCATAATTCACTAGGATAAACGATCATCTGATCATCATATACTTCTTGTGACGCTTGCTGCTATTGCTCTGCTTCTGGCTCGATCAGACCTCGTCGATTTCGGTAAAGAGGCACTTCCTCATGTCAACGATCTTCCTGTGCATCTCGTAGCATGTGTACACGCTCTTCGCTGCGAACCTGAGGTGAGGTTCATCTAGTTTCCGTGCCCAGGCCCCGTGCCAGGATACGGGATTTGTTCTCTTGGCATCCTACTTCATCTTTTCGTAGTAGGGGTTAATGATGGCCGAGGCGAGTTCAACCAGGGAGTCCTTCTTCATGCTGCCCTAGACCCTATAGTGGTCACGGATTTCGACAAGGTTCTTGCAGGCCAAGCCCGTAACCATGATCGCCTTTACATCGTTGCAGGTTTCCACTGTAGCAAACTTGTAGTCGGTGCTGTTGACAAACCTGGCAAAACGGTCACAAGGCTCGGTGGCCATGTAGTAGTGGAAGATGAGGACATGATGGTGGACGCACAACTGGGCGACGGCAACCTTTTGATCTCTGCCGGGATGACCGCCAGTGTACTGGAGGTCGATGCCGACCACCTTGTACTTGTCTCGAGCAAGCAACTGCTCCACAGTGTTGATGTAGTCCTCCACCACGGCTGGGTCGATGGTGTACACCACTGAGAGATCCATCTCCCTCGCGTGGCTCTCCACTTTATGCTCGTCGAACTCCATTGGAGTGCCGCTAGATATCCTCCCTATATGTGTTGTCGTGGATGTGCTTGTTGTTTTGTGGGGAGAGATCGAAAGGTTGAAGAGACTAAGATTATAATGGCCGCGGGAATTAATGGGGAAGCCGGACGGCCTGGAATATCCGCACGCCCGGATGGTAGTTCTAATTTGCAGCGTGTAACTCCATCGTGCCGCACGTAAATGCCTCGTGGCGACGCGCGCGGCGCAACCGCATGCATATGGGCCCCCAACGTGATCGTGCACAGGCCCCAACCGTTGGCAGAGCGCGCGTGCAGGGACGCGAGCAGAGCGCTCTGCGACACCTCAACAACGAGCAACCATATATATGCATATAGCAGTTGAACATGCAAGGCAAAGTTGTCCACAAGCCGAGTGCGCGGAGGTACGCGAGCAGAGCGCGCCGCGGCGCCTATCACCAAGCAGAGCGCCGAGGGACGCAAGCAGATGCCGGCACAGTGATACGTGGTAAATAAGACGAACTGTGCGAGCGATGGTGGAGACATCAAGCATGATGCAATAAGCCGTGTGTGTTGTGGGAAAACACTTGCTGGTATATAACCATTTGCGATTGATGAATTCATCACCGACGGGTTACCTAGTGTGGTCCGTGTGCGATGTGATATGCTCTGTCTGTACAACATCTATGCTCTGTGTACAGAGAACAACATATATATATATACTTATAACAGGACATGATTGCAAATCCAAATTAAACATCCAATTACGTTATATAAAAAATACCATAAATATTGCAAGATTCAAATTCCAGCATTACAAGGCTCAAATTCAAAGATTACAAGGTTCAAACTATTCAGACACATAAATTTCATCTGCTTCAGAATCTTTTTCATGCATTATTTTTGTGAAAGGATCGGCCACCGAGAAGTCATATACCGGCTCGATATAGTGACTTCTGAATAATCTGTCATACGAGGTTACAAACTAAAATTCAGCTTGTGCAGAGCCTTTTCCATTCAACTGTAGACGCATGCGCTCTTTAGTAATCTATTCACTTCTGTGCAGTAAATATAGGGCAAACCTCATTACCTTGAGCAACCTTGCTTTCTCAACAAAGAACCTGGTGAATTTCATTTCTGGTGTGGTGCCTCGGTACTCGTTAAAAGTAATTTTTGTGAGATGAAGATCAAGGCATTCAATGGGATTGTTATATTCCCCAACATTTTCTACTTTTGGTCCTGCTAGTATCTGCAAACGAAGACAACATATTAGAGCCTAGCTGCAGATTTGAACACTTCGGGCCTCTTTGATTTGCAGGATTTCTAAAAGACACGAAAAGAGTGAAATGCCACCTTCAATCTTTCATGATAAACTTTTACCACTAAAGCATGTCGGGCGAAGGAATAACATGCGTACAGCACTAGCGTCTCAAAAAATGTATGTATTGAAATCCTCCAAATTTCCTTTAGAAATCATTCTACATTTGTCATTGTAATCATGGGTAAAAGTAACAAAAAATTGAGCTCTGTTGTGGTTAACAATTAACAGGAAAGGAGCATCACCTTGGTGTATAGCTTCTCCGTGCAAGGAAAGCATCTAAGGAATCTATCGACATATTGTAGTGCCAAGATTTCACTATGCGCAGAGGCCGGGTCAAGCTTGTGGGAATCATTTTCTGGATGACAGGCGAACATACAGATCAACAACAATTAGATATAATGTGTTGTCCAATAATATAAGAAGGAGAAGAAGAAGACTGTTGTACCTGAGCGGATAATGATCCAGTAACAAGTTCGTTGAATTCAGCACATGAATAGCCCAACACTGTCAATTTCGGTGCGTGAATGACCCTAATTCTTGCTGGACCTAATTTATCAAGTACATACAATCTCTCGGGAAAAGGCGCATTCTCAATGAAAATATCATGAAACACCTCAACTGACAGCCTTGGGCGGCGCCAGCAATGCACATAAATCACACGAATATTCGTCGAGGTAATGTGGAGGCTACTGAACCCATCCATCTCATGAAGACGAAGGTACTTGAGCTCTGTATAGCTGACGAGCAGGCGCTCCAAATCCTCCTTCGAGATGCTAACGACAATAAGTTCGAGGTGCTCAAGTTTAGGGAGATGAAGAGCGCGCACGACATCGATTCGGGGGAAAATGCACCGCCTGAATGTAGCGCCGCACAGCGTGGGAGCCAGGCGGAGCATGGATGGCAGCAGCGAGCAAGGACGTCCAGCATGAAAGCTGAGCTCCTCAAGCCGATCTAGGCTAGGGATAGGAACCAGTAGTGCAACCTCGGTTCGGTCTTGTTGTGGGGACTGAGCTAGCTGATAGCAAGGCGTCTGACCGGCCCAGGGTGCATGGCGAGGACATGGGATAATGCGTCCAGGCGTTGCTGCTCCCCGCTGCAGAACTCGTGGTCGACGATGAGGTCCAGGGGGTGGAATGACAGAGGGGGCACCACCACCGCGAGAGGATAGTGGTCTTCACGCCATATTTGATGGGGAGGTGGGATTTGATGGTTACCAACATCTCATCGGGGAGGCTACTGATGAAATCCATGTTCGCCGGAGGCTCTTGCGGTTCTGGCTCGACCCGTCCCCTCTTGTTGGTCGGCTCGTCCTCCATCTCGCAGCAGGCGGCGATCCTCGGCGGTCATGCTTGTAGATGAGAACGGAGGACTGTTCTACGTACCTTCCCGAGGCGGCCGAAACAAAAGTCCAAAACCAGCAATAAATTGCAGCACATGCGGCGGGCGCGGTGGACTGCTCATAGCCATCCTGTCTAATCAAACAGTTGCCCGCGGTAGTAAATGGTTAGACTAATACAACCATTTGCGATAATAACATGGTGGCTATTTGTTAAAAATGCCTTGGAAAATCAATGTATAAAAAGGCAAAACAAACCCTGAATAATTTCATATGTTTAGCACAGTTGCATATTGAAGGAAATATGGCCTAGAGGCAATAATAAAGTTGTTATTTTATATTTCCTTATATCATGATAAATGTTTATTATTCATGCTAGAATTGTATTAACCGGAAACTTGATACATGTGTGAATACATAGACAAAACAAAGTGTCCCTAGTATGCCTCTACTAGACTAGCTCGTTAATGAAAGATGGTTATGTTTCCTGACCATAGACATGTGTTGTCATTTGGTGAACAGGATCACATCATCAGAGAATGATGTGATGGACAAGACCCATCCGGTAGCTTAGCATTATGATCGTTAAGTTTTATTGCTATTGCTTTCTTCATGACTTATACATGTTCCTCCGACTATGAGATTATGCAACTCCTGAATACCGGAGGAACACCTTGTGTGCTATCAAACATCACCACGTAACTGGGTGATTATAAAGATGCTATACAGGTGTCTCTGAAGGTGTTTGTCGGGTTGGCATAGATCGAGAATAGGATTCGTCACTCCGTGTATCGGAGAGGTATCTCTGGGCCCTCTAGGTAATGCTCATCACTATAAGCCTTGCAAGTAATGTGAATAATGAGTTAGTTACGGGATAAAGCATTACGGAACGAGTAAAGAGACTTGCCGGTAACAAGATTGAACTAGGTATGATGATACCGACGATTGCTACACCTCGAGCTTGCGTTGGTTTTCCCCGAAGAGGAGAGGATGATGCAGCACAGTAGCGTAAGTATTTCCCTCAGTTTTTGAGATCCAAGGTATCAATCCAGTAGGAGGTCACGTGCAAGTCCCTCGTACCTGCACAACACGATAGCAACTCGCAACCAACGCTTAGGGGTTGTCAATCCCTTCACGGTCACTTACGAGAGTGAGATCTGATAGAGATAATATTTTTGGTATTTTTGATAGATAGATGCAAAGTAAAAAAGTAAAGGCTAAGTAAAAAAACAAAGCAAGTAAATAAAGTGATATAGATTTATATGATGAGAATAGACCCGAGGGCCATAGGTTTCACTAGTGGCTTCTCTCTAGAGCATAAGTATTCTACGGTGGGTGAACAAATTACTGTTGTGCAATTGACTGAATTGAGCATAGTTATGAGTATATCTAGGCAATGATCATGTATATAGGCATCATGTCCGTGACAAGTAGATTGAAACGATTCTGCATCTACTACTATTACTCCACTCATCGACCGCTATCCAGCATGCATCTAGAGTATTAAGTTAAAAAGAGTAACGCTTTAAGCAAGATGACATGATGTAGAGGATAAATTCATGCAATATGATAAAAACCCATCTTGTTATCCTCGATGGCAACAATACAATACGTGCCTTGCAACTCTTTACATCATCGAGTAAGGACACCGCAAGATTGAACCCAAAGCCATGCACTTCTCCCATTGCAAGAACTACCAATCTAGTTGGCCAAACCAAACGGATAATTCGAAGAGACTTGCAAAGATAACTCAATCATACATAAAAGAATTCAGAGAAGAATCAAATATTTTCCATGGATAATACTGGATCATAAACCCACAATTCATCGGTCTCAACAAACACACCGCAAAAAGAAGATTACATCGAATAGATCTCCACGAGAGAGGGGGAGACCATTGTATTGAGATCCAAAAAGAGAGAGGAAGCCATCTAGCTACTAGCTATGGACCCGAAGGTCTGAAGTAAACTATTCTCACACTTCATCGGAGGGGCTATAGTGTTGATGTAGAAGCCCTCCGTGGTGGATGCCCCCTCCGGCGGAGCTCCGGAACAGGCCCCAATATGGGATCTCATGGATACAGAAGGTTGCGGCAGTGGAATTAGGTTTTTGGCTCCCCCTTTGATCATACGGGGATACGTAGGTATATATAGGAGGAAGGAGTACGTCGGTGGAGCTCCGAGGGGCCCACGAGGTAGGGCGCGCCAGGGCGCGCCTCCACCTCGTGACCTCCTCGGAAGCTTCTTGGAGTAGGGTCCAAGTCTCTGGATCACGTTCGGTTGGAAAATCACGATCCCAAGGTTTCATTCCGTTTGGACTCCGTTTGATATTCTGCTTCTTGAAATCTTGAAAAAGGCAAAAACAAGCAATTACAGGCTGGGCCTCCGGTTAATAGGTTAGTCCCAAAAGTAATATAAAAGTGAAAAATAAAGCCCAATATAGTCCAAAACAGTAGATAAAGTAGCATGGAGCAATCAAAAATTATGGATACATTGGAGACGTATCAAGCATCCCCAAGCTTGATTCCTGCTCGTCCTCAAGTAGGTAAATGATAAAAAAGAATTTTTGATGCGGAGTGATACTTTGGCATAATTTCAATGTAAATCTTCTTAATTGTGATATGAATATTCAGATCCGAAAGATTCAAGACAAAAGTTCATATTGACACAAAAATAATAATACTTCAAGCATACTAATCAAAGCAATCATGTCTTCTCAAAATAACATGGCAAAAGAAAGTTCATCCCTACAAAATCATATAGTTAGGCTATGCTTCACTTTCGTCACACAAAGATGTTCCCAACTTCTATACCCCCGATGACAATCCAAGCAATTGTTTCATACTTAAATAATCTCAAACTTTTTCAACCTTCACGCAATACATGAGCGTGAGCCATGGATATAGCACTATGGGTGGAATAGAATATGATGATGGGGATTGTGTGGAGAAGACAAAAAAGGAGAAAGTCTCACATCAACGAGGCTAATCAATGAGCTATGGAGATGCCCATCGATTGATGTTAATGCAAGGAGTAGGGATTGCCATGCAACGGATGCACTAGAGCTATGAATGCTCAACAAAAGAAAACTAGTGGGTGTGCATCCAACTTGCTTGCTCATGAAGACCTAGGGCATTTTGAGGAAGCCCATCGTAGGAATATACAAGCCAAGTTCTATAATGAAAAATTCCCACTAGTATGAACAAGACAACTTAAGAGACTCACTATATGAAAAACAAGGTGCTACTTTGAAGCACAATATATGAGACTCACTACATGAAGAACAAGGTGCTACTTTGAAGCATAAGTGTGGAAAAAGAGATAGTAGCATTGCCCTTTTTATTTTTTATTTTTGTGGACCTTTCTTTTTTTGGCCTTCCCCCTTTTTTTGGGCCTTTCTTTTTTTTGGCCTTTCTTTCTTTTATTTGGGCAATGCTCTAATGATGATCATCACACTTTCATTACAACATATGAATGACAACTCGATACTAGAACAAGATATGACTCTATATGAATGCCTTCGGCGGTGTACCGGGATAGTGCAATGAATCAAGAGTGACATGTATGAAAAATAATGCATGGTGGCTTTGCCACAAATACGATGTCAACTACAAGATCATGCAATGGCAATATGACAAAAGTAATGCATGTCACGATGATGATGGTGGAAGTTGCATGGCAATATATCTCGGAATGGCTATGGAAATGCCATGATAGGTAGGTATGGTGGCTGTTTTGAGGAAGATATAAGGAGGTTTATGTGTGATAGAGCGATCGTATCGGGGGTTTGGATGCACCGTGAAGTTTGCACCAACTCTCAAGGTGTGAAAGGGCAATGCACTGCATCAAGAGGCTAGCAAAGGTGGAAAGGTGAGAGTGCGATAATCCATGGACTCAACAGTAGTCAAAAGAACTCATATACTTATTGCAAAAATTTAGAAGTAATCAAAAATCAAGGACTACGCGCATGCTCCTAGGGGGATAGATTGGTAGGAAAAGACCATCGCTCGTCCCCGACCGCCACTCATAAGGATGCACAAGCCAGGTACACTTCATGTTTCAAATTTGTTACATAACTTTAACCATACGTGCATGCTACGGGATTTGCTAACTTCAACACAAGCATTTCTCAAATACATAATCACCCAACTAGCACGACTATGATATTATCACCTCCATATCTCAAAACAATTATCAAGCATCAAACTTATCTTAGTATTCAATTCACTCAAAAGAAAGTTTCACATATCTTGAACACCAAGTATATTAACATTAAGCAAATTACCATGCTATTAAAGACTCTCAAAATAATCTAAGGGAAGCATGAGAGATCAAGTTTCTTTAAAACAAATCCACCACCGTGCTCTAAAAGATCTAAGTGAAGCACTAGAGCAAAAATTATCAAGCTCAAAAGATATAAGTGAAGCACATAGAGTATTCTAACAAATTTCAATTCATCTATGGCTCTCTCAAAAGGTGTGTACAGCAAGGATGATTTTGGTAGACTAACAAGCAAAGACACAAATAATACAAGACGCTCCAAGCAAAACACATATCATGTTGGTGAATAAAAATATAGCTCCAAGTAAATTACCGATGGAAGTGGACGAAAGAGGGGATGCCTTCCGGGGCATCCCCAAGCTTTGACTTTTTGGTGTCCTTGGATTATCTTGGGGGTGCCATGGGCATACCCAAGCTTAGGCTCTTGGCACTCCTTGTTCCATAATCCATCAAAAGAATTCACCCAAAACTTGAAAACTTCACAACACAAAACTCAACAGAAATCTCGTGAGCTCCTTTAGAGAAAGAAAACAAAAGACTACTTCAAGGTACTGTAATGAACTCATTCTTTATTTATATTGGTGTTAAACCTACTGTATTCCAACTTCTCTATGGTTTATAAACTATTTTACTAGCCATAGATTCATCAAAATAAGCAAACAACACACGAAAAACAGAATCTGTCAAAAACAGAACAGTCTGTAGTAATCTGTAACTAACGCAAACTTCTGGAACTCTAAAAATTCTACCAAAATAGGAAGTCCTGGACAATTTGTTTATTGATCAGCAGCAAAAAGAATCAACGCAAAAGCACTCTTCAGTAAAACAAGGCAGCTAATTTCGTGAGCGCTAAAGTTTCTGTTTTTCAGCAGGATCAAATCAACTATCATCGTAGGTTATCCTATAGGTCCTACTTGGCACAAACACTAATTAAAACATAAAACCACATCCAAACAGAAGTTAGATGGATTATTTATTCCTAAACAGAAGCAAAAACGAAAAACACAAAATAAAATTGGGTTGCCTCCCAAAAGGCGCTATCGTTTAACGCCCCTGGCTAGGCATTGATAATTTTAATGATGCTCACATGAAAGACAAGATTTGAAGCACAAAGAAAGCATCATGAAACACGTGACAAACACATCTAAGTTTAACATACTTCCTATGCATAGGCATATTATAAGCAAACAAATTTTCAAGGCAAGCAAAAACTAGCATATGCAAGGAAGAAGAACGAGACGATAGCAATCTCAACATGACGATAGGTAATTTAGTGAGATAAAAATTTCTAAGACCATATTTTCCTCTCTCATAATAATTACATGTGGGATCATAAGCAAATTCAAAAAAATAGCTATCACATAAAATATTTTCAACACGATCCACATGCATACAAAGTTGACACTCTTCCAAAATAGTGGGATTAACATTAACTAAAGTCATGACCTCTCCAAACCCACTTTTATCAAAAATTTCATAAGATTGAACATTCTCCAAATATGTGGGATCTAAAGTTGACACTCTTCCAAATCCACTTTCAATAATATTGCAAAAACTATTATCAATCTCATATTCATCATGGGGTTTAAATAAATTTTCAAGATCATAAGAAAAATCACCCCAATCATGATCATCGCAACAAGTAGTAGACATAGCAAAATTAGCATCCCCAAGCTTAGGGTTTTGCATATTGTTAGCACAATTGACATCAAGAGAATTTATAGTAAAACCATTGAAATCATGCTTTTCATCGAGGGAACTATCAAGCATGGGTGCAATAGCAACAATCTCATGTTTAACATACGGAACTATAGCAAATTCATCTTCATAAATATTGGCATCATGGCCACAAGAATAGCAAGCATCATATTCATCAAGGGATATTTCAATCAAATCATCGGAATCACAATTATCAATAGATTCATGCATATCATTATTTTCTTCCGAAGCAACGCTCATTCTTTCAATAAATTCTTGGACATAGACATTATGAGCAATGTTTTCATTGCAATATTTAAGTATGACGGAATTTTCAGATTTGTTGAGAGTAAAATCATAATTTAAAATCAAAGAAGCAACTTCATGAGCACCCTTAAAAACGACAAATTCTTCAATTTGTTCGATATCATGGTAACTATAAACACCCTTTGCATAAGAAGATAACATTTCATTATCATTGAACTCACATAGGTAGGGAAGGTGTTCTTTAGGGTTCTTAGAGCAACAAGTAAAGTCACACATTACACAAAGATTCAAAGCATAGCATAGCAAACTATTTATATGATACCATAAGAGTCTCCCTTTTTCAGATAAACGATGACGCACAAAATGAGCATGCTCATCTAAAAATTTCCCATCAACTAGGCTAGTTGGGGTTTCAGCACGAGCACATAAGGATCGAGGATGATCCAAGTAGAACACTTTAAGTGGATCCATAACAATAGACTTTTAGCAAGCAAAGATGCAAGCAAATATAAGGCACATGGTAACACAAGCAAACAAGAAGCAAGCGGAAAAGAGAGGAGGAGATTGGGAAAGAGAGGGCGAATAAAACGGCAAGGGTGAAGTGGGGGAGAGGAAAACGTGAGGCAAATGGCAAATAATGTAATGCGAGAGATAGGGATTGTGATGGGTACTTGGTATGTTGACTTTTGCGTAAGCCTCCCCGGCAACGGCGCCAGAAATTCTTCTTGCTACGTCTCGAGCTTGTGTTGGTTTTCCCCGAAGAGGAGAGGATGATGCAGCATAGTAGTGTAAGTATTTCCCTCAGTTTTTGAGAACCAAGGTATCAATCCAGTAGGAGGTCACGCGCAAGTCCCTCGTACCTGCACAACACGATAGCAACTCGCAACCAACGCTTAGGCGTTGTCAATCCCTTCACGGTCACTTACGAGAGTGAGATCTGATAGAGATAATATTTTTGGTATTTTTGATAGATAGATGCAAAGTAAAAAGTAAAGGCAAAGTAAAAACAAAGCAAGTAAATAAAGTGATATAGATTGATATGATGAGAATAGACCCGGGGCCATAGGTTTCACTAGTGGCTTCTCTCAAGAGCATAAGTATTCTACTGGGTGAACAAATTATCACAGCAATTGATGAATTGAGCATAGTTATGAGTATGTCTAGGCAATGATCATGTATATAGGCATCACGTCCGTGACAAGTAGATCAAACGATTCGCATCTACTACTATTACTCCACTCATCGACCGCTATCCAGCATGCATCTAGAGTATTTAGTTAAAAACAGAGTAACACTTTAAGCAAGATGACATGATGTAGAGGGATAAATTCATGCAATATGATAAAAACCCCATCTTGTTATCCTCGATGGCAACAATATAATACGTGCCTTGCAACTCTTTCTGTCACTGAGTAAGGACACCGCAAGATTGAACCCAAAGCCATGCACTTCTTCCATTGCAAGAACTACCAATCTAGTTGGCCAAACCAAACGGATAATTCGAAGAGACTTGCAAAGATAACTCAATCATACATAAAAGAATTAAGAGAAGAATAAAATATTTTCCATAGATAATACTGGATCATATACCCACAATTCATCGGTCTCAACAAACACACCGCAAAAAGAAGATAACATTGAATAGATCTCCATGAGAGAGGGGGAGAACATTGTATTGAGATCCAAAATGAGAGAAGAAGCCATCTAGCTACTAGCTATGGACCCGAAGGTCTAAAGTAAACTACTCACACTTCATCGGAGGGGTATAGTGTTGATGTAGAAGCCCTCCGTCGTGGATGCCCCCTCCGACGGACCTCCGGAACATGCCCCAAGATGGGATCTCGTGGATACAGAAGGTTGCGGCGGTGGAATTAGGTTTTTGGCTCCCCCTTTGATCATACGGGGATACGTAGATATATATAGGAGGAAGGAGTACGTCAGTGGAGCTCCGAGGAGCCCACGAGGTAGGGGGGCGCGCCCAGGGGGACGCGCCCTCCACCCTCGTGACCTCCTCGGAAGCTTCTTGGAGTAGGGTCCAAGTCTCCTGGATCACGTTCGGTTGGAAAATCACGATCCCGAAGGTTTCATTCCGTTTGGACTCCGTTTGATATTTTGTTTCTTCAAATCTTGAAAAGGCAAAAAACAGAATTACGGGCCGGGCCTCCTGTTAATAGGTTAGTCCCAAAAGTAATATAAAAGTGAAAAATAAAGCCCAATATAGTCCAAAACAGTAGATAAAGTAGCATGGAGCAATCAAAAATTATAGATACGTTGGAGACGTATCAACGATCGAATCTCGGCCAAGTAACATACCGATGACAAAGGGAATGACGTATGTTGTTATGCAGTTTGACCGATAAAGATCTTCGTAGAATATGTAGGAACCAGTATGAGCATCCAGGTTCCTCTATTGGTTATTGACTGGAGATATGTCTCGGTCATGTCTACATAGTTCTCGAACCCGTAGGGTCCACACGCTTAACATTCGATGACGATTTATATTATGAGTTATGTGATTTGATGACTGAAGCTTTTTCGGAGTCCCGGATGAGATCACAGACATGACGAGGAGTCTCGAAATGGTTGAGAGGTAAATATTGATATATTGAAAAGTTATATTCGGACACCGGAATGGTTCCGGGGTGATTCAGGTATTTTTTGGAGTACCGGGAAGTTACCGGAACCCCTCGGAAGTAGTGGGCCTTCATGGGCTTTAGTGGAAAGGAGAGGAGGGTCGCAAGGGTGCCCCCCCCCATGGCAACCTGAATTGGATTGGACTAGGGAGGGGGCGGCGCCCCCCTCTTCCCTTCTCCCTCTCCTCCTCCTTCCCTCTCTCCCCATCTTGGAAAAGGAAGGGGAGTCCAACTAGGATTGGGAATCCTAATTGGACTCCCCCTGTGGAGCGCCGCTCCTGGCCATCGGCCTCCTCCTCTCCCTCCTTTATATACATGGCCAGGGGGCACCCTAAATCATAACAGACAATCTCTTAGCCGTGTGCTGTGCCCCCTCCACAGTTTAACACCTCGGTCATATCGTCGTAGTGCTTAGGCGAAGCCATGCGTCGATAACTTCATCATCACCGTCGTCACGCCATCGTGCTGATAGAACTCTCCCTCGTCCTCAACTGGATCAAGAGCATAAGGGACGTCATCATGCTGAACATGTGCTGAACACGGAGGTGTCGTACGTTCGGTACTTGGATCGGTTGGATCGTGAAGACGTTTGACTACATCAACCGCGTTACTAAACGCTTCCGCTTTCGGTCTACGAGGGTACGTAGACACACTCTCCCGTCTTGTTGCTATGCATCTCCTAGATAGATCTTGCGTGATCGTAGGAATTTTTTTGAAATTGCATGCTACGTTCCCAACACATTTTGCCTCTGTAAAATAAATCAAGGCGGGAAGATACAGCGTATGTCGTTTCACACACAGATCATGTGAGCAAGTTCCCTCTCAGAACCATGAGGCTTCTTAATAGAAGCTCCGGTTTGTATGAAATAAAATATGGGTCAAAGCCTAGTTGAAAAGGGCAGCAATATCTAACCCCAGCTTACAGAAGGTACAAAAGCACGATGATTAATTGTTCATCAGGTTTACACAAAATCCAGATTGAACAGGACAATAACAACTAACTCAACCAAAGTTTTCGGTAGCCACAATCAAATGGATCGTCTGATCCATAAAATCAAGATCCTGGACCAGAAAATCTACTGGTACACGATGACAAGTTGTTGTAAATAGAAGCCGAGCACATTCATAAGCTCTTTTGTCCACCTGAAACTTCTTTTTATGTTGTTCAACGTGTCCATCCATGAGAAAGTTTTTGTTAAAAAACTTAATCCTCATGGACAATAGTACTCTTGCATTCAACAGAAAGAATGTGACAAAGCTAGTGTTTGCATGGTTGGATGCATATCCTTCCAACGTTATTGTCCTCAAACGAATGTCATGAGAACTGAGAAAATCCCGGTGCTTCTTATGCCACCAATTGGTTATACCTTTTTGTCCATGTCCTTTAGCCTAAATAGACATGAAGACTGAAAACAGTTAAAGTCTAAAAAAATAGTACAGCTGAACGGTTAGTTCTAGTAAAGTATATCAATGTCCTTGATATCATCACCTCTATATACAAATTCTCCAAACATGGAAAGCATCGTAGCAAGCCGATAATCATGTTCAGATCAAAACACCATGTACTGATAGGTAAGGTCTTGACAGAATCCAGCACCATTGACAGGGTACCCATGGACAAACTCTTCATTAAGCATAGAACATAATATTAGTACCAAAAGCGTACTCCAAAATTATATAAAACTTATGCACTCAAATGAAAAATGCAACTTATGATTAGAAAAGTGTTGATGATATAAAACTTACACACACAAACAAAAATGCAGCTTATGATTACAAAAGTGTTGATGATGATATTGTGATGGAAGAAGTGGTGGCTTAGGGATTTTTTGGAATGGTGAAATAAATTTACAAGTTTCAGGTTACTCAAAGTATCATATAGATGCAATGATTCATAACGCAAGGCCCGTGCCATGGAGGATGACTTGTATATATGGTGAAGCCCAAGTACAGGAAAGACATCTTACATATGATACAATGAGAAATCTTACTAGAACATCTAATGATCCGTGGGTACTAATAGGTGGATTCAACGAAGTACTGGTGGCTAGTGAGCACCAAGATGTGAACCAGAGAAGCAAAAATCATATAGATGCATTCAGGGTAATATTGATGATTGTTCGCTAATTGATCTAGGGTACAATGGGCTAGCAGGGACTTTTGAGAGCAAAGTGGTCGGAGGACCATTCACATGAGTGAGGCTGGATAGGGCCCTTGCATGCGCTGCATGGCGGGGCGCCTTCCCCTATGCAGAGGTGGACCACCTCACATCGGCAGCTTCAGGTCACTAGCCAATCCTTCTACGCTTTCATGCTAATCCTGATGACCCAACTATTAGAAGCTTTAAATATGAGTGCATGTGGGAGACTCACCCGGGGCTGCAGATACATCTCCAGTGTATCTGTAATTTTTGATTGTTCCATGCTATTATAGTATCAATCTTGGATGTTTATATGCTATTTTATATCATTTTCTGGGACTAGCCTATTAACCCAGTGCCAAGTGCCAGTTGTTGTTTTCTGCTTGTTTTTTTGTTTTCCAGGAAATTAGTACCAAATGCTACGAAACTTTTCGACAATTTTTTCTGGACAACAGAGACCCTAGAAGCTTCAGGAGGAGACCAGACGAGAAGCGAGGAGCCGACAAGGCAATAGGGCACGCCCTGATGCCTTAAATTCTCAAATATTTGGAAACCAACAAAGAGCCACCTGAAACACTTTTTTCGCCAGCCCAAGCTTTTGTTCTTCTGTGATCCCATCTAGAGGCCTTTTCCGGTACTCTGCCGGAGGGGGAATCGATCACGGAGGGCTTCTACATCATCCTTGTTGCCATTCCGATGATGCGTGAGTAGTTCACCACAGACCTATGGGTCCATAGCTAGTAGCTAGATGGCTTCTTCTCTCTTTCTTTGATCTTCAATACAATGTTCTCCTCGATCTTCCTGGAGTTCTATCCGATGTAATATTCTTTTCCGGTGTGTTTGTTGGGATCCGATGAATTGTGGGTTTATGATCAGATTATTCATGAATATTAATTGAGTCTTCTCTGAATTTTATTATGCATGATTGTTATAGCTCTGTATTTCTCTCCGATTTATCTGTTTGGTTTGTCCAACTAGATTGATTTATCTTGTCATGGGAGAGGTGCCTTATGATGGGTTCAATCTTGCAGTGCTCTATATCCCAATGGCGGAAAGGGACAAGACACGTATTTGTATTGTTGCCTTTAAGGATAAAATGATGGGGTTTATTCATATTGCTTGGGTTCGCTTTGTCTACATCATGTCATCTTGCTTAAGGCGTTACTCTGTTTTAGACTTAATACCATAGATGCATGTTGGATAGCGGTCGATTGATGGAGTAATACTAGTAGATGCAGGAAGGAGTCGGTCTACTTGTCTTAGATGTGATGCCTATATACATGATCATTGCCTTGAATATCGTCATAACTATGCGCTTTTATATCAATTGCCAACAATAATTTGTTCACCCACCCTATGCTATGTGCTCGAGAGAGAAGCCTCTAGTGAAAACTATGGCCCCTAGGTCTACTTTTATCATGTATAAAAACACAAAAAATACCTT
The DNA here is from genome assembly GCA_021437245.1 of Aegilops speltoides. Lineage (NCBI taxonomy): Eukaryota > Viridiplantae > Streptophyta > Magnoliopsida > Poales > Poaceae > Aegilops > Aegilops speltoides. Next base: position 342,927,864 of record CM038144.1, read on the forward strand.
GCTACAATTTTATTTATTTTATTTTGTTTTGCACTTTATTTATCTATTTACCACCACCATATTTAATCCTTGCAAGTAACCACCGAGGGGATTGACAACCCCCTTGTTCATTTTTTGGTGCAAGTATTTGCTTTTATGTGTGCAGGTGCTGCTAACGAGGTTATGTGTAGTTCTCCTACTAAATTGTAATATTAGTTCTTAATTGAGAAAAATACTTATATCTATGTAGTGCTTCATCCTCTCCTCTTCGAGAAAATCTCTATGCGGCTCACAAGTAGCAGCTGCATGGGACGGTAGCTGCGACATGGGGATCACCATCAGGCAAATCAGTACAAGAGGTGGCAGCGAGCCTACGTGCTATGTCGGGTTCTTTGTGTGCATGGGATAAAGCAACATTTGGTAGGGTCAGGAAAACAATGAGAGCACCGAAGCAAGAGATAGAATATTTAAGGAAGATTCCTGGGCGTACTGGTCCGTCGCACAAAGAAATGCAAATCAAGGCAGAATTGCTAGAGTTATATAGGAGGGAAGAAATAATGTGGAAGCAAAGAGCATGTCTGGAGTGGCTTACTGGAAGTGATAAGAATACTCGTTATTTTCATATGCGGGCAAACATGAGGAGAGCAAAAAATAAAATAAAAGCGTTACTACGGCCGGATGGGTCCCAAACGGAAAATTTACAGGAAATGAAGGAGATGACCAATGTGTTTTATAACAAACTGTACACATCAGAGGGGATAGAAAACATGCAAGCTATGCTAGATATCGTCCCTGCCAAAGTGACACAACAAATGAATGATTATTTAAATGCATCGTATACTGCAGAAGAGGTTAAAGTTGCTCTTGTTCATATGGCTCCCCAGAAGGCTCCAGGACCAGATGGGTTCCCAGCACAATTTTTCCAGAAGCATTGGGATATTTTTGGCGAAGCAGTCATGAAGGTGGTTTTGAAAGTAGTTGAAGGGACAGAAAGTGCTAAGGAAATTAACAGTACCATCTTGGAGTTGATTCCTAAGATAAAAAATTGCTCCTTTCTCAGTTCTGGCCCATGGGTTTGTGTGATATCCTTTATATGTTGGCTTCCAAGGTTATAGAAAATCGATTGAAGTTTTTCCTCCCTGAAATTATCTCGGAAGAGCAATCGGTGATTTTCCCTGGGCACTTCATTACTGATAATATTATTGCCGCCTACGAATGCTTGCATTTTATGAAGAGAAACAAGGCCCAAAAACACAGGTGTTGTGCTTTGAAGCTGGATATGATGAAAGCTTATGATAGGGTGGAGTGGAGCTATTTAAGGGAAATCATGTTAAAACTAGGATTCACAGAGCGATGGGTGAACATTGGTGTGGGGATGGTAACTTCAGTATCCTTCTCAATTTTGGTCAGAAGCTTGATGTTTTTCAACCTACACATGGTATCCGCCAGGGTGACCCAGTTTCATAGTGCCTCTTTTTGCTGGAAGCAGAGGGCCTTTCGTGCCTTTATAATCCAGAGTTTGGTCATCTAGTGTTGGTGGTCTACAGGTGGCCTCATTGGCTCCGCCAGTGAACCATTTGTTATTCACAAATGACAACCTGTTGTTTTTTAAAGCAACTAGTGAGGGGGCTAAAGAGGTGTCCCTCCTTTTGGAAACCTATGCAAATGCCTCTGGACACAGAGTAAACAAAGATAAATATTCTATCTTTTCCAGTAAAGGGTGTTCTGAAGAGCAAAGAGGGATCATCAAACAGATTATGAATGTAACTAATGAGCAGTTGAATGAAAAATACCTTGGAATACCGTCAGATGTGGGAGTCTCCAAGCATGGTGCTTGTAAATACCTCAAGGACACGTTGTGGAACAAGATCCAGGGGTGGATGGAGAAACTTCTATCAGCAGCTGGTAAGGAGGTCTTGGTGAAATCAGTGGCCCAAGCCATCCCGATGTACTCTATGTCATGCTTTAAACTTCCTAGAGGCCTATGTTAGCAATTAACATCTATGATCAAGGCTTTCTAGTGGGGAGGTAAATAAGGTAATCGCAAACCTTATTAGGTGTCTTGGGACAATATGAGTATGCCTAAATATATGGGGGGCCTTGGATTCCGAGATTTTGAGATATTTAATCTAGCCCTCCTCGCAAGACAGGCATGGAGAATATTACAGACTCCAAATTCATTAAGCGCCAGAATACTTAAAGCAATGTACTTCCCCAATAAGATTTTCTCACTTCTACTCTTGGGAATCATCCATCCCAGATTTGGCGTTAGATCTTGGAAGGGCGTGACACCTTGAAAGTGGGTCTCATTAGGCGCATTGGTATTGGCACCACTACCCATATATCGAATATGAACTGGATTCCAAGAAGAGAAAATATGAGGTCTAGTGTCTCTCTGGTTGCTCAAACCACCATAGATGGTGTCTGAACATTTTGACCATGGTAACGCCATATGAAACACAGAGCTAGTTTCATAGGTTTTTTTTCCTTTTGATGTTGTGGCTATCTTACAAATACCTGTGTGTACTCGGGTAGTAGAGGATTTCTGGTCATGGAGCTTTGAAAATAGTGGGATTTTTTTCTATTCGCTCCTACAGAATAAATGTGGACATAAAGAAGAGGCGTGAGGATTGGTTAGAAGAGCAGGCGGGTGCTTCAAACAACTCTGGAATGAGAAGTCCTAGGCTACTCTGTGGAAGGTATCGGTACCAACAAAGATTAAGATCTTCATCTGATGTTCCTCTGGAGATTGGCAAGTAATTCGATCCCTACCGAAGATGTTCGAAAGCATAGGAAAATGTCACACAAGGATGATTGCTTTGCTTGTGGTGCACAAGACTCCTAGAGATATAGCCTACTTGAGTGCACGATGGCACGGTGCGTATGGGCATTGGTAGATCATGACCTGCTTGAACATATGGCAAGAGCATGGCTTTTTCCATGATAGAGGTGTAAAGCATGAGGATTTGATCTGGATGTGTGTCACTTTATGGGCAACATGGTGTCACTTTATGGCCAACATGGTATGCACGAAGGAAGCTTATTCATGAGGGGATAAACCAGAGCCCTTATGAAACACACAGATCTGTATTAAAGTTTATTTCAGAGCCGGATCAGATTAATGTGCCAACGCTACCACATGAAATATCGGTACCTAGAGTAGCTCTAGTGAGACGATGGATTCCCCGGGCCTGGTTTTGTCAAAATAAATGTTGATGTTGTTGTCTCAGTGAGCCACAATGCGGGGGGGGCTACTGCTGCTATCTGTCGTGATAGAGATGGCGCCTACCTAGGCTCTTCGGTGTTAGTCATACATGGACTACTTGACCCAGTTGTGTTGGAATCCCTAGCATGCAGGGAAGCTCTTTCTTTGTCTCAAGATCTAGCGATGCAGCACCTTCATATAGCCTCGGACTGCAAGCAGGTCACAAACCACATTCATGCAAGAGCAGGTGGCAACGATGGAGGAATAGTTAAAGAGATTTTAGAAACTTCACGTTTTTTGCTTCCTGTAATTTTGTCTTTGAATCTCAACCATCGAGTATTGAAGCTCATGACATGGCTAGATTTGGTGTATCTCTTCTCTATGGGAGACATGTCTGGTTGGGCTCATGACCCACTGGTAATTCCTGTAAACATTATAAACAATCAATAAAGGCTAGCTATGTTCTGCTCAAAAAACCAAATATGCGTTTTTCCTTGGCCGTTATTGGGACATCCCTCTGAATATATATTTATATGTTTTCCCTGTTTTATTTCTTTTTTGTATTTATTTTCTTAAATTCACAAATAATATTTTTTTGAAATTCGGGAATGTATTTTGAGTTCCTGAACATGCATTGAATTCACGTGGATACATAAATTCACACATAATTTTAAAATTGAGAAATATTATTTGAAATGTTGAACACTTTTTATATTACAAAACTTGTTTATATTCATGAACATTTTTTGAAATTCAAAACATATTGTTTTTTTGGGGAATTTTCAATATTCTCACAATTTTCAAAGCCATGACTGTTTTTGAATTTTCAATAGCATTTTTAACAGTAAAAAACAAAATGAAAAATAAATGCTCAAAAGAAAATGGATAGCTAGCGAGGAAGGTGCGCATTTGGGTCATTCCCATGCCCCCTATGCATGGAAAAGAAACATTGAAATTCCTATTGGCCGCTCGTTGCGTCGAACTGTCGGCGCAATGCACGGATCTTGCCTGGCCCACCTAGAGCGTGACAACAGTGGGAGCCAACCGGTTTTCGGAACCTTCTTCCCAGAGCCAGGTTTTCTATTTCATTCTTCTACTGGTTTTTTTGTTTTACTCTCTTTATCTATTTCTGTTCTTTTTCCCTTTTCTTTCTTTTTCTGTTATTTTTCTATTCTTTGTTTCTTTTTCGTTTCTTTTTTGATGCTTTATTTTTAAAGTGTAATCTCCTTTTCCAACCTTTTTCAAAATTTCAAATATCAATCAGAATTTCAGAAAAAGTTATTCTTTTCAAAATGTGTTCCGAATTTTTAACAACGTTCATAGTTTCAAATAAAAATTCATAATTTAAAAAATGTTCCATTTAAAAAAAGAATTCTAAACATTTTCCAAGATTCCAAATTTTCTTCACATTTTATTTTTTGTCCTTTTCTTGTTTGTTTTTTATTTTCTTCTTTTTGTTTCTTTTAATTGTAAAATTTAGAAAATTGCTGAAATGTTCAATTTTGTTTGCGTTTTAAAATCTGTTCATTATTTCAAAAATTGTTCAAATTGTTCAAAGTTTTAGAATTTTTTTGTCCTTTTCTTGTTTGTTTCTTATTTCCAATTTTTTTTGTTTCGACTTTTTCATTTTCCTATTTTTTTCCTCCATCTGTTGTTGGTATCCGCGTGAAGCACAGATGTGTCGCGTTGCTATCCTTCCTCAAAAGCGAGTACAAGTGGTTTACTTGGACACAAAAGCTACCCTAGAGAAAAAAATTATCAAAACATATTAACATGGAATCTAATTTCAAACATCACGACGCGAGAAATGCATGGTGAAATCGGTTTCTGATTTGAACACACTATTCAAGAAACAAAGTATTTTGAAAAAAAGAATCTACCAAAGAAAAAATAAACAAACCCACACGCGCCTCCCATGTGTGGGAAGAAAATATTGCCAAAACTCTCAAAGTTGAGACAAGTATCGCAGATGCAGTACATTACTTGTCACCACCACAAAAGATGGGACTGACCTTTGTAAGGAGGTACTCTCTAATTAGTGATTTCGAAAAAAGGGAATATACACAAGGCGACCTCCTAATTCGAGCTCCAAGCGTTGTAGTTCACTCACGTCTCGGTTTGAGCCGACGCATTAGCACTCTACACCACTTGCTTGCTCACTCGAGCTGCCCAGTCAATAGCTGCACACCTGGACCGGTGGACGGGTTGACCATTGACTTTTAAAAAATACAAGGATCCGACAAAAGATAGTAAATTTTGAAAAGTTTGAATAAAAAACAAGTTTTTGCAAAAGGTTAATGACTTTGAAAAAATATCATAAAATTTGAAACACAAAGTTCACAACATTTGAAAACTTCATGAATTTGGAAAATGTTCCTAAATCTAAAAAAAAAAAGTTCATGAATTTGAAAAAAAAGTTCATAAGATTGAAAAAGTCTTTCATTTGAGAAAAAAATCTTTATATTCTCAAAAGGTTCATGAGTTTAAAAGAATTACAGAAAAATTAAAAACAAAGACGGACTTGGAATGTTCACGAATTTGAAAAAAGTTCACAGATTCAAAAATATTGCTAATTTGAAAACCCTCATGAACTTCAAAAAAATTATAAATTTCAAAAGTGAAAAACTAAAAATAAAAGAGAAACAATAAAAATGGAAAATGGAAAAATAAGAAGAAAGTCCCAAAAATGGAACAAAAACAAGGTAAAAAAACAAAACCAGAAACAAGAAGGAAGGTTCCCAAAACCATTGCTGGGATAGACGCGGTTGGAAACCCCATTTAGCTGCTGAAGGAAAACGATATGGGCACCAACTACCATTTACGATGTAACTAGCGTTGCGTGCGCTAAATAGGAACCGACAAACATTCAGGAATGAAAAACATATTGAAGATAAGCCGCTGCCTAGCGGATCAAAAAAATTCTAACAGTATTTTTCGAAAACTAAAATCTTAATAAATATATCAGAATTTAAAAGAAAATCGTGATTACTTAAACTCCATCAACTAAAATTATTCTGTAATTCTAGTTAATTTTAATGAAATAAATTGTTTGCTCATAATTATGAATGAAATTACAAATTTACTTCAAATTTAAATATCATAAATTATAATATTCAGGTATTTATACAAATATTCTTCAATTTTCGACTTTTTTTAACAAACTTAACCTATTTTCTAAATTTAAAAAACACGTATTGGAAAGGAGTAAAAAATAAAAAGACAACACAAGAAACCAACAAAATAGGTGAATAAACAGAAATCAAAGAAAATTAAAGGAATCAAACAAGTGACGCTCTGCTACGCTGGTTTCTGGGGCATCTCCTATTTGGCGCCTCATGCGCTCGTTAAAGTCCAATTCGCAAACTGGCGCATACCCCACTCCCCACTGGGCTAGTCCATCTACAGTTTTTTCTTGAATTAAGAACGGCATAAAGGTACCAAGTGGGACGAGAATCAAACTCGAGACCTCTTCAATAAGTACATCCGGCGGTGACCAACCAAGATAACTCAACAGTCATGAGTTCCTTCTTCCTTTTTATTCTTTTCTACAGTCACACGACATGATTTACTTTATTTGATATGTTTTCCATTTCTCTTGTTTTTTCTTTATTCAAATTGCATGAACTATTTTCCCAAATCAATGAACTCTTTATCCAAAATTGATGCTTTATTTTTTCAAATTCAATGAACTTTTTTTCAAATTCGGTGAAAATGAACTTTTTCCAAAGTTGATGAACTTTTCTTAACATCAATGAAAACGTACTTTTTTCTAAATTCAATGAATTTTCTTCAAAACTGAAGAACATTTTTCAAATGCGATGACTGTTTTTCAAATTCGTGAACTTTTTTCAAAATCGATGAACTTTTTCTAAATTTGATGATCTTTTTTTGGTTTATAAAAAATATTCAAAATTGATGAACATTTTTGTAAAATCAATGAACTATTTTTTAAATTCCTGATGCTTTTCAAAAGTGATGAACTTTTTTTAAAACATTCATGAAATATTTACAAATTTGTCATTTTTAAGAAAATTGATGGAGTTTTTTCAAATGTGCAATATTTTTAGAAGTCTATCATTTTTTTTTCAAAATCTATGAAGTTTTCAAAATTTTCAACTTTTTTTCCCATACTCGTGAATCTCATGTAAGAAAATTTCTTCTTCTTTCTAATCTATTCCTTTTCTGAAAGATAGTTTCCTAAGTTATTCTTTTGTGGCGAAACAGTTTATAACCTGGAGAGATCAAAATAGTCGATCAATTCTCGTAACCGACCCCATGAAATTTGAGGAAGAGTCGATCAATTTAATTCCCGAGCGAAAAACGTATTGAAATAGTCAAACAAACATGGGCCAGCGAAGAACCAGCCCAACAATGCGTACTACAGGTGCCAGTTCTCCTAACCGACACAGAAGGCCCCGGTTAGGAGCTCCTGGTTTCTGGTGCTAGCGGTTGCTCCCTCGTACCAGTTTCGGAAAAAATACAATGTCAGGGGGAAAACAAGGTCTGCTATTTTTATTAAAAAGTTGTTCATTCAAACAATGACCAAAGTTGAGAAATTTGAAAAAGTTCATCAATTGAAAAGTGTTCATAGATTTGAAATTTTATATAGGTTTAAAAAGATTGTGAATTGAAAAATGTTCACGGATTTGAAAAAGGTCACGGATTTGATTTTTTTGTGAATTTGAATAATTTCGAGAATTAGAGAAAAAAATCACAAATGTGTAAAAAGTTCATGAATTTGAAAATGAAAAAAATGACCCTGGAAAATCCAGAGAAAACCCGCCCCCTGGAAAACCAATGGAAGTTTCTCGAAGGTTTTCCAAAACCGGTGAGAAAAAAATCAACATGGACTCACCGACATAGAAACTAGAGTTCAGGACTAGTTGACCGTTGCGCACGGTTAAAGCTTTTACCAGCACGTAAGCGCCAAATGGGAAAATGCCACACTTTTTTTACCTGATAGCATAGAAAAAATTTTCTATGGTATTTTCATTATTAAATATGTACAAACAGATAATAGAACTAGTGTCACCCAATTCAAATTCTAGGAAACATTAAAATTAAACTATAAGTTCTATATTATCCAAATTTAGTCTGTTCCGCCTTGGCTAGCTTAGCTCTTAGCTTTCTGAAGTCCTTCTTTCAGGTAGTGTTTCCATGAATTTAAGTGCGGATCAGCCATTATGAAATTTTTGTCATTCCTAACCATCCAAGTACTCCGACATCCCATGATAATGATCTCCATAGCAATGTCTTTTGGAAGATTATTCAATGTGAGGTGAATCTCATCGTATGTAGAAATGCCCCTTTGTTTGGTTGGAAGAAGGTTGAACCAACGGTTAAGTGTAAATGGGCAATTCCATATAAGATGGATGAATGTTTCATCTATGGCCTCTGCACATAATGCGCAAGTATAATCCTCTAAGTGTAAGTTCCTACATTGTAGTAAGTTTCTGGTACTCACTCTATCATGAAGTAAGAGCCAAAATAAAATCTTGTGTCTGAGTCTATAGGCAGTGCTCCAAAGGAGTCTGCAAATATTGTATGTGTTGCATTTTCCAATGATGATCGTGTACATCTTCATAGAAGAGTAGCGGGGAGAGGCCTGGGAATATGTCCATCTATCCATAGCATCTGTTGCGTCCCTATTGTGGATGAACTCTTGGAGAGCATTGAATTGAGAGAATGCATGATGGGAGAGTGGTCTATGAAACAATTGTTTGATCTCATAGTGTTCAACTACTCTAGCCAATGTGATATCTTTGTTAATGACAAAGGAATAAAGTTCACGGAACTTTGACAGTAGGGGCTCTCTGAAAGTGCAACTAATCCCCGGATGGTTTTGGTAATTCATAACAACATATAGCTCATTGAACTAATGTCCATTCAAGTTTGATATTTCAGAAAGTTCGATGAATGGCATGGCATGGACTAGAGATGTGGACCCCTCAAGATGCTAAGGACACATATTGGCAAAAGCTCAAGACTCTTCATTTATATTTTAGTGATCCAAGATCACATTGAGTCCATAGGAAAGTCAATACTATTAAGAGGGGATGAGGTGCTGCTTAATGGTCCACTTGCTCAAAATGCTTAGTGATATTGCTCCAAATCCCTCAACCACTTTCTCGCTTCCAAATTTGTCCAAAACCCAAAGTCAAACTCGGCCCCATCAAAATTCTCCATCCGGCGCCACTGAGTTCACTTGACATAGCCACTGCCAAAAACCCTAACACTTCGGTCACACCGATACAAAGCTTAGTCTCACCGAGATGGCCCTGCAAACTCTCTGTTTCCCTTTGTAACATTTTGGTATCACAGAAATGAGCGATCGGTAACACCGAGTTTGCTTGACCAACTCTCTGTTTGCTCTTTGCTGAAATCGGTCTCACCGAGTTCATGCAATCGGCTTCACCGAGATGAGGTTTTGCCCTAGCCCTAGAACATCGGTCCCACTGAGTTGTTCTAGTCGGTCCCACCAAGATTCCTAACATTCACATTTTGAACTGAATCGGCTCACCGAGTTATTCTATTCGGTCTAACCGAGTTGGGTCAAATGTGTGTAACGGTTAGATTTTGTGTGGAGGCTATATATAACCCTCCACCCCTTCTCCATCAGTGAGAGAGCCATCAGAACGTGCCTACACTTCCAGCTTACATTTTCTGAGAAAGAACCACCTACTCATGTGTTGAGACCAAGATATACCAATCCTACCAAAAAAATCTTAATCTCTAGCCTTCCCCAAGTCGCTTTCCACTCAAATCATCTTTCCACCATATCCAAATCTGTGAGAGAGAGTTGAGTGTTGGGGATACTATCACTTCAAGCACAAGAGCAAGGAGTTCATCATCAACACAACTTCTATTACCTTTTAGGGAGTGGTGTCTCCTAGATTGGTGGTGTTGGTTGGGAGCCTTCGACAAGATTGTGGAGTTAAACCAAGAAGGTTGTAAGGGCAAGGAGATCGCCTACTTCGTGAAGATCTACCTGAATGAGGCAAGTCCTTCATGGGCGATGGCCATGGTGGAATAGACAAGGTTGCTTCTTCGTGGACCCTTCGTGGGTGGAGCCCTCTGTGGATTTGTGCAGCCTCACCCTTCGCTGGTTGAAGTCTCCATCAACATGGACGTATGATAGCACCACCTATCGGAACCACGCAAAAATCTCCGTGTCATCATTGCGTTTTCACTCTCCAAACCCTTCCATTTACCTTCATATGCAATGTTTTACTTTCTGCTGCTACACTCTTATAATTGCATGTGTAGGTTGTTTGCTTGACTTGTGCTAAGTTGCACAAATCTGCCTACAACTAAAATTGGGAAAAGGTTAGATTTTTATTTGGTCAAGTAGTCTAATCACCCCCTGGACCTACTTTCGATCCTACACTCTCCCAACCATTTCTCAGTCCAGAAAAGAGTGGTGTCCCCCTTGCCAGGTTTGTGAATAGCATGTTGTTTAAAAGTAGGAAGGAGCTTGAGGATTACTTTCTACCAGAAAGAGCCCACCAATTTATCTCCAGGGATACTATCCTGGTAGTGTGTTTCCCACATGATTTTAACCCATGGATTTCACCAACCCAATTGCTTAGATCGGATCAGGGAGGGGAAGGGGATGAGATCAGGCTTGGAAGAGGGATTTCTTGCCAAGGAAGATGAGGTACAGAGTGTTGGGGAACGTAGTAATTTCAAAAAATTTCCTACGCACACGCAAGATCATGGTGATGTATAGCAACGAGAGGGGAGAGTGTTGTCTACGCCCTCGTGAGACCGGCGAAGCGATCACAACGTAGAGGAAGTAGTCGTCGTTCTCCTCGCGATCCGACCGATCCGGCCGTTACTCCGGCGCCCGAGTTCTTGACACACGTACAGCTCGATGATGTCCCTCGAACTCCGATCCAGCCGAGTGTCGAGGGAGAGTTCCGTCAGCACGACGGCGTGGTGACGATCTTGATGTTCTACCGGCGTAGAGCTTCGCCTAAGCTTCGCTACGATATGACCGAGGTGGAATATGGTGGAAGGGGGCACCGCACACGGCTAAGGAACGATCCGTAGATCAAACTTGTGTGTCCTAGGGTGCTCCCCTGCCCCCGTATATAAAGGAGCAAGGGGGGGAGGTGCGGCCGGCCCAAGGGAGGCGGGCCGAGGAGTCCTACTCCCACCGAGTAGGACTCCCCCTTCCTAGTTGGAGTAGGATTGGGGAGGGAAGAGGGAAGGGGGGCGCCGCCTCTCCTTGTCCTATTCGGACTAGGGGAGGCGCGCAGCCTGCCCCGCCAGCCCTTCCTCTTCTCCTCGTGGCCCACTAAGGCCCAATAGCCTCCGGGAGGGTTCCAAGAACCCCGGTGTTCGAAAAATCCCGATTTCACCCGGAACCATTCCAACTCCAAATATAGGCTTCCAATATATCAATCTTTATGTCTCGACCATTTCGAGACTCCTCGTCATGTCCGTGATCACATCCGGACTCAACTTCTTCGGTACATCAAAATACATAAACTCATAATATAACTGTCATCGAAACCTTAAGCGTGCGGACCCTATGGTTCGAGAACAATGTAGACATGACCGAGACACGTCTCCGGTCAATAACCAATAGCGGGACCTGGATGTCCATATTGGTTCCTACATATTCTACGAAGATCTTTATCGGTCAGACCGCATAACAACATACGTTGTTCCCTTTGTCATCGGTATGTTACTTGCCCGAGATTCGATCGTCGGTATCCAATACCTAGTTCAATCTCGCTACGGCAAGTCTCTTTACTCGTTCCGTAATACATCATCTCACAACTAACTCATTAGCTGTAATGCTTGCAAGTCTTCATGATGTGTATTACCGAGAGGGCCCAGAGATACCTCTCCGACAATCGGAGTGACAAAACCTAATCTCAAATACGCCAACCCAACATCGCCTTTGGAGACACCTGTAGTACTCCTTTATAATCACCCGATTCACGTTGTGGACGTTTGGTAGCACCAAAGTGTTCCTCCGTAAACGGAGTTGCATAATCTCATAGTTACAGGAACATGTATATGTCATGGATAAAAGCAGAGCAACATACTAAACGATCGTGTGCTAAGCTAATGGAATGGGTCATGTCAATCGATCATTCTACTAATGATGTGACCTTGTTAATCAAATAACAACTCTTTGTTCATGGTTAGGAAACATAACCATCTTTGATTAACAAGCTAGTCTAGTAGAGGCATACTAGTGACATATTGTTTGTCTATGCATTCACACATGTATCATGTTTCCGGTTAATACAATTCTAGCATGAATGATAAACATTTATCATGAAATAAGGAAATAAATAATAACTTTATTATTGCCTCTAGGGCATATTTCCTTGATCTCCCACTTGCACTAGAGTCAATAATCTAGATTACATAGTAATGATTCTAACACCCATGGAGTCTTGGTGCTGATCATGTTTTGCTCGTGGAAGAGGCTTAGTCAATGGGTCTGCGCAACATTCAGATCCGTATGTATCTTGCAAATCTCTATGTCTCCCACGGACTAAATCCGGATGGAATTGAAGCGTCTCTTGATGTGCTTGGTCCTCTTGTGAAATCTGGATTCCTTTGCCAAGGCAATTGCTCCAAGATTGTCACGAAGATTTTCATTGGACCCGATGCACTAGGTATGACACCTAGATCGGATATGAACTCCTTCATCCGACTCCTTCATTAGCTGCTTCGAAGCTGCTATGTACTCCGCTTCACATGTAGATCCCGCTCTGACGCTTTGTTTAGAACTGCACCAACCGACAGCTCCTCCGTTTAGTGTAAATCGATCTGGTCTGCGATTTAGAATCGTCCGGATCGTGTCAAAGCTTGCATCAACGTAACCGCTTACAATGAGCTCTTTGTCACCTCCATATACGAGAAACATATCCTTAGTCCTTTTCGTATTTCAGATGTTCTTGACCGCTGTCCAAATGATCCACTCTGGATTACTTTGGTACCTCCTGCTAAGCTTATAGCAAGGCACACATCGTGTCAGTACACACATTGCATACATGATAGAGCCTATGGCTGAAGCATAGGGAACATCTTTCATTTTCTCTCTATCTTCTGCAGTGGTCGGGCATTGAGTCTTACTCAACTTCACACCTTGTAACACGTGCAAGAACCCTTTCTTTGCTTGATCCATTTTGAACTTCTTCAAAATTTTGTCAAGGTATGTGCTTTGTGAAAGTCCAATTAAGCGCCTTGATCTATCTCTATAGATCTTAATGCCCAATATGTAAGCAGCTTCACCGAGGTCTTTCATTGAAAACTCTTATTCAAGTATCCCTTTATGCTATCCAGAAAATTCTATATCATTTCCGATCAACAATATGTCATCTACATATAATATCAGAAATGCTACAGACCTCCCACTCACTTTCTTGTAAATACAAAGCTTCTCCAAAAGTCTCAGATGAACCCAAATGCTTTGATCACACTATCAAAACGTTTATTCCAACTCCGAGATGCTTGCACTAGTCCATAAATGGATCGCTGGAGCTTGCACACTTTGTTAGCTCCTTTGGATCGATAAAACCTTCGGTTGCATCATATACAACTCTTCTTCCGTAAATCCATTCAGAATGCGTCTTTACATCCATTTGCCAAATTTCATAATCATGAAATGCGGCAATTGCTAACATGATTCGGACAGACTTAAGCATCGCTACGGGTGAGAAGGTCTCATCGTAGTCAATCCCTTGAACTTGTCGAAAATCCTTTGCGACAAGTCGAGCTTTGTAGACAGTAACATTACCGTCAGCGTCAGTCTTCTTCTTGAAAATCCACTTGTTTTCTATTGCTTGCCGACCCTCGGGCAAGTCAACCAAAGTCCATACTTTGTTTTCATACATGGATCCCATCTCGATTTCATGGCCTCAAGCCATTTTATGGAATCTGGGCTCACCATCGCTTCTTCATAGTTCGTGGGTTCATCATGATCTAGTAGCATGATTTCCGAAACAGGATTACCGCACCACTCAGTGCGGATCTTACTCTGTTGATCTACGAGGTTCTCAGAGTGACTTGATCTCAAGTTTCATGATCATCATCATCAACTTCCTCATTACTTGGTGTAGATGTCTCGAAACCGGTTTTTGCGACAAACTACTTTCAAGTAAGGGAGAAGGTACAATTACCTCATCAAGTTCTACTTTCCTCCCACTCACTTCTTTCGAGAGAAACTCCTTCTCTAGAAAGGATCCATTCTTAACAACAAATGTCTTGCCTTCGGATCTGTGATAGAAGGTGTACCCAACTGTCTCCTTTGGGTATCCTATGAAGACACATTCTCGATTTGGGTTCGAGCTTATCGGGTTGAAGCTTTTTCACATAAGCATCGCATCCCCAAACTTTAAGAAACGACAACTTTGGTTTCTTGCTAAACCATAGTTCATAAGGTGTCGTCTCAACGGATTTTGACGGTGTTCTATTCAGTGTGAATGCGGCTGTCTCTAGAGCATAACCCCAAAACGATAGCGGTAAGTCTGTAAGAGACATCATAGATCGCACCATATCTAGTAAAGTACGATTCGACGTTCGGACACACCATTACTGTTGTGGTGTTCCGGTGGCGTGAGTTGCTAAACTATTCCGCATTGTTTCAAATGTAGACCAAACTCGTAACTCAAATATTCACCTCCACGATCAGATCGTAGAAACTTAATTTTCTTATTACGATGATTTTCAACTTCACTCTGAAATTCTTTGAACTTTTCAAATGTTTGAGACTTATGTTTCATTAAGTAGATATCCCATATCTGCTTAAATCATCAGTGAAGGTGAGAAAATAACGATATCCGTCACGAGTCTCAACATTCATCGGACCACATACATCTCAGATGTATGATTTCCAACAAATCTGTTGCTCTCTCCATAGTACCGAGAACGGGTTCTAGTCATCTTGCCCATGAGGCACGGTTCGCAAGTGCCAAGTGATTCATAATCAAGTGACTCCAAAAGTCCATCAAGATGGAGTTTTTCATGCGCTTTACACCGATATGACCTAAACGGCAAGGCTACCACAAATAAGTTGCACTATCATTATCAACTCTGCATCTTTTGGTTTCAACATTATGAATATGTGTATCACTACTATCGAGATTCATCAAAATAGACCACTCTTCAAGGGTGCATGACCATAAAAGATATTACTCATATAAATAGAACAACCATTATTCTCTCGATTTAAATGAATAACCGTCTCGCATCAAACAAGATCCAGATATAATGTTCATGCTCAACGCAGCACCAAATAACAATTATTTAGGTCTAAAACTAATCCGAAGGTAGATGTAGAGGTAGCGTGCCGACCGCGATCACATCGACTTTGGAACCATTTCCCACGCGCATCGTCACCTCGTCCTTTGCGGTGTTCGCTAATCCGTAGTCCTGCTTCGAGTTGCAAATATTAGCAATGTAACCAATATCAAATACCAGTGCTCTGCGAGCTCTAGTAAGGTACACATCAATAACATGTATATCATATATACCTTTGTTCACCTTGCCATCCTTCTTATCCGCCAAATACTTGGGGCAGTTCCGCTTCAAAGGACTATGCGCTTGCGGTAGAAGCACTTAGTTTCGTGCTTAGGTCCGGACTTGGGTTTCTTCTCCGAGCAAAGAACTTGCTTGCTGTTCTTCTTGAAGTTCCTTCTTCTTCCCTTTGCCTTTCTTCTTGAAACTAGTGGTCTTATTGACCATCAACACTTGATGCTCCTTCTTGATTTCTACCTCCGCAGCCTTTAGCATTGCGAAGAGCTCGGTATAGTCTTTACTAACCCTTGCATATTATAGTTCATCACGAAGCCTTTGTAGCTTGGTGGTAGTGATTGAAGAATTTCATCAATGACACAATCATCCGGAAGATTAACTCCCGGTTGAGTCAAGTGATTGTAATACCCGGACATTTTGAGTATGTGCTCACCGACGTAACTATTCTCCTCCATCTTGCAGCTATAGAACTTATTGGAGACTTCATATCTCTCAATCCGCATTCTGTTGGAATATCAACTTCAACTCTGGAACATCTCATATGCTCCATGACGCTCAAAACGTCGTTGAAGTCCCGGTTCTAAGCCGTAAAGCATGGCACAATCGAACTATAGAGTAGTCATCAGCTTTGCTCGCCAGACGCTCACAACATCGGTGTTGCTCCTGCAAGAAGAGTTCGGCACCTAGCGGTGCATCCAGACGTAACTCTTACAGGCAGCAATGAGGATAATCCTCGAGTTACGGACCCATCCGTAGTTGCTACCATCATCTTTCAACTTTGCTTTCTCAAGGAACGCATTAAAATTCAACGGAACAACAAAGACGAGCCATCTATCTACAATCAAACATAAACAAGCAAGATACTATCAGTACTAAGTTCATGATAAATTTAAGTTCAATTAATCATATTACTTAAGAACTCCCACTTAGACAGACATCTCTCTAGTCATCTAAGTGATCACGTGATCCAAATCAACTAAACCATAACCGATCATCACGTGAAATGGAGTAGTTTTCAATGGTGAACATCTTATGTTGATCATATCTACTATATGATTCACGCTCGACCTTTCGGTCTCCGTGTTCCGAGGCCATATCTGCATATGCTAGGCTCGTCAAGTATAACCCGAGTATTCTGCGTGTGCAAAACTGGCTTACACCCGTTGTAGATGGACGTAGAGCTTATCACACCCGATCATCACGTGGTGTCTGGGCACGACGAACTTTGGCAACGGTGCATACTCAGGGAGAACACTACTTGATAATTTTAGTGAGAGATCATCTTATAATGCTACCGTCAATCAAAGCAAGATAAGATGCATAAAAGATAAACATCACATGCAAATCAATATAAGTGATATGATATGGTCATAATCATCTTGTGCTTCGTGATCTCCATCTCTGCAGCACCATCATGATCACCATCGCCACCGCGCGACACCTTGATCTCCATCGTAGCATCGTTGTCGCCTCGCCAATCTTATGCTTCTCGACTATCGCTACCGCTTAGTGATAAAGTAAAGCATTACATGCGATTGCATTTCATATAATAAAGCGACAACCATATGGCTCCTGCCATTGCCGATAACTTCGTTACAAAACATGATCATCTCATACAATAAAATATAGCATCACGTCTTGACCATATCACATCACAACATGCCCTGCAAAAACAAGTTAGACGTCCTCTACTTTGTTGTTGCAAATTTTACGTGGCTGCTACGGGCTTAAGCAAGAACCAATCTCACCTCGCATCAAAACCACAACGATACTTCGTCAAATAGACTCCGCTTTAACCTTCTCAAGGACCGGGCGTAGCCACACTCAGTTCAACTAAAGTGAGAGAGACAGACACCCGCCAATCACCTTTAAGCAACGAGTGCTCGTGGCGGTGAAACCAGTCTCGCGTAAGCGCACTGCGTAATGTCGGTCCGGCCGCTTCATCTCACAATACCGCTGAACCAAAGTATGACATGCTTGGTAGGTAGTATGACTTGTATCGCCCACAACTCACTTGTGTTCTACTCGTGCAAAACATCAAACCATAAAAACCTAGGCTCGGATGCCACTATTGGGGAACGTAGTAATTTCAAAAATTTCCTACGCACACGCAAGATCATGGTGATGTATAGCAACGAGAGGGGAGAGTGTTGTCTCGCACCCTCGTGAGACCGAAGCGAAGCGATCACAACGTAGAGGAAGTAGTCGACGTTCTCCTCGCGATCCGACCGATCCGGCGCCAAGCTCCGGCGCCCGAGTTCTTGACACACGTACAGCTCGATGATGTCCCTCGAACTCCGATCCAGCCGAGTGTCGAGGAGAGTTCCACAAGACGACGGCGTGGTGGCGATCTTGATGTTCTATCGGCGTGAGCTTCGCTAAGCTTCGCTACGATATGACCGAGGTGGAATATGGTGGAAGGGGCACCGCTGCGGCTAAGGAACGATCCGTAGATCAAACTTGTGTGTCCTAGGGTGCTCCCTGCCCCGTATATAAAGGAGCAAGGGGAGGTGCGGCCGCCCAAGGGGGCTGCCGAGGAGTCCTACTCCCACCGAGTAGGACTCCCCCTTCCTAGTTGGAGTAGGATTGGGGAGGGAAGAGGGAAGGGGCGCGCCCTCTCTCCTTGTCCTATTCGGACTAGGGGAGGGGCGCGCCTGCCCCGGCCGGCCCTTCCTCTTCTCCCTCGTGGCCCACTAAGGCCCAATAGCCTCCGGGAGGTTCCGGTAACCCCGGTGTTCGATAAAATCCGATTTCACCCTAACCATTCCGAACTCCAAATATAGGCTTCCAATATATCAATCTTTATGTCTCGACCATTTCGAGACTCCTCGTCATGTCTGTGATCACATCCGGACTCGAACTTCTTGGTACATCAAAATACATAAACTCATAATATAACCGCCATCGAAACCTTAAGCGTGCGGACCCTACGGTTCGAGAACAATGTAGACATGACCGAGACACGTCTCCGGTCAATAACCAATAGCGGACCGGATGCCCATATTGGTTCCTACATATTCTACGAAGATCTTTATCGGTCGGACCGCATAACAACATCGTTGTTCCTTTGTCATCGGTATGTTACTTGCCCGAGATTCGATCGTCGGTATCCAATACCTAGTTCAATCTCGTTACGGCAAGTCTCTTTACTCGTTCCATAATACATCATCTCACAGCTAACTCATTAGCTGTAATGCTTGCAAGGCTTCGATGATGTGTATTACCGAGAGGGCCCAGAGATACCTCTCCGACAATCGGAGTGACAAAACCTAATCTCGAAATCGCCAACCCAACATCGCCTTTGGAGACACCTGTAGTACTCCTTTATAATCACCCGATTCACGTTGTGGCGTTTGGTAGCACCAAAGTGTTCCTCCGATGAACGGAGTTGCATAATCTCATAGTTACGGAACATGTATATGTCATGGATAAAAGCAGTAGCAACATACTAAACGATCGTGTGCTAAGCTAATGGAATGGGTCATGTCAATCAGATCATTCTACTAATGATGTGACCTTGTTAATCAAATAACAACTCTTTGTTCATGGTTAGGAAACATAACCATCTTTGATTAACAAGCTAGTCTAGTAGAGGCATACTAGTGACATATTGTTTGTCTATGCATTCACACATGTATCATGTTTCCGGTTAATACAATTCTAGCATGAATGATAAACATTTATCATGAAATAAGGAAATAAATAATAACTTTATTATTGCCTCTAGGGCATATTTGCTTCACAGAGTAGGTGAGAGGATCACATTCAGATACAATTCTCCCATGCCTTGCCTACTAGCTATAGCTGGCTATATACCTAGCCACACACACCTATGGTGGGTCCATGCCACATGGCAGCGGGGATCCCACCATGACACGTCCAACGCACCAAACATTGGTGATGATGGTGTGACATTCCCCATTTAGAACGGGCGCCCTCTTCAGAAGCTGGGTGCTGCTCTGTGTCGTCATCCAGAGGTTCGTCCCACACTGGAGCCTGCGGGAAGCAGCGATGAAGAGTGTCATAGTCCTCCTAGGTCGTTGATGTGTCATCGTTCGTCCAACGAACCTTGATCTGCACGAGAGCGTTGTTTCCACACTTGACCATGCATTACTCCACAATCTCCACGGGCTCGCTGTTGTGGCCGGTGAGGTTTGGGGGCTATGGCATCTCGGAGAAGACCGGGGTGTAGTTGGGGGTGAACGGCTTGAGCTGCGACACGTGAAAGACGGGGTGGATCTTGCTGTCCGCCGGGAGCTCCAACTTGTATGCCAACTTGTCGATCTTGTCGAGCACCGTGAACGGTCTGAAGAACTTGTATGCTAGCTTGGCGCAGGGACGTTTGGCGACGGATGACTGCACATATTGCTGAAGCTTGAGGAGGACGGAGTCGCCAACTTCAAAGGAACGCTCGATGCGGTTCTGATCGGCCTACTTCTTGAAACGGTGCTGGGCGCGCAGGATGTGCTCATACGGCCGTGCTATGTGCAACCCCCAGTCCCAGGGCTCGCCATCGGTGACCGGTGCGGACTTGTCATCCCAGAGTGCCATGGCACGCAGATTGGGATCTACTCCATGGAGAGTCTTGAAAAGAGAGCATTTGATGGACGAGTGAAAGGATAAATTGTACTAGAACTCCGCTGTGGGTAACCAGCGCCACCATTGTCGGGGCGCGTCGTGCAACACGCACTATAAGTACATCTCCATGCATTGGTTGACCCTCTTGCTCTGGACGTCCATCTGAGGGTGGTACGTCGTGGAGTAGAGCAACTTGGTGCTCGCACTGGCGAATAGCTCCCACCAGAGTGCACTGGTGAAAAAGCGGTTGCGGTCGGAGACGATGGAGCTCGGGATGCCGTGGAGCTTGACGACATGATCCCAGAAGACCTTGGCAACTTGTCGTGCTTTGAAGGGATGCCGGAGTGGGATGAAGTGTGCGGACTTGGTGAGCCTGTCGACGACCACCATGATCGAGTCGAAGCCTTCTGATGATGGTAATCCCTCCATGAAATCCATGGTGAGGTCACGCCATGGTGTTGTTGGTACGGGCAACGGGGCCAGCGTACCCGTCGGCTTGCTCTGCTTGTGCTTGGCATGCTGACAGACTAGGCATTAGCGCACGTAATCCGTGACGTCGGCCTTCAGGCCCTCCCACACGAAGAGCTTCTTGACATGCTGGTAGGTGCAGTGGTGCCGGAGTGACCACCTACCGCACTATCGTGCAAGGCGCTGATGATCTTGGTGCGTGGTGTCATGTTCTTGCCAATCCACAACTGATCTTGCTTGCGAATGAGCCCCTTGTAGAGTTCGAACCCATCATCGCCGGGGTTGGTGACTACCAACTGCATCAAGCGCTCCTGCGCGTCCGCGTCCGTGGCATAGGAGTTGGCCACCTCCTTCACCCATGCGGGCTGGCAGATCGAGAGTGCGTCGAGGTTCAGCACCGCGCCCACTCGGGATAGAGCATCGGCGGCACTATTGTCACTACCACGGCGGTACCGGAACTTGAACTGGAGGCCCACCAATTTTGTCATGGCCTTTCGCTGCAAATCAATAGCTAGCTGCTGATCTTGAAGATTGCATAAACTCTTGTGATCCGTGATGATAGTGTACGGTCCCCGCTATAGGTAGGCGCGTCATTTATCGACGACCATCATGACGGTGTTGAACTCCTTCTCGTACGCTGATAGCTTTTGGTTGCGCACTCTGAGTGCTTTGCCGAAGAACGCCAGGGGGTGGCCCTCTTGAGACAGCATCGCGCCGACGCTAATGTCGCACGCGTCCATCTCAATGGCGAACGGGAGCGTGAAGTCTAGGAGCACGAGCACAGGCGCGGTCACCATCGCGCGTTTGAGAAGATCGAACGCAACCTGCACTCACTCTGTCCACTCGAAGCCCTTCTTGGTCAGAACGCTGGTCAGCGGCTTGGCGATGATGCTGTAGTGTGTGATGAACTTGTGGTAGTAGCTTGTGAGGCCGAGGAAGCGCCGGAGATCCATCACCATTGTTGGTGTAGGCCATGCCAGCATAGCTTGAGTCTTCTCCAGGTCTGTCGCAATGCCATCCTTGGAGATGATGTGGTTGAGGTACGAGATGCTGTCTTGCACGAACGAACACTTGGATTCCTTGGCATACAGCTGGTGCTCCCATAGCAGAGCGAGGATGAGGCATAGGTGCTCCAGGTGCTCCTCCAACGTCTTGCTGAAGACTAAGATGTCATCCAAAAAAATATCACAAATTTGCAAACATACTTGGCAAAGATGGCATTCATCAAGCACTGGAAGGTGGTCGGGGCATTCGTCAGCCCGAACGGCATGACTTTGAAGTGGAAATGCCCATGATGTGTCTTGAACGCCATCTTTTCTTCATCCCCGGCGCGCATCCGGATTTGATGATAGCCGGCGCAGAGGTCGAACTTGGAGAAGAAATCCACGCCGGCTAACTCGTCGAGCATTTCATCGACAATCGATTGCGGAAACTTGTTTTTGACCATGGCGTCGTTGAGCCGCCTGTAGTCGATGCAAAAGCGCCACGTGTCATCCTTCTTCTTGACGAGGAGAACATGTGTTGCAAAGGGGCTCATGTTGTGCTCTATGACGCTAGACTGCACCATCTCTTCGATCTGGCGCTCGATCATGTCTTCCTGCAACGGTGAGTAGCCGTAGGGTTTGGCATTGGCGGGGCACGCATCTTCCACCAGCGTGATGGCGTGATCATAGTGGTGGCAGACTTTTTGGATCAGTTAACATGTCGGTGAAGTCGTCCAGAACGCCCTGCACGGTAGGTGGGACCTTGGTGGCCTGGGCTCCGTGGTGCGGGGCAGATCCAGCACTGCCATGTACTAGATGTCATTGTCGGCTTGCCATTTGTTAAGCTGGTCGAGCTTGATCTCTTCCAGCGCATGTTGGTCCTTCGGCCGAACACCTTGTAGGGTGATCGTGGCGTCTTCGCACACAAATCCATGTCTTCTTGAGCCAGTGGCAGCTCATCAGACTGAACTGCTCGAGCCAGTTCATGCCGAGCATGCCGTCATAGGCCCCTAGTGCCAGCTGCCGCATAACCGTGTGAAACGTGTGTCCTCGAATCCACCAGTGAGGCCCTTGGGCCATACTGTTTCAGGTCATGCGCTCCCCATTGCCAACTCGCACTTCCACTACCGGTACTGCGACGGTAGTGGCCTTGATGCGATCGACGAACGCCATGGATACGAAACTGTGCATGCTACTTGAAAGGATCAAGAAGAGGTGTCTAGAGGGGGATGATTAGACCCTCAACAAGTAAAGGTGGCTGTTTTTAAGTTCTTCAAGTTGAGGTAGAGTTTTTGCACAAGTTTAAGCATTCACAATACATTTCAAGCAAGCATGGCAAGAGTATATGAGCAGTGGAAAGTAAAGCATGCAATTTGCAAGAAAGTAAAGGGATGGGATTGGAGTGTGCAAACGCAATTGGAGACACAGAGATTTTTGGCGTGGTTCTGATAGGTGGTGCTATAGTACATCCACGTTGATGGAGACTTCAACCCACCAAGGGTAACGGTTGCATGAGTCCACGGAGGGCTCCACCCACGAAGGGTCCACGAAGAAGCAACCTTGTCTATCCCACCATGGCCATCGCCCACGAAGGACTTGCCTCACTTGGGTAGATCTTCACGAAGTAGGCGATCTCCTTGCCCTTACAAACTCCTCGGTTCAACTCCACAATCTTGACGGAGGCTCCCAAGTGACACCTAACCAATCTAGGAGACACCACGCTCCAAAAGGTAATAGATGGTGTGTTGATGATGAACTCCTTGCTCTTGTGCTTCAAATGATAGTCTCTCCAACATTCAATTCTCTCACACAGATTTGGATATGGTGGAAAGATGATTTGAATGGAAATCAACTTGGGGAAGGCTAGAGATCAAGATTCTTGTGGTAGGATTGGAATGTCTTGGTCTCAACACATGAGTAGGTGGTTCTCTCTCAAAAAATGAGTAGTGGAAGTGTAGGCACGTTCTGATGTCTCTCTCTCTAATGGAGAAGGGGGTGGAGGGGTATATATAGCCTCCACATAAAATCTAGCCGTTACACACAATTTACCGAACTCGGTGGCACCGAATAGTAAAACTCAGCCAAACCGATCTGGTTCAGAATGTGAACGTTAGAGTTTTTGGTGGGACCGACAAGGTCAACTCAGTGGAACCGATGTGCTAGGGTTAAGGCAAAACCTCATCTCGGTGAGACCGATTGCATGAACTCGGTGAGACCGATTTCAGCAATAAACAAACAAACACTTGGTCAAGCAAACTCGATGGGACCAATTGCACATCTTGGTGAGACTGAAATAACAGCAATGGGTAACAGAGAGTTTGCAGGGCCATCTCGGTGAGACCGAACTGATTAGGGTTTTTGGCAGTGGCTATGTCAAGTGAACTCGGTGGCGCCGGATAGATCAAATCGGCGGGGCCGAGTTTGACTTTAGGTTTAGGACATATGTGGAAATGAGAAAGTGGTTGAGGGCTTTGGAGCATATCACTAAGCACTTTGAGCAAGCAAGCCATTAAGCAACACCTCATCCCCTTTTAAATGTATTGGCTTTTCCTATGGACTCAATGTGATCTTGGTTCACCTAAATAGAAAATGAAGAGTCTTGAGCTTTTGCCAATGTTTGTCCTTAGCATCTTGAAGGGGTTCCACATCCTCTTGTCCTGCCACTCCAATGTTGAACTCATCTGAAATATACTAGATAAAAGTATTAGTCCAACAAGAGATATGTTGTCATGAATTACCAAAATCACCCAGGGAGCACTTGTGCTTTCAATCTCCCCCTTTTTGGTAATTGATGACAACATACATCAAAGCTTTAGATAAAGATATGAAGAGTAACAAGTAAAGCTTTGGAAAGAAAGGTAACATGCATTGGCTCCCCCTACATGTATGCAATCGAGTGAAGATAGATTATGAAAGCATGTGAATGCATAAGCATGTCAGAGCAAGCAATGAGTTGCATGTATCTTGGCTATATGCATCGGAGCAAATGATATGAAATGCAGAAGATGTACCTTCATGTTCACGAGTCCTTCTTGCAAAGAATATGTACATCAGCAAGAGATTCATCATGCACATGAGTGTGATGCATATACTTACCTTGTGGTCTTGAGCTGACTTTGGAAGAGATGAACCTGAGAAAACAGGGTTAGATGACACAAGAACATCTACTAATCAGAGCAAGAACAGGAAACCGCAAGAGTACCAAGACTGGGATGACATGTAGTGAGTGAGTACTTAGTACTCTATTTGGATATAGGCATGTCCCCGAGGAATAAACATATGCAATGAATTCCAACGATTTTCTTCCCTTAGATAAGAACTCTTTCTCCCCCTGAATATGATATTGGATAATGGGAGAGGATAGGTAATAGACAATCAGAGCAAAGACACAAAGAAACATCTACTAACATGTCTTTCCCCTCTTAAAGACATGTGGCTTCTCTCCTCTTTGAATACCAAGCATCTGAGAAGGCTAAGAAGTCTCTCTCTCCCATAGGGTCTCCTTTTCGCATAAAATAAGCTTTGATGTGATCTCTCTCTCACCTTTTCACATCAATTTCCAAGAAGGGGCCTTCTCGATCATGAGTCAAATAGGTTTGGTCCTTGAGTCACACGACAAAGCAGCTTGTAGATTGTGATGCAGGTAGAGGATAAGAATCATCGAGTGGAGCTAGAAAGAAATGATAATTACAATGGCAAAATGTTTTCTCAGTACTGAAATTGGTAACACCGATTCTTTTACATCGGTGACACCGAGTTGGTTCAGTCTAGCCGATAAGAAAAGATCGGTGAGGCCGAGTTCAATATAGATGAAATATTTTGTCATCTCAGCTCACTAGGCGAATAAGATCTCACAAAGATTGGTAAGGAATTAACTAAAGGATTTGCACTGAATTAAATGCAGGGAATGCAGAAAATAATCAGAGAAAAGAAAGGAAATCTAGATGAAGTTTTTTTTTGAAAGGGGAACATGCAAGCAAGAGATAAATGCAAGAACACAGAGAAACACTAGAGAACTTCATCTAGAATTGGTCCGCGACAAAGTCTCCTATGTTAGAGTATATTGACTTAGGATTCAAGTGAAGTCACTTGATCATAGGTCATACTCATTGTTTAAGCTCAAAATGGGGTTGCCATTTTTCATTTTAGCACTTTGATGTATTCACATCTTGTTGAGCTGCTTTGACCCATTACTTGGGGTAAAGCTTCTCTAAGATGGAAAGCATACCTTGGTGGTGGTGTTGATATTGATCAAGTAGTTGAACTTGTGTAGGATGCTCAAGGTTGATGTAGTTCATCAATAGTGTGGAGCACTGCTTGAAGTTTGAGTTCATCTGCCTACATGAGTTAGTTGTGGCACCCCGGCTCAGAGCAACCGGTTTACCTTGCATTGCCAACCCAGAGATCAAGTCTTCTGGCAATACACAAAAACATGGTACAGAAACAACCGCTTTATTGAAGCTACCAGATTACATAGGTCTGATATTACATCGAGATTCGAGGCCAAGCGGCACACACGGTGCTGCTGGACAGTATGTACATTATTTAATGAACATGACGAGGCCTCGATCGCACGAGCTATGCGGCAGCGGAAGAACAACGTGGAGGAACTCCATAGCACAGGGACACCGACGTGAACACGGCCTAGACACGAGATGCGCTCCGATGCGAACTGACTTGCCTAAAAGCTGGCATAACACGCCAGGTCAGTACATGGAATGTACTTGCAAGCTCACAACAAGCATAAGCACGATGACAAACAACATCATGATATTTAATCAGATTAATTCAATGCAAAACTACTACAACCAAAACAAAATGCCGTGCAGTTCCTCGGACTCGCTTACCATACGGTTACCTCGTAACCAAACGGTGACTATACCCGGGTCACAACTGAAACCAATCACTCATGAACACCTCAAGTGTTCATGCTTTCATCACAAACCAACGCATCACATCACTTACTTAGTTTGCAAGATTATTATAAAAGTTGATCCATGGTGTGACTTACTTCCGAGTTTGCCCATGACCGAGGAGCGGCTATCGATAGATTAACTACACTCTGCAGAGGTAGAGCACTTTACCCACACTATGGAACACTGGCCTCGCACTCCTATAGGTGCGGACCAAAGCATTCCGATGAAACCCTCCCTTTGTCATGCACTCTTTCCGGCCACTGCGACCAACTCCCTCTCCGGGCTAGGTCTTGGGTGGCCCCGTGTCTACCAAAGACACCAACGGCCACCGTCGTGGCAAAACGGTCCCAAACGGGGACAAGGTACCATAAAAACAAAACGATCACACAAGGTTATGTCTGCCTACCGGGCCAGGGTATGCATGCCCATAACCTTCCCTCGCGGGAGGCACCGGTGAGAGCCACAACAAAGGACCGAATCAAGACCTTCCCAAAAGGTAAATGTGGTCGCACTGAATTGAAACCCCGATTCAGTGGCACCATGATGTGATCAACGTCATATTCACATTGAACTTAATCAAGTTTAGCTTTGATAAAAACTTTTTATCATCTGCATGATATAATCAAAATAATCATGCAACTACTCATCATGCAAAGCAAAACAACTCATGCTCATGGATCAAACTTAACAACATATGCATCTTGCAATACTAAGAATCAAACTTCTCTGGTTATAACTCATTTTTATAACCAAGCAATATTTTTAGGGCCATTTGCATTTCTGTCCCTAACTCGAACCACCTAATCAGATATACCTCTAATTCGAAAGGCTGCTCAAATTTGCCCCTCCGCGTTAGGTGCCCTTACAGAAATTCCCTTCTGCGCCGTTACCGTCCGGTCAAACAACTTTGACCGTCCTGAAAAAATTAGCAAAAAAAAATTTTCCTAAGTTTTTTGTGATCAAATGACATGCGAGGAGCTCTAGCAAGAAAAAACAAAATAGTAATTTTTTCCTAAGTTTTTTCTCGAGCTAAATTTTGTTTTTTTCTCCACAAGCCCCTCCAATGTCCAAACACAACAAAAATTTGCACGCATCTTGTAGACCATAGCCTCTTTGATGCCAAAAATTTTCATATTTTTTTGAATTTTCTTGCTATTTTTTTGAATTTACTGTTCACAGGCTTACATATTAATTGTTTTTCCTTTGACACGAGTTCCTGGAATTCCCAAACAGCACGAAAATTGGCACGCACCTTGCGAACCTGAGTATCTTTGATCTCACAAATTTTCAGATTTTTTAGATTTTTATTGCTATTTTTTCAGGATGGTCAATGCCCTTTGACTGGCTTTGACCTACTTTGACCGGACGGTAACGACACAGAAGGGCATTTCTGTAAGTGCACCTAATGGCGTAGGGGCAAATTTGAGCAGGCTTTGAAATTAGGGGTAAATCTGAGAGTGGGCGCAAATTAGGGGCATAGATGTAAATGTCCCATATTTTTATTAGTTCATTATTTAAATAAAACCAATACTAGCAAAAAAACTATCATTAATGTCCATAGCAATTTTCATAGTGCAAAATATTTTCTCTACTTAGCCAAACAAGTTCATGCATTCAACCAGAAGCTAAAGAAGGCATATCAAGCATGGTAAAGTAACTAGAAATTAACCAAAGTTATTTATTAAATTTTAAATGCAAATAATGACTCATATTCAAGTAGAAAATCATGGATATTGAGATAACACCATCGAAATGCTGGTGTGGCTTGCCTTAGTGTAGAGGTGGATCACACCCCTCTTGGTTGGCTTCAAGACAAGCTTCTCCTTCTGGAAAATAATTTAAACCACAAAAAGAATTATCAAAACACATTCTGAAAATCACCAGAAATTCTAGGTAGCAAGGAAAAATCCACCTTCTGGTGTGCTGCTAGAGCTTTATGTAACAAAGACAATGCAAAAAGAATCAAATCATTTGGACTTGTGGTTTAGAAATGGTGGCTGGTCAAAGTTTGGTCAAATTTCTGAATAAATTTGAATTAAACAGAAATTTTCCTGGGGTGTGACGTCGAAGGCGTATAACGGAAATACGCCTCCACTCGTACCGCTTCGAGCGCGAGTGGTGAGGCCGACAGGTGGGCCCCTTGCATCAGGAGAGAGAGAGAGAGAGAGAGAGAGAGAGAGAGAGAGCGAGAGAGCGAGATCAGAGGGAGGCGGGGCTTCACCGGAGCTCACGCCGGCGACGAGGGGGTTTGGGGCTAAACAAGAGGGATATAATTGAAGCGGGGCTCGAGGCGCACCTGCCCGTACCGGTGGCTTGGCGAGAGGTGGCCAGAGCTGGTCGCAGTCGAGCTCGCAAGCTTCGGTGGTGGATGGGATTCGCCGGAGAGGAAGAGGACGACGGCTAGAGGTGGCTCCGAGGGCTCCACGGGGTCCAGGCAGCACCAGCAGACCCCCAATGCCCCGCCCAAGCAGCTGCTTGAGCTCGAGAGGCACCGGAGCACGGCGACTGGACTGCGGGGATCGTCGGAGTCCTCTGGTCGGGGCGACGGCCAGTGGCCTGCCCGACCGGGCTTCTGCTCATCTACGTGTTCGTGGAGGTGGTGTGGAGTGGTGCGTGGCTAGCAAACGAGGAGGGGGCGCTATATATAGCCGGAGCGGAGGGGGGAGGGGACATGTCACCACCGGAGCTCTCTGTACACGCGGCGAACGGCGACGAGAAGCTCCAACGAGAGGGGGCAAACACTCAGCATCAACGCAGAAGCTTGCCCATGCTCGCGGACGAGCACAGGAGGCGGTTGGAGAAGGAGACAAGTGCACGCGCGCACTGTGGCCTTTTGGCCGCGACGTGCCCATGCTTGCTACGGCGGCTCCAGCGTCGGCAAGAGCCAGGGAGCGGTCAAGGGTGATGTGTCAAGACTGGTGGCACGGTGTGGCAGTCGGAGGCGAGCGCTGGATCTAGCACGCGCGAAACAGAGTGCAAGGCACCAGCCAGAGGGCGTCGAACGCATGCTAGGCACCGTGTCCATGCGTGGTCACCAAGCTGGCATGGTCAAAACGACGCCCAGGAGCGTCCAAACCTTGTCTACGCGTTCGGCCATGCAGTGTTTAGTCTAGGGGAGTTGATGGCTCATGCCCAGGCCGACCAGATTAGACTTCACTAAGCTGACAAGTTTCTGTACCGAAACATGGCTGCCAAGTTTGTCCATCTTCTAGAAGGCCATTAGGGCTAATCTCCTAGAGTTTAGGGTTTCCTAGGAGGGTGTTTAAGCTCAAGAAAGATCAAGGCTGAAAGCTCAAGGAGAAATGTACTTGCTGTACAAAGTGCATTTCTGGTCCAGAAGTGAAAAGATTTTCTATAGCAAAAATACTGCAAAAAGTGATGCAATATTATTACATGGGAACTTGTGCCTTGGTTCTAAGAATATTTGGGATTTATCTCAGATTTTTCTGAGCAAGAAAAATTGAGGTTGCTTTGGAGCACAAGGTTCTGAAGTGAGATTCAGAAGGAGAAATGAATATTTTTCTTTTATGAAAAATATTCATTTGATTATTTCGAGGTTTGACCAGAGGAATAAAGAAGATAGGCCACTTGGGTGAAAGCCAAGGATATGCCCAAGTGATAAGTCCATTTGAAATGATTCAAACTCCAATTCAAATCAGCGCAAAAACCACGATGAAAACCAAGTCCGGAAAGAGAGAGAAGGCAAGTCCGAAAAAAGAGAGAAGGCAAAATCCAGGCTGTCACAAACCTCCCCCACTTAATATGAATCTCGTCCTTGAGATTCGGTTGCTTGGGAAAACCATTCTGGGTATGCAGTCCTTAAAAATTCCTCTCTTTCCTAGGTCGCTTCTTCTTCGGTGTGGTGCTCCCACTGAACCTTGTAAAACCTTATTTCCTTGCTTCGAGTGACCCTTTCTGTCTGATCCAATATTCTGATTGGCTTTTCCTCATAAGTCTAATCCTTAGCCAATTCTCTCTCTACCATATCAGTCCTTTTCTCCGGTGTTGAGATAATCTTCTTAGCTGTGAGATGTGGAACACGTTGTGTACGTCTGATAATTCTGGTGGCAATTCCAACTGATATGCAATTGTTCCAACTCTGGCCATGACGGGGAATGGACTGATATATCTGGGTGCCGATTTTCTGTGGGTCTGAAACCTCTTGACCCCTTTCATAGGTGTGACTCGGAGATATACGTGTTCTCTGGGTTTGAAGCTGATCTGACGATGTTTCGCATCATAGTAGCTCTTCTCTCGAGATTTAGCCAATTGCAGTCTGTCGCGGATTTCCTTGACTCGCTTCTCCACTTCGAGCATTAAATCAGTTCCGAAGATAAGGCTGTCTACGGTTTGAGACCAGTTCAATGGAGTACGGCATTTCCAGCCATACATGGCTTCATAGGGCGACATCTTTAAGCTGGCCTGGTAACTGTTGTTGTATGAGAACTCGGCGTAAGGCAGACAGTCTTCCCACTTGGTTCCTTGGGACAATGTACATGCCCTGAGCATATCTTCGAGTATTTGATTTACTCCTTTGGTCTGTCCCTCTGTCTGAGGATGATAGGCCATGCTGTATTTCAATGTGGTCCCCAAGGCTTGATGGAGTCGGGACTAAATTGCGGAGGTGAAGAGAGATCCCCTGTCGGAGGTGATAGGTTTGGGTACTCCGTGCAGACCGACGATTCTTGACACATACAGCTGTGCGAGTTGATCTGCGCGGTATGTGGTCCGGATAGGAATAAAGTGTGCCACCTTCGTTAAGGTGTCCACTGTGACCCATATTGCGTCATTTCCTTGATGAGACCTCGGTAGTCTGGTGATGAAGTCCATGCAGATATCATAGCATTTCCATTGGGTTACTGGCAGAGGTTGGAGGAGTCCGGCGGGTTTTTGGTGTTCAGCGTTTACCTTATTGCATACGTCGCAACAGGCTACAAAGTATGCGATGTCTTTCTTCATTCCGTTCCACCAAAATACCTGACGAAGGTCCTCAATCATTTTGGTACCACTGGGATGAATTGAGTATGGTGCTTCATGAGCTTCTGCCAATATATTTTTCTTCTGACTTGGTTGGGTACGCATAGTCTTCCTCAAAACCTTAGTGAACCTCGCTGATCCATAGAGAAGTCTGGTGCACGCCCTTGGTGCAATTTCTGAATATATCTTTTTAACCTCTCATCATTCGCTTGGGCGATGCGGATTTCTTCTTCGAGAGTAGGGGCAACTTCCGATATATTGGCAAGACGGGCGTCACTGATTACCAAATTGAGCTGCATGATTTCTTCATAAAGCTCAGGTGGCAAGGAATCCATTAGAGCATTAAGGTTGTCTGGTTTGCAGATGAGGGTGTCAGCCACCACATTAGCTTTGCCCGAGTGATAATTTATCCCGAGGTCGTAGTCCTTAACCAATTCGAGCCATCTTCGATGTCGAAGGTCCAAATCGGGATGACTGAATATATACATGAGACTCTTATGATCGGTGAATATCTGGCACATCTTTCCAATCAGATAGTGTCTCCAGATCTTCAAAGCGTGCACTACTGCGGCCAATTCCAAATCATGGGTGGGGTAGTTTCCTTCGTGTTGCCGCACTTGTCGAGATGCATAAGCCACCACTTTGCCATCTTGCATTAGTACGCACCCCAGTCCTCTTCTGGATGTGTCGTAGTAAACATCAAATCTACAGTATATGTCGGGAAGAGTCAATACTGGTGCTGATGTTAGCCTGGTTTCAGCTCGTTGAAACTCTGCTCACATTCCACAGTCCATACGAACTTCTTATCCTTCTTCAGAAGCTCAGTCATAGGCTTGGCGATCTTCGAGAAGCCTTCGGTAAAACGGCAATAATATCCGGCTAGTCCAAGGAAACTCCGGATTTCTGAGACTATGGTGGGTGCGGACCAATCAAGTACATCCTTCACCTTGCTTGGGTCCACTGAGATTCCTTCTGCCGAGAGGATATGCCCGAGGAATCCCACTTGTTGGAGCCAGAACTCACATTTGCTGAATTTGGCATAAAGCTGATGGTCGCGAAGCCTTTGCAGAACTGCTCGAAGATGCTCCTTGTGTTCATCCTTGCTCTTGGAGTAAATGAGGATGTCATCAATGAATACCACCACAAATTTATCCAAGAAGTCCATAAACACCTTGTTCATCATATGTATAAAGAATGCAGGAGCGTTGGTGAGGCCGAAGGACATAACCGTGTACTCATAAAGACCGTATCGAGCGGTGAACACGGTCTTAGGGATATCCTCCTTCTTTATCTTGAGTTGATGATATCCAGTCCTCAAATCAGTTTTTGAGAATACTTTGGCCCCACTAAGTTGATCAAACAGATCGTCGATCCTTGGTAGTGGATACTTGTTTATGATGGTGACGTGATCAGCTGCCGGTAGACTAAACACATTCATAGACTACCACCCTTTTTGTCCACGAAGATTGCTGGTGATCCCCATGGTGAAGAGCTGGGTCAAATGTATCCTTTCTGCAGCATCTCATCAAGTTGTTTCTTCAATTCCACCAATTCCGAGGAAGGCATTCGATAATATTTCTTATGTATCGGAGTGGTTCTAGGCACCAAGTCAATCACAAACTCCAATTCTCGGTCAGGTTGCATGCATGGCAATTCTTCGGGAAAGACGTCTGGATACTCATTGACCACAGGAATTAAATCAACTTCTTCGGCCACTCCTGCAAAAACCATATCTTTCGTTGGTATGCGCCTGCGGACATCAAAACTTGTGGTGCAACCTTCCATATTTTTCAAGGTAACTTCTCTGGTCACACGGCTGATCCAGACTTGATACTGAGTTAACCAATTCATGCCCAGAATGACGTCGAATTTGTTGGAATCGATGATTATCAACAAGGTTGGAAACTTGACACCCTTGATGTCAATTTCCAAATTTTGGAAGATGAGATTGCTTCTGAGTAGGGATCCCGGGGATTGTACCAGCATGTGCTTTCCCAAAATCGAACAAGGAAAATTGTTTTGGGAAGCAAAACTCCGTGATATAAAAGAGTTGGAAGCCCCAGGGTCAAATAAAATTACGGTGGGTATGTCATTAACAAGAAACATACCAATGACGACTTCCGGGTCCTCTTGAGCTTCGTCTATGGAGATGTGATGAATTTGCCCTTGAATCATATCTGGGGCGGGATACGGCTCCATGTAGTTGACTTGCGGTTGGAATGGAGCTACTTGCTTGTTGTTCTTGGACACTGCCTGGCGTAGTGTCCAGTTTCACCACAGCTGAAACATGTATTGTTGCGCTGACAGTCTTCACGCACCGGGCTAGTCATGACATTCTTGACTTGTGTAGTAGTCTTGTTGACATTCTGCTGCCAATTTGGTTTGTACTCCACCTGAGTCTGTTGCCAAGTATGAGCCTTTTGCACTGGTTGCATATCCTTCTTTGGCTCGAATTTGTGCTTGTGGTCGTTAACAACCGGCTTGTGGTCGTGCAGGAGCTTGTGTTCCCTTTCGGCGATGAGTGCCTTGTTCACCACCGCCAGGAAGTCTGGGAAATCAAACATGCTGAGGGTGCACCTGAGATGTTGATTCAGGCCTCCAAGGAATCGGTCGATCTTCTGCCCTTTTGTGGCCACATCGTGGAGAGAATAGCGGGCCAAATGGTTGAACTTGTTCAGGTACTCGTTGATGGTCAGGCTTCCTTGAGTGAGAGTGAGGAATTCGCGTTGCTTGATTTTCATAACTCCGATGGGAATATGATACTTGTAGAGTTGTTCCTTGAATTTATCCCAAGTGATTTCCTTGTCTGCATGCCATATTGCCTTGGCATTATCCCACCATATCGCGGCAGCTCCTTAGAGATAATGCGTTGCGAAGGGAACCTTGTCTCCTTTAGTGCGGGCAATCTCCAGCTTCATTTCCATAGTCCTTAGCCAGTCATCGCCATCCAAAGGATCAGTAGCGTGGCTGAAACTGGGAGGCTTGGTTCGCTGAAAGTCTGACAGTTTGGAGTGATGGCCATTCTGGTTTCCATTCTGTCCAACCATAACTAGTACACTCTTCAGTACTTGCAACAGGTCGTTGTTTCTTCTTACTTCAAACATTCTCATGATCTAACCGGTGGAAGGTGGGATGTGGCGGTGGCGGCGGAGGTGGCTCGTACGGCTCGGGGGAATGTCCTGCCTGTCTTGCGGAACAACGGACAGGGACATCCTCACAAGCTTGGCTGCTGCTGCCTCCACGCGTCATCCTATTTTTTGTTTTCCCAGTACATAGCAACCATGATGAGAAAATTCCAAAATGGGGAAAAAGCTAATGACAAATCCCGGAAGAAAACAGCGAACGAAAACCAAGGCAAATAAAAAGTTCCAACATAATTATACATAGTCCCAACATGAAAGTAACATCACAGCGGGTCTACTACCCTCGTACATGAAACTATGCACCATGACAAGTGCGGTTACAACCATACATCATGCTCATGACTACCGCGATACTCTAACGGTCTACTGCTCGGTCAGTGCTGCTGCAGGCTCTTCTCTGAGTCGGGCCCTGATCCTAAACTGATAGCAGAAACCTCCTGGCCAAGAGGAATGCGACGACGCTGCCTCGAGGGTTCTCCCTCAGGGGCAGGTGGGGGATGAGATCTAAGCATAGGAGCAGCAGGAGTAGCGACAAGGGAAGACCATGCAGCAGGAGTGCTGCGAGGGTTCACCGTTAGAGGGTTAACGTACCCTGCGAGGTCGTCGATGGAATGGGGGTGGGAAGAATCGGAGCAGAAGTGTAGATAACAGCAGGAAGAGGGTTCCTCACCCGAGCAGCTGCGAGAGCGGTGCGAGCACGTGAAAGCTCTCGAGCTAACTCGTAAATCAAAAGATAACTAGCTGTGATGTAGCGAGAATGGTGACTAGTGGGACGATCGCACGCCGGATTAATCAAAGGAAAATGAATACGCCCATTCTCGTGCAGAGATGGGTTGTAGAAAAGACCAGGATGGGTGTGCATGCGAATCTCGTTGTAGCGCAAGTCTACAAGAGCCTCAAGAGCAACAAACTGAATCGCCTGAGATGGCGTAGAAGCAAGACCACCCTTAGTCGAACGAGTGTAAGCGTCGGTAGGTGAACTGTGGTGTAGAGTGACCTCAGCATAATACTCATACAATGCACCGGCCAGATGATCGCAATACACCCGATACTCTGGATCAGTACCCTCTAGGTAGAGTCGTCGCCACACATTCTGAAGCAGATGTGGTGATGTGTACGGAGCTGGCTTAGGATGGTACAAGATCGGTTCTGGTGCCATCTACACTCACAAATCATTTGGTTAGTAATAAGAAATAAACATGCATGCAATGTAACAATCGGCACTCAAATGAAGCTATCTACCATTTCACTAGCGCACTAACGGTCTAGCGTGTCCTACAATCAGCGCGGCTCTGATACCAAGCGTTGTGGCACCCCAGCTCAGAGCAACCGGTTTACCTTGAATTGCCAGCCCAGATATCAAGTCTTCTGGCAATACACAACAACATGGTACAGAAACAACCGCTTTATTGAAGCTAGCGGATTACATAGGTCTCATATTACATCGAGATTCGAGGCCAAGCGGCACACACGGTGCTGCTGGACAGTATGTACATTATTTAATGAACATGATGGGGCCTCGATCGCACGAGCTACGCAGCAGC
The DNA here is from genome assembly GCA_021437245.1 of Aegilops speltoides. Taxonomy (NCBI): domain Eukaryota; kingdom Viridiplantae; phylum Streptophyta; class Magnoliopsida; order Poales; family Poaceae; genus Aegilops; species Aegilops speltoides. Next base: position 342,964,158 of record CM038144.1, read on the forward strand.
GGAAGAACGACATAGAGGAACTCCATAGCACAGGGACACCGACGTGAACACGCCCTAGACACGAGATGCGCTACGATGCGAACTGACTTGCCTAAAAGCTGGCATAACACGCCAGGTCAGTACATGGAATGTACTTGCAAGCTCACACCAAACATAAGCACGATGACAAACAACATCATGATATTTAATTAGATTAATTCAAAGCAAAACTACTACTACCAAAACAAACATTTCATGCAATGAGTCCCTCGGACTCGCTTACCATATGGTTACCTCGTAACCAAACGGTGACTATACCTGGGTCACAACTGAAACCAATCACTCATGAACCAATGGTGTGGCTTTCATCATGAACCAATGCATCACATCACTTACTTAGTTTGCAAGATTATTAGAAAAGTTGATCCATGGTGTGACTTACTTCCGAGTTTGCCCATAACCGAGGATGTGGCTATCGATAGATTAATTACACTCTGTAGAGGTAGCGCACTTTACCCACACAACGGAACACTCACCTCGCACTCCCATACGTGCGGACCAAAGCATTCCGACAAAACCCTCCCTTTGTCATGCACTCTCCCTGGCCACTCCGACCAACTCCCTCTCAGGGCTAGGTCTTGGGTGGCCCCATGTCTACCAAAGACACCAACGGCCACTGTCATGGCAAAACGGTCCCAAACAGGGACAAGGTACCATAAAAACAAAACGAGCGCACAAGGTTATGTCTGCCTACCGGGCCAGGGTATGCACACCCATAACCTTCCCTCGCGGGAGCACCGGTGAGAGCCACAACAAAGGACCGAATCAAGACCTTCCCATAAGGTAAATGTGGTCGAACTGAATTGAAAACCCGATTCAGTGGCACCATGATGTGATCAACATCATATTCACATTGAACTTAATCAAGTTTAGCTTTGATAAAAACTTTTTATCTTCTACATGATATAATCAAAATAATCATGCAACTACTTGTCATGCAAAGCAAAACAACTCATGCTCGTGGAGCAAACTTAACAACATATGCATCTTGCAATACTAAGAATCAAACTTCTCTGGTTATAACTCATTTTTATAACCAAGCAATATTTTTATTAGTTCATTATTTAAATAAAACCATTACTAGCAAAATAACTATCATTAATGTCCATAGCAATTTTTATAGTGCAAAATATTACTCTACTTAGCCAAACAAGTTCATAAATTCAACCAAAAGCTAAAGCAAGCATATCAAGCATGGTAAAGTAACTAGAAATTAACAAAAGTTCTTTATCAACTTTTAAATGCAAATAATGACTCATATTCTTGTAGAAAATCATGGATATTGAGATAACACCATCCACATGTTGGTGTGGCTTGCCTTAGTGTAGAGGTGGATCACACCCCTCTTAGTTGGCTTCAAGACAAGCTTCTCCTTCTGAAAAATAATTTAAACCACAAAAGAATTATCAAAACACATTCTGAAAATCACCAGAAATTCCAAGTAGCAAGGAAAAATCCACCTTCTGGTGTGCTGCTAGAGCTTTCTGTAAAAAAGACAATGCAAAAAGGATCAAATCATTTGGACTTGTGGTTTAGAAATGGTGGCTGGTCAAAGTTTGGTCAAATTTTTTAATAAATTTGAATTAAACAGAAATTCCTGGGGCGGGGGGGGGGGTGACGTCAAAGGCGGATAATGGAAATACGCCTCCACTCGTACCGCTTCAGGCGCGAGTGGTGAGGCTGACAAGTGGGCCCCTTGCGTCAGGAGAGAGATAGAGAGAGAGCGAGATCAGAGGGAGACGGGTCTTCATCGGAGATCACGCCGGCGATGAGGGGGTTTGGGGATAAGCGAGAGGGATAGAATTGAAGCGGGGCTCGAGGTGCACCTGCCCGTACCCGTGGTTTGGCGAGAGGTGGTCGGAGCTGGTCGCAGTCGAGCTTGCAAGCTTCGGTGGCGGACGAGATTCGCCGGAGAGGAAGAAGACGGTGGCTAGAGGCGGCTCCGAGGGCTCCACCAGGTCCAGGCAGCACCAGCAGACCCACCAATGCCCCGCCCAAGCAGCTGCTTGAGGTCGAGAGGCACTGGAGCACGGCGGCTGGACTAAGGGGATCGCCGGAGTCCTCTGGTCGGGGCGGCGGCCAGAGGCCTGCTCGACCAGGCTTCTGCTTGTCTATGTGTTCGTGGAGGTGGTGTGGTGTGGTGCATGGCTAGCAAACGAGGAGGGTGTGCTATATATAGCCGGAGTGGAGGGGGGAGGGGACGTGTCACCGTCGGAGCTCTCTGGGAGACACGGCAAATGGCGACGAGAAGCTCCAACGAGAGGGGAAAACACTCAGCGTCAACGCAGAAGCTTGCCCACGCTCGCGGACGAGCACAGGAGGCGGTTGGAGAAGCGGACAAGTGGACGCGCGCACTGTGGCCTTTTGGCCGCGACATGCCCGTGCTTGCCGCGGTAGCTCCGGCGTCGGCGAGCGCTAGGGAGCGGTCAAGGGTGATGTGTCGAGATTGGTGGCGCGGTGTGGCAGTCGGAGGCGAGCGCTGGATCGAGCACACGCGAAACAGAGTGCAAGGCGCCAGCCAGAGCGCGTCGAACGCATGCCAGGCACCGTTTCCACGCGTGGTCACCAAGCTGGCATGGTCAAAACGACGCCCAGGAGCAGCCAAACCTTGTCTACGCATTCGACCGTGCAGTGTTTAGTCTAGGGGAGTTGATGGCTCATGCCCAGGCCGACCAGATTAGACTTCACTAAGCTGACAAGTTTCTGTACATAAACTTGGCCGCCAAGTTTGTCCATCTTCTAGAAGGCCATTAGGGATAATCTCCTGGGGTTTAGGGTTTCTTAGGAGGGTGTTTAAGCTCAAGTAAGATCAAGGCTAAAAGCTCAAGGAAAAATGTACTTGCCGAGTAGCTTGTGAAGATATAGACGATTTGTTGCATGACAAGTTGTCTCAACTGCTTCTGCCCAAAAGTGTTTTGGCGTATTATACTCATCACACATCGTTCTCGCCATCTCAATACGAGTCTTGTTCTTCCTCTCAACAACTCCATTTTGTTGATTGTACATAGCCGAGAACTCATGTGAAATCCCTTCTTCGTCAAGAAAGGTGTTCACATTGGCGTTCTTGAACTCCGTTCCATTGTCACTGCGAACCTTCTTGACCTTCACTTCAAATTGATTTTGGGCCTTCCTAGCGAAGTTCTTGAAGATCTTTTGGACCCGTGATTTATCATCAAGAAAGAACACCCACGTAAATCTTGAAAAATCATCAACAATGACCAATCCGAATGAGTTACCACCGAGACTCTTGTAGGCATTGAGACCGAAGAGATCCATGTGAAGTAGCTCGAGTGGTCTTCTCGTGGTCATGATGCTCTTCATGGGATGACTTCCTCCAACTTGTTTTCCTACTTGGCAAGCACTACAAAGTCTATCCTTGTAAAATATAACATCTTTAACTCCAAGGATATGGTCACCTTTAATAAGCTTATCAAGATTTTGCATGCCCACATGACCTAACCTTCTATGCCACAACAAGCAAGTTCTAGGTTGAGCTTTTTTTAGTGAAATCAACAATGCATAGATCACCTCCACGTATACTGGTAAAGACCATATTATGATTATCTCTTTGAAACACTTGGCAATTTACTTCAGTAAATAGGAAGTTGAAACCAAAATCGGCTAGTCTAGATACGGAAACTAAATTATAGCCGAGAGATTCAACGAGCATAACATTTTGGATGGAGCTGTCATGTGGATGGCCACCTTACCAAGGCCAACCACCTTACCCTTTGAGTTATCACCAAAAGTGACATACTTTCGAGGGTCGTCATTTTCATCAAGCTCACGAAACATATCCTTGTCTCCGGTCATGCGATCGGTACATCCACTATCATGAACCCATTCCTTTCCTCTAGCCATGTAGCTTCGAAGATTAGCCATAAGACCATAGTGTCTCATTGACTCATCGAGATCAAAGTCACTATCATCATCCTGATCATAGTATCCATGTTCAACATCGTCTTGTGATTGATCATCACCTAGAGAGAGTGATTCATTAGATTTATGATCATGATAATGTTCATCTTTATAAATTCTAATGACTTCCGAGATGATGTTACTAATGATTCCAACATCTTCTTTGGCACGCATAAGGTAACGAAGCTCAAATAGACAATCACTAAATTTAGGATCATTAGGATTCATTTTATTTAAAGCAATGGACTTGTGAAGAATCTCATCTAAGTTTTTCAAGGAATAGTCTGGAAAGCGTTCCTCAAGATATCTCCATATGGTGTAAGCACAATCAAGAGTAGGCAAGCATGCTATCAAATTTCTAAGCAATCCTCTAATGATAAGATTGATAGTTCTAAGATTGTGAATCATGTCAATAGACTCATCGGGGGTAGGATGCAAGGGGTCAATAAGGGGCGCACAAGGACTAGTATTGTACTTGTTCAAGTGATATTCATTGAAAATCTCAAGCATCTCATTTTACCAAGCATTAAAGAACTCTCCATCAAGTATAGCCACTCTATGTCTAAAACTCCCCATCGTAGAATCATCAATCTTCCTCCAATGGTGGTTAAACCAACGCAATGGAGACCAATGCTCTGATACCAATTGAAAGGATCGAGAAGAGGTGTCTAGAGGGGGTGATTAGACCCTCAACAAGTAAAGGTGGCAGTTTTTAAGTTCTACAAGTTGAGGTGGAGTTTTTGCACAAGTTTAAGCATTCATAATACATTTCAAGCAAGCATGACAAGAGTATATGAGCAGCGGAATGTAAAGCATGCAATTTGCAAGAAAGTAAAGGCATGGGATTGGAGTGTGCAAACACAATTGGAGACACGGAGATTATTGGCGTGGTTCCAATAGGTAGTGTTATCATACATCCACGTTAATGGAGACTTCAACCCACGAAGGGTAACAGTTGCGCGAGTCCACGGAGGGCTCCACCCACGAAGGGTCAATGAAGAAGCAACCTTGTCTATCCCACCATGGCCACCGCCCACGAAAGACTTGCCTCACTTAGGTAGATCTTCACGAAGTAGGCGATCTCCTTGCCCTTACAAACTCCTTGGTTCAACTCCACAATCTTGAAAGAGGCTCCCAAGTGACACCTAACCAATCTAGGAGACACCACTCTCCAAAAGGTAATAGATGGTGTGTTGATGATGAACTCCTTGCTCTTGTGCTTCAAATGATAGTCTCTCCAACATTCAATTCTCTCACACAGATTTGGATATGGTGGAAAGATGATTTGAGTGGAAAGCAACTTGGGGAAGGCTAGAGATCAAGATCCTTGTGGTAGGATTGGAATGTCTTGGTCTCAACACATGAGTAGGTGGTTCTCTCTTAGAAAATGAGTAGTGGAAGTGTAGGCACGTTCTGATGGCTCTCTCTCTAATGGAGAAGGGGGTGGCGGCCTATATATAGCCTCCACATGAAATCTAGCCATTACACACAATTTACCAAACTCGGTGGGACCGAATAGTAAAACTCTGTTAGACCGATCTGGTTCAAAATGTGAACAATAGAGTTTTCGGTGGGACTGAGAGGATCCACTCGATGGGATCGATGTGCTAGGGTTAAGGCAAAACCTCTTCTCGGTGAGACCGATTGCATGAACTCGGTGAGACAGATTTCAGCAATATGCAAACAGAGACTTGGTCAAGCAAACTCGGTGGGACCGATTGCACATCTCAATGAGACCGAAATAACTGCAATAGGTAACAAAGAGTTTGTAGGGCCATCTCGGTGAGACCAAGATCCCATCGGTGAGACCGAATTGATTAGGGTTTATAGCAGTGGCTATGTCAAGTGAACTCGGTGGCGCCGGATAGATCAAATCGATGGGGCCAAGTTTGACTTTAGGTTTAGGACATATGTGGAAATGAGAAAGTGGTTGAGGGCTTTGGAGCATATCAATAAGCACTTTGAGAAAGCAAGCCATTAAGCAACACCTCATCCCCTTTTAATAGTATTGGCTTTTCCTATGGACTCAATGTGATCTTGGATCACTTAAATATAAAATGAAGAGTCTTGAGCTTTTGCCAATGTTTGTCCTTAGCATCTTGAAGGGGTTCCACACCCCCTTGTCCTGCCACTCCAATGTTGAACTCATCTGAAATATACTAGATAAAAGTATTAGTCAAACAAGAGATATGTTGTCATTAATTACCAAAATCACCTAGGGAGCACTTGTGCTTTCACTGCTGGAGTCCACCAGCAGCCACATGACTTGGTTGCCGATGAGCACGCAAAGGCGGATGGTGTGTGGTGACTCCGTCCCTGCGACGCATGCATGGAGAGCACACATCACTCGGGAGCTAGCTCTTGTGGTGCAGGCACATCAAGCAAGTCCAGTGCGTGGACTGCATTGTTGCTGAGCACTTCTCCATAGTCCCTAACATGGATCGTGAGCAGTTGCATGGCCGGCTTGCATCGGGGCTCGCGCGATAACGATCTCCACATTTGAAGCAGAAGCCGTTGGCACGCCGATGGTCGTGCAGTTGGCGCTCGCGGGCCAGCTCGTCGTTGGGCAGGACGGCGCCCCCTAGTCGTGGCGCGCCCCAGGCCCTTGGTGGTTATGGTAGGGAAGGAGACAGTGGTCGACTAGCTGGGATGATGAGCGGGCGAGGGCATTGACGGCCTGCCTGTCCTTCCACAATGCGGGCCATTATGGCGGCGCGGGTGATGTTTGATGGCTCCTGTAGGCGGACCGCCGTCCGTAGATCATCGCGCAGGCTGAGCAGGAATTGGGTAATGAGGAGCTTGGGGTTGAGCGTCGCATCGAGGGCGAGCAAGTGGTACATGTGTGCTTTAAACTCTATCTGGTACTCTGCAACTGTGCGTGTCTGCCGAAGCTGCAGAAGTTTGTGCATCTCCACTTCACATTCTCCGGCCCGAACTCGCTGATGAGTGCTGTGGTGAATTCATCCCAGATTGAGGACCAATGGGTCTGCCGAAATGCTTGGAGCCAATGCACGGCGTGCCTCTCGATGTAGAGCGTTGATACGTCTCCATCATATCTATTTTTCCAAACTCTTTTGCCCTTATTTTGGACTCTAATTTGCATGATTTGAACGGAACTAACCTGGACTAACACTGTTTTCAGCAGAATTCCCTTGGTGTTATTTTTGTGCAGAAATAAAAGTTCTCGAATTGATCTGAAAATTTACAGAGAATATTTTTGGAATTAATAAAAAATATTGGCGAAAGAATCAACCAAAAGGGTCCACCCATTGGCCACAAGCCTGGGGGCGCCCCCCTGGGGCGCGCCTAGGTGGCTTGTGCCCCCCCTGGACCACCTCCGACCCTAATTCCAATGCTATATATTCACATCCATGGAGAAAAGAATCAGAGAGAAGGATTCATCGCATTTTACGATACAGAGCCACCGCTGCCTCCTGTTCTTCATCAGGAGGGCTGATATTGAGTCCGTTTAGGGCTCCGAAGAGGGGGATTCGTTGCCATCATCATCACCAACCTTCCTCCATCATCAATTTCATGATGCTCACCGTCGGGAGTGAGTAATTCCATCGTAGGCTTGCTGAATGCTGATGGGTTGGATGAGATTTATCATGTAATCGAGTTAGTTTTGTTAGGGTTTGATCCCTAGTATCCACTATGTTCTGAGATTGATGTTGCTATGACTTTGCTATGCTTAATGCTTGTCACTAGGGCCCGAGTGCCATGATTTAAGATTGGAACCTATTATGTTTTCATGAATATATATGAGTTCTTGATCCTATCTTACAAGTTGTAGACACCTATTACGAGTTATGATCCACATACCCCAAGGTGACAATGATTGGGATTCTTTCCGGTGATTACCGTAGTTTGAGGAGTTCATGTATTCACTAAGTGCTAATGCTTTGTCCCGGTTTTCTATTAAAAGGAGGCCTTAATATCCCTCAGTTTCCATTAGGACCCCGCTGCCACGGGAGGGCAGGTGAAAGTGCAACTAATCCCCGGGTGGTTTTGGTAATTCATAACAACATATAGCTCATGGAACTAATGATCATTCAAGTTGATTATTTCAGAAAGTTCAATGATTGGCATGGCATGGACTAGAGATGTGGACCCCTCAAAATGCTAAGGACAAAGATTGGCAAAAGCTCAAGACTCTTCATTTTCATTTTAGTGATCCAAGATCACATTGAGTCTATAGGAAAGCCAATACTATTAAAAGGGGATGAGGTGTTGCTTAATGGTCTACTTGCTCAAAGTTCTTAGGGATATTGCTCCAAACCCTCAACCACAATAATAACAATATGAAACTTGAATACTAAAAAATGTTTCAACATTCACAATAGTGGGAGTATCATATGAAACTCGAATACTAAAAACTGTTTCCACATTAAAAGAGTAATGTTCAGGAAAAGAATATTCAAAATTATGACAATAATTATCACTACTTTTATAACATAAGTATCATCACAATAATCATCATAAGTAGCAACTTTGTTCTTATCATAGATAGGAGGCACGCAATTATCATAGCAAATTTGATCATTCGAAGTAGGGGGACTAAAAAGATCATCTTCATTAAGCATAGCATCCCCAAGCTTGTGACAAACGTTAATTGCAGCAAATAAATTCTGAAACATGTCATTCTCATCAAACATAGCATCCCCAAGCTTGTGGCTTGGCATATCATAAGCATAATCATTCTCATCATTAATAGTATGAATAGCACCAACGGTATAACAATTGCTATCATCATAATTTCCCAAGTTGGTGCCAAAAAGATTTCCAAGATTATAAGAAGTATCATTATCTTCCCAATCATAATCATCACAACAATCAATGGGCATAACAAAATCATCATCGATAGTGCTCTTGGACATTGTGCCATAAGACATAGAAGAAATATCATCATCAAGTGCATCATCTTCCACAATTATTTTTGATTCAATTTCATGAGGCACAATAATAATAGGAGCAACATTATTTGGGAGAGATACCTTTTTACCTCTATTCTTTCTTCTTTTCTTCTTCTTCACCACATCATGTGTGGGTTTAATTAAAATTTTCAAGCTTCTTATTGATGAGAATGGTTGAATAGGGAGCTCCTCCTCATCACCTATTTCATCATGAGAGATAATAGGAGGGAAAGTGGAAATCTTAACCCTTTCATTAGTATTCCTTTTTATATTCTATTGGTTTTCCCATCTTTCTATAGTTGGCAATATAAGCATTCTCATTGCAATTTACAATGCAAAACATATAGATATTTTTTAGATTAGTTTCAATGTCGTCTGTGAGAATGAATACTTCAAACCAACTATTTTTATGTGTCAATTCTTCACTCCCCAAAAATAGACAAAGCTCATTATAAAGTTCAAGGGTGATCAAGTCATTACAATATTTGGCCATGATTCGATCATGAAAAAGTATGCACTGGAAATTAAGATGACCATCCTTATTGCAAAGTTAACAAGTAATAGGACAAAGAGAACATAATTTTGTAGAAAATTCATCTATCACTTTTAGCAAAAAATGGTCCTATCATGCTTATGCTTCTTACAAAATCTATTTTCCCTATAAGGCACATCTTCACAAAGTATTTCCACTCCACAAAAATTTACATGCTTATAAGAAACATTTTTGCGATGACTTGTGCAATCATCATTAGCATTTTGGATATTCAAAGAATTCATACTACAACATTTCAATCATGCTCATCATTCAAAGATTCTATGCCAAACATTTTATTGAATTCTTCTTCTATCAATTGAGCACAATTTTCCTTTCCACCATTTTCAAGATAGACATGATAAAGACGAATAATATGATGCCACCTCAATTCCATTTTTTATAGTTTTCTTTTATGAACCAAACTAGTGATAAAACAAGAAACTAAAAGATTCGATTGCAAGATCTAAAGATATACCTTCAAGCACTCACCTCCCCGACAACGACGCCAAAAAAGAGCTTGATGTCTACTATGAAACTTTATTCTTGTAGACTCGTGTTGGGCCTCCAAGCGCAGAGTGTTGTAGGACAGTAGAAATTTTCCCTCAAGTGGATGACGTAAGGTTTATCAATCCGTGGGAGGCGTAGGATGAAGATGGTCTCTCTCAAACAACCCTGCAACCAAATAAAAAAGTCTCTTGTGTCCCCAACACACCAAATACAATGAAAATTTGTTTAGGTGCACTAGTTCAGCGACGAGATGGTGATACAAGTGTAGTAATGATGGTAGATATTGATTTTCGTAATAGGAATAATAAAAAACAGCAAGGTAGCAATTGATAAAATGGAGCGCAAACGGTATTGCAATGCTTGAAAATGAGGCCTAAGGTCCGTACTTTCGCTAGTGCAATATCTCAACAATGCTAATCTAATTGTATCATATAACCATCCCTCAAAGTGCGATGAAGAATCACTCCAAAGTTCTTATCTAGTGGAGAACATAATAAGAAATTTCCTGTAGCTATTCTTTCTGATCGATCTATCCAAGAGTTCGTACTAAAATAACACCAAGTTATTCTTTCCGATCAATCTATCAAGAGTTCATACTAAAATAACACTAAGTTATTCTTTCTGATCAATCCATCAAGAGTTCTTACTAAAAGAACACCAAAGCAAATTCAGATTCATAATACTCAATCCAACACAAAGAACCTCAAAGAGCGCCCCAAGATTTCTATAGGAGAAATAAAAGACGAGAACATGCATCAAACCCTATGCATAGATTACCCCAGAATCCGCGAGTTGAGTGCCAAAACATATCTCAAGTGAATCAATATAATACCCCATTGTCACCACGGGTATTCATATGCAAGACATATATCAAGTTCTCTCAAATCCATAAAAGTATTCAATCCGATAAAACGAAATCTCAAAGGGAAAACTCAATTCACCACAACAACATAGAGAGGTAGAAACACCATATGATCCAACTATATTAACAAAGCCCGCGATACATCAAGATCATGACATCTCCAGAACACGAGAGAGAGAGAGAGAGAGAGATTAAACACATAACTACTAGTACAAACCCTCATCCCCGAGGGTGGACTACTCCCTCGTCATCATGGTGGCCGCTGGGATGATGAACATGCCCTCCGATGATGATTCCCCCCTCCGGCAGGGTGCCAGAATAGGGTCCAGATTGGTTTTCGTGGATACAGAGGCTTACGGCAGCGGAACTTCCGATCTAGGGTTACCTCCGTGGTTTTTGGAATATTTGGGAATCTATAGGGCGAAGAGTGAAAGCACAAGTGGTCCCTAGGTGGTTTTGGTAATTAATGTCAACATATCTCTTGTTGGACTAACACTTTTATCTAGTATGTTTCAGATAAGTTCAACAATGGAATGGCATGGACTAAAGGATGTGGGAACTCCTTCAAGATGCTAAGGACAAAGGATTGGCTCAAGCTTCAAGCTTAAGACTCTTCATTTTATATTTTAGTGATCCAAAATCACATTGAGTCTATAGGAAAAGCCAATACTATCAAGAAGGGATGAGGTGTTGCTTAATGAGTTTCTTGCTCCACAGTGCTTAGTGATATGCTCCAAAAGCCCTCAACTACTTTCCCACTTCCACACATATGACCTAAACCTAAAGTCAAACTCGGCCCCACCGATTATTTCTATCCGGCGCTACCGAGTTCAAATGTCTTAGCCACTGCCACAAACCCTAGACAAATCGGTCTCACCGATAGGGATCTCGGTCTCACCGAGATGGGATTGTAATCTCTCCGTGTATGTCCATTACCAAAATCGGTCTCACTGAGTTTGAGCAATCGGTACTACCGAGATTACAATGCAAACTCTCTGGTTAACTTATTACCAAAATCGGTCCCACCGAGTTTGCCTGACCAACTCTCTGGTTAGCTAATTACCAAAATCGGTCTCACAGAGTTTGTGTAATCGGTCTCACCGAGATTACGTTATGCCCTAACCCTAACCATATCGGTCTTACCGAGTTGCATATCGGTCCCACCGAAAATCCTAACGGTCACTAAGTTTACTAAATCGGTCCTACCGAGTTTGTTGATTCGGTCCCACCGAGTTTGGTAAATTATGTGTAACGCTTAGATTTTGTGTGGAGGCTATATATACCCCTCCACCTCCTCTTCATTCGTGGAGAGAGCCATCAGACTGAACCTACACTTCCAGCATACATTTTCTGAGAGAGAACTACCTACTCATGTGTTGAGGCCAAGATATTCCATTCCTACCATATGAATCTTGATCTCTAGCCTTCCCCAAGTTGCTTTCCACTCAAATATTCTTTCCACCAGATCCAAATCCCATGAGAGAGAGTTGAGTGTTGGGGAGACTATCATTTGAAGCACAAGAGCAAGGAGTTCATCATCAACGCACCATTTGTTACTTCTTGGAGAGTGGTGTCTCCTAGATTAGCTAGGTGTCACTTGGGAGCCTCCGACAAGATTGTGGAGTTGAACCAAGGAGTTTGTAAGGGCAAGGAGATCGCCTACTTCGTGAAGATCTACCGCTAGTGAGGCAAGTCCTTCGTGGGCGATGGCCATGGTGGGATAGACAAGGTTGCCTCTTCGTGGACCCTTCGTGGGTGGAGCCCTCCGTGGACTCGCGCAACCGTTACCCTTCGTGTGTTGAAGTCTCCATCAACATGGATGTACGATAGCACCACCTATCGGAACCACGCCAAAAACATCCGTGTCTCCAATTGCGTTTGAATCCTCCAAAACCCTTCCCTTTACATTCTTGCAAGTTGCATGCTTTACTTTCCGCTGCTCATATACTCTTTGCATGCTTGCTTGTTATGTATTGTGAATGTTAAACTTGTGCCTAAACTCCACTTAAACTTAAAGAACTTAAAAGATACAACTTTGGTACTTAGTGTCTAATCACCCCCCTCTAGACACCTCTTCTCAAGGTCCTACAAGTGGTATCAGAGCATTGGTCTCCATTGCCTTGGTTTAATCACCATTGGAGGAAGATGGATGAGTCTACTTTGGGGAGTCTTAGACATAGTGCCTATTCTTGATGGAGAGTATTTTCATGAGTGCAAAACTGAGATGCTTGTAATTTTCAATCAATATCATTTGAACAAGTATATTGCTAGCCCTTGTGCACCTCATGTTGATCCTATGCATCCTACCCTTGATGAGTCAATTGACATGATCCGCAATCTTAGAACTGCTGAACTTATCATGAGAGGATTGCCTAGAAACTTGATTGGATGTTTGCCTACTCTTGAGTGTGCCTACACTATATGGAAATTTCTTGAGGAATGCATTCCAAATGATTCCTTGAAAAATCTAGATGAAATTCTCCATAAGTCTATTGCTTTGAGTAAGATAAATTCTAGTCCTATGTTTGGTGATTGTTTGTTTGAGCTTACAAACCTTATGCATGCCAAAGGAGATGTTGGAATTATTAGTGATATTATTTCCGAAGCTATAAGAATTCATAAGCAAGATCCTTATCAAACTCACTCTAACGAATTACCCTCTCTAGGACTTGATCCACCACATGACGATGTTGAACATGGATACTATGATGAGGATGATGATAGTGACTTCGATCTTGATGATGCAATGACACATTTTGGTCTTATGGCAAATCTTTGGGGATATATGTCAGGAGGAAAGGAATGGGTTCTTGACAGTGGATGTACCGATCACATGACCGGAGATAAAGACATGTTTCGTGAGCTTGCTGAAAATGATGGTCCTCGAAAGTATGTCACTTTCGGTGACAACTCAAAGGATAAGGTGGTTGGCCTCGGTAAGGTGGCCATATCACATGATAGCTCCATACAAAATGTCATGCTCGTTGAATCTCTTGGATACAACTTACTTTCAGTATCTAGACTTGCTGATTTCTGTTTCAATGTCCTATTTACTGAAGTAGATTGCCAAGTGTTTCGTCGAGACAATCATAAATGGTCTTTACCAGTGTGTGTAGAGGTGATCTATACATTGTTGATTTCACTAAAAAGGCTCAACCTAAAACTTGCTTCATTGCTAAATCCTCGAAAGGTTGGTTATGGTATAGACGACTAGGTCACGTTGGCATGAGAAACCTTGACAAGCTTATTAAAGGGAATCATATCCTTGGTGTTAACGATGTCATATTTGATAAGGATAGACTTTGCAGTGCTTGTCAAGCAGGTAAACAGGTTGGAGGAAGGCATCCCGTGAAGAACATCATGACCACAAGGAGGCCACTCGAGCTACTTCATATGGATCTTTTTGGTCCCAACTCTTACAAGAGTCTCGGTGGAAATTCTTTTGGTCTAGTTATAGTGGATGATTTTTCAAGATTTATGTGGGTGTTCTTTCTTGATGATAAATCGCAGGTCCAAAAGATCTTCAAAAACTTCGCTAGGAAGGCCCAAAATCAATTTGAAGTGAAGATCAAGAAGGTTCGCAGCGACAACGGAACGGAGTTCAAGAACACAAATGTGGACACCTTTCTTGATGAAGAAGGGATTTCGCACGAGTTCTCGGCTACGTACACACCTCAACAAAATGGAGTTGTTTAGAGGAAGAACCGAACGCTCATCGAAATGGCGAGAACGATTCTTGATGAGTACAAGACACCGAAGCACTTTTGGGCATAGGCGGTTGAGACAACTTGTCATGCAACAAATCGCTTGTATCTTCACAAGCTACTCGGCAAGACGGCATACGAGCTCCTCACCAGTAACAAACCCCAAGTTGGATACTTTCGAGTATTTGGCTCAAAGTGCTACATTCTTGATAAGCATCGTCGTTCTAAATTTGCTCCTAAGTCTCATGAGGGTTTCCTACTAGGTTATGGCTCAAACTCTCACACTTACCGTGTCTACAACAATTTCACCCAAAAGGTTGAAGAGATGGTAGATGTGAAGTTTGATGAATCTAATGGCTCGCAAGTAGAGCAATTGTCAATTGATGTAGGAGACAAAGATCCTTCGGAAGCAATCCAAGACTTGTCTATTGGCAAGGTCCGTCCAACGAAGGTGAAGGAGAGTACCTCGTCCGTCCAAGTGGAAGCCTCTACTTCACGACAAGGTGAACCAAGAGTTGATAGGGAAGCATCCACAAGTGGGACATACCAAGATGAAGAAAACGATGAAGTGCATCAAGATGAAAGTCAACAACCTCCATCTCCACCACAATAAGAGAACGACAACGCCAACAATGAAGAAGGCCAAGAAGAAGAACAAGATGAAGAAGAAGTTCAACCAAGAACCAAGCAAAAGCTTTCACGAGTTCGAGCAAGAATTGCTAAAGACCATCCCGTCGAGCAAATCTACAATGATATTCAAACCGGGAGAATCACTCGCTCTAAAACTCGTTTAGCTAACTTTTGTGAAAACTATTCTTTCATCTCTAGCATTGAACCTATGAAGGTCGAAGAAGCATTGGAAGATCCGGATTGGATAAATGCTATGCATGAAGAGCTACACAACTTTGAGAGGAACCAAGTTTGGACATTGGTTGAGAAGCCCAACAACAACCACAACATCATCGGTACCAAATGGGTGTTTCGCAACAAGCAAGATGAAGATGGACAAGTAGTTCGCAACAAAGCACGTCTAAATCGCCCAAGGCTACACACAAGTCGAAGGTATGGACTATGGTGAGACTTACGCTCCGTTGCTAGACTTGAGTCCATTCGCATCTTACTTGCCTATGCTAATCACCATGATATCACCTTGTACCAAATGGACATTAAAAGTGCTTTTCTAAATGGTGAAATAGAGGAGGAAGTTTATGTTAAGCATCCTCCCGGCTTTGTCAATCCTAAGAAACCCAATCATGTTTACAAACTTCACAAAGCTCTTTATGGTCTTAAACAAGCTCCTAGAGCGTGGTATATATGCTTGACCAAGTTCCTTATTGAAAAAGGCTTTGAAATTGGGGAAATTGATTCTACTCTTTTTACTAAAAGGGTTAACGGGGAACTAGTTGTGTGCCAAATCTATGTTGATGATATTATATTTGGTTCAACTAACCCTCATTTTAGTGAAAAGTTTGGGAAGCTAATGTCGGAGAAGTTTGAGATGTCTATGATGAGTGAACTCAAATTCTTTCTTGGGTTGCAAATCAAGCAAACTAAGGAAGGTACCTTTGTTTCTCAAACGAAGTACCCCAAGGACTTATTCAAGAAGTTCAATATGCAAGAATGCAAAGGTATGTCTACACCCATGCCTACTAGTGGACATCTTGACATGACGAAAGATGGTGAACCGGTTGATCAAAAGGTTTATCGCTCTATGATTGGTTCATTGTTATATCTATGTGCTTCATGTACCAATATCATGCTAAGTGTGTGCATGTGTGCATGATATCAAGCTGCTCCTAAAGAATGTCATCTTAAGGCATTGAAAAGGATAGTGAGATACTTAATCCATACACCAAATTTTGGCATTTGGTATCCTAAGAGGGCCTCTTTCGATCTTGTTGGCTACTCCGACTCGGACTATGCTGGAGACAAGGTTGATAGAAAGTCCACTTCGGGTACTTGTCAATTTCTTGGTAGATCTCTTGTGTCTTGGTCCTCCAAGAAACAAAACTCGGTATCCTTATCCACCGCCGAAGCGGAATACATTGTCGCTGGTTCATGTTGTGCTCAATTACTTTGGATGACCCAAACTCTTAAAGATTATGGGATATATGTGAAACATGTTCCATTGCTTTGTGACAACGAAAGTGCTATCAAAATTGGTCATAATCCCGTACAACATTCTCAAACTAAGCATATTAAAGTTCGTCATCATTTCATTTGAGATCATGTTGCTAAGGGAGACATTAATCTTAAGCATGTTCGCACCGAAAAGCAATTAGCGGATATATTCACTAAACCTCTTCATGAGAAAGTGTTTTGCAGGTTAAGAGGAGAATTGAACATCATTGATGCCTCAAACTTGGAGTAGGAACTCCATTGGATACATGCAAGACATGAGCTTATGACTAATCCTTGATATTTCTCTTATGATGAAGATCTTATGTCTTGGATATATTTGCATCTTGCATGTTATATAACCCATGTAGGTACTTGGTTGAATCAAATTCCATGAGATTGTAATCTACTCACATGTTGAGCAATCTCTACATCACCAAGTCTCTACACTATGGTGGTTGAAGACAAGGAAGCACGGAACCATTCAAACATATCCTTTGACAAATTCTATGTTGAGCTTCATGATTGTCATTTTTTGATACACAAGTGCTCTTCCTTGCAAGAACTAACCCATGTAGGTAGATGGACTCAAATTCCAAGTGGTGCTCCCAATTCTTGATGAGCTACATCAACCTTGAGCAACCCACACAAGTTCAACAACACCACCAACCAAGGTATGTTATTCCATCTTAGAGAAGCTTTACTCCAAGTCATGAGCTAAAGCAACTCGACAAGTTGTGAATACATCAAGATGCTTAAACGAAAAATGGCAACCCCATTTTGAGCTTAAACGATGAGTATGACCTATGATCAAGTGATCTCACTTGACTCCTAAGTCAATATACTCTAACATAGGTGACTTTGTTGCCGACCATCTCTAGATGAAGTTCTCTTGTGTTCTTTTCTGTGTTTTTGCATTTGTCTCATGCATATTTGTTTCCCCTTTCAAAAAAACTTCATCTAGATTTCTTTCTGTTTGCTCTGCATTTTCTGCATCCAATCCATTGCATATCATTCAGTAAATTCCTTGCAAATCTTTGTGAGATCTTATTAGTCTAGTGAGCTGAGGTGACAAGTCTTCTCTCTGCGATGAACTCAGTTTCACCGATTTGTTGTTTTTGGTCCAACCGAATCCTTTCGGTACAACCGAAGCATACCACTCGGTGCCACCGATTTCACAACAGGAAAAACAGTTTGCCACTTATTCTGTGTTTCTTTTGATCCAGCTCCACTCAATGAATCTTGTCCTCTACAAGCATCACATTTATAAATGCTTTGTACTGTGTCTCAAGGATCAAACCCTTCTTGGAAATTGATGTCAAAGGGGAAGAGAGGGATCACATCAAAGCTTATCACTTAGAGAGATCACATCAGAGAGCTTATCACATCAGAGAGAGGGAGAGAGAGAGCATTACTTCCACAGGGGGAGAAAGAGATCTCCAGGGGGAGAGAATACTCAAGTAGAAAGTATTTCTCAAGGATCCCAGATTCTTGGTGTTCAAGAGGAGAGATGCCACATGTCTTTTTGAGGGGAAAGACATATTCATATGTGCTTATTTGCATTAGCTCTGTTCATTTATATTTTTCAGCTCTGATTTTCTGTTCCCTATCTTCTCCCAGTATCCCATGCTAGATTCAGGGGGAGCAAGACATCTAAGGGAAAGAAATCATTTAAATTCATTGCAGATCTTTACTCTTGGGGACATGTCTAATACAATGTGGTACTTAGTACTCACTCTCTACATGTCATCCCAGTCTTGGTATTCTTGTGGTTTCTTCTGCTTGCTCTGGCTAATAGATGTACATGTGTTATCTAACCTTTTTTACGCACGATCATTCCATGCTAAGCCAACTCAAGACTACAAGGTAAGTATATGCATCACAATCATGTGTATGAGGAATTCTTGCTGATGTACATACTGTTTGCAAGAAGGACTCATGGGCATGAAGGTATTTTCTTTAATATTCTTTGCTCTGATGCATATGGCCAAGATACATGTAACACATTGCCTACTCTATCATGGTTATGCTCTCACATGCTTCTATATTCCATATTCACATGATTGCATACATGTAGGGGGAACCTATGCTTGTTACATGTCTTTCCAAAGCTTTACTTGCTACTCTTTATATCTTTATGTAAAGCTTTGATGTATGTTGTCATCAATTACCAAAAAGGGGGACATTGAAAGCACAAGTGCTCCCTAGGTGGTTTTGGTAATTAATGTCAATAGATCTCTTGTTGGACTAACACTTTTATCTAGTATGTTACAGATAAGTTCAAAAATGGAGTGGCATGTACTAAAGGATGTGGGTACTCCTTCAAGATGCTAAGGACAAGGGATTGGCTCAAGCTTCAAGCTCAAGACTCTTCATTTTATATTTTAGTGATCCAAGATCACATTGAGTCTATAGGAAAAGCCAATACTATCAAGAAGGGATGAGGTGTTGCTTAATGAGTTTCTTGCTCCACAGTGCTTAGTGATATGCTCCAAAAGCCCTCAACTACTTTCCCACTTCCACACATATGACCTAAACCTAAAGTCAAACTCGGCCCCACTGATTCTTTCTATCCGGCGCTACCGAGTTCAAATGTCTTAGCCACTGCCACAAACCCTAGACAAATCGGTCTCACCTATAGGGATCTCGGTCTCACTGAGATGGGATTGTAATCTCTCTGTGTATGTCCATTACCAAAATTGGTCTCACCGAGTTTGAGCAATCGGTACTACCGAGATTACAATGCAAACCCTCTCGTTAACTTATTACCAAAATCGGTCCCACCGAGTTTGAGTAATCGGTCCCACCGAGTTTGCCTGACCAACTCTATGGTTAGCTAATTACCAAAATCGGTCTCACCGAATTTGTGTAATTGGTCTCATCGAGATTACGTTATGCCTAACCCTAACCATATCGGTCTTACCGAGTTGCATATCGGTCCCACCGAAAATCCTAACGGTCACTAAGTTTACTAAATCGGTCCTACCGAGTTTGTTGATTCGGTCCCACCGAGTTTGGTAAATTGTGTGTAACAGTTAGATTTTGTGTGGAGGCTATACATACCCCTCCACCTCCTCTTCATTCGTGGAGAGAGCCATCAGACTGAACCTACACTTCCAGCATACATTTTCTGAGAGAGAACTACCTACTCATGTGTTGAGTCCAAGATATTCCATTCCTACCATATGAATCTTGATCTCTAGCCTTCCCCAAGTTGCTTTCCACCAGATCCAAATCCCATGAGAGAGAGTTGAGTGTTGGGGAGACTATCATTTGAAGCACAAGAGCAAGGAGTTCATCATCAACGCACCATTTGTTACTTCTTGGAGAGTGGTGTCTCCTAGATTGGCTAGGTGTCACTTGGGAGCCTCCGACAAGATTGTGGAGTTGAACTAAGGAGTTTGTAAGGGCAAGGAGATCGCCTACTTCGTGAAGATCTACCGCTAGTGAGGCAAGTCCTTCATGGGTGACGGCCATGGTGGGATAGACAAGGTTGCTTCTTCGTGAACCCTTCGTGGGTGGAGCCCTCCGTGGACTCGCGCAACCGTTACCCTTCGTGGGTTGAAGTCTCCATCAACGTGGATGTACGATAGCACCACCTATCGGAACCACGCCAAAAACATCCGTGTCTCCAATTACGTTTGAATCCTCCAAAACCCTTCCCTTTACATTCTTGCAAGTTGCATGCTTTACTTTCTGCTGCTCATATACTCTTTGCATGCTTGCTTGTTATGTATTGTGAATGTTAAACTTGTGCCTAAACTCCACTTAAACTTAAAGAACTTAAAAGATACAACTTTGGTACTTAGTGTCTAATCACCCACCTCTAGACACCTCTTCTCAAGGTCCTACAAAGAGGCGGTGCGGGAGGCCAGTGAGGTGGGCACAACCCACCCCCAGGCGCGCTCAGGTGGGTTGTGCCCCCTCGGGGCACCCCTCTAGTACTTCTTTGGCCCATTGGGTGTCTTCTGGTCCAGAAAAATCTCCAAAAACTTTTGCTGTGTTTGGACTCCGTTTGGTATTGATTTTCTGTGATGTAAAAAACAAGCAAAAACAGCAACTGGAACTGGGCACAATGTCAATAGGTTAATCCCAAACAATGATATAATGTTGCAATATGATGATTGTAAAACATCCAAGAAAGATAATGTAACAGCATGAATACTTCATAAATTATAGATACGTTGGAGGCGTATCAACTCTCTGTTTGATCTTTACTGAAATTGGTCTCAGCGAGTTCAAGCAGTCGGTCTCACTGAGATGAGGTTTTTGCCCTAGCCCTAGCACATCGGTCACACTGAGTTGATCTCATCAGTACCACCGAGATTCCTAACATTCACATGTTGAACTAAATTGATCTCACCGAGTTCTTCTATTCGGTCTGACCGAGTTGGGTCAAATGTGTGTAACGGTTCGATTTTGTGTGGAGGCTACATATACCCCTCCATCCCTTCTCCATTTGAGAGAGAGCCATCAGAACATGCCTACACTTCCACTACTCATTTTCTGAGAGAGAACCACCTACTCATGTGTTGAGACCAAGACATTCCAATCCAACCACTAGAATTTTGATCTCTAGCCTTCCCCAAGTTGCTTTCCACTCAAAAAAATCTTCTTTCCACCATATCCAAATCCGTGAGAGAGAGAGTTGAGTGTTGGGGAGACTATCATTTGAAGCACAAGAGCAAGGAGTTCATCATCAATACACAATCTATTGAGAGTGGTGTCTCCTAGATTGGTTAGGTGTCACTTGGGAGCCTCTGTCAAGATTGTGGAGTTGAACCGAGGAGTTTGTAAGGGCAAGGAGATCACCTAATTCGTGAAGATCTACCCAAGTGAGGTAAGTCCTTCATGGGCGATGGCCATGGTGGGATAGACAAGGTTGCTTCTTCGTGGACCCTCCGTGGGTGGAGCCCTTCGTGGACTCGCGCAACCATTACCCTTCGTGGGTTGAAGTCTCCATCAACGTGGATGTACGATAGCACCACCTATCGGAACCATGCCAAAAATCTCCATGTCTACATTGCATTTGCATTCTCCAAACCCTTCCCTTTACCTTCATGTGCAATGTTTTTCTTTCTGCTGCTACACTCTTAGAATTGCATGTGTAGGTTGATTGCTTGACTTGTACTAGTTGCTAAAATCTGCCAAAACTTAAAACTGGGAAAAGGCTAGATTTTTATAATCACCCCCTCTAGACCTACTTTTGATCCTACAGCAGGACAAAAGATGTCATGCAAGTTCTTTTCCATAAGCACGTATGACTATATACGGAACACATGCCTACATTATATTGATGAATTGGAGGTAGTTCTATGTGACCCTAGGCTATAACTGTTGCATGATGAATGCCATCCGACATAATTATCCATCATTGGTCCATTCCCTACAAGCTTTTCACATATTGATCTTTGCTTAGTTACTTTGTCGTTGCCACTGCTACCAGCGCTACAAAATTACTACTGTTACTTTTGCCACCGTTGCCGTTACTTCCATACTACTTTGCTACTGAAAACTTTGTTGCAGATATTAAGTCTTTTAGGTGTGGTTGAATTGAAAACTCAGCTGCTAATACTTGAGAATATTCTTTGGCTCCTCTTATGCTGAATCAGTAAATTTGGGTTGAATACTCTACCCTCAAAAACTATTGCGATCCCCTATACTTGTGGGTTATCAAGACCTTTTTCTGCCGCCATTGCCGGGGAGAATAGCTCTATTCTCTTAGTCACTTGGGATTTATATCTGTTTATCACTATGAAGAATCTGAAATATCCAAAACCCAAGATCTATCGCTCTACTACGAGGGGAGGTAAAGAACTGCCATCTAGCTCTACACTTGATTCACCTTCTATTTTGAGTAAGCTTGCGATAACACCACCTGCTAGTAATTCTTATATGTCGCAAGTAATTGATGATGCTACTTCTGCTATGCATGATGCTTATGGTGATACTACAGCTTTGCTTGATAATACTGTGCCACTAGGTGAATTTCTTGATGAAAAACTTGTTAGGGTTAGAGAAAATGAAATTACTAAAACAGATGAAATTATTGAAACTAAAGATTATGATTCTCCCCCTAGATATGATTTGCTTAAGGTACCTGAGGCTTATATTATGGATGAAGAAACTGCTAGAGACTTTTTTGCTTGCAATGATAGAGATGATCTTAAGAAATTGTTAGCTAAGTTGAAAGAACTATCTTTGAATGCTAGAATGCAATCTGAACCAAAGTTTGCTACTTCACCCATCTTTGTTACTGATAAGGATTATGAATTCTCTGTCGATCCAGAGTTAATTACTTTGGTGGAATCTGATCCTTTCCATGGTTATGAATCTAAAACTGTTGTGGCACATCTTACTAGATTGAATGATATAGCCACCCTATTTGCTCATGAGGAAAAAAATTCGCTACTACTATATTCTTAAGTTGTTTCCTTTCTCATTAAAGGGTGAAGCTAAGATATGGTTTAATTCTCTTGCTCCTGGTTATGTGCGTAGTCCACAGGATATGACATATTACTTCTCTGAAAAATATTTTCCTACTCATAAGAAACAAGCTGCCTTATAGGAAATATTTAATCTTGTGCAAGCTGAAGAAGAGAGTCTCCCACAAGCTTGTGGGAGGCTTCTCCAATTAATTAATGTTTTGCCTGATCATCCTCTCAAGAAAAATGAAAT
This sequence comes from Aegilops speltoides, assembly GCA_021437245.1. Taxonomy (NCBI): domain Eukaryota; kingdom Viridiplantae; phylum Streptophyta; class Magnoliopsida; order Poales; family Poaceae; genus Aegilops; species Aegilops speltoides. Next base: position 342,987,432 of record CM038144.1, read on the forward strand.
ACTTGATATCTTTTATAATGGACTAACCGATGCTTCTAGGGACCACCTAGATAGTTGTGCTGGTTGTGTTTTCACGGAATGAACTGTTGAAAAAGCTGAAGTGCTACTAAATAATATATTGAGTAATGATAATTATTGGACTCTTCCCGAACCACCTCCTAAGCCAACTCTGAAGAAAAGAGGTATTCTATTTCTCAGTCCTGAAGATATGCAAGAGGCAAGAAATCTACGAAAGAAAAAGGTATTAAAGCTGAAGATGTTAAGGATTTACAACCTATTGAAGAAATATATGGTCTTGATAACCCGACACAGGTAGTAGAGGTAAATTCTCTCTATAGATTTGATGAAGGTGATATTCCCTATAATAAGTTTGCTAGTCAATGCTTGGATGGATTTGATTACTTTATTGCTAAACAAGAAAACTTTCAATGCATATGTTAGTAGACAATTGAAACGTAAAGCTTATATGCTTGAACACTTGGGTGATTATATGTGTAGAACTGTCAATGATCTTAAGCTTATCAATAAACATGCTTCCATGGTAAAAACTCAAGTAGAACAAGTACTTAAGGCACAAAATGATTTGCTTAATGAGATGAACAATAAAAACAATGATAATGTTGTTAGAGTTGTGACTAGAGGTGGTAAAATGACTCAGGAACCTTTGTATCCTGAGGGCCATCCTAAGAGAATTGAGAAATATTCTCAGAGAATTAATACTGAAGCACCTAGTTCCTCTAAAAAGAAAAAGAATGATTACATGACTTTGCATGCTTCTAGTGAACCTGTTATAGACACACCTGAGAATCCAAATGATATTTCTATTTCTGATGCTGAAACATAATCCGGTGATGAACATGAACCTAGTAACAATGTTAATGATGATGTTCATGTTGATGAACAACCTAGTAATGATAATGATGTGGAGATAGAACCTGTTGTTGATCTTGATAACCCACAACCTGAGAATAAATGTTATGATAAGAGAGACTTCGTTGCTAGGAAACATGGTAAAGAAAGAGAACCATGGGTTCAGAAACCCATGCCCTTTCCTCCTAAACCATCGAAGAAAAAGGATGATGAGGATTTTGAGCACTTTACTGAAATGCTTAGACCTGTCTTTTTGTGTATTCGTTTGACTGATATTCTAAAAATGTCTCCTTATGCTAAGTATATGAAAGATATTGTTACTAATAAAAGAAAGATTCCGGAAGATGAATTTTCCACCATTCTTGCTGATTATACTTTTAAAGGTGGAATACCAAAGAAACTAGGATATCCAAGAATACCAACTATACCATGCTCCATTAAAAGAAACTATGTTAAAACTGCTTTATGTTGATCTTGGAGCCGGTGTTAGTGTTATGGCTTTCTCTTTGTGTCGTAGACTTGGTTTGAATAAGTTGACACCTACTGAAATCTCTTTGCAAATGTCTAATAAATCAACTGCTATACCCATCGGTATTTGTGAGGATGTGTCTGTCGTAGTTGCAAATTTTACTATTTTAATGGACTTTGTTATTCTTGATATGCCCGAGAACGATAGTATGTTGATCATCCCTAGTAGACCCTTTTTGAATACTTCAGGGGCTGTTATTGATTGCCACAAAGGCAATGTCACTTTTCATGTCAACGGTAATGAGCATACGGTACACTTTCTGAAGAAACAACCTCAAGTGAATAGTATCAATTCTATTGGAGAAATTCCAACAATTGCTATTGGAGGTTTTAAATTCCCTCTCCTAATGTCAAAAAGAAATATGATATTCATATTGTTGGGGACATGCATATCCCCGTTGAGGTAACCTAGTGTTATATGAAAATTCTCCGGTTTTATGTCACTCGGATGAAGCTTGTTAAAAAGACTTGATCAACCTTGTTAACGGATGCCTTTTGATGGGCATGAGATGGATGAATTTAGTAAACACAACTTTCTGTACCCACTTTTTACTTTCTATCATAGAACAAATAAAGCAAAAATACCATTATTTTTCTTTTTTTTTGAATTATCCGTGCAATAAAAAATGACCCGAAAATAAAAATCCTCCATATGCCCTGAAAATTTAGCATGATTTTTTCTAGAATATTTTAGAATTTTAGGCACTGAAAACACACCAAGGGGTAGCACCAGTGGGCCACAAGACCACAACGCATGCCCACCCCCCTTGGGCACGCCTAGGTGGCTTGTGGGTCCCACGTGGGCCCCACTCACTTATTCCAGCACCCATCCACTTCGTCTTCCTCCAGAAAAAATCCCACCATTGCTCAAACCCGTGTTGTAGCTCATCTTGCTGCCATTTTCGATCTCCTTGTGCAAAGCTCCATTTGCAAAACTATTTTGGGGGATTGCTCTTTGGTATATGATTCCTCCAATGGCCCAATTAGTTTTTGTTCTAGTGCTTTATATATTGCAAGTTTTTGCTATTGTGGTGACCTTGTTCGTGAGCTTGCATGTCAAATTTATATGGTCCCAAGTAGTTTTGATGCATGATATAGCCTCTAGGCACTTGTGGGAGTAGTTGCTATTAGTTTTGTTGAGTTTGGTTCACTTTTATTTCGAGTCACTAAAATTTTCAGAAAATTTCCAGAGGTTGAAGAATGTTTAGGAAAATATACCAATCTGGTTCTTCGAGTAAGAAAGCTCCAAGGCTCGCAATACGTGAGCCCGATTTCATACTACTGAGGGAAGCTCAAGTGCGGCCTTGTGAATGGTCGTTTGATCAATTATGGTACATGCTGGTTTCAAGGAGGAATTTGATGCGTATGTACAAAATACTGGCCTTGAGGAATTCGTTTCAGATAAGTGTGGGCAATACTATCACCTTACTAATTCCTTCGTGCGGAGGTTTGAATTTACATCCAAGCGCAACATGCATTCTCTTTTGTTTGATCCCTATGATAAATCATATACCATGGACCTAGTAGATTTTAATGATGCATGCAAAATCCCACAATGGGGCATTCATAGTGAGCCTCGCAAAACTGAATATAATGATTTCCTTGCTAGCATCACTATGGGAGAAACTAGAAATATTACACAAGCCACCGTAGGGAGCATTCAGTTTCCTGCCATACATTATTTTGCTCTCTTCATAGGTAGACACTTTAATGGTAAATATGATCATAGCCACCTTTGTGCATCAGATCTTAGTATCCTCAAGTGTGCGGTAATGGGTGATAAACGATATAACTTGGGGGCTATTATTCCAAGGAGGTTACATAATAATGCTAAAGATGGAGATTTCTTTGGTGGGATTTATGCCAGCTGTTTAGCTAATTACCTTGGGGTACCCATAAGGGAGAATGACATTGAGTTACCACCCGCTTTTCTTGATTATAATGCTATGGTGCACCACCAGTTTTTTTAGAGGAGCAAACAGTCCCTCCTGTACCGATTGATCTTTGTCAGGCAGCATGATGTCCATATTACCCTTCCTGCTCCTACCTTCTTTAAATTTCAGGTAAAATGAAGATACTTTATAACTAGAGAGGAGGTGGACAAGTATGAGAGAGAGGTGGAGGCTGCTTGTCTCCACACTACAGCCCTTCGGGCAGTAGCTGTCGCATCCCAGTACAACCCCAACTACGATTTTGGATACTATCCGGGCTAGCCATGGCCCCAGACCGACTTAGGCCAAAAGCCTAAGCTTGGGGGAGTACATATTTCTCACCGACATTACATTCATGTTCACACACTCATTCCAGTTGTCGGTGTTTATACTTTTCCATTGTATTATCCATGTTAGTTTTTTTCTTGCTTTCTTCTTGTATGTTTGATATTTTTTGAGAAATCCAAAAAAATCTCGCTTCTTTTTAATTTTACTTTCTAGTTTGTTCAGTAGCAGTAAAAGAAAACCCAAAAAGATTTCTTGTTCTTCTTTGGCTTGTTGGGAGCTTTCCCGTGTAAATAGTTTTTCTCGTTCTTGTTTTACTTTCTTTAGAAAAACAAAAACTAAAAAAATATTTCAGTGTGTTTCTTTGAAATTTGTCTTCTTTTCTTTGGGTCGTAAGGAGAAGACCACGATGAAAATGTTGAGTGACTCTCATATGCATTATTGTTGATCTAACAAAGAGCCCATATTACCTTGTGTTCTCCTTTGGATAAATGTTTGCAGCTTCTAGCTTAGTCCAATGCACGTGCACTCTTATTATTATCCACATCGTTCGATCATGCAAGTGAAAGGCAATAATTATGATATATGAAGAAATGATTCAGATGGAGAAAAGCTAGTACGAACCTGAGCTATTTCGTTTTTGTAAATATGATTAGCTCATCATTCTTGATTCAGCCCATTATGAATGAAACATGTTTGCAATGATAATTAGAGATTATAGTTAGTCATGCCATGCTTAATTAGCTAAGACTGTATAATAGTCTGTCTTGTGTGCCAACATACATTTAAAATGGTTATGATGTAGTATGATAGGATGGTATCCTCCTTTGAATGATTCAAGTGGCTTGACTTGGCACATGTACAGACATGTACTTGAAACAAAATCAACATAGCCGCCATGATATTAAAGTTCATGGTGATTTATATCCTACTCATGCTTGCACTCAATGTTGGTTAATCTCAATGCATGTTTATGACCGTTGTCGGTCTCTAGTTGGTCGCTCCTCAATCTTTTGCTAGCCTTCACTTGTACTAAGCGGGAATACTGCTTATGCATCCACTTCCTTAAACACAAAGTTGATCCATATGAGTCCACCATACCTACCTATATGCGGTATTTACCTGCCATTCCAAGTAAATTTGCATGGGCCAGACTCTAAACCTTCAAATGATAATATGTTTTGTATGCCCGCGCTAATGTAGTGACTGGGGGCTGTCAGTATCTTCCATTCTAGGTGGGTTATTCTCATGATGAGTGTCTATTCACTTGTCATTCACGAGAAAGTGGCTGGTAATCGGGATGCCCAGTTCCATGCTCTAAATCAAATCGAAATATAATTTCAAACAAAACTCCCCCAGGATTGTTGTTGGTATGAATGGTACCCGTTGTTTTGGATCAGCCGTGGAGTGTGATTGTTGGTGGAGGGGGTGTAAAAACTTTACCATTCCATTTGGGAACCGCCTATAATATATCTAGCATGGAAGATACCGAGATCTCTTTGTTGTTATGTTGACAATTAAAGCATACCGCTCAAAATATATTCATCTCTATTTTAAAAGCTTGAGCTCTAGCACCTCTGCAAATCCCTGCTTCCCTCTACGAAGGCCCTATCTATTTACTTTTATTGTTGAATCATCATCCTCTTATGAAAAGCACCAGTTGGAGAGCACCACTGTCATTTGTATGCTTTGTTATTAACTGATATTGAGTATGATTGTGACTGGATCTCTTTTACCATGAATTATAATGTCTAGTCAGTCCTTGTTCTTGAGAGGTGCTCTGCATTTATGTTTTGCGGTCTTAGAAAGGGCTAGCGAGATACCATTATGTCATACTATATCATGATTATTTTGAAAAAGTATTGTCATCTGAGATTTTCTATTATTACTTGCTAGTTGGTTATGCCATTGATATGAGTAAATGTGAGACCTAAATGTTATTGTGAATATGGTTAGTTCATAACCTTTGTTGAAAACCTAAACATCAGTTAGACATATTTACCACAACAAGATCAAACAGAGTTTGTAAAAGTTTTTCTTTGTCATTTTCAGTATGTCAACTGAATTTTTTGCAGACAAGCAATGGATTAAGCTTCGGGGAGTTGATACGTCTCCATCGTATCTACTTTTCCAAACTCTTTTGCCCTTGTTTTGGACTCTAATTTGCATGATTTGAATGGACCTAACCCGGACTAGCATTGTTTTTAGTAGAATTGCCTTGGTGTTATTGTTGTGCAGAAATAAAAGTTCTCGGATTGACCTAAAAATTTATGGAGAATATTTTTGGAATTAATAAAAAAATACTGGCGAAAGAATCAACCAGATGGGGTCCACCCATTGGCCACAAGCCTGGGGCGCCCCTCCCCCTGGGGCGTGCCTAGGTGGCTTGTGGGCCCCCTGGAGCTCCTCTGGCCCTAATTCCAATGCTATATATTCACATTCACGGAGAAAAAATCAAAGAGAAGGATTCATCCCGTTTTACGACACGGAGCCGCCGCCGCCTCCTGTTCTTCTAGAGAGGGCTGATCTGGAGTTCGTTCGGGGCTCTGGAGAGGGGGATTTGCCGCCATCATCATCACCAACCTTCATCACCAATTTCATGATGTTCACCGTCGGGAGTGAGTAACTCCATCGTAGGCTTGCTGGACGGTGATGGGTTGGATAAGATTTATCATGTAATCAAGTTAGTTTTGTTAGGGTTTGATCCCTGGTATCCACTATGCTCTGAGATTGATGTTGCTATGACTTTGCTATGCTTAATGCTTGTCACTAGGGCCCGAGTGCCATGATTTCAGATCTGAACCTATTATGTTTTCATGAACATATGTGAGTTCTTGATCGTATCACGCAAGTTGTAGACACCTATTATGAGTTATGATCTGCATACCCCAAGGTGACAATAATTTGGATTCTTTCCGGTGATTACCGTAGTTTGAGGAGTTCACGTATTCACTAAGTGCTAATGCTTTGTTACAGTTCTCTATTAAAAGGAGGCCTTAATATCCCTTAGTTTCTATTAGAACCCCGCTGTCACGGGAGGGTAGGACAAAAGATGTCATGCAAGTTCTTTTCCATAAGCACGTATGACTATATACGAAATACATGCCTACATTATATTGATGAATTGGAGCTAGTTCTGTGTCACCCTAGGTTATAACTGTTGCATGATGAATGCCATCTGACATAATTATCCAACACTGATCCATTGCCTACAAGCTTTTCAAGTATTGGTCTTTGCTTAGTTACTTTTCCGTTGCCACTGTTACAACCGCTAAAAAATTACTATTGTTACTTTTGCCACTGTTACCGTTACTTCCATACTACTTTGCTACTGAAAACTTTCCTGTAGATATTAGTTCCTTCAGGTGTGGTTGAATTGACAACTCAGCTTATAATCCTTGAGAATATTCTTTGGCTCCCCTTGGGTCGAATCAATAAATTTGGGTTTGTCGGCGTTCTGGGAACGGGGGTCCCCAGACTTGCCTGCCTGCGGCCTGTGGCGTGGCGCAAGTGGTGGCCCAGTACGGCCCATCTTCGTCAGCACAAGACTCAAGACCCTCGCGAGGGGCCAGGCCCCATGGGCGGACGACGCAAGGCTTCCTCAGGGATGGCCTTGCCAGGCAGGCTCGCGAGGAGGCAGAGGGATCAAGGCAGGGTACCTCGCGAGGTGCTCGTGACGCAAGCCATGACGATCGAGGCCGGGCGGGCGCCAGGCGGGCGCCGGCCTGCGCAGTGTCCTTGTTTCCTCTTTGGTGCAAAGGGGGCAAGCACAGACGTGGAGTACCGAGGCATCATGCAAAGGTTGCCATTTCAGTGCAACGAGACCAAGACCAGCGGGGCGGCAGGATGGAGGTCACCGTGGACCCCAAGACGGCGTCATCGCCGTGCTTTTGGAAGCCGAAGACCAACTTTAGTCAGGATAACTTGTACTAGATGTTCCCCTTCGAAATGGTCGTTGTTGGCACCCTTCCCGCTCAATATTTGGGGAGACGCCCAGGGCCTCTATAAATAGAGCTAGCCACCACAGAGTAGAGGCATCTGGAGGAGACGTTCAGCAAAGAGAGAGAGAGAGAGGTAGAGAGAGGCGATCGGACTCACCCAAGCAGTTCATCGCGCCAGCTCAAGAACACCTCTCGTGAGGCTGTTCTTCCCTTGTACTCTTCATCATCAGCCCTAGAGGCAATCCACCACACCACACACTGGAGTAGGGTATTACACCACAACAGTGGCCCGAACCAGTATAAATCACGCGTCCCTTGTGTTGTTCATCATTTTCGGCTTAGATCTCACGAGGCGATCGGACGTAGATCGGTAGGGGAGAGATCATCGTGCGCACCTCAGAGTTCGAACCTTAAGAGTCTGCCGGAACCCAACATCTGACATTTGGCACGCCAGGTAGGGGTGCACCGGAATCTTCTTTCCTCCGTCCTACGTTCCGCCGCGTCACTGCCTCCTTGTCCAGCAACCAGATGGCCAACTCCAACCGCTGGGCGGCATGGCCTGCCCATGCCGAGCCGCCTGCCCAAGGTGACCTCAACCCTGCACCTGAGGCAGCCCGCGCCCCGCAGAACGCTGTGGGACGCGGGCAACGCGGTCAAGCATCACCTGCCCTCACTCCACGGCAAGTACGATCGGCAGCAAGGGCCTCAAGCCACGCTGCGACCACGGCGCTGCACACCTGGCGGGAGCAGGCAGACATGAAGGACGCACTCACGGTAGCGCGGGAGCTGCTGCGGTGCAGACTGCAAGAAAGCGGCCGCGACGTGCTGCTGGAGTGTGTCGCCGACCTCCTGGATGCCGTTGCGTCAGGGGCTCCCCCGTTCTGCATCCAACTTCCACCCCAGGCCCCGGGAGGATCACGAGGCGGGCCGATCCGTGCCCACGCGCCCCTTTGCGCGCTTCAAGGCTTCATCAACACCGGCTTGGCCATCAGCCCCGAGCAGCAAGCTGTGCCGGCACCGCCCCTGGTAAGTGAGGGCATGCACAACACCGCCCTTGGTCCCAGCGGGCCGCCACCCTACCGTCCCCGGGATGGAGCTTCAAGTCGAGCTGCATGGCGTGCGGAGCACCACAGCGAGGCCTTTTGGGTGGTGGCCCCAGAAGCCTATGTGCTTCGCATGGTGGATCAAGGGTACAAGCTGGAGGAAGACCACGGCTCATTCCTTGGGTCAGGCTGGGAGGAAGAAGCGCCAGAAGCCGAGCTCTTTCAGGAGTCTCACGGGAGCCTCGACAACTACCGGGTACCGCTAATTCCTTAGGAGCAGGCTTATGCTAACCATGGGTCGCAGGAGGTTCAGGTCACCGTAGCGGATGGCTGCCCCAGTGCGGCGATCTCCTTCCCTCAGGAGGAGGGCACTGGGAGCAGCGGGAGAGGGGTCGGGAGCCAGGCTCCTTCCTGCGGCGCACGGAGCAAGGTGTTCTTCAGAGGTAGGCCCTCTGTCGGGGAGGTGCCCCAGGGCCTGCCCCCGGCAGAGGACCTGTGGTCGTCGGGGGAACCGCTGGCATCCCCTTTTCCCCATTGGCATCGTCCTGGTTTCCGGTCGCCGTCGGTGGGGTCAAGGGTGGCACAAGGCGGGGCCCTCATCTGGCGGTATGAAGCAAGGCCGGTACCTATGAAGAAGGCCCAGTGCCTGTGAAGCTCACCGCCCGTGATACTCTCACGTAATAATGAGTTGGGGCTGTACACGCCCCGGAGTCTCCGGAGAGCCGCCCTCGGGCCTCAGGGGCTCCCTCCCACGCCCAGTGGCAGCACTTAGCTCCGCGCTGGTGAGAAGATGTCGAAGACTAGACTAGGTGCCGGACGCGGCCATTTGCCTTGTTTCCTCCTTTCGTGCGAACAAGCTTTCTTGCCTCAGATCTAAGTTGAAGTTGAATTTGTGTTTGCGTATGCGGGAAGGGGTGTTGTGTCTTGTTCGCGTGCTTTCTCTTGCTCCTATTTCCGCTCAAGTTGGAATTCACACTAGCTGCCTCCCTCTCGCGGGCCCCTCGCGAGTAGGACAGGGCCCAGCACGTGCGCCCGCCATCCCGCGGCCGGTGTTCGCCCCAGCCAGGCTCTCACCACATGGTCGAATGGGACCCCCATGGGCCCTCGAATGCACACCACAAGCCCACTCGGGCATGCCAAGACAAAGGTAAAACCACAACGACCTATTCATCACGACAATCACAGCGTCATGCAGGCACTCGTCCGGCGCCAATCTCGACAACACATAGGCAACAATTTTCTTACATGAGGGGCTTCCCCTCCCAAAAATGCTCTCATAACCTTCAGGGCCACGCCCAAGTCTCTTCCTGCACAGGGCAAGCAGCGGGAGGAAGCACGGGGTCAATCGGACAAATCGCTCGCCACATCTCCCAGGGCATCCCCGGAGGCGTCGCTCGCACCACCGTCATCGCCGCCAGCCTCTTCATCACCATTGTTGGCGCCGTCTCCACCATCGTTCACCATGACGCCTTCATCGGCAGCAACGATCACCCCGTCGTCGTCAGAAGTGAAGGTCCGGACGAGCGCATCAACGTTGTCCTCCACCCATCATGCTAGGTCGCCTCGAACGGCCTCAGACACTGGGGCGATGGCAGCATCAAAGTCGAAGAGGGGGTCGAGGTTCTGAAGATGGCTGAAGACGCGGGAAAATGCCCGCACAAGCAGGCCGTGACTCCGTTCCTCCACCAGCTGGCGAGACCTCTCAGAGCGGTTCTCCAGATGCGTCACCACGTCAGTGAAGAACTGGAGGTTGCCGGCGTAGTTGGTCACATGCGGCTCCTCGACGGCAGCCTCGCAGATGTTGCCCAAGGCCGTGTTGGCCCTTTCCCTAAGCGTTTGGAGCATGGGGCCGTGCATGTGATCCAACGTCTGCCGCTGGCGGATCTCGTCTGCATTCCTCTCCGCGACGGCCTCGGCATCATCGACCCGTCGTTGAAGAAGAAGCATCTCGGCGCGGGAGGAGGCCAGCTCGGCCTGCGCCGAGCTTAGCACGGCAGCGGTGGCCTCAGCTCTCTATGTGGCTTCAGTCAACCTGGTCCTGAGGGCAGCAGTCCTGCCCCGTGGCTTCTGCCCTGATCAGCTCCAGCCATTCTTCATACTCGCGCTCAAGGCCAGCGCAAGCCTCCGCCACGCGATGGTCGATCTCCTCCTAGATCTGGACCTCCCGCACGCCGACGTCGTCCTCCTCCTGGGCAACCTGGCGCTCCCTCGTCTCCAACAGCTCCAGATCGAGGTTGCGCTCGGCAGTCTCCAGCGTCAGCGCTTCCTCACGCCTCCGGAGTTCCTCCTCTTCAGTGGGCCCTCCCTTCAGCAGTGCGAGGGCGGATCGGCGCAGCTCCACCTGCTGCTCCAGGGAGTTGCACCAACCTTGGAGCTCCCACGCGCGCTCCTCCGCAGCTTCGCATCGCTTGTCAGCCTCTTGAGCTTCGTCAAGGGCTTGGGAACAGGCTCCCAAGAGGCCGCCAAGGACACCTCGACCTTGGCGTTCTCGAGGTCACGCTGGTGGCGCACGAGACCAACAGCCGCCTTCAGCTTGCACTGCTCCTCGACCAGCCTCAGGCCTTCAGCTTCGAGATGCCCGTCTTCAGCCACTAGCTCTGCGCCGAGCTGGCTCACCGCATCGACTGCCCTTCGGAGGAACTCTTGGCGAAGAACTCTGCGCTCCCGCGCACGCCCAAGCACGTCGTCAGTACCATCCTCCGCCGTCGACGCCAGTGGAGGGCCTTGGGGCGGTTCGCCCCCTCTCGGCAGGGGGCTGGGGGCTGGAGCCCCTGCGATCGCCAGGCGGGCACCGCGAGAGACCCAACCTGGCGTCGATCCACCTCCCTCTGGGGACCCGAAGATCGGCTTCAGCCACTCGCCGCCGATGATCAATGAAGGAGCTCCGGGCAAGCTAGATGTGCCCAGGAAGAGCTCACGAGGGAAGAGCGGTGCGACGGCAGGATCAAGACGCGCCGCAGGACGGCCTGCCTCTTCAGCCAAACTTGCACCCAAGGCGGCGCGCGAACCCGAGGCAGCTAAGGTTGGTGACGGAGGAGGAGCCTGAGGGAGCGGCTCCTCAGCTGGCTCTGCGGGCTCGTCGAAGGGAATCCTGAAAGGCCACGGTCAGCAAAAAGAGAGGCAGACAAGGACCATGAGAAGAGAGACTTACTCGTCCATGGCGAAGTACTTCCTGTGCTTCAACGGGCGGTGCGGGCGCTCATCACCGTCGGAAGCCTCCTTCCTCTTGCGAAGGGCTTCGAAATCTATGGGGAATCGGCCCAAGCTCGCGACGTGAGGGCCGGCGCGCGGCATAGGAGCCGAAGCATCAGGCCAACCTGCATCAGGAGCACCAGCCAGAGGTGATCAATCAGACACCACCTCTTGGTGGCTTGACGGGGTCTCGGGGGCTTCTGCCTCGGGAGCGGCAGGCCGTGTTCCCTCATCAGCCACCACCTCACGGGAGGTACCATCAGCTCCGGAGGATGTCGCCTCGGGAGCCCCACGCGCCATCAGCACCTCGACGTCAGGCCCCTCGGCTCCCGCCAATCCTTGCCTCCCTGCAATGACTCCTGAGGCAAGGTCAACGCAGGCAGACGGGGGAAGGACCACGGCAACCGGATTCTCGCAAGGTCCCACAGGGTTGGCTGGGCACAGCCCCCATTCGTCGAAACAAGGCATCTGCCTCGCGAAGTCAACCCTGTGTTTGCAAAGATACAGCAAGGCGCCCCCATGGCCGATGCTACCAGGAGAGGGGTCGCCCGTCAGGACCAGCAGCACCTTCTTCAACATCTCCGGCGCGAGATCCCCTTCCTGGAGCCTCATACGGTCCTGGTGACCGGTGTAAGTCCACATTGGGCGGGAATGGCGCTGGAGAGGAGCAATGCGGCGCCGGAGGAACTCCTTCACCACCTTGGGCACCGTCACCCTGAGCTTCCTCAACCTCTCAAAGCAACGCCAGGTGAAGGAAAGTTGGGGGCTCGTGAGTTCTTCGTGATCCCATCCAGGATTGGGAATAGCAGGCAGCGTTGGGTGCGCGAGCAGGGGGCTGGGCACCCCAACGTCCACGTACAGCCACCGCTCCCGGAACCCGCTCGCAGAAGGTGGGAGGATAAAATCGACCCCTGAGGCGGCCGTCTCCGGCACGGCCTGGAAGCTCACGCACCCCGAACACTGGGAGGGATCGGTCAAGCGCAGCGAGAAGAAGTGGCGCAGAAGGGCAACGGAAGGAGGAATCCCCACCATGGCCTCACAGACGAAGGCGAAGACAGCGAGTAGAGCAATGGATTGGGGGCCAAGATGCATCATGTGGATCTGGTAATGGGAAAGCACCGCATTGAAGAAGGCGGAAAAGGGGGGAACCAGGCCTGCCCACAAGGCATCAGCGAAGAATCGGACCTCCGTGACGACCCTGTCGAAGGAGGCGTGGGACGCGGGCAAGACCATCGTCTTCCCGCACTCACTGAAGCTGGAGGCAAGCGCGGAGCAGACCTTCTCCAGGGACTCCAGGTTGAGTATGAGCGATTTGTCGATGGCGGGAGCTACCGCCGGGGGCGTGCTGGATGAGGGCACATGTTTCTTCCCCTTATCCTTTTTCGTTGGCGCCATAGCACTTGGACGGGGGAAGAGTTCGAGATGGATTGGAGATGGAAGCAGAGGCTCGAGGAGGAAAGAGGAGCAAGAAGTGCGCAGGCAGCGAAGGAAGGATAACCGTGTACAAATTTCATGGCCGCCTAGCCAGGCGCATAATGAGGGAGCGTGGGGAAGCGGGGACGCCCACATCCCATCAACCGCCACGTGGCGCCCAAGGCCGCAGGCTGATGGGGCCCGCGGCGCTCCGCACTTGCCCCTTCACTTCTCCGCTAAGCCAAGTCCGAGCGCGCCTTGGGCCCGGGGGCTACTGTCGGCGTTCAGGGAATGGGGGTCCCCAGACTTGCCTGCCTGCGGCGTGGCTCAAGTGGTGGCCCAGTATGGCCCATCTTTGTCAGCACAAGACTCAAGACCCTCGCGAGGGGACAGGCCTCGCGGGGCGGACGACGCAAGGCTTCCTCAGGGACAGCCTCGCCAAGCAGGCTCTCGAGGAGGCGGAGAGATCAAGGCAGGGTACCTCGCGAGGTGCTCGTGACGAAAGCCATGACGATCGAGGCCGGGCGGGCGCCAGACGGGCGCCGGCCTGTGCAGTGTCCTTGTTTCCTCTTTGGTGCAAAAGGGACAAGCACAGACGTGGAGTACCGAGGCATCAGGCAAAGGTTGCCATTTCAGTGCAACGAGACCAAGACCAGCGGGGCAGCAAGATGGAGGTCACCGTGGAGCCCAAGACGGCGTCATCGCCGGTGCTTTTTGCAGCCGAAGACCAACTTTAGTCAGGGTAACTTGTACTAGATGTTCCCCTTTGAAATGGCCGTTGTTGGCGCCCTTCCCGCTCAATATTTGGGGAGAGGCCCAGGGCCTCTATAAATAGAGCTAGCCACCACAAAGTAGAGGCATCTGGAAGAGACGTTCAGCAGAGAGAGAGAGAGAGAGAGAGGGAGAGGTGATCGAACTCACCCAAGCAGTTCATCGCGCCAGCTCAAGAACACCTCTCGCGAGGCCATTCTTCCCTTGTACTATTCATCATCAGCCCTAGAGGCAATCCACCACACCACACACTGGAGTAGGGTATTACACCACAACGGTGGCCGAACCAGTATAAATCTCGCGTCCCTTGTGTTGTTCATCGTTTTCGGCTTAGATCTCACGAGGCGATCGGACGTAGATCGGTAGGGGAGAGATCTTCGTGCGCACCCCAGAGTTCGAACCTTAAGGGTCTGCTGGAACCCAACATCCGACAGGGTTGAATACTCTACCCTCAAAAACTGTTGCGATCCCCTATACTTGTGGGTTATCAAGCATCGCCGTGGTGACCAGGCGTGTGGCAGGATGCATACAAGTGGAAGTACGCAATGCAGCAGTCGAACCAAAGGTTGGGCGCTTCACATCAAAGCACGGGAAGTCGTACTTGGTTAGCTTGACGGTGTACTCCTCCACTTGGTCGTAGTGGACACCGCGTGCCGTAGTGTGCGCTGCAGCCTGGCCCATGCTGGCGAACAGCAGAGATGGCCGCGTGGGAATGAACGGTGCTCCAACATTGGTGAGGCGCGCCAATGGACCTTGAATGAGTAGCCCGCATTGTTACTCCAGTGATGTAATGGAAGATGTCTGGGGCTCGCTGAGGGAGTCCTGAATTAGAGGGTCCTCGGCTTGCCGGCCTATCCCCTATGGGCCGGACTATTTGGCCATGTTGCCAATACTAGGGGGCCGAACTATGAGGAAGACCCCGTATCTGGACATGAAGCTTTCTGATGCCTTGGTGTGTCCACCAAGTCAAGATAAGAAGATTCGATGTGTTTATTCCTTTCTAGTAACTGACTATGTGTAACCCTAGTACCCCTGGTTTCTACATAAACCAAGGGGTTTAGTCCGTGGAGGCTAGAACAACAACCATCATCCAATACAAAAAAATACACTTCCGCGATGATGCGTGTTTGTCACAGTAGGTCGCATTTTTTGTCATGCATGTACATCCATGACGATTTTATGACAGAATGAAGATAGTCATACCTGTGCTGTGATAGAAGTGTTCCATGACATTACCAAAATTATCATAACGGAAGTTTCCACTTCCATGACGATAAATCGTGCGTCACAGAAGTGCTTTCGTCAAGGCTGACCGACACGTGGCATCCACCGTAACGGAATGCCGTTAAGCTATCGGGTCGGATTTTGGATCCGATAACCCGTTAACAGCCCTGACCAATGGGGATTTTCCATGTGTAAAATCATTATTGGCTGGAGGAAACACGTGTCGGCTCACCGTTGGGACAGATGTCATCCGCTCATTGGACCGAAGGCGCCTATGATACAGCGACATGTGGCACGGCCCAACAGAGGCCCATTCCTGTGAAAAGGCCGGCTTGTTTGACTTGGTCAAAAGGTGGCGGGCCGGCCCACGGAAAGCCTGTTAACGGCATGCTCGCATATAGCCCATTTACAGCCCGCTAACCCAGGGCCCGTTACGCCCTATCCAAATTAGGCTCAATAGCGTCATCTGGGTCGTCTAATATGATTCCAGCCCGTTTTAACTTCCGGCCCATGTGTGGCCCATGACTTCTTTCGGCCCATATGAGGCCCTTTGTAACTCTTGGTCCATTAACGGCCCGTGGTGAAACTGGCCCATAATGAACAGTGTATCACTTTATACCCATTAACGGCCCGTTATTCTATTGGGCCGTTTCCAGCCCAAGTTATCTTTCGGCCTTCTCAGGGCCCATTGATTCTTGGACTCATTTGCAGCATTCGGTTACATACGGCACGTTACTGTCATTTTCTACTTGTGGGCCAAATTCAGCCCGTCGTTACAGTCGGCCCGTTTGCGGACCATTAATACGTTGGGCCGTTTTCATGTCAAAAAAACCCATTGGGCTTTTATCAGAGAGTTATCAAATACGGTCTATTAATGGCCCATTATGGTCCACGATAGTATGGCCCATGATTGGCAAAATGATGATACGCCCCGTAGAAGGCCCATGGATCCTACGGCCCGTATGAGGCCCATGGATAGAATGGCCCATAGAAGGCCCATGGATCGTACGGCCCGTAGAAGGCCCATGGACCCTACGACCCGTAGAAGGCCCATGAATCCTAAGGCCCGTATAGAAGGCCAAAGGATCCTACGGCCCGTATAGAAGGCCAATGGATCCTACGGCCGGAAGAAGGCCCATGGATCATACGGCCTGCAGGAGGCCCATGGTTACAACAGTCCGTGTGTTGCCATCATTATTTTGGCCTAGTTACCAAAAATAGGCTATTGTGGCCACTAGAAAAACACAGAAAAAGAACTGCAGTGATTACAAGCAAACAACTAAACAAGACAATAAGGAAATAAATAAGCAAGCAAATAACGCTAGCCTATTACTGCTATTACACATATTACATCCACTGGGCATCAAAGTTCGCCACCAGTGCAAATATAGGGAACAAAGCAGCATATTACATACACTGGCCGTCAAAATTGGCCACGATTGCAAATAAACGCTGACAAAACAAGAGCATAAGCGAAACAACTTCAGAAGAGCTCAAGAAACGTTATCCTGGGTATCCACCATGCTGGCAATAAGCTTAGCAATCTTATTAGCTTTGTCCTATTTGGCGCTAAAATCCTCCAACGCTTGCTGTTGCACCAGAAAGTATGCATCTGAATGCTCCAAGGACTTCCGCAGTCCTTCCGCTTCTTGTCGTAGCATAGCTGATCGATGTCTTTCAGCTTGTAGTTGAGACTAAAGAAACCGAACAGATTTAGACAATGAGTTTGAATAGCTTGTGCAAGCGGTAGTGGCCAGTAACTCGAACACTAAACCAAGACAAGACTTTGGGGTTGTCTCGCTGTCTTCAAGATAGTCTTCCTTAGCTGTTTTATCAGCTTTGTTGGAGATCAACAAGGATGTGTCACTATCCTGAACCTTATTTGCATTACTTCCTTTACCATTGCTTAATAAGGCACTCTTCCCAAATATTCTTTCAGCATTCTAAAAGAAGAAACAAGCATACACATAACAAGTTTAGCATGTACCAGTATATGAAACTCATTTCGGTGAACCAGTTCATTAGTAAGGTGGACAGGATTAAAGTACCAAGTCTTCTATTGCCAAGTACTAGTACATAATAAAAGCATCAAACAAACATATATCTATGTCCTATGGTCACTGCATTGTCTTGCCAAATCAAAATAGAGACACGGTTCAAATCATATCAGTTCAAGACAAAGCAGCAGTGAAAGAATACAAAGCGTGGGAAACTACACAGCACAACAAGATTTCAGATGGGTACCACGGGTCTACATGTACAACAACACTATTGGCTCTGTTGTGGTGCTAGTGCATGATATGAAAGTCAACTGTATACACAATTGAAATTGAAATCAAAAGAGCTATTGATAAGAGCAAACCTGTTAAAGAAACATGCGTGAATATACCTGCTGTGCCATTGGAGTTTCGATTGGATCCTTCAATTTAAAAATAAGTTTGTATGAGTAAATACAGTGATACAAGAGCAAAGCAATCATAGTTAAGAAAGGCGCGCCTAAGCGAGCGCTTAAGCGCGCCTAGGCTCTAGGCGTTGGCAAAACGCATTGCGCATAACTACGCTTAATCTGTGCATAACTGCGCATAAGCATGCGCTTTGGTCAGTAAAGCACAAGGCGGTGGCAAAACGCACAATTAACGCCTAGCGCTTTTTTGAACTATGATAGCAATGGAATCTTAAATTAGAATAGTTGTTCTTCATGTTTAGGCACTTGTTCTACATGAACAGAGTACAGTAAGATGCAAGAATATAATACTTAAAAATAGAAAATGAGCTCATAGACCTTACCACATTCTTGGTTCGGGACCAGTACAGAACAAGGCGTTCCCGGTCATCGTCTAGTAAATGTGTCTCAGGAGAACATAAAGGAATTTGATGAGTTTCTTTGCCGGTGAAGTACGTTTTCTTCAGGTAATTCCGATACTGCCACCAAGCATTCTTGAAGATAGCAGAGGTATTAGCACAGGTTACCTCATCCTGAGTTTCCTAATCGATCCTTCTCTATAGAGAAAAATGGGAAAATTTGTTGTATTATAACCATCATGGAGGTAGGATGTATGGGACGAAGCAAAGTAATTGCCATGAATAACATTACATACACATAAATCCTGGACAAACACCTGCAACTGGCATTTTCCTTCATCTTCAGTATAATGTTTCCAAGATGGGAAGATACGCACATACGATTTAACAATATAAAATGTGATAGATGCTAAACTACGACTAGCTGGTTGTGCTTCCTCCACACGAATAGGCATAATATCTGGTGGACTTGGGGTTCGCCGTGATAGTACTGGCCCTTTGGGCACTGGAGCTGCCTTACTAACTGTTCTTATTTGGGAGCTCTGTGGTGGAGATGGTGCTGTGTCAACAGGAACTGGGTTACTATCGGCTGGGGTTGGGGTTAGATTGGGTGAAGCTGGTTCTCAGTCCATCGCATGAGGGGTACAATTTACGAGAGTTTGGATTATGTGTGGTAGGGCTGGTTCTTGTGCATGTACAACCGGGTGCTATCTCCACCAAGAGGTAGCACTGCTTTTACTGAAGACCGTGTTTTTATTCCGCTGAATCTGGCATCACCGCTCCAATTCAAATGGCTGATAAACAGAAACATAGTTGAATGTACGTACATTGTATGAGAGACAGATGCAATAGATAGTGTGGAAAAAAGTGGGCATGAAATAGTTGACATGTATATTGTTTAACTAAAACGGATAGCATGACATAATTTCACATATATGATGTCTATCTAAACTGGATAGCATAACATAACATAATTCAAAGATATGATGAATAACTAAATAGGATCGCATGACATAATTCACCTACATGTTATCTAAGTAATCAGGATCGCATCATTTAATTCACATATGTGATTTATATGCTAAATAGTGGGCATTTGATATGATGTCTGAACTAAGAACATGGTGTTGAATATTGTGTATATGATGTCTAAACTATGCAATGCAAGACACCGTATGCATGATATGAGCAGTATAACTGTGCCAAGTTAGAGCATACACCTCAGTGGGGGAATAGGACTGGTCATCTGTCTCTAAATCCATCTCTGAGGAGCTATCGGGGCCCAACAAGAGATCTGCTTCGACAGGTAGCACTGTCTGCTCTGAAGGCCTTGTTTTCACTCTAGATTTTTCCATCTTCCACCCAAATGGCTAATTCACAGGAAGGGTAGTTTAATGTACAAACATTGTCGACAAATGGAAATGTAATGAAGAAAAGGATGGGCAAGATATCATTCAAATATATGATGCCTAGTTAAATAGCATGGCATTGCACATTTCACATATATTATGGCTGGCTAAAAGACATGAGATTGCATAATTCCCATATATGATATAGAAACTAAACAGGTGGCATTACAGAACATGTCTAAACTAAGCAGATGACATATATGATGTCAAAAGTAGGCACTGCAAGGCAACATATGCATGATATGACTGAGATCATCATGCCAAGGTAGAGCAAACACCTTGGGGGTAAATAGGAGTGGTCAGCGGCGTCTGAATGCGCCTTAGAACAGATATCTTCTATGGATTACAATTCGGAGAGGGGTGGGGAGGGTTTGCCATTGAACCCACCATGGAGCGATGTCTGCATCACATTGTATTGCCGCGCAAAACTCTTCTCTTTTTCTCTACATGTTCAGCATGACTGTGTACAATATCTGACGTGCATATGAAAAAAATATGGTGAGATTATTTAAGGAGAGCATGCAGAAATTTAGAGTGATGGTAACAACTAGTGGATGGATCCAAAAATAATGATAGCAGACTGATGATTGCTATAAATTAATAAAAAGACAGATGATGATTGCTTTACTATTTGTTTCCCACCCAAGATGAACAACATAGGCATACCCTAGGTGAACCAGATATTAGACAGACATACTATTCATTGTTGCCTCGATATGTGACCCACAACTAATTTAGAACTCAAGTTTGAACATTAATTTGGACCTGACTTGGGAGTCCAGGAGCTGAATAGGACAATAAAGTAGCAGGTAAGTTTAAGCAATGCATAACATAAGCAGAAACAAAAGCGTGCGACCTCTCTTGTGGACCCGTGTACTCCTCAGGTTCATCTGCTGAGTCGATGATGGTGATGCTGTTGCGGTGGGTCTTGGCGGCGGGGAAGGAGATCTGAGGCGGCGAAAGGCGGTCGAGTCGTGATGTTTGGTTTGGTGGATGCTTCATCGATGGAGCAGCTCGGTGAGGTGGACGACGTCGCGGTAGGAGCAGGACAAACCACACAAAGTTCCCTTCGACACGCACATGGCTCAAGTAATTACTGTAAGGGCTCATTTGGCTTGCATGATTCTTAAAACGCAGGATAGGAAAAACACCGGAATAGGATAGGAAAATGCACATGGTAAATAGAGCATTTGTAAACACAGGATTTCTGTCAACTTGGGTGTTTGGTTTACAGGAATTGGAAGAGCAGAGGAATGCAGAGAAACATGGCCAAAATAAAGTGAAACCATATGAAAGTGTGTACAGTTAGAATGTTATTCTGACACTAATGCACTTGGTCTTGTTTTCATGCATAGGATTTTGAAAAGTAGGACCAGGTGGATGTTTTGCTTCATTCCTTTCAACAAAATGCATGAATAATTGAATAGTAGAGTGCCATTGGAAAATTCCCTATTGCTATGTTTTCCCGTTGAACCAAAATAGCCCTAATGGATCAACGTGAATGTATAGTAATAAGTGATGCAACAAGTGTACAACCTCTTTGACATAGCCGTGTCGACCTCAGCATCATTGGGTTGGTCGCAGAAGCAGTTGAGGCAGAGGTGGCTGTAGGAGGTGTGGAGCAAGATCTGAGGAATCTGTAGACGGCGTCCAGGGCACTGCTGTGTTGTGATGGACCGTTCTGTCGTTGGAGCAGCTCCGGTGAGCCGTAAGACGTCAAGGCTGAGGCAGCACAAGACAAACATTGTCAATCTCAAGTGGGATTCTAATAGCATCTCCAATAGATGATGTAAAATGGATGTAAAATTTGCATCACCAAAAACCACCTGACCACAACAGATGAGGTAAAAACTGTTGACTCTGAACTTAACTGTCAAACTGAAATTTACTGTGGAATCTGAATGCTACTGTCGAAACTAAACACAATGGTAGCAGAGAGGCACTTGACATGTAGTTTAGGGAGGGCCTGCAGTTCATCTTCAACTGCACCCCGAGCAGCCGCCCACCACCGGCCGAACTGCTGCCCAGCGCCGCCTCGCTGCCCGAAACAACTTCGCACCCGCCCCAGCCAGCCCTCTAGGCCCCGCCCCCACCCTGAACCCTAAGATAGATAGTGGGGTAGCTCTCCGTGAGCCCTCGTCCCCTTGGGGTGGTTCTTCCTTAACTCCGTGAGCCCCCAACCCCTGAAAATCGATGACCCAAAAGTCGATTCAGTCATCAAGTGTGGCTTAATCGAGCAGAGCAAAGCGGACGAAGCGAGGGAGAGCAGCAGCAAGCGGCGGCAATGGGCGAAGCGAGCGATCGGCGAGAGCCGAGCAGCAGCAGCATGCGAGCGAAGCGAGAGCCGAGTAGCAGCAGCAGATCTGGCTGGTATGGACGCCGCCGCTGAAGGGGCCTCGCACTGGGGGAGAGCCGCTGTGGAGATGTCGCCCACGGCGCCGGCTTCAAGGTAGCCACTCCATAGGGGTACGGGATGGAGCATCGTCTGCGCTGGGAGGTCGAGTTAAGGAGAAGGTGCGATGCGATGAGTGTACAACCCCTTTGATGGCGCCGAGTAGGCCTCGGCTTTGTCCGAGGAGTCGGTGAGGATGTTGCGGTTCCGGTGCAGCAGGTTAAGGCGGTGCTGTGGGGATGGAGCAGCCGCGATAGACGAGGCGATCGTCGGAGCAGCTCCTTGGAGGTGGAAGACGGGGCGGCTGAACCGGCGGGACGGCGAGATGGATGACGGATCCTCATCCGGGGAGGTGGACGAGGGACGTCGAGCTGTTGCGGTGGACGACATCGTTGGGGAAGAGGCTCCGGCTGGGCTGCGGTGACGTGGCGGACGGAGGAGGGTGGGGTTTCGCGGCTGGAGCGAAGAGGTTATGGCGGCCTGGGATTTCGAATGGGGAAAAGGGGGCGATGGGAGGGGTGAAGCATGACTTAGGGACGCGCTTGTCCAAAATGTAGGGTGTGTTACAAAAGTACCCCCCACCGATATGAACTAGTGGCCCTTTCGGCTCAGGGTTAGAAGGGGGATTTCGCATGTCGGGATTTGGCATCTGGAGGGAGTTTTCGCGCGCGTTGTAATTTCGGGATAGCAAGGCGCGGGTTGTGAAGGCGCCAGTTTTGGGAGCACGATATCTGAATTTTCGGGATATAACAAGACGCGGGTTGAATTTTAGGGACAAGCCTAACATGTAGTAATATTGTACTTGTGCGTACCAAATCAATTCGCACTTCCCTCAACCAAAAAGAAAATGAAAAAATAAAACTATTCAAACCACACAAAGAGAGAGTCTTGCCCGTTTTACTATACAAATGCTATTCAAAGCTACTCCCTCCTTCCATCTATATAGGGCCTAATGCGTTTTTCGATGCTAACTTTGACCAAATATGAGAGCAATAATATATGACATGCAAATTACACCAAGCACACCGTTAAATTCGTCTGTGAAAGGTTCTTTCGATGATATAATTTTCACATTGTGCATGTCATGTACTATTAATCTTGTCAATAGTCAAAGGCGATCTTAAAAATCTCATTACGCCCTATATACATGGAAGGAGGGAGTATGAATCCATGTTATGTCAGATTAAATTTTTTCGCTTGCTGTATAATGCATGTAACCTACTCATACCAACATTTTAGTGCATTCGAAATGTCTATACTACCGCTGCAATTCGAACTAAATTTGAATTCGTTTCTCTATTTCAATAAGAATCTACAATCATGATTGTTGCCAACTTCAACCATCATTCGTGTATTACCTTAATAACACACCACATGATTACTACAGAGATAGATATGAACTATATGTACTACATGAACTTGAATTCTATTTTTTGAATACACTTGATGTTGATTCCAAATAATAGTACATTTGATGTACTAACTATATATTCATAATCTAAACCATGTTCCATACGTACACCGTGTTTATCACACAAAGTATAGTGCCCCGCCCCCTACATTATGACAAGTATTTAGACTTGAGTTGCAAAAGCCACACATTAGCCCAAATTATAATCAATGTTCTACATTATGATATCTTCTTCAAGTATCCGTATCCACTTTTTTATAATGAATTATGATCTTTGTTCGTCTTTTACACCTTCACGATCCTCTTCTATTTGTAGCTAGCTAGCACTAACTTTCTATCGTGCATGCACATGCCCGCCCCCCTCTCACACACCGTTAGCGTCCCCTCCATGGTGCACGTTTATTATTTCTCTTTAGGTCGTCCACCAGCGGTGTGTGTAGGCCCCCGGCTCCTTCTTTCCAGCACACACCGGTCGATATACCTCTCTAGCCAAGTGTGCCTACAACAAACACATATATACTTCCCCTCTTCTCTTCTCATCGTCCATGCCCCCATATGTCCAATACGATTCCACGCAGGTGCACACTCCTGCCCCTCTTTTCATTTATCACATACTCACACACTCCTCTCCCCTCGACATGGTAGGCCTCTTGCACCACCTCCTAGCCACACCCTCTCCCCCTGTCTGCCTCGCTGGACCTTATTTGCTTCTAACACATGCAGGCGTGTATATGAACTGATCTCCCTACATATAGCCAGGTCGACTATAATTCGTTTTCACCAAGCACCGATACACTTACCTTGCTAGTTATGTCTCTCCTTTTCTCGGACACACGACGGTTGATCTTCCTATGTAGTTATGTATGCTTACCACAACCATATCTTCTCCCCTCATCATCCTTGAATAACTCCCGACCCGTCTCTCCCACGCACGTGCATAGACAGACAGACATCCCCCGTCCTCTCTTATTGATATTGCACTCACACCCTCCATTTGTCTAGCAGGCCTCTCCCACCATTTGTGAGATGCCACTCCATCACCAACCCTCTGACGCTCTACCTTTGTCTTTTTCCCAACCTTATTCCTCTGCTACACATATCCATGGATGTCTATCGATCTCCCTCAATACATAGCTAGGTCTCTCTCCTTCCCCACACATATACTAGTCGACCGGTCTCTACCCCCCCCCCCCACACACACACCAATAGTCGAATGTTGTAGGTAGGTATCCATGCCACGGAGAAGAACTGCACCTCTGCCCTCTCAATCCAGTAGGCCAGCCGCCCTGTATCTTTGACGTGGGCAAACACAAATTCGATGGCACTCTTTATTGATCGCACGGCCACACACTTCATCCCTGTTTTCATTTCTATCGATATCTCACATCCATGACTCAAGTTTCACACACATTGCATACGTTACCTTTTTCTAATTGAGATATCATCAACACATTGCATCTGTTTCGCACAAACCATCTCTCTCACACCCACCCACGTACGTACCTGCACCTAAATAAGAAGTGCACGCAGGATGCACGTACTCGCATCTCGTTCCCGGCCATACCCACACGGGTACACGGTGGAGTTCGTTTCTGTACGAAAAGGCAGCCCACGTGATAATTTGACGCGTGTAGCGGTTGTTTACTCGAAGGATGGTCGGGTACCACGCCTAGAATATAAAATTATTGCCGTGGGGAAAATGGAAAAATGGGTTTGTCTTTCGTCACACCATCTCACACAAGGCCGCTGATGACCCACAAGTACAGGGGAACTATCGTAGTCCTTTCGATAAGTAAGAGTGTCGAACCCAACAAGGAGCAGAAGGAAATGATAAGTGGTTTTCAGTAAGGTTTTCTCTGCAAGCACTGAAATAGTAGGTGATAGATAGTTTTGTGATAAGATAAATAGTAACGAGCAAAAAGTAAATAAAGTAAATAAAGTGCAGCAAGATGGCCCAATCCTTTATGTAGCAAAGGATAAGCCTGGACAAATTCTAATAATGAAGAAGGAGCTCCCGAGGACACATTGGGAATTATCGTCAAGCTAGTTTTCATCACGTTCATAAGATTCGCGTTTGGTACTTTGATAATTTGATATGTCGGTGGACCGACACTTGGGTACTGCCCTAACATGGACAAGCATCCCACTTATGATTAACCCCTATTGCAAGCATCCGCAACTACAAAAAGGAGTATTAAGGTAAACCTAACCACAACATTAAACATATGGGTCCATATCAACCCCTAACAAAGCAACGCATAAACTAGGGTTTAAGCTTCTGTCACTCTAGCAACCCATCATCTACTTATTACTTCCCTATGCCTTCCTCTAGGCCCAAGTAATGGTGAAGTGTCATGTAGTCGACGTTCACATAACACCACTAGAGGAGAGACAACATACATCTCATCAAAATATCGAACGAATACCAAATTCACATGACTACTAATAGCAAGACTTCACCCATGTCCTCGGGAACAAAGGTAACTACTCACAAAGCATATTCATGTTCATAATCAGAGGGGTAATAATATGCATAAAGGATATGAACATATGATCTTCCACCAAGTAAACCAAATAGCATCAACTACAAGGAGTAATCAACACTACTAGCAACCCACAGGTACCAATTTGTGGTTTTGATACAAGATTGGATACAAGATATGAACTAGGGTTTTGAGATGAGATGGTTCTGGTGAAGATGTTGATGGAGATTGACCCCCTCCCGATGAGAGGATCGTTGGTGATGACGTTGGTGATGATTTCCCCCTCCCAGAGGGAAGTGTCCTTGGCAGAACAGCTCCACCAGAGCCCTAGATTGATTCCACCAAGGTTCCGCCTCGTGGCGGCGGAGTTTCGTTCCGTAAGCTTGCCCACAATTTTTTCTAGGTGAAAACTTTTCATATAGCAGAAGATGGACATCGGAGGCCCACCAGGGAGTCCAGGAGATAGGGGGCGCGCCCTACAGGGGGGGCGCCCCCTGTCTCCTGGATAGGGTGTCGGCCCTTGTCCTATTTCTTTTGCCCAAAAATTCTTATTAAATCTGAAAAGTTGTTTCGTGGAGTCTCGTGTCTTTTGGAGTTGTGCGAAATAGGTTTCAACATTTGCTCCTTTTCCAAATTGAATTCCATTCTGCCGCATTCCCCTCTTCATGGTAAACCTTGTAAAATAAGGGAGAATAGCCATAAGTATTGAGATATAATGTGTAATAACATCCCATAATGCAATAAATATTGACATAAAAGCATGATGCAAAATGGACGTATCAACTCCCCCAAGCTTAGACCTCGCTTGTCCTCAAGCGGAAGCCAAATCGAAAAATATGTCCACATGTTTAGAGATAGAGGTGTCGATAAAAATAAAATACGGACATGAGGGCGTCATGATCATTCTAATAACTGCAACATATATGGATTTTGTCATATGATTTCCAATGTTCAAGTAATAAGCAATTCACAATGTCAAGTATGGTTAAAAACTTCACTGGGAACTAACAAACTATAATCTCAGTCATTGAAGCAATTACAATTTATCGTAACATCAGAAAGAGTTAATAATAGAGCTTTTCAGCAAGCTCACATACTCAACTATCTCGTAGTCCCCTATAATTGTTAACACTCACGCAATACTTGTGTTTATAGAGTTTCAGCTGGACACTAAGAAAGATAATGGCTTATTGTGTTGCCTCCCAACGTATTCACCTTTAGGTGATGTCAACAATAATAGCCTATGCCAACTTACAACCAATTGGATATATGTATCATGTTCTTTCAAACACGAGGAGCTTGTCAAAGGATCAAATGAAAAAGGGAAAGGTGAGGATCACCTTGACTCAAGCATAAAGTAAAACATAAAGTAAAAGATAGGCCCTTCGCAGAGGGAAGCAGAGGTTGTCATGTGCGTTTAGGGTTGATGCATGAAATCTTAATGCAAAAGAACGTCACTTTATATTGCCCCTTGTATGTGGACCTTTATTATGCAATCCGTCGCTTTTATTACTTCCACAACAAGTTCGTACAAAGCTTATTTTCTCTGCACTAATAAGTCATACATATTTAGATTGCAATTTTTATTGCTTGCACCGATGACAACTTACTTGAAGGATCTTACTCAATCCATTGGCAGGTATGGTGGACTCTCATGGAATAACTGGGCTTAAGGGTATTTGGAAGCACAAGTAGTATCTCTACTTGGTGCAAGAATTTGGCTAGCATGAGGGGGAAAGGCAAGCTCAACATGTTTGGAAGGTCAATGACAATATACTTTAACTGAGATGTCGGAAAACATAAACCAATACGTTGTCTTCCTTGTCCAACGTCAACTCTTTTAGCATGTCATACTTAATGAGTGCTTCACAATCATAAAAGATGTCCCAGATAATATATTTATATGTGTACCCCTCTTTCCTTATTACTTCCTATTAATTTCAACGATGACCAATGCTACGTTCATCAACTCTCAACAATTTTTATGCCTCATACTTTGTATGTGTGAAGTTATCACTATCCATAAGATCAATATGAACTCTTTTGTTCTTTCTACTTTTTCAAGATCATAGCAACATAGCAAAGCCCTTGACTCAACACTAATCTTTATTATAGATAGCACACGGACTCGATTACATAAAGAGATCACAAAGCAAAACTCAAAACTACTTGATACCAAAACTTCAATCTACTAGATCAAGATATTACTAAAGGGATCAAACTAAACAAAACGGTAAAGATAGGAGTGTGATGGTGATACGATACCGGGACACCTCCCCCAAGCTTGGCAGTTGCCAAGGGGAGTGCCCATACCCATGTGATTATTTCTTCGGAGGTGGTGAAGTAGGAGTTGTTGATGATGTAGGCTTGTCGTCCGTCTTCCAAGGCATAGGATCTCCATCATAAAAGGATGATCGAGTCTCCGGGATCCTTAAATCTGCAGCCAAACTCATTCGCTTGAATCTATATTCATACTCACAGTTCTGGTTTTGCAGGTCATAAATCTGGGCTTATAGGTGCTCGATTTTCTCTTGAAGCTTGAAGATGGTCTCCCCAATGACTTTGGCATCCAGCTTGTGGTTGTTGGCGAACTCCGTGATCATCATCTGGTATGGCGTTGATTCCATGCTCCACCATCCCTTGACACTTGAAAACTTCTTGCTCCATGGCTTCGAGATTTGTCTCCACGCTCCCAGTACGCCTTGGTCCCTCCACATCGCGGATGTGCAACACCCCCTCACGCATCTCAATGGTTTGAGGGTGATGCAGCACCTCCGCGAGATAGGGGTTGATAACCCTCTCGAAAAACTTGTCCTTGGGAGCGCTTGGAGACGACATGATGCTCTAGATCTGAAACAGAAACAGCTCGAAATGAAAACAGAGGATATTTGCGTGATACGGTGGTCAAAACTTTCGGGAGTATAAATAATGAATTTTTACCGACCAAAATATGTAACATACAAGAAAACGGAGTCCGGGAGGCACACGAGGTGCCCACGAGAAAGGGGGCGCCCTACAGGGGGGACGCGCCCTCCTCTCTCATGGGAGCCTCGTGCCCCTTTTGGACTACTTCTTTCTTCCTAAAATCCTTAAATAATCCAAAACTGATAAAAATTGCCATTAGAGTTGTTTTGGAGTCGGTTTACCTACCGTACCACATACCTATGCCTTTTCGGAGTCTGGAACATTCTGGAAAGTGTCTCTTATGTATTCCTCAGGGGTTATGGTTTCAATAATATTAATTTCAACATTGATAGGATTACCTGAAATATAATGTTTAATTCTTTGACCATTTACCACCCTCGGGTTTGTGCCTACGAAGTTATTGATTTTTATAGCACCGGAACAATATAACTCCTCGATAGCGTAGGGACCTTCCCATTTTGAGTTTTCTTGCAAAAATCTTAAAAGAGAGTTGAACAATAACACATAATCTCCCATGTTAAACTCACGCTTCTGTATCCTCTTATCATGCTAGCGTTTGACTTTTTCTTTGAAAAGCTTGGCATTCTCATATGCTTGGGTTCTCCATTCATCAAGTGAGCTAATATGAAATAACCTTTTCTCACTAGCAAGTTTGAAGTCATAATTTAGCTCTTTAATAGCCCAATATGCTTTATGTTCAAGTTCAAGAAGTAAATGCATGCTTTTCCATAAACCATCTTATATGGAGACATACCCATAGGATTTTTGTATGCAGTTCTATAGGCCCATAATGCATCATTAAGTTTTTTGGAAAAATTCTTTCTAGATCTATTCACAGTCTTTTGCAAAATTAATTTGAGATCTCTATTGCTCAACTCTACTTGACCACTAGACTGTGGGTGATAAGGAGATGCGATTCTATGATTGACATCATACTGAGCAAGCATCTTACGGAAAGCACCATGTATAAAGTGTGAACCACCATCAGTCATAAGATATCTAGGGACTCCAAACCTTGGAAAAATAACTTCTTTAAGCATTTTAATAGAAGTGTTATGATCAGCACTACTAGTTGGAATAGCTTCTACCCACTTAGTAACGTAATCAACAGCAACTAAAATATGTGTATAACCATTGGAGGCAGGAAAAGGTCCCATATAATCAAAGCCCCATACATCAAACGGTTCAATAACAAGAGAATAATTCATAGGCATTTCCTGACGTCTACTAATGTTACCTATTCTTTGACATTCATCACAAGATACGACAAACTTACGAGCATCTTTGAAAAGAGTAGGCCAATAAAAACCAGCTTGTAGTACCTTGTGTGCAGTTCTATCTCCAGCGTGGTGTCCTCCATAGGATTCGGAGTGACACTTGCGTAGGATTTGTTCCTGTTCATGCTCAGCCACACAACGTCTAATAATACCATCTACTCCTTCTTTATAAAGGTGTGGATCATCCCAGAAGTAATGTCTTAAATCATAGAAGGACTTTTTCTTTTGCTGGTATGTGAAACTAGGAGGTATATATTTAGCCACAATGTAATTAGCATAATCAGCATACCAAGGAGCAATATGAGAAGCATTGACAACCGCTAATTGTTCATCAGGAAAACTATCATTAATAGGCAGTGGGTCATCAAGAACATTCTCTATCCTAGACAAGTTGTCTGCAACGGGGTTCTCAGCTCCCTTTCTATCAATAATATGCAAGTCAAATTCTTGGAGCAAGAGAACCCATCTAATGAGTCTAGGCTTAGCATCTTTATTTTCCATAATATATTTAATAGCAGCATGATCGGTGTGAATAGTAACTTTGGAATCAACAATGTAAGGTCTAAACTTATCACATGCAAAAACAACTGCTAAGAATTATTTTTTAGTAGTAGCATAATTTCTCTGGGCAGTATCAAGAGTCTTACTAGCATAATGGATAACGTTCAATTTTTCTTATCGACTCTTTGCCCTAAAACAGCCCCTACAGCATAATCACTAGCATCGCACATAATTTCAAAAGGTAAATTCAATCGGTGGTGAACAATAGGTGCGATGATCAAAGCCTTCTTAAGTCTTTCAAATGCTTCTACACAATCATCATCAAAGACAAAAGGAATATCTTTTTGCAATAAATTAGCCAGAGGCCCAGAGATTTTAGAAAAGTCCTTAATGAACCTAATATAAAAACCGGCAGGACCTAGGAAACTTCTTATACCTTTTATGTCCTTGGGACATGACATCTTTTCAATAGCATCAACTTTGGCTTTATCAACTTCAATACCTCTCTCGGAGATCTTGTGCCCCAAGACAATGCCTTCATTAACCATAAAGTGACACTTTTCCCAATTCAGGACGAGACTAGTGTCTTCACATCTCTGCAAAACTCGATCAAGGTTGCTCAAACAATCATCAAAAGAGGATCCATAGACGGAGAAGTCATCCATGAATACCTCACAAAAATCAGAAAATATAGCCATCATGCATCATTGAAAGGTAGCAGGTGCATTACATAAACCAAAAGGCATACGTCTATAAGCAAAAGTACCAAAAGGGCAGGTAAAAGTAGTTTTAGATTGATCCCCCGCTGAAACAGGTATCTGAGAGAAACTAGAATAACTATCTAGAAAGCAAAAATGTGTGTGTTTGGATAGCCTTTCTAGCATTTGATCAATAAAAGGTAAAGGGTAATGATCTTTCTTAGTGGCTTTATTTAACTTACGGAAATCAATTACCATCCTATAACCTATAATAATTCTTTGTGGGATCAATTCATCTTTATCATTAGGAACAATAGTAATACCTCCCTTTTTGGGGACACAATGGACCGGGCTTACCCATTCACTATCAGCAATGGGATAAATAATACCTGCCTCAAGGAGTTTTAGTATCTCCTTTCTTACCACTTCCTTCATTTTGGGATTTAATTGTCTTTGAGGATCTCTAACTGGTTTAGCATCTTTCTCCATTGAAACTTTGTGTTGGCATAATGTGGGACTAATGCCCTTAATATCATCTAGAGTATATCCAATAGCAGCGCTGTGCTTCTTTAGAGTTTTCAATAATGTTTCTTCTTCTTTCTCTGAAAGGTTAGCACTAATAATAACAGGATATATTTCTTTTTCATCAAGATAAGCATACTTAAGATTATCAGGTAATGGTTTGAGTTCAAACACGGGATCACCCTTGGGTGGAGGAGGATCCCCAAGAATTTCAATGGGAAGGTTATGTTTCAGCATAGGTTCTTGTTTAAGGAACACTTCGTCTATTTCTTCCCTTTCCTTCATAAACATATCATTTTCATGGTCTAGCAAATATTGTTCTAACGGATCAGTTGGAGGAAGCAATGGAAGCAAGACCAATAATTTCATCCTTACTAGATGATTCCTCTTCACGGTGTTGTCTACGAAATTTAGAAAAGTTGAATTCATGAGACATATCACATAGACCAATAGTAACTACATCCTTTTCGCAATCTATCCTAGCATTAACAGTGTTCAAGAAGGGTCTACCAAATATAATGGGACAAAAGCTATCTTGTGGGGAGCCAAGAACAAGAAAATCAGCAGGATATTTAGTTTTCCCACACAAGACTTCAACATCTCTAACAATTCCCATTGGTGAAATAGTATCTCTATTGGCAAGTTTAATTGTGACATCAATATCTTCTAACTCAGCAGGTGCAATATCGTGCTTAATTTTGTTGTATAAGTCAATAGGTATTGCACTAGCACTAGCACCCATATCACATAAGCCATGATAACAATGATCTCCTATTTTAACGAAATAACAGCGTGCCTACCACAGTCTATGTTTATCTTTAGCACAAGGTTTGGCAATTCTAGCAGTTTCATCACAGAAATAAATAACATGCCCATCAATATTATCAGACAAGAGATCTTTAACAATAGCAATATTAGGTTCAACTTTGATTTGCTCAGGAGGTGTATAAGTTCTAACATTGCTCTTACGAACAACAGTCGAAGCTTTAGCATGATCTTTTATCCTAACAGGAAAAGGAAGTTTTTCGACATAAGGAGTAGGAATAATAGGATCACTATATGTAATAGTCTTCTCTTCGACTGTAATAGGTGCAACTACTTTCCCTTCAACGGGAGGATTATATTTAAACCACTTCTCTTTAGGGAGATCAACGTGAGTAGCAAAAGTTTCACAAAAAGTAGCTACTATCTCAGAGTCAAGTCCATACTTAGAGCTAAATCCACGGAAAGCCTCGGTATCCATAAAAGATTTAACACAATCAAACTTAGGTGTCATACCTGACTCCTTACCATTGTCGTAACCCCAATCTTTAGAGTTGCGTTTAATTCTTTCCAATAAGTCCCATTTGAAATCAATAGTCTTCAGCATATAAGAACCAACACAGGAAGTATCGAGCAGGTTGTGATTATCAAGAGAAAGCCGAGCATAAAAATTCTGAATAATCATTTCCCGAGAGAGCTTATGATAGGGGCATGAATACAACATTGACTTAAGCCTCCCCCAAGCTTGAGCGATGCTTTCTCCTTCGCGAGGCCAGAAATTATATATGTAATTACGATCACAATGAATGAGATGCATAGGATAGAACTTCTGGTGAAATTCCAACTTCAATCGCTTATAATTCCAATATCTCGTATCATCACATAGCCTATACCATGTTATTGCATCTCCCTTCAAAGATAATGGGAAGACCTTCCTTTTGACAACATCATCGGGAATACCTGCAAGCTTAAATAATCCACAAACTTCATCCACAAAGATTAGGTGTAAGTCGGGATGCAATGTTCCATCTCCTCGAAAGGATTAGCTAGCAGTTTCTCTATCATACCCAAAGGAATCTCAAAGTGAATATTTTCATAAGGTTCAGTAGGTTGAGGAGCGTCTCTTTGCTCTTTTGGTTGGGGTGAAGATACCCCAAACAAGCCCCTCAAAGGATTAGTTGCCATAGTAACAAGTAACAAAAAAATTCAGCACACTATATAAATGTTTCCTTACCAAGTTCCACTCACCAAGAGCGCTACGCTCCCTGGCAACGGCGCCAGAAAAGAATCTTGATGACCCACAAGTATAGGGGATCTATCGTAGTCCTTTCGATAAGTAAGAGTGTCAAACCCAACGAGGAGCAGAAGGAAATGATAAGCGGTTTTCAGTAAGGTTTTCTCTGCAAGCACTGAAATAGTAGGTGATAGATAGTTTTGTGATAAGATAAATAGTAACGAGCAAAAAGTAAATAAAGTAAATGAAGTGCAGCAAGAGGGCCCAATCCTTTATGTAGCAAAGGATAAGCCTGGACAAATTCTAATAATGAAGAAGGAGCTCCCGAGGACACGTTGGGAATTATCGTCTAGCTAGTTTTCATCACATTCATAAGATTCGCGTTCGGTACTTTGATAATTTGATATATGGGTGGACCGACACTTGGGTACTGCCCTAACATGGACAAGCATCCCACTTATTATTAACCCCTATTACAAGCATGCAACTACCAAAAGGAGTATTAAGGTAAACCTAACCACAGCATTAAACATATGGGTCCATATCAACCCCTAACGAAGCAACGCATAAACTAGGGTTTAAGCTTCTGTCACTCTAGCAACCCATCATCTACTTATTACTTCCCTATGCCTTCCTCTAGGCCCAAGTAATGGTGAAGTGTCACGTAGTCGACGTTCACATAACACCACTAGAGGAGAGACAACATACGTCTCATCAAAATATCGAACGAATACCAAATTCACATGACTACTAATAGCAAGACTTCACCCATGTCCTCAGGAACAACGTAACTACTCACAAAGCATATTCATGTTCATAATCAGAGGGGCAATAATATGCATAAAGGATCTGAACATATGATCTTCCACCAAGTAAACCAAATAGCATCAACTACAAGGAGTAATCAACACTACTAGCAACCCACAGGTACCAATTTGTGGTTTTGATACAAGATTGGATACAAGAGATGACCTAGGGTTTTGAGATGAGATGGTGCTGGTGAAGATGTTGATGGAGATTGACCCCCTCCCGATGAGAGGATCGTTGGTGATGACGTTGGTGATGATTTCCCCCTCCCGAAGGGAAGTGTCCCCGGCAGAACAGCTCCGCCAGAGCTCTAGATTGATTCCGCCAAGGTTCCGCCTTGTGGCGGCGGAGTTTTCTTCCCGTAAGCTTGCCCACGATTCTTTCCAAGTGAAAACCCTTCATATAGCAGAAGATGGACGTCGAAGGCCCACCAGGGAGTCCAGGAGATAGGGGCACGCCCTCTGAGGCGCCCCACATCTCTCCTGCGAGGTGTGTGGACCTCCTGCCCTATTTCTTTTGCCCAAAAATTCTTATTAAATCTGAAAATTTGTTTCGTGGAGTCTCAGGTCTTTTGGAGTTGTGCAGAATAGGTTTCCAACATTTGCTCCTTTTCGAGCCAGAATTCCAGCTGCCGGCATTCCCCCTCTTCATGGTAAACCTTGTAAAATAAGGGAGAATAGCCATAAGTATTGAGATATAATGTGTAATAACAGCCCATAATGCAATAAATATTGACATAAAAGCATGATGCAAAATGGACGTATCAGCCGTCGTGGCCTCTCTCTCTCTCTCTCAGCGTTGGTCAGTGATCCTGCCGCATTCCGTCTGCCGGCGGAAAGGGAGGATGTGCATCGTCTCTCCATTTGACGATGTTGAGGCAGCACATCCCGATCTGCAGTACCCGCCGTTCTCTCTGAGCAAGCTCCGGCGCGGTAGGGCCTTCGCCACTTGCTCGCTACCACAGTATGGGAAGATCCCGGCCGCCGGCGCCCTCCTAGTAACATCCCAATGACCCTCAGGTATAGCTTCCTCCGGCCTTGCTCCACTGCCCATCTTTCCATGTTACCGCGTGTGGATCTTCTTTAGTTGTTTGCTTAAATCGTATCTCGGCCGGCGTACTTTCCATCTTGCAGTGTCATCCTCAAACAATTTTTGATAAACCACCATGTGCTATCTTTCCCTTATTACATGGAACATGCTTCTTTTTTGTCGGCGTATGTGTCTTCAACTCGTGTTATTGGGCAGTAATTATTTCCTTTCGACCTCCTGTTGCAAACAGGGCTATCCATTTTCACCTCGTTGCTATTGCGACCTTTTGGTGAACTGAACAAATCACTTTTCTGAAGAGTGTTTTGTGCAGTTCCGCCAAAATGTCACACGGGAAACGTTTTTACATTTTTGTGGGACTATGGAAAGGGAGATTGGTTTTGCTATCCTCCTCATCCAACTCCGTGCCTAATCTTCTCCGACAAGAAGTTAGTCCTAAAGAGAGATCATGGAGGTGATCAGCTTCTATTTATATGTGTTATGTTTCATCATCTAGTTCCATTATTATTGTAATCACACTGACTAGATATCTTTGCATACAGGGATGGTCCGCTTGATTTTAGTGGAGCTGCACAAAATGATCGGATTGTGGTGTCCTTCATACACCACTTTTCTGGCTACAGAGCTGGGTGAAACTAGCTGCCAAGCAATGAACACTGTGATAAGGAAATGGAGCCATGCCTACGAATAGCATCGATCAATTATATTTTTTTCTTTATTTGTACACCTTCTCACAACTTTGTCTTAAGTTGTGATGTGAATATTGGCGCTGATCTGCGAACCATTGAGATGCATTAGCCATGGTAGTTTCATTTGTATTTGATGGAATGTTGTAACGAGAAAATCTCGAGGCAAGACACATGAATCCTAAGTTGAAACCTTCTTTTTTCCTGCGGGAACCAAAGTTGAAACCTTCCTAGCATTACAGTACAACTTCATCAAAATTATGCGTACATATAAACAAATCCTGAAGGATTGATAGCAATGCCAGAAACAATTCAACCGTTTGACGACATGTTGGACATCCTTCATCCGGCTCCACCGCCATGCAGCAATATTGAGTGCACAACACAACTTCAGGGAAAGATTCACCCCGGTCGTTGCACCGCAGTAGTAATGACTAGTGAGCAGTCAAATCACAGAGCCCCACCTTTGCCACAGTATGTTGCTCGGACGAAGCAACCATCATTTCTCTGTTCCTTGAATCCGCTGGTACTCCCATATTCCCACAGTAATAAGTTGCTTGGGCGAATCAACCATCACTATATCTTTTCTTTAAACGGAGGCAAAAGATTTGCCTCATATATTATATGAGGAGGAGAAAGAGTTTGTTACAACACAGTGCCAAGAAACGGCATGGCAATTACTCAGTGCCAAGAAACGGCCAGATCGCATTTTGCATGAGAAATTACACACCATGTTTCATTGACATGTGGTCCCGTTCCAACATATCAGTGAGACGACGGCGAGTAGTAGGAGTATTTCCGAACGGACGTGTAGGCCGGGGCGCCTCTTCATGAACCGTGGCAAACTGGCAACCGTCCACCGATCTTCGCCTTTCCCTCTTGATTTGGAACTGCTGTCGCACGCTCTTCCTCTCCCTCCTCCATTTTCCTTCAGCCCTTCACCCTTTCTTCTGCCATTGTTCGATCATCTTCTCCATGGAGGGAACAGGCCGGAAACGACCCCGTTATTCTTGCCCCAATCTGAAAGATGACATGGTGGAGGAACTCACTGATCGGTGCGATGTCATCACCTCGGCTAGCATGGCAGGTCCGTTCAAGCCCATTCTCGACTCAACTAATAACATCATTACAAGGAACCCAAGAGTCAAGGAGCGGTTTGATCTCCCCTATCTTCTTCGCCGTGACCCTGATGACTACTGGTGCAGGGACGACGGAGGCCTCGCCCTGTGCAAGTTGATGCCGCTTGATAATGATCCGTATGATGTTAAGATGCCATTGCTTGAGGGCAAGGATTGGGCAGGCGCAAATGGAGATTGGGTTGTTTACATTGGGTCCAACTGTGAGTGGGAACTTGTGAATGTGTACACTCATGACCGGGTTCCACTACCAAAAATCTCAGCAGACTGCCCAGAGATTGAGCACACCAGTATTGTACGCACGTTCAAATACGATCATGGTGACTGTCTTCTATGGAAGATAGCAATTTGTCGAGTTCCCAACCGCTCTTGGAACTACAACAACTATGAAGTTGTTGCTATCTTCGACAAGCTTGTTGCCGTCCTTCGTGGTTCGACTGGATGTATATTGCTCAAAAATCAGTTTCTATACACGGATGTGTACTGTGATGCAATTCAATACGAGGGCCTTGTGTTTGCTTCCACCACTCGTGGCACTGTTTTTGCATGGAATCCTTATACTTTCGGTACATTTGTCTTCCACCGTAATTATAATTGTTTCATCCACATGCATGCGGGTTAGCAAGTTTCCCTTTACTAATTAACTTTATTCTTGTGTTTCCAAGGTCCTGTGAACATTCCACCACCTATACTTGAAAATTTTTATAACCAAGGGGGAGATGACGATGGTCATGATCACGAGCATGAGGACGAGCAGAACGTATATACTCAGTGGCGCCTAGCAACTAATTCTGATGGATCACCTCTTCTTGTGTGTATACAACGCACTGAGTTTGCTACTACTGAGGGAGCACGTGTTGTCTCCCATGGTCGCACTCTCCGGACCTATTCCAACACCCGTTGCATGGTATTCAGGATGGATACTAGTGTGCTAGAGCCAACTCCTTCTCCCTGGTACAAAATTGATAGTCTTGGAGAAAACTCGCTCTTCCTTGGACAAAACTATCCAATGATGGTGAAAGGCGATCCAACTGCTGTTGACACAACGTTACTAGTACCATTTATGAGAAGCAACTGTGTATATACCTCGGACATTTGGGTGGTTCCCTACCCCGTGCTTCGATATAGTAGGCCGCTTGACTGGATGATCGATCCTGCATTGGTCTCGAGATTGACAATAGATGGCCCATCGCAGAGAATCACTTGTGGTTCAAAGCAAGTGTTTCCAATGCCGAGGATTGGTTGAGTTGAAGTTCATTTCATTGCTTGTTATTTGTTGTGTGGTGAAAACTTTAGTATTTATAATGTATCCTCGTTGTCGATGTGGGTTGATGACCTATTGTATGTAATAAAATGATATGCCTGTGATAAACTTACTAAATTTATGAATGGATTTGAGTTGCTACGTGAGTGAGTGGTGCGGCGAGGCAAAAAAATATTTTCTGAATACATAATTGTACGTGCATTGCAACAGGTTATCGGATGAGGCCAATCAACAATAGTAGTACACTATTTGTACTAGCTTCACATGCTTCGCATGTCGTGCAGGTGTTTTTACTGTAGCCATATTGTACGTAACCAACACCTCGAATCCTCGATACTAGTACTATATAGTAAGTAGTAGGAGTAGTAGGGTGGCATGGGCCAGAACAAGCATTCATGTCTAGGAGTACGACACACGCCACCAGCACGACTTCCATCTGACACCATATTTCTTGGAGGCCGTGCTAGAGCAATCTCTTCAACCTCATCGTTTCTGTAACTCAGCCATCGCGCAGCGGGCGAGGTGGGGGTTTGCCGATAGTCGGTTTCCTCAACTGCGGTCCCACTTGTAAGGCCAACTCCAACGCTCTATCAATATATGGATGTACTCTTCTTCCCAATACAAAAACTTGCATCCATTCTACTCCCTCCGTTGCACAATACATGCCTTCTATTTGTAAATATATATATGTATCTAGACATGTTTTAGTATATAGGTACATCCATTTTTGGACAAATGGAAGTCAAATATTTTGGAACGGAGGGAGTACACAATAAAAATTTTAAGTTAGCACAACTAGTCTAATCTGAGAGCACAACCGAAGATTTGGTCGGGTTCTTCCTCCTTTTGCCGACACGTGGGACATCCAACATCCAGGTCGTGTCATGAAAGAAAATATAGTGGTAGTTGAAGCCACGAGATGTGCATCTTGGGTTAAACTGTAAATAGAATCTTACTACTCTTGAGTAACTCCAAAAGCGGCCACCGAAGATCTTTATTGAATTTTTTTTCATCACCAGCATGTCGAGGTGAAAGATGTGCAGGTTCAGTGGGTCCTCTTGCGTTTTCACTGACATGTGGGACCGTATGTGAGCAAACAGACGATGGGCTCCGCGCGTCCGCTAGCTGGCTGAGAAGAGAGATAGAGGAGGGTTGAGCACGGACTGCAGGAAATTTGTTCTACGTAACCAGCACCTTGATATTCACGTGTGGTTGTTTCTAGAATAAAAAAAGGAGGTACCCCTACTTATGTTACTCCCACTACGCCTAGCCTAAGGTTAGTAGGTGACCTTGCGCTTGGATCTTCGCCACTTCCGGAAGTCGATGGTTCTACAGTAGTGCTTCTGGCAATCTGACACCAAATGAACTGTTGCACGTCCACCACTTGTAAGCAAAAGTTTCTCCTCGTCTTTGCGAGCCACAGCGCCGCTGCGTTGGCGAGGGAGAAAGCGTAATCAAGCTTCTCGTCGTTCTGCGAGTTGACGGGACACATCAAAGTTATTTACTAGTAGTACGTACTCTCTCCAAAAAAAGGGTTGACCATGTCATTGCTACCATCCCTGCTCCATTGTTGAGTACGTGCACTATTCATGTGCCATCAAGGAAAAAAATATTGCGTAGGTGCCATCGAAGTGCACGACTCACTTACGAAAAAGGGTTTCCTCCCGCTTTTCCCCCCGCATGACTCACTTACGCACTGCTTATCTGATTATCTCCATTTTCTTGCATGACACGTGCACCTTGATGCTAGATGTCTCGTGTGTTGGGAAAAGGATGAACAAAGCTCACGTAAAAGAAAAGAGTTGAAGAGCATAGATTCCCGACGACCGAGGAGGGGCAAGGAACCTCGCGGTGGAGCATCTGCAAGGAACCTTGCGCGTTTTCCCCTGTTTTTTGCCATTTGGCGCCTGCCCACCTATAAAGAAAAAAAAGAACATGAACTTTTTGCTAACCACTAGAAATGGTACATCATGATGCTAAGTTGAAGATGTTTTATACTCCCTCCGTTCCCAAATATATGTCCTTTTACAGATTTCAATAAGGGACTACATACGAAACGAAATGAGTGAATCTACACTCTAAAATATGTCTACATACATCCGTATGTTGTAGTTTATTTGAAATGGCTAGAAAGACTTATATTTAGGAACGGGGGGAGTAGTTTATATTGAATTATTGATAACCACGCAATAAGCCACACATGTACAGGACGCATGCAGCCACGCATGTACACAAGCCAACGCACTAACTCCATCCGATCCAACTCATGCACATACGCACACAGCATGGAGCACACAACGCACATACACAAGACGTGCATGCACACACGCTCGGCCGCAGAATGCACGTGAATAACACATGCATGCGCACACACTCGGCTGCATGGAGGCGTGCGCCATCCGCGGCAACGTCCGGTTCGTCATGCTGCGGCGAAGCTCGCACGCAACGGCGCATACGCATCTCTTGCAGCACCTCGTTGCCGTCGGTTCTCAACTACTAGTCGAGACGAAGACGACCGCAGCCTCGGCCTTAGAGCTAGCACCGATGGAAAAACACGCACGCTGCACGCACACAAGCACATACGGAGTGCCCACGACGTGGTGGTGGTGCGTCCCCAGTCGCCTCTAGTCCTTCTGCGCACATTGTCTATCAAGGCGGCTACATGCTAATGATGATGTGGGTGAGATCTTCTAGGAGTCAGATGATGACGAGGAAAATTATGAGACACAAGG
Source organism: Aegilops speltoides (assembly GCA_021437245.1). NCBI lineage: Eukaryota > Viridiplantae > Streptophyta > Magnoliopsida > Poales > Poaceae > Aegilops > Aegilops speltoides. The sequence goes on from CM038144.1 coordinate 343,028,718, forward strand.
TGAAGTACACCGTCAAGGTCCACGGTCAAGGGGGTGCTAGTAAGTGCTTAGATGTGCTTAGAGCAAGTACAATAGAGCTGAGTCAGCGGGCTATAAGGAATAAACTAGTATATTTCTGCTTAGTTTGAGGAAAGAGAAGAGGAGAGAGAAGGTAAGTGGGCTCTTCGTGAAGAGCCAGCTCTAGCACGTGCTCCTAGGAACTTTGTGAGAATGAAAGGTGGGCCACATAATAAAAAAGTGGTACACTCTTTTGATCTACTATTGTACATGTTGACTATAAGATGGGTTGTAGATGACATGGCACTGGCTTATAGCCAGCAACTGGCTATACTATTAATGCTCTTTAGATGAGGTGCTAAGTGCATTAAATGGCTTAGTAACTCAAGTATTAAATGCATGGGTGCTTAGTTTATTGGTGCCACATCATATTTTTATGCCTACGTGGCAGGCTTAGCAGCTATACATGGTGGAGCACTGGGAGAGGCCAAGGCTGGTCATAGTGGGGAGTAATTTGTACTGTAACATATTACTATGGTACTCTAAACATCTCTATAAACCGGAAAGGAGGGAGTAGTACCATAGACTAGTGTCATATGCAGAGTATGGGAGCACATGATATTTCCCCGTCCGGACCGATCCCAAGTTGGCTTCTCACCTTCTTGGCCCAATAAAACCCCTCCCCCCCCCCTTGCGCTTCTGCTGGCGCCACCGAGCCCGCCACTCCACATTGATGGCAAGTCAGGGCGATGCGACCTCTCACTGCTTCCGCCGTTGAAGCGGCGCGCCGACAGAGGGCACCGCCCGCTACATGCCCGGCATTCCAGACTACAAAGTGGATAGTAACTTTAGAGCAAGTACTACAATTAGATGACATAAGCAGGCTATCAGGATTTAAATATAGTATTTGTGCTTAGTTAAAGGAGAGAGAAGAGGAGAGAGAAGAGAAGCGGATTGTAAACGTGTAGCCGGTTGTACTCCAACATACTTTGTGAGACAAAAGGTGGGGCCATTATTAATGATATTGTATTTATACTCAAGGGACTAACGGACACCTTAATTACTCCGAGGTCTTTTTGAGACAAACCTTGGTGGGGCTATTATTGACTTTTTTTGGAGCTATTATTGACTTGGACGTGGGGTTTGGGGGCCAAGGGCCTACTATTATACTCGCACGACCAACCTGACATGCTCTACCCTAGCCGCCGTTGTATCATATGGTTTCGCACCATTCCAGATCTTAGCGTCGCCATGCAATTCTTCTCTAGCCCTCCTTCCAGCGTGCACCGCGATAAGGGACAGTAGTCCTCCGAACCCCGCCTTTCGTGATCCTGTACGGGAGAGGGGCGATTAGGTTTTTGGGGAGCACACTCCTGTGACTGCTGCCAGTGACGACTTCCTCAATGACAGCCTTCTTCCCGACCTCGGTAACCTCTTCATCAACGACATGAGTGACAACATCAACCACATCGAGTTCTGCTCATTTGTCAAAGTATGTGATTCTGTCCTCTGGTTTAGTCCGCATCATTACTTTGATGTTTGCAATTGTCGTCATGATCTATTTACTACTGATTCAGATTAAATCTCATACTAAATTGCTCATATATTCAACAACCCAATCCAAAAACCTGATTACATGCAATTTACTCCGAGTGGTTTTGTTGCGCTTTTGAAGCCACCTACTTTTAAGGGGGTGCAATATAAATGGTGGCGCACAAGAGCAGTATATTGGTTTCAGATCATGTACTACTATGACGCCACTAAGGGTAAGCCTGAGGGTGATCTTAATCCTACACGGCAGGAAGCTTTTTAGAACATGGATACCCTCTTCAAAGCCGCCCTGCTGAGTGTTTTTGATGATTCCATTGTGGATTCATATATGTCGTTTGACAGCGGCAAAGACATGTGGGCTGCGCTCGAGGCCACGTTTGGGCCCTCGGGCGCTGGCAACGAGTTGTACATCATGGAGCAATTCAGTGACTACAAGATGGTGATGGCGCCTGTTGTTCAAACAGACTCATGAGATCTGATCACTCTCTAAGGAACTTGAGTACTTTAAGTGTGTGTTCGGACAAATTTTTTGCTGGGACCATCATTGCCAAGCTTCCACCTTTGTGGAACAATTTTGCTACTTCTCTGAAAAACAAGAGACATGAGTTTTCTGTTTTGGATCTCATTAGCACTCTTGATTTTGAGGACAAGGCGAGAGCAAAAGACACACGTGCTCGGGTCACTGAGGGAGCTTCTAGTGCCCACATGGCACACGAGAAGAACTTCCAGCCCAACCAGCCCCAAAACAACAAGAACAAATCTTAGGGGAAAGGCAAGTTTGATGCAAAGAACAAGTCGTCACATTATATTCTACCAACTTCAAGAAGAAATCTCATAACGAGAAGGGATACAAACCTCAATTTTGGTAGCACCGCACAAAATTTATATGGCTGCATCTACCTGCTGTCAGCTAACCTCGTGGTGCTCCAGGTATTCCTACATTCGTAACTAGGTACAATGACCACCGCAAGATGAAATTAGCTTATTCGTACATTGACTTGCTGAATGCAGTGCAGAAGGATCCTGTCATGTGTGGAGGAGCAAACAAGCAGTGCAGCCGAAGGTGGAAATCAACCAAGGACTTATGAAATTATATATAATCTTCCTCAGGCAGGTCAGTATCCCCTTCATCCAGATGATCGTGTTTTGTCATGCCAAGCTATTGATATGTCCTACTGTTTTGCAACACCGTTTAAGTATAGCTACTATTTTCCTATCTTTTGATTCGTGACAATGAATATGATTTCGAGGAACTGCACAATATGGACCCATGTTGAGTCATCTCTATTGCCTCATGTGTTTCTTTGCAAATGTGTCAACATCAATTGCAAGATGAGGCAGCTAGCTAGCTGTGGAGTTGCCAACATGCTCAAAGTGCTCACAACATTGAGAAGAAACAAGCATGCCCAGAAATTAATCGTCGCCTCGCACACATCGCAGCGTCGTGTCTGAGAGAAAGCAGCGCATCTCTCGGCCCCCGACCTCCCACCGTAACCGGGAACTCCCCGAAATTTTCCTCTCCCTCGCTTCTACCACGGTTTTTTCCGTCATGGACGGCTCAAAGAATGTCATGCAGCTGCGTCTCCGGCCCGCCCAGGACGAAAAGCCCATTTTTTGTCATGATTTTTTGTCATAGAAGTAGGAGACCACCACATCTATGATGATACCGGGTTTTGTCACAATTATCGTCATAGAAGTGTCATATGTATGACAGGAAAAAAAATTCATTCGGCCCAAAATGTCACAGATGTGTCTTTTTTGTAGTGATCCTACTAGTCTATGGTTTAGTTCATCTGATCTCATGGTAGATCGACTCTGTAATCATCCTATACACATCAATATAATCAAGCACGACGTAGGGTTTTACCTCTTAGAGAGGGACCGAACCTGGGTAAACACCGTGTCTTTCGTCCCTTGTTCCCCATCGATCCAAGATCCACAGCTCGGGATCCCCTATCCGAGATCCACCGGTTTTGACACTGACATTGGCTCTTTCATTGAGAGTTTCGTTGTTGGATCGCTGAAGGATCAATGGCTCGCCTGATCAGAGATGGCATCAGCACCGGGGACATATTTGTCCCCAGCCAGCTATTCACGTTCAGCAGCATCGTTCTAGGCACAGAATCGGTCGGTCATCTAGACCAGGTCGACAATTTTGCCCCTGAGCATCAAATCAGGTTCGGTAACCTAGAGTATGTCACAGACACTCAGGGAAATCTAATCCTCACCGGCTTTTCATCCTCGTCTGACGCACCTACGGATCCCGAAGCATCGACTTTGGGACATCTTCCCGATCCAATCTCCGATTGGCCCTCATCTCGCACCCGGCTTCGAGCCTAGATGCGACCACCACATCCGAAGAACGGGAGCCGACCCGGGCCGGACTTGCGCCCTTACAGCGGACCCGACTTTGAGCCTTAATGCAAGTGCGGCGTCCGAAGACCAGGAGTCTGCCCTGGGCGGGCTCACCCCTTGCCCCACCATCATACCGGAGGTTGACTCAGAGGAAATTGTATGCGCTAACCCGGCCAGTCTCGCCCAGATAAATGAGGCGCTAGACCTGATCCATATGATGACTATCTTGGATGTCCCATCCTCGGCTTATGCTTAGTGGGGCCTTTAGGCGGGCCAAAGGGAATTTTATGTCCCACCCACCACCACTTGGTAGCCACTATCGAAGACTTAATCGACATGCTGGACTACGCCTCTGAGGAGGCCGATGACAGTGAAGCCATGGCCCACACTGACACTGCCCCTCCCGTCACCGGCTGATGGACGGCCAGCTCCACCTATGACGTTTACATGGTAGACACCCCCAAGGACAATGGTGATGGAGCTAATAACGGGGATGGCACCCCCATAAGAGATAGTACTAAGCCCGGCAAGGAGCCCCCCAAACGCCAGAAACAACACTGATGGTCAAAGGGGCGTTGAGGCAGGGAAAGCAACATGGGCATAGGAGAGGACGATACCACGGACAATGTGGAAGACCTCGGTGACCCCGCCCCCAAGCAACAGCTTGATGGCTCAGAGGTGCATGGGGCTCAGTATAACCCCGAGGACCCCGATGAATCTGTGGATAGCAACTACATGCCTCTCTCCGAAGAGGAGGTCTTCCTCAGAGGCGAAGATTTCATCGTTCCGGATGATCCACTGGACCAAGAGTGGTTCATGCAGCAATTCATAGCTACCGCGCGAAGCTTGAAGAAGAAGTAGCAGCAGTTGAAGGCCGAGCAAAACACCCTCAATGATAGATGGACAAAAGTCCTGGCAGCCAAAGAGGGGTACGGCTACCAACATCCAACCAAAAGCTACCCAAAGCAGAAACTGTTGCCACAATTCAACGACGAGGCACTTGCGCCCGCACCACCAAGAGATACACAGGAAGACCAGCCCGATCGCTCCCCTCGAGGAAGGGACATGCCGGCTGGAGATACCGAACACCCACCCGCTTGTCCTCGCCGTAAAGGCAAGGAGGCAGCACAACCGGAATACACAGGCTCCATCATGACCTGGCCACTAGAGCAGGACAAACAAGTTCCATCTACGAATCTCGAGACTATGCTCCGGTCGGATATGACGGATACCAAACCTAGCGTGACCAAAACGATAGATTTCGGGAACAGCACCGGGTCAATACGACAGCTGATCTCTGGTGCGACGTAGCTTGGGTCAGGGGTGCCACTCATCCAATGTGCTTCACGGATGAGCTAATGCAGCATCAGTTCCCCGAAGGGTTTAAACCCATAAACATTGAACAATACAACGGGACAACAGACCCGGCCATATGGATTGAGGATTTTCTTCTCCATATTCATATGGCTCGGGGAGATGATCTCCACGCCATAATATACCTACCACTTTAGCTCAAAGGACCAGCCAGGCTTTGGCTCAACAGCCTCCCTGAAAACTCCATAAGGAGCTAGGAGGAGCTCGAGGATGCTTTCCGAGCCAACTTTCAAGGCACTTATGTCCGGCCTCTATATGCGGTTAACTTGAGCCATGTGGTCCAACAGCCCAGCAATTTTGGAATCGGTTTTTGACCAAAAAGAAGCAAATCACTGACTACCCGGATGCTGAAACTATAGCCTCACTCAAGCATAGTATCCAGGACGAATGACTCGCACGCCAGCCCGGCCAAGATAAGCTGAGGACAATGTCGGCACTTACCTCTCTCATGCCTTGCTTTTGTGTGGGATAAGATAGCTGGTTGGCTCGTAGGAGCACCAACCTCGAAGACCCCAGCACCTCGGAAGTCCAGGACAGAAACGGGAAACAACGACACAACAGAAACAAGTGCTGCCACAACGGCCGTGAAGCCGAAGGCACGATAGTAAATGTCGGATTCCGCAATTCCAAATCGGGACCGCGGAAGATATCCTCTAAAGGGAACCAGGCTGGACCCACCAAGTTGGATACAATTCTGGACAGGCCCTGCCAGATCCACGGCTCGTGACAAACCCGCTAACCACACCAACCATAACTGTTGGGTGATCAAACAGGCTGACAAGCTCACAGCCGAGGACACAGGCAAAAGCCCATGCAGCAAGGACGATGAGGCCCCTCGTAGGCCGAACAACAGGGGCCAAAAAAATCCCCTCTCCTGAGGTAAAGACAGTGAACGTGATCTACGCCACCCATATACCAGAGAAGGAGCGGAAACGACACTTCGGGATGACTACACCGTGGAGCCTATAGCCCTGAAATTTAACCCATGGTCGGCATGGCCGATCACCTTCGGCCGTAGGGACCATCCAACCAGTATCCGTCAAGGAGGATCGGCGGCCCTGGTCCTCGACCCCATTATCGATGGGTACCACCTCACTAGAGTCCTCATGGACGGAGGCAGTAGCCTCAATCTAGTTTATGCAGATACAATGAGGAAAATGGGTATTACCCGTCAAGGATCAAACCCAGTAACACTACCTTCAAAGGGGTAATCCCCAGCGTGGAAGCCTGCTGCTCGGGCACCCTGACTTTGGAAGTGGTATTCGGTTCGCTGGAAAACTTCCGCGGCATGCACGTATGGTGAACCGTTATGTAACGAAGTTGGAGCATGAGATATTTTTTGATTGTATTTCGTATGAGTGGCGGTCAGGGACGAGTGATGGTCTTTTCCTACCAATCTATCCCCCTAGGCGCATGCGCGTAGTACTTTGTTTCAATGACTAATAGATTTTTGCAATAAGTACGTGAGTTCTTTATGACTAATGTTGAGTCCATGGATTATACGCACTCCCTTCCATCATTGCTAGCCTCTTCGGTACCGTGCATTGCCCTTTCTCACCTCGAGAGTCGGTGCAAACTTTAGCGGTGCATCCAAACCCCGTGATATGATACGCTCTGTCACACATAAGCCTCCTTATATCACAGCCACCATACCTACCTATTATGGCATTTCCATAGCCATTCCGAGATATATTGTCATGCAACTTTCCACCATTCCATTTATTATGATACGCTCCATCATTGTCATATTGCTATGCATGATCATGTAGTTGACATTGTATTTGTGGCAAAGCCACAGTTCATCATTTTTTATATATGTCGCTCTTGATTCATTGCACATCCCAGTACACCGCCAGAGGCATTCACATAAAGTCATATTTTTGTTCTAGTATCGAGTTGTGATTTTTTGAGTTGTAAGTAAATAGAAGTGTGATGACCATCATTATTAGAGCATTGTCACATGTGAGGAAAAAAATAAAAATAAAAAGAGAGAAAGGCCAAATAAAAAATGGAAGACCCAAAAAAAGAGAGAAAAAGAGAGAAGGGACAATGTTACTATCCTTTTTGCCACACTTGTGCTTCGAAGTAGCACCATGATCTTCATGATAGAGAGTCTCCTATATTGTCATTTTCATATAGAACTTGGCTTGTATATTCCAACGATGGGCTTCCTCAAAATGCCCTAGGTCTTCATGAGCAAGCAAGTTGGATGCACTCCTACTTAGTTTTGTTTCTGAGCTTTCATAAACTTATAGCTCTAGTGCATCTGTTGCATGGCAATCCCTACTCACTCACATTGATATATATTGATGAGCATCTCCATAGCCCATTGATACACCTAGTTGATGTGAGACTATCGCCTTCTTTTTGTCTTCTCCACAACCACCGTCTATTCCACCTATAGTGCTATGTCTATGGCTCACGCTCATGTGTTGCGTGAAAGTTGAAAAGGTTTGAGGACACCAAAAGTATGAAACAATTGCTTGGCTTGTCATTGGGGTTGTGCATGATTTGAATATTTTGTGTGAAGAAGATGGAGCATAGCCAGACTATATGATTTTGTAGGGATAACTTTCTTTGGCCATGTTATTTTGAGAAGACATAATTATTTCTTAGTATGCTTGAATTATTATTGTTTTTATGTCAATATTAAACTTTTGTTTTGAATCATACAGATCTGAACATTCATGCCACAATAAAGAGAATTACATGATAAATATGTTATGTAGCATTCCACATCAAAAATTCTGTTTTTATCATTTACCTACTCAAGGCCGAGCAGGAATGCTTGATACGTCTCCAACGTACCTATAATTTTTGATTGTTCCATGCTATTATATTATCTGTTTTGGATGTTTTATATGCATTAATATGCTATTTTATATGATTTTGGGGACTAACCTGTTAACCTAGAGCCCAGTGCCAATTTCTGTTTTTTTTCTTGTTTTAGAGTTTCGCAGAAAAGGAATACCAAACGGAGTCCAAACGGAATAAAACTTTCGCGATGATTTTTCTTGGACCAGAAGACACCCAGGAGACTTGGAGTGAAAGTAGAAGAGCCATGAGGCGGCCACAAGGGTGGAGGGCGTGCCCAGGGGGCTAGGACGCGCTCCCAACCTTGTGGGCCCCTCGGTGACCCCCTAACCTAGATCTTCCTCCTATATATTCTCAAATACCCCAAAAACTTCCAGGGGATCCACGAAACCACTTTTCCACTGCCAAAACCTTCTATACCCGTGAGATCCCATCTAGGGGCCTTTTCCGGCATCCCGTCAGAGGGGGATTCGATCATGGAGGGCTTCTACATCAACACCGTTGCCTCTCCAATGAAGCGTGAGTAGTTTACCACAGACCTACGAGTCCATAGCTAGTAGCTAGATGGCTTCTTCTCTCTCTTTGATTCTCAGTACAAAGTTCTCCTCGATGTTCTTAGAGATCTATTCGATGTAATACTCTTTTGTAGTGTGTTTGCCGAGATCCCTTGAATTGTGGATTTATGATCAACTTATCTATGAATATTATTTGAATCTTCTCTGAATTCTTATATGCATGATTTTATATCTTTGCAACTCTCTTCAAACTATCGATTTGGTTTGGCCAACTAGATTGGTTTTTCTTGGAATGGGAGAAGTGCTTAGCTTTGGGTTCAATCTTGTGGTGCTCGATCCTAGTGACAGAAGGGGAACCGGCATGTATTGTATTGTTGCCATGGAGGATAAAAAGATGGGGTTCTCATCATAATGCTTGAGTTAATTCCTCTACATCAAGTCATCTTACCTAAGGCGTTACTCTGTTCTTATGAACTTAATACTCTAGATGCATGCTGTATAGCGGTCGATGTGTGGAGTAATTGTAGTAGATGCAGAATCATTTCGGTCTACTTGATACAGACGTGATGCCTATATTCATGATCATTGTAACATCCCAAATATTCAATTTGGAATGTTATATATTAGATCATCATAGCATATCATATTTTATTGCCTTTTGGTGAGATCCTAGAAATTCTACGCAACTCAAGGACCCTCAGAGAGAGTTGGGGATTTCGTAATTTTCATATTTGAGTTTTCTCGAATTTTGAAAATAGGATCATTTGATTTTATTTATTTTATCTTCAATTATTTATATTATAAAAATATGAAAGAGGGAATAAAATGACTTTCCCAAACTAAAGAAAAATTGAGGATTTAATAAAAAAAACAAATAAATTTTATTTTGGAGTTTTTGCTATTTTATTTGAATTTAGGAAAAATTGCACGTTTTTCAAAACTGCATTTTAGGGCCAAGAAAATGTTCATCGCCTTCTAAATATTTTATTTGGATGATGAAAATTTATTTTGGTATTTTTAGATTTTTATTTCTTTTTCTAGAATTTTTTTCGGCGGAATTGTTTTTAAAAAAACGCGCCCGTGCCGGCAGTTTAGCGAGCCAGGCCGCCCAACCGCCCGCCGCCGCCTTCCTCGCCACCACCGCCACCGACTTCACGAGGAGTCCGAGCCGGACTCCACTGCCGCCTTGGCCCCTCCTCCAAGCGCCTCCTTATATACCCCCGAGCCCCCACCACCACCAACCACCGGCGCCTCCCACCGCGCCTCGCCGCCGCCGCCACCAAGCCCCGCCACCCCAAGCCGCCCCGCCCACCCGCCTCGCGGAGCCCATCGCAGAGGTACCGCGCCGGATCCAAGCCGCCAGCATTTTTTTAAAACCGTTTGTTTTTTTAGAAAACCCTAGATTCGTTTCTTTTTTTAGATCGGTTTATTTTTTCGGTTTATTTATTTAGCAAGCGTTCGCCCATTCGTTCGTTTTAACGAATGTTCTTTGCCGTTTAGTTTCAGATAACGAACGTCCATTCGTTAATCTGTTCGTCAGTTTTCTTGTTATCGGATTTTCCGCAATTATTCTGATCGCGATTCCTGATCCGATTTCCATTTTAGTTTATCTTTTCGCTCGTTTATCGGAATCAGACGATTCAAGCATCTAGAGTTTCGTCTCGAAATCCTCTTTCCGATTAACCAACTCAAACAAGTTTTTGCTACTGTAAAATTTGACTTAGGTCCAGATTAGTAAATGAAGCTTGTTTCTTTCGCCGTTTGATTTTCGTTGCTTTGTTTGATTTGATTCTTTTTGCAAACCGGAGTTCTTAAGTTGGACTTTTTGGTTAGATCTCTTATTTGAGTTTTACCCGTGCATTAGATGAGTACTTATTGTATGCTTGTTTGTTTGCGGTAGAGTACCCAGATTGCACCGCTTGCTACTTCGAATCCCTAGGTTTCATGGATCATCAGCAAGGCAAGTAACACTTTGATCATACTTCTTTATTACCCAGTTTTCATATATTAGATCAATCCTCAAACAATTGCATGATTAGGATCTGATTAATATGTGGGTTTTGGGAAGTAGATGAGGTAGTACCTATTACCTGTTTTATTATCAAACCCTTTGGAGTTACTTCTACGTTTGCTTATTATGCCATGCTACGCTAGTAGACGTGGATTGGGTGAGTGTATCCATGACAGATGTGAGATTGTAAATTAATGGTTTATTTAAGGTGGCAACTTTAATACACATCTGGGTGGATTGAGGCACTTGGGTATTCCAGGTTTGCCTGTTTGTTTTTGGACCACCACCCAGGCTCTAAGGGATCATAAGATTATTCATACTAGAAACTTCCGTGTGCAGCCACATGCTATTATGGGCTCTAGCATAGTTGACTAAGTCGTGCAAACTCTTACAGTGGTAGACTAGCAGATGTAGGGGAAAGTAGGTGTACAGGTCTACCCATCGTAAGGTGCTAGCGCTTCTGAATGACTATGTCTCGGTCATCCGTTTCTCAAACACCATGTAGTGCGAGAAAACCAACGGAGGAGATCGAGTTGTGTGGGGAAAAGTGTGCAAACCTCTGTAGAGTGTATAAACTAATCATGGTTAGCCGTGTCCTCGGTTATGGACGTTTTGAGTATCTAGTACTTGGATTATCATGTGAATCTCATCATGTTACTTTAATTAATATTGTTGGGTTTGTTAAATGATGATATTTTAATTGGGATTGAGAATGCTGTCAGCCATTCTCAATGTTTAACAACCACCATGATAGTTAAATAAAATTTATTCCTTTGTAGTAGGGAAAAATTGGCTTTATGCAAAAATGTAACCATAGAGCTTTCCACCAGCCATATATGCATGTAGAATAACATTATTCTTTCATTACCCTCTATGTGTTACATTGCCAGCATATTCCATGTGCTGACCCGTTTCGGGCTGCAACGTTCATGTTGCAGACTTTTCAGACGACGAGTAAGATGCTTTAGGATCGTGGTTCTATTCTTAGTGATGCCGTTGGAGTTGATGGACTCACTTATCTTCCAAGCCTTCCGCTGTTATCGTTATTAGATGGCCTTAAGCCATTTTTATTGTAATAAGTTCTCTTTGGAGACATTCGATGTGATAAGTGTGTGATTGCTACTCTGTTATAAATCCTTCAAGTACTATCCGTGTCAGCATTACTGATCCAGGGATGACACTGATGCACATAGATCAGACTGTTTGAGGTCTGGTCGCTACAAGATGGTATCAGAGCACACGCTGACTGTAGGACACGACCACTAAGCTAAAGCCCTAGATCACTACTCTCTCTTCTCATTTCTGACTCCTCATCTTTTCTACTCTTTTAGGATGGCGGATGCAAGAAACAAGTTCACGCAACCGGATGAAGATACACCCTTTGGACGACACCTGAAGGAAGTCACCAAGTACCTGAAGATCGGAGTACCAAGCTTCACCAGAACCTACAACGCCACTTTACCGGAGGAAGAACGCTGGATGATTCAAGTTCAAGTTCGACGTTCATGCCCGTCACTGAGCCCATAGAGTTTTCCTTTGATGCACCGACCTGGAGTCTAGGAAAGAGCATGGCAGCCACATCACCATGGGACGTATTGGAGAAGTTTACCACAAGGAGCTTGAGGATACTACCTACCAGATTTGTGGGTGCCGAGACGAGCAATGGGAGATGATCAGCGCCAGGAAGGACAGATCAATTGCAGCTTTCATCCAGGAGTTAAACCAGCACATTCGACACCAGGAGAACCAAATGTGCGCAGGCATGATAGACCTGAAGAAAGCCCTGACTAAAATCAAGGAACTGGAAGAAGAACTCAAGTCTACACGTGATGGATATGAAGAGGAAATAGCAACACTCATGGAGAACAATGATGATCTGAAGAAGAAACTAAGAGTCTTTATGGGATTTCCCGCAAGTGGAGAAGACGAAGATGGCACTTGTCCAGAGAACTACATCATCATCGACGACACCGACTCGGACCCAAACGATAGTGATGATGATTATGTTGATGAAGCTGGAGCAGATATCATGGAGTCTTCATCGGAGCAGTTTTTCTAGTCGACCACCATAACAGTAGTAGTATTTTCCTCCATGTATCTAGTATAATATGAGCACTTTTGTAATGAAAGATAGAACGTTGTATGCACTTGCTTGTTGAATGAAGTGTTATTGATTGCATTTGTCTCATGTGCATATGGGTAGTGTTTTCCTCTAGACCTCGTTCTATTCTGTATTCTCATCTTTTCTAAACCCTCAGATGCCTCTGAGACGTGACAATGGATTTGCTTTCCCACCGGAGCTCACTTAGTTGATCCAGCAGCAGAATGCATTGATGCAAATACTAGTCCAGAATCAGAATCAGGGGAACAACAACAACCCACCACCACCACCACCTGTTGATCACTTAACCCGTTTTCTTAGGCTGAATCCGCCGGTGTTCTCCAGTAGCACCGAGCCGATTGTTGCAGATGGTTGGCTTCGCAAGACAGCCAGGGAGTTAACCACTGCAGGATGCATAGATGCGGAGAAGGTGCGATTTGCCGCACATCAGCTTGAAGGACCCGTAGCATCATGGTGGGAGAATTTCACAGCCACCTATCCAGTAGACACTGTCACATGGGATCAGTTTCAAGAAGCTTTCAGTCTTGCCCATGTTTCAGCAGGAGCTATGGCCATGAAGAAGCGTGAGTTTCGCAACTTACGCCCGGGAGGACGTCAGCTTGGTCGATATGTGGATGACTTTAGTAAGCTAGCGTTATGCCCTGATAGCGTTACTACGGATGCAGCTAAGCAAGAGAAGTTTCTGGAAGGACTGAATGATGAGCTGAGTATGCAACTGATGGTAGCAAGTTTCAACAACTACTAGGAGTTGGTAGACCGTGCTCTTATGATTGAAGGGAAGCAGCAGTAGATTGAAAACTGCAAGAGGAAGTATGGACAAGGGAAATACAATTCTGGAGCTCAGCAGAAGCCACGTTTTACCCCGAAGACGGGAGGACATTATCAGCATACCCATGAAGGAGGTAGCTTGCACAACTATAATGGTTCCAAGAATGGTAACGGAAATGGAGGAAGGAATGGCCAGAATCGTACCAACCCCTCAACCCCAGCCAAGAGAGATCTGAGTCAAGTCACTTGCTTTAAGTGCCAGAAGACTAGACATTACGCCAATGAATGTCCTGAAGGTCAGAATGGAAATAGCAATGGAAGCTCAGGGAAGAAACCGAACCCTTTAAACAGGGGACAGGTGAACCACGATAATGTGGAGGAGGTTGAAGCCCAACCAGATGCAGTAATAGGTAAGTTTTTGGTTAAGTCATTTACTGCACTCGTTCTTTTTGATACTGGTGCATCGCATTCATACATATCAAGGGGATTTGTGGATAAGTATAAACTGCCCACCAAGGTTCTAGGAATACCCATGTTAGCAACCTCACCAGGAGCAGAGTATATGGCCAGTCGAGGATGTTTTCATGTGCCATTGAGTATAGGCAAGCATGTCTTCCCCTCAGATTTAATCATTTTGGAATCTCAAGGTTTGGATGTGATTCTGGGTATGGATTGGCTATCGATGTATGGAGGAAACATTGATTGCGCCAGTAAGTCGATTTTGCTTACCACCCCAGGAGGGAGAAGGATCAAGTATGTATCAAGACATGAGCCGAAGAGGATGCACGTAAATTCCTTATCAAGAGTTGTGCAGGAAGAAGTACCAGTAGTGAAGGATTTTCCTGATGTATTTCCAGAAGAGTTGCCAGGCATGCCATCGGATAGAGACATCGAGTTTTTATCGAGCTTTTGCCAGGCACAGGGCCAATTTCTAAGAGACCGTACCGGATGCCCGCTAAGGATTTGGAGGAAATTAAGAAACAGATTAAAGAGTTACTGGAAAAGGGATATATTCGCCCAAGTTCTTCGCCTTGGGGATCGCCAATACTTCTAGTGGAGAAGAAGAACGGATCATTGAGGATGGTTGTTGATTATCGAGGATTGAATGCAGTAACAATAAAGAACAAGTACCCACTGCCGATGATCAATGATCTGTTTGACCGATTGCAAGGAGCTAAGGTATTTTCCAAGATTGATTTGCAATCAGGATACCATCAATTGAAGATTCGAGAGCAGCATATACCTAAGACGGCTTTTACCACCAGGTATGGGTTGTACGAGTATACCGTTATGTCATTTGGTCTGACTAACGCACCTGCCTATTTCATGAACATGATGAACAAGGTATTTATGGAGTTTCTGGATAAGTTCGTCGTGGTGTTCATTGATGATATCTTGGTCTACTCGAAGAATGAAGAGGAGCATAAGGAGCATTTGCGTTTGGTACTTGAGAAGCTCAGAGAACACCAGTTATACGTCAAGTTCAGCAAGTGCGAATTTTGGTTGAAGGAAGTTGGATTCCTCGGACATGTTATATCCGGAGAAGGTATAGCAGTAGACCCCACCAAAGTTGTCACTGTGACCAATTGGGTAGCACCAACAACAGTTGGAGAGATCCGGAGTTTCCTTGGACTCGCAGGATACTATCGGAGATTTATTGAGAACTTCTCAAAGATTGCAAAACCTATGATGGAACTATTGAAGAACGATACCAAGTTCATTTGGACTGAGAAGTGTGAGGCCAGTTTCCAGGAGTTGAAGGAACATTTGGTTACCTCGCCAGTGTTGATTTTGCCAGATCAAAGCAAAGATTACGAGGTGTATTGCGACGCTTCACGTCGAGGACTTGGAGCAGTGCTTATATAGGAGGGGAGAGTTGTTTCGTATGCTTCACGACAGCTTAAACCTCATGAGTTGAATTATGCCACACATGATTTGGAGTTAGCAGCCGTAGTGCATGCATTGAAGACTTGGAGACATTTTCTTATCGGAAATCATTGTGAGGTGTACACGGATCACAAGAGTTTGAAATATATTTTCACGCAGAAGGAGTTGAATCTCGGGCAAACGAGATGGTTGGAACTCATCAAAGATTATGATATGAGGTTGCATTACCACCCAGGAAAGGCTAACATAGTAGCCGACGCGTTGAGCCGTAAGAGCCATGTCAATACACTCATGACCGGAGAGTTACCGAAGGAGTTAGCCGAAGATCTTCGTGAGATATGTTTGGAGATAGTTCCGAAAGGCTATGTAGCAGCATTGGAGATTCAGTCGACTTTGATGGATAAGATCAGAGCAGCTCAGAAGACCGACAAGGAAATTTCCGCCATTAAGGAGAAGATGAGCAAAGGTAAAGCTAAGGGATTTCGTGAGGATGAGCACGATACCCTATGGTTTGAAGACCGTGTTTATGTGCCTAATGACCCGGAGATCAGGAAGTTGATTCTGCAAGAGGCCTGTGATTCACCATATTCGATTCACCCAGGAAGTATCAAGATGTATTTAGATTTGAAGGATACTTTCTGGTGGATCGGAATGAAGAAGGATATTGTGGAGTATGTAGCAGTTTGTGATGTATGTCAGAGAGTAAAGGCAGAGCATCACAAGCCAGCAGGATTGTTACAACCATTGCCAATACCCGAATGGAAGTGGGATAAACTAGGCATGGATTTCATTATGGGATTTCCCAAGACTCGTTCAGGCTATGATTCGATTTGGGTTGTAGTTGATCGTTTGACGAAGATAGCACATTTCATCCCAGTGAAGACCACTTACACCAGTGCTATGTTGGCCAAGATATATATGACCAGGATCGTATGTCTGCATGGAGTTCCGGGGAGCATCGTATCAGATAGAGGAACCCAGTTTACCTCAAAGTTCTGGAATCATTTGCACGAAACTTTGGGTACCAGGCTAGAGTTCAGTACAGCCTTTCATCCGCAGACAGATGGACAGACCGAGAGAGTCAATCAGATTTTAGAGGATATGCTGAGAGCTTGTGCGCTAGATTACGGATCTAGTTGGGATGACAATCTGCCATATGCAGAGTTTTCTTACAACAACAGTTATCAATCCATTTTGAAGATGGCCCCTTTCGAAGCCTTGTACGGAAGGAGGTGCAGGACCCCGTTGTCGTGGGATGAAGTTGGAGACCGCCAGTTGTTGGGCCAGATTTGATCAAGGAGTCTGAACAGAAGGTGAAATTGATTCGCGATAGGCTCAAGGTAGCCCAGTCCAAGTAGAAGAGCTATGCAGATTCTAAACGCAAGGAGACAGTTTACAAAGTCGGAGACAGAGTTTATCTTCGTGTATCTCCACTTCGAGGAGTTAAGCACTTTGGAGTTAAAGGAAAGTTAGCGCCATGTTTTGTGGGACCATACAAAGTTTTGGAGCGTATGGGAGAAGTTGCCTACAAGTTGGAATTGCCCGAAGGTCTATCAGCAGTTCATGATGTATTCCATGTCACCCAGTTGAAGAAGTGCCACGCAGAGATGGCCGATATACCGCTGAGAGATACAGTGCCACTAGAGGCGATTCAGTTGGACAACGATTTGACCTATGAGGAGAAACCAGTTAAGACTCTTGAGTATGCCAGCCAAGTCACCCGCAGCAAGGTTATCAAGTTTTGCAAAGTTCAGTGGAGCCACCACACCGAGGATGAAGCCACCTGCAAGAGAGAGGAAGATCTGCTGAAGGACCACCCTCACCTATTTTATAGCCAACCCGAATCTCGAGGGCGAGATTCATCTTAAGGGGGGTAGGTTTGTAACATCCCAAATTTTCAATTTGGAATGTTATATATTAGATCATCATAGCATATCATATTTTATTGCATTTTGGTGAGATGGTAGAAATTCTACGCAACTCAAGGACCCTCGGAGAGAGTTGCGGATTTCATAATTTTCATATTTGAGTTTTCTCGAATTTTGAAAATAGGATCACTTGATTTTATTTATTTTATCTTCAATTATTTATATTATAACAATATGAGAGAGGGAATAAAATGACTTTCCCAAACTAAAGAAAAATTGAGGACTTAATAAAATAATCAAATAAATTTTATTATGGAGTTTTTGCTATTTTATTTGAATTTAGGAAAAATTGCATGTTTTTCAAAACTGCATTTTAGGCCAAGAAAATGTTCATCGCGTTCTAAATATTTTATTTGGACGATGAAAATTTATTTTGGTATTTTTAGATTTTTATTTCTTTTTCTAGAATTTTTTTCGGCGGAATTGTTTTTTTTTTAACGCTACATACCGACCGGGCCAAGCCAGCTGAGCCAGGCCGCCCAACCGCCGCCCGCCGCCCTTCCTAAAGCCGCCCCGCCCGCCGACTTCGGACGAGGAGTCTGAGCGGACTCCACCGCCCGCCTTGGCCCCTCCTCCAAGCCCCCTCCCCGAGCCCCCACCACCACCAACCACCTCCCTCCTCGCCACCTCGCCGCACCACCGGCACAGCCACGTCACCGCCGAGCCTCGCCGCCCATAAGCCGCCGCCCCGTTGCCCAACCCCGCCTCGCCGAAGGTACCGCGCCGGATCCGAGCCGCCGTTTTTTTTAAAACCGTTCGGTTTTTTTAGAGAACCCTAGATTAGTTTCCTTTTTTAGATCGGTTTATTTTTTTGGTTTATTTATTTAGCGAGCGTTCGCCCGTTCGTTCGTTTTAACGAATGTTCTTCGCCCTTTAGTTTCAGTTAACGAACGTCCGTTCGTTAATCTGTTCGTCAGTTTTCTTTTTATCGGATTTTTCCGCGATTATTCTGATCGCGATTCCTGATCCGATTTTCGTTTTAGTTTATCTTTTCGCTCGTTTATCGGAATCAGGCGATTCAAGCATCTAGAGTTTTGTCTAGAAACCCTCTTTCCATTTAACCAACTCAAACAAGTTTTTGCTACTGTAAAATTTGACTTAGGTCCAGATTAGTAAACGAAGCTTCTTTCTTTCGCCGTTTGATTTTCGTTGCTTCGTTTGATTTGATTCTTTTTGCAAACCGGAGTTCTTAAGTTGGACTTTCTGGTTAGATCTCTTATTTGAGTTTTTACCCGTGCATTAGACGAGTACTTATTGTATTCTTGTTTGTTTGCGATAGAGTACCCGGATTGCGCTGCTTGCTACTTTGAATCCCTAGGTTTCACGGATCATCAGCAAGGCAAGTAACACTTTGATCATACTTCTTTATTACCCAGTTTTCATGCATTAGATCAATCCTCAAACAATTGCATGATTAGGATCTGATTAATATGTCGGTTTTGGGAAGTAGATGAGGTAGTACCTATTACCTATTTTATTATCAAACCCTTGGGAGTTACTTCTAAGTTTGCTTATTATGCCATGCTATGCTAGTAGACGTGGATTGGGTGAGTGTATCCATGACAGATGAGAGATTTTAAATTAATGGTTTATTTATGGTGGCAACTTTAATGCACATCTGGGTGGATTGAGGCACTTGGGTATTCCAGGTTTGCATGTTTGTTTTTCGACCGCTACCCAGGCTCTAAGGGATCATAAGATTATTCATACTAGAAACTTCCGTGCACAGCCACATGCTATTATGGGCTCTAGCATAGTTGACTAAGTCGTGCGAACTCTTACAGTGGTAGACTAGCAGATGTAGGGGAAAGTAGGTGTACAGGTCTACCCATTGTAAGGTGTTAGCGCTTCTGAAAGATTATGTCTCGGTCATCCGTTTCTCAAACACCATGTAGTGCAAGAAAACCAACGGAGGAGATCGAGTCGTGTGGGGAAAAGTGCGCAAACCTCTGCAGAGTGTATAAATTAATCATGGTTAGCCGTGTCCTCGGTTATGGACGTTTTGAGTATCTAGTACTTGGATTATCGTGTGAATCTCATCATGTTACTTTAATTAATGTTGTTGGGTTTGTTAAATGATGATATTTCAATTGGGATTGAGAATGCTGTCAACCATTCTCAATGTTTAACAACCACCATGATAGTTAAATAAAATGTATTCCTTTGTAGTAGGGAAAAATTGGCTTTATGCAAAACTGTAACCGTAGAGCTTTCCACCAGCCATATATGCATGTAGAATAGCATTATTCTTTCATTACCCTCTATGTGTTACATTGCCAGCATATTTCATGTGCTGACCCGTTTCGGGCTGCAACATTCATGTTGCAGACTTTTCAGACAACGAGTAAGATGCCTTAGGATCGTGGTTCTATACTCAATGGTGTCGTTGGAGTTGATGGACTCACTTATCTTCCAAGCCTTCCGCTGTTATCGTTATTAGATGGCCTTAAGCCATTTTTATTGTAATAAGTTCTCTTTGGAGACATTTGATGTAATAAGTGTGTGATTGCTACTCTGTTATAAATCCTTCGAGTATTGTGCGTGTCAGCATTACTGATCCAGGGATGACACTGATGCATAGAGATCAGACTGTTTGAGGTCTGGTCGCTACAATCATTGCCTTAGATATCGTCATAACTTTGCGCTTTTCTATCAATTGCTCGGCAGTAATTTGGTCCCCCACAGTATTATTTTCTATCTAGAGAAACCTCTAGTGAAACCTATGGCCCCCGGGTCCATTTTCCATCATACAAGTTTTCGATCTACAATTTTATTTTCCTATTTACTTTCTTTGCAAACTTTTACTTTCCATTACATAAACCAAAAATACCAAAAATATTACTTTACTGTTTATCCATCTATGTCAGATCTCACTTTGCAAATAACCGTGAAGGAATTGATAACCCCTTTATCGCGTTGGGTGCAAGTTGGTGTTTGTTACTGTAGGTATTCGATGGCTTGTCGCGTTGTCTCCTACTGGATTGATACCTTGGTTATCAAAAGCTGAGGGAAATACTTACTCTACTTTGCTGCATCACCCTTTCCTCTTTAAGGGAACAACCAACGCAAGATCAAGAGGTAGCAGGCCTCCTCCTTCTTCCTCTTCAGCACCGGCTGCAGCCTGGCCACCAGGAGAAGGGTGTCGTGAGCATGGCATCAAACAGAAGCGGAAACAAGGTAAAACACTTACTCGTCCTCAGTGATGTACGACCTCTTCCTGCCCAGGAGCGCGGTGCCACCGAGCTTCTTGGGCACAAGCTTCGCCGCACCCTCAGGAGCGGACAAGCGCGCGACCACTGGCTCAGCGACGACGGCATACGGCGACAAGGCGGAGGCGTTGCTCCAGAAAAGTGGTGCCGCCTCTCCCTTCTTTGAGGTCCCCTGCTTCAGCTTCCTCAGGGGGGTGCCCCTGGACTTCGTGGCAACCCCGGTGGAGCACGGTGACCCCTCAGCATGGTACTCACATGCATCGTCATCATCAGAGAAGGCACGGAGGAGCTCGCTCTGCCGGGAGGAGAGGTCTCCCCCACCCTCTCCAAGGTTGCCTCCGAGTCCTCGTTCCCCTCCTCCCCGAAGAGCTCTCCGGAGGACACTGGCACCGGGGATCTAGGGGGCTGGGAAGGCTTTAACGGCACGAGCCCCCGCTCGTTGAAGATGGGCATGGCAGCGACTACCCTTTCTCTGTCGTCACAGCAATACAGCGGGAGATAAGCTTCTGGGAGGCCGCCCGGGTCCTTCTCGAGCAAGGTGCGCACGGCCTTGCTCAGCTCCTCATCGAATAGGTCGTCCGAGCGCAACCGGAGGTCGTCTTCCGCGCCCTTGAAGCTCCATAGAGGGCGCACGTGTGCCTGGAGCGGAGCCAGGTGCTGCATCAGGAACGCCCAGACGAGCATGGCCCCTGTCAGCTTCTCTGCCTTCAGGTCGCCCATCATCTTCCCCTGCAGCAGCTCTGCCCGGGGGTCGGTGATCTTCTCGTGAGCCCACCCGTCCAGCTTCGTCGGCAACACGGTTGGCAGCTCCAGCCGAGCTTGAGAGTGCTTGGCGTCCAGGAAGATCCACTTGTGCCAGAAGTCCTCCACCTTCTTCCTGGCCCTAGAAATCACATTGTTGCCATGAGATGCGACGAACCAGATGCACCTGAAGCACTAGGACCCGCCCATCCGGAGGTAGAATAAGTGGTGGAGTAGCACAACAGAGAGCATCACCCCCACAAACGCTTTGAAGTAGAAGGAAAAGATCGACAGGCGGAGGATGGAGTTGGGATGAAGATGAAGGGCGTGGATCTGGTAATGTTGAGGACAGTGAAGAATAAATTTGAGAAGGGGGGACGAGCCCAGCAAAGATGTTGTGCAGAAAGAAGGCGTAGAAGGTTTCCCCCAAGGCTTCCGGCTTGGCAGAGCCAACCCGGAGTGCCGTCTCTCCTCCCTCATTGCTGCTGCTCTCCATCATCGGGAGCACGACGGCAAGATGCTTCTCCTTAGTAACGGTGGACACACTGAGGGCTGGCTCGAACGAGGAGGACGAGCGCACAGAAGGGGCGACGGGCTTCGCCTTCTCGGTGGTTGGCTAGCTCAGGGAAAGATTCGGCAGATCTAGAGGCGTTTTGAGCAGGGACAGAACGGGATCTGGAGCAAGACGAAGGGAAGGCAAGGAAGGCGCTGCGGCAGGCACCAGCCTTTTTGTCAGCCCGGGATGGTTGTCGAGGGTGCGTGGGGAAGCAGAGATGCCCACGCCCCATCCAGGGCCACGCGTCGACCGGGTCCGCAGGCGGTTGGGGCCCGCGGCACTCTGCCCTTGCCCTTTGGCTTCGCCTCGAAGCAAGTCCGAGCTCGCCTTGGGCCCGGGGGCTACTGTCGGTGTTATGGGAACTGAAGTACCCAGACTTGCCTGCCTGCAGCCCACCATGTGGCTTCGTCGACGGCCTGGTACGGCCCATCTTCAGCAACAACAACACAAGACCCACGTGAGGGGCCAAGCCTCGCGAGGCAGACGATGCCAAGACTTTCGGAAGGGGTTGCCTCCTTAGGCTGGCTCCTGAGGAGTGGAGATTTCTATGCGAGCCCTCACCTCGTGAGGTTCGTATGACGCAAGCCATGACGACCAAGGCCAGATGGACGCCAGCGGGTGCAGCGCATC
The DNA here is from genome assembly GCA_021437245.1 of Aegilops speltoides. NCBI lineage: Eukaryota > Viridiplantae > Streptophyta > Magnoliopsida > Poales > Poaceae > Aegilops > Aegilops speltoides. The sequence continues at coordinate 343,051,176 of CM038144.1, forward strand.
AGGTTTTCTCTTTAGTGCTAAAGAGGTAAGCGCTGGCGCGGAGTCCCGGGGCATCAACCAAAGGTTTCCATTTCTGTGCAACAAGATCAGGACCGCCAGGACTGCAGGACAGAGGTCATCAACGAGCTCACCACGGTGTCACGACTAGAAGCTTTGCAGGCGAAGACCACCTTTCGTCAGGATAAGATGTGCTAGTTGTCTCCCTTCGAATTTGGCCGTTGTGGGATTCCTTCCCATGTTCATTTTGGGAAGAGGACCAAGGCCACTATAATTATAGCCTAGCCACCACCATAGAAGGGAGATCCGGATCCAGTCGATCCTCACCCTCACCAGCTCACCAAAGCACAAGAACACACCCCCTGAGGTTGTTCTTCCACTGTACTAGTTCATCCTCATCCCACCTCGAGGCTAATACACCACAAAGCAGGAGTAGGGTTTTACACCGCAAGGTGGCCCGAACCTGGGTAAACTGCCTTGTCTCATTTCCTTCCAGTTCATCGACCTAGGCCGAGAGATCATCGAGTTGGCAGACCAGGGAGGTTGAGTTCTTCGCACACACCCCAGAGTTCGAATCTATCTTGGGTCTGCGAAGCCCTGAATCCGACAGATATTGTACGTAATCACAATGAATATGAGAGCGCACATGAGAACAATATTGTGGAACGGTTCAATGGGTAACAAACTTGGCATCAAGGGATTGAGGTCCATTTTGGATGCAATGAAACCCACATGCTCCCGACCTACAGATCGGTATTCAGAATATGATCCTAATGACAATTCTGAGCTATAGGAGTCAAAGGCAGATGGCCTATCATGTTCACCCAATAAGGTGTCTGTTCTAATTTGGCAAGGTTTTATTGGTTGCGCATATCTTGCATAAGGTGTCTTGCATTTCTACTGCTTCGTTGCACCACCATCTACTTAGTTTACTCATCATATATGTGAAGATGACATGCCCATCCATTATCAATACCTATTCCATTTGTTGTCATACCATGTTTTTCATTCAAATGTTGTTCTTGTGTATCAGACGTCCAAAAGGAAGAGGGTGATTGCAGAACCTGAAGGAGTACAAGCAAAATGTCCTTGAAGAGGGTGGTGGTACCGAAGAAATCAGATAGCACCCCACTTATATTGGCAATAGAACCATCGCCACAAAACCTAGGATATCGCAACTATATTGCTCGCTGCTTTGCTCTTGTTAGTATCTGTTGTCCTGTATCGTTGTACTTACATTCATACCTACTAGATTACGTGACATCATTGTGCATTATAGCTTGTTTATCCACTGTTTGCTCCAAATTATCATATCTATATTAATGCTTACATTAATGTAGCATACACCCAATGTTTATGAAGAAGTTTAGCTCCGCATTTTTCTTGTAAGTATCTGTTGCCCTTCATCACTGCAAAGTGATGGTACATGAACGCCTCCAGATCTGCCTAATCATCTTAGGTCATCAAAGTGAAAATAAGCCCATGATCCTGTCAGCTAGTTGTTCATGTACCATCACTTTGCAGCTTATTTTCCCTTGCCCTCCATTTTCTACAGATCAGATCTATATTTACTCTTGCCAAAATGTTGAATAAAACCAATGCTACTAAAGAAGTTTAGCTCTATATTGCTCTTATCAGTGCCTTTTGCCTGTAGTCTGCATCTTAGCTTAAATAATGTGCATTTATTTGTATACTATCACATCTATATTTACTCTTAACAAGATGTAGAATAAAGACGATGCTCATGAAGAAGACTCTATGGTAAACTTCTTGAATTTCACCCCCCATCAATATGGATAAGGGCTTTATAGAGTCGGTCTTCACTACTATTGTAAGTTTGTGCTCCCCGAGCCTTCAAACTATGTTGTCTATATTTGGATAGCTATAACTACAGATGTTGTTTATTTTTGTCGTTTGCATCAAATTGCATGTTCAAAGTTTATTACGAAGAAGTACATAAACATAAGTTTATCACTGGCAATGAACTTTGATGCCTAGTGGATGTAATATGATGTAATTTCTTTGTTGTATAGTCTAAATTTATTCTTCATCACGTTGCTATAATTTATTTACTGTATATGTTGTCGTCACTCTGTGAAAAGGTCATAAGCTTTGATCAAAGCGCAATGGGCTAACACGTTAGGTTTATATAAAAAATCATGGTACTAAAACTGGCCGGCCCGCCAATCGCTAATGGGCCGGAACATGGGCCTACAATCATCTTGGGTCATTAGCAGGCCTGGACTTAATCTGTCTCACTATTGGTTTCGGGCCTTTAAAAGGCTGAGGAAACCGCTTGCATTAGTTGGGCCAGAAAATAAAATGGGCTTTTAATGGGCTGAGAAGTAGATTGGGCATGAATTGTGCCAAACAAATCACGGGCCGACAGCAGGCTGAAATATACATCAGCTCATGATTGACCCAATGATATAACGAGCCATTAACAAACTGAAATGTAGTTGGGCCTATGTTAGCCCAATCACATGACGGGCTAGAAGCAGGCCGGATGCATAGCGGGCCAAAATTGGGCCCAACACTATCAAGGGCTTTAACGGGCGAATACGCAGGTTGGGCTAAAACGTATCCACGAAGACTACAAGATGTTAAGAGGCCGAAAGTCACTATGGACCAGAATTAGGCCCAGATGCAACTTGGGCTGTTAAATGACCGAAAGTGAAATGGGGCTAACAGTGGCCCATATGTACATAGGGCCGCGAACAGGCCGAAACTAATATCGTGCCGAACTGTTCAACTGGCCATTAAGAGGCAGAAGAGCAAATCAGGCCCTAAGTGGGCCCAAAGGCATAATAGCTGTTATCGGGAAGTTTCTGTTATGGGTCGTAATTTGGCCCAAAATATGTCAGGCAGTTAATGGACGGGATCTGATATGGGACCCAATTTGTCCCAAACTATTGTAGACTGTTAACGGGTCGAATCTGATATGAGCCATAATTTGGCCCATAATATGGCAGGCTTTCAATGGGTCATATCTGATATGAGCCATAATTTGGCCCAGAAAATGGTAGGCTATTAATGGGCTGGCCCAATAACATGTGACGAAATCTTGTGGGCCTTTTGCTAGGCCAGCTTTTTAACCTATATGGGCCTCTATTGGGCCATGCCACATGTCGACATTTCATTGGCGACTTCTGTCCATTGGACGGTTGACATCTGTCCCAACGCGGAGCTGACACGTGGTTCCTTCGGCCAGTGAGAATTTTACAAGTGGAAAATTGCCATTGGTCATGGATGTTACGGATTATCGGATCCAAAACTGGACCTGATAGCTTAATGGCTACCCGTTACGGTGGATGTCACGTGTTGGTTACCCTTGATGAAAACACTTCTATGATGGGGCATTTATCGTAATGGAAGTGGACACTTCCGTGATGATAATTTCAATATTGTCATGGAACATTTGTATGACAGCACAAGTATGACTATCTTGATTCTATCATAAAATCATCATAGATGTACATGCATGACAGAAAACGTGACTACTATGGCAAACACGTATCATCACGTAAGTGTTTTTTTTTTGTAGTGCAATGTCCCCACCCTTGTAATTCTGCATTACCATTATCTTTTGTAGGATGATCTTCCTCTTCCAATGTTGGATAAACATTGCAATCATTATTTAGTGCTAATTATAAATTAACCTATGGAACATGTGGCTGATTGGGTGGAGCATGCAGATCATCATGCTCATGTTGCTGCAATAGTCCGAGAAAGTGATTATGTTGGTTTGGATGATAATTTTCTTGTGGTGGGACATGATGAGGGTTACCATGAGGCTGAGTAGGATCCTCATCTAGTGCCATTGCCCCTAAAATTTATTGCTGAAGGATCACCACATGAACAGTAAGTGAGCCGGTCTAAAAATTATCCCCCTCTCCAAATACAATGCTAGCAGGAATATCATTGAGCTCTTCCACTATAACTTTCACCATGAGGTTTTCCCTTGTGCTCCTCAGTCTATCCCACATGAGAAATTTACAAAAATTGTTAATAGCGTTGCTAGCTTCCTGGATACACCTTCTATCAAAAGGGTGCCCACATAGTAGGATCCAATCATCTCTGTTAAGTACTAAACTTCTCCAGTTGAGCCCTTGATTGTGCTTTTGAAATATGACATGAACATCCGTGAATAAGTGTGGGTTGTTAGTGACCAGACCAACCCTATCAATACATTGTTTAATTTGACATATGCTTAACCGAATGGGCGCGGCTCAATCTCTAAAAACCCCACTTGCTTACCGTATAGAAAGCCATATAGTACCACTGTGATGGTGTTCAACGTGGCTGGCATATTGGGCATTGGCATGATCATCGCAATCACCCAGTCTTCATGGGTCAAGGGTGCCACAGTAGTGATTACCTGAACCATAGCGGGTCTGCCTTCCACCTCAATGCTTTGGTGGTTGGCGGCAGGAATGGTGTTGGGTCGAAAGGGAAGGTGGCCATGGTGGAGGAGATCGGAATGATAGATGCTGGTGGAATACGGGGCGATGGACTGGAATGGATTACTGTAGCGAGGAGGCATTGCACAATGGAGTTTTGGGCAGCCCAGAGATGGAGGTTGTCGTCCCGGGAAGGATTTGATGTGGAGCATCCTACAGACATCGCCATGTCAAGAGTCCATTCGGCAAGTGACACGTGCGACATCTACTTCACATACATAAAGGTGAATCATCTCCTTTACACGTGTCCACTTGACCCCTTCAAGGAAGGTATACTACTTGACACTTCTCCCATGTGCATGCATAGGTATTTGCTAGAGCTTCACAGATGTCGAGGAGAAGTGCAAGCGCCAAGAAATAACTACACCATTCATGAGGGAAGCATGGAAGCAATGATGAAAGAAGACGATGTTGCTGAAGCTACAGCGGCCAGACATCCAGCGCCACCCCGGACATCCAGTGCCATGCCATAGCCCGGATATCCAGTGTCATCCTGGAAATCCAGAATCAACTATCCAGAGAAGGGCTGGACTAGAACGGCCAGTTCCCAGGCCGGACATTCGGCGTCTCCCGAATGGTCGGACATCCGGCACCCAGCCCGGACGTTCGGCGCCTGCCTACCTGCAAAGATGGGCCAAAGGCCCATGTATACCCCTCTCTCACTTGCCCCTATGTGGCTTAAACTATATATAGGCACCCCCTTCTCCATTCTAGGATTAGCAAATATGATAGCTCATTAGTTGAGCTTTGCTCATTACCTTCTCTTGAGAGAGAGAGAGAGAGAGACCACTCCCATGGAGTCCAAGACCTCCATGTGAGCATGTGAGAAGATCCCGAGGTATTCAAGATCCCCTTGTGGGAAGGATCCACCTAGATCATCAAGACCTCATCCCCTCTTGGATTTGGGATGAACTCTACCTTGTATCTTTCCCTTTGTTGTTCATGTACCTTATGGATCTTGTGTGTTTGTTAGTCTAGTGGATGTGTGATTGAGCTTGTTCTTGAGTGTTTCTCTTATGATTTCTCCTTGTTTTCCCTGTGTTCATCATGTTCTTTGAGGAATCCCCCTCCAATTCGTGAAAGATCAGCCCCTAGGGTTCCACCCTACATCATCTTGGTATCGGAGCCACGTTGATCACGAATTGGAGTCCTCCCCTTTGTTTTCTGGCCCAATTTTGCTTTGTTTTGTCCTAACTCAAAAATCCCCACCAAAAATAGCCCCACAAATTTTTGTGATTTGTTGGTTTTGGTCCATGGATTAAAGTGTTTCAAGTGGATCTAGCTTTTCCGCATCTTTCTCACCATTTCCGTCCACGACATTCGTCCAATTTTGCCTTTGGAATCATCTATTTCTGCCCCAAATCGAGTTTCGGAGTCCAAATCCCAATTTGGAATCGTCGGACTAGACATCCGGGTCCCCGGCCGGACATACGGCTCCTGGAGCGCAAAACCCCACAGGTTTCAAGACAGACAACCCAGGAAATCCGGGCTCCCCCCGGACATCCGACCCCTAGGAATTTCAGCCTCCCGTGTTTCACCGATTTAACCATAACTTTCACATCTAGAGTCCGATTTTCGCGCTCTTTAGCTTGTTGAGTAGCTATTGACATCCCCAATCCGTCTAGATTGGTTCCAACACCATTTTACGCCTTCAAAGTTTTGACATTTTGACATCTTTGCTTAGGCCCTCCACCATATCATCCGCATTACCACCATAGCTTTCCGCAACCTAACCCATTTTGATCCCCATTGCATTTGTGGTTGTTTGAGTCATGGTTTGTGTCTCCTAAGGTCTTTCAGCTACTTAGGGATGGTGACTTCAACTCTGACTCGCATAACGTACCACCTCTGCTTCCGCACTGCCAACTCTAAAACCACCACTGCATTCCACTACCATCATTTGACATTTGACGTTCGAGATTTTGAGTTCACGGTTTTTTCGTTTCCTAAGGTGTTTCGGATAATTAGGAACGGTTGTACATCAAGAACACTGCCACTCATCATTTCCATGGATTCGACATCAAGTTCAACCACTTCAACATTTTGACACCATCATCCATCCTTGCTTATAAACGACAAACCACCAACAATAACCTCGACGACATCATTGTATATTCTCCCTTGGCATTGCATTGTTAACCCCCGATCCATCTTTGCATTACTTTCCTATCGGGACTAACCATTTGAGTATATTGACGGGCAACGCTACTTGTGTGCATTAGTGATACTTGTTCCGCATAGCTATCATAGCATGCATATATCCCCGTATCATCTCCTGTGTCATACATTGTTCCCACGTATACAGAATTTCTATCTTGGTTTGAGCATTTAGCATAGTGGCCATATCAAAAAAAAGAGAGAAAAGCATTTAAGCAACGATAAAAACAAAGAGTTTGCAAGCAAGAGCCATAGCATCATACTACATTGCATAACAAATTGCCATCATTGATCATCTTAGATCATCGTGAGTATAACACCGGGAACCATACATACATAGCATACTTGGGATAGAAAGTCGATATGTTTTGTCTGTCATAGGTTGTGCACAAATTCGTATCTCGCCTATTGAGCAACCATGCTAGCATTTCTCTAGTGTTGTGCAACACGAGCGTTTTCCGTGGATTCCACATTTTGTGCTCATTCCTTGGTTGCACGACCCCATTTATCTATCTGTGTGTGTGTGTTTCCGTGTGTCACTCTTTGCTATTGGTCTACTTGTTCCACTTGACAATATGTGAATCTATTTCAACATTATTGACTCTTACTAACAATTGCTTGAATTTTGTGCCACTTGTCCCAACCAAGCCACTCAACAAACTTTACTTTGTAGGTGTGAGTGAACAAGTCTGGTACCAATTCCACTGTTCTTTCACTTCACATTGAGTGAAACGGGATACATCCTCAACTTTGGGAAAGGGTATCTTGGTATTTTTTATCTCGTTTCCTACTCACCTTTCCTCGAGTCTTGTGATGGATAGGCCAAGAAGATCTACTTTGGTCTACACTAACAACAATGAGTTTGATGCCACAAAAAACTTCATCGACGCCAAGATGGAAGCTCAAATGGAGGAGATCAAAGCCCTCATCAATACTGGCCAGAGGTCTTCCTGATCTTTGAGAAGATGCTCAAGTGCACATGTTTACGAGATACCATCTCTAGCGAGTTCACATCGGCATCGACACGATCACCGACAAGAACATGAAGGTCAAGAGCTCAACACCAACCATGTCTATACAACTTCACCATCTACCTTGGCATCTTCGCCAAGCGACTTCAAGGCATCTTCACCTTTGGACATACGGCATCTTCACCAACAAGCACCTCAAGATTACACTCAAGAGAAGCTCCCCAAACTCAAGTCCGCGACTTCCATGAGCTACTACGACCTTGACACCGACCACGAGATCCTTTCTATGGGACTCAAGACCCCGACGAGTATCTCGCTTGGGAGCGCAAGATGGACTACTACCTCAGGCTACATCAAGTCCCCTTCGAAGATCAAGTGAAGTGCACCACAAGGAACTTCCATGACTACGCGTCAACATGGTGGCTTCACACACCTTCGAAGAGCTTCAACATGAGTTGGCCCAAGACGAAGAAAGCTATGCGGTGAGAGTTTTTGCCTTCCACCTACACGGAACAACTTCAACGCCAATTGGAGAACACCATCCAAGGATCCAAGTCCATCGATGAGTACTTCAAGGAGATGAAGAAAGCCTTGCGACGAGCCGGCGTGGACGACCCCACTTTGATGAAGTTCCACTTCATGATGGGATTAAACAACGACATCCCCAAGACTATCTTCCTCGAGAAATACAAGTCCCTCGACGACAACTACATTGGTGCTCTCAAAGTGGAACAAGAACACATGAAGGCCAAGGCTTCTCCACCCTAAGCACACTTCATGATGACCAAGCTCCACGGCAACGAGCGTGAGGATAGTACCACCAAGATGTCAAAGCCTGATGAGCTCCAAGACGATGCTCCCAAGTTCGACTTCACTGCCATTCTTCTTTGTGGAATTGATGATGCTGAGTCTACCACGACTCTTTTTGAAGACGGCGCGATGACAACTATGACTATGGAGTCTCTCAAGGAACTTGCTTTCGAGGCGAGTGACATGGTGACGAGCAAGGATGATGCTTCCATCATCAGAGATGAAAGTGAGATGATTGAGCATGGGACTTTCCCTTCGGTTATGGAGGCCAGTGATGATGTGCCATCTTCGGCCTTCATCCACAATGACGGTGACGAGATGGTTGACCATGGGATTTTCCCTTCGACCACGGTGGTGTATGATGATGAGTTGCGAGACTTGTGCCACCATATTCAGAGTGAGAGCGAGTTCACCACTAGCCCCGTATATGATGAGTTGCCCCAATTCCCATGTGAGGAGAGCCACAACCCCCACCACTTGAGTGAGATGAGTGACTCCACCATATGTGACTTTGAGTGCACCTACTTTGAGTGAGTAAGTGATCCACCACATAGAGAGAGTGAGATAGTTGATAGGTCTTGTGAGGACATTTTAAACTCTAACGACTTAACCTTTGCCTTTATTGTGTCTTCTCATTTGGTGCTAGGTCCCATATATGATGACGCGCTGATCCTCGATGACTTCATCCTTCCTTTGGGCAAGAGGATGGCTATGGTGGACTACGATGTACCCCCCACATGGTTCCATCATGCTTATGATGACCACGAGTTGGTCCATACCACCTCACCTACACCACATGAGTGGAATGAGAAAGGTGACATAGGTGAAGGTCATGCTCTTATCCCACCAGTGTACATTGATTGCTTGCATGATGTGGATACACCTATTACCATGCTTCATGCTAGTGCGAATTCCTCATATGATGATTTATTGCCCATTTATGATGAGTATGATGATTATCATGTGGAGTCTATTAGTTGTGATGTCATGTTACATAGGATTTCCTGTGATAATTCTCTCGGTCACATCATGTTTGACATTCTGCTTTATTTGCCATATGTTATGGATGAGATCAACCATATCGCATCTTTGCAATCTCATCGTAGTAACTATGCATATGTCATTAAAATAAACCTAATTTTCACATATGGCATAGATGACAAACCCATGGTTATTGGCTTTTGTTTTTCTTTTGATGATATTGATTTTCTCCCTTTGCATCATACCCATCATATGCCATGCCATGATCATTAGCTTCGGATATGCATTGTTTGCCATGTTGTCAATTTTCTCCATTTGATGTTTCCGCTATTGCTCATGAGGAGACCTCCATAGTTTCCTCATATATTTTAGGAGATTTTAACCCATCCCATCCATTGCATGATTCCCATGATTGTGTGCATCATATGCATCCCATGAATAAAAATGCTCTTGTTGTGCCACACACTTGCTATAACTGCATGCTTAATTTGTGTCACCATCGTGTTATACATAACAACTATTCTTTCATGATGGATGACATGTTTTTATACCATGCATCAAATTTCTTTGAGCGACGCTTATCTTGTGCTAATTCTCACGTGCACGTACAAATCATGATGGATGATGTGTACATTTATCACGCACACACTTTGTTTCGTTTGCCAATTTCTTGTGTAGGTACCAATGCTTCCTCGTCGACCTTCCAAGCGCACGAGTTGACAAAGCGAGATCTAGAGAGCAATGGAGACGTGAGCCACCATGGAGTGCTTACCATCCACTCACCCTCTTTTTGCAAGAATTTTGCGCATCTCTTCTACATGGCCATCTCATGGTTATGGGTTATATATAACTTCTCACTTTATGCCCATCATGCCATGTTCACTATGTTTGATATGCTCATTCCTATGCCTTTGTCATGCATTTGTGACCCATGCTTTGCATTACACACATCCATGATTCTACTACTTGTATGTGTATTTGCAAGCTTGGTGGAGATATTGCTTGTTATTGTCATGTTTCCTTTGTGACCCATACATATGACGATATTTCATGTTTCATTTTTGTGCTTGCGATATTTCATGTGCATTTCCTATATCTACTATTTGCTCACATGACATGATTGCCGTCATTTCCTCTAGTATGTTGCATCATTGCACTACTAGCTTGCACGACATGATCACTTGCTATGTTGCATCACCGATGCTTGCTCGTTTCATGCGTTCGATAGCATCTCTTGCCATGCTTTGCACATGATTAATATTGAGTGTTATCATATGTCTCCATATGTTGCCTCTTTCATTCTAGATGATTTGCCATGTATTGAGTGCAACAATTATTATAGTCTTGCTAATGAGATTGCCCCCATAGCATTCTCCCACATATTTGGATATTTTGACATATTTATTGTGAAGCATTCTTGTCTTACTTCTTTGCACCATATGCCTAGTGCCATGGATATAGCCATTGTTGGATCGTATTATTCATGCACTTTTGCTACTAATGGTTATGTGCAAGAGAAGAGAACCATCATGCTGGATGATGTGTTTATCTACCATGCACATACATTCTTTGCTTTGTTGTGTGTATGTGTAGGATACTTCAACTCCATGCCAACTTCCACTTCCCGTGAGTTGACCATTCGAGCTCTTGAGAGCAAGCCACTTTCAACCGACGCGCTTCTACATCGCATTTGCTTGTGTTTCGGCATTGTGAAGGACGCACAAGGACACACTTTCACGGTGACATCCTTCTTGAGTTTGGCTATTGTGGATCATACTTCATCTGTTGTTTGTACCATTTGCACGCATGTTTGAGATATTGTTTTCACCCATGATTGCCGCATTGACATGCCTCATGATATATATGCCTTGCGTGTTGCATCCTACTTGATCATTACTTGCCCCTATCATATGCTTGGTTGCAACAATGTAATTTCTTCACATATGCCATGTGCCATTGATTATTACATGCTTGACTTGATTGCCTCACACATGATGAACAATTGCTCTTTCTTCACTACACCCTATGCACGTTATACTTGGATTGTCTTGCACTTGACCCGTGTGTTTAGGCACTTCTTTTTATTTGGTGTTGTGAATAATTCCTATGCCTACCATAGACCTTCCGTTGAGCACTTTATGCATGATTGATATGACCATGAGGTCGATGCTTATTCTATTGACACACATATTTGCATCACTACCTCACACTTACATGCTTGTTTCCATTATAAGCTTGATTGTGCTCACCTTATGTGCTTACATGACATGTCACAATCCTTTGTTATACCATATGCTACGCATGATGACGACACTTGTTTGGTGAATCACCACTTGAATGCTTGGTTTTGCACTAACGCTAACCACATTTGTTTTTCCAAGTGTTTGTTGTTCTTGCTACTTTTGAAGGAATCCCAAGACGGGGCGACATTGAAGAGTGCCCATTTTGAGTTTCAAGACGATGAATACTTGGTGAACGTCTACTTCTACACGGTGACGCCATCTCTTTCCCATGGTGATTTGGTTTTCAATCCGAGGTCAGATCTTTCCCAAGGGGGAGGGGATGATGCAGAGCATCCTACAGACATCACCATGTCAAGAGTCCATTCGGCAAGTGCCACGTGCGACATATACTTCACATACATAAAGGTGAATCATCTCCTTTACACATGTTCACTTGATCCCTTCGAGGATGGTATACTACTTGGCACTTCTACCATGTGCATGCATAGGTATTACTGGAGCTTCACGGATGTCTAGGAGAAGTGCAAGCGCCAAGGAACAACTACACCATCAGCGAGGGAAGCATGGAAGCGAAGACGGAAGAAGACGATGTTGCTGAAGCTACAGGGGGCGGACATCCGGCGCCACACCACACCCTGGACATCCAACATCATCCCAGAAATCTGGCATCGACTATCCAGAGAAGGACTGGAATGGCATGTTCCCAGGCCGGACATCCGACCAGTGCCTCGGACATCCAATGTCTCGCGAACAGACGGACACCCGGCCCACAGCCCGGACATCCGGCGCCTGCATGCATGCAGAGACGGGACAGAGGCCCATGTATCCCCCTCTCTCCCTTGCCCCTTCATGGCTTAGACTATATATAGACACCCCCTCCTCCATTTTAGGGTGAGCAAATATGATAGCTCATTTTAGTTGAGCTTTGCTCCTTACCTTCTCTTGAGAGAGATAGACCACTCCCATGGAGTGCAAGACCTCCATGTGAGCGTGTGAGAAGATCCCGAGGGATTCAAGACCCCATTGTGGGAAGGATCTACCTAGATCATCAAGACCTCATCTCCTCTTGGATTTGGGATGAACTCTACATTGTATCTTTCCATTTGTTGCACATGTACCATGTGGATCTTGTGTGTTTGTTAGTCTAGTGGATGTGTGATTGGGCTTGTTCTTTTGTGTTTATCTTGTGGTTTCTCCCCGTTCTTCCCCATCTTCATCGTTTTCTTTGAGGATCTCCCCTCCAATCGTGAAAGATCGGCTCGTAGGGTTCCACTCTACATCAAGATTGCAGAGCAGCGTTAACTAGAATCCCCTGGTTGGTCAGCTGATAGATAGCCCGATTAGTCTCAATCGCAGGAACAGTGTTAGTCTGTCTCAGAATCTCAAACGTCGAGTGTTCTCGTGGGCTGGGTTCGGTGATTGGATTGTGCTGGGCCGTGGAATAACAATCTCGGGCAATATGGCTCCAACGTTTGCAAGACCGACATTTAATCTGGTTGGTGCAGCTGGGCCTGGAATGGCCCGAAAAAAGGCATCGGACACAAAACTCATTTTGTGGGTCAGTTTGAATCGACGAAGAACCCGTCCTGACAATAGTAACTGCTCTATTGATGGCGTTAGAACCAATGGGCCTGACACGACCTGGAGATGGAGCTTGGTTTGAAAATTTTGCGTGAGCTAGTGAAGGTTTGGATGCATTAGCGATCTGGCGAGAGTAAGTACCCAGAGATCTAAGAGCTTGAAGGTAGGATTTCCTAGGATGCCTGCGAAAAATGTGAGTCCATTCATCTTCCTTTTCTTGAAGATACTGATCTAACTGCCAGCATGAATTGGGTCCTCCATTGCCCCACAGTCGGAAATTGACATTGAGCATACGAATTGCAATGTTACCTCCCTTGATGATGGAGAAGCCCACTTCTTTAGATGAAACCGAGAATTTGAAAGACAAGTTTTGTAGCTGCGGAACTTTGAAAAGAGAAGCACGGCCTCTGAAACAGGATAAGAGAACCATGCTCACAGATTTTTCAGTAAGCCTGATATGTGACCGGGTGAACTCCGCAACTAACGGGAATTCTTCAAGATCTTTACCTTCTTCATAGTTGATCAGAACCCCCTCATTTTCTCCAAACTTCAGCTGCAAAGTCCTGGCCAATATCAAAGCTGAGATCCACTAAAGCCATGGAGTGAAGATGCGTAGGACGATTATGAGTGGTTGTGTAAGCGGTGGGAGTAAGAACGGGTACCGAAAGGCCGGTGGAGTGCGTGGACGCCGGGGCCAGAGTGGTCGCCGCCTGGCTAGGAGCGAGAGGAGGTGGGCCGAAAAAAACCCGACCCTCCTCACGTAACCATCCACGCGATTGTGGTGCTATTACTACCCCGCATGCCACAAGTTCATCGTGACATGGCAGTACAAAGAACACGGAGATAACAAAAATGACATCCATGTATGTAGACTACGTAGGAATGATTACAAGCATTGGAACTGGCCGAAGGCACCAACGTCATCGCCCCTCCCTCACCAGAGCCTTCTTTTTGCAGGGATAATTGCCGGAGTGCTTTATTTAAGGAGCTGAAGTACTCTTTGATGTGATATTTTTTGTTAAACAATACACACACCCATTTTCTCTTGGATATTTCGCTTCCTTTTTCCGACCGATCACCTATTTCAGTACGCAGGAGCGTACGAACAACACAGATCTGCTCGATCAACTCAGACCTATATGGATCGCTCATAGGAGAGTAGACACGTAGCATCCAGTTTCTCGTCTAGAGCTAGGTACAACGACTTGTCCTGGTGTTGATCCCTGGCCGGTCTGCTGGGCTAACCAAACGACAGACAGGTACATGCCCTCGCCACCGTACGCCGCTCCATCCATCAGCTCCGATCGTAGAGACTACCAAGGGCTACGTAGTACTACTTGTAGCGAGTACAAAGAGCGCAATTGGTGAGCAGTAGGCCAGTAACAGCACATACGTACATGCCGGAGCGAGGGCGCCATACCATGAAGATGAAGCAGGCGACGCCCATTATTGCTCAAGATAAGCCGGTACGTACGTTACGTAGCCAGGGCACTGTTCCATCGGTGGCAGAGAGAGATACTGTAGGGGTAAGCAAGTGACCACTGACGAGAGAAACTGTGGCCGTGGTGCCTGCCTGTCTGTCTGTCTGTCGTGTCGCGTGTCCAACCAATGTCCCTCCATGCTGCCTGCTCAACGACGCACCCTACGTAGACTACTCACCATCAAATCAAACACGTAGTACAGTATTTAGGTAGACTGGTTATCCCCTTCCCGGATTGCTTCGCTCTCTGACTCTCTCCAACGATCTTCTTTCGCCAGTCCCAACTTGCATCACGAGTTCTGCAAGTCTTGACTCTTGAGCGATCCAACTTGCTTAAAACGGTTAGAGATCACAATAGTACTATAAATAGTACTCCCTCCGTTCCTAAATATAAGTCTTTGTAGAGATTTCACTATGAACTAGATACGGATGTATATAGATGCATTTTAAGTGTGGATTCATTCATTTTACTCCGTACGTAGTCACCTAGTGGAATCTCTACAAAGACTTACATTTAGGAACGGAGGGAGTACAATAGTAGTAGTACGAGCAAAGCAGCAGTAGGCCCATCAAATCAGCATACACTGTCAGTCACTATGTGGTTCATGGAGAGTTAGACCAACTGATTCACCCTTTTGGAAAGGGCTTATGAAAGTGAAGCTTTCATTTTTTTCAGAGGTCAAAGCATATAGTTGGCAATGGTGCAAGCACGAGATTCTGGGAGGATACTTGGCTCGGAGATGCACCCCTAGCAATTCAGTATCCGTCATTGTATTGTATAGTACGAAGGCGCGATGCTCTGGTTGCATCGGTCTTCATCTCGATACCCCTGAATATTCAGTTTAGAAGATCGTTAGTGGGCAATCGTTGGGAACAGTGGCTACATCTAGTTAGGAGACTGATGCAAGTACAACTATCTCAACAACCTGATAAACTGCGCTGGAATCTCACTAGGTCGGGTGATTTCACGGTTAAATCAATGTATGTTGATGTTATTAATTCGAGCTCGATTCCTACTTCCAAGCATGTGTGGGATGTCAGAGTTCCTCTAAAGATCAAGGTGTTTATGTGGTTTCTACATAAACAAGTTATCTTAACAAAGGACAATCTAACAAAGCGCAATTGGACAGGACCTACTAGGTGTAGTTTCTGTGATCAGGGAGAAACCATTAAACATTTATTTTTTGATTGCCCACTAGCTAGAACTCTCTGGACGACTATTCAAGTCGCTTTCAATATTACCCCACCAAGGTCGGTTAACATGTTGTTTGGGACATGGCTAAATAGGGTAGAGCCCGGGTTAGCAAAACATATTCGCTTGGGGGTTTGCGCTTTGCTGTGGGCGCTTTGGAATTGCAGAAATGATTTTGTCTTTAATGTAACAACAAACATCCATGTTTTGCGTGTTATCTTCGAGCAACGGCTCTTATCCGCTCTCGTCGCTACTCACTCCAATGGAGGCCAGGAGCTTTTGATTATCGCTGCTATCCGATGAGAGATGGTAGCTCGGGATATATTCAGCCGGTTTGGATGGCGGCCGTGTAATAGGATAGGCAATTAGTTTACCTGTCTAATTTCGAGCCAACCGGCTGTGATGTACCAGTTGTTAGGCTAGCTTGTGTATCTAGCCTTCGGGCTCTGTGTGAGCCTTTTCTTCTTTTTTCATGTTGAGACCATTGAGACTCGGAGACTTTGTGGACTATTTTATGGTTAATAAGATGGCCGTATGCATCATGCTGATGCAGAGGCCGGGGAATCCCCTTTTCGAAAAAAAATGTGGTTCATGGAGCCAATCAGGCTGCAACTTTGATTCTGATACGATACCTGCAAGCGGACAAGTACAATAATCTCCCAGCCATGCAAAAACTTTCAGGCTAGGCTCTATACCCTGGCTCTCCTGTCTTTGAGAGGACGACGATTTGACTGAAACAACCTGACGGCCGGCACCAAAATTCTCCGTGCTCTGCAATTAACAGCTGTAAAGCCAAGGGCGGCTCCATCCTATCTCTCTCTCTCTCTCTCTGTACTGTATGGTCTCGTTGCAATTGTTTTAGCCACGGTATCCAAAACAGATCCCCGCCGAGATCGGAGACACCCAAACGCAACCTGCTCTGCTCAGCCACATCGCCGCATTTGCTCGCATCATCAACACGTACGTACTGTGTAGAATGTAGACTCGGAGCACGGCGTAACACTGGGCCTCAAGATTGTTCATCACGGCAAAGCCCCAAGCGAACCCTTGGTTGGTGGGTGGCACCAAATCTGAGGACAGGAACCCAAATTCCCAGCATCACCCAACAGGAATTCAGCGGGTTGTCATCGTCCGGGCGCTGGCCGTGTTCTCGTCGCTCACCACACGACACCCACACCGACAGCGAATCAGCTTCTCCAGGGAACTGTCCGCCGGTTCCCCGATGGTTCCGCCCAGGTTTCTTTTCTTGCGCGGAATGCAAAACGTAGCCGAGCGGGCGGTTCTCGAATCTGCAAGCGCCAAATTCGAACCAACTTTCCAACCGAAAACCGAACTTGCAACGAAGCCACCAAGGACTTTTCTTTTTGCTGCAAAAAAAGGGGCGTCTGACGTCTCACCGCATCCCCCAGCAACGAATTTCCACAGTTCGGCATATATAGGTTGTGAATTAGGATAACCCGAGGGAGGCGCATATATGCTTGCTGGAATTCCTGTGCTTGCTAGTGCCGGATATGTTCCTGGATAAGTAGATAGGTTAACCAGTATACATACATAAACTGACGCCCTTTTGTTAAACAAGAAGGACAAACACGAGGAAGCAAAAGAACAAGTTTGGAACGAAAATGTACTATAAGCCATATTCACCTGACGTGTAAAACGCAGTGACATTCCATCGCTGCTCGAACATTTCTGGTGGAAACGGAGCATAATTGCCTCGACGCCGTACGCGGCGGCGAGTGATCCACTGGTCATCAAGAGATTTATTGGTTGAACGCTCATTGGCGTTGCTTATCTGCACGCATGGATCGCGCCATTTCATGTCTTTCCGCGGTTCCCCGCTGACCGGTTGAAGCATATATGCCGTTCCGCAAAAGGTGAAGCATACGTCGTCTGTTAGTCTATTCAGACTCTATCAATGGCACACTAATTCTGCATGCTCATTAGTCATTAGTTAGTCATCATCTTGACAGATTTCATCTGCAGAATCGATTCGTCTCCTTTCTGTTACAGTGGTGTCCTTTAGGGTGTGGTAACCAAGGTCATTAGTTTGAATGTTCATTGTATCATCTGGTTTTATCTGCTTTTAACATAATAACAAGCGGTGGAGAAAATCTACACCAAATTGAAGACATAAAGGTTCACAGTAAGGAGCCGTTCGGTAATCCTCCGACTCCATGAAATCTGAGGAGCTGCAGAGCGCACTTTCCCAACTCTGTATTTTTTAACTGCTGCTCCACCAGCTTCCGGCGTGGAGTTGTGGAGTGGAGTCCCTCCGAACAGGCCTTGAATAAAAGAATTCAACTCTTTTAACATGTATTTTCTTGTAAACCTCGACTAGTTGGGAGCCAATATATTCTATATGATTAATAATTTATTGAAAAATGGGAACACCTATTCGTCAGGTGCTTGAAAACTTTATTTTGGGTTCAAATCTAAGGACCCTTGGATCAAAATCGAATCAACCCGTAACCCGTTTTCCTCCTGTGCATCATTTTTTTCAACCTCTGACACACTGCCGCCCTTCGAACCAGCCCTAACCGCCACCACCTGCGGCCAGTGGGAACTACCGCTTGTCGCTTCATCGCCCCCTCAACCTCCCCCCGCTTTCGCGGCGATCCCTCTAAGCCCTCCCTCGTTGTATAGCTAGCGCCAGCATCCACCGCATCCTGATCCACGCCACGAAAGTTTCAAACTTGTTTTCACAGTCACACTCACCGTGGAGCCTACGGTCGACCGCGGCCTTCTCGTCTCGCGCTCGGGGAGAAGCAGAAAAAGTGCTTGGCGGAAAATTTGTTTTTCAGGTGTCTGATATTTAGCAAACACGTTGAAAATGATGTTTAATTAGCCCTGGCCTTTAATCAGATCGTAAGGCGTATATGGAAAAATTATATCACATATTGCAACATCAAATAGGAAGTGCATATCAGATACTCCATCTGTTTCAAAAATATAGTGCATATTTTGTTTTCTATGCCAGACCAAGTTTAAAGGAAAAATATCAACATCCACGATACAAAACCAATATTATTAAATTCATCATGAAGTATACTTTTATATGCTATTTATTGATTGATTAAGATGTGGATAGTTTATTCTATAAACCAGATCAAACATATTTAAATTTTGAAAACATAATATGCATGTAACGCCCCGAGACCGACGCTCCAGAAGACTTCCAGCTATTTCGAGTTTTGTCGTCTGATTTGTTTTGTTTGTGCATTCATCATGCCATCTCTTGCATTGCATCATGTCATCATGCCATCATATCATTATTTTTAAAAACTCATCTAAATAAATTGTATGGATCTTCGATCCATTTAAATTGAGGAAAACGCACATGGTGATTTCTCTTTATAACAATTACCCTCCCAATATTATTAGGGAGCTATGATAAATATTCCATTCTTTAGGAATAAACCATAACACACTTACAGTTTAAGTTCCATGCATTTTCTACCTCAATTCCTTGCCTCAAACTTTGCCAACAATTCTTATCTCATTTATCGAGGCTCTTCCAAAATTCTCAACATTTTTTGGGTCTACCAAATACCCACTTCCTTCCTACACTCATTTGAATTAAATTCAAATGAGTTTGAATTTAACTTCACGCCCATGCTCACTTTCTATTTTTCTTGGATCAAGCTCATTTTTATGAGTCCGGGAAAATTGTCCGCATGCGCAAATTCTTTCCCTAACCCTCTCTTCTTTTCTTCTCTCTAACTCTTTTCTGCTAAAGAATATGAGGGAGAGAGAGAGAGAGAGCCGAGCCAGGGCTCTTGGGCCTAACCAACCAGACCGACCCGTTCCCACAGCCCACTTAAACCCCTCCTAACCCTAGCCACACCCAGCGCCCGATCCCCAACTCCCATCGATCACTCCTCGTGATGCACAGGAGCTCCTATAGTCTCGCCGGTTGCCTCCCTGCCACCTTCGCGCCCGGATCCGTCCGGATCGAGCCGGCCCGCCGCCACCATCGCGCCTTCCGACGTCGTCCAGACCTCGTGCCCCTGCCGCCGTGTTGACTCCTCAAGCTGTACCTGTCGGCCTCGGCTTCAAGACCTTGCTGCCCATTTTGTTGTTGCCAATTTCCTCGATCGAGGGACCCCAAGACCGCCAAGTACACCTTCGATTCACCAAGTACCGCACTGGACGTCTACAACCATGTACAACTACTAGCACCAAGTACCACGACGGCCATCGCTCGCCAAGTTCGACTACACCACGGTGATATGTGAACGACTACACGGCTACGACAAGTGTACCTGTACATCCTGGAATCACTAAGTACCGCGCCGAAATGCAAGTACAACAAGGAACCCCGAAGGACTTGGATGCGCCAAGTTCCTCTCCAACACGCGTATGACTACCGTCACGAGAACGACTACTTCCACCATGGCCCGTGTACCACTACTTCCTTCGTCGAACTCGACCCGCTCTGGAATGCATCCTTCGAAGGTATAACCACCGAGACGATGACCCATGGACGAATGTATGTTGTATGAGATGAACCGTATGTTTTTTTTTGAAAGCTCATGACAGTGAGGGCAACCCCCCACTGACTTTATATTACTTCAACCAACACAACTTACAACCAACACTCTCTCTGGGGCTACATGATGATGGCTATGGTAGAATCCCACCACCAGAGGGGGGAAGTAAATTAAAAGACAAAAGAAAAAGCTGTTTACAACTCAGATGGAAGCAACCAAACTGTCCACAGACGGCACCAAGGCCTCCTTGACTCTATGTCTCAGCATTCCAAAATCGTTTCTGAATCTTAGGAAGTGCGCTCTAAAGTTCTTGTTATTGCGCTCATGTAATTGCGCTCCTTCCACACGCTCCAAGCCACGACAATAAAGACTTCCATAAACATGGGCCACGACCATCTGCCCCTTGCCTCATGCATAAGCTGGAGCTTGTTCCCGCCATCTGCCCACACGACCCCCAGCTTTCTCCAGCAAGCCTTACTGAAGGCACACTGGAAGAAAAGATGCGCCACCGTCTCTTTGGGTGGATTATCACACAAAAGGCAAGTATATACGTCGTCTCGCAGCTTCATGCCTCTCCTCTTCAACATGTTCCTGGTGTTCAACCTGTCCGCAAGGAGTAACCATGCAAAAACCCTCCACTTGTTGGTGCATTTTGATCTCCAGATCCATTTGAACGAATCATCGGCCACCACCTCACGGAAGCAGTGCTCATAGTACTTGCTGGCGGCAAACTCTCCTGATCCCCAAACACACCTCCAAACGTCATCAGCATCACACAGGTCGGTTGCAGCCAGGCTTTCTTGAAGGTCACGCAACTCCTCTCTGGCTTGTGGGGAGAGCGGCAGTTGGAAATTCTGTCCGAGTGTCGGCGCAGTCAACAGCGCTTTCACCAAGACATCCTCGTGCGCAGCGAAAGAGAACAGGCGGGGGTGGCTGTCACAGATTATCCGGTCATGCCACAAGTCTTTCCAAAAAGGACCGTGCTCCCGTTTCCCACCTCCACCGTCGTGACCCCCCTGTAGGCTGGAGTGAGCTGAAGGATGTCACGCCACCAGAACGATCCGCAGTGCTCAGTTGCATGCGACACCAACCCTTCATAGTACGTAGAACAAATCAGGTTAACCCACGGTACGTCACGGCGGTTGTAAAATTTGTGTAGCTGCTTAATCAACAGGGCCTGATTCTGAGTCTGGAGATCAACAATCCCCAACCCTCCTCTCTCTTTGGGGCGACAGACTAGGGCCCACGCACCGTGCCCGTTTGCTTCGTGCACGTTCCTCCTCGTTTGCCATGCCGCCGTCCCGTGGGAACTCGGAGTCCGGGATCACCCCACCATCCTTGCATGACACGCTCACGCCCATTTCCTTTTGCACCAGTATCTCCGTGAGCTACCGGAACCGATATGTTGTCGTGGCATCATTTTCGGTTTCGTTGCCGTGGCACCCGTTTCGTTCTGCCATGGTGACCAAATGCTTCATAACATGCTCATGTCAACATTTTCATAAAATTGCCTAAAACTTGTATATGTCATCCACATCATGATAACAACATTTAAAATGTTTAAAATTTTTGTTTGCTTTAAAATTGCTAAATGATATGGGGATTTTCCAGAATTGTTGTTTGTTGTTCCGGCCTCATTTAAACTTGCCTAGATAGGTAGTTTTATTATGCTTCACCTCTTGCCATGTTAACCAACATTTAATATTGATGTGTACCTAAATGAGAGCGAACTAAATAACTCGAATGTGGTGCTTCGTCAATATGCAACTCGTTGCATATTGAGCTCCACTTAACTTGTAGTATTGTTTGCTGCACTTTGCCATGCTTCGCCATGCTTTTAAACTGGTCATGCATCATACTTGTTTGTGCATCATGCCATGTTTATGCTTGTGTGTTCACCATGTTGTTTGCTTCTTTCCGGTTTGCTTCTCTCGGTAGCTTTGGTTTCGTTTCGGAGTTGTGAGGATTCGTTCGACTATGTCCGTTTGTCTTCTTCTTGGACTCGTTCTTTTTCCTTGCGGGATTTCAGGCAAGATGACCATTACCCTCGATATCACTTTTATCTTTGATTGCTAGTTGCTTCGTTCTATCGCTATGTTGCGCTACCTATCACTTGTTTACCATGCCTCCCATATTACCATGTCAAGCCTCTAACCCACTTTCCTAGCAAACTGTTGCTTGGCTATGTTCCCGCTTTGCTCAGTCCCTCTTATAGCATTGTTAGTTGCAGGTGAAGTTGAAGATTGCTCCATGTTGGACAGGATTATGTTGGGATATAACAATATCTCTTATTTAATTAATGCACCTATATACTTGGTAAAGGGTGGAAGGCTCGGCCTTATGCCTGGTGTTTTGTTCCACTCTTGCCACCCTAGTTTCCGTCATACCGGTGTTATGTTCCTTGATTTTGGCGTTCCTTACGTGGTTGGGTGATTTATGGGACCCCCTTGACAGTTTGCTTTGAATAAAACTCCTCCAGCAAGGCCCAACCTTGGTTTTACATTTGCCTAACAACCTATTTCCCTTCCCTTGGGTCGGCCAACCTGAGGGTCATCTTTATTTTAACCCCCCCGGGCCAGTGCTTCTCTAAGTGTTGGTCTGAACCGGGCAGCCTGCGGGGCCACCTCGGGGCAACTTGAGGGCTGGTTTTACTCGTAGCTTGACCTATCCGGTGTGTACTGAGAACGAGATACGTGCGACTCCTATCGGGATTGTAGACACATCGGGCGGCTTTGCTGGTCTTTTTATACCATTGTCAAAATGTCTTGTAACCGGGATTCCGAGACTGATCGGGTCTTCCCGGGAGAAGGAATATCCTTCGTTGACCGTGAGAGCTTGTGATGGGCTAAGTTGGGACACCCCTGCAGGGTATAAACTTTCTAGAGCCCTGCCCGCGATTATGTGGCAGATGGGAATTTGTTAATATCCGGTTGTAGAGAACTTGACACTTGACTTAATTAAAATGCATCAACCGCGTGTATAGCCGTGATGGTCTCTTTTCGGTGGAGTCCGGGAAGTGAACACGGTCTTGGTGTTATGATTGTGCGTAAGTAGTTTCAGGATCACTTCTTGATCACTTCTACCTTCTCGACCGTTGCGTTGCTTCTCTTCTCGCTCTTATTTGCGTATGTTAGCCACCATATTTGCTTAGTGCTTGCTGCAACTCCACCTCATTACCAATTCCTACCCATGAGCTTAAATAGTCTTGATCTTGCGGGTTTTGAGATTGCTGAGTCCTCGTGACTCACCAGATACTATCACAACAGTTGCAGGTGCCGATGATACCAGTGCAGGTGATGCAACCGAGCTTAGATGGGAGCTCAACAAAGATCTTGGTCGTTGCTATGTTTCGTTTCATGTTGATCAGTAGTGGAGCCCAGTTGGGATGATCAGGGATCTAGCAGTTGGGTTATCTTCTTTTCTTTTGGCTTCGTCCGTAGTCGGACTATGTGTGTGCTCTGAATGATGTATGAATTATATGTTCATTGTGTGAAGTGGCGATTGTAAGCCAACTCTTTATCCCAGTCTTGTTCATTTCATGGGATTGTGTGAAGATGACCCTTCTTGCGACAAAACCACAATGTGGTTATGCCTCTAAGTCGTGCTTCGACACGTGGGAGATATAGCCGCATCATGGGTGTTACAAGTTGGTAATCAGAGCCATCCCCGACTTAGGAGCCCCCTGCTTGATCGAATCGCTGGCGTTGTTGAGTCTAGAAAAAAAATGTTTTGAGTCTTAGGATTATATATATCGGAGAGTAGGATTATTTTTACTCATCAGCCCCTTCGTCGCTCTGGTGAGGCCTCCTGACGTAGATGTTTTGTCTTTCCTCTTCTCAAATTTCACTAAAGAAAATTTGGATCACGCGGGTATCTTGGGATCGTTCCAATTTTCTTATGATGAGAACATTGTTCTTGGTGCCTCCTAACATTTAGGGGTTGTGGCAGTGTCCCGGGGAGTTGAGCTCCGAGGTGTTGTCGTCATAATTTTATCGTTGCAGTTCTGGAATACCTGAGTTTTGACGACATCGAAAACCTCTTTTATGCAGCTAGTGGTAAGATAACCTCGACTCCACCCAGTACTGGGGAGTTCAGGAGTATTGCCATAGCTCGTATAATGGATGCTTTTCGAAGGTTGAGGTACACGATTTCCGAGGGTTTCTTGGTTATGTGTTGACGGATGGATACATCTCGGATGTAGGGATTGTTAGTTTTGGGTGAGATATATATTGCTTCCCCTGTATCCCCAACACCAGATTGCATAACCAGAAAGTTTCGGGAGTTTTATAGGTGGGAATTCAAGTAGCTCCTATAACATCATTCCGACAGATGTATGATATGGGATTGGGTAAATCTCTATCATATGTATTTGTTCCGTCTTATTCTGCAAGCCAATCCTTTGTTTTGTTTTATTTGTGGTATTCGAGTTGCTTCGAAGTCAAATGTTGTATCCATACCTTTCCTAAAGGTGTTCTCATATTGCTATGTGAATACTAATCCTTCTTGATCATCGAGGTTGTCATGTTAATTCTTATCCAACCGACGTGCTTCTCGTCAAATGGATCCGATCATTTCAACATTTGCAAGGTCAATTCTTAGTTTTCTCAACGACGTTTGTTTCATCCGTCCCAAGTTGTCTTTGTTTTCCCGCCCTCCCACCCTTTTCTTCAAGGACTCAGATTTCTTAATCAAGTATCCTTTTATTGATGGGAAGTCTCTCCATTCTTTTCCGTCAATGCTCTTATCCGGTGATTCTCAGGACGATATTAACGGAGCTTCAAGTTCATCAATCTTCATTCTCGTATTCTTTTCCAGTGGATTTAACTCAAGCTTTTAGTGTTGATCATATCTCTTCCTTTTGTTTCACATATCTTCCCATGTGAATTTCTTATCCTAGGCTCTCTTATTTATTCACCTCTCCCAGTTCATATCCGGAGTGTTGAAGATATCTCAGAAGATTCGTGTTTCCATTCTTAATCTGTTCAAGCTATTTGGAGATTGTTATCTCATTCAGGCCATTTAATTCAACCGGTGCAATCTCTCTGTAAAATCATTTCAACGGTGTTTCTCTTGAGTGGGCCCTAACCCACAGGTCTTTTCTCAGGATCTTACCTGACTCTTTTATTTTTTCGGAGCTACTCTCAAATTCATTTCCATGTTTGACGTAAGAATGAATTTTCATCAGTTACATGCCTTCTCCAAGGTCGCTTTCAAATTATTTTCATCTTTGGCTCAACCTTTTTTTTCTTTTAATCCTTTCGGAGTGTCTCAACAATCCATGGTGGTGTTTCTCGTTGTCATTTCTCGGATTTTAATGACCGAAGAAGAATTCCTCTTAAATCCTTACCCGTTCTTCTAGAGATTTAGGGTTGTAGCTTCATGCCATCCTCATAATTGTTTTTGATTGTGACAATTCTTTTCTTACCATCCGAAGCATTTCATGAGTTGTTTCCATTTCTTTCCTCCGAAGGCCATCATTTCAGAAGATTTATTCGTTCTCAATATTCATCTCTCATTTCCCAATTCTACCAGTGCTTCGTTCAAGTATTCTCTAGTCAGCTCATGATATCTTTGATCTTATGTATCTAAATCCCCTCAAGTATCTTCATTTGTTTGCCAATTCTTCCCGGTGAATTGTGTCTTTGCTACTTTCATTCTCAATTCTTACGGTGGTTCGTTCAAGATTTCACTTCATTCGTTATCATATCAATTTATTCTTTGTTTCCAAATCCCACCGGTGGTTCCATCAATACCTTCTCAAGTTTGCACTATATCTCTATCTGTAATCATTTTTCAATGAGAATAAGTAGTATGCCAAATCCGTTGCTTGTCATCAATTTAAATTGGTGAAGGATATGCATAACATAATTCTTATCATTGTTTCATCCAAGTGATCTAGTTTCTTCTTTCCAGAGTTGTTCATCATGTCACATTTCTCGATTCGAGATGCTTCATCTTTTCTTTTCCGGAGTTCCAAGTTTTCCGCTTTATCTCGTCGCGAAGCTCCATCTAAATCATCGCAAGGCTTCACCTTGTGTTTTCAACTCCCCTTTCTTTTTATCTTCCTTTTATTACCGGAGTTCTTCATGGAGGCTCGACATGGTGGTTCATCAAGGATCCCTTTCATTCTACAATTGTTCGTCAAGATTTCTCACGGAGTTAAGGTCCGCCAAGATATACTAAAAAATAAACATGGTGCCCAAGACATGTTTTGTTTTGAGGAATTCAAGCATTCTTCATCTTGCATTCCAAAGTGCAATTCTCCTACCTTATCTTTTGAGATGGTGTTATATCATTCTTGACAATTTCCATTCATGTTTCGTGTTTCACATGTTGTCAACAATGAAGTATTTTAAATCCATGAATCTCTTCGTTGGAGTAGTCTTGGTAAAGATTTCACCTAAAAGCCTTCCCGAAGGAATGTTGCTAATTGTGGTGCTTATCAATGACCCGAGTTCTCCAATTATACTCTTGGTGAAAGAAGTTTCTCTTATCTTCATTGATCTCAACCAATCAATTGTTTCTGTTAGTGGCCGGTTGTCACCTCATCATTTTGAGATGTTTGCCATAAGCCCATAACAAGCTTGTGCTTTTCGTTGTTGATTTTCCAACAACTCCGTTCAATTCTTCTTTGCAAGGATGCTTCTTAAGTTCATTTGTGGCAGAAGATGTCATTTTCTTCTCCATTCTGTTATTCCAATGATCTATCTTCTATTCTTTCTTCCGGAGGCATTGTGATGTTACTCTCTTCGACCCATCATCTCATTTTGTAAATATCATGTTCTTTTCCTTGCTTATCCATTTAACCGGAGTGTCATGTCCTCTTTTCAAGTTCTTTTCATCTTATCAAGTCTTGCATCTCTTTTCAACCGGAGTGTTGTCCGAATCTGTTCTTCATTGTTCCTTGTTTATCTCGTTTCAACCAGAGTGGCTCCAATTCCTTCTTGTCCCTTGTACTAGTCATTCATAGCTTTGCAACCTCCAAGGTTCACATGGTGTTCCTTGTTTCTATTTTCTACCGTAGTGCTCTCAATTGTGTTCAACTCCGTTGTGTTCTTTCTTTCAACTTTTCAACCTCTCAAGGTTCTGTGGTTTCACTCTTTTGTCGAAGAAGCAACTTAGTTTTACCTCTTCTCTTCCTCTTCCATTTCTCTCGGTGCTATCCTAGATCTCGGGACGAGATCCTCTTGTAGTGGTGGAGTGTTGTAACGCCCCGAGACCGATGCTCCAGAAGACTTCCAGCTATTCCGAGTTTTGTCGTGTGATTTGTTTTGTTTGTGCCTTCATCATGCTATCTCTTGCATTGCATCATGTCATCATGCCATCATATCATCATTTTTAAAAACTCATATAAATAAATTGTATGGATCTTCGATCCATTTAAATTGAGGGAAACACACATGGTGATCCATTTAAGTTCCATGCATTTTCTACCTCAATTCCTCGCCTCAAACTTTGCCAACAATTTTTATCTCATTTATTGAGGCTATTCCAAAATTCTCAACATTTTTTGGGTCTACCAAATACCCACTTCCTTCCTACACTCATTTGAATTTAATTCAAATGAGTTTGAATTCAACTTCACGCCCATGCTCACTAATAACCCACAAGTGTAGGGGATCACAACAACTTTCGAGGGTAAAGTATTCAACCCAAATTTATTGATTCTACACAAGGGGAGCCAAAGAATATTCTTGAGTATTAGCAGTTGAGTTGTCAATTCAACCACACCTGGATAACTTAGTATCTGCATCAAAATATTTAGTAGCAAAGTAGTATGATAATAAAGGTAACGGTAGCAAAAGTAAAGATAATTGTTTTGGGTTTTTTTGTAGTGATTGTAACAGTAGCGACGGAAAAGTAAATAAGCGAAGAACAATATGTGAAAAGCTCGTAGGCAATGGATCAGTGATGGATAATTATGCCGGATGTGATTCCTCATGTAATAGCTATAAAATAGCGTGATATAGAACTAGCTCCAGTTCATCAATGTAATGTAGGCATGTATTCCGTAAATAGTCATACATGCTTATGGAAAAGAACTTGCATGACATCTTTTGTCCTACCCTCCCGTGGAAGCGGGGTCCTAGCAAAAAAAGTGATATTAAGGCCTCCTTTTAATAGAAAACCAGAACAAAGCATTAGCACATAGTGAATACATGAACTCCTCAAACTACGGTCATCACCGAGAAGTATCCCGATTATTGTCACTTCGGGGTTGTCGGATCATAACACATAATAGGTGACTATAGACTTGCAAGATAGGATCAAGAACACACATATATTCATGAAAACATAATAGGTTCAGATCTGAAATCATGGCACTCGGGCCCTAGTGACAAGCATTAAGCATAGCAAAGTCATAGCAACATCAATCTCAGAACATAGTGGATACTAGGGATCAAATCCTAACAAAACTAACTTGATTACATGGTAAATATCATCCAACCCATCACCGTCCAGCAAGCCTACGATGGAATTACTCACACACGGCGGTGAGCATCATGAAATTGGTGATGGAGGATGGTTGATGATGACGACGACGACGAATCCCCCTTTTCGGAGCCCCGAACGTACTCCAGATCAGCCCTCCCGAGAGATATTAGGGCTTGGCGGCGGCTCGGTGTCGTAAAACAGGATGAAACTTTCTCTCTGATTTTTTTTCTCCCCAAACGTGAATATATGGAGTTGGAGTTGAGGTCCGTGGAGGTCCAGGGGGCCCACGAGATAGGAGGCCGCGCCCTAGGGGGGCTGTGTCGTGGATAGCCTGTGGGCCCCCTGGTGTTGATTCTTTCGCCAAAAATTCTTATTAATTCCAAAAAGTGCCTCCATGGATTACCAGGACATTCCGAGAACTTTTCTTTTCTACACATAAAACAACATCATGGCAGTTCTGCTGAAAACAGCGTCAGTCCGGGTTAGTTTTGTTCAAATCATGCAAGTTAGAGTCCAAAACAAGGGCAAAAGTGTTTGGAAAAGTAGATACGTTGGAGACGTATCAACTCCCCCAAGCTTAAACCTTTGTTGTCCTCAAGCAATTCAGTTGATAAACTGAAAGTGATAAAGAAAAACTTTTACAAACTCCGTTTGCTCTTGTTGTTGTAAACATGAAAAGCCAGCATTCAAGTTTCAGCAAATATTATGAACTAACCATACTAACAATAACACCTAGGTCTCACAATTACTCATATCAATAGCATAATCAGCTAGCGAGCTATAATAATAAAACTCGGATGACAACACTTTCTCAAAATAATCATAACATGATATAACAAAATGGTATCTAAACATAAATGCAGAGCACCTTTAAAGATCAAGGACTGACTAAACGTTGTAATTCATGGTAAAAGAGATCCAGTCAAGTCATACCCAATATAAACCAATAATAATGAATGCAAATGGTAGTGTGCTCTCCAGCGGGTGCTTATTAATAAGAAGGGTGATGACTCAACATAAAAGTAAATAGATAGGCCCTTCGCAGAGGGAAGCAGGGATTTGTATAGGTGCGAGAGCTCGATTTTAAAATAGGATTGAATAACATTTTGAGCGGCATACTTTTGCTGTCAACGCAACAACTATGAGATGGCTGTATCTTCCATACTACATGCATTATAGGTAGTTCCCAAACAGAATGGTAAAGGTTTATACTCCCCCAGCCACCAACAAGCATCAATCCATGGCTTGCTTGAAACAACGAGTGCCTCCAACATACAACAGCCCTGGGGGAGTTTTGTTTGATTATTTTGATTTGCTTTGATCTTTTGGGATCATGGGATCGGGCATCCTGTTCGCCCTTTCTCGTGAATGAGGAGCGGAGTCCACTCCTCGTGAGAATAACCCACCTAGCATGGAAGATATAGGCAGCCCTAGTTGAAACATGAGCTGCTGGAACATACAAAACAGAATTTCATTTGAAGGTTTGGAGTTTGGCACATACAAATTTACTTGGAACGGCAGGTAAATACCGCATATAGGAGGGTATAGTGGACTCGTATGGAACAACTTTGGGGTTTAAGGAGTTTGGATGCACAAGTAGTATTCCCGCTTAGTACAGGCGAAGGCTAGCAAAAGACTTGGAAGCGACCAACTGAGAGAGCGACAACAGTCGTAAACATGCATTAAAATTAATTTACACTGAGTACAAGCATGAGTAGGATATAATCCACCATGAACATAAATATCGTGAAGGCTATGTTGATTTGATTCAACTACATGCGTGAACATGTGCCAAGTCGAGTCACTCAATTCATTTAAAGGAGGATACCATCTCATCATACCACATCATAATCATTCTAATAGCATGTTGGCGTGCAAGGTAAACCATTATAACTCATAGCTAATCAAGCATGGCACAAATAACTATAATCTCTAAATGTCATTGCAAATATGTTTACTTCATAATAGCTGACTCAGAAACGATGAACTCATCATATTTACAAAAACAAGAGAGGTCGAGTTCATACCAGCTTTTCTCATCCCAATAAGTCCATCATATATCGTCATTATTTCCTTTCACTTGCATGACCGAACGATGTGTTTAATAATAAGAGTGCACGTGCATTGGACTAAGCTGGAATCTGCAAGCATTCAACTCAAGAGAGAAGACAAGTAATATGGGCTCTAAGTTAACTGAACAATCATGCATATAAGAGCCACTAAGTATTTTCAATATGGTCTTCTCGACCCCCAAAGGAAAGAAAAGAAAAGAAAACTATTTACATGGGAAAGCTCCCAACAAATAATAAGAAGAACGAGAAAGCTTTTTTGGGTTTTCATCTTAATTTCTACTACAAGCATGGAAATTAAACTAACTAATTTTTCGGTTTTTCTTAAGTTTATCAAACACACAAGAAGAAAACTAGAAAAAGAAATTTAAACTAGCATGGGTAACACAATGAAAGAGTATGAGCACCGACGACTAGTGTGTGAACATGAATGTAAAGTCGGTGAGAAATACGTACTCCCCCAAGCTTAGGCTTTTGGCCTAAGTTGGTCTAATACCAAGGACCGCCGCTACTCTCCCTGGTGTAATGGGAGGTGTAATCAGGATACCACTGGCTGGTCATCTCCGGATCCCACTGGACAGATGATGCACGATAAGGGTCCAGCTCAGGTTCAGGTTCTGGAGTAAAAGCTTGAGCTCGATGATTGTTCACCGCTTCCGGCGTGACAAGACAATTTTCTGCAAGCAAATCAAACAACAGAGGCGCAGGCAAAATAATAATCTCAATGTGTTTCTTATTAAATCTAAGTTTATACAAGAGCATCTTCTCTTCATTGTCAACAATAAACTTGTGTGCTACCATGCTCTTGTAATCTAAGATGTGAGGAGGCAATTTTATCTCATCCTCCTCATGGTGCCTAATGGGTATCTCAAAATGTTTAGCAAGACGTGCAACATAGATACCTTCAAATATGGGGCCTTTTGTACGATTCAGGGCTCGCCGTTTAGCAACGACGTCACCCATACTAAAAGTATTGTCTCCCAGCAAAGCATGTTGAAGAATAATAATATCTAGAACTCTCAAATTTCCGCTATTTCCACGACCAATCAAGCATCTACTAGCAAATATGGCAAAGTAGCGTAAAACACGGAAGTGTATGCTACAGACTTTTGCCTCAGAACCCTTCTTTGGCCCTTCTACAGCAATAGTTTTAACAAAGCCACCCACATATTCACGATGGGGTTCCTCTAATTCTCCCTCATAAGGTATCCTACATACCGCATAAAAATGACGTAAAGACATTTCTTTGAATTCATCATATAAATGAAATGATACTGCAGGCGGTGACTTCTTAGGATAATAATAAAAGTTTTGCACGTAAGTATTGTTAAGTAAGAGATACTGATCGATTCGGTTGTTGATGAAACCGGTGAGGCCTATAGTCTCGATTAAAGCATAAAAGTCTTCATGAATTCCAGCTTCTTTCAAGAAATCCTTGCATGGCCATTCACACGACCGTACTTCCGCTAAGCGAGGAAGATCATACTTGGCTTTTTCCTTCTCTTTGGCTTGTTTTTCCTGAGAGCTTTTGTTAGAAAAGCCCCTCAAAAGGTTCCTCAACATTTTCTGAAAATTTCTGAAATTTTAGTAACTTCAAAATAAAAGTGAATAAAACTAAACAAGATTGATAGCAACTACTCCTACAAGTGCCTAGAGCCTATATCATGCATTGGAATTGCTTGGGACCTCAAAAATTTAACATGCAAGCTCAAGAACATGGTCACCTATGTAGCAAAAATTTGCAATGAATAAAACACTAGAACAAAAACTAATTGGACCAATGGAGGAGTCACATACCAAGCAACAATCTCCCAAAGCAGTTTTGTGAATGGAGCTTTGAGCTAAGAGATCAAAAATCGCAGCAAAACGAGCTAGAACTCGTGCTTGAGCTGGATGGGGATTTTTTTGGGTAGAAGATGAAGTGTGTGGGTGCTGGCATAAGTGGAGGGGGGCCATCAGGGGCCCACGAGATAGGGGGCGCGCCCTATAGGGGGGGCCCTCCTCTCTCGTGGCCTGATGCTTGGCCCTCCTGCAGTGTTTTTAGTGCCTAAAATCCTCAAATATTCTAGAAAAAATCATACTAAATTTGCAGGGCAATTGGAGCACTTTTATTTTCGGACAATTTTTTATTGCACGGATAATTTAGAAAACAGACAGATAATACTATTTTTGCTTTATTTATTCTAAATAATAGAAAGTAAAAAGAGGGTACAGAAGGTTGTGCCTTCTAGTTTCATCCATCTCGTGATCATCAAAATGAACCCACTAACAAGGTTGATCAAGTCTTGTTAACAAACTCATTCCGAATAACACGGAACCGGAGAAATTTCGAATAACACTAAGTTACCTCAACGGGGATATGAAAATCCCCAACAATAAGAATATCATACTTTTTCTTGACAGTAGGAAGAGGAAATTCAAAACCTCCAAAAATGATAGTTGGAACTTTTTCAATAGAATTGATGCTATGAACTTGAGATTGTTTCCTCGGAAAGTGTACCGTATGCTCATTACCATTAGAATGAAAAGTGACATTGCCTTTGTTGCAATCAATAACAGCCCCTGTAGTATTAAGAAAAGGTCTACCAAGGATAATAGACATACTATCGTCCTCAAGAATATCAAGAATAACAAAGTCCGTTAAGATAGTGACATTTGCAACCACAACCGGCACATCCTCACAAATACCGACAGGTATAGCAGTTGATTTATCAGCCATTTGCAAAGATATTTCAGTAGGTGTCAACTTATTCAATTCAAGTCTACGATATAAAGAGAGAGGCATAACACTATCACCGGCTCCAAGATCACATAAAGCAGTTCTAACATAAATTCTTCTAATATAGCATGGTATGGTTGGTACACCCGGATCTCCAAGTTTCTTTGGTATTCCACCCTTAAAAGTGTAATTATCAAGCATGGTGGAAATTTCAGCTTCCGGTATCTTTATTTTATTTGTAATGATATCCATCATATACTTAGCATAAGGATTTACTTTCAGCATATCAGTTAAGCGCATACATAAGAAAATAGGTCTAATCATTTCAGCAAAGCGCTCAAAATCCTCATCATCCTTTGACTTGGATGGTTTAGGAGGAAAGGGCATGGGTTTCTGAACCCATGGTTCTCTTTCTTTACCGTGCTTCCTAGCAACAAAATCTCTGTTATCATAACGTTGATTCTTTGATTGTGGGTTATCAAGATCAACAGCAGGTTCAATCTCTACATCATTGTTTTTGCTAGGTTGAGCATCAACATGAACATTATCATTAACATTATCACTAGGTTCATGTTCGTCACCTGATTGTGTTTCAAAGATCGAAATAGAAATATCATTGGGATTCTCAGGTGTGTCTATAGTAGGTTCACTAGAAGCATGCAAAGTTCTATCGTTTTTCTTTTTCTTCTTTTTAGAAGAACTAGGTGCCTCTAAATTATTTCCCTGAGAATCTTGCTCGATTCTCCTAGGGTGGCCTTCAGGATACAAAGATTCCTGAGTCATTCTACCAGTTCTAGTAGCCACTCTAACAGCAAAGTCATTTTTATTATTTAATTCATCAAGCAAATCATTTTGAGCTTTAAGTACTTGCTCAGCTTGAGTAGCAACCATAGAAGCATATTTGCTAACGAGTTTGAGTTCATCTTTAACTCTAGCCATATTATCACCCACACGTCCTATCTCGAAAGCATTATTCTTTAACTCTCTACCAACATAAGCATTAAAACTTTCTTGTCTAGCCATAAAGTCATCAAATTCATCTAAACATGGGCTATGAAATTTAGTAGAGGGTATTTCAACTTTATCATATCTATAGAGAGAATTTACCTTTACTACCTCTGTCGGGTTATCAAGACAATATGGTTCTTCAGGCGGTATATTAAGACCATGTATTTCTTCAATAGGAGGTAAATTCTTAACATCTTTAGCTTTAATACCTTTTTCTTTCATTGATTTCTTTGCCTCTTGCATATCTTTAGGACTGAGAAATAAAACACCTCTCTTCTTCTGAGTGGGTTTAGGAATAGGCTCAGGAGTTGGCTCAATTGGTTGAGGAATTGCTTCAGGAATTGGCTCAGGAAGAGTCCAATTATTTTCATTAGTCAACATAGTATTTCAGCTTCGTCGACTGTTCTTTCCCTGAAAACACAACCAGCACAACTATCCAAGTAGTCCTTGGAAGCATCAGTTAGTCCATTATAAAAGATATCAAGTATTTCATTTTTCTTAAGAGGATGATCAGGCAAAGCATTAAGTAACCGGAGAAGCCTCCCCCAAGCTTGTGGGATACTCTCTTCTTTGATTTGCACAAAATTATATATTTCCATAAGGCAGCTTGTTTCTTATGAGCAGGAAATATTTAGCAGAGAAATAATAAATCATATCCTGGGACTACGCACACAACCAGAGCAAGAGAATTATACCAAGTCTTAGCATCACCCTTTAATGAGAACGGAAATATCTTAAGGATATAAAAATAGCGAGACTTCTCATCATGAGTAAACAGGGTAGCTATATCATTCAACTTGGTAAGATGTGCCACAAAAGTTTCGGATTCAAGGCCATAAAAAGGATCGGATTCAACTAAAGTAATAATTTCAGGATCAACAGAGAATTCATAATCCTTATCAGTAACACAAATAGGTGAAGTAGCAAAAGCAGGGTCAGGTTTCATTCTAGCATTAAGAGACTGTTGCTTCTATTTAGCTAATAATTTCTTAAGATCATATCTATCATTGCAAGCAAAGATTTCCCTAGCAGCTTCTTCATTCATAACATAACCCTTAGGAACAACAGGTAATACATAATCATTGGGAGAACCTTCATCATCACTATCATCAATAATAGGTTCTTCAGTAATTTCATTCCCCCTAACTCTAGCAAGTTGTTCATCAAGAAATTCACCTAATGGCAAAGTAGTATCACACACAGAAGTAGTTTCATCATGCATAGCAGAAGTGGCATCATTAATAACATGCGACATATCGAATTCAGTAGCGATGAGTGGTTTAGGTGTCGCAAGCTTACTAATAACAAAGGAGAATCTAGTGCAGAGCTAGATGGCAGTTCCTTACCTCCCCTCGTAGTTGAGGGCAAAATAGTAGTTCGGTCGTCTTTCAAGTTCTTCCTAGTGATCAACAGATATAAATCCCAAGTGACTCAGAGAATAGAGCTATGCTCCCCGGCAACGGCGCCAGAAATTAGTCTTGATAACCCACAAGTGTAGGGGATCGCAACAGCTTTCGAGGGTAAAGTATTCAACCCAAATTTATTGATTCGACACAAGGGGAGCCAACGAATATTCTTGAGTATTAGCAGTTGAGTTGTCAATTCAACCACACCTGGATAACTTAGTATCTGCAGCAAAGTATTTAGTAGCAAAGTAGTATGATAATAAAGGTAACGATAGCAAAAGTAAAGATAATTGTTTTGGGGTTTTTTGTAGTGATTGTAACAGTAGCGACGGAAAAGTAAATAAGCAAAGAACAATATGTGAAAAGCTCGTGGCAATGGATCAGTGATGGATAATTATGCCGGATGCGATTCCTCGTGTAATAGCTATAACATAGGGTGATATACAACTAGCTCCAGTTCATCAATGTAATGTAGGCATGTATTCCGTAAATAGTCATACGTGCTTATGGAAAAGAACTTGCATGACATATTTTGTCCTACCCTCCCGTGGAAGCGGGGTCCTAGCGGAAACTAAGGGATATTAAGGCATCCTTTTAATAGAGAACCGGAACAAAGCATTAGCACATAGTGAATACATGAACTCCTCAAACTATGGTCATCACCAAGAAGTATCCCGATTATTGTCACTTCGGGGTTGTCGGATCATAACACATAATAGGTGACTATAGACTTGCAAGATAGGATCAAGAACACACATATATTCATGAAAACATAATAGGTTCAGATCTAAAATCATGGCACTCGGGCCCTAGTGACAAGCATTAAGCATAGCAAAGTCATAGCAACATCAATCTCAGAACATAGTGGATACTAGGGATCAAACCCTAACAAAACTAACTTGATTACATGGTAAATCTCATCCAACCCATCGCCGTCCAGCAAGCCTACGATGGAATTACTCACGCACGGCGGTGAGCATCATGAAATTGGTGATGGAGGATGGTTGATGATGACGACGGCGACCAATCCCCTCTCCGGAGCCCCGAACGGACTCTAGATCAGCCCTCCCGAGAGAGATTAGGGCTTGGCGGCGGCTCCGTGTCGTAAAACGCGATGAAACTTTCTCTCTGATTTTTTTCTCTCCCAACGTGAATATATGGAGTTGGAGTTGAGGTCGGTGGAGGTCCAGGGGGCCCACGAGATAGGAGGCCGTGCCCTAGGGGGGCGCCCCCTGTCTCGTGGATCGCCTGTGGGCCCCCTGGTGTTGATTCTTTCGCCAAAAATTATTATTAATTCCAAAAAGTGCCTCCGTGGATTTCCAGGACATTCTAAGAACTTTTCTTTTCTACACCTAAAACAACATCGTGGCAGTTCTGCTGAAAACAGCGTCAGTCCGGGTTAGTTTCATTCAAATCATGCAAGTTAGAGTTCAAAACAAGGGCAAAAGTGTTTGGAAAAGTAGATACGTTGGAGACGTATCACTCACTTTCTATTTTTCTTGGATCAAGCTCATTTCTATGAGTCCGGGAAAATTGTCCGCATGCGCAAATTCTTTCCCTAACCCTCTCTTCTTTTCTTCTCTCTAACTCTTTTCTGCTAAAGAATATGAGGGAGAGAGAGAGCCCAGCCAGGGCTCTTTGGCCTAACCAACCAGACCAACCCGTTCCCACAGCCCACTTAAACCCCTCCTAACCCTAGCCGCACCCAGCGCCCGATCCCCAACTCCCATCGATCACTCCTCCTTCCCTCGCGCCGCCACACACAACACACATCGCCAGGGAGAGGAGTTCCCCATGCTGCAAGGCCCGAGCACCTCTTCCCCTCCTCGCCATCGCCGCCCTGGCGAGCGCCGCCCCAACGCCCCTTCACGTGACGCCTCCCCTTCTCCTGCTCCTCCGCGATGCCCTGCTACCGGCCAAGTCCCGACCTCCAACGCCAGGATCATCCCCAAGCTTCTGCACCGCTCCGACGACCCAATCATCGCCCCGTCCCCGACCTCTTTCCGGCAGGATCCACTCCGTCGCCGTGGTTCCCGGCGCCCCGGACGTCCCCTGCTTCGCCAAGTTCGCCGCTGCCGAGCCCCTACCTCGGTCTCGTGACCCCACGCCTCCCTCCTGCAGCACCCGCAAGCCACTAGGAGGCGTGCTCCTCGTGATGCACATGACTCCTATAGTCTCGCCGGTTGCCTCCCCTCCACCTTCGTGCCCGGATCCGTCCGGATCGAGCCGGCCCGCCGCCACCATCGCGCCTTCCGACGTCGTCCAGACCTCGTGCCCCTGCCGCCGTGTTGACTCCTCAAGCTGTCCCTGTCGACCTCGGCTTCAAGA
Organism: Aegilops speltoides; assembly: GCA_021437245.1. Taxonomy (NCBI): domain Eukaryota; kingdom Viridiplantae; phylum Streptophyta; class Magnoliopsida; order Poales; family Poaceae; genus Aegilops; species Aegilops speltoides. Next base: position 343,089,504 of record CM038144.1, read on the forward strand.
CCTTGCTGCCCCTTTTGTTGTTGCCAATTTCCTCGATTGAGGGACCCCAAGACCGCCTAGTACACCTTCGATTCACTAAGTACCGCACTGGACGTCTACGACCGTGTACAACTACTAGCACCAAGTACCACGACGGCCATCGCTCGCCAAGTTCGACTACACCACGGTGATATGTGAACGACTACACGGCTACGACAAATGTACCTCTACATCCTGGAATCGCTAAGTACCGCACCGAAACGCAAGTACAACAAGGAACCCCGAAGGACTTGGATGCGCCAAGTTCCTCTCCGACACGCGTATGACTACCGTCACGAGAACGACTACTTCCACCATGGCTCGTGTACCACTACTTCCTTCATCGAACTCGACCCGCTCCGAAATGCACGCTTCGAAGGTATAACCGCCGAGGCGATGACCCGTGGACGAATGTATGTTGTATGAGATGAACCGTATGTTTGCACCGTGCCCGTTTGCTTCATGCACGTTCCTCCTCGTTTGCCATGCCGCCATCCCGTGGGAACCCGGAATCCGGGATCACCCCACCATCCTTGCATGACACGATCACGCCCATTTCCTTTTGCACCGGTACCTCCGTGAGCTACCGGAACCGATATGTTGTCGTGGCATCATTTTCGGTTTCGTTGCCGTGGCACCCGTTTTGTTCCGCCATGGTGACCAAATGCCTCATAACATGCTCACGTCAACATTTTCATAAAATTGCATAAAACTTGTATATGTCATCCGCATCATGATAACAACATTTAAAATGTTTAAAATTGTTGTTTGCTTTAAAATTGCTAAATGACATAGGGATTTTCCAGAATTGTTGTTTATTGTTCCGGCCTCATTTAAACTTGCCTAGATAGGTAATTTTATTATGCTTCACCTCTTGCCATGTTAACCAAGGATGTGTACCTAAATGAGAGCGAACTAAATAACTCGAATGTGGTGCTTCGTCAATATGCAACTCGTTGCATATTGAGCTCCACTTGACTTATACTATTGTTTGCTGCACTTTGCGATGCTTCGCCATGCTTTTAAACTGGTCATGCATCATACTTGTTTGTGCATCATGCCATGTTTATGCTTGTGTGTTTACCATGTTGTTTGCTTCTTTCCGGTTTGCTTCTCTCGGTAGCTTCGGTTTCGTTCCAGAGTTGTGAGGATTCGTTCGACTACGTCCGTTTGTCTTCTTCTTTGACTCATTCTTCTTCCTTGCGGGATTTCAGGCAAGATGACCATTACCCTTGATATCACTTCTATCTTTGCTTGCTAGTTGCTTCATTCTATCGCTATGTTGCGCTACCTGTCACTTGTTTACCATGCCTCCCATATTGCCATGTAAAGCCTCTAACCCACCTTCCTAGCAAATTGTTGCTTGGCTATGTTACCGCTTTGCTCAGCCCCTCTTATAGCATTGTTAGTTGCAGGTGAAGTTGAAGATTGCTACATGTTGGAGAGGATTATGTTGGGATATCACAATACTCTTATTTAATTAATGCACCTATATACTTGGTAAAGGGAGGAAGGCTCGGCCTTATGCCTGGTGTTTTGTTCCACTCTTGCCGCCCTAGTTTCCGTCATACCGGTGTTATGTTCCTTGATTTTTGCGTTCCTTAGGCGGTTGGGTGATTTATGGGACCCCCTTGACAGTTTGCTTTGAATAAAACTCCTCCTGCAAGGCCCAACCTTGGTTTTACATTTGCCTAACAACATATTACCCTTCCCTTGGGTCGGGCAACCCGAGGGTCATCTTTATTTTAACCCCCCGGGCCAGTGCTTCTCTAAGTGTTGGTCCGAACCGGGCAGCCTGCGGGGCCACCTCGGGGCAACTTGAGGGCTGGTTTTACTCGTAGCTTGACCTATCCGGCGTGTCCTGAGAACGAGATACGTGCGACTCCTATTGGGATTGTCGACACATCGGGCGGCTTTGTTGCTCTTGTTTTACCATTGTCGAAATGTCTTGTAATCGGGATTCCGAGACTGATCGGGTCTTCCCGGGAGAAGGAATATCCTTCGTTAACCGTGAGAGCTAGTGATGGGCTAAGTTGGGACACCCCTGTAGGGTATAAACTTTCGAGAGCCGTGCCCACGGTTATGTGGCAGATGGGAATTTGTTAATATCCGGTTGTAGAGAACTTGACACTTGACTTAATTAAAATGCATCAACCGCGTGTGTAGCCGTGATGGTCTCTTGTCGGCGGAGTCCGGGAAGTGAACACGGTCTTGGTGTTTTAATTGTGCGTAAGTAGTTTCAGGATCACTTCTAGCTTCTCGACCGTTGCGTTGCTTCTCTTCTCGCTCTTATTTGCGTATGTTAGCCACAATATTTGCTTAGTGCTTGCTGCAACTCCACCTCTTTACCACTTCCTACCCATAAGCTTAAATAGTCTTGATCTCGCGGGTTTTGATATTGTTGAGTCCTCGTGACTCACCAGATACTATCACAACAGTTGCAGGTGATGCAACCGAGCTCAGATGGAGCTCAACAAAGATCTTGGTCGTTGCTACATTTCATTTCATGTTGATCAGTAGTGGAGCCCAGTTGGGACGATCAGGGATCTAGCAGTTGGGTTATCTTCTTTTCTTTTGGCTTCGTCCATAGTCGGACTATGTGTGTGCTCTGAATGATGTATGAATTATATGTCCATTGTGTGAAGTGGCGATTGTAAGCCAACTCTTTATACCTGTCTTGTTCATTACATGGGATTGTGTGAAGATGACCCTTCTTGCGACAAAACCACAATGCGGTTATGCCTCTAAGTCGTGCTTCGACACGTGGGAGATATAGCCACATCGTGGGAGTTACAAGTTGGTAAGCAGAGCCATCCCCGACTTAGGAGCCCCCTGCTTGATCGAATCGCTGGTGTTGTTGAGTCTAGAAAAAAAATGTTTTGAGTCTTAGGATTATATATATCGGAGAGTAGGATTCTTTTTACTCCTCAGCCTGTTCGTTGCTCTGCTGAGGCCTCCTGACGTAGATGTTTTGTCTTTCCTCTCCTCAAATTTCACTAAAAAAATTAGGATCACGCGGGTATCTTGGGATCGTTCCCATATTCTTATGACGAGAACATTGTTCTTGGTGCCTCCTGACATTTAGGAGTTGTGGATGTGTCCCGGGGAGTTGAGCTCCGAGGTGTTGTCGTCATAATTTTATCGTTGCAGTTCTGGAATACCTGAGTTTCGCCGACATCGGAAATCTCTTTTATGCAGCTAGTGGTAAGATAACCTCGACGCCACCTAGTACTGGGGAGTTCAGGAGTATTGCCATAGCTCGTATGACGGATGCTTTTTGAAGGTTGAGGTACACGATTTCCGAAGGTTTCTTGGTTATGTGTTGACGGATGGATACAGCTCAGATGTAGGGATTGTTAGTTTTGGGTGAGATATATATTGCTTCCCCTGTATCCCCAACACCAGATTGCATAACCAGAAAGTTTTGGGAGTTTTATAGGTGGGAATTCAAGTAGCTACTAGAATATCTTTCCGACAGATGCATGATATGGGATTGGGTAAATCTCTATCATATGTATTTGTTCCGGCTTATTCTGCAAGCCAATCCTTTGTTTTGTTTTATTTGTGGTATTTGAGTTGCTTCGAAGTCAAATGTTGTATCCATACTTTCCTAAACGATGTTCTCATATTGCTATGTGAATACTAATCCTTCTTGATCATCGAGGTTGTCATGTTAATTCTTATCCAACCGACGTGCTTCTCATCAAATGGATCCGATCATTTCAAACTTTGCGAGGTCAATTCTTAGTTTTGTCAACGGTGTTTGTTTCATCCATCCCAAGTTGTCTTCCTCCCACCCTTTTCTTCAAGGACTCAGATTTCTTAATCAAGTATCCTTTTATTGATGGGAAGTCTCTCCATTCTTTTCCGTCAATGCTCTTATCCGGTGATTCTCAGGACGATATTAACGGAGCTTCAAGTTCATCAATCTTCATTCTCGTATTCTTTTCCAGTGGATTTAACTCAAGCTTTCAGTGTTGATCATATCTCTTCCTTTTGTTTCACATATCTTCCCATGTGAATTTCTTATCCTAGGCTCTCTTATTTATTCACCTCTCCCAGTTCATATCCGGAGTGTTGAAGATATCTCAGAAGATTCGTGTTTCCATTCTTAATCCGTTCAAGCTATTTGGAGATTGTTATCTCATTCAGGCCATTTAATTCAACCGGTGCAATCTCTCTATAAAATCATTTCAACGGTGTTTCTCTTGAGTGGGCCCTAACCCACAGGTCTTTTCTCAGGATCTTACCTGACTCTTTTATTTTTTCGGAGCTACTCTCAAATTCATTTCCATGTTTGACGTAAGAATGAATTTTCATCAGTTACATGCCTTCTCCAAGGTCGCTTTCAAATTATTTTCATCTTTGGCTCAAACTTTTTTTTCTTTTAATCCTTTCGGAGTGTCTCAACAATCCATGGTGGTGTTTCTCGTCGTCATTTCTCGGATTTTAATGACCGAAGAAGAATTCCTCTTAAATCCTTACCCGTTCTTCCAGAGATTCAGGGTTGTAGCTTCATGCCATCCTCATAATTGTTTTTGATTGTGACAATTCTTTTCTTACCATCCAAAGCATTTCATGAGTTGTTTCCATTTCTTTCCTCCGAAGGCCATCATTTCAGAAGATTTATTCGTTCTCAGTATTCATCTCTCATTTCCCAATTCTACCAGTGCTTCGTTCAATTATTCTCTAGTCAGCTCATGATATCTTTGATCTCATCTATCTAAATCCCCACAAGTATCTTCATTTGTTTGCCAATTCTTCCCGGTGAATTGTGCCTTTGCTACTTTCATTCTCAATTCTTACGGTGGTTCGTTCAAGATTTCACTTCATTCGTTATCATATCAATTTATTCTTTGTTTCCAAATCCCACCGGTGGTTCCATCAATACCTTCTCAAGTTTGCACTATATCTCTATCTATAATCATTTTTCAATGAGAATAAGTAGTATGCCAAATCCGTTGCTTGTCATCAATTTAAATTGGTGAAGGATATGCATAACATAATTCTTATCATTGTTTCATCCAAGTGATCTAGTTTCTTCTTTCCAGAGTTGTTCATCATGTCACATTTCTCGGTTCGAGATGCTTCATCTTTTCTTTTCCGGAGTTCCAAGTTTTCCGCTTTATCTCGTCGCGAAGCTCCATCTAAATCATCGCAAGGCTTCACCTTGTGTTTTCAACTCCCCTTTCTTTTTATCTTCCTTTTATTACCGGAGTTCTTCATGGAGGCTCGACATGGTGGTTCATCAAGGATCCCTTTCATTCTACAATTGTTCGTCAAGATTTCTCATGGAGTTAAGGTCCGCCAAGATATACTAAAAAATAAACATGGTGCCCAAGACATGTTTTGTTTTGAGGAATTCAAGCATTCTTCATCTTGCATTCCAAAGTGCAATTCTCCTACCTTATCTTTTGAGATGGTGTTATATCATTCTTGACAATTTCCATTCATGTTTCGTGTTTCACATGTTGTTTAGAATGAGGTATTTTAAATCCATGAATCTCTTCGTTGGAGTAGTCTTGGTAAAGATTTCACCTAAAAGCCTTCCCGAAGGAATGTTGCTAATTGTGGTGCTTATCAATGACCCAAGTTCTCCAATTATACTCTTGGTGAAAGAAGTTTCTCTTATCTTCATTGATCTCAACCAATCAATTGTTTCTGTTAGTGGCCGGTTGTCACCTCATCATTTTGAGATGTTTGCCATAAGCCCATAACAAGCTTGTGCTTTTCGTTGTTGATTTTCCAACAACTCCGTTCAATTCTTCTTTGCAAGGATGCTTTTAAGTTCATTTGTGGCGTAAGATGTCATTTTCTTCTCCATTCATTATTCCAATGACCTATCTTCTATTCTTTCTTCTGTAGGCATTGTGATGTTACTCTCTTCGACCCATCATCTCATTTTGTAAATATCATGTTCTTTTCCTTGCTTATCCATTTAACCGGAGTGTCGTGTCCTCTTTTCAAGTTCTTTTCATCTTATCAAGTCTTGCATCTCTTTTCAACCGGAGTGTTGTCCGAATCTGTTCTTCCTTGTTCCTTGTTTATCTCGTTTCAACCAGAGTGGCTCCAATTCCTTCTTGTCCCTTGTACTCGTCATTCATAGCTTTGCAACCTCCAAGGTTCACATGGTGTTCCTTGTTTCTATTTTCTACCGTAGTGCTCTCAATTGTGTTCAACTCCGTTGTGTTCTTTCTTTCAACTTTTCAACCTCTCAAGGTTCTGTGGTTTCACTCTTTTGTCGAAGAAGCAACTTAGTTTTACCTCTTCTCTTCCTCTTCCGTTTCTCTCCAGTGCCATCCTAGATTTCGGGACGAGATCCTCTTGTAGTGGTGGAGTGTTGTAACTCCCCGAGACCGATGCTCCAGAAGACTTCCAGCTATTCCGAGTTTTGTCGTGTGATTTGTTTTGTTTGTGCATTCATCATGCCATCTCTTGCATTGCATCATGTCATCATGCCATCATATCATTATTTTTAAAAACTCATCTAAATAAATTGTATGGATCTTCGATCCATTTAAATTGAGGGAAACGCACATGGTGATTTCTCTTTATAACAATTACCCTCCCAATATTATTAGGGAGCTATGATAAATATTCCATTCTTTAGGAATAAACCATAACACACTTACAGTTTAAGTTCCATGCATTTTCTACCTCATTTCCTTGCCTCAAACTTTGCCAACAATTCTTATCTCATTTATCGAGGCTCTTCCAAAATTCTCAATATTTTTTGGGTCTACCAAATACCCACTTCCTTCCTACACTCATTTGAATTAAATTCAAATGAGTTTGAATTCAACTTCATGCCCATGCTCACTTTCTATTTTCCTTGGATCAAGATCATTTTTTATGAGTCCGGTAAAATTGTACGCATGCGCAAATTCTTTCCCTAACCCTCTCTTCTTTTCTTCTCTCTAACTCTTTTCTGCTAAAGAATATGAGGGAGGGAGAGAGAGCCCAGCCAGGGCTCTTGGGCCTAACCAACCAGACCAACCCGTTCCCACAGCCCACTTAAACCCCTCCTAACCCTAGCCGCACCCAGCGCCCGATCCCCAACTCCCATCGATCACTCCTCCTTCCCTCGCGCCGCCACACACAACACACATCGCCAGGGAGAGGAGCTCCCCACGATGCAAGGCCCGAGAACCTCTTACCCTCCTCGCCATCGCCGCCCCGGCGAGCGCTGCCTCAACGCCCCTCCACGTGACGCCTCCCCTTCTCCTGCTCCTCCGCGACGCCCTGCTGCCGGCCAAGTCCCGGCCTCCAACGCCAGGATCAGCCCCGGGCTGCTGCGCCACTCCGACGACCCCATCATCGCCCGGCCCCGACCTCTTTCCGGCAGGATCCTCTCCATCGTCGTGCTTCCCGCTGTTGGGGAACGTAGTAATTTCAACAAATTTCCTACGCACACGCAAGACCATGGTGATGGCATAGAAACGAGAAGGGAGAGTATTGTCCATGTACCCTTGTAGACCATAAGCGGAAGCGTTATGACAACACGGTTGATGTAGTCGTACGTCTTCACGATCGGACCGATCCAAGCACCGAACGTACGGCACCTCCGAGTTCAGCACACGTTCAGCTCGATGACGATCCCCGGGCTCCGATCCAAAGAAAGCGTCGGGAATGAGTTCCACAAGACGACGGTGCGGTGACGATGATGATGTTCTCTCGCGCGCAGCTTCGCCTAAACTCCGCGACGATATGACCGAGGTGGAATATGGTGGAGGGGGGCACCGCACACGGCTAAGGAACGATCCGTAGATCAACTTGTGTGTCCTAGGGTGCCCCCGCCCCGTATATAAAGGAGCAGGGGGAGGCCGGCCGCCCTAGAGGGCGCGCCAGGAGGAGGAGTCCTCCTCCTAGTAGGAGTAGGACTCCCCCTTTCCTACTCCTACTAGGAGGGGAAAGGAAGGGAGAGGAGAGGGGGAAAGAGGCGCCGCCCCCTCCTAGTCCAATTCGGACCAGAGGGGGAGAGGGCGCGCGGCCCATGCTGGCTGCCCCTCTCTCTCTCCACTAAGGCCCATAGGGCCCATTACTTCTCCCGGGAGGGTTCCGGTAACCCTCCGGCACTCCGGTTTTCTCCGGAAACGTCCGGAACAATTCCGGTGTCCGAATATAGTCGTCCAATATATCAATCTTTATGTCTCGACCATTTTGAGACTCCTCGTCATGTCCGTGATCACATTCGGGACTCCAAACAAACTTTGGTACATCAAAACTTATGAACTCATAATAAAACTGTCATCGTAACGTTAAGCGTGCGGACCCTACGGGTTCGAGAACTATGTAGACATGACCTAGAACTATTCTCGGTCAATAACCAATAGCGGAACCTGGATGCCCATATTGGTTCCTACATATTCTACGAAGATCTTTATCGGTCAAACCGCATAACAACATACATTGTTCCCTTTGTCATCGGTATGTTACTTGCCCGAGATTCGATCGTAGGTATCCAATACCTAGTTCAATCTCGTTACGCAAGTCTCTTTACTCGTTACGTGTCGTCATTCCGTAACTAACTCATTAGCTACATTGCTTGCAAGGCTTATAGTGATGTGCATTACCGAGAGGGCCCAGAGATACCTCTCCGACAATCGGAGTGACAAAACCTAATCTCGAAATACGCCAACCCAACATGTACCTTTGAAGACACCTGTAGTACTCCTTTATAATCACCCAGTTACATTGTGACGTTTGGTAGCACCCAAAGTGTTCCTCCGATAAACGGGAGTTGCATAATCTCATAGTTACAGGAACATGTATAAGTCATGAAGAAAGCAATAGCAATATACTAAACGATCAAGTGCTAGGCTAACGGAATGGGTCATGTCAATCACATCATTCTCCTAATGATGTGATCCCATTAATCAAACGACAACACATGTCTATGGTTAGGAAACATAACCATCTTTGATTAATAAGCTAGTCAAGTAGAGGCATACTAGTGACGTTGTGTTTGTCTATGTATTCACACATGTATTATGTTTCCGGTTAATACAATTCTAGCGTGAATAATAAACATTTATCATGATATGAGGAAATAAATAATAACTTTATTATTGCCTCTAGGGCATATTTCCTTCAGTCTACCACTTGCACTAGAGTCAATAATCTAGATTACATAGTAATGATTCTAACACCCATGGAGTCTTGGTGTTGATCATGTTTTGCTCGTGAGAGAGGCTTAGTCAACGGGTCTGCAACATTTAGATCCGTATGTATCTTGCAAATCTCTATGTCTCCCACTTGGACTTGGTCCCGGATGGAATTGAAGCGTCTCTTGATGTGCCTGGTCCTCTTTTGAAATCTGATTCCTTTGCCAAGGCAATTGCACCAGTATTGTCACAGAAGATCTTCATTGGTCCCGATGCACTAGGTATGACACCTAAATCGGAAATGAACTCCTTCATCTAGACTCCTTCATTTGCTACTTCCGAAGCAGCTATGTACTCCACTTCGCATGTAGATCCCGCCACGACGCTTTGTTTAGAACTGCACCAACTGACAAATCCACCGTTTAATAAAAACACGTATCCGGTTTGCGATTTAGAATCGTCCGGATCAATGTCAAAGCTTGCATCGACGTAACCATTTCCAGCTAGCTCTTTGTCACCTCCATAAACGATAAACATATCCTTAGTCCTTTTCAGGTATTTCAGGATGTTCTTGACCGCTGTCCAGTGATCTACTCCAAGATTACTTTGGTACCTACCTGCGAAGCCTATTGCTAAGCATACGTCAGGTCTGGTACATAGCATTGCATACATGATAGAGCCTATGGCTGAAGCATAGGGAACATCTTTCATTTTCTCTCTATCTTCTGCTGTGGTCGGGCATTGAGTCTGACTCAACTTCACACCTTGTAACACGGGGAAGAACCCTTTCTTTGCCTGATCCATTTTGAACTTTTTCAAAACTTTATCAAGGTATGTGCTTTGTGAAAGTCCAATTAAGCGTCTTGATCCATCTCTATAGATCTTGATGCCCAATATGTAAGCAGCTTCACCGAGGTCTTTCATTGAAAAACTTTTATTCAAGTATCCCTTTATGCCATCCAGAAATTCTATATCATTTCTAGTTAATAATATGTCATCTACATATAATATCGAAATGCTACTGAGCTCCCACTCACTTTCTTGTAAATCTGAGCTTCTCCAAAAGTCTGTATAAAACCATATGCTTTGATCACACTATCAAAGCGTTTATTCCAACTCCGAGATGCTTGCACCAGTCCATAAATGGATCGCTGGAGCTTGCACACTTTTTAGCACCTTTTGGATCAACAAAACCTTCTGGCTGCATCATATACAACTATTCTTCCAGAAATCCATTCAAGAATGCAGTTTTGACATCCATTTGCCAAATTTCATAATCATGAAATGCAGCAATAGCTAACATGATTCGGACAGACTTAAGCATCGCTACGGGTGAGAAAGTCTCATCGTAGTCAACCCCTTGAACATGTCAAAAACCTTTCGCAACAAGTCGAGCTTTATAGACAGTTACATTACCATCGTCGTCGGTCTTCTTCTTAAAGATCCATTTATTCTCAATGGCTTGCCGATCATCGGCAAGTCAACCAAAGTCCATACTTTGTTCTCATAACATGGATCCCATCTCGATTTCATGGCTTCTAGCCATTTTGCGAATCTGGGCTCATCATCGCTTCCTCATAGTTCGTAGGTTCATCATGGTCAAGTAACATGACTTCCGAATAGGATTACCATACCACTCAGTGCGGATCTTACTCGGTAGACCTACGAGGTTTAGTAGAAACTTGATCCAAGTTTCATGATCAATATCATTAGCTTCCTCACTAATTGTCTGTAGTTGTCACAGAACCGGTTCTTGTGATGAACTACTTTCAATAAGGGAGCAGTGCGATTACCTCATCAAGTTCTACTTTCCTCCCACTCACTTCTTTCGAGACAAACTCCTTCTCTAGAAAGGATCCATTCTTAGCAACGAATGTCTTGCCTTCGGATCTGTGATAGAAGGTGTACCCAACTGTCTCCTTTGGGTATCCTATGAAGACACATTTCTCCGATTTAGGTTCGAGCTTATCTGGTTGAAGTTTCTTCACATAAGCATCGCAGCCCCAAACTTTAAGAAACGACAATTTTGGTTTCTTGCCAAACCACAGTTCATAAGGCGTCGTCTCAACGGATTTTGATGGTGCCCTATTCAATGTGAATGTGGTCGTCTCTAAAGCATAACCCCAAAATGATAGCGGTAAATCAGTAAGAGACATCATAGATCGCACCATATCTAGTAAAGTGCGATTACGACGTTCGGACACACCATTTCATTGTGGTGTTCCAGGTGGCGTGAGTTGCGAAACTATTCCGCATTGTTTCAAATGTAAACCAAACTCGTAACTCAAATATTCTCCTCCACGATCAGATCGTAGAAACTTTATTTTCTTGTTACGATGATTTTCCACTTCACTCTGAAATTCTTTGAACTTTTCAAATGTTTCAGACTTGTGTTTCATTAAGGAGATATACGCATATCTACTCAAATCATCTATGAAGGTGAGAAAATAACGATATTCGCCATGAGCTTCAACATTCATCGGACCACATACATCTGTATGTATGATTTCCAACAAATCTGTTGCTCTCTCCATAGTACCGGAGAACGGTGTTTTAGTCATCTTGCCCATGAGGCACGGTTCGCAAGTACCAAGTGATTCATAATCAAGTGATTCCAAAAGCCCATCAGTATGGAGTTTCTTCATGCGCTTTACACGATATGACCTAAACGGCGAGTACCACAAATAAGTTGCACTATCGTTATCAACTCTGCATCTTTTGGTTTCAACACTATGAATATGTGTATCACTACTACCGAGATTCAATAAAATAGACCACTCTTCAAGGGTGCATGACCATAAAAGATATTACTCATATAAATAGAACAACCATTATTCTCGATTTAAATGAATAACCGTCTCGCATCAAACAAGATCCAGATATAATGTTCATGCTCAACGCGGCACCAAATAACAAATATTTAGGTCTAAAACTAATCCCGATGGTAGATGTAGAGGTAGCGTGCCGACCGCGATCACATCGACTTTGGAACCATTTCCCACGCCGCATCATCACCTCGTCCTTAGCCAATCTTCGCAATCCGTAGTCCTGCTTTGAGTTGCAAATATTAGCAATGAACCGAAGATCAAATACCAGTGCTCTGCGAGCATTAGTAAGGTACACATCAATAACATGTATATCACATATACCTTTGTTCACTTTGCCATCCTTCTTATCCGCCAAATACTTGGGGCAGTTCCGCTTCGAAAGTCGATCGCTTGCGGTAGAAGCACTCGATTTTAGGCTTAGGTCCGGACTTGGGTTTCTTCTCTTGAGCAGCAACTTGCTTGCCATTCTTTTGAAGTTCCCTTCTTCTTCCCTTTGCCCTTTTCTTGAAACTGGTGGTCTTGTTAACCATCAACACTTGATGCTCCTTCTTGATTTCTACCTCCAGCTTTTAGCATTGCGAAGAGCTCGGGAATAGTCTTGTTCATCCCTTGCATATTATTGTTCATCACGAAGCTCTTGTAGCTTGGTGGCGATGATTGAAGAATTACATCAATGACACTATCATCGGAAGATTAACTCCCATTTGAATCAAGTGATTATTATACCCGGACATTTTGAGTATGTGTTCACCGACGTAACTATTCTCCTCCATCTTGTAGCTATAGAACTTATTGGAGACTTCATATCTCTCAATCCGGGCATTTGCTTGAAATATTAACTTCAACTCTGGAACATCTCATATGCTCCATGACGTTTAAAACGTCGTTGAAGACCCGTTCTAAGCCGTAAAGCATGGCACACTTGAACTATCGAGTAGTCATCGACTTTGCTCGCCAGACGTTCTTAACGTCGTCGGTTGCACCAACACCGGGCCTAGCACCCAGCGGTGCTTCCAGACGTAATTCTTACGTGCGAATGAGGATAATCCTCGAAGTTACGGACCAAGTCCGTGTAATTGCTACCATCATCTTTCAACTTTGCTTTCTCAATGAACGATTAAAATTCAGCGTAACAACAAAGACGAGCCATCTATCTACAACAAACATAGACAAGCAAAATACTATCGGTACTAAGTTCATGATAAATTTAAGTTCAATTAATCATATTACTTAAGAACTCCCACTTAGATGACATCTCTCTAGTCATCTAAGTGATCACGTGATCCAAATCAACTAAACCATAACCGATCATCACATGAGATGGAGTAGTTTTCAATGGTGAACATCAATATGTTGATCATATCTACTATATGATTCACGCTCGACCTTTCGGTCTCCGTGTTCCGAGGCCATATCTGCATATGCTAGGCTCGTCAAGTTTAACATGAATATTCTGCGTGTGCAAAACTGGCTTGCACCCGTTGTAGATGGACGTAGAGCTTATCACACCCGATCATCACGTGGTGTCTAGGCACGACGAACTTTGGCAACGGTGCATACTCAGGGAGAACACTTCTTGATAATTTTTAGTGAGAGATCATCTTAAAATGCTACCGTCAATCAAAGCAAGATAAGATGCATAAAGGATAAAGATCACATGCAATCAATATAAGTGATATGATATGGCCATCATCATCTTGTGCTTGTGATCTCCATCTTCGAAGCACCGTCGTGATCACCATCATCACCGCACGACACCTTGATCTCCATCGTAGCATCGTTGTCGTTCGCCATCTATTGCTTCTCGACTATCGCTACCGCTTAGTGATAAAGTAAAGCAATTACGTATGCGTTGCATTTCATACAATAAAGCGACAACCATATGGCTCCGCCATTGCCTATAACCGGTTACAAAACATGATCATCTCATACAATAAAATATAGCATCACGTCTTGACCATATCACATCACAACATGCCCCGCAAAAACAAGTTAGACGTCCTCTACTTTGTTGTTGTTGCAAATTTTACGTGGCTGCTACGGGCTTAGCAAGAACCGTTCTTACCTACGCATCAAAACCACAGCGATAGTTCGCCAAGTTAGTGCTGTTTTAACCTTCGCAAGGACCGGCGTAGCCACACTCGATTCAGCTAAAGTGAGAGAGACAGACACCCGCCAGCCACATTTAAGCACGAGTGCTCGTAGCAGTGAAACCAGTCTCGCGTAAGCGTCTGCGCGTAATGTCGGTCCGGCCGCTTCATCTCACAATACCGCCAACCAAAGTATGACATCTTTGGTAAGCGGTATGACTTGTATCGCCCACAACTCACTTGTGTTCTACTCGTGCATATGACATCTACGCATAAAACCAGGCTCTGATACCACTGTTGGTGACGTAGTAATTTCAAAAAAATTCCTACGCACACGCAAGATCATGGTGATGGCATAGCAACGAGAAGGGAGAGTATTGTCCATGTACCCTTGTAGACCGTAAGCGGAAGCGTTATGACAACGCGGTTGATGTAGTCGTACATCTTCATGATCCGACCGATCCAAGCACCGAACGTACGACACCTCCGAGTTCAGCACACGTTCAGCTCGATGACGATCCCCGGGCTCCGATCCAGCAAAGTGTCGGGGATGAGTTCCGTCAGCACGACGGTGTGGTGACAATGATGATGTTCTACCGGCGCAGGGCTTCGCCTAAACTCCTCGACGATATGACCGAGGTGGAATATGGTGGAGGGGGGCACTGCACACGGCTAAGGAATGATCCGTAGATCAACTTGTGTGTCCTAGGGTGCCCCCCGCCCCCGTATATAAAGGAGCAAGGGGGGAGGCCGGCCAGCCCTAGAGGGCGCGCTAAGGAGGAGGAGTCCTCCTCCTAGTAGGAGTAGGACTCCTCTTTCCTACTCCTACTAGGAGGGAAAGGAAGGGGAGAGGAGAGGGAAGAGGCGCCCCTCCTAGTCCAATTCAGACCAGAGGGGGAGGGGGCGCACGGCCCATGCTGGTTGCCCCTCTCTCTCTCCACTAAGGCCCATAGGGCCCATTACTTCTCCCGGGAGGGTTCCGGTAACCCTCCGGCACTTCGGTTTTCTCCGAAAACGTCCGGAACACTTCCGGTGTCCGAATATAGTCGTCCAATATATCAATCTTTATGTCTCGACCATTTCGAGACTCCTCGTCATGTCCGTGATCACATCCGGGACTCCAAACAAACTTCAGTACATCAAAACTTATGAACTCATAATAAAATTGTCATCGTAACGTTAAGCGTGCGGACCCTACGGGTTCGAGAACTATGTAGACATGACCTAGAACTATTCTCGATCAATAACCATTAGCGGAACACGGATGCCCATATTGGTTCCTACATATTCTCTGAAGATCTTTATCGGTCAAACCGCATAACAACATCGTTGTTCCCTTTGTCATCGGTATGTTACTTGCGAGATTCGATCATCGGTATCCAATACCTAGTTCAATCTCGTTACCGCAAGTCTCTTTACTCATTACGTAATGCATCATTCGTAACTAACTCATTAGCTACATTGCTTGCAAGGCTTATAGTGATGTGCATTACCGAGAGGGCCCAGAGATACCTCTCCGACAATCGGAGTGACAAAACCTAATCTCAAATCGCCAACCCAACATGTACCTTTGGAGACACCTGTAGTACTCCTTTATAATCACCCAGTTACATTGTGACGTTTGGTAGCACCAAAGTGTTCCTCCGTAAACGGAGTTGCATAATCTCATAGTTACAAGAACATGTATAAGTCATGAAGAAAGCAATAGCAATATACTAAACGATCAAGTGCTGGGCTAACGGAATGGGTCATGTCAATCACATCATTCTCCTAATGATGTGATCCCATTAATCAAATGACAACACATGTCTATGGTTAGGAAACATAACCATCTTTGATTAATAAGCTAGTCAAGTAGAGGCATACTAGTGACGTTGTGTTTGTCTATGTATTCACACATGTATTATGTTTCCGGTTAATACAATTCTAGCGTGAATAATAAACATTTATCATGATATGAGGAAATAAATAATAACTTTATTATTCCCTCTAGGGCATACTTCCTTCACCCGGCGCCCCGGACCTCCCCTGCTTCGCCAAGTTCGCCGCTGTCGAGCCCCTACCTCGGTCTCGCGACCCTGCGCCTCCCTCCTGCAGCACCCGCAAGCCACTAGGAGGCGTGCTCCTCGTGATGCACAGGACTCCTATAGTCTCACCGGTTGCCTCCCCGACACCTTCGCGCTCGAATTCGCCCGGATCGAGCCGGCCCGCCACCACCATTGCGCCTTCCGACGTCGTCCAGACCTCCTGCCCCTGCCGCCGTGTTGACTCCTCAAGCTGTCCCTGTCGGCCTCGGCTTCAAGACCTTGCTGCCCCTTTTGTTGTTGCCAATTTCCTCGATCGAGGGACCCCAAGACCGCCAAGTACACCTTCAATTCACCAAGTACCGCACCAGACGTCTGCGACCGTGTACAACTACTAGCACCAAGTACCACGACGGCCATTGCTTGCCAAGTTCGACTACACCACGGTGATATGTGAACGACTACACGGCTACAACAAGTGTACCTCTACATCCTGGAATCGCTAAGTACCGCACCGAAATGCAAGTACAACAAGGAACCCCGAAGGACTTGGATGCGCCAAGTTCCTCTCCAACACGCGTATGACTACCGTCACGATAACGACTACTTCCACCATGCCCCGTGTACCACTACTTCCTTCGTCGAACTCGACCCGCTACGAAATGCACGCTTCGAAGGTATAACCGCCGAGACGATGACCCGTGGACGAATGTATGTTGTATGAGATGAACCGTATGTTTGCACCATGCCCGTTTGCTTCGTCCACGTTCCTCCTCGTTTGCCATGCCGCCGTCTCATGGGAACCCGGAATCCGGGATCACCCCACCATCCTTGCATGACACGCTCACGCCCATTTCCTTTTGCACCGATATCTCTGTGAGCTACCGGAACCGATATGTTGCCGTGACATCATTTTCGGTTTCGTTGCCGTGGCACCCGTTTCGTTCCGCCATGGTGACCAAATGCTTCATAACATGCTCATGTCAACATTTTCATAAAATTGCATAAAACTTGTATATGTCATCCGCATGATGATAACAACATTTAAAATGTTTGAAATTATTGTTTGCTTTAAAATTGCTAAATGACATGGGGATTTTCCAAAATTGTTGTTTGTTATTCCGGACTCATTTAAACTTGCCTAGATAGGTAGTTTTATTATGCTTCACCTTTTGCCATGTTAACCAACATTTAATATTGATGTGTACCTAAATGAGAGCGAACTAAATAACTCGAATGTGGTGCTTCGTCAATATGCAACTCGTTGCATATTGAGCTCCACTTAACTTGTAGTATTGTTTGCTGCACTTTGCCATGCTTCGCCATGCTTTTAAACTGGTCATGCATCATACTTGTTTGTGCATCATGCCATGTTTATGCTTGTGTGTTTACCATGTTGTTTGCTTCTTTCCGGTTTGCTTCTCTCGGTAGCTTCGGTTTCGTTCCGGAGTTGTGAGGATTCGTTCGACTACGTCCGTTTGTCTTCTTCTTGGACTCGTTCTTCTTCCTTGCAGGATTTCAGGCAAGATGACCATTACCCTCGATATCACTTCTATCTTTGCTTGCTAGTTGCTTCGTTCTATCGCTATGCTGCGCTACCTATCACTTGTTTACCATGCCTCCCATGTTCCCATGTCAAGCCTCTAACCCACCTTCCTAGCAAACTGTTGCTTGGCTATGTTACCGCTTTGCTCAGCCCCTCTTATAGCATTGTTAGTTGCAGGTGAAGTTGAAGATTGTTCCATGTTGGCCAGGATTATGTTGGGATATCACAATATCTCTTATTTAATTAATGCACCTATATACTTGGTAAAGGGTGGAAGGCTCTGCCTTATGCCTGGTGTTTTGTTCCACTCTTGCCGCCCTAGTTTCCGTCATACCGGTGTTATGTTCCTTTATTTTTGCGTTCCTTACGCGGTTGGGTGATTTATGGGACCCCCTTGACAGTTTGCTTTGAATAAAACTCCTCCAACAAGGCCCAACCTTGGTTTTGCATTTGCCTAACAACCTATTACCCTTCCCTTGGGTCGGCCAACCCGAGGGTAATCTTTATTTTAACCCCCCGGGCCAGTGCTTCTCTAAGTGTTGGTCCGAACCGGGCAGCCTGCGGGGCCACCTCGGGGCAACTTGAGGGCTGGTTTTACTCGTAGCTTGACCTATCCGGTGTGTCCTGAGAACGAGATACGTGCGACTCCTATTGGGATTGTCGACACATCGGGCGGCTTTGCTGGTCTTCTTTTACCATTATCGAAATGTCTTGTAACCGGGATTCCGAGACTGATCGGGTCTTCCCGGGAGAAGGAATATCCTTCGTTGACCGTGAGAGCTTGTGATGGGCTAAGTTGGGACACCCCTGCAGGGTATAAACTTTCGAGAGTCGTGCCCGCGGTTATTTGGCAGATGGGAATTTGTTAATATCCGGTTGTAGAGAACTTGACACTTGACTTAATTAAAATGCATCAACCGCGTGCGTAGTCGTGATGGTCTCTTTTCGGCGGAGTCCGGGAAGTGAACACGGTCTTGGGGTTATGATTGTGCGTAAGTAGTTTCAGGATCACTTCTAGCTTCTCGATCGCTGTGTTGCTTCTCTTCTCTCTCTTATTTGCGTATGTTAGCCACCATATTTGCTTAGTGCTTGCTGCAACTCCACCTCATTACCACTTCCTACTCATAAGCTTAAATAGTCTTGATCTCGCGGGTTTTGAGATTGCTGAGTCCTCGTGACTCACCAGATACTATCACAACAGTTGCAGGTGCTGATGATACCAGTGCAGGTGATGCAACCGAGCTCAGATGGGAGCTCAACGAAGATCTTGGTCGTTGCTACGTTCATTTCATGTTGATCAGTAGTGGAGCCCAGTTGGGACGATCGGGGATCTAGCACTTAGGTTATCTTCTTTTCTTTTGGCTTCGTCCGTAGTCGGACTATGTGTGTGCTCTGAATGATGTATGAATTATATTTTCATTGTGTGAAGTGGCGATTGTAAGCGAACTCTTTATCCCAGTCTTATTCATTACATGAGATTGTGTGAAGATGACCCTTTTTGCGACAAAACCACAATGCGGTTATGCCTCTAAGTCGTGCTTCGACACGTGGGAGATATAGCCACATCGTGGGTGTTACAATGCACTACATTACGAAACGGAAGAAAAACTAAAGAACCACTCACATAGTCACATGCCTACTACCCAAACATGAACATCAACTCCCATATGAGTCAATCAAATACCTTTGCGGCATTCTCCATCGGGGCATTATGCCATGATCGTTGTAGAATAGACCATCACTGCAAAAAGTTTGTACTTTTAGGTGTAGGAACACAACTGATATGAAATTGGTGGAGTCGCCCCCTTGTCGTCCTTGGCGACTTGGGTGGTGATCTTGCGGTGAAAGTACCACTGCCACCTCCCTCCCCCTCCCTTGCCGACGTGAGGTTGCATGTTGGTGCTCTGGTGCCACCACTACAGTCGGTTGATGGTCATGTATGCTAAAGTTGTGCGGCGTTGGTGGTGGCGAGACGGTGGTCAGGCCGGGTGAGGTGTGGTGCTCGATCTAGGTTCGGGCAGGGAGGCATGTTGGGTGTCGACATGAGGTTGCGTGTCGGTGCTCTGGTGCCACCACTACTGCTGGTTGATGGTCGTGTGTGCTAACGTGGCCCTTGCTTGCTCTGCAGCGGCGACCGACTTGGGTCCATGCGATGGGGGCGTGGTAGCCCGATTTGGTGCAAAGGCCGGCGGGCATGTTGGACGGTTTGCTTCAGCCCAAGATCTGATGCTTCGTCGGTGGCTCGGCAAGTTTATCTACTTCCTCTAGGCTACGATTAATGGTGCCGCTCGGTGACACCGCGAGCCGGTCGACTTGAGGTGGTGCATAGAATTATTATTGATGTTGAAAACTTTCTCCATAAAATTGATCAAACCATAACTAGTTTGTCTTTTACAAAATCTATCCGTCCAAAATAAGTGCAGCTGATTTAGTACTTTAGTAGTATAAAATTGTACTCCTTCGAGACGGAGGAGGTACATGATAGGTGTGCTCGGTTACTCGGTTATCTCAAGCTGACGATTATTTTGAATGATGCAGATCACCCCGTAAAACAAAAACGTACATAGGTACATTGCGCACCGTGTCCCGACGATGGCCGAAGCGACGGGCGGAACAGAAGAGAATGGCGTGATGAGATGAGACAAGAAAGAAGGAAAAAGTCTAAAATAAACCTTGAATTTATAGACGAAAGCTAAATTAAACCCTGAACTCTTAATCCCTAAAATCAGCACACTGAACTATCTGATCCCGGTCTATTTTAAACCTCGAGTGAGTTGCCAAACAAGGATCGTTGACATGGCAGCTAAAACCCGGGATCGCTGACTGCCGGCGGGCTGTACTGGGCCACCAGGAGAACTTAAACTGCCGCTAGGCCAACCAGGCAAACATAAATATACCAGAACAATTGAAGCGTTGTCTTGTCTCAAAAAAAAATTGAGACGTTGTCAGGAATTGAACTTTGAACCTCTCGTTGCTGCCCTTCTCCTGATAGCCACTCTATTTAATACCTATTGTTGATAAATAAGAAGCACGAAAATATTTAACAACACACAGAAGCGTCGAGATTTTAAAACAATTCTGAAATTTTTAGATATATTTTCTTCAACATCATCAACAATTTTAAAATCTGAACATTTTTAGAATTATGCGGAAAACACAAACACATTTTGAAAACGTGAAGCCTCTTTTAAAATCCCTTACGATTTTGAAAGTGCGAACACTTTTTACAAAAAGGAATAATTTCGAAACATGAACAAAATTTGAAAACACGAACAATATTTGAAAATTTGTTCCCATTTTATAAAAAGTTAGGAAGTATTCGGACTTTAAAATTTTGTTCAGGTTTCAAAATTTGTTCCCATTTTACAAAGAAATATTTATGTTTCAAAAAAACATGTTTTGGAAATTGTTCGCACTTGTTTTGTTTAGGTTTCAAAAATCATTCTTGTTTTCAAAATTTTGTTCGTGTTTATTTTCAAAAAGTGTTCGCGCATTCAAAACTGTTCGGGGATTTTAAAAATGGTTTGTGTTTTCAAAATTTCTTTCTGTTTATTTTTTAAAAATCGCAATTCCAAAAAATGTTTGGAATTTTAAAAATTATTTTTTAAGAATACTTGGATCTCAAAATTATTAAAATTTCCAAGAAAATGTTTCAAAATTATAAATGTTTCAAATCTCGAAGTTGCAGTGTCTTATTAAATATGTTCGCACTTCCTGTTTAACACAAAAGTCGTCTGCTAGAGTGGTTAGCGGGTTGAGCTTAGTAGCACCATGTCCCAAGTACGAAACCTTGTTAGTCATTTTTTCTCTTGTGTATTTTTAAGTCGCACCATACAAAAAAAAGACACTTCATACCTGATGGGCGGCGGATCACGTCCGGCCTTAGCGTTACTGCCACGTCAACAATCCCGTTGAAAATATGCTCAAGGTTTAAAACATACCGGGATTAGAGAATTCGGTGTGCTGATTTCAGGGATTCAAAGTTCAGGGTTTGATTTAGATTTCGTCTACAAATTCAAGGTTTATTTCAGACTTTTTCCCAAGAAAGAAAGATGGATGGCACGGAGGGACATGGCAACCACATGTCCCCCATACTCGGAGCGTGGAGCAAATCCGCGCGGGCGTACACACACACACAGCTGGTGTGGGAAGGGAAAGGCGTGACTCAGGGCTCTACAGTTGTCCCTCATGCCGCGCCACTCCTACTCCTCGGGATCGGGGTTGCACCAGTCTGGCACCACGCAGCTCCCCCCTACTCCCCGCCCGCCATCTTTCTTAATTTAGATTGAGATCAGTCAGTCTAATCCATCGAGAAAAGAGTCACACCGTGCACCACTCAGCTCCCCCGATCTCTGTTTCCACGATCGGTCTCGTCTCCACGTTCTCTCAAAGCAATACTACCACTCCTAGATATCCCCTGCCACAACCAAAAAATAAATAAAAAGACGAGCTCTTGCATGGTTCCTCCTGCTGCGCGTATCTGAAATTTTCGTTGGTCAAAAACGTTGTGTGTATGGGCACAATAACCTTTCGCATTGTGTCGTTTGTGACCACTGACCAGCATTCCGCAGTTTTTTTGTTTTTTTTTTGCCAAACCCCCCAGATTATTACCACTACAGTATGACCGATGTGGTGAGCTTCGTGAGCATTGCGTAATGCGCATTGAGGTCCCTGCACTAGACGGCTAGGCTGCATTCAACTTTTAGGCCAGCCATCCCTTTTGTCCAGTTTATACTATTGTGTCCTTCAATCTTTTCGGTCCATTTTGAACTCCCCATGGAATCTGTCCTACGAATTGTATTATCGCGTCTTTTTCCTGGCTCGGAAACCCGCACGCAGCTGCTTCTTCTTCCGCTGCACTCTACACAAAATTGTTTCAAATCGACAGATAGATTTGCTCGGGAAACCCGCATTATTGGTACGTACCCCGTACCCTGGTTGCTGCCTCTGCTCGCCAATGGGCATATACAAACTAGCAACTATGTCAAATCTACAGATAGATCGCACCCTGGGAACCAGCCTACCCGTCGCCTAGTGGCTAATTGTAAATGTACAAACTATCAACCATCCCAACTCTAGCGGAGGAGAGTGTGTGTGCGCGGCCCAAAATTTTCCAGTGGCCCGTTTGATAATCACAACTGGTTCATAAAAGTACATGCATGTACAGTGTACTCCCTCCGTTCTAAATGGTGTATGTAGACATGTTTTAGAGTGTAGATTCACTCATTTTGCTCTGTATGTAGTCACTTGTTGAAATATCTAGAAAGACAATTATTTAGGAACGGAGAGAGTAGTAAGTACTAAAGGCTGCAAGCTAGGCTAGTCCTAGTAACTGATTCACAGTACTTACTCTACTTTCCATCTCAGATGGTACGTATCTGCTAGGCTACTAGCCAGAGGCCAAACGATTGGAGCGTTCCAGGACACAGAGACGAGACAGCAAAATGCAACACGAAAGCAACAATGCTCGGAGGAATAACACACTGAACTGAATCAATCAACCAATTAACCGAACGAACCAACCAACCAAAGAACTTGAGTACAGTTATTGCAGACTAAACAATCCTCTTTGTTCCTCCTACTGATCTACGTAGATGCTAGATGCGAGGTGGGTCATGTGATTTTTTCACAGCCCGATCAAGTTTCTTGAGGTGGTGACGCCGCCGTCCACCACGAGGTTGTGGCCGGACACGTATCTGGAGTCGTCGCTGGCCAGGAAGAGCACCGCCTCGGCGATGTCCCTGGGCCTCAGCGTGGACCCCTTGAGCGTGGCGAGGCTCCTCACCACCTCCTCCATCTTCTCCACCTCCTGGTCGCTCGGCGCGGCCACGTCCAGGCCGATGTCGGCGTCGGCGTCGTCGGCGGCGGACGCGTCGTGGCCCTGGCGCCACGCGTTGATGAGCATTGGGGTGGCGACGCCGAAGGGCGAGACGCAGTTGACGCGGATGCCGTGCGCGCCCAGCTCGCAGGCGGCGTTCTTGGTGAGCCCCACGATGGCGTGCTTGGAGGCGGTGTAGGCGTGCGGGCCGAGGCCGCCGAGCACGCCGGCCACGCTGGCGATGGAGACGATGCTGCCGTAGCGGCGGGCCATCATGGCACGCCCGGCGTGCTTCATGCCGAGCGCGGTGCCCAGCGCGTTGACGCGGAGCACGCGGTCGAACTCGCCGGCGTCGAACGTGAGGATGCTCTTGGCGGCGCTGGTCTGGCGGCCCAGCACCCCGGCGTTGTTGCAGAAGACGTCGAGGCGGCCGTAGCGCGACACGGCCCGGTCGACGGCCCGCTCCACGTCCTCCTCCACGGACACGTCGCAGCGCACGAAGCCGACGTGCGGGCCCAGGGAGGCCGCCAGCGCCTCGCCGGCGGCGTCGTCGATGTCCGCGATCACCACCTTGGCGCCGTGCTTGACGAAGAGCCTGACGATGGCCTCCCCGATGCCCCGCGCGCCGCCGGTGACAATGGCCACCTTGCCGTCCAGCCTCTTGTGCATGGGGGTGGGGGCGCCGCTGGCGTCCCACCCGTGGCCGTGGTGCGACGGCGACATGGCGGGCTGGTGGGCCTTCTCCGGCATGACGTCCAAGGCAGGCATGGCGAGGTCTTGCGCGTACGAGGCGAGGCTACTGCGCATGTACAGGAGCCACAGGTAGGAAGGAAGTGTGTGAAGCTTGCTGGTTTATGCAGGGGAGTGCAGGGCGGGGTCTACTTTTATAGGCGGGCGGGGCGACTGGTTGTACGTACGGCCAGCTCTCGCGGGACTACACGTAATTCAACGCGTACGTAGTTGTTGCTTGTAGCCTAATGAAAAAGTTGTTGCCAGTTCTTTATCGTTTGATTCGTGATTAGCCAAGCAAATACTTTCAGTAGAGGGCGCTTTGGCTGTCTGGCTGGCTCTGATGTCATGGTCTTTGCAGCCTTGGTTAACTCGATCTGGTGTGAGATAATTCAGTACCGGCGGATCAGCACGGAGAGCGACACTGCCTCTGACCGGACTAGATGTCTCCGGTCCATGAGGGAGAAAAAATAAACGAGAGAAAACAGAGACGTCGCCAACGCCAGCGCATTCGTAGAAGCGAACGCGAGGGCGCGACAGGGAGGCCGAGACCGAGAGCCGCACACGGTTGTGCGGACGGATTGGATTGACCGCGGCTTCGTGTTTGGGGGTGGGTCGTTTGGCGCCGGAGAAATTATGGGTTCCGACGACCGTACGTGGGTGGGGTCGGTGGATGGTCCTGGCTGTCTTGAGCTGATGCCGATGCGTGAGCGTGACTAACTCAACAACTAGGCCGGATTTCAACAGTGTGGACGCTCACAAGATTGAGGAGCACGAAACCGATGCCTTTTCTTTTTAAAAACAATTGTTTTCGCGGGACTTTTACATTGCATCCTTGAGACTAATATGACTATGAGAGGGTTGCTTGCTGGGTCAACCCCTTGAGAGGAGAGGAGAAGACATTGTGTTTGCTTCGACTTTCGGCTCTCGACTTTTCTGGCTGGGTAGTTGCCGACCGGAGCCCCGGTTCAACATACTCCTCCTCCTCCTCCGCCTAATTCTACGTGCGAGAATGGTTCCTACGCAACACCATCCTCCTAAAACCTCATCCATCGATCGCTTTACTAACTTTTTTTTTGTTGCCTTTTACTAGTAATTTAATCTAAAACAAAACAAAAGATCAGCCTTTTACTGCCTCTCCTCTGGTTGGGCTTTACGGTTCCTTTTCCGTATAAGACTGTGCTAGGTCTGATTGATCATTATACCTAAAAAATTATGCTATACTACTTCCTCCGATCCGTATTAGTTGCGTATTTAGATGTGTTTGTGTTAGATACATTGGTTTGAGCGATAATCAATATGGATCGGAAGGAGTGTCTTTTTTGTAATACCACACTTTGATAGAGTGACTGCTTTTCACTCGTATCGTATTGTCTTACTCCCTCTGTAAATTAATATAAGAGCGTTTAGATTACTAAAGTAGTGATCTAAATGCTCTTATATTAGTTTACGGAGGGAGTACAACTTTTCCCAACTTGTATGTACATCCCCTCGCTTTACCCAGTGATCGAATTAATCACCTCGCTTAATCGACTCACGGTGTCCCAAATTTCTATCCACAAACCTAACAGCTCCATTACACATTCATACATGCGCACATTCTGATCACTAGATTAACCGCACACAGTCGGGCAATCAGCACCATACTACCTATGCAGACGTCGCGTGTGTGTTCATCATGTTTTGCATTCACTTAATACTTTATTTTGAGTTAATAAAATCTATCTTTATTTATCAAAAAAATCGGGCAATTAGTACAAAGAGACATACATGTACAGTGCAGAATAGTCTCTTTTTTTTCTTGCGAAACTGAATTGTCTCCTTTGAAAGAGAGAATTCCGATGAAGAAGACGAATTTCAGTCCACCCCACGCCAACAGCAATCCCAATGTTAACCTCTCCCAAAGTCATAGGCGAAGAAGGCCACGAACCCTCCTCCATCTCATCAACCCCAGACTCCAGGTATAAAAACGGGCTTCGCCTTTCGTCGGGACCCGGTTGCAGACGAGCTAAACAAATTGACCAAATCTTGGCGTCACCGCCTAAGCACTTTTGCAGCTAGCGACCGGACAATTAGCTTCACCAAGTAGTACTCCTTAGAACTTAAAAAAAAAAAGTACTACTCCTTAGGAATACGTATATCTCTCCCTTACGCACGTACTTACATCAGTCGTATCCCGCACCGCGTACATGTATAATACCAGTATATGTACTGGTGACGCGATGCTGATGCTAATACGTACTGTATGTTGTCGACGTGGGGAAGCCAGGGTGTACACATGGTACTTATTGAATTTCTGTGAGATGGCTGGCGTAGGGACGTGGCGATTTCAGTAGACTTTTCTGAGTTATACGTACGAGTAGTATATTCTCTCGTGGAAGGGATGGAGACTATGAAATGCAGGTTAGTTTCTTACGTGGACGAATCTGCTCATATTATTTTTTGGCTCTTCCCCTTGAACTATCGCTGCTTGCTCGCAGGTCAGCATCGCCCGGCTAGCTAGGAGTAGGAGCTAGCCAAGCATAGCCATGTTATGGCCAAGCCAAGTTGGAGCCAAGCAAAGCCGGCTTAGCCAAGGCCGGTGCAAAGCTAAGCTCTCGAGTCAAGGCTAACACATGCATTATTGATGCCGGACAAGGACAAAACTGCAGGGGAATTTAAGCTCCTAAATGCTCTGTTTTATTACTGTTATTAGGCCATGATCCGATGCTCTTAATTATTAGTAGGATTTATAATGTGCGCAACTTTCTGCAGCATCACTGTTAGCCGTTCACGCTGTCCGGTTAATTTGCTTTGCGAAGACCATTACTTCAACCAGCTGGTAACAAGCTCACTCCGCAAACAAATGTATACAGAGGGAGTAGTATAACTCATTGCTGTTGATTGTTTGTCCTGACATTGTCAAGGATCTAATTTATGTTCGTAAACTATCGTGACAATCAAGTTTCAGGGCCGTGGTCGCCACCGCCGTTGCCACGGTTGCCGCCAAAGCTGTGTCCAGAGGAAGGAGCGCGGTCGCCGCGTTGTTGGTGGAGCCGAAACCGCCGGAGACAGTGAGAGCAGCAGATCCCCTCGGCAGCGCGGAGATTGAGGTTGTATTCTAACGAGGTCCAACCCAGAGCGCGCGACATCAAAGGCAGGCAGCAGCACCGTGTCGTCGAAGATGGTGCAGATGGTGTCGAAACGGTGGTCGAGACCATGGAGGAGCTGCATCGTTAGATCCTCAGGAGAGACCGGGTTGCCGGTGTCGGCGGGGCCGTCCGCAAGAGTCTTGAGGCGGCGGGCGTAGTCGGAGACTGTCAGGTCACCTTGCTTGAGATTGTCGACTTGTCGTACTGCCGCACGAGGTGGAGGTAGCGGGTACCTTGGTTGGCGAGGAAGTACCCGTAAATGTGAGACCAGGGCGTGTACGCATTGACGGCGCGCCCATGATGAGCTCGAGGTAGGAATCAACTAAGGTGAAGAAGATCCAGTGAGTAAGCCTCTGGTCGACGGCAAGCCAGGCAGTGCCGTGATTGGCCGGGGGCGAACGATTGACATGATCTTGGACGCCATATTGGAGGAGAACGCAAGTCAAAAAGGTGCGTCATTTGATGTAGTTGTTCTCAGCGGGATCGAGTTTGAATTTTGTGTGGTTTGAGATATGACATGTATGAATGTTGAGAGGGATGGGCCAGGAGGTGGGGCGGTAGAGGGGGCGACCATGGTGGTGATCGCGAGGAGGCAGTGGGAGTAGCGGATGAAGAGAGGGAAGGGGAGGTCCCGAAAGAGGAGGAGTGAGGGGATGGCAAGCGGGGGGGTCGGAGTAGGGAGCTCGCCGAAGATGTCCTCAGAAGACATAGAATCTGGTACCAGGATAGATGAAGGAGATCTCAATGATGTTGTCGTTTGCTCTAACATTGTGAAGGATCAAATTTAAAATAGTACGTTGTATGAGGAGATTATGAACAGCTTATCGTACAAATTAAATAATATGCTGGCTAATACTCCCTCCGTTTTCAAAATAGATGACCCAACTTTATACTAAAATTAGTATAAAGTTGAGTCATCTATTTTGAAACGGAGAGAGTACTTGCAAGGTGCATGTACGATTTGCCAAATATATATCTGGATAGTATTACCATTTCCTGATTCATGACTAATAACAAGTCGAATCTTTTGAGGATCGGTATCCCCGAGTTGTTACTAAATTATTGCAGGCCCAGATCTCCTTCTCTTTGTATATCACAGCAGACCAATCTAACAATCTGTGTGTCTCTACCGATCTTTTAAAACGGGGGCTGAAGGGACTGCAATATCGATCAAGATATGCCAAGAAAAGATGAGACATCTCAGCAATCAACCAGTGCAGGGGGGACGACCTTCCTTTTGCTTCCGGGATGGACGGGAGCTCTACGTGCAATCAGTGCGTGGGCTCCAAATCTTTTAAGGTACAGTGGTATGTGCCGTTATTTTCTATGATCGGAAGGCGATATAAGATGCTATCAATGATCAACCAGGGTAAGTATAGACCTTTTATTGCCAACAATACTGAAAATAAATGCCAGCGTCACTAAAATAAAAAGGTCGACAATTGATGAATAGATCGAAAATTGCGAATGCCCCCTTTTGAGCTTTGAAAGAAGGAAAAAACAAGTGTTTTTTTTTTTGCAGAAAAAAAAACATTGAACGAGCTAGCATACCCGTGGATCGGTCCAACTCAGGCATCCATGGCAGGCAGCCAGCTACTCTGTTTTGGAAGTCACTGACGACTTGTATTTTTCGTGAATCCGGTCCAGTGGGGTAAAACAAAACATCCAGCTGACGGGACGGGTGGTGCCTTGCCTTGGGCTGTAAAGTTTAGGATTTTGCTGTGGTCTGGTGTGGTTTGTGCGAGAGAGAGAGGTTGACCGCCAGCCGATCCGGCGGTCAAAGGCCAGGATCCTCCTCCATTGCTCCCACTCTAGAAGGTGTTTTGACACGACCATGATAGGTCAGTTGGCCCCTGCCAGTGGCGCAACTCGCAGGCACCCTGCTCCTTTCCTGCTGATGAAAAGGATGTCAGTCGCGTCAGTCATGTCGAGTTCAGGTTCGGTACTATGTCGATTCGAGTAATTAATTATGGGGTTTGCTAATATTTTGAGAGGATTTGGCGAGGTCACGGGACTTTGCACCAACTTTCATAAGAGTTCGATGGTGCCCATTCGTTGCAATAATCTTGACTTGGATCATATCACTCAAAATCTGCCGGCAACTAGGGCTTCTTTCCCCTTGAGGTACTTGGGGCTCCCCCTCTCTGTTTGGAAGCTAAGGTTGGTGGATCTTCAATTTCTTGTGGACAAGGTTGCATCCAAGTTGACAACGTATGAGGGTCAAAACATCACCACCATTGGGCGCACGGCCCTTGTCAAGTCTGTTCTCACTTCCCAAGTGATCTACTTCATCACACCGTTGATCATCCCACCAAGTATCCTCCTCAAAGTCAACCAGCTTGAGAGAGCTTTCCTATGGTCCGGCTCGGACAAGGCAGCAGGGCGAAATGCAAGGTGAATTGGGAAATTGTCTGTAGGCCACTTGAGTATGGGGGGCTTGGGGTACTCAACATGGAAAAGTTCGCGCGTGCTCTGCGGCTGCGGTGGCCTTGGTATGAATGGAAGGAGCCCACCAAGTTGTGGGTCGGGATGGGCAATCCGTGCAATGAGGAGGACCTCAACTTTTTCTATGCGTCTACCACTATCGCCGTGGCAATGGTGCGAAGACACCTTTTGGGAATCACCTTGGCTTCTTGGGCGCAAGCCAAAGAACATTGCACCATTAATATTCAAGTCTCCTCATGAAAGAAGTGGAAAGTCTTGCGAGGCCATCAAGCACAACGCATGGATGCTCAAGATCAAGCCTCCAACCGTTATTTCCGTTGAGTTCATCACACAATTTTTCACCCTTTGGATGCTATTGGATGAGGTGCATCTTGATGCGCCACGAGGACGACATTTTATGGAAACACACGACTAGTGGGCACTACTCGGCTGACCTCGGCATATAAGGCGCAATTCATAGGGATGGTGTTTTCACCCATGGACCAAATGGTTTGGAAGGTTTGGGGTCCCCCCAAAGTAAAGTTCTTTGCTTGGTTGGCACTTCAAGATAGAATTTGGACCGCAGACAGATTAGCCAAGAGAGGATGGCCAAATTGTGGTTTGTGTCCACTTTGCAAGAGGGTGCAAGAAAGCGGGTCACACCTATTCTTCAAGTGCCGCTATACTCTAAGGCTGTGGGCGTTGGTCATTGAAAAATTTCACATCTTGAGTTGGACACCTCTTCATGGCGCTTGTTGGACTCGTCGGCGCTTGGTGGACAAGCACTTGTGACGCAAACACGCCAAACCGTCAAGCCAAAGCCTCCCTCACCATGCTTGTGTCATGGACAATTTGGAATGAGCGAAATGCAAGAGTGTTTAGGTTTAAAAGCGCTCCACCGACTATCTTGCTTAACACCATCACGACCGAGGCCAACCTTTGGGTCACCGCCGGTGCAAAAAAATTAGGGTCTTTCATATCGCGAGAGTAATAATCCATGTGGTGTCGTGGGTGATTTGTAACAAACTCTATTCTCTCTTATTTAAAGGATGAGGCAAAGCTTTTGCCTCCGTTTCAAAAAAAAAAATTATGGGGTTTGCTAGAGTATATGACAGGAGTACCACTTGTTTTTAATTTCGAGAATAAGAACCGCTGCATTGATCTGCACAGATCCGCGTTCTGTCCGTCGTCGTTTGTGTGTGAGATGTTTTGGGCATGGCCATTGTGCTCCAATTTGCTCCAACCGAGAGGAAGCTCAGCAACTCTGGCGGACGCGCTAAGCAATCCTGGATTAACATTGAGTCCCACCAGAGCGTCGTAGTTGGAAGGGGCACATTCGCTGGCTGTCCTTTTGCTGCAATTGGAACTAGCCTGTGCCCTGCAGGTTGCAGCCCTGCTCGTGGGCTGCAAAATGGCCCCGACAGCTAAATGCAGCAAGTTCAGGCGGCAACTTGGGCACCCAGCCGAGCCGTGCGGTGCGATGGAAAGGCGGGGGATCCGCACGAGCGCCACCACCTGCCCTGGAAATCCATAGTCGGATCGTGTGGTAGGTTTTGGCACCATGGAAGCGACGAGCTTCGCACGGCTGATCTGTGTACGTGACAGCCATCGTCCGATCAGAACGGATTTTAATTAGTTTACTTATTAATGATGACATGCCGTGATCCCGACCGGAAAGCGACGATCCAGCACTTCTCGCATGGGATCCGCCATGGAACACCAACTGTTCGGGCGGCCAATGCCAAGCGGCGCTTCCAGTTTCGCAATCCAGTTTTGCCGAAAGCCCATCGTGGAAGAGCCCTCGCAGCTAAGGTCAACTCCACCGCGCGACCCTATTCTGTCCGTCCCCGTCCGCTTGGGGTAAAAGGGCAAACAAGACGGCCTAGCGCGCGGGCGTAAACGGACTTTTGTCCGCTTTCGACCCATCCCCGGCCCAAACTTGCGCCGGTTTTGGGGTGAACGGACAAATGATGGACGGGCGGGCGGGGCAGCGCTTGTCCTCACCTGGCCCGCCTGTCGGTGGAAGAAACCAACCCCCCCCCCCCACGCCCATTTGGCGCCATTTGCCCCAAACCCTCCCATGTCCCGCCGCCGCCCTCTCTCCCGTCCATGGCCGACGCCCGCCGAGTTCCGGCTGCGGCCGTCGACCCGCCAAGAAAGGTGAAGAAGAAGGCGCCAAGGAAGCCGCAATGGAGTGCACGCCGGAGATCGCCAGTTGGACGCGAATCGGCGAAGAGGAGGAACGGAGAGCGGTCCTCAAGGTCAATGCCGCCGCGCTAAGTTCGCCGCCAAAGACGAGGAAGCTGGAGGCAGCGGCGCAAAGGCGCAAGCGCCGACGAAGAAGGACCTCGTCAACAAAGCGCATGCCATCCTCATGCTTGGCATGGGCGTCTGCCGGGTTCCTGCGGCGGCGCCGCCCGGCGAAAGCACAGCTCGTCGATCGCCCGGCCTCACGATCGCTAATCGCGGACGTCGCACACCGCGCCCATATCGCCCGGCTTCCCTCCGCCAAGGCACGACAGTCGAACCCGTTTCTTTCGTCGCGGAGGTGGGCTTGTTCGCAGTCCACACCGCGCCATGGCCGTCATCGACCTCAACGTCACGCCTGGGTCCAGCAGCGGCGGGCGTTGTCCGTCAAGATGCTAAGACAGCAGGCACGGGCACCGTTCACGGGCGCCATGCCGGCCCCCCGTGTCTTGTTTGACGGAATGCCAACCCCAACGCCAGCGGTCGACGACCCCTTCTACAACCGGTACATGGAGGACGTGATCTTCGACGGTGGGCATAGCCGTACCTACGACCCCGATGAGACCCAAAGTCAGGATGGCCGCGCCGAGTACATCCCCGATGAAGAGGCCGACGACCGTGCTGACTACGACCATGGTGACTCGTGACATGAAGACGATGACATCTATGTCGAAGGTGATGATGAAGAAGAAGAAGGCAATGACGTTGATATTAGTGGTGCGCCATTGTTCATCGACGAGCTCACCCAAAGAGCGGAGGCACAAAAGAAGAGGAAAATCATTCACACGGGTTCATACACACAAGATGAGGACAAGTTGATTTGCCAAGCTTGGATGGAGATTAGCCAAGATCCGAGGACCGGCACGCAACAAAAAGGCATTGTTTTTTGGACGAGAGTCCACAAAACATTCCATGAAATGAAGATGTTTGAGCCCTACCAAATTACAAGCAACCGTGGCATCGGCTCGATTCAAAAAAAATGGTTGTTCATCCAACAAGAGTGCAACAAGTATTGCGCCGCATTTGAGAGCGTTGAAGCACGGCCCGTGAGTGGTCTCGACGTTGGAGACATGGTATGCTCTCCTTTTTCTAGTTCTTTCCTTGCTACGGCCATGAGACTTCGGACGTGTATATGTTTGCATGTCCACTTGTTGTTGATCATGTGGTGTAGGCATTTCAATCTTTGGAGGCATTCAAGGCCTGACACAATGACAAGCCATTCACTCTTACGCATTGTTGGACGATCATCAACAATTGCCCCAAGTTCAAGGATCAATACCGTGAACTTCAAAGAAAGAGAGGCAAAAAGACAGCCAAGTTCGCGGGAGGTGGGGATGGCGAGGCGTTGAAGAGGCCGAGGGGCAAGACCAACTCCAAGGTGGACGACATACGTGACGCCTCATCCATGGCCTTGCATGAGACTTTGCATGGCATGATGTCCCAAAAAATGTGAGGGACGAGAAGAAGCGGCAAAGCAAGGACGATCAAATTAAGCAATACCTAGACCTTCAAAGACAGAAGCTTGAGATGGAGGAGGCGACCAAGAGGAGAAAGATCGACATGGAGGAGGCGACCCGGCAAAGGCAGCTCGACGTGGAGGAGGCGGCCCGGCAAAGGCAGCTCAACATCGAGGCCGACAACGTCAAGGCCAGGCAGAGGCAGCTCGACATCGAGGCCACCAATGCCGCCACCAAAGCGAAGTAGGTGGCCCTTGCGATCATGAGCGTGGACTTGTCGAAGATGAGCGACAAGACGAGGGCCCGGGTTCGAGGCGAGCGAAGGAGATGCTCGGCGCCAAGGCTGAAATAGGTCGTCCGATCGGCGTGGCCGTTCTTTTGAGGTCGGCATGGGTGCCGCCTTGCCGCCGTCGGGCGGGCGATGTCTTGGCGAAAACATTCATTTTGAAGGCCGATCAGGTTGCGGCCACCGGTCGTGTTGCCGCGAGAGAACTATTCATTTTGGAAGCTGGCTGTATTGTCGGCCGCTGGCTGATGCGGGCGATGGACGTGTAGGCCGCTGGCTCTGTTGCCGGCGTGATGAACCGGGGCCGCTGACCTGAACTAGGCTTGGCATTTGAAACGTTGCTTTTAGTTTTTAAGTAGTCGCGGACATGATAGGATAAATGGATGCAGCCGCGTGCTGGGCGCACGGCTACCGCATTCCAGGACACGCCTGGACATGACCCCAAATCCCTATCCAAACGGACAGAATACGGACAAAACGGACGTTCGTTTGGGGTCGCACGGTGGAGTTGGGCTAACCCGTTCACACCCGTGCAAGGCGAAGCTGCCGCTTGTTAGCGACGCCATTCTAATGTCAGCTGCTCCTTTTCCGTTTGGGAAAAGTGGCCGCGATCTGTAAAACTTTTGACAGAGTAAACGTGATTAGTTCTTCAGTTCCTGTAACCTCCGGGAGGCCCACTGCGCATCATGGACATGAGATTACTTAGAGCAGCGAGGTTTGCCTGGTCTTACCAGAACCAGGAACGTTTCCGTCTTGAACCTTTCAAAAGTGAGGAATTAGAATGAGAGTATGTATATGAGGTGTAAAAGTAGATGATGGACCAAGTTTCTCCTTTCCCGCCTGTTTTCTGTCCGGTCAGTGGTTACTCGGATTTGTACTCAATATTTTTTGTTAAGAAATTATTGGAAAGGGGTGATAGCCCAGATGTAAAAAAAAGATGATGGATCAAGTTTACCATGCAGCGGGTGATACAACACTTTTATAGCAAATATACACGCATACACTCATTCTATGAACGCACACGCACACGCACGCCATATCTCTATGAGCAACTCCGAGAGACTGAGCCGAAATATTATCTTAAGATTTTACGAAGTCACCTTAGGCGCATCGTAGTCGATGTGAACGTCTCCTCCCACTAAATGGGCATCGCCGAAAAATTCTGAAATAAATCCAGAATAAATGCAAGCACTAGAACTTGAATCCTGGTAGACTGGGATACCACTATCCCCTAACCATCCAACCGCGGGTTGGTTCACAATCTAGAGTATAGTTCTTTCTTTTGGGGCAAATTTTTTTGGGACCTCGATAACTGCCGAACGGCAGATTTAAGGAACCTCCCACTGAACGATTCCTTCGGGCTGGAAGGATCGAGCGTCCGAACAAAGTCGTTTGCTAAAAGGAGACCACCAGCCCGAAGACAAACTGATCGCTAACATTTTTTAGAGAAAAACTGATCGCTAACAGAAAACAAAAGTTCTCGACCAAAATAAATGGGCCAAAAAAGCCCAGAAATGAGAAATAGAAGAATAAGCCCGAATTTTCCTTTTTTTTGTCTGACAAAAAACATTTTTTTCTCTTTGTTAAGTGAAAAGATGCCAACAACTTTCAAACACAAAAAAAATGCAATGGGTGAACAAGAACATGTTTTAACAATAACAAAAAAAAGAAAAAAGAAAATTATGGCATTTTCTATCATACAAACAAAAATAATTTGCAAACGGCACAATCATAGCAAAAAAATGTCATGGTATTTTTACTTAAATTTACATGTAATGTACGCGGAACATGCCGTGTGTTGGCAAAAAAAGTAAAAACCTGCTATGTTAATAAAGGTCACATAAATAGTAAAACTTGCAATGACAATAAAAGTTAAAAATTGCCATGGGGAGTTAGATAAATTTTCCATCATAATAAGGGTCAATTTGCCATCGGCAAACAAAAAGTAAAACTTGCCATGGCAACAAAAGTTAAATATTGCCATGGGGATTTATTTAAATTTGTCATGTTACTGAATGTATATTAGGCATGGCAAAAAAAGAGTAAAACTTATCATGGCAAGAAATGTTCAATATTGCCATGGGGATTTATTTAAATTTGTCATGTTACTGAATGTATATTAGGCATGGCAAAAAAAAGTAAAACTTGTCATGGCAAGAAAAGTTCAATATTGCCATGTTAATAAAAGTCAAATAAATATTAAACTAGCCATACCAATTAAAGCTAAATATTTTCATGGGAATTTAGGTAAATTTGCCATGTTAATAAAAAGGTAAATTTGCCATGACAAATAAATAGTAAAACTTGCCATGGCAATAAATGTTAAAAAATTACCATGGGGATTTAGGAAAAATTCGCCATGTTAATAAAGGTGAAATAATTAATAAAACTTGCCATGGCAATTTGCCATTTTGTGTTATTTTTTTACAATTTAAACAATTACAGTGGAAAACTTTAAAAATCAAAAGTTGCCATGGCAAGAAAGCAATGAATTTACCATGATCTGAAAACTAAATTTGCCATGATTCAATATCTATAGTTGCCATATTTTAGGAAGCAAATTTGCTATGATGCGTAAACTAAATTTGCCTTGTTCAATTAACTAAAATTTTGAAGTTTACATTGCAAAAAGTATAAGATTAGTTGCCATGGTAGAAAACAGTAAAATTGCGCCATGATCCAAAATCAAAAGTTGACATGGCAAGAAAGCAATACATTTTCCATGATCCGAGAACTAAATTTGACATGATTCGGTAACTATATTTGCCATCTTCCAAGAAAATTTATACAGGGAGACGGCAAATTTAAGAAAGAGTATGTAGTACAATACATGTTTAGTCTTGAATCCTCCTCTCTAACTTATTTTCCATGGCAACTATCTACTAAAAAGCAGAAGATGGTACCTATTCAAGATAGTGAAATTGCCATGTCAATTGATTATAATTTTCCATGGAAAACAATCTGCAATTCATAGTGAATTCCCCATGGTCATATTCAAATTAAGCCAAGTAAATCATGATAAATTTAGAAAAAATGATATGTATTATAGATCATTTGTCATGGCAATTTTAGAGATCTCTAGTTAGAGTTCTAAAATATATGGCAAAATTTGAGAACATTCATGGCAAAACAATCTATAAAAGAGTGAATATCAATTTACCATGGTCCAAAAAAATCATAGCAAAAAACGTGGCAAATTTGCCATGGCAACTATTCACTTTACGAAACATGGTAGCTACAATTTGTTGATGTCAAAAAAATTGATGAGAATTTACTCTGTTGCTGCACAAGTACAAAAAGCAACAACAATTAAAAAAAATACAAAAATCAAGAGACTTTTAAGCCATGATGCCAACTTCATGTTTACACAAAAGTTGCCATGGCAAAATCACATGAATTTTTCATCATTTATGAACACTAGAAGAACATCCGTGCGTTGCAACGGGGCCACATTAACTTTAAGAGTTCAATATCAATTATGTTAATATTACATTTAATATTCTCATACATATCAAGTGACATTGGCGACCTTTTTACCATCAAATTCTCACACACACTCTCTCCTCCTCCTCCTCCTCTCTCTCCCCTCTCCCTCTCTCTCTCTCTAACACACACACATATCCATCTTATTGGATGCGGGACCATAATCCATCTATTTCACACGCTTTGCAGCTAAGTGCATAACAATATGGATTATAAAACAGGTTCAAGGTAGTAACAAGGATTCATCTCATGCATTAATAAACAAATGTTACATTGGGTAGCGGTAATTTCAAAAAAATCCTACGCACACGCAAGATCATGGTGATGCATAGCAACGAGAGGAAGAGTGTTGTCTCGTACCCTCGTGAGACCGAGCGAAGCGATCTGGCGTAGAGGAAGTAGTCGTGCGTTCTCCTTGCGATCCAACCGATCCGGCGTCGTTACTCGGCGCCTCCGAGTTCTTGACACACGTCTGCTCGGTGGCGCTCCTCGGGCTCCAATCCAAGAGAGCTTGGGAGGAGAGTTCCGTCGGACGACGGCGTGGTGACGATCTTGATGTTCTACCGACGCGGGGCTTCGCCTAAGCACCGCTTCGATATGACCGAGGTGGATTATGGTGGAAGGGCACCGCACACGGCTGAGGAGCGATCTCAAGGATCAACTTGTGTGTCCTAGGGTGCCCCTGCCCCGTATATAAAGGAGCAAGGGGTGCGGTGGCCCTAGGAGGCGGCGGAGGAGTCCTACTCCCAGGAGTAGGACTCCTCCCCCTTTCCTAGTTGGATTAGGACTTGGGGGAGGGGAAAGGGAAGGGGCGCCCCTCTCCTGTCCTATTCGGACTAGGGGAGGGGCGCGTGACCTGCTCGGCCGGCCCTTCCTCTTCTCCTCATGGCCCACTAAGGCCCATTAACCCCGGGAGGTTCCGTAACCCCGGTGTTCCTAAAAAATCGATTTCACCCGGAACCATTCGAACTCAAACATAGGCTTCCAATATATCAATCTTTATGTCTCGACCATTTGAGACTCCTCGTCATGTTCGTGATCACATCCGGACTCGAACTTCTTGATACATCAAAATACACAAACTCATAATATAACCGTCATCGAAATCTTAAGCGTCACGGACCCTACGGTTCGAGAACAATGTAGACATGACCGAGACACGTCTCCGGTCAATAACCAATAGCGGGACCTGGATGCCCATATTGGCTCCTACATATTCTACGAAGATCTTTATCGGTCGATCCGCATAACAACATCGTTGTTCCTTTGTCATCGGTATGTTACTTGCCCGAGATTCGATCGTCGGTATCCAATACCTAGTTCAATCTCGTTCTCGGCAAGTCTCTTTACTCGTTCCGTAATACATCATCTCACAGCTAATTTATTAGTTGTAATGCTTGCAAGGCTTAAGTGATGTGCATTACCGAGAGGGCCCAGAGATACCTCTCCGACAATCGGAGTGACAAAACCTAATCTCGAAATCGCCAACCCAACATCGCCTTTGGAGACACTGTAGTACTCCTTTATAATCACCCGATTCGTTGTGACGTTTGGTAGCACCAAAGTGTTCCTCCGTAAGCGGAGTTGCATAATCTCATAGTTATAGGAACATGTATAAGTCATGGATAAAAGCATTAGCAACATACTAAACGATCGTGTGCTAAGCTAATGGAATGGGTCATGTCAATCGGATCATTCAACTAATGATGTGACCTTGTTAATCAAATAACAACTCTTTGTTCATGGTTAGGAAACATAACCATCTTTGATTAACAAGCTAGTCAAGTAGAGGCATACTAGTGACACTCTGTTTGTCTATATATTCACACATGTATTATGTTTCCGGTTAATACAATTCTAGCATGAATAATAAACATTTATCATGATATAAGGAAATAAATAATAACTTTATTATTGCCTCTAGGGCATATTTCCTTGATCTCCCACTTGCACTAGAGTCAATAATCTAGATCACATCACCATGTGATTAACATCGATAGTTCACATCATCATGTGATTAACACCCATAGTTCACATCGCCATGTGACCAACACCCAAAGGGTTTACTAGATTCATAATCTAGTTCACATCGCTATGTGATTAATACCCAAAGAGTACTAAAGTGTGATCATGTTTTGCTTGTGAGAGAGTCTTAGTCAACGGGTCTTTCACATTCGGATCCGTTATGTATTTTGCAATTTTTCTATGTCTACATTGCTCTTGCGAAGCTACTCTAGCTAATTGCTCCCACTTTCAATATGTATCTAGATCGAGACTTAGAGTCATCGGATCGGTGTCAAAACTTGCATTGACGTAACCCTTCGACGAACCTTTTGTCACTTCCATAATCGAGAAACATATCCTTATTCCACTAAGGATAATTTTGACCGCTGTCGATGATCTACTCCTAGATCACTATTGTACTCCTTTGCCAAACTCGGTCACGGGTATACAATAGATCCGGTACACAACATGGCATACTTTATAGAACCTATGGCCAAGGCATAGGGAATGACTTTCTTTCTCTTTCTATCTTCTGCCGTGGTCGGGTTTTGAGTCTTACTCAATTTCACACCTTGTAACACAGGCAAGAACTCTTTCTTTGACTATTCCATTTTGAACTACTTCAAAATCTTGTCAAGGTATGTACTCATTGAAAAACTTATCAAGCATCTTGATATATCTCTATAGATCTTGATGCTCAATATGTAAGCAACTTCACCGAGGTCTTTCTTTGAAAACTTCTTTCAAACACTCCTTTATGCTTTGCGAATAATTCTACATTATTTCGATCTACAATATGTCATTCACATATACTTATCGAAATCTTTGTAGTGTTCCCACTCACTTTCTAGTAAATACAGGCTTCACCATAAGTCTCAGACAAATCTATATGCTTTGATCAACTCATCAAAGCGTATATTCCAACTCGAGATGCTTGCACCAGTCCATAGATGGATCATTGGAGCTTGCACACTTTGTTAGCTCCTTTGGATCGAAAAAACTTCGGTTGCATCATATACAACTCTTCCTCAAGAAAACCATTCAGAATGCAGTTTTTACATCCATTTGCCAAATTTCATAAATTATGGCAATTGCTAACATGATTCGGACAGACTTAAGCATCGCTATAGTTGAGAAAATCTCATTGTAGTCAACATCTTGAACTTTGTCGAAAACCTTTTGCAACAAGTCGAGCTTTGTAGATAGTAACACTACTATCAACGTCCGTCTTCCTCTTGAAGATCCATTTATTTTCTATGGTTTGCCGATCATCGGCAAATCCATCAAAGTCCATACTTTGTTCTCATACATGGATCATATCTCGATTTCATGGCCTCAAACCATTTTGCGGAATCTGGGCTCATCATCGCTTCCTCATAGTTCGTAGGTTTGTCATGGTCAAGTAACACGACCTCCGAACAGGATTACCGTACCACTCAGTGCGAATCTCACTCTGTTTACCTACGAGGTTCGGTAGTAACTTGATCTGAAGTTTCATGATCATCATCATTAACTTCCTCACTAATTGGTATAGTAGTCACAAGAACAGATTACGTGATGAACTACTTTCAATAAGGAACAGTACTGATTACCTCATCAAGTTCTACTTTCCTCCCACTCACTTCTTTCGAGAGAAACTCCTTCTCTAGAAAGGATCCATCTTAAGCAACGAATATCTTGCCTTCGGATCTGTGATAGAAGGTGTACCCAACAATTTCCTTTGGGTATTCTATGAAGACGCACTTCTCGATTTGGGTTTGAGCTTATCAGGATGAAACTTTTCACATAAGCATCGCAACTCCAAACTTTAAGAAACGACAACTTGGGTTTCTTGCTAAACCACAGTTCATATAGTGTCGTCTCAACGGATTTAGATGGTGCCCAATTTAACGTGAATGCAGTTGTCTCTAATGCATGATCCCAAAACGATATTGGTAAATCGGTAAGAAACATCATAGATTGCACTATATCCAATAAAGTGTGGTTACGATGTTTGGACACACCATAACATTGTGGTGTTCCAGGTGGCGTGAGCTTGTGAAACTATTCCACATTGTTTTAATTGAAGACCAAACTCGTAACTCAAATATTCGTCTCCGCGATCAAATCGTAGAAACCTTATTTTCTTGTCACGATGATTTTTCCACTTCACTCTGAAATTCTTTGAACCTTTCAACTATTTCAGACTTATGTTTCATCAAGTAGATATACCCGTATCTGCTCAAATCATCTATGAAGGTCAGAAAATAACGATACCCGTCATGAGCCTTAACACTCATTGGATCGCATACATCGGTATGTATTATTTCCAATAAGTCGGTTGCTCGCTCCTTTGTTCGGAGAACGGAGTCTTAGTCATCTTGCCCATGAGGCATGGTTCGCAAGCATCAAGTGATTCATAATCAAGTGATTCCAAAATCCCATCAGCATGGAGTTTCTTCATGCGCTTTACACCAATATGACATAAACGGCAGTGCCACAAATAAGTTGTACTATCATTATTAACTTTGCATCTTTTGGTTTCAATATTATGAATATGTGTATCACTATGATCGAGATCCAATGAACCATTTTCATTGGGTGTGTACCCATATAAGGTTTTATTCATGTAAACAGAACAATAGTTTATTCTCTTACTTAAATGAATAACCGTATTGCAATAAACATGATCAAATCATATTCATGCTCAACGCAAACACCAAATAACATTTATTTAGGTTCAACACTAATCCCGAAAGTATAGGGAGTGTGCGATGATGATCATATCAATCTTGAAACTACTTTCAACACACATCGTCACTTCACCCTTAACTAGTTTCGCTTATTCTGCAACTCCTGTTTGAGTTACTACTCTTAGCAACCGAACCAGTACCAAATCTTGAGGGTTGCTATAAACACTAGTAAAGTACACATCAATAACATGTATATCAAATATACCTTTGTTTACTTTGCCATCCTTCTTATCCACCAAATATTCAGGGCATTTCCGCTTCGGTGACCATTTCCTTTGCGATTAAAGCACTCGGTTTCAGCTTTGGTCCAGCTTGGAGCTTCTTCAAGGAGTGACAACTTGCTTGTCTTTCCACTTGAAGTTCCCTTTCTTTCCTTTGCCCTTTTCTCGAAACTAGTGGTCTTGTCAATCATCAACACTTGATGCTCTTTCTTGATTTCTACATTCGCCGATTTCAACATCACGAAGAACTCGGAATCATTTTCATCATCCCTTGCATACTATAGTTCATCACGAAGTTCTACTAACTTGGTGATGGTGACTAGAGAATTCATCAATCACTATCTTATCGGAAGATTAACTCCCACGTGATTCAAGCAATTGAAGTACCTGCACAATTTGAGCACATGCTCACTAGTTGAGTGATTCTCCTCCATCTTTTAGCTATAGAACTTGTTGAAGACTTCATATCTCTCAACTCGGTATTTGCTTGAAATATTAACTTCAACTCTGGAACATCTCATATGGTCCATGACGCTCAAAACGTCTTTGAAGTCCCGATTCTAAGGTGTTAAGCATGGTGCACTTAAACTATCAAGTAGTCATCATATTGAGCTAGCCAAACGTTCATAACGTTTGCATCGCTCTACGCAATAGGTCCGTC
The DNA here is from genome assembly GCA_021437245.1 of Aegilops speltoides. Lineage (NCBI taxonomy): Eukaryota > Viridiplantae > Streptophyta > Magnoliopsida > Poales > Poaceae > Aegilops > Aegilops speltoides. The sequence goes on from CM038144.1 coordinate 343,132,307, forward strand.
ACCTAGCGGTGCATTAAGGACATAATTCTTCCGTGCGAGAATGAGGATAAACCTCCGATCACGGATCGAATCCGCATCATTGCTACTAACATTTTTCAACACAATTTTCTCTAGGAACATATCAAAAACAAACATATGAAAGCAACAACGCGAGCTATTGATCTACAACATAATTTGCAAAATACTACGGGACTAAGTTCATGATAAATTTAAGTTCAATTAATCATATTACTTAAGAACTCCCACTTAGACAGACATCTCTCTAGTCATCTAAGTGATCACGTGATCCAAATCAACTAAACCATAACCGATCATCACGTGAGATGGAGTAGTTTTCAATGGTGAACATCTTATGTTGATCATATCTACTATATGATTCACGCCGACCTTTCGGTCTCCGTGTTCGAGGCCATATCTCGCATATGCTAGGCTCGTCAAGTATAACTGAGTATTCTGCGTGTGCAAAACTGGCTTGCACCCATTGTAGATGGACGTGAGCTTATCACACCCGATCATCACGTGGTGTGCGGGCATGACGAACTTTGTGCATACTCGGGAGAACACTACTTGATAATTTTAGTGAGAGATCATCTTAAAATGCTACCGTCAATCAAAGCAAGATAAGATGCATAAAGGATAAACATCACATGCAATCAATATAAGTGATATGATATGGCCATCATCATCTTGTGCTTGTGATCTCCATCTCCGAAGCACCGTCGTGATCACCATCGCCACCGCGCGACACCTTGATCTTCATCGTAGCATCGTTGTCGCGTCACGCCATCTATTGCTTCTCGACTATCGCTACCGCTTAGTGATAAAGTAAAGCAATTACAGGCGTTGCATTTCATACAATAAAGCGACAACCATATGGCTCCACCGATTGCCGATAACTTCGGTTACAAAACATGATCATCTCATACAATAAAATATAGCATCATGTCTTGACCATATCACATCACAACATGCCCCGCAAAAACAAGTTAGACGTCCTCTACTTTGTTGTTGCAAATTTTACGTGGCTGCTACGGGCTTAAGCAAGAACCAATCTCACCTCGCATCAAAACCACAACGATACTTCGTCAAATAGACTCGTTTAACCTTCTCAAGGACCGGGCGTAGCACACTTCAGTTCAACTAAAGTGAGAGAGACAGACACCCGCCAATACCTTTAAGCACGAGTGCTCGTAGCAGTGAAACCAGTCTCGCGTAAGCGTCTGGCGTAATGTCGGTCCGGGCCGCTTCATCTCACAATACCGCTGAACCAAAGTATGACATCTTTGGTAGGTAGTATGACTTGTATCGCCCACAACTCACTTGTGTTCTACTCGTGCAAAACATCAAACCATAAAAACCTGGCTCGGATGCCCTTTGTTGGGTAACGAGTAATTTCAAAAAATTCCTCGCACACGCAAGATCATGGTGATGCATAGCAACGAGAGGGAAGAGTGTTGTCTACGTACCCTCGTAAGACCGAAGCGAAGCGATCACAACGTAGAGGAAGTAGTCGTACGTTCTCCTTGCGATCCAACCGATCCCAGCGCCGTTACTCCGGCGCCTCAGAAGTTCTTGACACACGTACAGCTCGGTGGCGCCCTCGGGCTCCAATCCAAGAGAGCTCGGGGAGGAGAGTTCCGTCGGACGACGGCGTGGTGGCGATCTTGATGTTCTACCGACGCAGGGCTTCGCCTAAGCACCGCTACGATATGACCGAGGTGGATTATGGTGGAAGGGGCACCGCACACGGCTAAGGAACGATCTCAAGGATCAACTTGTGTGTCCTAGGGTGCCCCCCGCCTCAGTATATAAAGGAGCAAGGGGGTGCGCCTGCCCTAGGAGGAGGCGCGGGAGGTCCTACTCCCACCGAGTAGGACTCCCCCCTTCCTAGTTGGATTAGGACTTGGGGGAGGGAAAGAGGGAAGGGCGCCGCCTCTCCTTGTCCTATTCGGACTAGGGGGGGGGCCTGCCTGCCCCCTGGCCGGCCCTTCCTCTTCTCCCTCATGGCCCACTAAGGCCCATTAACCCCGGGAGGTTCCAGTAACCCCGGTGTTCCCAGTAAAATCCCGATTTCACGGAACCATTCCGAACTCAAACTTAGGCTTCCAATATATCAATCTTTATGTCTCGACCATTTGAGACTCCTCGTCATGTCCGTGATCACATCCGGACTCGAACTTCTTGGTACATCAAAATACACAAACTCATAATATAGCATCATCGAAACCTTAGCGTGCGGACCCTACGGTTCGAGAACAATGTAGACATGACCGAGACACGTCTCCGGTCAATAACCAATAGCGGGACCTGGATGCCCATATTGGCTCCTACATATTCTCTGAAGATCTTTATCGGTCGGACCGCATAACAACATCGTTGTTCCTTTGTCATCGGTATGTTACTTGCGAGATTCGATCGTCGGTATCAATACCTAGTTCAATCTCGTTACGGCAAGTCTCTTTACTCGTTCCGTAATACATCATCTCACAGCTAACTCATTAGTTGTAATGCTTGCAAGGCTTAAGTGATGTGCATTACCGAGAGGGCCCAGAGATACCTCTCCGACAATCGGAGTGACAAAACCTAATCTCGAAATACGCCAACCCAACATCTGCCTTTGGAGACACCTGTAGTACTCCTTTATAATCACCCAGTTACGTTGTGACGTTTGGTAGCACCCAAAGTGTTCCTCCGGTAAACGGGAGTTGCATAATCTCATAGTTATAGGTGAAGAAAATATGCCCTAGAGGCAATAATAAAGTTATTATTTATTTCCTTATTTCATGATAAATGTTTATTATTCATGCTAGAATTGTATTAACCGGAAACATAATACATGTGTGAATACATAGACAAACATAGTGTCACTAGTATGCCTCTACTTGACTAGCTCGTTTATCAGAGATGGTTATGTTTCCTAGCCATGGACAAAAGAGTTGACATTTGATTAACGGGATCACATCATTAGGAGAATGATGTGATTGACTTGACCCATTCCGTTAGCTTAGCACTTGATCGTTTAGTATGTTGCTACTGCTTTTATCCATGACTTATACATGTTCCTATAACTATGAGATTATGCAACTCCGCTTACGGAGGAACACTTTGGTACTACCAAACGCCACAACGAATCGGGTGAATATAAAGGAGTACTACAGTGTGTCTCCAAAGGCGATGTTGGGTTGGCGATTTCGAGATTAGGTTTTGTCATCCGATTGCCTGGAGAGGTATCTCTCGCCCTCTCGTAATGCACATCACTTAAGCCTTGTAAGCATTACAACTAATGAGTTAGTTGTGAGATGATGTATTACGTAACAAGTAAAGAGACTTGCCGGTAACGAGATTGAACTAGGTAATCGATACCGACGATCGGATCTCGCAAGTAACATACCGATGACAAAGGGAACAACGATGTTGTTATGCGGTCTCGACCGATAAAGATCTTCAGAGAATATGTAGGAGCCAATATGGGCATCCGTGTCCCGCTTATTGGTTATCGACCGAAACATGTCTCGGCCATGTTACATAGTTCTCGAACCCGTAGGGTCCGTGACGCTTAACGCTTCGCTGACGATATAGTATTATATGAGTTATGCATGTTGGTAACCGAATGTTGTTCGAGTCCCGATGAGATCATGGACATGACGAGGAACTCCAAATAGTCCGGAGATAAAGTTTGATATATGGGATAATAGTGTTTGATCTCCGAAGAGTTCGAATTCACCTAAGGGGTTCCTGATGTTTCAAATGTTGGGTGCGAGAACACGTTATTTGGGCTAAAGGGAAAGCCCACGAGGCTTATGGAAAGTGCAAAAGGAAGTTTTATGGAGACAGAGGCTAGACGCCAGAACCCTGGCGTTTAGGGGTAGACGCCGAACCTGGCGTCTAGCCCTAGAGTCCGAAGCAGACTCTTGCCTTCGGTGAAACCGACTTTGTGGAGGCTTTTACTCCAAGTTTCACCCCAAGGCTCAACATATAAATAGAGGGTAGGGCTAGCACCAAAGACACATCAAGAAACACCAAGCCGTGTGCCGCAACCCCGCCCCTCTAGTTTAGCCTCCGTCATAGTTTCCGTAGTGCTTAGGCGAAGCCTGCGGAGATTGTTCTTCACCAACACCGCTCACCACGCCGTCGTGCTGCCGAACTCATCTACTACCTCGCCTGCCTTGCTTTGGATCGAGAAGGCGAGGACGCCATCGAGCTGAACGTGTGCGTAACTCGGAGGTGCCGTATGTTCGGTACTTGGATCGGTCGGATCGTGAAGACGCACGACTACATCAACCGTGTTGATAAACGCTTCCGCTTAGCGATCTTCAAGGGTATGAAGATACACTCCCCTTCTAGTTGCTATACCATCACCATGATCTTGCGTGTGCGTAGGAAAATTTTGAAATTACTACGTTCCCCAACAGTGGTATCAGAGCCTAGGTTTTATGCGTTGATGTTATATGCACGAGTAGAACACAAGTGAGTTGTGGACGATATAAGTCATACCGCCTACCAAAGATGTCATACTTTGGTTCAGCGGTATTGTGAGATGAAGCGGCCGGACCGACATTACGCCAGACGCTTACGCGAGACCGGTTTCACTGCTACGAGCACTCGTGCTTAAAGGTGACCGGCGGGTGTCTCTCTCTCTCACTTTAGTTGAACTGAGTGTGCTACGCCGGTCCTTGTGAAGGTTAAACGGAGTCTATTTGACAAACTATCGCTGTGGTTTTGATGCGTAGGTGAGATTGGTTCTTGCTTCACCCGTAGCAGCCACGTAAAATTTGCAACAACAAAGTAGAGGACGCCTAACTTGTTTTTGCAGGCATATTGTGATGTGATATGGCCAAGACGTGATGCTATATTTGATTGTATGAGATGATCATGTTTTGTAACCGGTTATCGGCAATCGGCGAGAGCCATATGGTTGTCGCTTTATTGTATGAAATGCAACGCCTCGTAATTGCTTTACTTTATCACTAAGCGGTAGCGATAGTCGAGAAGCAATAGATGGCGAACGACAACGATGCTACGATGGAGATCAAGGTGTCGCGCGGTGGCGATGGTGATCATGACGGTGCTTCAAAGATGGAGATCACAAGCACAAGATGATGATGGCCATATCATATCACTTATATTGATTGCATGTGATGTTTATCCTTTATGCATCTTATCTTGCTTTGATTGATGGTAGCATTTTAAGATGATCGCTCACTAATTATCAAGAAGTGTTCTCCCGAGTATGCACCGCTATGCGAAAGTTCTTCGTCTTTGAGACACCACGTGATGATCGGGTGTGATAGGCTCTACGCTCAAATACAACGGTGCAAAACAGTTGCACACGCTGAATACTCAGTTATACTTGACGAGCCTAGCATATACAGATATGGCCTCGGAACACGGAGACCGAAAGGTCGAGCGTGAATCATATAGTAGATATGATCAACATAGAGATGTTCACCATTGAAACTACTCCATCTCACGTGATGATCGGACATGGTTTAGTTGATTTGGATCACGTGATCACTTAGATGACTAGAGAGATGTTTGTCTAAGTGGGAGTTCTTAAGTAATATGATTAATTGAACTTAAATTTATCATGAACTTAGTCCTGGTAGTATTTTGCAAATTATGTTGTAGATCAATAGCTCGCGTTGTTGCTTTCATATGTTTGTTTTGATATGTTCCTAGAGAAAACTGTGTTGAAAGATGTTAGTAGCAATGATGCGGATTAGATCCGTGACATGAGGTTTATCCTCATTGCCGCACGTAAGAATTATGTCCCCGATGCACCGCTAGGTGACGGACCTATTGCAGAGCGTGATGCGACGTTATGAACGTTTAGCTAGCTCAATATGATGACTACTTGATAGTTTAGTGCACCATGCTTAACGGCTTAGAATCGGGACTTCAAAGATGTTTTTTGAACGTCATGGACCATATAAGATGTTCCAGGAGTTGAAGTTAATATTTCAAGCAAATACCCGAGTTGAGAGATATGAAGTCTCCAACAAGTTCTATAGCTAAAAGATGGAGGAGAATCGCTCAACTAGTAAGCATGTGCTCAGATTGTCTGGGTACTTCAATCGCTTGAATCAAGTGGGAGTTAATCTTCCAGATAAGATAGTGATTGACAGAATTCTCTAGTCACCATCACTAAGTTGCTAGAACTTCGTGATGAACTATAGTATGCAAGGGATGACGAAAATGATTCCCGAGCTCTTCGCGATGTTGAGATCGGCGAAGGTAGAAATCAAGAAAAGAGCATCAAGTGTTGATGGTTAACAAGATCACTAGTTTCAAGAAAAAGGCAAAGGGAAAAGAAGGGGAACTTCAAGAAGAACGGCAAGCAAGTTGCTGCTCAAGTGAAGAAACCCAAGGCTGGTCCTAAGCTTGAGACTAAGTGCTTCTACTGCAAAGAGACCGGTCATCGAAGAGGTACTACCCCAAGTGATTGGCGGATAAGAAGGATGGCAAAGTGAACATAAGTATATTTGATATACATGTTATTGATGTGTACGTTATTAGTGTTTATAGCAACCCTCAAGATTTGATACTAGTTCGGTTGCTAAGATTAGTAACTCAAATGGGAGTTGCGTATAAACAAAGACTAGTTAAGGGTGAAGTGATGATGTGTGTTGGAAATAGTTCCAAGATTGATATGATCGTCATCGCACACTCCCTATACTTTCGGGATTAGTGTTAAACCTAAATAAGTGTTATTTGGTGATTGCGTTGAGCATGAATATGATTTGATCATGTTTATTGCAATACGCTTATTCATGTAAGTTAGAGAATAATTGTTGTTCTGTTTTCATGAATAAAACCTTCTATGGTCATACACCCAATGAAAATGGTTCGTTGGATCTCGATCGTGTGATACACACATTATATTCATAATATTGAAGCCAAAAGATGCAAAGTTAATAATGATAGTGCAACTTATTTGTGGCACTGCCGTTTGGGTCATATCGGTGTAAAGCGATGAAGAAACTCCATAAAGATGGATTTTCAAATCACTTGGTTATGAATCATTTGATGCTTATAACCGTGCCTTTTGGGCAAGATGACTAAAACTCCGTTCTTCGAACAATGGAACGAGCTACTAACTTATTGGAAATAATACATACCGATGTATGCGATCCAATGAGTGTTGATGCTCGTGGCAAGTATCATTATTTTCGACCTTCACAAGATGATTTGAGCAGATATGGGTATATCTACTTGATGAAACATAAGTCCGAAATAGTTGAAAGGTTCAAAGAATTTCAGAGTGAAGTGGAAAAATCATCGTAACAAGAAAATAAAGTTTCGCGATCCGATCACGAGACAAATATTTGAGTTACGAGTTTGGTCTTCAATTAAAACAATGTGGAATAGTTTCACACCACACCACCGGTACACCACATCGTTATGGTGTGTCCAAACATCGTAATCGCACTTTATTTGATATGGTGCGATCTATGATGTCTCTTATCGCTTTACCACTATCATTTTGGGGTTATGCATTAGAGACAGATGCATTCACGCTTAAAATAGGGCACCATCTAAACCGCTGAGACGACACCGTATGAACTATGGTTTAGCAAAGAAACCTAAGTCGTTGTTTCTTAAAGTTTGGAGTTGCGATGCTTATATGAAAAAGGGTTTTCAACTTGATAAGCTCGAACCCAAATCGAGAAGTGCGTCTTCATAGAATACCCAAAGGTAACTATTGGGTACACCTTCTATCACAGATCCGAAGGCAAGTTATTCGTTGTTAAAATGGATCCTTTCTAGAGAAGGAGTTTCTCTCGAAAGAAGTGAGTGGGAGGAAAGTAGAGCTTGATAAGGTAATTTGTACCTTCTCCCGAATTGGAAAATAGTTCATCACCAAATCAGTTCCAAAGATTCCTACACCAATTAGTGAGGAAGCTAATGATGATGGTCATGAAACTTCAGATCAAGTTACTACGAACCTCGTAGGTCTTCCAGAGTACGGTCCGCACCAGAGTGGTACGGTAATCCTGTTCTGAAAGTCATGTTACTAGACCATGATAAACCTACGAACTATGAGGAAGCGATGATGAGCCCAGATTCCGCAAAATGGCTTGAGGCCATAAAATCTGAGATATGATCCATGTATGAGAACAAAGTATGGACTTTGATTGACTTGCTCGATGATCAGCAAGCCATGTTAAATGAATGGATCTTCAAGAGGAAGACGGACAATCGATAGTAGTGTTACTATCCACTAAGCTCGACTTGTTGCAAAAGGTTTTCAACAAGTTCAAGGGGTTGAATACGATGAGATTTTCTCACTCGATCGATGCTTAAGTCTATCTCAATCATGTTAGCAATTGCCACATTTTATGAAATCGGCAAATGGATGTCAAAACTGCATTCCTTAATGGATTTATTAAAGAAGAGTTGTATATGATGCAACCGAAGGTTTTGTCAATCCTAAAGGTGCTAACAAAATGTGCAAGCTCCAATGATCCATCTATGGACTGGTGCAAGCATCTCGAGTTGGAATATACGCTTTGCTAAGTTGATCAAAGCATATAGTTTTATATGGACTTACGATGAAGCCTCAGATTTACAATAAAGTGAGTGGGAGCACTACACCTTTCTCGATTAGTATATGCGAGTGACATATTGTTGATCAGAAATGATGTAGAATTTTTCTGCAAAGCATAAAGGAGTGTTTTAAAGGAGTTCTTTAAAAGAAAAGACCTCAGTAAAAGCTACTTACATATTGAGCATCAAGATCTATTGAGATAGATCAAGACGCTTGATAAGATTTTCAATGAGTACATACCTTGGCAAGATTTTGAAATAGTTCAAAATGGAATAGTCAAAGAAAGAGTTCTTGCCTGTGTTGCAAAGGTATGAAATTGAGTAAGACTCAAATCCCGACCACAAGCAGAAAATAGAAAGAGAATGAAAGTCATTCCCTATGCCTCACCATAGGTTCTATAAAGTATGCTATGTACCGCACCTATTGTATACCTTGCTCAATTTGGCGAGGAGTACAATAGTGATCTAGGAGTAGATCATCGACATTGGTCAAGAATATCCTTAGTAAGGACTAAGGAGATGTTTCTCGATTATGGAGGTGATAAAAGAGTTTGTTGTAAAAGTTACATCAAGGCAAACTTTTATATCGATCCGATGACTCTAAGTCTCAATCTGGATACATATCGAAAGTGGGAGCGATTAGCTAGAGTAGCTCCGCGCGAGCATTGTAGACATAGAATATTTGCAAAATACATACGGCTCAATGTGATGACCCGCTGACTAAGCTTCTCTCACGAGCAAAACATGATCACACCTTAGTACTCTTTGGGTGTTAATCACATAGCGATGTGAACTAGATTATTGACTCTAGTAAACCCTTTGGGTGTTGGTCACATGATGATGTGAACTATGGGTGTTAATCATATACGATATGAATATTGGTGTTAAATCACATGACGATGTGAACTAGATTATTGACTCTAGTGCAAGTGGGAGATCAAGGAAATATGCCCTAGAGGCAATAATAAAGTTATTATTTATTTCCTTATTTCATGATAAATGTTTATTATTCATGCTAGAATTGTATTAACCGGAAACATAATACATGTGTGAATACATAGACAAACATAGTGTCACTAGTATGCCTCTACTTGACTAGCTCGCTTATCGAGATGGTTATGTTTCCTAGCCATGGACAAAAGAGTTGTCATTTGATTAACGGATCACATCATTAGGAGAATGATGTGATTGACTTGACCCATTCCGTTAGCTTAGCACTTGATCGCTTAGTATGTTGCTACCGCTTTTATCCATGACTTATACATGTTCCTATAACTATGAGATTATGCAACTCCGCTTACGGAGGAACACTTTGGTACTACCAAACGCCACAACGTGAATCGGGTGATTATAAAGGAGTACTACAGTGTCTCCAAAGGCGATGTTGGGTTGGCGATTTCGAGATTAGGTTTTGTCACTCCGATTGTCGGAGAGGTATCTCTGGCCCTCTCGGTAATGCACATCACTTAAGCCTTGCAAGCATTACAACTAATGAGTTAGTTGTGAGATGATGTATTACGTGATCGAGTAAAGAGACTTGCCGTAACGAGATTGAACTAGGTATCGGATACCGACGATCGGATCTCGGCAAGTAACATACCGATGACAAAGGGAACAACGTATGTTGTTATGCGGTCCGACCGATAAAGATCTTTGTAGAATATGTAGGAGCCAATATGGGCATCCGTGTCCCGCTATTGGTTATTGAACGGAAACATGTCTCGGTCATGTCTACATAGTTCTCGAACCCGTAGGGTCCGCACGCTTAACGCTTTCGCCGACGATATAGTATTATATGAGTTATGCATGTTGGTAACCGAATGTTGTTCGAGTCCTGATGAGATCATGGACATGACGAGGAACTCCTAATAGTCCGGAGATAAAGTTTGATATATGGGATAATAGTGTTTGATCTTGGAAGAGTTCCGAATTCACCGGAAGGGGTTCCGGATGTTTCCCGAAATGTTTGGGTGCGAGAACACGTTATTTGGGCCAAAGGGGAAAGCCTACGAGGCTTATGGAAAGTGCAAAAGGAAGTTTTATGGAGACCAGAGGCTAGACGCCAGAACCTGGCGTTTAGGGGTAGACGCCGAACCTGGCGCCTAGCCCCGAGTCCGAGCATGACTCTTGCCTTTCGGGTGAAACCGACTTTGTGGAGGCTTTTACTCCAAGTTTCACCCCAAGGCTCAACATATAAATAGAGGGGTAGGGCTAGCACCAAAGACACATCAAGAAACACCAAGCCGTGTGCCGGCAACCCCGTCCCCTCTAGTTTAGCCTCCGTCATAGTTTCCGTAGTGCTTAGGCGAAGCCTCGCGGAGATTGTTCTTCACCAACACCGCTACCACGCCGTCGTCGTCGCCGGAACTCATCTACGACCTCGCCTGCCTTGCTGGATCGAGAAGGCGAGGACGCCATCGAGCTGAACGTGTGCGAGTAACTCGGAGGTGCCGTATGTTCGGTACTTGGATCGGTCGGATCGTGAAGACGTACGACTACATCAACCGCGTTGATAAACGCTTCCGCTTAGCGATCTTCAAGGGTATGAAGATACACTCCCCTTCTAGTTGCTATACCATCACCATGATCTTGCGTGTGCGTAGGAAAATTTTGAAATTACTATGTTCCCCAACAATAGGAACATGTATAAGTCATGGATAAAAGCATTAGCAACATACTAAACGATCGTGTGCTAAGCTAATGGAATGGGTCATGTCAATCAGATCATTCAACTAATGATGTGACCTTGTTAATCAAATAACAACTCTTTGTTCATGGTTAGGAAACATAACCATCTTTGATTAACAAGCTAGTCAAGTAGAGGCATACTAGTGACACTGCTTTGTCTATATATTCACACATGTATTATGTTTCCGGTTAATACAATTCTAGCATGAATAATAAACATTTATCATGATATAAGGAAATAAATAATAACTTTATTATTGCCTCTAGGGCATATTTCCTTCATGTTCTGCACTGAAGACAAGATAAACAATTCCCAAAGTGCATCAGAGCATCACAGAACATTACTGGCAAGATAAATGCACGACGATACACCCGACTCATTTAATTAATATAATTAAATTATCAGTAAATTAGTCACCAAACTGCTCGGATGAACCGGAACAGAGCCAACATATATCATCCTAGACAAACGCAACATCAACCATTTACCTTGGTACTTTAGGGACCGGCAGGAGGATGCATGTAGAAGCGCTTCTTGCTGCGAATCCACAAATGAGAGAGAAATTGGAACCCATTCCCATCACCAACTGATAAAGAAAGCATGTAAGAAAATTGATATCGGACCAACTTGGATCTTCGGTGATTGTCCGCCGGTATGGAGAATTTAGGAGGGTGGGTGCAGGGAGTGGCCTTGTGGATGATGGATGGAGGCGCGGAGGGATGTGGTCACCGGAAGGTCGAAAGCGGAGAGGGTCGGGCACGTTAGGTGGAGCCGGTGGTGCGTGGCAACCGGAGGCGGCCCAATCGTGGGCGGCGAACCGACGATAGCCTCGGCCCATCTCTCGATGCAAATAAGATAGAGAGGCGGCACGCCGATGGTTTCGAGGCCGCCGCTTCGCACCATCTACATCGAGGGAAAGAGAGGCGAGAAAGCGATAGGGTGATGCGGGGCTAGGGATTGCGGAGGAGGTGGGGTGTGCGATTTGAATGGATGGTTCGCCCACCGCTTTCTTATGCGTGGCGGTGGAGACGGCGGCGCCCAGCCATGCGGGCGAGGCATGGGTCGAGCCGGGCACGGCGAGGCACGATGCGGGCGGGGCGATTTTTGCTCTTGAGATGCAGGGTGTGGGATTGATCGCTCATGTTCTCTTTTCCTTTTAACGGAGATGGATGCGATTTTTCACGAGGGAGAGATGCGACCACGCATGATTCCATAATAAATTAATTAGGTCCATAATGGGATTTCTTTACAATGCATTAAGATTTACGTGTTGGTTTTCTTAATAAAGAAATGCATCGATGTAGGGATCGATTGATCCGTAAGGAAAGATAGATTCGTGATCTTTTGTATGTTAGGAAATTAGTGGTTTGCAAGGAAAGAGTGGAGAGAAAAGAACCAATGCAACCACGTATAGATTCCATAATAAATTAATTAGGTCCATAACGGGATTTGTTTGCAATGCGTTAAGATTTACGTGTTAGTTTTCTTAATAAAGAAATGCACTGATGTAGGGCGCGATTGGTTCGGGTAAGGAAAGATAGATTCGTGATCTTTTGTATGTTAGGAAATTATTGGTTTGCAAGGAAAGAGTGGAGAGAAAAAGAACCAGTACGAGGGGGTGGTGGGAGGTGGGACGAATAAAAACCGGACGAAATTGGGAGGTGGGAGGGGCAGTAAAAACCGACGAAAAAAACCAACGAAATTGGGAGGTGGGAGGGAGGATGAAAAAAAACAGGGGAGGTGGGAGGAGGACAAAAATAAACCGTACGAGGCTACCAACTGCTCCATTAGGAGTAGAGATTGTTTGTGAAAATAACGTCTGATTTATTTACTTAGCGAGCGGATCCTAAAAAACACATAGTGAGCAGATTCCCTTAAAACTGGTAGAAATGGATACGATTGATGACGTTGATAAATAGTGGTGAATGTTGGCATAATTTACTATCATCATGCATGGAAACGAATCATTAAGAATAAGAATACTTCCTATTACTACACTCATAGGAAGCTTCCTAATCTCTGCTACCAAACAGTTTCTGCCCAAACAAGGAAGGAAAGTTATGGACGTGATTCGAAAGGAAACAAACGTTATGAAGATTAATTAATTTAGATTTGATCTTTAGAGATTGATTGTGATTGATTCTTTTACATAAAGACATCACTAAATAATTTGCGCCAAGATGGAAAGTTCGATCCGTTCAGTTTTTTTCCAGTGAGAGGGTGAAGTGAAAATAAACCGATGAAGTGGGGGAGGCGACGAAAAAAATCTACGACGGTTAACCTATGAAAAAACCCGGACGAAAGTGGTGGGACGAAAATTGACCGACGTAGACTACCAACTGCTCCATTAGGAGTAGAGATTGGTTGGTTCGATTTTTTTGCGTGGAGGGAACTACCTGGGAGGTGGGAGGGAGTACGAAAATAAACCGTCTCGGCTGAGCGGGAGGTGGGAGGAAGTACCAAAGAAGTACCAAAAAAGACCGGGTGAGGTGGGACGAAAATAAAACCCGGAACGCGACCTACCAACTGAGACATTAGGAGTAGAGATATTAACAAAAGTGCAGATCCGCCTCACTCTTCACTTTTGACAAAAACTTCCGAATAGCAATCTTGGTGAGTGATCTCGACCGGGTTCGATCGGCATGGCGGTCGCTCCTCCGTGGAGTGGGTGCCGAGAGGAAGGATGGCAAACCTCCATTGTCAATCGGCGGAGCTGCATCGTCATTTGGAACAGAGCATGGACGAAATCGAGATGGTAGAGGTTGAGGAATTTGTAGGACGTGAGGGTTTAGGGTGGGCATCACGAGAACTCACCCATATCTTGGGAGACGGCAGACCGAGGTGCGCCGTGTTCGTGCTTCGAGGGCTGCCACGTGTTGTCCTCGCCGCCATCGCTGTCGATGCCACTTCAGCGCCACGAGCATGGGACCGAGGGACGAAGGAAGAGAAGGGAAGGAAGCGAGCTAATGACGTACCTATGTTTGGTATGTAATACCCTCCATTAAGAGTAGATATTTTCTTAAAATCGGTTATTTTGTTTCCTAATTAATGTGATTGAGCAATTTAAGGTAAGGTTAATTAATTTAGATTTGATATTTAGAGATTGATCGTGATTGATTCTTTCGCATGAAGGCATTACTAAAAATAACTTGCACCAAAGATGGAAAGTTATGATCCGTTAAGATTTTTTTTGTGAGAGGGTGACGCTAAACTAAACCGTGGGGTGGGGAGGGACGAAAAAAACCAGCGAAATAAAACGGGTGGGAGGTGGGAGGAAGTACCAAAGAAGTACCAAAAAAGACCGGGTGAGGTGGGACGAAAATAAAACCCGGAACGCGACCTACCAACTGAGACATTAGGAGTAGAGATACATGGTAAGAAATAATCCAAAAACACCGGTGTTTCCGTCATCGGTGAGTCAAAGTAGTGTTGATGTAGGCTAAAAATAGTAGGGATATGGACTCGTTTTTGCATCATCACAACTCAAATAAAAGTAGCTCTTCGCTTGCTGAAAGAATACTTCTCTTGTATGCTAGTTTCTGAAGAATAATAACAGAGGATTCACAAACTAGGAGCAGATCTGCAACTAAATGACTATGATTCGGTGGCAGAGGGGAAACAATGGCAAAATAGCTTCGGTCTCGTCCTCGCCGGTGGCTGCATTCACCCGGTGCGCGACGCCTTGTGCTCGCCGCAGCGCACGAGAACCACGTGTAGATAGGCGTCCCCGACGCCGGTCGTGTCGGCACCGGCGAGCAGGCGGCGCTCGGCTCTCTTCCCGCAGCGGCACTCGAGCTTGTAGAAGGAGGTTGACCCAGAGCGCGATGGAGGCCTGACGGTTATCGTCGCGCAAAGACCTCGATGAGGGGAGGCGGCCTCGACGCGTGCCGCGGGGGAGCAGGTGAGCAGGCATCGCTGCCGCGCTCGGCCTCCTCCAGGAGCGCACCTCCAGCCGGTGCGTTGACCAGAATCGTGGCGGCTCCAGGGCCATCGGGGCCGACGCGCGATGCAGATCCGCGGAGCTGCAAAGGATCGGCCATGGAGGCGCCCTAGGTCGGTCGCGGGTGAGACGGTCTCTTCGTCCGGTGGCGACAAATCCCCTGCGGCGGCCGGAGAAGATGGCGCACGGCGGAGGAGGTCGTTGTCGGGCGTCCGTGAGGAGAGAGCGGGGGTCGTGGGGATAAGGGGACAAGGTTAGCTGCTCTCACGCGTTTGGGCTGACAAACTGATAGACCGAACGATCTGCAAACGTGACGTGGCAAGTCTTTTTCCTCGAGATTCGAGCAGCCCGATCTAACGGCGAGCAAGGCGTTCGGGACAACTAACCAGAGCCCGGACGTTCGGCAGTTATTGATTCCGTTTTTTTTTGAGACACATGAGGTAGAAAACAAATGAAAAAGGCAGAACAAAGTAACCGGACTACTATTAAAGCCCAAATAGGTCAACAGAAAATTCATTCAAACTCAATACGGTCTACGAGGTCCACAGACAAGCAAGCCGAGCCCATATTATCCATACAGCCCATCGATCCGGCCTGTACCGACCTCCAGGCCCGAACAGAGAGATAAGGGAAGCGGGACGGACCAAGAAACTAGAAACCCCAAAACCAGCGACTAGATTTTTCCCGGCCCGAAACAGCAAGGTCTCTCTCGCGCTCGCCTCTCTCCTCCTCGTCTTCGGCGGCGGCGACGGCGGCGGCGATGCTGTCCGGCGACGTTCCCCCGAACCAGACCGTCTACTTCAGGAACCTCAACGAGAAGGTCAAGAAAGAAGGTATTCTTCACCCGGCCGCTTAGCGTCCCGCCGCACCCGCTGGCAAAATCCTTCTCCTAAAACCCTAGCCTCTCGATCCAGGCTGTTGCTCGCCCGCGCCTCGCTTTTGGGTTGGTAGGATCTCTGTTGTGGACTCTCGAGAGATGAAACGTACGTAGTGTCAAATGCTGGCCGTAGGAGCTGTGATTGAACTGCCCGATTTTGGTTTCTTTCATGCTTTTGCTGGAACCTGTGTTGGGCTCAGCCCGTGTCATCCTTTTAGGAAACTCTCGCTCTCTGCAAGCTGCGTCAGAGCTTTGAAGGGGCAAATTATTGCCTCCCTCTACAGTATGTATTTGTAATCTCCTAGGGAGCATGGTCGTATCTGTCTAAAATCGAGTTTGCATAAACAATAGTTCTACTGTTCTAGGTTGTACTATGCTAGTAATTTCAGTTGGTTCATGCTGTAACGTGTGTTCCATCTTTCCTGCAGAGCTGAAGAGGTCACTTTATGCATTGTGCTCTCAGTATGGAAGGATAGTGGATGTGGTGGCCTTAAAAACTCATAAACTGAGGGGGCAAGCCTGGGTGGCATTCAGTGAAATTACAGCGGCTACCAACGCTTTCCGGGGCCTACAGGACTTCGATTTTTATGGCAAAAAAATGGTGAAACATCTCCACTTCAGCTTATAATGTCAAGGTGTTTTGTTTACTTTTCATTGTCGCCGTTCTCTTCTGTGCATAAGAGAAGCATGGTGGGTATGTTTGGTCCAAAACAAGCAATCTGTTTCTGATTATCATAAGTGGGCAATTTAGTCTTCCTATGATGGTCCTTAGATTTGCATTAGCAGTTTAGCACAACAATGCTCCACTTCAAAGTCTCCGCTGGTAAATTTTTGTACAATAAAGTTATACCTTGAGTGTAAGTCTTGTGTTTTGTTTGCAATCTGCAGAGGCTTGCCCATGTGTGCTAACCCAGAGTTCTTTGCCTAACTGGTACAATTATGGCGACCATTTAGGTTGCCACATACACTATGTCACTTGCCTAAGTTTAGGTATGGCGAAATTGTACGTGATCTGTGAACCAAACCTGCCCGTAGAAAATACAGCCTTGTAGCCTTCGTCTTTTACAATGTTTTGATTAACAGTTTGTAGAATACTGTGGATAGACGATAGACATTTGTTCTTCAAATGGTGCTAGCATACACTACTTGCTTAGGTTATACTGGTCACTCTTTCAAGAATCATATGTCCAGATGATCTCTGACTAGATGCTGAAGCACGTAATCTTTATCTATCTACTCCGTAGTTGTTACTCCTATTTGAATCTATTGTTTTAACCTGTAAGTGAAACTGTGTTGCAGTAACACACAAACAAAATTAGTGTTTAACAATACCATGGTTGACAACTTACTTCTTTCCCTTCCCTTATGCAGCGGGTACAATATGCAAAAACAAAGTCTGACTGTTTTGCAAAAGCAGATGGGTCTTATGCTCCTAAAGAGAAAAGGAAGAAGCAAGAGGAGAAAGGTATTTCTAATTGTAGATTTTATTTATGTTTTAGTCTACACTCTACACTACAACTGCCCGTTGAGATAATAACCTAGCAGCAATCCTAGTTGGATATGTTGGGTTAGTACATCAGGGGAGCCAAAATGATGATAACATCTACACTAGTATGCATATTAGCTTGCTTTTCTGTTCTCGAAATCAGAACCTGCCCTGTTAGAACATATAATTACTCCTATGGAGATTAATGCTGCTTTATTTAACCATTTAAGAATAACTATAATTGCCCATTGAATTATGTAGTCTAATTTCAACTATGATGTATGATAGCATCCACTTACACTCTGTGTTATTTAAATTGGTGCCAATAACCCCTTGACACCCTATCTTGGTGCCTTTTATTTGCATGTTATCATTCTCAGCAATTGATCCAGTGTGGTGTCAGCAGGTGTGCTGATGCATTTTAACATTTTGAAAGTGTACAAAACAAGTAATCTGAAATTTACCAAGGTAGGCAAATAACGTAAAATGACCACCCATCTTATCATGTGGCTTTACTACATCACCACATCTTTTTTCTGATCACCCCCCCCTAGGCCCCTCCTCCCTGTTGGCATGGCCAATTCTTGTGGTGGATCATACATGCTGCTGTCTATTGCTTGTGCCAAAGGTTAAATAACCCCGGGGAAAAATGCGCTCAGTGCAGGCCTGCTACTCTGTTTTTGCCGAAATCTGGGGTCTAGGCTCCTGGCAAAGCCCCCACTGTGTGCCGCAGCGGCCTCTAGCTACATATCCCAGACCCTCCACCCTGCCGCAGCGCAACTCCTAGACTCCTGTGAGATGCCTAGGCAGTCTGGGCTCTAGGAGCAGGTTCGCCACCCGCCTAAAAAACCGTGCTTCTGCCAACAATGCTTGCTATCCATTCACTTGCCTCGCTCGCTGCCTCATTATACTGAGGCCACCAAAGCATCCCGTCACCTTGGTTCCTGCCTCATTAGTCGTATTGTTTGTGTTTTCAGCAATGTTCAAAAAAGCGGTAAGCGTAAGCGGAGTGGAAGGCCACAGCTTAGAGCAATGGCCGCTTAAGCGCAGCTTAACCGGGATTAAGCGTTTTATAAAAATTGGCCAGAATTTGGCTGTTTCTGAATAATATGCACAAGAAAACAGCAGACATAGCACATAGGTAACTGAAAAAAAATATCTGAAATAGCATATAAGGTTGAGGTTTAGTCGTTCACGCACCACAACAAATAGCCAAATAACACATAAGGATAAGGTTCAGTGGTTCACACAGCAAGCATAAATGCATAATATTGTCTTAGAATGAGCATATAGGATAAATGGCAGCAGCCTAGCAGCAGCAGCAGCAGCAGCCAAGCTGGATGCAGAGCAGAAGCCGCCGTCACAATGCTCTCTTCTTTCCCCTCCTAACCCAGTAACCCTAGCTGAACAGGCCACTTTTGGGCCAGGCCTTATATATCCCCCTTTCCCCCTCCCGCCTGTGTCTATTTCAGCTCCCGCCTCACTTTTGGGCCCGCCTTCTTCGACTTTCCGTCGCTTAAGCGCGCTCAGCCAGCGCTTAGCGCTAAAGCGATCGCTAAATCATGCTTTTTTTCGCTCAACACTAAAAGTTGCACCTAGGCCAGAAGCGAAGCATTTAGCTGTCACTCAGCGCTTAAGCGCCGCCTAAAAACGCTTTCTTGAACATTGGTTTTCAACAATGTGAAATGGCATGGAATGATGGAATGCACACACTGGCGTCCATTTCATTCGTGTAATGGTAAGATCAGGTAAACAATAAGCAAAGAAGGGTATTTCAGCACAACTTTCCATAGACACCAGAGAGGGAGTGCAGACGATCTGACTTCCCAGTGACACTAAGATTGATGTGCTCTGAATAGCAATGGGTCTTGGGTGTTGGCAGCTTGAGGTCCTCCATGAGATGACCTCTAACTCATCCAGTAACCTAGAACCTAGAACCTCTAACTCATCTTGGATGCCATTGTTACTGCACTTGTCGTGGGCGCTACCGCTCTACCTGAAGAGTGGTTTCTGGAGAGAAAAGGGATGGAGGCAGAGGTGGCCATGACTGTTGTTGGGTCCTGCCATTCCTTTATATTGATTTCTGTTTTAATTTAAGACACATGTCATTGACATGCATGCCTTGTAAGCACGGGAAAGTATCTGGTAAAAACCAAGTTACGGCAGAAACTCCGTGAAAAATTTCTTTTGAGAATTCTAAAAAGAACTGTATGCTTCAAAGGTAATACTCTATCGTGTAAAATTTCAAACTTCAAACTTATCTTTTTGGGGGGTAAGGAACGAAATCATTGCTGAATTTGTGGTAGAATCAAGTACTCTACCAGGTCTAGGGCGTAGGTGGTAAGGGAAGGATGGAGGGGGACGTGGCGAGGAACGGGCGCGCCGGCGGCAGGGCGCCGTCGCGAGCTAGGAGAAGGGCTGTTGGCGGCTAGGGTTTCCGGCTCCTCAGGGAGCCGGGCAATAGGAGATAATATTCTTCTTATTGCTTGATCTGAAAAGAGTCTTACAACTTATATTTATAACCTAGATAACTTGCGCACGAATTTAACCTAAGATAACTTGTGGGCTAAGATTGCCCAATGGGCCTTCCATATGTCAGGCCGGACATAACAATTTGTTTTTTCCCTACCACCCAAATGAATTTTATTTTGTACTTGAAATTTTAGATGTTTATTATAGAACATTACTTCCCCATCATATTTTGTTTCAGAATTTTCGGTAGCTTGGAATTATGTTTTTTTTTTGCTTGGTTTTCACTGGTTTCCCCTGTAACGTAGTTGCCACCGGATATTTTTCTTTGTAAGCACATATCTATGGATGCTGCCATAGTCAATTTTATGATCTGATGTTTCTAAGATGTGGTAAATTTAGAACAAGGGTGGTATGCGCTCTCACTTCAACTGTTGTAGGTGACAAAATAGATGGTCCCATACTTGCTTGAAATGAGATGACTTGAATAGTTCAACATGCACCTTTTCCTTATTTTACTGTTTGAAGTATTCAAAGTGTGTATTTATATACTGGCCATTGCCTCTTATCCCCCCTGTAGCTGCTGAGAAAAAACGGCGAACTGAAGATGGACAACAACCTGGTGCTAATGCTCCTGTTGCCCCAAGCAATGGAACTGTAAGTCCTCGGTTTAAAAGCCACACTTTGGTTTTTATTTGTTGTTTAACCATTGGTATTGTATGCCAAAAATTCGCAAATTGTACTAGCCTTACTGTAGATATGAAGTGCTGTGTTTGTCTATGTAGTATGTTGGACTTGTTCACCACAAAGCCTGCCTTCCTTTTTTTTATATGTAGAAATTAGTTTTTTTTAATAGGTAGAAATGTCAGACAATATATGCTTGCTGTCTAAAGTGTCTGAGTGTGTCACTCGTTTTTCTTTTCTATCAAAAATTTCACCGACAGAACCTGAATGATCTAGTCACTATAACTACTGTTAAGCTGATAATGATTATCCTTTTAACATTCTTAATCAGTTTGCTAGATTGTATGGTACACCTTTATTTACTAGGGTGTCTCTGAAGTTTATGTGTAAGCATTCAACTGCGACCAAGCATCTATAAATGCATCATGTCTAGCTCTGCAGACCTCGTTATTATTTGTAGTTGCTCCTTCGTCTGAAGGGTGTAAATTGTACCTACCAATTTTTTTGGCTATGACCAAAATATCGGTCTCTGTTTGGACGAGGGCCAACTTTTTGGCATGCCAATGCTGCTTTCCCAACTCTAGTTCATGTTTAGCCAATGTTGGCCAATCCATAGCAGGCAACCTTTGGCACCAATCAAACACACTCGCAGTTTTGACCTCGGTGAAGTTTTCCTTTGACAATGTATACCTCTAAAAGTTTGTAGTAGTTGAGCTGCAAGTTGGTGCTGATATCGTATTCTGTTATGTTTCACTAGGGCACCAGGCCTGCTAGAAAGCTGATATGGTTGCCTACCTAAGCGTTATGTCAGAAACTAATCTGACTTGAGCTGGCTGGTCTACTTGAGTCATGGATTAAGCTGAAATATTTTCAGTGTCTTCGAGTTGGAAGATAGTCTTGTCATATGTTCCATTCACTATATTTAATTTATGTTTAGGTATCTTAGCTCACCAATGCCGTGAGCACTCTGCCTTTACTGACCTAATCCTACACAAAGATATTCAACCGTCTTAACTGTTCCTAGTCATGCCATGCTCATACTGTCCTGTTAAATTGGGGAGTAGTTGTTAGTGAGATATCATATCTTGCTAGCATCAAAATCTTTGTTGAATGCAGCATCGCCTTCATGAATGATATATATGTGAACAAAACCAAGTATTAGTGTACTTATTAGTTAGCGATTAACATTTAGCGGTGCTGGAATTTTGATACGCAACTTTGAGATTCTTTTTGAAGTAATTTTGTTAACCTTTTCTACTTGTGCAGGGCCATCAACCTTCTCGTTTTGCCAAGCCTCCGCAAGAGCCAGCTGCTCCGCCGAACAACATCCTCTTCCTCCAGAACATGCCGGATCAGACCACGAGCATGATGCTCCAGATCCTGTTCCAGCAATACCCTGGTTTCCGGGAGGTGCGGATGATCGAAGCCAAGCCAGGCATTGCTTTTGTGGAGTACGAGGATGAGAACCAGTCCATGGTTGCAATGGAAGCCCTCCAGGGTTTCAAGATCAGCCCAGAGAACCCAATGGCCATCTCATACGCCAAAAAGTGAAACGATCCATGTGATGTCCAAACCGGCCAAAAGAAATCTGTAACTGTAAGATTTTCCACCCTATGCTTTCAAGCTGCTGTGCTGTGCTGGCTTTCTAACCCTGTATTCCTTGGAAGTGACTTGCTTGTTGTTTAAGAAGTTAAAAAGTATGTGCTACTTTAAATCAGGTTTGGCTCTACGTTTTCATGTGAACCCTGGTATTGTCCTTGTCAAGTCTGGTATCGTGGCCTATGCATGATCATTTTATCTATCAATCTACAGTGGTAGGAGAAGTTAACAAGACATGGACGACGTACCCCTGGCTTAAAAGGCAAGAGAAAATCATCAGGCCTATCTATATCCTCGTGCCTCTAGTCCATGGTCAGAGATGAATGAATGAATGAGGTGTATGTATATTCCAGTAATATATATTTTTGCCAGAAATTGAAGTAGTTGCCGGCATGATGCCTGATGGTTGAACAAGTATTTTAGTAGTGGGATGGTTGGTTTGGTGGCATGTTTTTTGTTTAATGGGAGGCGTGCGTGCCGCCTTGTACCACTACTGCTTTGCAATTATGGGATTGCTGTTGCGTTCGTGGCCCTCAAATTAGGTGCGTATCTCCCCGTTGGCCGCCTTGTATGAGTAGCTTTGAAGTCGAAGAATGTACTACTGTAGTATGTGTGCATGGTCGCCATGTTTCTTTCTAGTGGAGGGAGGTGGTCGGCTAGGCGGGCGGTTGGGGGTGTGCTAAATTTCCTTTCATAAAGGAAATAGTTCCCTCCATGTTTGTGCTCGCTCGCTCGTGCAACCTATGCTGGTCCTACGCCTATGCTGGCTGGTTGTTCCAGGGCTACAGATAGATAGAGGGTGCTGTGGGGTTGGGGAATTTGTAGGGTGTTGTGGTTGGGCACCATTTTGTCCTGTCAAAATCGCGACGAAATCTTGTAGCCTACTGCGCTTGTGAGTCGTGTTTTCGTCGTGTAACGACATCATGTGACACGTAAAAAGAGCTGGTTTTGCCCTGTGACCGTTGTCTCTCGTTGGATTTGGATGTCCTTCCTGATTCTTACGGGATTAAACAGGCTTGTGAGTGAACATCTGAGCAATTACACGGAGCAGGAGCTGCGTAAGTAAATTTTTACTCTGCGCAAGTGCAAAGGTGCTCATGGGAAGCTTGGCGTTGGCACTCGGCAGTTAAAACTGCCTTTGCGGACGGCGTGGAAAGTCATATTCCGAAACCACCTTCGAATTCAGTTACGCACGGGCACGGCAGTGAAGGGGATCACACTTGACAAGTTCCGCTGCAGGAATGGAGTACGTAGCAACATTGACTCATTGTGCATTAACAAGTTCACATGATGCACTAGGCCGAGTCTGGGTGGGCCCCTCTCGTTGCCGCGGAGAGCAAACCAAGAGAGCGAAACATCGCAATGAGCTACGAGTAACCCCTTTAGGCCCAGTTCTTTTGGCCGATTCTCCCAGAATCTTGAGAATCAACCCTTCACCCAAATTTCTCCCGTAATCTTGTCGCCAGATTTCTTTTACAATCCTAGTTGTTTACATCCTAATTAGATAGGATTGTAAAAATATATGGCTCAAGATTCCTATGTTCTATGAGAAATGATTCTAAGATTCTCATGAATCGGCCAAAAGAATCCGCCTAATCTCGCTCCTCCCTGAGACTTGCTCTTTTCTCTCTCTCTGCTTATGCGCTGAGCGCCCTGGAAGTACGAGAAAGAGGCACACGGAAAAACAGAAAGGCCACCGCCGCGAACAACACCGGCCACGCCCAACCTTTTCAGGCTTACATTTAGCCAAGCCAATCCTAAAGCGTAGGAGGATCCTCCTAGACCTCTGCGCTCCTGCCTCTGCCTGAGCCACCGGGATCGGCAATCAACCCAGAAAAGCTGCCATTGCTGCCGCTGCAGGAGCAGCAGGAGGCGGGAGGGGAGCTCCCGGCCGGAGCAATCAAGAAGGACAATGCCCCTGTCAAGGCACACGGTGGCCAACGAGTACTCCCTCGGCGGCCGCGACCTCTACAAGCGGGCCGACCAGCACGACCCGGAGGCCGTCCTCGACGGCGTCGCCACGGCCGGCCTCGTCGGCCTCCTCCGCCAGCTCGGCGACCTCGCAGAGTACGTCCGTGCTGCTCCCTCCCTTACTATCTCGGATTTCTTTCTTTCCTTTGAGTTTCTCTCTTCTTTTCTTCTATCCCATGAATTCTTGCAAACATTTTTGGATTGTTATTATTTTTGCGTCATGAATCATCAGCATATTGCTGGGTCAGTGGTGTTGACAGCAGGTAGATCACCTAATGCTTTTCTTTTGAACAAATTCGGTGGTTTTCAGACCCTTTTTCGGACCAAGTAAAGTAGGTGATTGATGTATGGATTAGCGCCCTTGACTTCGAGGTGGTTAACTGTTGTTGTTGATAGTCTTGTCCTTGCTAGGCGACACAGAGCAGTTTCTTTTTCTTGGTTGTGATCAAGCACTCTCTTGTCATCATATAACTTCCACCATTATTCAATCTTATGTTCCCATTCATGCACTTATAGAGAAAAAAAAACTTTGATTATTCTATAGAGCCTCAAGGTTGAAGCAATGACAATACAATACTGCTCTAAAAGTAACCAGAGTTTGACCCCTAAGAATCTAGAATTACGGCGTGCTGAATCACAAATTGTTCTTGGGATCGATGGAGACGATCATTGGCTTTTCCGTTCTTCATCAACTTCAGATTTTCTTTCTTTTATGTTTTTTCTTAATGCGAGGGGGTCCAGTACAAGTGTACAACTCAGCTATAATATCCTTGTGTTTGGCTTCAATGTTTCAGAGGTTCTTGAATTGCACTCAAGCCACATGTTAGGACATAGTACTAGTTCAATCTCCAGTATTCTTAGTCTTATGATCTTTTAATTAGTAAGCACTTTTCTTCTGAGACGAAATTTCTGCAGCCACTTCAATTTTTAGCTATAACGTACTAGTACAATTATAGGAAGACGCATCAGAATTCATAACTTGACGTCTTGATCGTATGGCATCATCATTCGTGAGCAGATTTGCGGCAGAGGTGTTCCACGGGCTGTATGATGAGGTGATGACCGCGTCGGCGCGGGGGCATGGGCTCGTGCTCCGGGTGCAGCAGCTGGAGGCAGAGTTGCCACTCCTGGAGAAAGACGTCTGTCAGAGAGATTACCTGTACATAGCTTCTAACAGGGGTGGGTTCAGCACAGAGCACAAACTTCCTCTCTGTAAACTTGCATCTTTGGACTGCTTCTAGTTTTTCTCTTTTTGCTGCACTGAGATAACGTTGCCATGCTCATGCAGGAGTTGATTGGCATGCGAACCTGAGGGTGGACCATGGGGTTGTGACGACGGGCGACACGCCTCGCTTCATCATGGATTCCATCAAGCAGTGCCATGGGCCTCCAAGATTGTTCATGCTTGACAAGTATGATGAGTTTCTGTCTTTTGTGAATTGGAGGTGGTGAAGCGATGTACTCGTGTTTATGAAAGTTTGGTCAACTTTCAGGTATGATATCGGCGGCGAGGGAACGTGCATGAAGAGATACTCGGACCCGGCCTTGTTCAAGACAGGTTCCGCATGTTCCAGAATGCTGCAGGAAGGAATGAGAACAGAAAGAAGACCAATTAGAACCATGGTAATCAACTGTTAATCTCTAGTGCTGTTATTGCATTAAGTTCATATGCACTAGTTCACTCAGTTGTAATCTTTCTTGATATAACCCTAATAGTGTAAATCAGAATAACATTCTGGACTGAAAGTTTCTTGTGCTAACTGTTTATCTGGAAAGGATATTCAACATATTTTGTTCCTTCCTTTTGCAGGAGATCAGGCCGAACCTGCAGAATGCTGAGATTTTCAGACCTTCTGATGGAGCCAACAATGACTCAAGGTACACCCTCATCCAGTGGCGGAGCTACACTGTCAATGGTGGGCGGGCCAGTACAAAGGAAATCCACTGTTTTTTCTTTCACAACTCAATCTACTCTCAATACTCCACTGCATTTGCTACTGGCTGGGCGGGCCATGGCCTATTTTTTATACACGTAGCTCCGCCAGTGCCCTCATCCCCCATAAGAACAACAAAAATCTTCTGCTAAGTGTAACTTTATTATTCTCTGTTTATTCCTTCTCAAACAAACTTACCATTTCCCTGCATAGGTTCAAGACTGATTTATCGGGTGAAGTGTTGGATGAAGTCCCGACAAGGCGCCAACGACTGAAGCACCGACAACTAAACGGGACCTTGTTCAGAAGCTTCAGACCGCAGATGCAGGATCTTTATGAAAAGGCTTCACCAGAGGAGAAAACCTTCTCCATGGATCGATCAGAGGTGCAGATATCTTTCACCGACTCACCCGACACAAACGCCGAAGAGAGAGATATCATGGTGGACACTTCCAGCAGCACTGAGAAGGGCAAGGAAGGCTACTACGCCACAGCACGCAAGAGGAGGTCGACTTCCCAAGAAACACCGTCAAGCTGTTCAGCAGGAAGCAGCAAGGGATACAGCTCTGAAGTTGATATTTACGTGGACACACTCACCACGATGGGGTCTGAAGTGGAGACAGACTCAGAGCACAGGGACCATGGTGGACAAGGTGCCTTTGCATCGGCACCGTCGGGCAAGGTGTGCTCTGATGCTCAGGGCGCCGCCGTCTCCAGGTCTAGTACCTTCAGTAAAAAGGAGGACTCTTGCTCTTCAGATGTTGGCTCAGGAAACAGAGACGAGGCTGATCGCTCCGAAGGAGATGTCGCTGTCTGTGTAACGGAAGCCAAACTTGTTGGTGGTGAACACGAGAGGACTAGCTCGTTGGAGGAATTGTTTTCGCAAGAAAAGCCGGTTTCTTGCGAGCATGAGAGGACTGTTTCCTTGGAGGAACTGCTTACTGGGGACATACTTCTTTCAGAGCCTGACACAAGGGAATTAGCTACCGAGTCCAGTGGTAATGCTATTGTCAGTAATGCTACATCCGATGGTACAGCTGATGCTACTAAAAGGGCCAAGGGGAACAATGTTTCGGCCATTTCCTTCAAGAAAACAGCGAGCAAGAGGTGTGTCGAAAGCATGGAGCTGTTTGCCTCAAAAGTCGGCATTCTGCCCAGGAAACTCTCCAAGAAGCATGACCCGTTCTCTGATTCCCTCCGTAATATGGCAAAGGAGCTGCTTGAGCTCAAGTGTGATGGCACTCAAGAAACTGACTTGTATGAGTTTGAAGCGAATGGCGATGGATTCGACGTCAAGTGTCGGAAAATGGCTCACCCTCCTATTGAAACCACGGAGGAAAGTTTCAGGAAGAGCATTTCTTTTGATTCACCCCAAGATGATGTTGGTTCAAGGGAATGCCAGCTGGAAGTAGTGGATCAAGAGTCAGACCATGATGTTCCAACTGCTGACAGTCCACAAGATTCAGTGCCTGATGAAAATGGTTTTGAGCACACCGATGTCTACCTGACAGACATCATATCACCGAGACCCAATGAAGATGGAGAAGAGGAAGAAGAAGATGATGAAGAAGAAGAGGAAGGATGGGCGGTTGCGGCACCTGATGAGCATTCATCTGTTGGCATGCTCAATCATGCATCAGAGCTTATTCAAGAGCACACTGAGGATATACATACCGAAGGTGCTTCTGAAAATGCATCTGATATGGGTGAAGATTTGAAAGAAGTGTGCATTTGCGAAGAGCATGTGAACGCGGAAGATGCTGATGGATGCAGTGAATCTGATGAAAATGCATCGGAGGAAGAAATCACAGAGAACATAGAAGAGCATGTGGCTCCAGATGATGTGATCTCCTCGCCGATTTCATCCAAGCAATCTGATGATCCTTGCCAAGTAACTCCATTCACTCTCAAAGATGCAGATATTGCAGTAGCAAGTGAAGGCCCAGACAACTACAGCACTGAAATGGAGCATGTCACATTGCTGGAAACAGTCGCGGAAACGGGACTACCTAAAGTTGTGACTGAACCAGTAGTCAGCAGCGAGGCTGCCGTGCCAGATGATGAACAGTGCTGTCCACATCCAGAAACTAGTTTACCACAAGATACTGTTCTCGGTAGCTGTGAACTTCTAGACCAAAATGAGCAACTGCAACGGCACAGCTCATCTATGATGTCTGCCACTCCAGATCCAACTGTAAACACAGGGGAAATACATGAATTGCATGAAGAACCGCCTAATCCATGCAACAGCATCAGCACTGACATTTTTGCAGATCAATTGGCTCCAGACTCCACAGATTTGCCGCTGCCCAGCATTTCAAGTTTTGATTGGATGCTTAGTGGTTTAATGAAGAAGTCATTGAACGTGCTTCCTGCTCCATCAAGTAATATAAATCTACAAGAGATTAGTTCTTCTGAAGATACTGAAGAAGCACCACCACTTCCACCTCTTCCGCCGGTGCAGTGGCGAGCGACCAAGCTTCAGACAGGATCCACGTCTTTATTTGCAAAATTGGGGAGACCACCAAGGCCAAAACCTCCAGTGAAACAGCTAGAAAATGAAAATAACTCTGCACCCGGCGAAACAAATCAAGAATCTGAAAATGTTCAGGAAATAAGCTGGAACAATGGTTTTAGTTCGCAGAAGGAAATGGCACAGGCAACAGCAGTTTGTAGTGAGACTCGGACAGGTCTGTTACCTGAGAGTGATTCTCAAGAAAATAATGTCCAAGAAGGATACAAAGAGTGTGGTGTGCAGTCTTCTAATCTATTTTGCTCATCAGAAGTCAAGTGCAACACAGACGTTACTTCAGTAGGCGACGACATGCACACTTTGAAGCCGCCTGAGCTTATAGTAATTCCAGAGGAGGCTTGGTCTGAGCTCGTAGATATGAAACCTATACTGAAGCAGGAGGAAGAGAGAAAACAACAGCTCATAAATGGAGTTTCTGATTGCAGTAGCATTCATACCAGTGGTTTGCCAATTGAAAAGACCACTGTGGAGCATGAAAGATCTGACCAAAAGGAGGAATTGTCAGCAGCAGATAGCAACACAAGTACAGATGCAGAAGAAAATAAACCAAATGGGCTTCCTTGTCAAGATGATATTCAGAATCCTGACTCAGTGCAACAGGAAGATAAATCCAGTGACATGGTTAGGGATTTCTCTTCAGCATTAGAAGAGGAACTAGCAAAGTTGCCTGATCATTCAGTGCCAGAACTACCTAGATATCCTCTGCTTCAAGTTATTTCTCATGATAGAAGCATGGTATACAATATAACTACTTCCATGTTCTGCGTTTTTTTCCCACCACTTTAAGATCATCACCCTGAGTATATTGACTTATTTTTTTCTTTTCATGTTTGTATAGCTAAGAAAGGCTCCAACTTTGGTTCAGCCATCATGTAAGCTTTCAGATGAGAAGAACACAGTGCTGGATCAGATAAAGAACAAGGTAAGCCTTCACCCTGCACATAAACAACATCGTTGTTCAGCTAGATTATATCCTAAATATTAACATGCTTTGTTTGCAGACTTTCAACTTGAAACCGGTTGTTACAAAGAGACCAAATGTGATGGGTGGTCCAAGAACAAACTTGCAAGTGGCGGCCATTCTCGAGAGGGCCAACGCGATTCGCCAGGTTAAACCCTCTCGCTTCATCGTGTATATATCTTGCTAGAAGTTTCAGCTGACAGTAGCTTTATCATATGGCACGGTACCGAGATGACACATTCTTCTTTTAAAAACAGGCGGTTGCTGATGACGATGACGAGGATAGCTGGAGCGAGTAGCTTTCCTCAGAGCAATTTGGCGGCTGATGTTTCACATGTTATGCGCAGGTCTTGTGCTCGTGTTCTTGCATGAAGAAAATGGTAGAATATATCAGTAGAGTCAAAATGCACCTTTTTCTTCATCTCGAGAACACCATGCCAAGACAGTTTGATCTGTGCTAGCGTATTTTGACGTTTTCGGGGCATGCCATATGTTTATTATCTTTTGATGTGCCTCCTGAAGTTTGATTTTTGATAAGGACTGTATGTGTACGCCCATAGACTAGTGTGATTGTTTTAACTTGAGTGTATATAGAAGAAGCAAAAGTGCACATTTTGTCTGGTCAAAACCAAGTCTTCTGAAGCCAAGGAGACCCGTTGTCGCCCTATCTCTTCATCATTGTCGCCGACCTACTGCAACAGATGATCCAGCAAGACTGAAACCTTCTACTCCCTCCGTACCGAAATATAACTCTTTTTAGATATTCCAACAAGTGACTACATACGGAGCAAAATGAGTGAATCTACATTCTAAAATATGTGTACATACATCCGTATGTTGTAGCCATTTGAAAGGTCTAAAATGACTTATATTTAGGAACGAAGGGAGTACATCTTAGCCACCCTCTGTTCTCACACCTACCACCAACAATTTTGCAGTATGCTGACGACACTCTCATCATTACCAAGGCTTCGACCGACGCATCCATACAGCTAAAAAGCATCCTCCACAAATTCGATATGGCAACTGGCCTCACTGTAAACTTCACAAAAACTATGTTTGTACCTATGCACGTCTGCCCTATTCTCGCAGCCGACATTGCCACCACACTGCAGTGCACGACCTCCACCTTCCTGCAAATTTACCTAGGACTACCCTTAGCACCCACACGCTTACCTACTAACGCTTTCCCCCAATCATAGAACGATGCTGGAATTTTTTGACAGGCTGGCGGGCCAAACTTCTCCCTAAGGGCGACAGAATTATCCTATAGTCGGTTGTACTCGACTCCATCCTGGTCTACTTTATGTCTGTCTTCCTTATTCCGAAGAGTGTTCTAAAAACACTAGACTCGATTCGACGAGCCTTCTTTTGGGCCGCAGAGGAACCTGCATTAGTGCATAATGCTTAGTTGCCTGGAAAAATGCATGCAAACCAAAAAAGTTTGGGGGTTTAGTCCTGAAAAATCTTCATCAGCAGAACAAATGTCTCCTGATTAAATTCTCTGTAAAAGCACTGCTACCAGACCAAACGACTTGACTAGATTGGATCGCCCTGCAACACTCTAATGCTTTCATCGCTCCACAAAATAGTCAGTCCTTCCTCTGCTGCACTATCAACCAACAACTACCAGCGCTTCATGCTATCTCATTTGTACTCACAAACTCTGGAACTATGACTTACTTTTGGTTAGATATTTGGCTACACCATAAACCGCTCGCTGCTGCCTTTCCTTGCTTCTACTCACACACCACTTCACCACTTGCTCGTGCGGCTACTGTTTTAAATCACGGTTTAGAATCAGTCCCGCGGAACCGCCTAACATCTAATGTTGCTGCCGAGTTGTGCTCCTTGTTGTCGCTTTTACACGACTTCCAGCCTTCGCAAGAACCAGACGAGCGCTTCCTCAATGGCGGCCTATGCTTCTCCACAAAGAACGCCTATGATCTGACCATGCGGGCAGACGACACTGCGACACCGACGCTCATTCTGTGCCCATATGGTCATCATGCGTCCCCAACAGAGTGAAGATATTTGCCTGGCTGCTATTCCGTGGTAGTCTGAACTGCAAAAACAACCTGCTTTGCAAGCATGTCGTCTCAAATTCACTTTGTGCAAGATGTGGGTGCAATGTCGAAAGCACCACACACATATTTATCGAGTGCCCGCTCGCGCGAGTATGCCAAAGGATTGGCTCCTGACCTCCTGACAACATAGACGAACTCTGGGACTGCCGCCTGCCTCTCCACGTTGATGCAACGATTTGGCAATCCATGCTTCTTATCATCCTATGGAAAATATGGGACTCCAGAAATGCGATGACTTTCAAACAACAAAATCACCATAGTGTCTTCACCCTCAAGCAAATCATTGAAGCCCTGATGCTCTGGATACACCGGATGAAGAAACCAGAACAAAAACATGTTGCCTCCTCATGGCTTTCCTATCTCTCATCATGATTACACATGCTTATGTAATTCCTCTTTGTAATCAGTCAAACGACGAATTGCAAACTTGAGAAATATATTCATGTGCCCCCGATTTGTCAAAAACAAGTCTTTTGAAATAGTTAAGCAACTGGGCTTATATATACATATTAGATAAGTATATACATAGTTTAAAATAGCCCGCTATAGCTTTTTGAGAGCCCTCCCGCTAAAGCTATGTACTTTTAACACTAAACCGAAAATGACGGTAATAGCTCGCTAACTCCTGCTACAGTGTTAAATTTGGAGTCATTTAGCGCCGCTAAGCCGTTATAGCCAGAAGTGGAACCCAAGTGAGTTTACAAAGCCATCCATTTGCCTTATTCTTCCATCTTGTTCTTTGTATATATGATGCCTTATTGCTAAGCTTGATAACCGAATTAGGATGCTTGATCAGTGCTTCTTTTTTGGATGTCCCAACATGTGTACATCAAGTATATGCGAGATATCATATATGTTGGTTGATCATATGTTTTTCATGAAGGAAATATGCCCTAGAGGCAATAATAAAGTTATTATTTATTTCCTTATTTCATGATAAATGTTTATCATTCATGCTAGAATTGTATTAACCGGAAACATGATACGTGTGTGAATGCATAAACAAACAACATGTCACTAGTATGCCTCTACAAGACTAGCTTGTTAATCAAAGATGGTTACGTTTCCTGACCATGAACAAAGAGTTGTTATTTGATTAACAAGGTCACATCATTAGGAGAATGATCTGATTGACATGACCCATTCCATTAGCTTAGCACACGATCGTTTAGTATGTTGCTACTGCTTTTATCCATGACATATACATGTTCCTCGTAACTATGAGATTATGCAACTCCTGCTTACGGAGGAACACTTTGGTGCTACCAAACGTCACAACGTGAATCGGGTGATTATAAAGGAGTACTACAGTGTCTCCAAAGGCGATGTTGGGTTGGCGTATTTCGAGATTAGGTTTTGTCACTCCGATTGTCGGAGAGGTATCTCTGGCCCTCTCGGTAATGCACATCACTGAAGCCTTGCAAGCACTACAACTAATGAGTTAGTTGTGAGATGATGTATTACGGAACGAGTAAAGAGACTTGCCGTAACGAGATTGAACTAGGTATTGGATACCGACGATCGAATCTCGGGCAAGTAACATACCGATGACAAAGGAACAACGTATGTTGTTATGCGGTCCGACCGATAAAGATCTTCGAGAATATGTAGGAACCAATATGGGCATCCAGGTCCCGCTGTTGGTTATTGACCGTGAATAGTTCTAGGTCATGTCTACATTGTTCTCGAACCATAGGGTCCGCACGCTTAAGGTTTCGATGGCGCTTATTATGAGTTTATGTATTTTGATGTACCAAAGAAGTTCGAGTCCGGATGTGATCACGGACATGACGAGGAGTCTCGAAATGGTCGAGACATAAAGATTGATATATTGGAAGCCTATGTTTGGAGTTCGAATGGTTCCGGTAAAACAGGAATTTATCGAGTACCGGAGGTTACCGGAACCCCGGGTAAATGGGCCTCGGTGGGCCTCGAGGGAGAAGAGGAGGGCGGCCAGGGTGGCCACGCCTCTCCCCCAGTCCGAATAGGACAAGGAGGGGCGCGCCTCTCCTCTTCCCTCCCCCAATCCTATTCCAACTAGGAAGGGGGAGTCCTACTCCCGGGGAGTAGGACTCCTCCCGCCGCCCTAGCTAGGCCGGCCGGCCTCCCCCTCCCTCCTTTATATACGGGGCAGGGGCACCCTAGAACACACAAGTTTGATCTACGGATCGTTCCTTAGCCGTGTGCGGTGCCCCTCCACCATATTCCACCTCGGTTATACTGTCGCTGCTTAGGCGAAGCCCTGCGCCGTGAAACATCAAGATCGCCACCACGCCGTCGTCGACGAAACTCTCCTCGACACTCGGTTGGATCGAGTACGAGGGACGCCATCGAGCTGTCGTGTGTCAAGAACTCGGGCGCCGAGTAACGGCGCCGGATCGGTCGGATCGCGAGGAGAACGTCGACTACTTCCTCTACGCTGTGATCGCTTCGCTTCGGGTCTACAAGGGTATGTAGACAACACTCTCCCCTCTCGTTGCTATACATCACCATGATCTTGAGTGTGCGTAGGAAAATTTTTGAAATTACTACGTTCCCCAACAGTGGCATCCGAGCCTAGGTTTTTTCTATGGTTTGATGTTTTGCACGAGTAGAACACAAGTGAGTTGTGGGCGATACAAGTCATACTACCTACCAAAGATGTCATACTTTGGTTCAGCGGTATTGTGAGATGAAGCGGCCTGCACCGACATTACGCGTGCGCTTACGCGAGACTGGTTTCACCGCCGTGAGCACTCGTTGCTTAAAGGTGACCGGTGGGTGCTGTCTCTCTCACTTTAGTTGAACCGAGTGTGGCTACGCCCGGTCCTTGAGAAGGTTAAAACGGAGTCTATTTGACGAAGTATCGTTGTGGTTTTGATGCGTAGGTGAGACTGGATCTTGCTTAAGCCCGTAGCAGCCACGTAAAATTTGCAACAACAAAGTAGAGGACGCCTAACTTGTTTTTGCAGGGCATGTTGTGATGTGATATGGTCAAGACGTGATGCTATATTTTATTGTATGAGATGATCATGTTTTGTAACCGGTTATCGGCAATGGCAGGAGCCATATGGTTGTCGCTTATTGTATGCAATGCAATCGCTTCGTAATGCTTTACTTTATCACTAAGCGGTAGCGATAGTCGAGAAGCATAAGTTTGGCGAGACGACAACGATGCTACGATGGAGATCAAGGTGTCGCGCGGTGACGATGGTGATCATGGTGGTGCTGCGGAGATGAAGATCACGAAGCACAAGATGATGATGACCATATCATATCACTTATATTGATTTGCATGTGATGTTTATCCTTTTATGCATCTTATCTTGCTTTGATTGACGGTAGCATTATAAGATGATCTCTCACTAAATTATCAAGAAGTGTTCTCCCGAGTATGCACCATTGCCAAAGTTCGTCGTGCCTGCACACCACGTGATGATCGGGTGTGATAAGCTCTCGTCCATCTACAACGGTGCAAGCCAGTTTTGCACACGCAGAATACTCGGGTTATACTTGACGAGCCTAGCATATGCAGATATGGCCTCGAACACGGAGACCGAAAGGTCGAGCGTGAATCATATAGTAGATATGATCAACATAAGATGTTCACCATTGAAAACTACTCCATTTCACGTGACGATCGGTTATGGTTTAGTTGATTTGGATCACGTGATCACTTAGATGACTAGAGGATGTTTTTCTAAGTGGGAGTTCTTAAGTAATATGATTAATTGAACTTAAATTTATCATGAACTTAGTACCGATAGTATCTTGCTTGTTTATGTTTGATTGTAGATAGATGGCTCGTCTGTTGTTCCGTTGAATTTTAATGCGTTCCTTGAGAAAGCAAAGTTGAAAGATGATGGTAGCAATTACACGGATCGGGTCCGTAATCTCGAGGATTATCCTCATTGCTGCACGTAAGAGTTACGCCCCGGATGCACCGCTAGGTGCCAGTTCTTCTGCGATGTAACCGACGACGTTAAGAACGTCTGCGAGCAAAGTCGATGACTACTCTATAGTTCAAGGTGCCATGCTTTACGGCTTAGAACCGGGACTTCAACGACGTTTTGAACGCCATGGAGCATATGAGATGTTCCAGAGTTGAAGTTGATATTCCAACAGTAATGCCCGGATTGAGAGATATGAAGTCTCCAATAAGTTCTATAGCTGCAAGATGGAGGAGAACAGTTACATTAGTGAGCACATACTCGTAATGTCCGGGTACTACAATCACTTGACACAATTGGGAGTTAATCTTCCGGATGATTGTGTCATTGATGTAATTCTTCAATCACGCCACCAAGCTACAAAGGCTTCGTGATGAACTATAATATGCAAGGGTTAGTAAAGACTATGCTCGAGCTCTTCGCAATGCTAAAGGCTGCGGAGGTAGAAATCAAGAAGGAGCATCAAGTGTTGATGGTCAATAAGACCACTAGTTTCAAGAAGAAAGGCAAAGGGAAGAAGAAGGAACTTCAAGAAGAACAGCAAGCAAGTTGTTTGCAGAGAAGAAACCCAAGTCCGGACCTAAGCCTGAAATCGAGTGCTTCTACCGCAAGCGATCGTCACCGAAGCGGAACTGCCCCAAGTATTTGGCGGATAAGAAGGATGGCAAGGTGAACAAAGGTATATGTGATATACATGTTATTGATGTGTACCTTACTAGAGCTCGCAGAGCACTGGTATTTGATATCGGTTCTGCTAATATTTGCAACTCAAACAGGGACTACGGATTGCTTAACACCGCAAAGGACGAGGTGACGATGCGCTGGGAAATGGTTCCAAAGTCGATGTGATCGCGGTCGGCACGCTACCTCTACATCTACCTTCGGGATTAGTTTTAGACCTAAATAATTGTTATTTGGTGCTGCGTTGAGCATGAACATTATATCTGGATCTTGTTTGATGCGAGACGGTTATTCATTTAAATCGAGAATAATGGTTGTTCTATTTATATGAGTAATATCTTTTATGGTCATGCACCCTTGAGGAGTGGTCTATTTTGATGAATCTCGATAGTAGTGATACACATATTCATAATGTTGAAACCAAAAGATGCAGAGTTGATAATGATAGTGCAACTTATTTGTGGCACTTGCCGTTTAGGTCATATCGGTGTAAAGCGCATGAAGAAACTCCATCTTGATGGACTTTTGGAGTCACTTGATTATGAATCACTTGGCACTTATGAACCGTGCCTCATGGGCAAGATGACTAGAACACCGCTTCTCGGTACTATGGAGAGAGCAACAGATTTGTTGGAAATCATACATACAGATGTATGTGGTCCGATGAATGTTGAGGCTCGTGGCGGATATCGTTATTTTCTCACCTTCACAGATGACTTAAGCAGATATGGGTATATCTACTTAATGAAACATAAGTCTGAAACATTTGAAAAGTTCAAAGAATTTCAGAGTGAAGTTGAAAATCATCGTAACAAGAAAATTAAGTTTCTACGATCCGATCGTGGAGGTGAATATTTGAGTTACGAGTTTGGTCTACATTTGAAACAATGCGGAATAGTTTCAGAACTCACGCCACCCGAACACCACAACAGTAATGGTGTGTCCGAACGTCGAATCGTGCTTTACTAGATATGGTGCGATCTATGATGTCTCTTACAGATTTACCGCTATCGCTTTTGGGGTTATGCTCTAGAGACGGCCGCATTCACACTGAATAGAACACCGTCGAAATCCGTTGAGACGACACCTTATGAACTGTGGTTTGGCAAGAAACCAAAGTTGTCGCTTTCTTAAAGTTTGGGGATGCGATGCTTATGTGAAAAAGCTTCAACCTGATAAGCTCGAACCCAAATCGAGAAATGTGTCTTCATAGGATACCCAAAGGAGACAGTTGGGTACACCTTCTATCACAGATCCGAAGGCAAGACATTCGTTGCTAAGAATGGATCCTTTCTAGAGCAGGAGTTTCTCTCGAAAGAAGTGAGTGGGAGGAAAGTGGAACTTGATGAGGTAATAGTACTGCTCCCTTACTTGAAAGTAGTTCGTCGCAGAAACCGGTTTCGAGACACCTACACCAAGTAGTGAGGAAGTTGATGATGTTGATCATGAAACTTCAGATCAAGTTACTACAGTAACCTCGTAGATCAACCAGAGTAAGATCCGCACTGAGTGGTACGGCAATCCTGTTCGGAAGTCATGCTACTAGATCATGATGAACCTACGAACTATGAAGAAGCGATGGTGAGCCCAGATTCCATAAAATGGCTTGAGGCCATGAAATCTGAGATGGGATCCATGTATGAAAACAAAGTATGGACTTTGGTTGACTTGCCCGAGGGTAGGCAAGCAATAGAAAACAAGTGGATCTTCAAGAAGAAGACCGACGCGACGGTAATGTTATCGTTTATAAAGCTCGACTTGTCGCAAAAGGTTTTCGACAAGTTCAAGGGATTGACTACGATGAGACCTTCTCACCCGTAGCGATGCTTAAGTCCGTCCGAATCATGTTAGCAATTGCCGATTTTATGATTATGAAATTTGGCAAATGGATGTAAAGACTGCATTCTGAATGGATTTACGGAAGAAGAGTTGTATATGATGCAACCGAAGGTTTTATCGATCCAAAGGAGCTAACAAAGTGTGCAAGCTCCAATGATCCATCTATGGACTGGTGCAAGCATCTCGAGTTGGAATAAACGCTTTGATAGTGTGATCAAAGCATTTGGGTTTGTACAGACTTTTGGAGAAGCTCAGATTTACAAGAAAGTGAGTGGGAGCTCAGTAGCATTTACGATATTATATGTAGATGACATATTGCTGATCGGAAATGATATAGAATTTCTGGAAGCATAAAGGGATACTTGAATAAGAGTTTTTCAATGAAAGACCTCGGTGAAGCTGCTTACATATTGGGCATTAAGATCTATAGAGATAGATCAAGACGCTTAATTGGACTTTCACAAAGCACATACCTTGACAAAATTTTGAAGAAGTTCAAAATGGATCAAGCAAAGAAAGGGTTCTTGCCTGTGTTACAAGGTGTGAAGTTGAGTAAGACTCAATGCCCGACCACCGCAGAAGATAGAGAGAAAATGAAAGATGTTCCTATGCTTCAGCCATAGGCTCTATCATGTATGCAATGTCTGTGTACCAGACCTGATGTGTGCCTTGCTATAAGCCTAGCAGGAGGTACCAAAGTAATCCAGAGTGGATCATCGGACAGCGTCAAGAACATCCCGAAATACCGAAAAGGACTAAGGATATGTTTCTCAGATATGGAGGTGACAAAGAGCTCATCGTAAACGGTTACGTTGATGCAAGCTTTGACACGATCCGACGATTCTAAATCGCAGACCGGATACGTGATTTACACTAAACGGAGGAGCTGTCGGTTGGTGCGTTCTAAACAAAGCGTCAGAAGGGATCTACATGTGAAGCGGAGTACATAGCAGCCGAAGTAGCTAATGAAGGAGTCTGGATGAAGGAGTTCATATCCGATCTAGGTGTCATACCTAGTGCATCGGGTCCAATGAAAATCTTCGTGACAATATCGAGCAATTGCCTTAGCGAAGGAATCCAGATTTCACAAGAGGACCAAGCACATCAAGAGACGCTTCAATTCCATCCGGACTTAGTCCGTGGGAGACATAGAGATTTGCAAGATACATACGGATCTGAATGTTGCAGACCGTGACTAAGCCTCTTCCACGAGCAAAACATGATCAGCACCAAGACTCCATGGGTGTTAGAATCATTACTATGTAATCTAGATTATTGACTCTAGTGCAAGTGGGAGATCAAGGAAATATGCCCTAGAGGCAATAATAAAGTTATTATTTATTTCCTTATTTCATGATAAATGTTTATCATTCATGCTAGAATTGTATTAACCGGAAACATGATACATGTGTGAATGCATAAACAAACAACATGTCACTAGTATGCCTCTACAAGACTAGCTTGTTAATCAAAGATGGTTACGTTTCCTGACCATGAACAAAGAGTTGTTATTTGATTAACAAGGTCACATCATTAGGAGAATGATCTGATTGACATGACCCATTCCATTAGCTTAGCACACGATCGTTTAGTATGTTGCTACTGCTTTTATCCATGACATATACATGTTCCTCGTAACTATGAGATTATGCAACTCCTGCTTACGGAGGAACACTTTGGGTGCTACCAAACATCACAACGTAATCGGGTGATTATAAAGGAGTACTACAGTGTCTCCAAAGGCGATGTTGGGTTGGCGATTTCGAGATTAGGTTTTGTCACTCCGATTGTCGGAGAGGTATCTCTGGGCCCTCTCGGTAATGCACATCATCAAGCCTTGCAAGCACTACAACTAATGAGTTAGTTGTGAGATGATGTATTACGGAACGAGTAAAGAGACTTGCCGTAACGAGATTGAACTAGGTATTGATACCGACGATCGAATCTCGGGCAAGTAACATACCGATGACAAAGGAACAACGTATGTTGTTATGCGGTCCGACCGATAAAGATCTTCGAGAATATGTAGGAACCAATATGGGCATCCAGGTCCCGCTGTTGGTTATTGACCGTGAATAGTTCTAGGTCATGTCTACATTGTTCTCGAACCGTAGGGTCCGCACGCTTAAGGTTTCGATGATGCTTATTATGAGTTTATGTATTTTGATGTACCAAGAAGTTCGAGTCCCGGATGTGATCACGGACATGACGAGGAGTCTCAAATGGTCGAGACATAAAGATTGATATATTGGAAGCCTATGTTTGGAGTTCGAATGGTTCCGGCGAAACAGAATTTATCGGAGTACCGGAGGTTACCGAACCCCGGGGTAAATGGGCCTCGGTGGGCCTCGAGGGAGAAGAGCAGGGCCGCCAGGTGGCGCACGCCCTCTCCCCCAGTCCGAATAGGACAAGGAGGGGGGGGCCCCTCCTCTTCCCCTCCCCCAATCCTATTCCAACTAGGAAGGGGAGTCCTACTCCCTGGGAGTAGGACTCCTCCCGCCTTCTAGCTAGGCCGGCCGGCCTCCCCCTCCCTCCTTTATATACGGGGCAGGGGGCACCTTAGAACACACAAGTTTGATCTACGGATCGTTCCTTAGCCGTGTCGGTGCCCCTCCACCATATTCCACCTCGGTTATACTGTCAAGCTTAGGCGAAGCCTCGCGCCGGTGAAACATCAAGATCGCCACCACGCCGTCGTCTTCGACGAAACTCTCCTCGACACTCGGCTGGATCGAGTACGAGGGACGCCATCGAGCTGTACGTGTGTCAAGAACTCGGGCGCCGAGTAACGGCGCGGGATCGGTCGGATCGCGAGGAGAACGTCGACTACTTCCTCTACGCCAGATCGCTTCGCTTCGGGTCTACAAGGGTATGTAGACAACACTCTCCCCTCTCGTTGCTATACATCACCATGATCTTGAGTGTGCGTAGGAAATTTTTTGAAATTACTACGTTCCCCAACATTTCAATTGTTCATGACTTAAGTAAAACACTAAATAGGGCTTAGCTTCGCTATAGCTTTTCATAGCTTCTGGCCGAGCCATCACTAAATGGCATAACCTGCTATTTAAAACTGATAGGGAATGGCTTAGGGGAGGTGAGTTTCGGGCGATGCAAGGAAATATGGATTGTATACATATGGTTGTACTGCATAATCATGTTGCATTTAAGAGAGAGAAAAACTAAGGTCTTGTTCAGTTAAACCCCCTCCCAAAGGGATTGGAGAGAATTGGATAGAATTTGGGGGGGGGGGATTTTGGCTTGCAGGAGATTTAATCGCCTTCATTCCTTTCAATTCCCTCTTAATTGAACAAGCCCTATAAACACCACGCGGGCCTTCTATGGGGGATTCGGCTTGCCTGCTCCCTCCCCATGCTCCCATCTGTGCTCCCACTTCATCCTATGGCTATCTTTTTTCCTTTTATCTTTCAATCTAATCATCTCCCCCCCTGATTTTAAGGGGGTGGGGCCGGGCCTTATTTTGTTCCAATCAAATTAAGCAACGTACGCGGGAGCACGGATGGGCACACGCGTGGGGAGCAGGCAAGTCTCGTCCTTCTATGGGAGGTTGAGATGCTTCACATATTTCCACATGCCATACATAGCACTTTATCTTCCATCTCATCTATCCTAAAGCTCCACCTCCCTGCCATGGCGACCTCCTTCCTCCTCCGGCCTGACCTCTCAAGTATCGTAAAAACTCACCTGCTGTAACACCCCGGATCCGATGCGCCAGGTGTCCGCCAGTTATTCGCCGTCGTTGCCATGTCATGTGCTTGCGTGTTGCATTTGCCATGTCATCATATGCATTTCATATCATGTCATCATGTGCATTTCATTTTGCATACATGTTCGCCTCATGCATCCGAGCCTTTTCCCGTTGTCCGCTTTTGCAATCCGCACTCCTATGTCCTCCGGTGTTCCTTCTTCCCTCTTTTCGTAAAGGGTATAAAACTTTCTCGAATGGCCCGAGGTTTGCCAAGCGGCCTTGGTATAGCACCGTAGACCGCTTTGCCAAGTTTCGTGCCATTTGGAGCTCGTTTGGTACTCCAACGGTTAACCGGGTAACCGTGAAAGCCTCTT
Organism: Aegilops speltoides; assembly: GCA_021437245.1. Lineage (NCBI taxonomy): Eukaryota > Viridiplantae > Streptophyta > Magnoliopsida > Poales > Poaceae > Aegilops > Aegilops speltoides. The sequence goes on from CM038144.1 coordinate 343,174,616, forward strand.
TTGTTTCAGCCCAACACCCCTTCCAAAGTGGCCCAAAACCCACCAAACTCCTCTCCATGCTCTCGGTCGTTCGATCACGATCGCGTGGCCGAAAATCGCACCTCATTTGGACTCTCCTAGCTCCTCTACCTATAAATATGTGTCCTCCCGAAATTCCCGGTCAAACCCTAATTTTCCTCCGCGCGGCGGACGTGTCCACACCGGCGGACACGCCCAGCCGCCACGTCGCTCCGGCCAATCCGGAGCTGCCACGCCGCCTCCCCTCTCCTCGGCCACTCTGCGCCGCCACGCCACCGCCGCCCGTCAGTCAAATACCACCGCTCATGGGGCCCATCGCGAACCCTCAGAGGTCTCGCCGCCGCCGCCGCCGCCCGCTGGCTGCCTCCTCGCCGCCGCCATCTTCGCTGCTTCTGCCGCCACACAAGGCCGCCCCATGCAGAAGTCGCCGAGCCACATACCGTTACCGCCATAAACCGCCCCACCATCACACGCCGCCGCCTCCCTCTCGCTGCTCGCGCTGCCGCCCGCCCTCACCGCACACGCGTTGCCGCTCCCGCCGCGCCCATACGCCCGCCCGCCCATGGCCAATGGCGACCTCGCCCACGCCATGCGGCCTTCCACGGCGGCGCCCCGCCCGCCGCCGGCCATGGAGCCCAACCGCCCTGATCCGGCGGGATCCGCCGTCCCGTCCATCTCCGGCGACGACTCCGGCGAGCCGCGTTGCCTCAGAATCCGTGCAGAACCGAGGTTGACCCCGATTTCGTCTAAGTCCTTTATTCTGCAATATTTTCATGCATTTTCATTGCATCACATCTCTGCATCCGTAGCTCCGTTTTGGGCGTATAATATGTCAAATTGTTCGCCTCGACGAGTACATCATTTCATTCCATTGCATCATTTGCATTTGAGCTCATCTTGATGCCCGAAATGCTGTTGGAAGAAGGCTTCAGATCGTTAGTTTCAGAATCTTATCAGTTCGAGCTCTTTTGTCATTTTTGCCATGATTTATGTGTGCATCCTATGAGTATGAGCTCTACATGAATGTTGGACTAGGACATGCCATCTTTCCAGAGGTGTTGACCATGTATTTTTGTGAGTTGTGTGCTGAGTGCACCGAGCTTGTAAAGTAGGGTAGTTGCTGTTGATGTTTTCCTGGCAGATTCTGTTATATTTTGATGCCATGTTAACATGCTTCTAGTAATCATTCTATGCATAATCTGGAGATGCTCTATAAACATGTTTTGATATACATGTCATGCTCTGTCCATTCATGCCCTTGTTTGCATTTATATCCTGCTGGAACATGTTCATTTCTTGCTCCAAAGTTTCTTGAAAATGTTTCCTGACAGATTGTTTGCATGAGATTCAATTTTCACGAGGTCGTTGTAGTTGATCCGTGTATGCTATGACCTTGCTATTGCCATGCTTAGCTTCATAAATATGCCTTCTTACTGTTGGTTGCCTTGTCATGCCATGTATTGCTCTGTAGTGAGTGCATCGAGCTCACGAACATGCCATGTTGAATCTGTTTTGCCATGTCCTGATATTTTCACTGTCTGAAATCTGTAACAAAACTTGCTATGTTTACATGGGTGCCATCATTTCTTAGAGTCCTTTTTGGCTTATGGTCAGTAAGGGACTATTGAAATATGCTTTGAGTAGAATCATGTCATGCCTTGCTTTGCTATTATAAGTTCCTGTAGCATGTTGTTTGCTTGCTCTAAACATGCCTTCCTGATGTTAATTCCTGGTATGTTAGTATTTTCACTAAGTCTGTGAACCTGTTATTTTGAGCACTTTCACCATGCTTGTTTGAACATGTTATGATGTGATTTAGCCGTAGCTCAGTGTTCCTCTTTTGTTAAGCTTCTCCTGTAGTTCGTTGCCATATGCTTTGCTTTTATGTTGGGGTGCTGTAGCATAGTTTCGTGTTGCGTGCTAAGTAGCATCGGGCTGTTAAACGCAGATTTGCGTCATTCTTGTTTTGCTTGTCATTTGCAAACCGTGCATCCGATTCCGGTGATCTTTGTATCGATTTCAACCGAAATCGTCTCATCTTTCCAGCGGCATACTTGGTTTGCCAAGTTGATGCCCGGTTCATCATTTTCCTTCCGGAGCATGCATATGCATTGCATATCACATCTCGCATCGCATGTCATGTATTGCATCATATTGCTTGTGCATTGTTCCTTGTTTGATTGTGGTTCCGTTGCTTGTGTTCTTGCTTTGGGTAGAGCCGAGAGCGAGTACGTGAACGAGGAACCCTGTTGAGAACGCCTACGAGGATCATGCCTTCGACAACTCTGAGAACCTTGCAGGCAAGATGACCATACCCTCGAAATCACTACTATCTTTGCTATGCTAGTTTGCTCGCTCTTTTGCTATGCCAATGCTATGATGCCTACCATTTGCTTGTCAGCCTCCCAAATTGCCATGTCAAACCCCTAACCTTTGACACCTTTTCCTATGCAAACCGTTGTTTGGCTATGTTACCGCTTTGCTCAAATTTCTCTTATAGCGTTGCTAGTTGCGGTGAAGTTGAAGATTTCTCCATGGTGGGCAGGGGTTTATGTTGGGATATCACAATATATCTTATTTAATTAATGCATCTATATACTTGGTAAAGGGTGGAAGGCTCGGCCTTATGCCCGTGTTTTGTTCCACTCTTGCCGCCCTAGTTTCCGCCATACCGTGTTATGTTCCCGGATTTTATGCTCCTTACGCTGTCGGGTGATTTATGGGACCCCCGACAGTTCGCTTTGAATAAAACTTGTCCAAAGAAGGCCCAACAATGACTTTTACCATTTGCCTCACCACCACCTACTTTTTCCCTTGGGAGTCGCTCTCTCAAGGGTCATCTTTATTTCAGCCCCCCCGGGCCAGTGCTTGTCTAAGTGTTGGTCCGAACCGAGCCACTCAAGGGCCACCTCGTGGCAACTCGAGGGCTGGTTTTACTCAGAGTTTGTCTCATCCGGTGTTGCCACGAGAACGAGATATGTGCAGCTCCTATCGGGATTGTCGGCGCATCGGGCGGTCTTGCTGGTCTTGTTTTACCATTGTCGAAATGTCTTGATGTACCGGATTCCGAGACCGATCGGGTCTTCTGGGTGAAGGTCTATTCCTTCGATGATCGCGAGAGCTTGTCATGGGCTGTTGGGACACCCTGCAGGTATAAACTTTCGAGAGCCGTGCCCGCGGTTATGTGGCAGATGGGAATTTGTTAATGTCCGGTTGTAGAAAACCTGAAGTTGACCTTAATTAAAATACATCAACCGTGTGTGTTACCGTGATGGTCTCTTTCCGTGGAGTCCGGAAGTGAACACGGTGTTGGAGTTATGCTTGACGATGTTGCTATAGGATCACTTCTTGATCATACTTTTGACGACCGTGCTTTGCCTTCTCTTCTCGCTCTCATTTGCGCTTTGTTAGCCTCCGTATATGCTAGTCGCTGCTGCAGCTCCACCTCATGCCTTTACCTTACCCATAAGCTTAAATAGTCTTGATCTCGGGTGTGAGATTGCTGAGTCCTCGTGACTCACCGGATACTTCAAAACCAGTTTGCGGTGCCTATGTTGCGAAAGCGATGACGCTACCAGCTCAAGGAGGAGCTCGATGAAGATCTTGCCCTTTGTGTTGTTTCGTTCTAGTTGATCAGTAGTGGAGCCCAGTTGGGGTCGATCAGGGTCCTTTGTCGCATTTGGGGTTCTTCTTTTATTTTGGTTCCGTAGTCGGACCTTGATTGTATCTGGATGATGTAATGCTTTATTCATGTAATTGTGTGAAGTGGCGTTTGTAAGCCAACTATGTATCTCTTTCCCTTATGTAATACATGGGTTGTGTGAAGATTACCTCATTTGCGACATTGCTTTCAATGCGGTTATGCCTCTAAGTCGTGCTTCGACGTGGGAGATATAGCCGCATCGAGGGCGCTAGTTGGTAATCGAGCCATCCCGACCTTAGGAGCCCCACCGCTTGATCGTTTTTAGTGGCCGAGTTGTGTCTAGAAAAAATGTTTTGAGTCATTCAGGATTATATATATCGGAGAGTTAGGAATTCTTTTACTCCCCAGTCCCCCTCGACCTTCTGGTGAGGTATCCTGACGTAGAGTTTTGACTCTTCTCTTCTCAAATTTCACTAATTTTTTTTTAGGATCACGCTGGTATCTTAGAATCGTTCGATGGTTTTATGATGACAACATTGTCTTGGTGCCTCCCGACATTTAGGGGTTGTGGCGGTGTCCCGGGAGTTGAGCTCCGAGGTGTTGTCGCCATAATTTTATCGCTGCAGTTCTCGAATACCGAGTTTAGTACGCCGACATCGAAAATCTCTTTTATGCGCTTGTTGGTGAGATAACCCCGCTAACCCAATCTCGAGGTGAGTACGGAGTATTGCCATGACTCGATAACGGATGCTTTTCAAGGTTGAGGTAGACGATTTCAAGGTTTCTTGGTTATGTGTTGACGGATGGATACAATGGATGTAGGGATTGTTAGTTTGTGTGAGATATATTGCTCCCTCAGATCCCCAACACCGATTGCATAACCGTAAAGTTTCGGAGTTTCATAGGTGGGAATTCAAGTAGCTCTTAGGATATCTTTCCGACGGATGTATGATATGAAATTGGGGTTCGACGCCTAGTGGTCCGCCTATTCACGGTTGGTTTTACAAATGGTCTCGTTGTGTCTTAAAGAGTCCTTGGCTATGCCGACTGGGGGCGCTTCAGATGTCATGTGCACTTGCCTTGTACATGATGGTGCTGTACGATTGAGCCCGTAGGCCCCACCACGAAAACTTGGACGAAATCTCTATCATATGTTTGTTCCGGCTTATTCTGCAAGCCAGTCCTTTGTTTTTGTTTTGAGTTGTGGTATTCGAGTTGCTTCAATGTCAAGTGTTGATTCCATACCTTTCCGAAATGGTGTTCTCGTACTCCGATGTGAATACCAATCCTTCTTGATCATTGAGGTTGTCATGTTAATTCTTTTCCTACCGGCGTGCTTCTCTTCAAGTGGATCCGATCATTCTCCCCATCCGCAAGATCATTTCTAAGTTTTCTCAACGGTGTTTGTTTCATCTGTCTCCAAGTTGCCTTTGTTTTTTCCCGCCCACCCACCCTTTTTCCTCAAGGACAGATTTCTTAACCAAGTATCCATTTATTCATGTGAAGTCTCTTCATTCTTTTCAATCAACGTTCTTACCCGGTGGTTCTCAAGAAGATGTTCTACTAGTTCGTCATTCCTCATTCTTTTCTCTTCTCCGGTGGATTCAAGTCAAGTTTTGTTGATCATACCTTTTTCCTCATTTCAATGTCTTTTCTTGCCGGTGCATTTCATAATCGTTCACCTCTCTCTATTCTTATCCGGAGAGCTCAAGATATCTCAAAGATTCGTGTTTCCACTCTGCATTCTTCAAGCTCTTTCGAGATTGGTATCTCATTCAAGTCTTTTAATTCAACCGGTGCAACATCTCTTTTAAATCTTTTCAACGGTGTGTTCTTTTGAGTGGGCCCTAACCCACAGGTCTTTTCCCAGGATCTTACCAGACTCTTCTAGTTTCCTAGAGCTATCCTAAATTCTTCTCCAAGTTTGACGTAAGAATGAGTTTTCATCAGTCACATGCTTTTCTCCAAGATCTTTCAAATTCTTTTCTTAGTTGGCTCAACCTCTTCGCTTTTGATTCTTCCGGTGTGCCTCAATAATTCTTGGTGGTGTTTCTCGTTGTCATTCTCATCATTTGAAGACCGAAGAAGGATTTCTCTTAAATCTTGTTCCATTCTCTTGAATATTCATGGTAGCTTGATGCCATCCTCTCATAATTGCTTTCGATTGAGTCAATTCTTTTCTTACCATCCGGAGCATTTCTTGAGTTGTTTCCATTTCTTTCCTCCGAAGGCCATCATGTCATAATTCTTCATTCTCAGCGTGTAGCTATCATTCTCCAAATCTTATCGGTGAATCGCTCAAATATCCTCTAATCAGTTCATGTTCTCTTCGTTCTCATGTATCTAAAATCCCCTCAAATATCTTCATTCGTTTTTCAATTCTTCCCGGTGAATCATGCCTTTGCTACATCCATTCTCAGTTCTTACGGTGGTTCGTTCAAGATTTCACCTCTTTCGTTATCATTTAATTCATTTGTTGTTTCCAATCCTACCGGTGGTTCGTTGAAGACCTTCCCAAGTTTACGCCATATCTCTTTTAATCCTTTCTACGAGAATAAGTAGTATGCCAAATCCGTTGATTGTCATCAATTTAATTTCATGAAGGATAAACATACAATGAATCTTATTCTTATTTCCTCGAGGTGATTCAATTCTTTTCTTCCGGAGATTTTTCATGATGAATAAATTCTTGGTTTCTGGTTGTTCATCTTTCTTCCGGAGTTCCAAGTTTTCCGCTTTATATCGTCCTGAAGCTCCATCTAAATCATTGCAAGGCTTCACCTTGTGTTTTCAACTTCTCTCTCTTTTCATCATCCTTCTATGACCCAAGTTCTTCATTTGTCCTTCCGGTGAAATAAGTTTCTCGTCTCCTTGTTGATATCAATCCAATCATTTGTTTCCGTTGGTGACAGAAGTTGTCATTTTCTTCTCCATTCTTCTATTCCAATGATCTATCTTCTATTCTTTTGTTTCGGAGGCATTGTGATGTTGTGCTCTTCAATCATCATCTTGAATTGCGAGGTCGTGTTCTTTTCGTGCTTATCCATTTAACCGGAGTGTTGTATCATCTCTTCAATATCTTTTCACCTCATTAAGTTTTCTTCTCTTTTCTACCGGATTGTTTGAAATCTCGTTCATCTCTGTTGTACCCTTTCTTTTAAATTGCTCAACCTCTCAAGGTTCGTGGTTTCACTCGTTTGCCGAAGAAGCAACTTAGTTTTACCTCTTCTCGTCCTCTTCCGTTTCTCTCCGGTGCCATTCTAGATCTCGGGACGAGATCCTCTCGTAGTGGTGGAGTGTTGTAACACCCCGGATCCGATGCGCCAGGTGTCCGCCAGTTATTCGCCGTCGTTGCCATGTCATGTGCTTGCGTGTTGCATTTGCCATGTCATCATATGCATTTCATATCATGTCATCATGTGCATTTCATTTTGCATACATGTTCGCCTCATGCATCCGAGCCTTTTCCCGTTGTCCGCTTTTGCAATCCGGCACTCCTATGTCCTCCGGTGTTCCCTTCTTCCTCTTTTCGTAATGCGGGTATAAAACTTTCTCGGAATGGCCGAGGTTTGCCAAGCGGCCTTGGTATAGCACCGTGAACCGCTTTGTCAAGTTTCGTGCCATTTGGAGCTCGTTTGGTACTCCAACGGTTAACCGGGTAACCGTGAAAGCCTCTTTTGTTTCAGCCCAACACCCCTTCCAAAGTGGCCCAAAACCCACCAAACTCCTCTCCATGCTCTCGGTCGTTCGATCACGATCGCGTGGCCGAAAATCGCACCTCATTTGGACTCTCCTAGCTCCCTCTACCTATAAATATGTGTCCCTCCCGAAATTCCCGCAGTCCAAACCCTAATTTTCCCTCGCGCGCGCGGACGTATCCACACCGCCGGACACGCCCAGCCGCCACGTCGCTCCGGCCAATCCGGGGCTGCCACGCCGCCTCCCTCCTCCTCGGCCACTCTGCGCCCACGCCGTCGCGCCGCGCCCGTCCAGCCAAGCCGCCCGAAGCCCATGGGGCCTATCAGCGGGTTCACAGAGCCCGATCGGCCGCCGCGCCGCCGCCGCTTCGCCTTGGCGCTGCCTCGCCGCCGCTGCTGTCTGCCGCTTGCTTCTGCCGGACGCCGTACACCGCCATGTAGTCCACGCGCCGTTACCGCCGCCACGCCGCATGCGCCCGCGCTCCTCGCGCCCCCCTCCTCGCCGCTTCGCCGCCCGGCTCCTGCCCATTGCCGCTTGCCTCCCTCGCCCATGCGCCCGTCGCTCCCGGCCATGCCGCGCGCCGCCCATGCCAGCGGCGGCGACCTCGCCAAGCCTGCTTCCTGGCCTTCCGCCGGCGCCGACCCGCCGCCGCCGCCATGGAGCCCGGCCGCCCTGGATCCGGCGGGATCCGCCGTCCCCGTCCATCTCCGGCGACGACTCCGGCGAGCCGCGTTGCCTCGTAATCCGTGCAGAACCGAGGTTGACCCCGATTTCGTCTAAGTCCTTTATTCTGCAATATTTTCATGCATTTTCATTGCATCACATCTCTGCATCCGTAGCTCCGTTTTGGGCGTATAATATGTCAAATTGTTCGTCTCGACGAGTACATCATTTCATTCCATTGCATCATTTGCATTTGAGCTCATCTTGATGCCCGAAATGCTGTTGGAAGAAGGCTTCAGATCGTTAGTTTCAGAATCTTATCAGTTCGAGCTCTTTTGTCATTTTTGCCATGATTTATGTGTGCATCCTATGAGTATGAGCTCTACATGAATGTTGGACTAGGACATGCCATCTTTCCAGAGGTGTTGACCATGTATTTTTGTGAGTTGTGTGCTGAGTGCACCGAGCTTGTAAAGTAGGGTAGTTGCTGTTGATGTTTTCCTGGCAGATTCTGTTATATTTTGATGCCATGTTAACATGCTTCTAGTAATCATTCTATGCATAATCTGGAGATGCTCTATAAACATGTTTTGATATACATGTCATGCTCTGTCCATTCATGCCCTTGTTTGCATTTATATCCTGCTGGAACATGTTCATTTCTTGCTCCAAAGTTTCTTGAAAATGTTTCCTGACAGATTGTTTGCATGAGATTCAATTTTCACGAGGTCGTTGTAGTTGATCCGTGTATGCTATGACCTTGCTCTTGCCATGCTTAGCTTCATAAATATGCCTTCTTACTGTTGGTTGCCTTGTCATGCCATGTATTGCTCTGTAGTGAGTGCATCGAGCTCACGAACATGCCATGTTGAATCTGTTTTTGCCATGTCCTGATATTTTCACTGTCTGAAATCTGTAACAAAACTTGCTATGTTTACATGGGTGCCATCATTTCTTAGAGTCCTTTTTGGCTTATGGTCAGTAAGGGACTATTGAAATATGCTTTGAGTAGAATCATGTCATGCCTTGCTTTGCTATTATAAGTTCCTGTAGCATGTTGTTTGCTTGCTCTAAACATGCCTTCCTGATGTTAATTCCTGGTATGTTAGTATTTTCACTAAGTCTGTGAACCTGTTATTTTGAGCACTTTCACCATGCTTGTTTGAACATGTTATGATGTGATTTAGCCGTAGCTCAGTGTTCCTCTTTTGTTAAGCTTCTCCTGTAGTTCGTTTCCATATGCTTTGCTTTTATGTTGGGGTGCTGTAGCATAGTTTCGTGTTGCGTGCTAAGTAGCATCGGGCTGTTAAACGCAGATTTGCGTCATTCTTGTTTTGCTTGTCATTTGCAAACCGTGCATCCGATTCCGGTGATCTTTGTATCGATTTCAACCGAAATCGTCTCATCTTTCCAGCGGCATACTTGGTTTGCCAAGTTGATGCCCGGTTCATCATTTTCCTTCCGGAGCATGCATATGCATTGCATATCACATCTCGCATCGCATGTCATGTATTGCATCATATTGCTTGTGCATTGTTCCTTGTTTGATTGTGGTTCCGTTGCTTGTGTTCTTGCTTTGGGTAGAGCCGAGAGACGAGTACGTGAACGAGGAACCTGTTGAGAACGCCTACGAGGATCATGCCTTCGACAACTCTGAGAACCTTGCAGGCAAGATGACCATACCCTCGAAATCACTACTATCTTTGCTATGCTAGTTTGCTCGCTCTTTTGCTATGCCAATGCTATGATGCCTACCATTTGCTTGTCAGCCTCCCAAATTGCCATGTCAAACCCCTAACCTTTGACACCTTTTCCTATGCAAACCGTTGTTTGGCTATGTTACCGCTTTGCTCAGCCCCTCTTATAGCGTTGCTAGTTGCAGGTGAAGTTGAAGATTTCTCCATGGTGGACAGGGTTTATGTTGGGATATCACAATATATCTTATTTAATTAATGCATCTATATACTTGGTAAAGGGTGGAAGGCTCGGCCTTATGCCTGGTGTTTTGTTCCACTCTTGCCGCCCTAGTTTCCGTCATACCGGTGTTATGTTCCCGGATTTTGCGTTCCTTACGCGGTCGGGTGATTTATGGGACCCCCCTGACAGTTCGCTTTGAATAAAACTTGTCCAGCAAGGCCCAACAATGACTTTTACCATTTGCCTCACCACCACCTACTTTTTCCCTTGGGAGTCGCTCTCTCAAGGGTCATCTTTATTTCAGCCCCCCCGGGCCAGTGCTTGTCTAAGTGTTGGTCCGAACCGAGCCGCTCATGGGCCACCTCGTGGCAACTCGAGGGCTGGTTTTACTCAGTAGCTGTCTCATCCGGTGTTGCCACGAGAACGAGATATGTGCAGCTCCTATCGGGATTGTCGGCGATCGGGCGGTCTTGCTGGTCTTGTTTTACCATTGTCGAAATGTCTTGATGTACCGGATTCCGAGACTGATCGGGTCTTCCGGGTGAAGGTCTATTCTTCGATGATCGCGAGAGCTTGTCATGGGCTAAGTTGGGACACCCTGCAGGTATAAACTTTCGAGAGCCGTGCCCGCGGTTATGTGGCAGATGGGAATTTGTTAATGTCCGGTTGTAGAAAACCTGAAGTTGACCTTAATTAAAATACATCAACCGTGTGTGTTACCGTGATGGTCTCTTTCCGTGGAGTCCGGAAGTGAACACGGTGTTGGAGTTATGCTTGACGCATGTTGCTATAGGATCACTTCTTGATCATACTTTTGACGACCGTGCTTTGCCTTCTCTTCTCGCTCTCATTTGCGTTTGTTAGCCTCCGTATATGCTAGTCGCTTGCTGCAGCTCCACCTCATGCCTTTACCTTACCCATAAGCTTAAATAGTCTTGATCTCGCGGGTGTGAGATTGCTGAGTCCTCGTGACTCACCAGATACTTCCAAAACCAGTTTGCAGGTGCCTATGTTGCCGAGCAGATGACGCTACCCAGCTCAAGGAGGAGCTCGATGAAGATCTTGCCCTTTGTGTTGTTTCGTTCTAGTTGATCAGTAGTGGAGCCCAGTTGGGGTCGATCAGGGTCCTTTGTCGCATTTGGGGTTCTTCTTTTATTTTGGTTCCGTAGTCGGACCTTGATTGTATCTGGGTGATGTAATGCTTTATTCATGTAATTGTGTGAAGTGGCGTTTGTAAGCCAACTATGTATCTCTTTCCCTTATGTAATACATGGGTTGTGTGAAGATTACCTCATTTGCGACATTGCTTTCAATGCGGTTATGCCTCTAAGTCGTGCTTCGACACGTGGGAGATATAGCCGCATCGAGGGCGTTACACCTGCACCAACTTCGTCTTATGGAGAGCCCAAGTGACATCACAGATTAGAGTTGTGGGCATGTACGCCTTCCCCGAGCCAGACAAAACCATCACCATAAAGAAATTTGAGGGCAAGGATCAGATCATTGTGAATCCTGCACACACGGTTTGGATGAGAGAGGATCAGCAGGTGTTTGCATATCTCCTTGATAACTGTCCAGGGAGGTGCTTGTCCAAGTCGCCTCTGATGAGCAATCCCACACACTATGGGCTACTGTGGTGAGCATGTTCTCTTCTCAGTCCAGATCCTGCGTCAAGAACATCATATGAACCTCAGCAACGCTTAGAAGGGATCCCAAACTGCTGGTGCATACTTTGGGTACATGAGGTCCCTAGTTGATGAACTAGCAGCCGCCGACAAACCCATCTCAGATGACAGGCCGATCTCCTTCATCATTGGTGAGTTGGACATGGACTATCCGTCCATCATGTCTACCCTCGATGTCCGCACCGATCCCCTCTCCATCGATGATCTCTTCAGTATGGTGGCCAACTTTGATCAATGTGTGGAGATGTTCCCTGGGTTTGGTGCCGGCGCCTTCAAATCCTCCACCAACGGTGCCGCATGGGGTTGCAACAGCCCTCCTAAATCCTACTGTGGTATGCCCAAAACACTAGCAGTGGCGGGCCTCGTGGTGGCGGCAGCAGTGGTGGCGGCAGCTACCACCACAACAACAGTGGAGGCGGAACTACAACAATGCCAACGCAACCTAAGGGTTCCATACTACTCCAACAACAAGGGGCATCAAGGTGGAGGTGGTGGCAATTTCCAAGGGTATGAAGAATATGAAAATAAATGTCACATTTGCAAAAAAGACTAATCATATAGCCAAGGAATGTCATTGGCGTTATGTCGAAGGCAACTCCCAAAGGAAGAGAATTGCAGCTGCAACAGACACATCATATGGTGTGCATACAAATTGCTACGCCGGTAGTGGAGCTATCAATCACATCACCAACAAGCTTGAGAAGGTGACCGTGCAAGAGAAATATCATGGCCATGACCAAGTCCACAATGCAAATGGTAAAGGTACGAGGATAAGTCATGTTAGTCATTCAATTATCAAAACCCTCATCGAAATATTCATCTCAAAAATATTTTCCATGTTCCTGATACTTCCAAAGATCTTCTTTCTGTTCATCGCATTGCTATTGACAACATCTTTTTAGAATTTCATCATATATCTTTGTGATCAAGGACTAGGTCACGAAGAAAATTCTCTATCGAGGTAGATGTGTGCGAGGGATATATCTGTTGATTCCTCGATTTAGAAGCTTCAATAAAAAAGTGTGCGGTGTCGTCAAACTTTCATCGGATAGGCAGCATGAACTCTTAGGTCATCTGTCTTTTTTTATTGTTCAACAAGTGCTTAGTGACACAGCGAAATCCAGTAGATCTCAGGTAGGGGGTCCCAAGCTGGTACTCTTGACTAGATGGTAACAGGATGAAGAAGAGACAATATTTACCTAGGTTCAGGCCCTCTCAAAGAGGTAAAACCTTAGGTCCTGCTTGTATTATATTGATTGTGGATGGCGTACAAAGTACATGTTGATCTACCTCAAGATCGTATGTGTTAATGAATCTACCTCTACGGTCCAAACCCCACGGCTTATATAGACACCGGGGGTACCTAGGGTTCCACCTAGGTCGGTTACATCTAAGGATAAACATGCCGAGGATTATATCGTGTTGAGTATGCGTCAAGTCTTTGAAAGATTCCACCTTGAGTACACCGTGGGGCCTGGAAAGTGTGGCCCACTGGTTGGTAGTTTGGGGTCTTCGGCCCAGCCCATGCTTGGAGGACGACGTGGTTAGCACCCCCTATGTAGGACACAATCATTTAGTCATAATCAACTCCCATGTGTTGGTGAGCGTAGTCTTGATACTATTTGTGCTTCTTGTCGAAGAGCAAAATCTCATCAATTACCATATCCTGTTCTCACTAGTGTTTCTATCAAACCATCAATTATCGCCACCCAATCTGATTGGGGAGGCGAATACGAGTAATTGGACTCCTCCTTCCAAAAGCTAGACATTTCTCATCATGTATCACCCCCACACACCAACCGAATGGTTCTACGGAATGCAAACATAGGCACATTGTTGAAGTAGGATTAGCTCTCTTAGTCGGTGCTTTCATGCCTCACAAGTTTTTGGATAAATCTTCCTAACTGCCCATCACATCAACATGGTACCTAATCATGTCATCAGTAATGAAGCCCAATGGAATGGTTACTTCACACTAAACCAGATTACAATTCCTTTGTGTGTTTGGATGTGCATGTTGGCCAAACCTTCGCCCCTACAATAATCATAGACTCATGTTTCGCTCAAAACAATGTGTTTTTCTTGGCTATAATGCACAATGTCGGTGTCAAAACCGGCGGATCTCGGGTAGGGGGTCCCGAACTGTGCGTCTAGGCGGATGGTAGCAGGAGACAAGGGACACGATGTTTTTACCCAGGTTCGGGCCCTCTCGATGGAGGTAAAACCCTACTCCTTCTTGATTGATATTGATGATATGGGTAGTACAAGAGTGGATCTACCACGAGATCAAGGAGGCTAAGCCCTAGAAGCTAGCCTATGGTATGATTGTTGTAATGATTGTTGTGTCCTACGGACTAAAACCCTCCGGTTTATATAGACACCGGAGAGGGCTAGGGTTACACAGAGTTGGTTACAATGCTAGGAGATCTACATATCCGTATCGCCAAGCTTGCCTTCCACGCCAAGGAAAGTCCCATCCGGACACGGGACAGAGTCTTCAATCTTGTATCTTCGTAGTCATGGAGTCCGGCGGACGCTAATAGTCCGGCTGTCCGGACACCCCCTAGTCCAGGACTCCCTCAGTAGCCCCTGAACCTGGCTTCAATGACGATGAGTCCGGCGCGCATAATGTTCGGCATTGCAAGGCGGGTTCCTCCTCCGAATAATCCATAGAAGATTGTGAACACCAGGATAGTGTCTGGCTCTGCAAAATAATTTCCACATTCCACCGTAGAGAGAATAATATGTACACAAGTTCAATCTGCTGACGTATTTTGCGGCATGACGTCACACCACTACCAAGCCTTTACTCGAATCATTTTTTATTATACCACCTCAGCGCGTTTAGCGAAGTGGTTTCCTTGGCACGTCTTGTCGAAGCAGAGATTGTGTTCCCCTTATTCCGGGATTCTCATCAATACGGACGTGGGTAACCCAACCGCGCCATTGATGGTGGCGCTTGGGAGATAAGCGAGTTTTACCAGGCCGGTGGGGACGTATAGTCTTCGTCCGCCTATATATAAGGGGATAAGGATCCGCCTTTTTACCTACGCCTTCTTCCTCCTTTGCTTATCCATCTCCGTGCACTCGAGCTCCAGCGCCCAAGTTCGCGCATCTCGTCTCAACCTTCTCCGACCATGTCCGGAGCGGGAGGTAAATGGTTGGCCTCCACCGTTAAGGAGGAGCACATCGCCAAATCGTGCAGCGCCGGATACCTTTCCGGCGACATCACAGACCGGCTGCCCGACAAGGGGCAGCTCATCCCCACCCCCAGGCCCCATGAGAGGGTCGATTTCTCCCCACTTCCTCCGCTGGATCGGGCTTTCCACTTCACCCCTTTGTCCGGGGCTCATGTTCTACTACGGCCTGGATTTCCATGATCTGGCGCCGAACTTCATCCTTAACATCTCGGCGTTCATCGTCGTGTGCGAGGCCTTCCTCTGCATCCCGCCCCACTTCGGCTTGTGGCTCAAGACCTTCAATGTCAAGTCAAGGTAGTGAAGGGCACGCAGCGGAGTCGGAGGCGCCATGTTGGGCAAGATGCCCAACATCCTCTGTTTCAAGGGGCCTTCATGGAGTCCGCTAAGGGGTGGCGATCGGGGTGGTTCTACATCACCGAGCCAGCGACCCTCGTGGGCGGCGGCCCCGAGTTCAGATCTGGTATCCTGTGCAGCTCACCTCCACGGAAAGAGAAGGGCTTGCTATGGGGTAGTTCAAGGAGCCGACGGACTCCAAGCTGTATCCGTAAGCTGGTGAACAAGAAGCTCAGGCTTGTTAATGTGGTCCAAGTCATGCTCGTCCGCCGGATTCTCCCATGCCAAGAACAGGCATTCAACCTGTGGGAGTTTGATCCGGCACAGCACCAGGCGTTGAGCGGGCTCTTCGACACGACGTATGAAGGCACCTGGAGGGTGCTGTTTAAGGGCGCCAAAGCCCCCGCATCCGCGACGGAAGATCGCGGATTTCACTCGCAGCGTCCAGCTGACTAGGTAAGTGATTCTACCCCTTTACGGGACACTTGTTGTTAATAGTTTGATCCTAAGCGGGTTTCAATCTTCCTTTTCCTTTGACAGGACTGGATGAAGAAGGCCGAGCAGCTCATCTGCCCGGCTCCCATGCCAGAGAACCCAGTGGACGCCCGTCTAGCGGGGCTGCTGGTTCCGGCACCACATGTCGTGCCGGAGAAGAAGGCCAAGAAGGTGGCCACGGGTACTCGAAAGAGTTCCGGTTTTCAGGTGTCCGACGACTCCGAGGTGGATTCCTCCCCCGAAGAAGAGGAGGAGGAAGAAGACTCTCTCCCAGAAGAGGGAGGGAGAAAGAGGAAGGCCTCCCCAACAGGGGAGGCCGAAGGGTCCAAGAGGGGAAGAACTATTCCCCCGGACAGTTCCGCCAACGCCAACGTTGGCGAAGAAGAGTGGCCCTCGAGGGCCAGGCCTCCGGCAAGATCGTAAGTATCCTGATTCTGTAATTTCTTTTGTGTCACATAGTGTCCTTCTAATGCCGCATACTGCCTGCAGTCCGACCGACGATGATCTCCCCGCTTCGTCGAGCGGGTCGTTGGCTCCGTCGGATGTGGATTCCATTCTGACTGCCTCCACCCCTCGCGCCGCCGAGGACGCCGAGGTGGGATCCCAGACCCATCAGGAGGAGGCTCCGGAGGTGCCGCAAGGCAGCCTCCCGGACTTTGCGCCGGACTCCACACCGGAACCCGCAGTGGTTCCGGAGTCCGGCAGGAGGCCCCTTCGCAAGAAGGGCAAGACCGTGACGCCGGCGGCCACCGTCCAACCGGAGGCGCCGGACAACTTGTTGGAGGCACTCAAAGGCGCTTCCATCGAGGAAGAACACCGCACTATCATGAGTGCGGTGATTCAGAAGGTTCAGCTCGCCAAGAGCGGGCTGACCGAAGCCTGCAGCAGCCTTCTAACAGGCTTTAAGGTAAGAAGTTAAAATTATGTAATGTAATACCGCATAGACAAGAGCCTCGATGCTCGGTTCGTGTTCGGAAAGAAAAGCCGGACCGAGGATCTAAAAAGATATACAGGGGTTGCTAAAATTATGTCAATATGGGTTTGCAGGCTGCGCTGCGACCTCTCTTTGACCGATTATGGAGGTCGGTGCTTTGAAGCAGACCTCGAGCGGTCCGAGCAAGAGCTCGGCCGTGCCAAGAAGCAGCTCGAGGACAAAGAAGGTGAGTAACACCACTTTGAATAGTTACCTTACAGAAAAGGATTTAGGTTGCAACAAAAATAACAAGGATAACGTGGGTACTGCAGGGGCCACGAACAAGGTGGCAACCCTAAAGGAGGCTGTGTCCGTGGCCGAACACAATGCGGCTGCGGAACAGGCAGAGCGAGAGAAGCAGGAGCCGCGGGTGGCGGAAGTGCGGCAAGAGCTCCAGGCTCTCATGGAAAAGCATGAGAGTTTGGAGCACGACTCAAAGACTCGAGAGTCCGAGCTTGCCTCGGCTCTCGAAAGTGCCAAAGCAAGCATGTTAATGTAAACTACCTGACACTTACCCGAATTCGGAGCTCTCTAGGGGCGTTTGCAGATCTGCCTCGCAGTGTATCCGATGCCGCCGCATTCTACCGTGGTGAGGAGGGGAGCTCAACGGAGAAGGTCTTCTGGTCTTAGTACGCTGAGGCCGGCCTTCCGGTGCCCCCTAGCGACCAGCTGAAGCAGTTGGTCGAGCTCCACAAGGTAGCCGAGCAGGCCATGAAGGGCCTCATAGTCCGGCTGTGGCCTGGAGAGGCCATGCCTGGGAGCTACTTCGGCCTCGTGCGGCGGTTGGTGGATGCGTGCCCCTGGGTGGAGGTCATCAAGCGCTCCGCCTGTATTGAAGGCGCTCGTCGGGCCCTTGCCCGCGCAAAGGTGCACAGGGGCAGGTTGGATGCGGAGAGGCTTATCACTGACGCGCCGCCAGCGGGCAAGGAGTATCGACGCCGAGATGTACTATAAGACTGTCTGAAGGGTGCCCGCAAGATTGTGGATGAGTGCCCCGAGATGTAATTATTGAGTAGACTCGCTATGTATTATCCTCGCGCGCTGAAAACTTTGTTCATATGCGCTAAGCAACGCTTGTTTGATTTAAAATATTACCTTCAGGCGGCCGCTCATAAAATCTCGAGATGGCAAGTCGTCGGCTTTAGCCCCCAAGCCACGAAAGTGGGGGTGTTCGGGATAAACTTGAGCACTCTTGTTCCCATTCTTGGGTCCATCTAGGAGGCGCCAACACAACGAACAAGGCAACTGGACTTATAATGCTTGAACACTCTCACTTAGCCATAGAATTCTATAATTTTAAATTTCGGCGAAGCCCCTAGTATTCGGAAGACCGAGTTCAGGGCGCTATCCACGCCTTGGCCGGACATTATCCGGTTCTTGGCTTGAAGCGACATAAGTCTTTAAGGACTCGAAAAGACTTCTCGAACAGCGACCAGTCTCTCGCCTTATCATGACAGTCAGTTTTAGCTTTCTCCACTAAGGCGCTCGCCCAACTCAACCGGGGCGCAATCGCAGTGGTTCTCCCAGTGCCACCTTAGCCGATAGAACGGAACGTAAGGCACCAAAACGTGGGAGCCGGGCAAACCCAACTATTGACCCAAGACATGATTCAGAGCCGATTCATATAATGCTATAAGTTCGGGGTGCTGCACTTGTGAAAGTGTTCGGACTTATCACACCATAATGCGGGGAACATAAGCCCTTGGTGTATTCGGCCGTACCAAAATATACGGGTGCAAGATGTCATTAGTGAACATACATGTAAAGTAATGCAATTACAGGCAAAAAGTGCTGCATTATTTATTCAAGGAATTCTGCTATGAGTGCGGAATGATGCAAATAGTGCGGTAAGCAAGGGATTGGACTAAATAAACATGTCCCCCTCCAGGGGTGGGCTGTGGACTGGTGTATATAATCAATTTAATGCTCGTAATGGAGACCACCTGAGTGTTCGTCGCGGCCTTTTTCCCTCCCTGGCTGTTGCATCGTGAGTTCGGCGGGTTCGCCGCCGGACAGGGCCTCTGGTGAATGGAGTCCTGTGTATACAAAAAAGGAAAATAAAAAATAAAAAAGAGCGACACCCTTGTGAGCCCCTGGTGTGGTCGAGCCGCACTCTGGGTCTGTTGTGGTCGTGCCCCTCCCCCTAGGCCCATGGTATCTCCAGAGCGTAATGATGTACGCGGAGGGTTGGTCTTGCAATCATGCGAGGGCCGGGTTAGCCGCATTGCTCTGCGATGCTCTCAACGTGCTGTGGTCTTGGTTGATGTTGCTCCGGCGCGTTTGGCGTGTCCGCCGCTTAACGGCCGGACTCAAAATTGCCTTAGAAGGCTGCTCTATACTTCGCCGCGAGAGCCGCCAGATGTTCCTCCGCTCGGGAGCGCCCCGTATTTCCGCTGACCGTGATGACTCCACGAGGGCCCGCATCTTGAGCTTGAGGTATGCGTAATGCGGCACGCGCTGAACTTTGCGAACACGGTTCGTCCGAAAGCAGAGCGTGATAGCCGCTGCAGAACGGGACAATGTCAAGATTAACTCTCGCTCGAAATTATCCGGGATCCAAGACCACTTCGCAGGATGAGCCTGCATAATTGGCCTCAACACCTGGTATGACGCTTTGAAGGTCGTCTTTGTAGGTTTAATCTTGAGGATCTATGCCCATCTTGCGCGACCGTATCCCGATAAAGCAGGTTCAGCTCGCCGCCGCCCATCAGGACTCTCGTGAGGTGAAATCCATCGACGATTGGGTCTAAAACCAATGCGGTGAATCCGCCATGGCGGATACGGGTCGGATGGTCTCTTCGATCGAAAGTGATCGGGCAAGAGGACCATGGATTGAACTTAGGGGCGACTGGCTCCGTCGCATATACGTCCCTTAGTGCACGCTTCCGCTCCCTCTTGGGTATATGGGTTGCGTATATCATGTTTACCGTCTGCACTTGTGAGGGGAAACCCTTCTGTCCTCTACTGTTCGGCGGCCGGGTCTCTTCCTCGTCGTCGCTGTGCAGCCCCTTGTCGTTGTTTTCAGCTATTAACTTGCCTGCCTGTTTAAATACGCAACAATCTCTGTTGGTGTGGTTAGCTGGCTTTTCAGGGGTGCCATGTATCTGGCATGAGCGGTCGAGTATTCGGTCCAAATTGGACGGACCCGGAGTGGTTCTTTTGAATGGCTTCTCCCACGACCGGTTTAGAGCCTCGAATCCGGCGCTGACCGCCAGATCCTCCTTGTCGCCGCCGTTAACGCGGCGCTTATTTTTGCTTCGACGCGACCGCCATTGTGGTCCTTAGTATCCGGACTACCAGCATTTTTGCCGAGGTTGTTGCTTCGAGCCAGCCAGCTATCCTCTCCCGCACGTAAGCGGGTCATTAATGATGTGAGGGCTGCCATGGATTTCGGCTTTTCCTGTCCTAGGTGCCGGGCTAGCCACTCGTCGCGGATGTTATGTTTGAAGGCTGCGAGGGCCTCGGCATCCGGACAGTCGATGATTTGAATTTTTTTTTGTTAGGAACCGTGTCCAGAATTGCCTGGCCGATTCGTCTGGCTGCTGGATTATGTGGCTTAGGTCATCGGCGTCTGGTGGTCGCACATATGTGCCCTAGAAGTTGTCGAGGAATGCGGCTTCCAGGTCCTCCCAACACCCAATTGACTCTGCGGACAGGCTGTTAAGCCAATGCCGAGCTGGTCCTTTAAGCTTGAGCGGGAGATATTTTATGGCGTGGAGACAGTCGTCGCGGGCCATATGGATGTGAAGGAGATAATCTTCGATCCAAACCGCGGGGTCTGTCGTACCATCGTAGAATTCAATGTTTACGGTTTAAACCCTTGAGGATTTGATGATCCATTACTTCGCCGATGAAGCATAGCGGTGTGCGGCGCCTCAGATTGAGCAATATCACGACGTAGCTCAAGGGAGCGTTGTTCGCTATGTTCGCCCAAGGGTTGTTGTATCCGCTCGACGGTATTCGCTGTGGGTCGGGGGCGCCCACGTGATCCATAGATAGATCTGGATTGTCTTGCCTTATCCTCCAATATATCACGCAAGTCCGCGCGTTCCTCGTGGCTTCGTGCTTTTCGAGCAATGCCGGGTACGGTCTTGATGGAAGGCCCGATGCTCTTCTCGTCGCGACCACGGGTGGTCGGTCGGCCAGACAGTGTGCTGGTGATGAAGGTATGTATGCTTCCTCTTCTAATTGGGGAGCAACTTGCGCTTTGGGTAGCTCTTGGAGGCGCTCGAGTTCATACTCTTCGCCGCGAGGACCTCGGTCCATCCGTCGGCCAGGTCTTGATCAGCTTGAAGTCGTTGCTGCTTTTCTTTAGGCTATTTGCCGTGGCAATAAGCCCGTGTTTAAAACGCCTTGTTCGACGGGATCCTCCGGCACGACGACGAATTGGCTGTCGTTGAGGCTTGCCTCATCTCCGGAGGGAGGTATGTAATTATCATCCTCGACCTCTTCGCTCGCCGCTCTCTCGTGAGGGCGTGTACGCATCCTCCCGCGCTGAATCTTGCAGAGGGGATTGTCTTCGCACTCTACGGGTGTTATTATCCCTGTGCTGTAATCTCCATTCTTGCTGTGGCGGGATTTAGAGCGGCGCCACGACGCCGGGCGCTTGGGCTGTTTCTTTAAGGAATCTGCCTCCGCTTCTTCTTCGCTGTCCCCATCCTTTTGGGTGTCCACCATGTATATGTCATATGACGAGGTGGTCTTCGAGGCCTCGTAGGTGCTGGTTCTTGTTCGCCTCCCGGCATCGCCGCCCATACCGCCGATGTCTTCGGAGTCATAGTCTAGCATGTCGCTTAGATCGCCGGCGGTGGCTACAAAGTGGGTGGTGGGTGGGCTTTGAATTTTTCGTCGTCCGCATCCGCCAGGGCTCTCCGGATAGCGAGAGATGCTTTAGCTAATTTAGGATGTCGCCAAAGGGTGAGTGCCGAAAGATGTCCGCAGCGGTGAACTCCATGATCGGCGCCCAATCGATTTGATTGGCGGGGCGCAGGAGGTTCGAGTCCGGCGAGTCCGCACCTCGAGTCACGAGTTTTATAGGGACAAGGTCGGTGTTCGCCCATCGCCGTGGATGTTGCAGCTCCCGGGCGGTGTCCAGCCACTCGCCCTCGACCAGACGATCGGCTCCAACTATGGGTCGGAGCGGATTCATGTCTTGACCTCCAAGGCGCCGTCCGCGCAGAGTTAGATCATGCCCATCGTGATAAAGGCGGCACGACGGTCGTGGCTCGGATCCATCGAAGATCAAGTCTCCGTGGATATCCGCCGTGAAGTTTAGGCTTCCAAATCTGACCTGACGGCCAGGGGCGTAGCTTTCGATCTGCTCTAGATGGCCAAGTGAATAGGCCCGCAGTGCGAAGCCGCCGAATACGAAGATCTGTCCGGGGAGAAAAGTCTCACCCTGGACGGTGTTGTTGATTGGAGAAGCCATCAAGCCTATCGGTGACGACACAGAGGAACTCTCAATGAAAGCACCAATGTCGGTGTCAAATCGCGGATCTCGGGTAGGGGGTCCCGAACTGTGCGTCTAGGCGGATGGTAACAGGAGACAAGGGACACGATGTTTTTACCTGTGTTCGGGCCCTCTCGATGGAGGTAAACCCTACTCCCGCTTGATTGATATTGATGATATGGGTAGTACAAGAGTGGATCTACCACGAGATCAAGGAGGCTAAGCCCTAGAAGCTAGCCTATGGTATGATTGTTGTAATGGTTGTTGTGTCCTCACGGACTAAAACCCTCCAGCTTTATATAGACACCGGAGAGGGCTAGGGTTACACAGTAGTCGGTTACAATGGTAGGAGATCTACATATCCAGACGCCAAGCTTGCCTTCCACGCCAAGGAAAGTCCCATCCGGACACGGGATGGAGTCTTCAATCTTGTATCTTCGTAGTCTTGGAGTCCGGCGGATGATGATAGTCCGGCTGTCCGGACACCCCCTAGTCCAGGACTCCCTCACACAACATAAAGATGTCAAGTGCCTTGATGTACCTACATGCAAGGTCTAATATTTCTTGTGATGCTGTCTTCGATGAAATAATTTCCCCTTTTTCTCATCTTCATCCCAATGCCTACGCTTTTCTTCGCAAAGAAATCCTCCTTCCATCCCATTTATCTGGTTTTCATCAAGGGGTGGTAATTGTGATGATCACTTGACTAATTCTTTATCTAATCCTTCAAATGAGACTTATAATGATACAGTGGCAAGTACTAAAGAAGCACAAAAAATCCGCAGCAAATGGTGAAGAAATCACACAAAATGGGCAACAATTGATGTGCCTCCTGGTTCGAGAAAGACCCGTAGCGGAATCCATCTCACGATAGCCAATGCAAGAGCTAATGCGGTCAAATTCGGGATCAGCGCCGTGTCAAAATGTTATCTAGTGCTAATTCAAGTGTGCTTGGTTCTCCTGTTAAACACACGCGCCAGCAAAACCACGTGCGATAGAAGAAAGCTATGGAAAAATAATTCCAAGCACTTAAAAAATAAAACTTGGCACTTAGTTCTTTCACTTCAAGGTTAAATTTGATCAATTATAAGTGGGTGTTTAGGATAAAAAGAAAATCTGATGGCACCATAGATTGATATAAAGCCAGACTTGTTGCTAAAGGCTTCAAGCAAAGGTATGTCAAGGATTATGAGGATACATTTAGTCTTGTCATAAAAGCTGCCACCATTCACCTTGTTTTGTCTATTGTTGTGTCTAGAGGATGGAGTCTTAGACAACTAGATGTGCATAACGTGTTTTTCCATGGTGTTCTGCAAAAGAAAGTGTATATGAAACAACCTTTTGGGTTTGAAAATAAAAATACACATTTCCATGTGTGCAAGCTTGATAAAGCCATTTATGGACTGAAGCAAGCTCCTAGGGCATGGTACTCTTGTGTGAGCTCAAAGTTGCATGCACTTAGTTTTGTTCCCTCCAAATCTGACACCACATTATTTGTCCATAATAAGTCAAATACATTCATATTTGTGCTTATATATGTTGATGATATCATTGTTACAAGCTCATCAAATGAGGTGGTGACATGCTTACCGATAGACTTGAGCTCAAAATTCGCCCTCAAGGATATAGGAGATTTGCATTTCTTTTTTGGTATTGAAGTAAAGAAAAACATAATGGTCTTCATCTCACTCAAGAAAAGCAAAAAATGATTTTTTTAATAGAGTTGGCTTGCGGGATGATATGTCTCCAACATATTTTTTATTGTTTCATGCTATTATATTATCAATCTTGGATACTTTATACACATTTTATGCTATTTTATATCATTTTGGGGAACTAACCTATTAACCCAGTGCCTAGTGCTAGTTGTTGTTTTCTGCTTGTTTTTGGGTTTCCAGAAAAGTAGTACCAAAAGGAGTCCAGACGCTATGAAACTTTTTAACGATTTTTTCTAGACATAAGAGACCCCAGAAGCTTTGGGATGAGACGAGACGCGAATCAAGGAGGCGACAAGGCAATAGGGCACGCCCAGGGGGTAGAAAGCGCCCTGTTACCTTATGGGCCCCACGTAGCTCCGTCAGACCTAATTCCACTTCTATAAATTCTCAAATATTGGGAAACAAATAGGGAGCCACCCGAAACACTTTCTTCCACCGTCACAACCTTCCGTTCTTCCATGATCCCATCTGGAGGCCTGTTTCAGCACTCTGTCGGAGGGGGAATTCATACGTCTCCGTCATATCTACTTTTCCTAATGCTTTTGCTCTTGTTTTGGACTCTAATTTGCATGGTTTGAATGAAACCAACCAGGACTGATGCTGTTTGTAGCAGAACTACCGTGGTGTTGTTTTTTGTGCAGAAATAAAAGTTCTCAGATTGGAACAAAACTTTTTGGAGAATTATTTTACAATACATAAAAAATACTGGAGTCAAGAACCACCGGAGGGGGTGCCCTGGCCGGGTACAAGACACCAGCCCCCCCCTCTGGCGCGCCATGATGGGTTGTCGCCCCCTTGTGGCCCCCTAACCCTAATTCCAATGCTATAAAATCCTATTTTTGGAGAAAAAATAGGGGAGGAAGTCTCATCGCATTTCACGATACGGAGCCGCCGCCGCCTTCTGTTCTTCATTGGGAGGCCAGATCTGGAGGCCGTTTGGGGGCTCCGAAGAGGGGAATCTTCGGTCTTCGTCATCACCAACCCTCCTTCATCGCCAATTCCATGATGCTCCCCACCGGGAGTGAGTAATTCCTTCCTAGGCTCGCTGGTCGATGAGGAGTTGGATGAGATTCACCATGTAATTGAGTTAGTTTTGTTAGGGCTTGATCCCTAGTATCCACTATGTTCTAAGATTGATGTTGCTATGAATTTGCCATGCTTAATGCTTGTCACTAGGGCCCGAGTGCCATGATTTCAGATCTGAACCGTTTATATTTTCACCATTATATCTATGTTCTTGATCCGATCTTGCAAGTTATATGCACCTATTACGTGTTATGATCCGTAAAACCCAAAGTGACAATAGTTGGGATACTTTCGGTGATGACCGTAGTTTGAGGAGTTCATATATTCACTATGTGTTAATGCTTTGTTCCGGTTCTCTATTAAAAGGAAGCCTTAATATCCCTTTGTTTCATTATGGACCCCGCTGCCACGGGAGGGTAGGACAAAAGATGTCATGCAAGTTCTTTTCCATAAGCACATATGACTATTTACGGAATACATGCCTACATTATATTTATGAACTGGAACTAGTTCTGTATCGCCCTAGGTTATGACTGTTATATGATGAATATCATCCAACGAATTCACCGATCCAATGCCTACGAGTTTTCCACATATTATTCTTGCTAAGTTACTACTGCTGCTGTTACTGTCACACTTGCTACAAAACCATTGCTATCATTGTTACTGCTACTATTACCGTTACCACTGCTATCAAAATTCACATACTACTGTGCTACTGATCACTTTGCTGCAGATACTTAATCTCCAGGTGTGGTTGAATTGACAACTCAACTGCTAATATTTGCAAATATTCTTTGGCTCCCCTTGTGTCGACTCTATAAATTTGGGTTGAATACTCTACCCTCGAAAACTGTTGCGATCCCCTATACTTGTGGGTTATCAAGAACTTTTTCTGGCGCCGTTCCGGGGAACATAGCTATATTTGTTGAGTCACTTGGGATTATTATATATTTATCACTATGAAGAATCTTAAGGATACCAAAACCAAGATTTTTTTCCTCTAAGACGAGGGGAGGTGAGGAACTGCCATCTAGCTCTGCAATTGATTCACCTTCTATTTTCAGTAAACTTGGAACACCACCACATGCTATAATTCCTGGTATGTCGCAAGTTATTCATGATGCTACTTCTATTATGAATGATGATGATGATGATGATGATGATGTGCCATTAGGTGAGTTTCTTGATGAACAAATTGCTAGAGCTAAAGACAATGGAATCACTGAAACTGATGAAGTCCTTGAAACTGGGAATTATGAAACACATATTAGACCTAGATCTCCTAGATTTGAATTGCCTAAGATACCTGAAGGTTATGTTATGGATGAGGAGACAACAAGATACTTTCTTGCTTGTAATGATAGAGATGATCTTAAGAAATTATTATGCAAACTAAAAAAATCTTTGAATGCTAGAATGAAATGTGATCCTAAGTTTTCTACTTCACCTATCTTTGTTACTAATAAGGATTATGAATTCTGTGTCGACCCAGAGTTAATTACTCTGGTTGAATCCGATCCTTTCCATGGTTATGAAACTGAAACTGTCGTGGCACATCTTACTAAGTTAAATGATATAGCCACCCTTCTTGGTAATGATGAGAAAATTCACTACTATTATATTCTCAAATTATTTTTGTTCTCGTTAAAGGGTGATGCTATACAATACTCTTGCCCCTAGTTGTGTGCGCAGTCCCCAGGATATGATTTACTACTTTTTTGAAAAATATTTTCTTGCTCATAAGAAACAAGCTGCCTTACAGGAAATATTTAACTTTGTGCAAAT
This sequence comes from Aegilops speltoides, assembly GCA_021437245.1. NCBI lineage: Eukaryota > Viridiplantae > Streptophyta > Magnoliopsida > Poales > Poaceae > Aegilops > Aegilops speltoides. The sequence continues at coordinate 343,201,223 of CM038144.1, forward strand.
TGAAGAAGAGAGTCTCCCACAAGCTTGCGGGCGGCTTCTCCAATTGCTTAATGCTTTGCCTGATCATCCCCTTAAGAAAAATGAAATACTTGATATCTTCTATAATGGACTAACCGATGCTTCTAGGGACTTCATAGATAGTTGTGCTTGTTGTGTTTTCAGGGAACGAACTGTTGAACAAGTTGAGGAATTATTGAATAATATATTGAAAAATTATGATGATTGGACCCTTCCCGAACCACCACCTAAACCCACTCCAAAGAAGAGGGGTATCTTATTTCTCAGTCATGAAGATATGCAAGAGGCAAAGAAATGTATGAAGGAAAAATGGATTAAAGCTGCGATGTGAAGAATTTACCACCTATAGAAGAAATACATGGACTTGACACACCACCCCCACGGGTGGTAGAGGTAAACTCTTTAATGAAATTTGATGAAAGTGTCATACCTTATAATAAACATCCTAGTCAATGCTAGTTTGATACACTAGAAAACATGATCACTTCAATGCTAATGTTATGAAAAAGTTGAAATATAATTATGATATGATTGCTCATTTGAGTGACTTGTTATTTAGAATCACCAATGATGTTAGAGGTGTAGGAAAACATGCCTCTATGGTGCAAACCCAGCTAGAACAAGTTGCTAAATCTCAAAGAGAATAGCTAGATGAAATGAATAATAATATGAATTATAATGCTATTAGAGTGGTCACTAGAGGATAGAATGACTCAGGAACCACTTTATCCTGAAGGACACCCTAAAAGAATTGAAGAAGACTCTCAAAGAATTAATACTGATGAACCTAGTCCTTCTAAAAAGAAAAGGAAAAAAGAAAAATGATAGGACTTTGCATACCTCTAGTGAACCTAAGATAGAAAAACCTACTGAAGATAACAATGATGTCTCTATTTATGATGCCGAAACTCAATCTGGTAATGAACATTCACCTAGTGATAATGAAAATGATAATGATGATGTCCATGTAGATGCTCAACAAGACAATGATAAAGAACTAGATAATGATGTTGAAATAGAACCTGTTATTGATCTTGATAACACACAACCTAAAAAAAGATATGATAAAAGAGATTTTGTGGCTAGAAAACATGGTAAAGAAAGAGAGCCATGGGTTCAGAAACCCATGCCCTTTCCACCTAAACCATCCAAGAAAAAAGATGATGAAGAATTTGAACATTTTGCTGAGATGCTTAGGCCAGTCTTTTTGCGTACTCGCTTAACTAACATTCTAAAGATGGCTCCTTATGCAAAGTATATGAAAGACATCATCACTAATAAGAGGAAAATACTGAAGCTGAAATCTCCACCATGCTTTCTAATTATTCTTTTAAGGATGAAGTACCTAAGAAACTTGGAGATCCAGGAATACCAACTATACCGTGCTCCATCAAAAGAAGTTATGTCAAAACTGCTTTATGTGATTTAGGAGCTGGTGTTAGTGTTATGCCTTTCTCTTTATATAAAAGACTCGATTTGAATAAACTCACACCTACTAAAATATGTTTGCAAATTGCTGACAAATGAACTGCCATACCCATCGGTATTTGTAAGGATGTGCCGTTGTTGTTGCAAATGTTACTATCTTAACAGACTTTGTTATACTTGAGATGCCCGAGGACGACAACATGTCGATTATCCTTGGTAGACACTTTTTGAATATTGCAGGAGCTGTTATTGATTGCAATAAAAGCAAAGTCACTTTTCATATCAATGGTAATGAGCATACGGTACACTTTCTGAAGAAACAATTCCAAGTCAATGGTATTAATGTTATGGGAAAATCTCCGCCACTCACTATTGGAAGATTTCAACTACCTCTGCCTACCGCCAAAAAGAAATATGAAATACTCATTGTTGGGGATATACATATCCCCGTTGAGGTAACTTAGTGTTTTACGGAAGTTCTTCGGTTTCATGCTAATCGAAAGTGGTTGTTAATAAGAACTGATCAACCTTGTTAATGGATCATTTTTGAGAGGCATGAAGTTGATGAATTTAGTAGACACAACCTCTTGTCCCTACCTTTTGTTTTCTGTTTTTATTAGTTAAATAAAATAAAATGCCATGCTTTGTCTGTTTTCTGAGTTTCCCTTGCAATAAAAAAATGACCGAAAAATAAAAGTTCTCGGAATGCTTTGAAATTTTAATATGATTTTTTTCTGAATATTTAAGAATTTTTGGTGCAAATAATACCAGATGGAGGTGCACCAGGTGGCCACAACCCACCTGGGCACGCCAGGACCCCCAGGCGTGCCCTGGTGGGTTGGGGGCCCCACGTGGGCCCCTCACTTATCTCTTCATCCCACATCACCACCTACCTCCAGAAAAAAATCACCATTGCTCTCCCTCTTGTGTTGTTGCTCCCGAAACTGCGGATTTTGATCTCTTTACTCGAAGCTCCATTTCCGGAACTGTTTCGGGGGATTGTTGCTTGGTATGTGACTCCTCCATTGGTCCAATTAGTTTTCGCTTTAGTGGTTTATATTTTGAATAATTAGGTACTCTTGGTGCCGCTGTAGATGAGCTTGCATGTTGAATTCTTAGAGTACTAAGTAGTTTGAATGCTTGCTATGGCCTCTATGCATCCCTATGAGTAGTTGCTTTCAATTTTGTGAAGTTTTGTTGAGGAAATTTTGTGGACTAAAAATTTCAGAATTTTATTCATAGGGAAAAAGATGAGTATCTTTAGGAAGTTTTCTTCCAAGAAGAACTCCAAGGGAGTTATTACGGAGTCATTTGACAGTGATCTGTGATCTCCATTGTTAAGGCATATCTCTCTCGATGTAGTTTTGGTGATTGATGACAACATGTTTGCGGACTAATCGTGTGCTTTGAGCATTTCATAGATCTATCCTTTGGCACGAGACGATTCCTTCCCCTCGGAGTTCTAATCAAGATGGTGTAGCTCTTTCGTTTCTGTTTTGGTGGACATGTTTAAATAATACATTTTTTTAAATAATACATTCTTTTAATTTATTTTCATAAATATTACGCTGGATACAAAATTTTCAAAAATAATACACCGTCGGCCCTCTGCTGGCCGACTGGGCCTAGTCAGCCCACAGCAGGCCGACTGGGCCTAATCAGCCAACAACAGGCTGATTAGTGGCCTTTCGACCTAGGTATGGCCGACAGGCCTATGGGCCGCTGGCAAGGGGTCCAGTCGGCTTATGGGAAGCTGATTGGGACTAATCAGCATCCCGTAAGCCGATAGGAGCATGGCCATGCAATCGTACGTGGGTTTGAGTCCTGGGCTGGTGCATGTACACACCACTACCGTATGGTTCAGCCCCATGCCCATAGTACCCCATAGCAGGCCGTGGGTTTGTGTGTGCAGCCGTTCGCGGGTGGCCTAGCCACTAATTTGAGTCCAGGGTTAGCTAGGCATACGGGTATTCGGGTACTCGTGTAAGCATATACGGTCGGCCGATGTACACATATTCGATGTAGTGTATATACACCGGGTCCTGGGATCATGTACAACCCGGCCAGGTCATGCGCGTACTCACTGGCTGTACCAAGTCATGATCCTGTGCTAGGTACGTAGGTGGTTTTGTCATGCATCTGCACGTGCATGCATGTGCCATGCAATACTGGAATCAATCAGCCCATGTATACTAGTTAAGCACACATATAGGAGTAATAAGCAGATCACAAGCAGGGAGGGATGCGAACCCGCGCAGCCATCCATCCATCACACACAGCACCCCATCCATACAACCACTTATCGGCTAGGCCGAAGCCGATAGGCCGGCCTGTCGGCCTTCCCTTGGCCGACTGCATGCAACCTGGCCGACTGGCCGTACGTCGCGGAGCCACTATGGCCCAGTCGGCCTGGGGTAAGCTGATTGGACCCAATCGGCCTGCGGTAAGCCGACTGGACCCAGTCGGTCCACGGGAAGCCGATGCCGTATTATCTCTGTAATTTCTCAAAACTATGTATTATTTTTCAAATTTTATTAAAAAAATGTATTATTTAAAAAAATGCCAAAGGATAGATCTATGAAAAAATGTTTCGTAGGAGTCACCGTACTATCAAGAGGGGATCCGCTGTTGGTAAGGCTAGGGTGGAATCAACACGTACACATCCGTTTTGCACCCCCTGAGCCTTCCCGCTTCGCTGGAGGCGTTCTTCGCCTTCTATGGGTTTTGGCTTGGCCCCAGTGGTAGTACCGTGGTGTCCAGCGGTAGTACCGCTCAAGAGCCATAGGCGGCAGTACCACTCTAGAGCAGCAGTACTGCCTGTGGGTCCTCAGCCGTAGTACCGCTGCGGTACCGGGGTCCTATCGCGTCGACTCGAGGGGGTCGCCCCTCGTGTCGGATTGTGCGGCACTAAGCAGCGGCAGTAGAAGCGGTAGTACCGCTCAAGAGCGGTAGTACCGCCCTACCACCGTGGTAGTACCGCACTTGGTCCATCCCCTGCCCATATGCATGCCTCCCTGGCTGCACGGCAGTACCGCGAGGGGGAGCGGTAGTACCGTTGGGGCTAGCAGTAGTACCCCTGCGGTAGTACCATTCTCTGTGGGGCTGTTCTGGGGGGTAACGGTTGGATTGTTCCCCCCACTATAAAAGGGAGTCTTCTTCTCCAAAGTTGACTTACCTCTTCCCCCAAAAGCTCCATTGTTTCTCCAAGCTCCATTTTCGCCCGATCTCTCTCCCTAGCCAATCAAACTTGTTAATTTGCTCGAGATTGGTTGAGAAGGCCCTGATCTACACTTCCACCAAGAGAAATTTGATTCCCCCCACTAATCCCTAGCGGATCTTGTTACTCTTGGGTGTTTGAGCACCCTAGACGGTTGAGGTCACCGTGGAGCCATAGTCCATTGTGGTGAAGCTTCGTGGTGTCGTTGGGAGCCTCCAATTAAGTTGTGGAGATTGCCCCAACCTTGTTTCTAAAGGTTCAGTCGCGGCCTTCAAGGGCACCAATAGTGGAATCATGGCATCTCTCATTGTGTGAGGGCGTGAGGAGAATACAGTGGCCCTAGTGGTTTCTTGGGGAGCATTGTGCCTCCACACCGCTCTAACAGAGACGTACTTCCCTTCAAAAGGAAGGATCTTCGGTAACACACTCGTCTTCACCGGCTCCACTCTTGGTTATCTCGTGCCTTTACTTGTGCAAGCTTATTTGTGTTGTATCCCTTGATTGCTTGTGTACTTGTTTTTGTTGCTGCATCATTTAGGTTGCTCACCTAGTCGCATATCTAGACAACCTACTTTGATGCAAAGTTTAATTTGGTAAAGAAAAGCTAAAAATTGTTAGTTGCCTATTCACCCCCCCTCTAGTCAACTATATCGATCCTTTCAATTGGTATCAGAGCCTCATCTCTTTATTAAGGACTTTGCCGTCCAAAGAGTATGGTTGACACCGTAGACGGTAGGGAGGAGCACTCCGGTGTGAATCCGAGCTCGTCTACGGGTGATGGGGGAATCGCGGTGTCTCGTGAGGAATTCAATGTGGCTTTGGACACATTGAAAACCTCCATGACAACCGAGGTTGAAAGCGTGTTTAATAAATTCTTAGAAGGACTTAAACTATCTACCTCACCGTTGAAAGTGGGTGATCCCACTGACAAGGTGACGGATGCTAACTCCGACAAGGGGGAAGCTACTAGTGAAAAGGATCCTTCTACTACTGGTAGAAATGGCACCGGCATCTTTGCCCATGTGGCACATCCAATTTATGGAGGACCAATTCCTTCTACCCATTTAAATCATGCCGGCCCTCCTCCTAAGATTGTGAAAAATGAGGACTTTGACTCTTGGGTATATCGCTTCAAGCGTCATTTAAATCATGTGAATACTAACTTTTGGAGAATCATTGAAGAAGGTTTCCATCCACATGACCGAAGCAATTTCACCCCTAGAGAAGTCGTGGATAATCAATTCAATGAGAATGCTCTCTTCATCATTCAAGATGCAGTTTTACCCGAAGATCTCCCTCATCTTCGACCCTTCGCCATGGCCAAAGATGCATGGCATTGTGTTGTTTCCCTCTATAAGGGAAGCGCAAGCATTCAATGCTCCAACTAAGAAGTGGTGCATGATGAAGCCGATGAGTTTGCAATGAAAGAAGATGAAGAACCTCGTGAGCTCTTTCGGAGAGTAACCAAACTTGCGGTCTCACTCCGAGATCATGGGAGCAAGGACACGGATGACAATTGGATCAAGCGCAAGTTTCTCAAAGCAATGATGCCTTACCACAAGGCCTTGTCCTCCGTCATTCGTCAAAGACCGGACTTTCACTCTTTGACCTCAAATGAAGTGTTGGATGAGTTTGTGGCAATGAGGATCTTGGACAATACCACTGACAACGCGGTCTTGCGCTCTCAAAGGGCAAAGAAGCCCAACCTTGCCTTGAAGGCCAAGGTTATTATGGAAGAAGATGAAGAAGAGGAAGATGAGGAGAGCAACCCCGAAGATACAAAATATGATTATCATGATCACATGGCTCTTGTTTCAAGGCAATTTTGGAGCAATAAGAACACAAGGCCCAAATTCAACAAGAACAACTCAAGTGGGTTCAAGGGCAAGCAACGTGTGAGAACATGTTACAATTGTGGAAATGTGAGCCATTTTGTTGTGGATTGCCCTTACGAGAAGCGGGAAGACAATGGTGGCAAGCTCATCCAAAAAGACAAAGCCAAGTCCTTCCCCAACAAGAACAACTTCACCAAAAAGACTCCTACTCGAGGGTTGGTGGTTCAAGAAGAATACCATGAGGATGACGATGATGATGAAGATAGTGAAGCCATGGCCATGGCCTCCATTTCCATTGCCACAACTCCATGGGTGTCCCTCTTCGACTCACCCAATGTGAACATCACCGCCAAGTGTATCATGGCTAAAGCCACCAACAAGGTAACGCCCAACATCAAAACCACCATCATTACTAATCCCTCCTTGACGGATGGCATTGATGACAGTGAGGGGTCTATTGAGGAAGTGAATGAATTTGAGTCTTTTATGAGTAAGCTCAAGGGCAAATCCAAGAAGCACTTTGTTGCTCTCTTGGAACAACTTGGTGAAGCCAATGACATGATCGAGGCTCATGAAGAAACCATCTCTAAGATGGAAGGTCACAGTCGTAACTATGCCGATGAGATATCGGATCTCTCTAATGCTCTTGAGGAAGAGTGTGGGAATCGTGTGGCTCTTGAGGAGTCACACAACGATGACCATGCTAAGTTAAAAAAAGATCTTGATCATGCGCTTGTTGTGTCTCGTGTGCTAACTTCTGAGAAGGCTAAACTTGGCGTTAACCATGCTAGACTCAAGGAGGAGTTTGATTTACTCGACAAGGCCCACAAGGTCTTGAAGGGTGCTCATGCTAGCCTCAAGGAGTCTCATGATCAACTCCAAGTTAAGCTAACCAAAGAAAATGCCACCTTTCTTCATATGGTATTAATTGATAATGCAAATGCCACTAACCCGTGTTGTGAGCATGTGCATCTTATGGAGGAGAATGCCAAGTTGAAGGAGCATCTCGAGAAAGGCCTTGTGACGTGCATACAAGGTGAGAAGAATCTCAATGAACTTTTGAGCAATCAAAAGGAAGTTGTGGCCAAGGAGGGAGTTGGGTTCGCACCCAAGTCCAAGAACAAGAAGAAGAACGACAAGGCCAAATGACCTCCTCCTCTCAAGCAAACTTTTGTGAATGAGGGAGAGTGTGCTCCTAAGGAGAAGAAGAACAATGTGAAGGGTGGTGATGTCAAAAGGGGCAATGCCACCCCTTCCAACAAAGCCGGTGACTTTAACCCTTCTTATGTGTTGTGCCGTGCTAGTGGTGGGCATGTTTATGCTAAATTTGTTGGTTCTCCTTATGAATACATTGAATGGTCTATTTGGGTTCTGAAGACCCTTATTACTAACATTAAAGGACCCATTACAAAATGGGTACCTAAAACCAAGCATTGATCTCTTGTAGGTGTTTGCTTCCGACGGAGGATCATGGTTGCTCGATAGTGGAGCAACAAATTATATGACCGGAAGCAAGGATTTGGTGGTGGATGTGCACAAGATCCCTTCTATGCCCACCAACGTCGAGTGGGGTGATGCCTTGTCTTCTAAGGTATTGGGTCTTGGCAAGGTTGTCATTTCTCATGATCTAACGATCGAGAAAGTCATGCTTGTTGAGTCCCTTGCTTGCGATCTACTTTCCGTTCGTCAACTTGCACTCATGGGCTTTGCTACTTTCTTTGATATTGATACCGTGGCCCTCTTGTGGAGCAAGACTCTTAAAGTAGCCTTTGTTGGGCATGTCGAGAACAATCTTTATGTGATTAACTTCTCGGAGCAACCCACTAAGACCACGACATGCCTAATGGCTAAAGTTGATGTGGGATGGCTTTGTCATCGCCGTTTAGCCCACGTCAATATGAGATCTTTGCAAAGTCTCCTCAAGGGGGACCATGTCCGTGGACTAACAATGTTAGTTTTGCCAAAGACCGTGCCTGCAGTGCTTGTATCGAAGGAAAGCTTCATGAGAAGGCTCACCCTCCCACGACTATCATCTACTCACAGAGACCTTTGGAGCTCCTTCACTTGGATCTCTTTGGGCCTCCATGCTTTGATAGTCATGGAGGTAGAAAGTATTGCTTGGTGATTGTGGATGATTATTCAAGATACACTTGGGTATATTTCTTCAAGAGGAAGAGTGAGACTCAACAAACCGTCATCAACTTTGCAAATGAAGCTCAACGTCAACATGATGCAAAGATCTTGACAATTAGAAGTGACAATGGCACCGAGTTCAAGAACTACACATTGGATGAGTCTCGTAGTGATGAGGGGATCAAGCATCAATATTCTGCACCATATACCCCTCAACAAAATGGTGTCGCAGAGAGGAAGAACCGGACGTTGATGGATGCGGCAAGGACCATGATGGCAGAGTTCAAGTCTCCATACAACTTTTGGGCTGAAGCCATCAACACAGCATGTCATGCATCCAATCAGCTCTATCTCCGCAAAGGCTTGAACAAGTACTTGTTATGAAATACTTACCGGTAACAAGCCCAACCTCAAGTACTTCCGGGTGTTCGGGTGTAAGTGTTTCATTCTCAAGAAAGGTGTTCGTTTGTCTAAATTTGAGGCTAGAGCTTATGAGGGCATATTTGTTGGTTATGCTACAAACTCTCATGCTTACTATGTCCTCAACAAGTCCACCGGACTCATTGAGGAGACGTGTAACGTGGAGTTTGACGAAAATAACAGCTCCCAAGTGGAGCAAAGTGGTACTTGTGATGTAGGTGATGAAATTCCTCCCCAAGCCAAAAGAAGAATGGGTGTGGGTCATATCCTACCCATTGAGGAACCCCTTGTGGCCGAAGGAGAAGGACAATGCTCCACTCAAGTGGAGCCATCACCAACCCAAGACCCACACGCTTCCGAAGAACAAAGTGAAGGTCCTCAACCTCATGAACAAGACCAAGGGCAAGATCAACCTCAAGATGGTGGTAAACCACCAATTGATGCCCAAGGTCAAGTTCTCCCCCTCGAGCAAGCTCAAGATCAAGAACAAGCTCATGACAGCGCTCAAGATGATCAAGTAGTTACCCCTTCTCCTTTCACATTCGAGGAGGAATTAGGGCGTCGTGCCGCAAAGATTGCATCCAAGCTCACTAACCAAGGTCATCTCATGGAGAATGTGGTTGTAAGCCTAAGAAAGGGGGTAAGCACTCGTAGACAATTAGCAAACTATTGTGAACATCACACGTTTGTCTCTTGTGTTGAACCCCAAAAGGTCTTTGAGGCGCTTGAAGATCCGGATTGGCTCAATGCCATGCATGAAGAACTCAACAACTTCGAGTAAAACAAGGTGTGGAGATTGGTGCCAAGGCCTTCGGGGAACCACAATGTCATTGGAACCAAGTGGATATTCAAGAACAAGCAAGATGCTCATGGAACCATCGTTCACAACAAGGCAAGATTGGTAGCACAAGGCTACTCCCATGTCGAGGGTATCGACTATGGTGAAACCTTTTCTCCCATTGCTCGCCTTGAATCCATTCGTTTGTTGATTGCTTATGCTTCCCATCACAACTTTAAGTTACAACAAATGGATGTGAAGAGTGCTTTTCTTAATGGTCCTATTAATGAGTTGGTTTATGTCAAGCAACCCCCCGAGTTTGAGGATCCCTACTTTCCTGATCATGTGTATCAACTCGATAAGGCAATCTATGGCATTAAGCAAGCCCCACGTGCGTGGTATGACCACCTTACCGAGTTGTTGCAAGATCGTGGATTTGAGGTTGGGCAAATCGATCCCACTCTTTTTACTAAGAAGGTCAAAGGGGAGTTGTTTGTGTGCCAACTATATGTTGATGATATTATCTTTGGTTCCCCTAACAAAGCTTTCAATGAGGAATTTTCCGCTCTCATGACCTCTAAGTTCAAGATGTCCTCGATGGGAGAGTTGAAGTTCTTCCTCGGTTTCGATATCAAGCAAAGAAGAGAAGGTACCTTCATCAACCAAGCCAAATACACTCAAGACATGCTAAAAAGATTCAAGCTAAGTGATGTCAAGCCAGCTTCTACTCCAATGCCCACCAAGTGCCAACTTGACATTGATCCCAATGTTAAAGCAGTGGATCAAAAGGTATATCACTCCATGATTGGCTCCTTGCTTTACCTTTGTGCGTCAAGACAGGATATCATGTTGAGTGTGGGAATGTGTGCACGGTTTCAAGCCGCACCTAAGGAAAGCAACTTTGTGGCGGTCAAGCGAATCTTCCGATATTTGGCTCATACCCCAAACTTTGGCTTATGGTACTCAAGAGGAGCAAACTTCAAGCTTGAAGGATATTCGGATTCCGATTGTGTGGGAGACAAAGTGGATAGGAAGTACACTTCCGGAGGGTGCCAATTTGTTGGTTGTTCTTTGGTGAGTTGGTCTTCCAAGAAGCAAAGTTGTGTGTCTCTCTCGTCCACCGAAGCGGAGTATGTGGCGGCCGATAGTTGTTGTGCAGAACTCTTATGGATGAGGCAAACTTTAAAGGATTACAGTGTCATGTGTGACAAAGTACCTCTTTTGTGTGACAATGAAAGTGCCATCAAGATTTCTCTCAACCCGGTGCAACACTTCAAGATGAAGCTTATTGATATTCGGTATCACTTCATCCGGGATCATATTAGGCGAGGGGAGATCGAGCTCAAGTATGTCAACACTCATGATAACCTTGCAGATATTTTCACGAAGCCCTTGGATGAAGCAAGATTTCACGAGTTAAGGCATGAGCTAAATATCATTGATTCGAGCAATGTGACTTGAACCCTTGCACACCCCACCACACTCAACTTGTTGTCTAGTTTAGGTGTAGGCATGGACATAGGGGGAGTGTTGTTCTCTCAATGAACTCTCCCTCCCCCCATTACGCATAAACTGATCAACTCTTTCACATTAGACATTTTTGATGGTATGTGTGCTTCAAAGACGAGTTTTGGTCATGGGCCCAAGGATAATTCTTCGCGGCGCCATACCTCCGGACTCAAACATAGGTGGCCTCGGACACCGCCCTCTCTTGGAGAGGAGTGTGGTTCTCGTCCTCTCTGTGTTGGTTTTTGCATTTGTGTTTGCTCCCGTTTCCTATCGCTTTCTTTTCTTGAGCTAAGCTTTTGAGCCAGTTTTCTTGCGGCTGAGCGGTACTACCGCTGGGTGCGCGGTACTGCCGCTGATATTCATCAAGCGGTACTACCGCTCCGGGGCGGGCGTGGGGGGTTATGTTCGGGCAGGGGGAGTTGCTTTTCTCCCCATACCCATTCGCTCCACTCGCCCGTCTTCTTCGTCACTCTAGCGACGCCTCACCGCAGGAGGTCTTCGGTCGGCCGCCGTCTTCATGCCGCCTATCTCCAGGTCCTCCGGTGGAGTCGATCTCCACCGCATCCTCTTGCCATGGATGCCTGTATTGCCCCCGTTCCCACTCTCCTTTTGCCTAGATCTTGCATCTAGTTGTTAGGGGCAATAGGCATTGTTTTTTTTCGATTTTTGGCTAAGTCGAGGCTTGAGTAGGATGGAGATGGCTTCTAGGACTGTTGGATTGAAGTTTGGTAGGTTTATTTTTGAATTTGGCATCACTGGTAGTGCCGGATCTGTCCACAGCAGTAGGGAACCTCCGTTCCCCGTCTAGAGCAGTACTACCGCTCATCTGGCGCGGTACTACCACTCAAGCGGTACTACCGTGGTTGGGTCGCGGTACTACCACTGGATGCCCAATTCCACCATTATCCTACCACTTTTTGATCAATGTTGCTTTGTTTGGAGGCTTATGCTCTTTCTTTCGTGTTGTTTCTTTTTCTCACGTGTTTGGTTCCAGGTGATAAACACCCTGAGCAGCAAGCCCGCCGTGTCAACCCCGGACGTTCAACGTCAAAGCGCTACCACACCTCTGAGACAGTGGGTGCTTCATGAAGTTCTCATCCTCTGCCTCAACTCAAGAAGAAGCCTGCCAACAAGCCGAAGCCGAAGGGAAAGACTGTGACTGAGATGACTTCCAAGGAATTCTAGGAAAGGCGTCGCTGCAACCCCTATGCGGAAGACCAAGAACCCACTTTGGTCAACCGTCCGTTCTGGAATCGTTTTCAGTTTGCCATCTACTTTGATGTGATCAAGGCCAAGAAGAATCTCTATGTTGATGTGCGCTCCATTGACACGGATGCTATGGAGAAGGACCCTAAGTACTTTGGCGAAGCCCTTCAGATGTGCTCTCAGCTGAACATCCTCAGAATCATGTAGTTCAACAAGGACTTTGATGCAGATTTGGTGGCTCAATTCTATGCCGCTGTTCATCTCGGGACTGATGCAGAAAGGACTCTAACTTGGATGACAAATGGCAAGTTGCTTTTTGTCAAGTGGAAGGCCTTCATGGAGTTACTTGGGATGGAAGATCACGGTCTTGAGACTCCAGTTGGCTTCCGCCCTCATTGCAATACTACCTCCACTCACAAGCAAGCTCTCTGGCCCTACTGTTCTGTGAAGATTCATCCCGTGACTGAGAAGGAAACTTATGAGCTGCCTGCCTTTCTGGACATCCTTCACCGTGTTTTTCGGGAGACTCTATTCCCTCTATCAGGAATCTGGATATGGTCCACTCCTATCTTGTGGATATGCTACTCTTATGCCAGCATGAGAAGGAAACAAACACTGGCGAGTCCCTGGACATCTCTCATGTTATGTGGTGTGAACTTCTTTCTACCGTTTTTGAGCGCAAGTGCCCGATCTATGGTCCATTCATCATGTTGCTCATTGAGAAGGCCTGGGATCATGTCTATCCCAAGGTTATGCTGGAAACTGGAGAATTGGTTTCTCATGAGATCAAGCGTCTAAGGAAGAAGGACAATTGGGGCACCCCAGCTCCTAAATCTAGGGGTCCATCTACTGCTGCTCACACGGATACCGAGGGCGAGGCTGAGGCCGATGATGATGAGGACTATGAGCCCTCTGGAGTGGAGCCCTCTTGGGCAAAGAAGCTTAAGCGTAAGATGAGCCAGTACATGTCTCATGTCTCTGAGAAGAAGGCCCGCAGCCGTCACAAGGAGCTCATGCGTCAGTTGGGTGCAACTGTTAACAGTGGGTCTGATGGCAGGATCACTGATGAGGAGGAGTGGGTTCAGCAGCACTGCTAGTGGACTGATTCAGACGCCGAGCAGTTTTCGACCGAAGACAGCGATGCAGACGATCCCGCTGGGATGTGATGTTCGAGATCCTCAGTTTGCTATCACCTGGAGCCGTAGCAATGCTCTTTGCCTTTTTGGTGTCTCGATGCCAAAGGGGGAGAGGGTATAGGGATTTGTGTCGTTGCCAAGTTGCGAGTGTGTGTGTCCTTGTGGTTTTTTGTGTCGTTGCTTTCTCGTGTTGTTTGCTTGATTTGGTTTTGTGCCTATGAGACCTAAGTTCTAGTCATATGGTGTGAGACATATGCTACCTTATCCATTATTATCTATGTCCATCAAGTACTTTGGTATTTTGTGAGTTGCATGATTATCCTGTTATATTCCCTGCTCTCACGTACCCATATGCTTAGGTTGTTGGACTATAAAAGATAGGGGGAGTGTTGATCCTAATGTGTGTGCTTTGCATTCCAAAGGCACTACTAATTAGGTGCACACATTCAGGGGGAGCCCGTCTATATTTTGTAGTTCTAAGTATATCTTTATTCTTGTTCTATCCTTGTGCAAATCCTTTGTTGTCATCAATCCACCAAAAAGGGGGAGATTGTTAAGGCATATCTCTCTCGATGTAGTTTTGGTGATTGATGACAACACGGTTGCGGACTAATCATGTGCTTTGAGCATTTCCGAGATCTATCCTTCCCCCTCGGAGTTTTAATCAAGACGGTGTAGCTCTTTCATTTCTGTTTTGGTGGACATGTTTCCTAGGAGTCACCGTACTATCAAGAGGGGATCCGTTGTTGGTAAGGCTAGGGTGGAATCAACACGTAAACATCCATTTTGCACCCCATGAGCCTTCCCGCTTCGATGGAGGCTTTCTTCCCCTTCTATGGGTTTTGGCTTGGTCCCAACGGTAGTACTGTGGTGCCCAGCGGTAGTACCGCTCAAGAGCCACAGGCGGCAGTACCGCTCTAGAGCGGCAGTACCGCCTATGGGTCCTCAGCCGTAGTACGGCTGCAGTACCGGGGTCCTGCCGCGTTGACTCGAGGGGGTGACCCCTCGTGTCGGATTGTGCGGCACTAAGCAACGACAGTAGAAGTGGTAGTACCGCTCAAGAGCGGTAGTACCGCCCTACCACCGTGGCGATCAAGACCGGGTCCATCCCCGCCCATATGCCCGCCTCCTGGCTGCACGCAGCGATCTGCGAGGGGAGTAGTACCGTTGGGGCTAGCGGTAGTATCGCTGCCCCCTGCGGTAGTACTGTTCTCTGCGGGGCTGTTCTGGGGGGTAATGGTTGGATTGTTCCCCCCACTATAAAAGGGAGTCTTCTTCTCCAAAGTTGAGTTACCTCTTCCCCCAAAAGCTCCATTATTGCTCCAAGCTCCATTTTCGCCCGATCTCTCTCCCTAGCCAATCAAACTTGTTGATTTGCTCGGGATTGGTTGAGAAGGCCCCGATCTACACTTCCACCAAGAGAAATTTGATTCCCCCCACTAATCCCTAGCGGATCTTGTTACTCTTGGGTGTTTGAGCACCCTAGACGGTTGAGGTCACCGTGGAGCCATAGTCCATTGTGGTGAAGCTTCGTGGTGTCGTTGGGAGCCTTCAATTAAGTTGTGGAGATTGCCCCAACCTTGTTTGTAAAGGTTCGGCCGCCGCCTTCAAGGGCACCAATAGTGGAATCACGGCATCTCACATTGTGTGAGGGCGTGAGGAGAATACGGTGGCCCTAGTGGCTTCTTGGGGAGCATTGTGCCTCCACACCGCTCTAACGGAGATGTACTTCCCTTCAAAAGGAATGAACTTCGATAACACATCCTCGTCTTCACCGGCTCCACTCTTGGTTATCTCGTGCCTTTACTTGTGCAAGCTTGTTTGTGTTGTATCCCTTGCTTGCTTGTGTACTTGTTGTTGTTGCATCATTTAGGTTGCTCACCTAGTTGCCTATCTAGACAACCTACTTTGATGCAAAGTTTAATTTGGTAAAGAAAAGCTAAAAATTGTTAGTTGCCTATTCCCCCCCCCCCTCTAGTCAACTATATACATCCTTTCATCCATGCCCGGAGAATGGCGGAGGTACGACCGTGTGAATGGTTGCACAACCCGTTCATGGAAGGGGCCGGAATCCTTCAGGAGTTTGCACAATATGCTGCTAATGCCGGCCTCACCAACTTCATCGTAGCTGAATGTGAACAGTATCATCTCCTCACAAATTCCTTTGTGCAAAGTTTTCATTTCCTGCATAGGAATAATCCCCCTAAGGTGCAGTTTAACTTATATGTTGAACACCATCAAATACCGCTTACTGAATTTTGTGACATATGCATGCTTCCTTCTGATGGTAGTTTAGTAGATCCCAGGCCTACAGAGTTTGATGGTTTTTACGGTACTCTAACAGTGGGGGATGAGAGAGGGGTATCGAGTATAACCACCACTAGTTTACACTTTCCTGATGTGCATTATTTTGCTCTATTCATTACAAAGTGTTTACTTGCTAGAGAGAAGGTAGGTGCACTCAATGCTCCAGACTTTGTTGTTTTACGTCGTGCACTTTACGACGACAACACTTATAGCTTGAGAGCTATTGTGGTACGTTGCGTCCACCTTAACAGATCCAAGGGTAAAATACATGGTGGTATTTATGCTACTCGTTTAGCGAGTCACTTTAATGTTGAGATACGCCAGCATGATTATCCTTTACCCAAGGTTTATTTAGATCGTCAGGCTATGGCACACCACCAGTTTATTGATAGCGAGAACACTGACATTCATGTTCCTTATAACCTGGTTTTCAGTGTGGAAACTCGTGATATTATTCCATTGCCTGCACCTGCTTTGTTTGATCCTATTGCCAGGGGCGGATATAGGGTTATGCCTGAGGACATTGTTGCCTACCGGAACAACCTAGCCGCGGCACAAGAGGAGCCTCAGCAGTGGGACCCTCAGGTGCCTGCTCCCCGGCACTTCAAAATAGGACCTCATGGCTTCTATCAGTGGCCTTAGACCAAGTTAGGCCAAAAGCCTAAGATTGGGGCATTACGTATTTCCATCGACATTACTTTCATGTCCACACATTTCATTCCAGTTGTCGGTGTCCACACTTTTTCATTGTATTATCCATGCTAGATTTATTTTCTCTCCTTCGTCTTGTGTGTTTGAAAAACTTTGAGAAAACACAAAAATATTTCCTGTAACTTTTTGATTATTTTTTCTAGTGTAGTTAGTTGTAATACTTCAAAAGAAAACTCAAAAAGATTTCCTTGTTCTTCTTTTGCTTGTTGGGAGCTTTCCTGTGTAAATAGCTTTTCTTGTTTTTGTTTTTCCCTTTTATTTGCTCGTTCAAGAAAAATCAAAAACTCCAAAAATATTTCAGTGTGTTTCTCTGAATTTCTTTTCCTTTCTATTGAGTCATACGAGGAGAAGACCACAATGAAAATGTTGAGTGGCTCTCATATGCATTATTGTTGATCTAATAAAGAGCCCATATTATCTTGTCTTCTCCTTTTGAATAAAATGTTTGCAGATTCCAGCTTAGTCCACGGCACTCTTGCACTATTATTATTTTCACATCGTTCGGTCGTGCAAGTGAAAGGCAATAATGACGATATTTGATGAACTGGTTGTGGCAGAGAGAAACGGGTATGAACTCGACTTGTTCTGTTTTTGTAAATATGTTTAACCTAGTATCCATGATTCAGACTATTATGATCAAACATGTTTGCAATGACAATTAGAGATTATAGTTTCTCATGGCATGCATAAGTAGCTAGGAGTGGATAATGATTTATCTTGGATGTCAATATTGCGTTAAAACGATTGTGATGTAGTATGATGATATGGTATCCTCCTTTGAATGTTCGAGTGGCTTGACTTGGCGCATGTTCATGCACGCAGTTGAATCAAAACCAACATAGCCTCTATGATATTTATGTTAATGGTGTTCATATCCTACTCATGCTAGTATCCAATGTTACTAATGCATAATGCATGTTTATGACCGTTTTTGCTCTCTAGTTGGCCGCTTCTCAACCTAATTGCTAGCCTTCGCTTGTACCATGTGGGAATTCTGCTTGTGCATCAAAACCATGAAACCCAAGTTATTCCAGATGAGTCCACCATACCTACCTATATGCGGTATAACCCTGCCATCCTAAGTAAATTTGCATGTGCCACCTCTAAAAACTTCAAACAAATATCATTTTTTTGTGCCTGGATTGTTCATAGAGGGACATGAGGTAGTCAGTACCTTCCATGCTAAGCGGGTTATTCTCATGATGAGTGTTTATTCACCCATCCTTGCACGAGAGGGGCGGTAATAGGGATTCCCAGTCCCGAATTCAAATTGCAAATAATTAAATAACCCCCCCGGACTGTTGTTGGTATGGACGGCACCCGTTGTTTCGGACAAGCCGTGGAGTGTGATTGTTGGTGGAGGGGGAGTGAGGGAGTCCTGGACTAGGGGGTGTCCGGATAGCCGGACTATCATCGTCAGCCGGACTCCAAGACTATGAAGATACAAGATTGAAGACTTCATCCCGTGTCCGGATGGGACTTTCCTTGGCGTGGAAGGCAAGCTTGGCGATACGATATGTAGATCTCCTACCATTGTAACCGACTCTGTGTAACCCTAGCCCTCCCCGGTGTCTATATAAACCGGAGGGTTTTAGTCCACAGGACGAACAACCATTACAATAATCATACCATAGGCTAGCTTCTAGGGTTTAGCCTCCTTGATCTCGTGGTAGATCCACTCTTGTACTACCCATATCATCAATATCAATCAAGCGGAGTAGGGTTTTACCTCCATCGAGAGGGCCCAACACAGGTAAAAACATCGTGTCCCTTGTCTCCTGTTACCATCCGCCTAGACACACAGATTCGGGACCCCTACTCGAGATCCGCGGTTTTGACACCGACATTGGTGCTTTCATTGAGAGTTCCTCTGTGTCGTCACCGATAGGCTTGATGGCTTCTTCAATCAACAACAACGCCGTCTAGGGTGAGACTTTTCTCCCCGGACAGATCTTCGTGTTCGACGGCCGCCTCATGCGGCCAATTCACGTGGCCATCTGGAGCAGATCGAAAGCTACGCCCCTGGCCATCAGGTCAGGTTTGGAAGCCTAAACTTCACGGCTTACATCCGCGGGGACTTGATCTTTTATGGAGTCGAGCCACAGCCGAGCGTCCCACACTGTCACGATGGGCATGATCTAGCTCTGCCACGGACAAGACTCGAGGCCAGACACGAATCCGCTCCGACCCATAGTTGGAGATCGCCTGGTCGAGGACGGGTGGCTAGACACCACCTCGGGGGCTGCAACTTCTACGGCGATAGAGCCGAATACTGATCTTGTCCCTTATAAAGCTCGTGACTCCGAGGGCCGGACTCCTTGCCGGACTCCGAACCTCCTGCGCCCCTGCCAATCGAATCCGATTGGGCGCCGATTATGGAGTTCACCGCCGCGGACATCTTTCAGCACTCACCCTTTGGCGACATCCTAAATTCGCTAAAGTATCTCTCGTGATCAGGAGAACCCTGGCCGGACTACGGTCAGGACGGTTGGGATGCGGACGACAAAGAAATTCAAGGCCCACCCACCACCCACTTTGTAGCCACTGTCGATGATTTAACCGACATGCTAGACTATGACTCCGAAGACATCGACGGTATGGACGACGATGCCGGAGACGATCAAGAACCAGCGCCTACAGGGCACTGGAAGACCACCTCGTCATATGACATATACATGGTGGACACCCCAAAGGATGGGGACAGCGAAGAAGCAGCGGAGGCAGATTCCTCTAAGAAACAGCCCAAGCGCCGACGTCAACGGCGCCACTCTAAATCCCGCCACAGCAAGAATGGAGATTCCGGCACCGAAGATAATAATACCCCAGAGAGTGCCAAAGACAACCCCCTCCAGCACAATTCAGCACAGGAGGACGGGGAAGCCAGCCCTCAAGAGAGAGCGGTAGACGAGGAGTTAGAGGATGACAATTACACGCCTCCCTTCGGAGACGAGGCAAGCCTCAACGACGACGAATTTGTCGTGCCCGAGGATCCTGTCGAACAAGAGCGTTTTAAACGCAGGCTAATGGCCATGGCGAACAGCCTAAAGAAAAAGCAGCAACAACTTCAAGCTGATCAAGACCTGCTGGCCAACAGATGGACCGAGGTCCTCGCGGCCGAAGAGTATGAACTCGAACGCCCCTCCAAAAGCTACCCAAAACGCAAGTTGCTCCCCTGACTAGAGGAGGAAGCATACAAACCTTCATCACCATTACTGTCGGTGACCGACCACCCCGTGGTCACGACAGAGAGGCATCTAGGCCCTCCATCAGGACCGTACCCCGGCACCGCTCAAAAAGTACGAAGCCACGAGGGAATGCGCCGGACTTGTGGAACATATTGGAGGACAAGGCAAGACAATCCAGATCCATCTACGGATCACGTGGGCGCCCCACGAGCCACGACGACTACCGTCGCGCCGGATACAGCAACTCCGACTGGGCCGAACACAGCAGACAACGCTCTCTTGAGCTACGTCGTGATATTGCTCAATATAGAGGCGCCGCACGCCCACTATGCTTCACAGACGAAGTAATGGATCATCAGATCCCTGAAGGGTTTAAACCCGTGAACATCGAATCCTACGATGGCACAACAGACCCCGCGGTTTGGATCGAAGATTATCTCCTTCATATCCATATGGCCCGCGGTGACGATCTCCACGCCATCAAGTATCCCACTCAAGCTTAAAGGGCCAGCTCGGCATTGGCTTAACAGCTTGCCCGCAGAATCAATTGGGTGTTGGGAAGACTTGGAAGCCGCATTCCTCGACAACTTCCAGGGCACATACGTGCGACCACCAGACGCCGATGACCTAAGCCACATAATTCAGCAGCCAGACGAATCGGCGGACAGTTACGACACGGTTCTTAACAAAGAAAAATCAAATCATCGACTGTCCGGACGCAGAGGCCCTCGCAGCCTTCAAACATAACATCCGCGACAAGTGGCTGGCCCGGCACCTAGGACAGGAAAAGCCAAAATCCATGGCAGACCTCACATCACTCATGACCCGCTTCAGTGCGGGAGAGGACAGCTAGCTAGCTCGCGGCAACAACCTCGGCAAAAATGCTGGCGGTCCGGATACTAAGGACCACAATGGCAGGTCGCATCGAAACAAAAACAAACGCCGCGTGCAGCGATAACAATGAGGATCTGGCGATCAACGCCGGTTTGAGGCTCTAAACCCGATCAGCGGAAGAAGCCATTCAAAAGAACCACTCTGGGTCCGTCAATTTGGACCGAATACTCGATCGCTCTTGCGGATACATGGCACCCAAAAGCCAGCTAACCACACCAACAGGATTGTTGGGTATTCAAGCGGCGAGCAAGTTGATTGCGAAAACAATGACAAGGGCTGCATAGCAGCGACGAGGAGGAGACCCGGCCGCCCGAGCAATGAGAGGATGAAGGTTTCCTCCCACAAGTGCGGACGGTAAATATGATATCGCAACCCACATACCCAAGAGGGAGCGCGTGCACCGGGACATATATGCGATGGAGCCAGTCGCCCCGAAGTTTAATCCATGGTCCTCTTGCCTGATCACTTTTGATCGAAGGGACCACCCCACCAGTATCCGCCATGGAGGATTTGCCGCATTGGTTTTAGACCCAATCGTCGATGGATTTCACCTCACTAGAGTCCTCATGGACGGCGGCAGCAGCCTGAACCTGCTTTATCAGGATACAGTGCGCAAGATGGGCATAGACCCCTCAAGGGTTAAACCTACAAAGACGACCTTCAAAGGCATTATACCAGGTGTCGAGGCCAATTGTACAGGCTCGGTCACACTGGAAGTGGTCTTCGGATCCCCGGATAATTTCTGAAGCGAGGAGTTAATCTTCGACATAGTCCCGTTCCGCAGTGGCTATCACGCCCTGCTCGGACAAACTATGTTTGCAAAGTTCAACGCGGTGCCGCATTATGCATACCTCAAGCTCAAGATGCCAGGCCCTCGTGGAGTCATCACGATCAACGGAAACACTGAACACTCCCTCCGAACGGAGGAACACACAGCGGCTCTCGCGGCAGAAGTATAGAACAACCTCTTAAGGCAATTTTCGAGTCCGGCCGTTAAAAGACCAGACATGATTAAACGCGCCCGGAGCAACATACATCAAGACCACCTGGCACGTTCCGAGCACGCGTAACAATGCGGTCCCACCCCCAGCCCTTGCATGATTGCAAGACAAGCTCCCCGTGTACATCATTACGCTCTGGAGATACCTTGGGCATAGGGGGAGGGGCATGACCACGACAGGCCCAGAGTGCAGCTCAACCACACTAGGGGCTCCTAAGTGTGTCGCTCTTTTTCTTTTCCTTTTTTATTTTATCTACAGGACTCCGTTTACAAGAGGTCCTGTCCGGCAGTAGATCGGCCGAACTCACGATGCAACAGCCAGGGAGGAACAAGGGCTACGACGAACACTCAGGTGGTCTCCATTACGAGCATTAAATATGTTTATTACAACACTCCGCAGCCCACCCCTGGAGGGGGACATGTTTAAAATAGTCCACTCCCTTGCTTACCGCACTATTTGTATCGTTCTGCACTCATGGCAGAATTCCTTGAATAAACAATGCATCATTTTTTCGCTTATAATTGCATTCCTTTGTTTATATATATGTTCATTTATGACATCTTGCACCCGTACAATTTGGTACGGCTGAATACACTAGGGGCTTACGTTCCCCGCATTATGGTGTAAAGTCCAAACACTTTCACAAGTGCGGCACCCCGAACTTATAGCACTATATGCATCGGCTCCGAATCATGTCTTGGGTCAATAGTTGGGTTTGCCCGGCTCCCATGTTTTGGTACCTTACGTTCCATTCTGTCGGCTAAGGTAGCACTGGGAGAACCACTGCGATTGCGCCCCGGTTGAGCTGGGCGAGTGCCTCAGTGCAGAAAGCTAAAACTGACTGTCATGATAAGGCGAGAGCTGGTCGTTGTTCGAGAGGTCTTTTCGAGTCCCTAAAGACTTACGCCGCTTAGAGCGAGGAACCGGATAGTGTCTGGCCCAGGCGTGGATAGCGCCCCGAACTCGGTCTTCCGACACTAGGGGCTTCGCCGAAATTTAAAATTATAGAATTCTATGGCTAAGTGAGAGTGTTCAAGCATTATAAGTCTGGTTGCCTTGTTTGTTGTGTTGAGCGCCTCCCTAGATGGACCCAAAAATGGGAACAAGAGCGCTCAAGTTTATCCCGAACACCCCAGCACTCGTGGCATGGGGGCTGAAGCCGACGACTTGCCATCTCTCAGATTTGATATACGCCCGCACAGAAGGTAATATTTTAAATCAAACAAGCGTTGCTTAGCGCATATGAACAATGTTTTCAGCGCATAGGATAACACATGGCGAGTCTACTCAATAATTACATCTCTAGGGCACTCATCCGCAATCTTGCGGGCACCCTTCAGGACAGTCTTATAGTACATCTCGGGCATACGATACTCTTTGCCCGGCGGCGGCGCGTCCGTCAGGAGCCTCTCTGCATCCAGCCTGCCCCAATGCACCTTTGCACGGGCAAGGGCCCGACGGGCACCTTCAATACAGGCAGAGCGCTTGATGACCTCCACCCAGGGGCACGCATCCACCAGCCACCGCACGAGGCCGAAGTAGCTCCCAGGCATGGCCTCTCCAGGCCACATCCGGACTATGAGGCCCTTCATGGCCTGCTCGGCTACCTTGTGGAGCTCGACCAGCTGCTTCAGCTGGTCGCTAGGGGGCACCGGATGTCCGGCCTCAGCGTACTGAGACCAGAAGACCTTCTCCGTTGAGCTCCCCTCTTCAGCCCGGTAGAATGCGGCGGCATCGGACACGCTGCAGAGGCAGATATGAAGCATACAGAGAGCTCGAATTCAGGTAAGTAATGTAATTTACATTCACATGCTTGCTTTGCATGAAAAATGCCTTACCGCCGCTATCTTCTTCATCGCCTCAATCTCTGGAGGGACTTATGGGCCTCGGCCTTGGCGGCTTTGGCACTTTCAAGAGCCGAGGCAAGCTCGGACTCTCGAGTCTTCGAGTCGCGCTCCAAACTCTCATGCTTCTCCATGAGAGCCTGGAGCTCTTGCCGCACCTCCGCCACCCGCGCCTCCTGCTTCTCCCGCTCCGCCCGTTCAGGCCGCGTTATGTTCGACGCGGACATGGCCTCCTTCAGGTCGCCACCTCGTTAAGTGGCCCTGCAGTACCACGTTATCCTTGTTATTTCTATTGCAACCAAAATCCTTTTACAAGGTACAAAATTCAAAGTGGTGTTCCTCACCTTCTTTGTCCTCGAGCTGCTTTTGGCAAGGCGAGCTCTCGCTCGGACCGCTCGAGGTCTGCTTCAAGCACCAACCTCCACGGTCGGTCTGGCGAGAGGTTAGCGGCGCAGCCTGCAAACCCATATTGACATAATTTTTAGCACTCCTGCGTATATCTTTTATAGATCCTCAGTCCGGTTTTTCTTTCCGAACACCGAACCGAGCATCAGGGGCTACTGTCTATGCGGTATTACATTATGTATTTTAAAGCTTCTTACCTCAAAGCCTGTTAAAAGGCTGCTGCAAGCTTCGGTCAGCCCGCTCTGGCGAGCTGAACCTTCTGAATCACCGCACTCATAATAGTGCGGTGTTCTTCCTCGATGGAAGCGCCGTTGAGCGCTTCCAACAAGTTGTCCGACGCCTCCGGTTGGACGGGGGCTGCCGGTGTCACGGTCTTGCCCTTCTTGCGAAGGGGCCGTGTGTCGGACTCCGGAACCACTGCGGGTTCCGGCGCGGAGTCCGGCACGAAGTCCAAGAGGTTGCCTTGTGGCACCTCCGGAGCCTCCCCCTCCTGGCGGGTCCCCTCCTGGGATCCCACCTCGGCGTCCTCAGCACCGCGAGGGGTGGAGGCGGTCGGAATGGAATCCACATCCGACGGCGCCAAGGACCCGCTGGATGAAGCGGGAAGATCCTCCTCGGCCGGGCTACAGATAGTATGCGGCATGAGAAGGACACTACGTGACACGAAAAAGAAATTACAAATCACTCAGGAGTCCGGATACTTACGATCTGGCCAGGGGCTTGGCCCTTGAGGGCCACTCCTCGTCGCCATCATTGGCGTTGGTGGAGCTGTCCGGGGGAAGGGTCCTTCCCCTCTTGGACCCTTTTCCTCTCTCCCCCCTTCGGGGGAGAGTTCTCTTTCTCCTCCTTGTCTTCGGGGGAGGAGTCCGCCTTGGAGCCATCGGACGATGAGTCCGATATCACCTGGTGCCGGAAACTTCTTCGAGTTCCTGCGGCCTTCTTCTTGGCCTTCTTCTCCGGCACCACATAAAGTGCCGGGACTAGCAGCCCCGCTAAACGGGTGTCCGCTGGTTCTTCGGGAAGGGGAGCCGAACAGTCTACCTGTCCGGATGTCCTCTGCCAGTCCTGTCAAAGGCATTGGGAGTTTTAGATCCCACATAACATTAAATTATGAAAGAAAATAAATGTCCCATAGAGGATAACAAAGCTTACCTCGCCGGCCGGGCGCTTGGTGCTGAATCCGCGGTCTTCCGTCGCGGATGCGGGGGCTTCTCCGCCCTTGAACAGCACCCTCCAGGCATCTTCGTACGTCGTGTGGAAGAGCCCGCTCAGGGTCCGGTGTTGTGCCGGATCGAACTCCCACAAATTAAAGGCCCGTTGTTGGCAGGGGAGAATCCGGCGGACGAGCATGACCTGAATCGCATTGACAAGCCTAAGCTTCTTGTTCACCAAGGTGCGAGACAGGGCTCGAGTCTGTCGGCTCCTCGAACTGCCCCATAGCAAGCCCTTCTCTTTCCGGAGGTGAGCTGCATAGGGATACCAGATCTAAACTTCGGGGCCGCCGCCCATTTTGGGTCGCGGCTCGGTGATGTAGAACCACCCGATTACCACCTTGACGGACTCCACGAAGGCCCCTTCGAGCGGATGGCGTTGGGCATCTTGCCCAACATGGCGCCTCCGCACTCCGCTTGGGCGCCCTTCACTACCTTGACTTGATGTTGAAGGTCTTGAGCCCTAAGCGAAGTGGGGCTGGATGCGAGGAAGGCCTCGCACACGATGATAAACGCCGAGATGTTGAGGATGAAGTTTGGCGCCAGATCGTGGAAATCCAGGCCGTAGTAGTACATGAGCCCCCGGACGAAGGGATGCAACGGGAAGCCTAGTCCGTGGAGGAAGTGGGGAAGGAATACGACCCTCTCATGGGGCCTGGGGGTGGGGATGAGCTACCCCTTGTCGGGCAGCCGGTGCGCGATGTCACCGGACAGGTATCCGGCACCGCGCAGCTTCTTGATGTGCTCCTCCGCAACAGAGGAAGCCAACCACTTGCCTCCCGCTCCGGACATGACTGGAGAAGGTTGAGATGAGATGTGCGGGCTTGGGCGCTGGAGCTCGAGTGCGCGGAGATGGATAAGCAAAGGAGGAAGAAGGCGTAGGTAAAAAAGGTGGATCCTTATCCCCTTATATATGGGCGGACGAAGACATGCGTCCCCACTGGCCTGGTAAAACTCGCTTATCTCCCAAGCGCCACCATCAATGGCGCGGTTGGGTTACCCACATCCGTATTGATGAGAATACCAGAATAAGGGGAACACGATCTCTGCTTCGACAAGACGTGCCAAGGAAACCACTTCGCTAAACGCACTGAGGTGGTATAATAAAAAATGATTCAAGTAAAGGCTTGGTGGTGGTGTGACGTCATACCACAAAATACGTCAGCAGATTGAACTTGTGTACATATTATTCTCTCTATGGTGAATGTGGAATTTATTTTGCAGAGCCGGACACTATCCTGGTGTTCACTATCTTCTATGAATTATTCGGAGGAGGAACCCGCCTTGCAATGCCGAACAATATGCACGCCGGACTCATCGTCATTGAAGCCTGGTTCAGGGGCTACTGAGGGAGTCCTGGACTAGGGGGTGTCCGGATAGCCGGACTATCATCGTCAGCCGGACTCTAAGACTATGAAGATACAAGATTGAAGATTTTGTCCCGTGTCCGGATGGGACTTTCCTTGGCGTGGAAGGCAAGCTTGGTGATACGGATATGTAGATCTCCTACCATTGTAACCGACTCTGTGTAACCCTAGCCCTCCCCGGTGTCTATATAAACCGGAGGGTTTTAGTCCATAGGACGAACAACCATTACAATAATCATACCATAGGCTAGCTTCTAGGGTTTAGCCTCCTTGATCTCGTGGTAGATCCACTCTTGTACTACCCATATCATCAATATCAATCAAGCAGGAGTAGGGTTTTACCTCCATCGAGAGGGCCCGAACCTGGGTAAAAACATCGCGTCCCTTGTCTCCTGTTACCATCCGCCTAGATGCACAGTTCGGGACCCCCTACCCGAGATCCGCCGGTTTTGACACCGACAGGGAGTAAACCTTTACTTTTATCGCTTGGGAACCGCCACTAATGTGTTTAGCATGGAAGATACCGATAACTAATGGCCGCGAAGTAAACAGGAGGGGTGCATGTCTCAAAATTTCATTTACCTCTGTTTTACAAACTTGAGCTTTGGCACCTCTACAAATCACCACTTCCCTTTGCGAAGGGACTATCTATTTACTTTTATGTTGTGTCATCACCTTCTCAAATAAGTGCCAGAACCTGAGAGCACTATTGTCATCCTCATGCATTGTGTGTAGCTAATGTTGGGTGCATAATGACTAGATCTTTTCTACCATAAATTACAATGTTTAGTCGCTCCTTAAACTTTGGAGGTGCTCTGCATTTATGTTTTGTGGTCTCAGAAAGGGCTAGCGAGATACCACTATTGTCATATTATATCATGGTTGTTTTGACAACGTGTTGTTGTTTGAGATATCTTGTTATTGCTCGCTAGCTGATTATGTCATTGATATGAGTTAATATAATTTTTAGGAGTTATTGTTGACATGGTTAGTTATAATCTTGGCTCAAAACCTGGGTGCTACTTAAGCTTATTTATGTAAACAAGAGAAAAAGAGTTCGTAAAAGTTTTTCTTTTTCACTTCCAGATTATCAACTGAATTGCTTGAGGACAAGCAAAGGTTTAAGCTTGGGGGAATTGATGCATCTCTGTCGTATATACTTTTGCTAACACTTTTACTCTTGTTTTTGACTCTAATTTGCATGATTTGAATGAAACTTACCCGGACTGAAGCTGTTTTCAACAGAACTACCATGGTGTTGTTTTTGTGCAGAAATAAAAGTTCTCGGATTGAAACAAAACTTTGCGAGGAATTTTTATACAAACAAAGATAATTTCTGGAGCCAAGAACCACCGGAGGGGGGCACCTGGGTGGTCACAACTCACCAGGGCACGCACAGGTAGGTTGTCCCCACCTGGTGGCCCCGCAGACCCTGGGACCCACGCTATAAAATCACATTTTTCCAGAAAAAATAGGGAGAAAGAATTATTGTGTTTGACAAGTCGGAGCCATCGCCACCTCCTATTCTTCATCAGGAGGCTAGATCTGCAGTCCGTTTGGGGCTCCGGAGGGGGATCTTCAATATTTGTCATCACCACCCTTCTCCATCACCAATTCCATGATGCTCCCCCCGGGAGTGAGTAATTCCTTCGTGGGCTCGCTAGTCAGTGAGGAGTTGGATGAGATTCATCATGTAATCGAGTTAGTTTTGTTAGGGCTTGATCCCTAGTATCCATTATGTTCTGAGATTGATGTTGCTATGACTTTGCCATGCTTAATGCTTGTCACATTGGGCCCGGTTGCCATGATTTCAGATCTGAATTGTTTATGTTATCATTTTTTTGACTATAAACAGTAGGGTAAAACCCCGCTGCAATTTTTATAAATAAAGAGCAAAGTACAAGGTTTATGTTATCATCATTATATCTATGTTCTAGATCCGATCTTGCAAGTTATAGTCACCTACTATGTGTTATGATCTGGCAACCCCGGAGTGACAATAGTCGGGACACTTCCCGGTGAAGACCGTAGTTTGAGGAGTTCATGTAGTCACCGTGTGTTAATGCTTTGTTCCGGTTCTCTATTAAAAGGAGGCCTTAATATCCCTTAGTTTACAATAGGACCCCGCTGCCACGGGAGGGTAGGACAAAAGATGGCATGCAAGTTCTTTCCATAAGCATGTATGAATTTACGAAATACATGCCTACATTATATTTATGTAGTGCCGCATCACCCTAGGATATGACTGTTAAATGATGAATATCATCCAACAAATCGCCGATCCAATGCCTACGATTTTCCTACATATTGATCTTGCTAAGTTACTACTGCTGCTGTTACTATTGCTACTGCTACAAAACTACTGCTATCACTGTTACCATTACCATTATTGTTGCAACTACTATCAAAACTACCATACTACTTTACTACTGATCACTTTGCTGCAGATAATTAATCTCCAGGTGTGGTTGAATTGACAACTCAGTTGCTAATACTTGCAAATATTCTTTGGCTCCCCTTGTGTTGCATCTATAAATTTAGGTTTAATTACTCTACCCTCGAAAACTATTGTGATCCCCTATACTTGTGGGTTATCAGTAGCCAACCATGCGAACACTAGATTTTTCACATTCTTCGTGCTGAATGTGAGGTTTCTATTGTCCATCAGGCTTAAGTTTATCAGCAGCATGATTTTGACGGATGGGTTTGTCGAAGAGCAAAAAAAGGAGTTCCAGGTGGACAAAAGGGCTTCTGAATGTGTCGGGCTTATATTTACAACATCTTGTGGTCAATATCCACTAAATTTTATGACCCTAGATGATCATTCTATGGACCTGACCGATCCATTTGATTGTGACTGCCGAGAATAGTGATAGAGTTAGATGTTGTTGCCCTTTTCGACATGGGTTTTATCTAAACCCGATGAATAATTAACCCTTGTGCTTTTGTATAGTTTGTAAGCTGGAGTTAGATGTTGTTGCCCTTTTCAACTCGGTTGTGACTATCATATTTTCACAAGGCACAATATTTCTCTCTTACTTAAACAAATGGCTTGCCATTTGTTTAAGTAAGAGAGAATTATTGTAACAAATCCCAACCAACAGAAATAACATCACTCTCGCCAGCTGCTTGAGATCACTGTGCATTACAGAACCCAAGTGATTAGCCCCCATTAGCACCCACAAACTTATTTGGAACTAGCACACCAAATGGGCTGCAAATTTTCATAAGAAAGGCTGCATGGCCATGACAGATTTGGATTCTGACATTTGGGACCCACGAGGAAAAAGCCTATCCAAGGTGGTGTCGACTTACTAGTCAACAAACAATTTTGCCTACCAGCCATTGGATCGACATCCAACATCTGTCGTGTATCTTCTATCTCTTGTCTTCTTCCTCCAGCCGCCCAAACCAAACCACCCCGTTGGTCCCGCCTGCTCCCGCCTCCCACGGCTGGCTGTGCCTCCACCGCCCTAGCGTACCCTCAAACGTTGGCCAGTCCATCCCTCTATTCCCCCACACATCATGTTATTCTCTATCGACGTCAGCCCTAACACGCACCGGCACCCGGACCAGTCAACCCTCGTACTCCCCTCCGCCTGCGACTAGACTGCCGCATCTTCCACGGCTCCTGTTGAGGGAGTCCTGGATTAAGGGGTCCTCGGACGGCCGGACTATATACATGGGCCGGACTGTTGGGCTATGAAGATACAAGACAGAAGATTTCTTCCTGTGTCCGGATGGGACTCTCCTTTGCATGGAAGGCAAGCTTGGCAGTTCGGATATGTAGATTCCTTTCTCTGTAACCGACTTTGTACAACCCTAGCCCCCTTCGGTGTCTATATAAATCGGAGGGTTTAGTCCATAGGACGCAATCATAATCTCATAGGCTAGACTTCTAGGGTTTAGCAATTACGATCTTGTGGTAGATCAACTCTTGTAATATTCATATTCATCAAGATCAATCAAGCGGGAAGTAGGGTATTACCTCCATAGAGAGGGCCCGAACCTGGGTAAACATCGTGCCCCCCGTCTCCTGTTACCTTCGACCTTAGACACACAGTTCGAGCCCCCCTACCCGAGATCTACCGGTTTTGACACCGACATTGGTGCTTTCATTGAGAGTTCCGCTGCGTCGTCACCAAAAGGTATGATGGCCCCATCAATCATCTACAACAATGCAGTCCAGGGGGAGATTTTCCTCCCCGGGCAGATCTTCGTATTCGGCGGCTTTGCACTGCGGGCCAACTCGCTTGGCCATCTGGAGCAGGTCGACAGCTACGCCCCTGGTCATCGGGTCAGATTTGGAAGCTTGAATTACGTGGCCGTTATCCGCGGAGATTTGATCTTTGATGGAATCAAGCCCATGGCTCCCTGTCACCGCGATGAACATGACCTAAATCTATCATCGGACCATGCTTAGGAGATAGCACCTACAACTGCTTTGGCCCTAGATCTGGAGCAGATCATGCCATCTGAGGACGGGATGCTCAACCCCGTCGCGGAAGCCACAGACTCAGCGGTGATAGAGCCGCACACAGATCCAATCTCAAGTGGGCCCTATGTCATCAGAACCTCAGATTCATCTCCGGCCATAGGTTCTGAACCGCGTGCATCCGTGTGTCAGGACCCCGACTCAATGCCACATCGATCTAGCATGTAACACCTCATATCACTTTGCGGCCTCAGGCACGGTATTCCCACGGGTGTCGCCTTACCTTTGCCCGGGACCGTTTAGCCTTTTGGCACACGTATATGATAGTGTCGCTAGCATCCATATGATAAGGAGCCCAGTGACATGGCTAGTCGTAAACCCAAAGTGGCACAAACTTACGAGGACGGGCATCCATGACCCGAAGATCGAGCGTGTCGGTCATCGGTAGTGAATCCAGGCTGTAGCACTGGGCTAGCAGACTCCGGTGAACCGGGCAGTAGCGGCTAACAGACTCCGGTATTCATCGTGTGACATTTTCCCGAAGGGACAGACACAGGAACGAAGAAGGACACATGCAGGCCAGCCTAAGTGTTCCGGAGCAGTAGCAAGCTACCATGGCTCGGTGGAAACACTAGGAGACATTTCCCGGTAAGAGAGGCTACTAAAGATAAACAACTAGATAGTCAGATCCCACACATACCAAGCATTTCAATAGCATACACACAATATGCTCGATATGTGCAAATACAACATGGCATCACAACATGACTCTACGACTCAAGTATGTATTCAATAGGCTCCGAGGAGCGAGATATTACAAACAAGGGTCTCACGACCCAACATTCAGAGCATACAAGTCAAAGCACATGCGGAAGCTTAACATGTCTGAGTACAGACATCTACAAATGAAAAAGGCTGAGAAGCCTGACTAACTACCAGATCCTGCCGAGGGCACAAGATCGTAGCTGAGGTAGCAAGCTAAACGTCGAAGTCCACATGTAGCTACTAGTGAGACGGAAGTCTCTCCAAAAACGTAAAATAGGCAAACGTGAGTACAAATGTACCCAGCAAGACTTACATCAGATCTAACTACATATGCATCATTTTCAACAAAGGGATGGTGGGGTTTAAGCTGCAGCAAGCCAGCTTTGACTCGATGGCTATCTGAACTACATTGCAATGTAACTCTTTTGAGGTGGCGTACGAGTCCACATATTCACCATATCAATACACCACTAAGGACCGCTCCGTCTCCCTCGAGAACGCCATCCATAGCACTCACGCTTATCTTGCGTATTTTAGAGTATCCACTTTCACTTGTCTATGAACTATGCAAGGGTCCAAGTTTCCATATCCGAGGAATCCGGCTATTCAATAGATAATGATAACCCTACAGGTGTACTTCTTCACACACGCTCGCCACTTACCGCCATGTACACGTCATGTATCTCGGCAACCTTCAAGCGGAAGCTTTGGCGAGGGTGTCGCCACGACGACTAACCACACAAGACTCTAGCCCAGGTTTATCGCCTATTCGGTTCCATCCACAAGGAGATCCGGCCGGGTGTCGCTCACGGCCCCAAACGATGTGTGCGGGGTTCCCGAGCCCACCATCCGGTGCCACTCGGTACACCAGGCCACGTGTGCCTAGTCTGTCCCAAGCCCACCCTGCCGGGTGCCACTTGGTAGAAAAATAGCACATCCTACAAACACCAGAAACTATTTGCAACTCCTGGACAGAGATTAAGTTGATTAACAAGTCGAGAGATCTTGGAGCGCCCGGAGCCCAATGTGTGGTAGTAGCTGTTCATGGATCACAAACACAGAACTCAGTTTCTCAGGACGGCTGCAATGAGACAACCCACCATGTACTCCTACATGGCCTCTCACCGCTACCTTTACCAAATCGTGTTCACACACTTAGCTCTCAACAGTAGGACAGGTTCACACACCTCCGATTCATCTCGATGAATCGGACTGACTCAACTCTAAGCAGTAGCAGGCATGACAAACAAGCAAGAATGATTAGGCACATCAGGGTCAAACAACTCCTACTCATGCTAGTGGGTTTCATCTATTTACTGTGGCAATGACAGGTCATGCAAAGGATAAAGGGGTTCAACTACCACAGCAAGTAGCAGATGTATCGTTGTTGTCCTAATGCAGTAAAAGAGAGCAGGAGCGAGAGAGTGGGATTGTATCGGAATGAACAAGGGGGTTTTGCTTGCCTGGCACTTTTGAAGATAGTATAGTTCTTCATCGGTGTCATCGAACTCGTCGTCGGTACACGTCTATTGAGAGGGAACAAATACCGGCAAACAAAGAAGAACACAATCAATGCAATGCAACAATATGATGCATGATCATGACATGGCAATATGATGTGGTTTGAGCTAATGCAACTAGCAGCAAGTTAAATGAAGTTGGTTTGAATCAACGATTCAAATTCAAACTCCATATGCGATGTTTTAAATGCCCTTCATATGATTTGTACTAAACAGCAGCTATAAGTTGTTCTAACATGCATGAAAATGGTACAGATGGATAGATTGGATTTTTCTGATCATTTTTCATATATAATTTGTTTCATTTGGAGTTACGGTTGATTTTCTATGAATTTTAGAAGTTTGTGGTATTTTACGGAATTTCTGAATAAGATTAAATCCAGAAAATCAATTAGTGCGTCGACATTAGGTCATCTTGACCTCAAAGAGGTCAACAGATCGGTCCAGTCAAACCTGACCAGTAGGTCCCGCGTGTCAGCTGCACAGTGATTTAACAGAGTTTAATTAACCTAATTAAATTGCTAGCTGGGTTAATTAAACAGTAGGGCCCTCCTGTCAGTGGCCCTAGGCGTGGGTTAGCGGGGTGGTTAGGCCCTAATGACCAGCCATGCCGGCGGTTAACTGCCGGTGGCCACTGGGCATGGCGAAGACGCACCAAAAGGCCACGGAGGCGGCGGGGAAGGGCACCGGGGCGTAGCCCACGGTCGGGCGCATCCAGAGGAGGCCACGGAAGGGTGCGGGGAGGCTTGAGCTCACCGAAAGCGAGCTCGTGGCGGCGGCCGGAGTGCGGCCTTGAGCGGCGCGGGGCTGTGGGGCACTGGGAGGCCGGAGGTGGTGTGCTACGGCCTCCTGGGTCCACCTGGAGCCCGTTTATGAGTTCGGACGTGATGGCGCTAAGCAGAGCGACGGCGGCGAAGAGGTGCGGCGGCAGCGGGCCTCAGCCATGGCGGGGAATGGGGCTAGAGCATGCAAACGTGAGGGGGAGAAGAGGGTTCGGGAAGGGCTCTGGCGAGTCCGAGGAGCGCTAGATCGAGGTCGGGGACGGCCGGGTTGCCGCGGATCGACGGAATCGAGCGCCGGTGCTGAACCTTGAAGATGATGGCAGGGACGGCGATGCGGGGCGTCCGACGATGCTTGGCTTGGCGAGGAAGTCGACGACGTTGAGGCGGATCCTTTGGACATGGCCGATGCTCGAGGGAAGGGCAGTGAGTGCGGTGGCAGTGTGCGGCGGCGATGGATGCGTTCGGGTCCGAGGTGCGGAGCGAGAGGGAGAGCAGCAGGGAAGGGGATGAGCATGGGAGGGAGTCGAGAGGGCCTGAGGGGGTGTGTGGCATCCGTAGCGGCGTCGGGAAGGCAGCAGGCAGAGAGGAGGTGGCCAGGGCGCGTGCCTGCGCACGGTGACCACACGCGCGCGTCCTCCTGGCAGGAGCTTGAGGACGGTGGCGCTGGTGGGCTGGGCTGGCCAATTGGCCAGCCAGGTAGGTTTGGGCCGGGTGGGCTGCAGTGCAGAGTAAGCTGGTCCAGTTAGTTCCGTTTTTTACATTTACATTTACATTTACTAATATTTCAACTCTGTTTTGATTTGATTCATAGCCCAAATCATTTAGTAGCTTCTGAAAATATTTATGTGGCTTGCTACAATATATTCAAAGCCACTCACAGGTTTTTTCAGAATTGTTGGACTTGCAATTATTTTATAGAAGATTTAAATCCAACTCAAATATTTATTGATTTAAATCCAAATAGCCAAAATAATTCCTCAAAAATGTTCCATATTTTTGGTTTGGACCAAAACCCTTGCCAAAGATATTAAACATCATTGAGGAGCATTTTGGAAACATTGGATGCATTTTCCAGTGTTATTTGCCCTTCTTTTATTTAAATATTTTGAGGCTTTCAAATTTCCTCAATTCAGGTTTCAAAGATTTAAACATGATGCAAGCAAGATGCAAACACTAGGCAGCACCAGAAGGTAGGGATGTGACAACTCACCCCCACTAAACAAGAATCTCGACCCAAGATTCAAGACGCGAGGTAAGAAGACAGAGGGACACGAGCTAATAACATGATTTCCAAGATCCAACTGTCCTTCTCGAAGATGTTGATTCATTGATTCAAATGGATCTTGACGTCTTTGCTTGTGAGGTCTTCATCCAACACGATGACGATAGAAGGAGACTCTATAGAAAACGATCTCCTCGAAGATCGAGCAACTCAGGATCAACTCATGGGATGAGACATAGCGACATCTCTCAAGGTGAGACATGAGGTATACATCCAGAGGGATGGAGTGAAATAGATGACAAAGGTTCATTAGGTAGACAACAATTCCACACTTAAGAGGGTGGTGAACAGTTGTCAACATAGTAAGGATTTGAGTTGCCATGATACCATAACGAGATACCTTAGAGGAGGGCGACTCGTAGAAATATCCCCTTAAGTGGCAAAAAGAATTACCTTTGACTCAGAGATCATTGAAACTCTTTATACCAACCTAAGGCAATTCGGCGACCATTTGGAGGGTTCGGTAGAATGGCATACCCGGATTAGAATGGATGATGTGGATTACCTTGTTGAAAACAACACAAGGGATGATTTTAGTAACTAGGGAGAACTCAACAGTAGAGAGTGAGTCCACTATTTGAAAGTTATAGCATAACCGAGGAAACTGAGAGCAATCCCAGTTAGTGCCGATGATAACACCTAGCGCTTGTGCGTGCTCTCAAGAACTTGAGCATTTCCATATTCATCAAGGTTTTACCAATGTCTGTGTCAAGGATCCTGGCAACACCACATACTACCATGATGAATCATGGTGGAGGATGCAGATGCAAAGGAAGATAACACCTTCTCAGATTTCGCCTTAGCGAGGCCAAGGAAACAAAATCTGGATGATCGACCGAGAGACATTTAGCACTCCGCTTCTAATGTTCTCCTTGATGTGCTAGCACAACCCATTTATAGATATGGTTTGATAACTAGAACATCAAGTAAAAGGTCGGACTTCGGGAGCTCAAGAATCCATAAGGAGTAACTTATTGGAGTAAAACCCTACGAAATCCTTATGGGGAGGTGGCCAACTTCCTCAAATCAAGATACTACAACAAGAGATCTTCCGGCTGGGTGTGTTGGCCACGACATCCACTTTACCGGGTTACAGAGAGACCATTATTATAGTTCTTGGGAAACGTTCCAACCATCATATCTGCCTGAGATTCAGATCTGGTTGGTGTCAGAATAATCCAGACTCATCAAGTCTAGAAGGAAAAACGAAAGTTTGCAACACAAATCGACGAGATGACGTTGCAAGATTCTCGGGGGATGAACTACGATAGCAAGCTCCAAAACATGAGCTGGTTCTGCTACAACATGTGAACACGTTGTCCAAGACAAGCATGACCATGTAGTAGTCTTATAATAAAACACTACCGAGTTCAGGTGGGGAACCATCAGCAAGGATTTCGAATTCTTTACGCGCACTGGACTTCTTTTCCTTGAACAAGTCAATCAGTGGCTTGGTGTGCTAGGGAATACATATGGAGTGGAGGTAATTAATCTACCAAACCATAGAATACATTCGCACATGCATAATTGATTTGGGATGGTACCAGAGGAAACAAAAACAATCTTTCTCGAACTCACGGCGGCAACTTGCACCAAATGCACATGAATTCGGAGAAGTCACTTCTTCCATCCAAGCATAAGCTTCATGAACGAAACACGAAGGCGTTGCTTACCAAGTTTCTGACACTAGGTTGATGTTCAATATGAATCATGGGGGAGACAAAATACTGCTGATGGGCTCAACAGCAACTCATCAGAATTTCCATATCACTGGATTTCCACCATTATGTGAACAATGTGATAGTATTGGTCAGACCAAAAGATATAATGGTGTATGCTCGAGGAAACAACCACGAGTAAGATAACATTACGAACATTGTTGGTTCTGAATTGATTTGATGATAGCCCATACTCAAATCAAAAATGGGGTAAGACAATAGGTCCAACAACTGATCACAAGGACCAATTGATGAAGATATCATCTTTCTTCAACGCACATAGACACAAAAAGATATCCCTTAACATGATCTAGGTCAGACAAGCTTTTATCTTCCAACTCTCCAAGTTGTCGTTTAACTTAACCAACTAGCTCAGGGGTATCCAACACGGATTCTTGGAGAAGGGGTGGTTTACAAGAAACCAACTTGATCACGAGCTCAGCATAGCGGTCAGGTGGCAACCTGGTAATACTTCCGAGAAGATATACGGAAAATCATGAACCACCGATATATTACTAAGCTCGAGAACAATCTTGCTTTTCAGGGCAAGACGATATGATCAACAGAGCGAGGGATTGACACAATCCTAAATCATTGATCGAAGAGTGCACCAAAAAAAACTAGGTAGAACAATCAATCTTAGAATGATGATTCAAAAACCAACACGCTAAGAATGAAATTATTGTCCTTTAGCTACCAAGCAACAAGGTTGCTAGGAGTATAGATTTCGCACATCATAGTTCATCTGTCGGCATTCCGATTGCGACAACACGGAACCGAGGGATGAATAATGATGGCGAGAAGTATCACTGCGTCAAGAATTCACAAGAGCCGGTGCAATACTCACGAAAATCCTGACATAAAGACGGTAATACTTCAGGGTAGAACAGAATCAAAAGCTAGGTTGGCATTTTGATCTGCGGAGCACAACTATTTTGACCTAATCCTGGATATGGATGAGGTACTGGAGTTTGTTTCTCTTAGTCATTCCAGAATAGAATGGCTTGACGGACCATAGGAGTAAAAGGCATCGATGAACACGAATGCACAACCACTCCTGACTGTCAATTGATAGACGAGGTCAGAAGACAACTAAAATGGGACAACTCAAAAGAACATATGATTTCTGAGTTGTGGATGCATGGATTAGCATGTCGAACCAAGTTCAACATATTTCTTCCGGATAACCCATGCAGAAAAGTAGAACTGGCAGAGTCACAACATAGAATCGAGAACTCATCAAGAGCTCTGGTTGTGATCTTTTGGTTCAAAGAACTTCTGCCAAGAATGGTTCATGGTATTTGGAAGAACGATATACCACGGACCTCGAGGACTATCACAAAGGTTACTAATATCTTAAAGGAACTAGCAAACACTATCAACATGAGGTAAGTAGGGTGAATCTCGGGTTCAAAACCCAAGGAGTAGAATACCTACTACTAAGTGGCATCACGGGATGCTTTTGAGGATAAAGGCCAAAATCATCACACTGGGAACACAAATCATGGTAGCTTACTAGGTGGTACTCTAAGACACCTAGGGTCATAATAATAACTCCAACATATATGTCGAGGCAATAAAGTACCTCAACTCAGCAATTAGTGTGGTTAATCTGGCCCAAAGGATTATTGGAAACGGGAAGGAGGGATTTGCAAATGCTTCAGACTATTTAGAAACCTGGGATGACTCGGACAACATAACGCCTGTAATTGCTCGAAAAGATTGGAGACATGCTGCAAAGATGGTGGCATAGCCACTCAGAAGCATAATATCAAGGTTTCGAGATCAACACTTAACATACGGAAGTAGTAGGAACTGAGGCTTGAATCCAACAATCTTATAAGTCTACGGATAAGTAACATGTGATCCTGATAGAAAGAAGAGAAAACCTAGTTCCTTAACCCCGTAGGAAAGATAAGATGACTCGGATCAGAAGGCATAAGGTATAAGGAGTAAAAAGAGCCTTACGTTCCATCGCACAATCAATTCCCATATATAACTAAATAATTTCTAGACTCAACTTCGACCAGTTTGGCTTGGTAATCCTCTGAGCGGTCAAGCTCGATACCAAAGCTGTCAGGACCCCGACTCAATGCCACATCGATCTAGCATGTAACACCTCATATCACTTTGCGGCCTCACACACGGTATTCCCACGGGTGTCGCCTTACCTTTGCCCGGGACCGTTTCGCCTTTTGGCACACGTATATGATAGTGTCGCTAGCATCCATATGATAAGGAGCCCGGCTGACATGGCTAGTCGTAAACCCAAAGTGGCACAAACTTACGAGGACAGGCATCCACGACCCGAAGATCGAGCGTGTCGGTCATCGCGAGTGAATCCAGTCTGTAGCACTGGGCTAGCAGACTCCGGTGAACCGGGCAGGCGGGCTAACAGACTCCGGTATTCATCGCGTGACATTTCCCGAAGGGATGTACACATGAGCGAAGAAGGACACATGCCGGCCAGCCTAAGTGTTCCGGAGCAGTAGCAAGCTACCATGGCTCGGTGGAAACACTAGGAGACATTTCCCGGTAAGAGAGGCTACTAAAGATAAACAACTAGATAGTCAGATCCCACACATACCAAGCATTTCAATAGCATACACACAATATGCTCGATATGTGCAAATACAACATGGCATCACAACATGACTCTACGACTCAAGTATGTATTCAATAGGCTCCGAGGAGCAATATATTACAAACAAGGGTCTCACGACCCAACATTCAGAGCATACAAGTCAAAGCACATGCGGAAGCTTAACATGTCTGAGTACAGACATCTACAAATGAAAAAGGCTGAGAAGGCTGACTAACTACCAGATCCTGCCGAGGGCACAAGATCGTAGCTGAGGTAGCAAGCTAAACGTCGAAGTCCACGTGTAGCTACTAGTGAGACGGAAGTCTCTGCAAAAACGTAAAATAGGCAAACGTGAGTACAAATGTACCCAGCAAGACTTACATCAGATCTAACTACATATGCATCATTTTCAACAAAGGGGATGGTGGGGTTTAACTGTAGCAAGCCAGCTTTGACTCAGTGGCTATCCTAAACTACGACTACAATGTAACTCTTTTGAGGTGGCGCACACGAGTCCACATATTCACCATATCAATACACCACTAAGGACCCGCTCCCGTCTCCCTACGAGAACGCCATCCATAGCACTCACGCTTATCTTGCGTATTTTAGAGTATCCACTTTCACTTGTCTATGAACTATGCAAGGGGTCCAAGTTTCCATATCCGAGGAATCCGGCTATTCGAATAGATAATGATAACCCTGCAGGGGTGTACTTCTTCACACACGCTCTCGCCACTTACCGCCATGTACACGTCATGTATCTCGGCAACCTTCAAGCGGAAGCCTGGCGAGGGTGTCGGCCACGACCTGACTAACCACACAAGACTCTAGCCCAGGTTTATCGCCTATTCGGGTTCCATCCGCAAGGAGATCCGGTCGGGGTGTCGCTCACGGCCCCAAACGATGTGTGTAGGGTTCCCGAGCCCACCATCCGGGTGCCACTCGGTACACCAGGCCACGTGTGCCTAGTCTGTCCCAAGCCCACCCTGCCGGGTGCCACTTGGTAGAAAAATAGCACTACCTACAAACACAAGAAACTAGTTGCGACTCCTGGACAGAGATCAAGTTGATTAATAAGTCGAGAGAGCTTGGAGCGCCCGGAGCCCAACGTGTGGTAGTAGTTGTTCATGGATCATAAACACAGAACTCAGTTTCTGAGGACAGCTGCAATGAGACAACCCACCATGTACTCCTACATGGCCTCTCACCGCTACCTTTACCAAATCGTGTTCACACACTTAGCTCTCAACAGTAGGACAGGTTCACACACCTCCGATTCATCTCCGATGAATCAGACCTGACTCAACTCTAAGAAGTAGCAGGCATGACAAACAAGTAAGAATGAGTAGGCACATCAGGGCTCAAACAACTCCTACTCATGCTAGTGGGTTTCATCTATTTACTGTGGCAATGACAGGTCATGCAAAGGATAAAGGGGTTCAACTACCACAGCAAGTAGCAGATGTATCGTTGTTGTCCTAATGCAGTAAAAGAGAGCAGGAGCGAGAGAGTGGGATTGTATCGGAATGAACAAGGGGGTTTTGCTTGCCTGGCACTTCTGAAGATAATATAGTTCTTCATCGGTGTCATCGAACTCGTCGTCGGTACACGTCTATCGAGAGGGAACAAATACCGGCAAACAAAGAACACAATCAATGCAATGCAACAATATGATGCATGATCATGACATGGCAATATGATGTGGTTTGAGCTAATGCAACTAGCAGCAAGTTAAATGAAGTTGGTTTGAATCAACGATTCAAATTCAAACTCCATATGTGATGTTTTAAATGCCCTTCATATGATTTGTACTAAACAGCAGCTATAAGTTGTTCTAACATGCATGAAAATGGTACAGATGGATAGATTGGATTTTTCTGATCATTTTTCATATATAATTTGTTTCATTTGGAGTTACGGTTGATTTTCTATGAATTTTAGAAGTTTGTGGTATTTTCTGGAATTTCCTGAATAAGATTAAATCCAGAAAATCAATTACTGCGTCAGCATTGCGTCATGCTGACCTCAACAGGTCAACAGATACGGTCTAGGTCAAACCTGACCAGTAGGTCCCGCGTGTCAGCTGCACAGTGATTTAACAGAGTTTAATTAACCTAATTAAATTGCTAGCCGGGTTAATTAAACAGTAGGGCCCTCCTGTCAGTGGCCCTAGGCGTGGGTTAGCGGGGTGGTTAGGCCCTAATGACCGGCCACGCCGGGCGGTTAACCGCCGGTGTGCGGCATGGCGGCGCGCAAAAGGCCACGGAGGCGGCGGGGAACGGCACCGGGTCGTAGC
This sequence comes from Aegilops speltoides, assembly GCA_021437245.1. Lineage (NCBI taxonomy): Eukaryota > Viridiplantae > Streptophyta > Magnoliopsida > Poales > Poaceae > Aegilops > Aegilops speltoides. Next base: position 343,243,213 of record CM038144.1, read on the forward strand.
CCACGGTCGGGCGCATCCTGAGGAGGCCACGGAAGGGTGCAGGGAGGCTTGAGCTCGCCGGAAGCGAGCTCGTGGCGGCGGCCGGAGTGCGGCCTTGAGCGGCGCGGGGCTGTGGGGCACTGGGAGGCCGGAGGTGGTGTGCTACGGCCTCCTGGGTCCACCTGGAGCTCGTCTATGAGTTCGGACGTGATGGCGCTAAGCAGAGCGACGGCGGCGAAGAGGTGCGGCGGCAGCGGGCCTCGGCCATGGCGGAGAATGGGGCTAGAGCATGCAAACGCGAGGGGGAGAAGAGGGGTTCGGGGAAGGGGCTCACAGCGAGTCCGAGGAGCGCTAGATCGAGGTCGGGGACGGCCGGGTTGCCGTGAATCGACGGAATCGAGCGCCGGTGCTGAACCTTGAAGGCGATGGCAGGGACGGCGATGCGGGGCGTCCGACGATGCTTGGCTTGGCGAGGAAGTCGACGACGTCGAGGCGGATCCTTTGGACACGGCCGATGCTCGAGGGAAGGGCAGTGAGTGCGGTGGTAGTGTGCGGCGGCGATGGATGCGTTCGGGTCCGAGGTGCGGAGCGAGAGGGAGAGAACCAGGGAAGGGGATGAGCACGGGAGGGAGTCGAGAGGGCCTGAGGGGGTGCGTGGCATCCGTAGCGGCGTCGGGAAGGCAGCGAGCGAGAGGAGGTGGCTGTGGCACGTGCTGCGTCTGGCGACCACTGCAGCGTCCTCTGGCAGGAGCTTGAGGACGGTGGCGCTGGTGGTGGGCTGGCCAACCGCCAGCCTGTAGGTTTGGGCGGGTGGGCTGCAGTGCATGTAAGCCGGGCCAGGTTAGTTCCCTTTTTTACATTTACATTTTCGCTTTCTTATATTTCAACTCTGTTTTGATTTGATTCATAGCCCAAATCATTTAGTAGCTTCGAAAATATTTATGTGGCTTGCTACAATATATTCAAAGCCACTCACGTGTTTTTTCGTAATTGTTGGACTTGCAATTCTTTTATAGAAGATTTAAATCCAACTCAAATATTTATTGATTTAAATCCAAATAGCCAAAATAATTCCTCAAAAATGTTCCATATTTTTGGTTTGGACCAAAACCCTTGCCAAAGATATTAAACATCATTGAGGAGCATTTTGGAAACATTGGATGCATTTTCCAGGGTTATTTGCCCTTCTTTTATTTAAATATTTTGAGGCTTTCAAATTTCCTCAATTGAGGTTTCAAAGATTTAAACATGATGCAAGCAAGATGCAAACACTAGGCATCACCAGAAGCTAGGGATGTGACACCGTGCCCATCGAACCTGATCGGGCGCCAATCGTTGAGTTCAGCTCTGCGGACATCTTCCGGCACTCGCCTTTTGGCGATGTGTTGAACTCATTAAGAGCCCTCTCCTTATCAGGGGAATCTCAGCCGAACTATGTCCGACTTGAATGGGAAGCTGATGATGGAGAATTTCGTTTCCCACCTGATGTCTACTACGCAACCTTCTCCTTGTAGACGTTGTTGGGCCTCCAAGTGCAGAGGTTTGTAGGACAGTAGCAAATTTCCCTCAAGTGGATGACCTATGATTTATCAATCCGTGGGAGGCATAGGATGAAGATGGTCTCTCTCAAGCAACCCTGCATCCAAATAACTAAGAGTCTCTTGTGTCCCCAACACACCCAATACAATGGTGAATTGTATAGGTGCACTAGTTTGGCGAAGAGATGGTGATACAAGTGCAATATGGATGGTAGATATAGGGTTTTGTAATATGAAAATATAAAAACAGCAAGGTAACAAGTGGTAAAAGTGAGCGTAAACGGTATTGCAATGCTTCGAAACAAGGCCTAAGGTTCATACTTTCACTAGTGCAAGTTCTCTCAACAATAATAACATAATTGGATCATATAACCATCCCTCAACATGCAACAAAGAGTCACTCCAAAGTCACTAATAGCGGAGAACAAATGAAGAGATTATTGTAGGGTATGAAACCACCTCAAAGTTATCCTTTCTGGTCGATCTATTCAAGAGTCCGTACTAAAATAACACGAAGCTATTCTTTACGTTCGATCTATCATAGAGTTCGTACTAGAATAACTCCTTAAGATACAAATCAACCAAAACCCTAATGTCACCTAGATACTCCAATGTCACCTCAAGTATCCATGGGTATGATTATACGATAAGCATCACACAATCTCATATTCATCTATTCAAACCAACACAAAGTACTTCAAAGAGTGCCCCAAAGTTTCTACCAAAGAGTCAAGACGAAAACGTGTGCCAACCCCTATGCATAAGTTCACAAGTTCACCGAACCCGCAAGTTGATCACCAAAACGTACATCAAGTAGATCACGTGAATATCCCATTGTCACCACAGGTAAGAACATGCAAGACATACATCAAGTGTTCTCAAATCCTTGAAGACTCAATCCAATAAGATAACAAAGGGAAAACTCAATCCATTACAAGAGAGTAGAGGGGGAGAAACATCATAAGATCCAACTATAATAGCAAAGCTTGCGATACATCAAGATCGTGCCAAATCAAGAACAAGAGAGAGAGAGAGAGAGAGAGAGAGAGAGAGAGAGATCAAACACATAGCTACTGGTACATACCCTCAGCCCCGAGGGTGAACTACTCCCTCCTCGTCATGGAGAGCGCCGGGATGATGAAGATGGCCACCGGTGATGGATCCCCCCTCCGATAGGGTGCCGGAACAGGGTCTCGATTGGGTTTTGGTGGCTACAGAGGCTTGCGATGGTGGAACTCCCAATCTATGATGCTCCTGGATGTTTTCAATGTATATGAGTATATGTAGGAGAAGGAAGTCGGTCAGGGGAGCCACGAGGGGCCCATGAGGGTGGGGGGCGCGCCCTCTTGCCTCGTGGCCGCCTCGTTTCTTTCTTGAAGTCCACTCCAAGTCTCCTGGATTGCGTTTGTTCCAAAAATAACTCTCCGGAAGGTTTCATTCCGTTTGGACTCCGTTTGATATTCCTTTTTTGCGAAACACTGAAATAGGCAAAAAAACAGCAATTTGGACCGGGCCTCCGGTTAATAGGTTAGTCCCAAAAATAATATAAAAGTGTATAATAAAGTCCATTAAACATCCAAAACAGATAATATAATAGCATGGAACAATCAAAAATTATAGATATGCTGGAGACGTATCAAGCATCCCCAAGCTTAATTCCTGCTCGTCCTCGAGTAGGTAAATGATAAAAATAGAATTTTTGATGTGGAATGCTACCTAGCATAATTCTCAATGTAATTTTCTTTATTGTGGCATGAATGTTCAGATCCAAAAGATTCAAGACAAAAGTTTATTATTGACATAAGAGTAATAATACTTCAATCATACTAACAAAGTAATTATGTCTTCTCAAAATAACATGGCAAAGAAAGTTATCCCTACAAAATCATATAGTCTGGCTATGCTCTATCTTCATCACACAAAATATTTAAATCATGCACAACCCCGGTTTTAGCCAAGCAATTGTTTCATACTTTAGTATTTTCAAACTTTTTCAATCTTTACGCAATACATGAGCGTGAGCCATGGACATAGCACTATAGGTGGAATAGGATGGTGGTTGTGGAGAAGATAGAAAAGGAGAAGATAGTCTCACATCAACTAGGCATATCAACGGGCTATGGAGATGCCCATTAATAGATATCAATGTGAGTGAGTTGGGATTGCCATGCAACGGATGCACTAGAGCTATAAGTGTATGAAAGCTCATCAAAAGAAACTAAGTGGGTGTGCATCCAACTTGCTTGCTCACGAAGACCTAGGGAAATTTGAGGAAGCCCATCATTGGAATATACAAGCCAAGTTCTATAATGAAAAATTCCCACTAGCATATGAAGGTGATAACATAGGAGACTCTCTATCATGAAGATCGTGGTGCTACTTTGAAGCACACGTGTGGTAAAAGGATAGTAACATTGTCCCTTCTCTCATTTTCTCTCATTTTTTTGGTGGGCTTATTTGGCATCTTTTTTTAGAACATAGACGTCAGGGACGTCCGACTTTAAATTAATAAAGCCCTCAGCATAGGCAGCATGCACAACCAAACAATCATCACACGGAACCACAAACTAGTCTGGCAGGGTCTTAGAACACACCACGAAAGTAACCGGCGGAGGAATAAAGTGTAGTACAAGGCGCAACCGGCCTAACAAACGAGCGCGCGGGCTCGGAGGTAACTCGACCAAAAGGGGTTGCCCATCCCTATGCGGCAGTAGACGAGGGCGACGGGGCTCGAGACGCCGAGTAGACGGAGCAAAGGGGAACAAGAGCTTGGCGGTGGAGATCAGAGTTCTGTTGTCTTCCCAGCGGGGCCCATTGCTGCAAGAACACGATGCATTTGAAGATTACGTCAGCGGGGTGTGAGGGAAACACTCCCTCAATAGTAAAATTGTTACGTATATGCCATAAGGCCCATAACATGGCCACCGCACATGTCAACATGACCCGGCGTGAAGGGCCTTGGACCAAGGACAGAGAAGACACGAGCTCGGAGCGAGAGCGTGGATCCCAATCCACACCCGCGGCCTCACGGACCGCGCTCCAGGAAAAGCGCGCCAAGGAGCACCGGAAGAAAGCATGGTCAGCATCTTCCGGGTCACCACACAAAGCACAAGGACCGGAGGCAGGGCCATTGCGCTAAGCTATATTGATAGAGGTAGGTAGGCGATCTTGGCAAAGTTGCCAGAGGAAAACCTTGATTTTGAGCGGAATTTTAGCCTTCCAAAGCCCCGTGGCGGCCATAGGGATATGGCCGCGGGATAGCTCTCTATAGAGGGAATTGACAGTGAATTAGCCAGAGCCCGTAAGTCTCCAAGAGACCGAGTCTGCGGTGTTTGACAGGCGCACATCCGCTATCATTGCCCGTAGGCGATCCCAATCCTCCAGCTCCGGCCCCGAGAGCACCCTTCTGAAGTAGATAGGGGGTGGGGAGGAGCTTAGAGCCGAAGCCACCAGTTGGTTGGGCTCGACAGCGATGGAGTAAAGTTGGCGAAACTCAAACCAAAGGGGTTGTTGGCCTATCCAAAGGTCGTGCCAAAAGCGCGTGGAGCGCCCATTGTTAACCTCGAACCTCGCGCCCCTGGCGAAGAATGGTTTGAGGGCTTGGATTGAGTTACAGAAAGGAGACCCATGGGATACAGCCTCAAAGAAATTCCCATTCGGGAAGTATTTGGCACGAAGGAGGTCAACCCAGAGGCCAGTCTCTCCCTGAGACAGCTTCCAGATCCACTTGCACATGAGCGCAATGTTCATCAACTTAGAGTTGATGATCCCGAGGCCCCCCTGGGCTTTAGGTCTACAAACGGCCTGCCATTTTACCATATGGTGCTTCCGTTTAGGTCCCGCTCCTTCCCAAAAGAAACGGGCCTGCGGGGTTTCCATTTTAGTGTGGACCCCATCATCCAACAAGAACAAACCCATGGCGAACATAGGTAGGGACAAGAGGCTGGAGTTAGTTAAGATTAGTCTAGCCCCTGAAGACATAAATCTACCCCTCCACGGGCAAACCCGGTCCGCTACCTTAGTGTTGAGAGGTTCCCAATCGGCAATCGAGCATTTCTTCACTGCGATCAGGAGGCCAAGGTAAGTGAACGGAAACTTCCCAAGTTTGCAATTAAGCAAGTTGGCTACCCACAGACTTTCGGCCGCGTCCATCCCCATGGACACCACTTCACATTTGTGAAATTTGATTTTTAGCCCAGACGTGAGTTCAAAGCACAGGAGAATGGCCTTGACCGTTGCGATACTGTGTACGTCCGGCTCGAAAAGAAGGAGTGTGTCATCCGCATACTGCAGGTGTGACACACCCCTAGGGATCAGGTTGCCAACCACTCTCCTGATGTGGCCAGCCAAACGAGCTTTGTCTAGCATGGCGCCCAAAGCATCTGCCATGAAGTTAAAAAGCAACGGCGAGGCTGGGTCCCCTTGACGTAGCCCACGCTTGTTGCGGAATAAGTTCCCTACTTCTCCATTCACCGCAATCGCCGTTTGACCCCCCCTAGACCAATTGCATCATGCGATGAACCCAAACCGACGAGAATCCTCGGTCCATGAGGACTTGTCAGAGAAACTCCCAGTTCACTCGATCGTACGCCTTCTCAAAATCTAATTTCAAAAGAATCGCAGGCTGACGAGAGCGTTTGAGCGAGTGAACAATCTCTTGGAGGGCCAACGGCCCCTCTAAGATGTTGCGACCACGAATAAAAGCCGATTGGTTCCTACTAATGATGCGATGAGCAATCGGAGACAAGCACGTAGTACAAGCCTTAGCACAGATTTTAAACGGGACGTTAATCAGCGCAATGGGATGAAAAAGCCTAATATGGTCCGCACCCGGAACTTTGGGGATAAGAGAGAGAACCCCAAAGTTTAGGCGAGAGATATCTACCGTACCACGCATGAACCCATTACATACATCGAATATTGGCCCTTTGAGCACTTGCCAAAACCGTTTAAACATCGCCACCAGCCACCCATCCGGACCGGGGGCGGTGTCCGATTTCATCCCAAGAGCCGCCTTGTCAATCTCTTGAGGGAGGAAGGCCAGCCCCAGGCCCTCATTTTCCTCGTCCGTGACCCGCAACGCAGGATCCCAAACATCCGACCGCAGCCGAGCACGGGACTCCTCCCTGGAGCCCATTAGTTGGATGTAGAAGTCGTAGATGTGGCGGACGATATCCTGTTGTCGCAAAAGGAACCCCTACTCGGATTGCAATCTCAGGATGGCGCACTTGCGGCGCCGGCCGTTAGCGTAGGCATGAAAATATTTAGTGTTCACGTCACCCTTGAGTGTCCACTTGATACCACCGCGTCTACGCCAGTACTCCTCCTCTACTCTAAGGAGGGACTCAACTTGGGCTTCTAACGCGTAGCGTTGAGCCCAGTCTTGCTCCGAGAAGACCTGCACATCCGCAGCCGCATCCATCTGGGCGAGGTCCGCGATCAAATGCGATCGGAGCAGCTTATCCTCGCGGCCCTGGTTGGCCCCCAAACCTTTGAGGGCCGCACGCAATCCCGCCCCTGCGGCAATCCAGAACTCCATAGGCCCGCGGGTGTGCCCGACCCGGGCGACACAGGTCTCCCATTTGGTGAGAAAGATTTGCCCAAAGTCCGGAGACTCTAACCATGCGGTTTCGAAGAAAAAACGAGGGCTACGTTTTAACCTTTCCTCCCCTGAGGAGAGGATTAGGGGGACGTGGTCCGACCCCCTCGTTTCGGCGTGCAAAGAGCACATGGGAAATAGCATCTCCCACTCTGCGGACATAAAAACCCGGTCTAGAACCGACCACACCAGCGTTAGCTGCTTGTTGGTCCAAGTGTAGCGTGCGCCCACGTGAGCCACTTCCCTAAGGGCCATAGATGCTATCGCATTATTAAACAAGGACACCCTTGTCCAGTTAATGATCCCGTTATTCTTATCCGTGCCCGAACGGATTAAGTTGAAATCGCCACCCACAAGCAGTGGCAAGTTACGCGCACCCAAGGACGCAACCTTCTCTTGAAGTTCCCCCAAGAACTCATGCGAGTGCGAGTGGTCGGCCGGGCCGTAAACCACAATAACTTCCCACTCACGGAGGGTTGCGAGGTGGCGCACGTGTGCCGACAAGAAGAATCTACCGGCATCCCACGCCACCACCTCGCAGCAAACTTGGTTGATGCCAAGTAGCAAGCCCCCTGAGTGGCCCACCGCCGGCACCCAATGCCACGCAAAACGCTCGAGCGGGTCGACAGCTAGTAGGTCCCGATGGTGAAAATCAGCCTTGATGGTTTCCTGCAAGCCAACTACGTCGATCCCCTCTTCACGTATGAACTCTTTTAGCTGGGTCCGCCTCCCAGCGTGGCCGAAGCCTCAGATGTTCCAGAATATGAAACACATTATATTATGCGGTTGCGGAGGCGGATACCGTGAGCGGTAACCGCTTTGGCCACTCGCCGTGTCTTGACAGGACAACGGGCTGAGGGGGACGGCGCAGCCTCTGCTGCTGTGTCCTCCTGATCGGGCCACGCAATAGACACCAGAGAAGCCCCTGCTTCTTCTGCTGCTGGCGCAACGCGGGCCGCCGCTGCCTGGGCGAGCGCGGCCTGCGCGATTTCCTTAGAGCGGATGAGAGAAAGAAGTTCGCGAGCTTCACCCACATCAGACATAACAACGCCACTATCCTCTAAGATACCCCCTAAACAGTCGTCAGAATAGTCGTCAAAAATCGTAAAACGGGGCAGGGGATTACCTTTGGTTTCCATGTTCTTCTGAGCCAGCAAGAGTTGGGTGCGTTGCAGAGCTGGAACGTTGCCCTTGGCGCCCTTCGAGCGCGAGCTTGCCCTCTCCTGCGTCGCCGGAGTCGCCACCACCGCCTTGGAGCGCTTGGCCATGGATATGGGCGCCACCTTGGACACCTCCACCCGAAGCGCATCAGAGGGAGGAGGGGGGATGACCCTTGGCATCTTTTTTTATTTGGGCTTCTTTGGCCTCTTTTATTTTCATAAAGTCCGGAGACTCATCCCAACTTGTAGGGGAATCATTGCTTCCATCATCCTTTCCTCACATGGGACAATGCTCTAATAATGAAGATCATCACACTTTTATCTACTTACAACTCAAGAATCTTAGAACAAAATATGACTCTATGTGGATGCCTCCGGCGGTGTACCGGGATATGCAATGAATCAAGAGTGACATGTATAAAAGAATTATGAATGTTGACTTTGCCACAAATATGATGTCAACTACATGATCATGCAAAGCAATATGACAATGGTGGAGCGTGTCATAATAAAGAGGTAAATCATAGGTGGTGCTTAAACTTGCCACCAATCTTCATTTTAGTGCCTGAACTTGAAAAATACACCGAACTAGTTCTTAAACTTGGAACGGACGTGCAAATACGGTGCTAATACCATTAGTAGACGTAAAATAGGCTGGCGTGGCACCGTATTTTTGTTAGCATGCACATCTGGCATGAGCGACTCACTGATAGCGAGCGAACTGTATAGCCACCACGCCAACTTATTTCGTGTTTACACTTCTTAAGCAAACTTTTTAATGTATTGTAAGTCAACAAGCTGGTGTAGTTTAAATGGCCTGCAGTTAGTGTGGCCCATGTTGCATATGTTAGCCTTCTTATATTTTCATAATTCAATTATTAAATCCGTTATAAATATTATACATACAAATGAAATGAATTATTTAGAAAAATGTTCAAGTAATTTTTAAAAATATTAACATATTTGTTTTAAAAATATCCTATAAATGAAACGGTATTTCTGATTATAAAATTCATGTATAATTTAGAGCAAAAGAGCCCATGCTTTGCAACGGGAGAGAAAATATAACACACGCTCTTAACCCAACAACCATCACTCAAGTCCACAATACGTCCATCTCCTTTATTTTAGCGAGACATCATATTTGTGTTGCCGCTTATCCTCCTTCGCACCCTCGCTGGCGATGGTCTCGATGTTCACACAAAACAAAACATGTTTGAATATGGTTAATTGTAAGGCGTCTCTCTCTTCCTCTCTCTCTCTCTCTCTCTCTCTCTCTCTCTCGCGGTGAGAAATCTGTTGTTTTCCCTTGCGACTTTTTCAGAGGTATGCATGTGTAGTTATTGATGTTTTTTCCCTATATGGTTATAGTGGGGTGTTTATTTGCAATCCAGATCGTCGCCGGTACGAAAGAAAAGGATCGTGCGCTATAAATTATAAGCTTGCTTCTAAAATAATATTTTAATTTAACAGATAAAATTGACATCATATTCATATTCCACAGATTTTTCTAATCAAATTTCATATATAACATGTTAAAATCGGAGTTACGGTTTAAAGATACGTATAATTTAGAAAATCATTTGTTTGACTTAAGTATCTTCCAAAATAATATTTAAAAATAATTAACAGGTAAAAATAATCTCATATTCATATTCTACGTATTTTCTTAATAAAATTTCATATTTAATATATTCAAATAGGAGTTACGGTTTAAAAGATATGGATGATTTACAAAATCATTTGTTTGACTTAAATATGATCCGATGAATTACCTAAAAGATTGATGGGATTTTCAAAAAATGTAAAATAACGGTTCGGATGTGACTTAAAACAGGATTGCGGGTTGAATTCTCTGAAATAGAGGGACTTTTCTGAAAAAGCCATGACGGATGGTTAGAAACCCAATTTGCTTTATTATTAGGTAGAGATAAATATTTTCTATATTAATTCAGAAATATTACTTAAATTAGAAATACTTTATAATTACATCAACATTTTTATGATCATATTATTTAAGATATTTTTTAATGATTTAAAAATATTACTAGTAAATATGTAAAACTTAAAATTTAAGTTAAAAAAAATCCACTCCCTACTATATCTGAATTATATAGAATTATGAATATATGACACGATGAAAGTTGTACACATGTGAATATAATATTCACATTTTTTATTACTATTATTATAATTTACAAAGTTTTTACAAATTTCTAAAAAAATAACATGCGCAAAATGGGCTGCACTTGCTAGTGCCAATTAAAACCCACAAACGTGTCTCTCTGTATCACAAAATACGAACTCTTATCATTAGCAAGCACGAGAAAATGAATTGTTTTCGGCTTGTTGTTCGATTGCTAAGCGAGGTTGCTGTTCGAGTCCCATAGCTTGCCTTTTTTAGGGCACAATTTTCTCTTTGTATTGTGCAGATAGGTGGGGCCCACGGGTCATAGTGAGATATGATATGCTAGCATGTGACCTGTGCGCATGCTAAGTGAAATACGGTGCCATGTCAGCATACTTTATGTCTACTAATAGGATTAGCACTGTATTTGCATGCTTGTGCCAAGTTTTGAAACCAGTTCGATGTATTTTTCAAGTTCAGGCACTAAACTGAACATGAGTGCCAAGTTTAAGCACCACCAGTGATATTACCTCCATAATAAACGTAACGGTGGAAAGTTGCATGGCAATATATCTCAGAATGGCTATGGAAAGGCCATAATAGGTAGGTATGATGGTTGTTTTGAGGAAGGTATATGGTGGGTGTATGGTACCGGCGAAAGTTGCGCGACACAAGAGAGGCTAGCAATGGTGGAAGGGTGAGAGTGTGTATAATCCATGGACTCAACATTAGTCATGAAGAACTCATATACTTATTGCAAAAATCTACAAGTTATCAAAACAAAGTACTACACGCATGCTCCTAGGGGAAGGGCTAGTAGGAGTTAACCATCGCGCGATCCCGACCTCCACTCATAAGGAAGACAATAAATAAATAAATCATGCTCCAACTTCATCACACAATGGTTCACCATACGTGGATCCTACGGGAATCACAAACTTTAACACAAGTATTTATCAAATTCACAATTACTCCACTAGCATGACTCTAATATCACAATCTTCATATCTCAAAACAATCATAAGGAATCAAACTTCTCGTAGTATTCAATGCACTTTATATGAAAGTTTTTATTATACCCATCTTGAATGCCTATCATATTAGGACTAATTTTATAGCCACAACAAATTACCATGCTGTTTAAGACTCTCAAAATAATATAAGTGAAGCATGAGAGTTCATCTATTTCTTCAAAATAAAACCACCACCGTGCTCTAAAAATATATAAGTGAAGCACTAGAGCAAATGACAGACTACTCCGAAAGATATAAGTGAAGATCAATGAGTAGTCGAATAATTATGTAACTATGTGAAGACTCTCTAACATTTAAGAATTTCATATCTTGGTATTTTATTCAAACAGCAAGTAAAACCTAATAAAGCAAAATGACGCTCCAAGCAAAACACATATCATGTGGTGAATAAAAATATAGCTCCAAGTAAAGTTACCGATGAACGAAGACGAAAGAGGGGATGCCATCCGGGGCATCCCCAAGCTTAGGCTCTTGTTTGTCCTTGAATATTACCTTGGGGTGCCTTGGGAATCCCCAAGCTTAGGCTCTTGCCACTCCTTATTCCATAGTCCATCGAATCTTTACCCAAAACTTGAAAACTTCACAACACAAAACTCAACAGAAAACTCGTAAGCTCCATTAGTATAAGAAAATAAATCACCACTTAGGTACTGTTATGAACTCATTCTACATTCATATTGGTGTAATATCTACTGTATTACAACTTCTCTATGGTTCATACCCTCCGATATTACTCATAGATTCATCAAAATAAGCAAACAACACATAGAAAACATAATCTATCAAAAACAGAACAGTCTGTAGGAATCTGTATCATTCGAATACTTATGTAACTCCAAAACTTCTACCAAATTAGGAAAGCCTGATAAATGTGTTTATCAATCCACAGCAAAAAGAATAAGATCAAAATCACGTTTCTGTGAATTATCAAAACTAATTTACTGTGTGAAAAAGTTTCTGATTTTCAACAGGATCAACACAACTATCACCGTAAGCTATCCTAAAGGTCTTACTTGGCACTTTACTGAAACAAAAGCTATAAAACATGATTACTATAGTAGAATAATCATGTGAACACACAAAAACAGTAAAGGTAAATATTGGGTTGTCTCCCAATAAGTGCTTTTCTTTAATGCCTTTTAGTTAGGCATGATGATTTCAATGATGCTCACATAAAAAATAAGAATTGAAACATAAAGAGAGCATCATGAAGAATATGACTAGCACATTTAACTCTAACCCACTTCCTATGCATAGGGATTTTGTGATCAAACAATTTATGGGAACAATAATCAACTAGCATAGGAAGGCTAAACAAGCATAACTTCAAAACTTTAAGCACATAGAGAGGAAACTTGATATTATTGCAATTCCTACAAGCATATAATCCTCCCTCATAATAATTTTCAGTAGCATCATGAATGAATTCAACAATATAACCATCACATAAAGCATTCTTTTCATGATCTACAAGCATAGAAATTTTACTACTCACCACATAAGCAAATATATTATCATCAATAGTAGTGGGAGCAAACTCAACAAAATAACTATCATATGAAGCATAATCCAATTGAAAATTAAAATCATGATGACAAGTTTCATGGTTATGTTTATTATTTATGGCATACGTGTCATCACAATAATCATCATAAATAGGAAGCATGCTCTCATCATAATAAATTTGCTCAACAAAACTTGGGGGACAAAACATATAATCTTCATCAATCATAGCATCCCCAAGCTTGTGGCTTTGCATATCATTAGCATCATGGGTATTCAAAGAATTCATACTAATAACATTGCAATCATGCTCATCATTCAAAGATATAGTGCCAAACATTTTAATGCATTCTTCTTCTAGCAATTGAGCACAATTATCGTAATCCTTATTTTCACGGAAGACATTAAAAAAGATGAAGCATATGAGGCACCCTCAATTCCATTTTTTTGTAGTTTTCTTTTATAGACTAAACTAATGATAAAAAAGAAACAAAAAGATTTGACTGCAAGATCTAAAGATATACCTTCAAGCACTAACCTCCCCGGCAACGGCGCCAAAAAAGAGCTAACATTGTTGGGCCTCCAAGTGCAGAGGTTTGTAGAATAGTAGCAAATTTCCCTCAAGTGGATGACCTAAGGTTTATCAATCCGTGGGAGGCGTAGGATGAAGATGGTCTCTCTCAAGCAACGCTGCAACCAAATAAGAAAGGGTCCCTTGTGTCCCCAACACACCCAATACAATGGTGAATTGTATAGGTGCACTAGTTCGGCAAAGAGATGGTGATACAAGTGCAATATGGATGGTAGATATAGGTTTTTGTAATCTGAAAATACAAAAACAACAAGGTAGCAAGTGGTAAAAGTGAGCATAAACGGTATTGCAATGCTTCGAAACAAGGCCTAAGGTTCATACTTTCACTAGTGCAAGTTCTCTCAAGAATAATAACATAATTGGATCATATAACTATCCCTCAACATGCAACAAAGAGTCACTCCAAAGTCACTAATAGCGGAGAACAAACGAAGAGATTATTGTAGGGTACGAAACCACCTCAAAGTTATCCTTTATGATCGATCTATTCAAGAGTCGGTAGTAAAATGACACGAAGCTATTCTTTCCGTTCGATCTATCATAGAGTTCGTACTATACTAACACCTTAAGATACAAATCAATCAAAACCCTAATGTCACCTAGATACTCCAATGTCACCTCAAGTATCTGTGGGTATGATTATACGATATGCATCACACAATCTCATATTCATCTATTCAAACCAACACAAAGTACTTCAAAGAGTGCCCCAAAGTTTCTACAGAAGAGTCAAGACGAAAACGTGTGCCAACCCCTATGCATAAGTTCACAAGGTCACTGAACCCGCAAGTTGATCACCAAAACGTACATCAAGTAGATCACGTGGATATCCCATTGTCACCACAGATAAGCACATGCAAGACATACATCAAGTGTTCTCAAATCCTTAAAGACTCAATCCGATAAGATAACTTCAAAAGGAAAACTCAATCCATTACAAGAGAGTAGAGGGGGAGAAACATCATAATATCCAACTATAATAGCAAAGCTCGCAAAACGTCAAGATCGTGCCAAATCAAGAACACGAGAGAGAGAGAGAGAGAGAGAGAGAGAGATCAAACACATAGCTACTAGTACATACCCTCAGCCCCGAGGGTGAACTACTCCCTCCTCGTCATGGATAGCACCGGGATGATGAAGATGGCCACTGGTGATGGATCCCCCTCCGACAGGGTGCCAGAACAGGGTCCGAATTGCTTTTTGGTGGCTACAGAGGCTTGCGACGGTGGAACTCCCGATCTACGATGCTCCTGGATGTTTTCAGGGTATATCAGTATATATAGGCGAAGGAAGTCGGTCAGGGGAGCCACAAGGGGTCCACGAGGGTGGGGGCGTGCCTACCCCCCTGGGCGCGCCCTCCTGCCTCGTGGCCACCTCGTTTCTTTCTTGACGTCCACTCCAAGTCTCCTGGATTGCGTTTGTTCCAAAAATAACTCTCCCGAAGGTTTCATTCATTTGGACTCCGTTTGATATTCCTTTTCTGCGGAACACTAAAATAGGCAAAAAACCAGCAATTTGGACTGGGCCTCCGGTTAGTAGGTTAGTCCCAAAAATAATAGAAAAGTGTATACTAAAGCCCATTAAACATCCAAAACAGATAATATAATAGCATGGAACAATAAAACATTATAGAAACGTTGGAGACGTCTCACCACCCACCACCCACCACCCATTGCATAGCCACTGTTGAAGACTTAATCGACATGCTTGATTATGACTCCGAAGACATCAACGGTATGGACGATGATGCCGGAGAGGAGTAGGCACAGCAACCGCCGCTTACAGGGCGTTGGACAGCCACCTCTCATATCACGTATACATGGTGGATACACCAAAGGAGAATAGCGGCGACGATGAGAAGGATCCAGTTGAGGAGAAACCTCCCGAGATACAGCCAAAGCACCGACCACAGCAGCGCCGCTCTAAACCCTGTCGTGGACAAAATAGCAGTACCAGCAGAGGAGAAAATAACACTCCGGACGATGCCGAAGACAATGAAGATCCCGTGGAGCCAATGTCCGAACAAGACGAATAGGAAGACGGGCGAGCTAGCCCCAATGAATAGGCCGTGAATGAAGACGCGAAGGACAGTAACTACCTTCCGCTCTCCGAGGATGAGGTGAACCTCGGCGACGAAGACTTTATCATGCCTGAGGAGCCCGTCGAGCTGGATCTTTTTAAGCGCCGGCTAATAGCCACTGCAAGGAGCCTGAAAAAGAAGCAGTGATACGTCTCCAACGTATCTATAATTTTTTATTGCTCCATACTACTTTATCTACTGTTTTGGACTATATTGGGATTTATTTTCCACTTTTATATTACTTTTGGGACTAACCTATTAACCGGAGGCCCAGCCCAGAATTGTTGTTTTTTGCCTTTTTTCAGTATTTCGGAGAAACAGAATATCAAACGGAGTCCAAACGAAATGAAACCTTCGGGATTGTGATTTTCCAACCGAACGTGACCCAGGAGACTTGGATCCTACTCCAAGCAGTGCCCGAGGAGGTCACGAGGGTGGAGGGCGCGTGCCCCTACCTTGTGGGCCCCTCGGAGCTCCACCGACGTACCCCTTCCTCCTATATATACCTCGTATCCCGAACGATCGAACAGGGCCAAAACCTAATTCCACCGCCGCAACCTTACAGATCCACGAGATCCCATCTTGGGGCCTGTCCTAGCTCACGGAGGGGGCATCCACCATGGAGGGCTTCTACATCATCACCATAGCCCCTCCGATGAAGTGTGAGTAGTTTACTTGAGACCTTGGGTCCATAGCTAGTAGCTAGATGGCTTCTTCTCTCTTTTGGATCTCAATACAATGTTCTCCCCTCTCTCGTGGAGATCTATTCGATGTAATCTTCTTTTGCGGTGTGTTTGTTGAGACCAATGAATTGTGGGTTTATGATCCAAGATTATCTATGGAAAATATTTGATTCTTCTCTGAATTCTTTTATGTATGATTGAGTTATCTTTGCAAGTCTCTTGAATTATCTTTTGGTTTGGCCAACTAGATTGGTAGTTCTTGCAATGGGAAAAGTGCTTAGCTTTGGGTTCAATCTTGTGGTGTCCTTACTCGATGTGAAAGAGTTGCAAGGCACGTATTGTATTGTTGCCATCGAGGATAACAAGATGGGTTTTTATCATATTGCATGAATTTATCCATCTACATCATGTCATCTTGCTTATGGCGTTACTCTGTTTTACTTAATACTCTAGATGCATCTTTGGATAGCGGTCGATGAGTGGAGTAATAGTAGTAGATGCAGAATCGTTTCGATCTACTTGTTTTGGATGTGATGCCTATATACATGATCATTGCCTAGATATACTCATAAATATGCTCAATTCTGTCAATTGCTCAACAGTAATTTGTTCACCAATCATAGAATACTTATGCTCTTGAGAGAAGCCACTAGTGAAACCTATGGCCCCCGGGTCTATTCTCATCATATCAATCTATATCACTTTATTTACTTGCTTTGTTTTTACCTTGCCTTTATTTTTACTTTGCCTTTATTTTTACTTGCATCTATCTATCAAAAATACCAAAAATATTATCTCTATCAGATCTCACTCTCGTAAGTGACCGTAAAGGGATTGACAACCCCTAAGCGTTGGTTGCGAGTTGCTATCGTTTTGTGTAGGTACGAGGGACTTGTGCGTGGTCTCCTACTGGATTGATACCTTGGTTCTCAAAAACTAAGGGAAATACTTACGCTACTTTACCACATCATCCTCTCCTCTTCGGGGAAATCCAACGCAGTGCTCAAGAGGTAGCAAGAAGAATATCTGGCGCCGTTGCCGGGGAGGCTCACGCAAGCAAGTCAACCATACCAAGTACCCATCGCAATCCCTATCTCTCATATTACATTATTTGCCATTTGCCTCTCGTTTTCCTCTCCCCCACTTCACCCTTGCCGTTTTATTTGCCCTCTCTTTCCCAATCTCCTCCTCTCTTTCCCGTTTGCCTTTTTCCCGTCGCCTTTCTGTTTGCTTGTGTGTTGGATTACTTGTTGCCATGGCACAAGATAATACCAAATTGTGTGATTTCTCGAATACCAATAATAATGATTTCCTTAGTACTCCGATTTCTCCTCTTAATAATGATGAGTCTTGTGAAATCAATACCGCTTTGTTGAATCTTGTTATGAAAGATCAATTCGCCGGCCTTCCTAGTGAAGATGCCGCTACTCATCTAAACAATTTTGTTGATTTGTGTGATATGCAAAAGAAGAAAGATACGGGTAACAATATTGTCAAATTGAAGTTATTTCCGTTTTCACTTAGAGATCGCGCTAAAGTTTGGTTTTCGTCTTTGCCTAAAAATAGTATTGATTCTTGGAACAAGTGCAAAGATGCTTTTATCTCTAAGTATTTTCCTCCCGCTAAGATTATCACTCTTAGGAACGACATCATGAATTTTAAACAACTTGATCATGAGCATGTTGCCCAATCTTGGGAAAAAATGAAATTAATGCTTCTCAATTGCCCTACTCATGGTTTGAATTTATGGATGATCATACAAAAATTTTATGCCGGATTGAATTTTGCTTCTAGAAATCTTTTAGATTCGGCCGCGGGAGGCACTTTTGTGGAAATTACGTTAGGGGATGCTACCAAATTGCTTGATAATATTATGGCTAATTACTCTCAATGGCACACTGAAAGATCTTCTAGTAAAAAAGAGCATGCTATAGAAGAAATCAATGTTTTGAGTGAAAAGATGGATGAACTTATGAAGATGTTTGCTCCTAAAAATACTCCTCTTGATCCCAATGATATGCCTTTATCTACTTTGCTTGAGAATAATAATGAATCTATGGATGTGAATTTTGTTGGTAGGAATAGTTTTGGAAACAACGCTTATAGAGAGAATTTTAATCCTAGGCCTTATCCTAGTAATCCTTCTAATAATTATGGAAATTCCTACAATAACTCTTATGGAAATTTTAATAAGATACCCTCTGAATTTGAGAGTAGTGTTAAAGAGTTTATGAATTCACAAAAGAATTTTAATGCTTTGCTTGAAGAGAAATTGCTTAAAGTTGATGATTTGGGTAGGAACATTGATAGAATTTCTCTTGAAATTGATTCTTTAAAGCTTAGATCTATTCCTCCTAAGCATGATATCAATGAGTCTCTCAAAGCCATGAGAATTTCCATTGATGAGTGCAGGGAAAGAACCGCTAGGATGCGTGCTTCCAAAGATGCCTTTATTAAAGCGTGTTCTACCAATCCCTATGAAAATCAAGATGAAGATCTAAAAGCTATTGATGTGTCCCCCATTAAATCTTTGTTTTGCAATATGAATCTTGATGAATCTGAAGATTATCTTCCTTTACCTAGAAGGCGCTCTAAGAATTCAGAGTTTCTAGATCTTGATGATGAAATTGATGAAAGTGGGATTGAAATAAATAAAAACCGTGATGTTGCTAAACCCACTATTTTGGATCTCAAGGAATTTAATTATGAAAATTGCTCTTTGATTGGTTGTATTTCCTTGTTGCAATCCGTGCTAGAATCTCCTCATGCTTATAGTCAAAATAAGGCCTTCATCGAACATATTGTTGATGCCTTGATGCAATCTTATGAAGAAAAACTTGAGTTGAAAGTTTCTATCCCTATAAAACTCTATGATGAGTGGGAACCTACTATTAAAATTAAAATTAAAGAATTTGAGTTTCATGCTTTGTGTGATTTGGGTGCTAGTGTCTCTACTATCCCCAAAACTTTTTGTGATTTGCTAGATTTCCGTGATTTTGATGATTGCTCTCTAAACTTGCATCTTGCGTATTCCACTATTAAAAAGCCTATGGGAAGAATTAATGATGTTCTTATTGTTGCAAATAGGAATTATGTGCCCGTAGATTTTATCGTTCTTGATATAGATTGCAATCCTTCATGTCCTATTATTCTTGGTAGACCTTTCCTTAGAACGATTGGTGCAATTATTGATATGAAGGAAGGGAATATTAGATTCCAATTTCCCTTAAAGAAGGGTATGGAACACTTCCCTAGAAAGAAAATAAAATTACCATATGAATCTATCATGAGAGCCACTTATGGATTGCCTACCAAAGATGGCAATACCTAGATCTATCCTTGCTTTTATGCCTAGCTAGGGGCGTTAAACGATAGCGCTTGTTGGGAGGCAACCCAATTTTATTTTGTGTTTTTTGTTTTTGCTTCTGTTTAGGAATAAATAATCCATCTACCTTATGTTTGGATGTGGTTTTATGTTTTAATTAGTGTTTGTGCCAAGTAGAACCTATAGGATAACCTACGATGATAGTTGATTTGATTCTGCTGGAAAACAGAAACTTTGCGCGCACGAATTTAGTTATGATAAATCACAGGAACATTCTTTTGCGTTGATTCTTTTTGCTGCTGATCAATAAACAAATTGTCCAGGACTTCCTATTTTTGTAGAATTTTAGAGTTCCAGAAGTTTGCGTTAGTTACAGATTGCTACATACTGTTCTGTTTTTTATAGATTCTGTTTTTCGTGTGTTGTTTGATTATTTTGATGAATCTATGGCTAGTAAATTAGTTTATAAACCATAGAGAAGTTGGAATACAGTAGGTTTAACACCAATATAATTTTTTTTTTGAAAGATCCAGCATTTGCTGGCTTCATTAGATTGAGCAGAATAGAGTGGGTTACAAATTGTGATCAAGTGATCGTGGAAATGGAGGAAAAGAGGGCGGCAGAGGGGTATTTAGCCCCCCCGGTGGGTTCTAGCATTCCATCTCGCAACTATCTCGCTATAATGTCCCCAAAAGGGGTCTCAATATCTTTCGCCCCCGCGAGCCCCCATTGCTCCATTGTGCGTCGAATGGCCGCTAGGATGTCATTTGGGAAGGCTGTCTTCCCCCTGAAAGTACAGTTGTTTCTCTCATTCCACAGCTCCCAGGTTATTGCCATAATCATTGTTTTGATCCCTTTATTTTCCTCCTTTTTTGCCTTGGAGACGATCTTTGACACTTCTTGCTGTGGTACTTTATCTGCTGCTGTTGTGTCGGTCGAAGTGAAGAGCAATGCCTCCAGTTTGCAGCCCCCGTCCAGACTGCACGCGAAACCGAACAGTTCCAGAACAGATGTGTTGAAGACTCCAGGTTTCTAAGGCACAATTGGCAGAAATAGGAGTTTGGCCATTGCCTCCTCTGTAGCCGATCGTTACACCAAAGCCTGTCAAGATGGAGCAGCCACTCAAAGAACTTAACTTTCCCGGGGGCCCAAACTTTCCAGACCAAGCTGTTCATATCCGTGGTTGGGGTGGGGGTGTTTTGAAACTGCAGTTTGTATGCCGATTTTGCAGTATAGGCTCCGTTGCTGCTAGCCTTCCAAACAATCGTGTCCTCCACTTGGCCCTGCTGTAATTGGCCATGGTCTCGATCCTTTGCGCCATCCTGACAAAATCAGTGATAGTAGCTTCCAGTCCCGCTCAAGATCCTTTATCCATTGGTGGTCAAGGAGTGCCGCAAAGAACCGATCGCGTTTTCTCTTTGATTGCTTGTAAAGCCGAGGAAGGAGGTGCTCAACAGTTCATCCCCAGCCAGCAGCAGGTCCGAACCTTGCTTTCTTGCCGTCTCAATCTTGACCCTCGTAGCCTTAGCAAATAGATCCTTGTCTCCTTGATCGCATGGCGTGGGGAAGCCAGTCCAGGGGCTGTTTGGCTGAACCCAGGCTAGCCATAGCCAGCGAAGACGGAGGGCTCTACTCATGCTCTGCAGGTCTGGGATTCCTGCACCTCCATTCTCCGTTGGGGTGCAAACTATTTTCCAACTAACCTTGCAAGCTGCACCTGTCACCTCACTCTCCTGTGCCCACAGGAATTTTCGCCTCACCTTGTCAATCTCTTTTAACAGCTTCTTTGGCGGCCGTAGCGCTGTTAGTGCGAAGGTTGGCATTGCGGAGAGCACACTACGTACTAAAACTCGTCTACCGACGATGTTCATAAGCTTTCCTTTCCATTCGGCAAGTCTAGCCCTAATCCTATCTAAAATGAACTGAAGATGCACTAGTCTAATTCTATGTTGTAGGATCGAAGAAGGTGAGAGTGTCTAGAGGGGGGGTGATTAGACTACTCGACAAGATAAAAATTCCGTCTTTTATCAAGGAAAGATTTTGGCAGATTTTGCATAACACACAAGTCAAGTAGCACACTACACATGCAATTCTAGAGTATGGGCAGCGGAAAGTAAATTGCACAAGTAGTAAAGAGAAGTGGAGAAGATCAAACGCAATTTGGAGACGCGGTGATTTTTCTCGTGGTTTCGATAGGTGGTGCTATCGTACTTCCACGTTGATGGAGACTTCAACCCACGGAGGGTAACGGCTGCGAGAGTCCACGGAGGGCTCCACCCACGAAGGGTCCACGAAGAAGCAACCTTGTCTATTCCATCATGGCCTACGCCCACGGAGGGCTAGCCTTACTCGGGGTAGATCTTCACGAAGTAGGCGATCTCCTTGCCCTTACAAACTTCTTGGTTCAACTCCACATCTCGACGGAGGCTCCCAAGCGACACCTAACCAATCTAGGAGGCACCACCCTCCAAAAGGTAATAGATGTTGTTGATGATGATGAACTCCTTGCACTTGTGCTTCAAATGATAATCTCCCCAACACTCAACTCTCCTCACTGATTTGGCTGTGGTGGAAGAAAGGATTGAGTGGAAAGCAACTTGGGAAGGCTAGAGATCAAGCTTCATATGGTGGGAGTGGAGCAACTTGATCTCAACACAAGGGTAGGTAGTTCTCTTCTCAAAAATGTAAGGTAGGAGTGGTAGTTCTTTCTGATGGCTCTCTCCACGAATGAAGAGGGGGTGGGGGGGTATTTATAGCCTCCACACAAAATCCAACCGTTACACACACTTGACCAATCTCGGTGGGACCGAAGTTGACAACTCGGTGAGACCGAAAGTTCAAATCATGTGAACGTTGGGATTTTCGGTGGGACCGAAAATACAAACTCGGTTAGTCCGATTCGTGCAAAGACAAGAGCTTGCCAATCTCGGTGGGACCGACTTCATCATCTCGGTGACACCGATTTGATGACAGAAGGTTACAGAAGGTTGGCAACTCAAGTTTCGGTGAGACCGAGTTCAGAATCGGAAAATCCGAGATTTCTAGGGTTTGGCTTTATGGCTGAGGTGGTTCATCTCGGTGTGACTGAGTTTGGAATATCGGTGGGACCGAGATTACTTATGAGAGTGTATGGCAGTGAAAGTTGCTGATATTTTAGGAGATGTATCACTAAGCACTTGAGCAACCAGATCATCATCATAACCTCATCCCCTTTTAATAGTATTGGCTTTCCTATGGACTCAATGTGATCTTGGATCACTAAACCAAAAATGGAGTCTCGAGCTTTTGCCAATGCTTGCCTTAGCATTTTGAGGGGTCCACCTCTTCAGTCCTTTTTCCATGCCAATGTGATTGAATTTCCTGAAACATACTTGATAAAAGCATTAGTCCAACCACAAAGTATGTTGTCATTAATTACCAAAACCACCCAGGGAGCAAATATGCTTTCAATCTCCCCCTTTTTGGTAATTGATGGCAACACACTAAACAAGACATCAAAGCTTCTTGAAAGAAAGACAGAATTATCACGCTTTGACAAACATGTAGTACACAGGCTCCCCTACAAGTGTGCAAGATTTTCATAGATTATGGTTTTGGACTACCACAAGCACACAAGAGAGAAAGGCAAGATGTGCTACATGCAGCTTGGCTATATGCATCGAGCAGATGAAAAGAAGTGAGTGATAATGCATATGTGCATGGTGATTTCTTGCAAACAAGTATTCACAAGCAAGTCACCATCATGCACATTCTGCCAAGTGCATATACTTACCTTGAGGTTCCTTGGCATTGTACCTGAAGAGATAAACTTGGGAAAACAAGGTTAGATAACACAAGAGTATTTCTTCAACCAACAGCAAGAACATCAAGAGTACCAAGCCAGGGATGACATGTATAAAGAGTGTCTCATATTGAGCACAAGCTTGAATCAGCAAACATGTCTCCGAAACTAAAAGATTTTCAATGAACTCTGAGAGATTTTGCTTTCCATAAGATATCAAGGGGTTTGATGGAAAGAGCAAAATCAAAAGAATGATGCCAAATGTAATATCCAATGTGGAACACGGCAAAGCTTTGATGTGATTCTCTCCCCCTTAAGGTAAGATTGCTCTTCTTCTCCCCCTAAATCTTCTCTTCTCCCCCTAAATCTTCTCCCCCTTTGACATCAAGTGCCGAAAAGGACAGCAAACTAGGAAGGTCAGGGAAGATGGAAAGAAAGAAGTGGGATCCTTAAGAATCACAACAGGGCAAAAGAAACATGCATAGAGAATCATTGAGTGGAGCTGCAGAAGATGATAGCCTGAAAGAAATAAATCGGTGACACCGAATTAAGATGGATCGGTGGGTCCGAAAGTCAGGGACTTAGGGCAGATCCATTTCGGTTAGACCGAAATATTTAGATCGGTGACGCCGAGTTTAATTCCAAGGAAATACAGAAATAATTCAGCTCACTTTGCGAGGAATGTTTCAAAGGATTTGCAATGAATTTGTAAATGATTTTCGAGGAATTGATCAGAGCCAAAAGGATATTCACAAAGACAGAAGAATAGAAATGAAAAAAGATTCCTAGATGAAGTTTTTTTTAATGAAAACTCAATGAGAGAACATAAGAGAAAATAGAAAGACTTCAAAACATATGTACTTCATCTAGATAAAGGTCGGCGACAAGGTCACCTATGTTTGAGTATTTTGACTTAGGAGTCAAATGAGAACATTTGATCATAGGTCATACTCATCGTTTAAGCTCAAAATGGGGTTGCCATTTTTCGATTAAGCATTTGATGTGATCACATCTTATGAAGCTGCTTGTACTCATGACTTTGCGTAAAGCTCCTTAAAGATGTGAAGAACATACCTTGGGCTTGTTGTTGCTTTGCTCATGTAGGTGAACTTGATGTAGGTGCTCATTGAATGTGAAGTTGGAGCGCCATTTCCACTTGTGTAGTTCATCTTCCTACATGGGTTAGGCAAGCAAGGAAATACTTCAAGGATATCCAAGATGACAAGAGTGAAATACTAGATGTACAAGATGTCAAAAAGGATATGTGGAATTGTGTTCCTTGAACTCAACATCCCAAAGGGCTAGATACTTGGTCAATGACAAGATTACTCATGATTTGAGTGTGTGGTAATCTTGTGGAATGTAGATCATCCAAGTACCTGCAAGGAGTTAGATGCAATACAAGGGGCAAATGTGTCCAAGACATATGATCATCATCATAAGAGAAATATCAAGGATTAGTCAAGTAGGCTCATGCCTTGCATGCATCAATGGAGTTTTCACTCCAAGTTTGAAGCATCAATGATGTTCAACTCACTCCTTAAGCGACAAAACACCTTCTCATCAAGAGGTTTTGTAAAGATATCACGAGTTGTTTGTCGAGATTTAACATGCTTAAGATTGATGTCACCCTTGGCAATGTGATCACGAATGAAATGGTGACGAACTTCAATATGTTTCGCTCGAGAGTGTTGCACGGATTGTGTCCAATCTTAATCGCACTCTCATTGTCACAAAGCAAGGAACATGTCTCACATGTATCCCATAATCCTTAAGCGTTTGTGTCATCCACAGCAATTGAGCACAACATGAACCAGCAGCTATATATTCTCTTGGCGGTGGATAATGATACGAATTTTGTTTCTTGGAGGACCAAGATACAAGGGATCGACCAAGGAATTGACACGCACCGAAGTTGACTTTCTATCAACCCTGTCACCGCATAGTCCGAGTCGGAGTAGCCAACAAGGTCGAAAGAGGCCCTCTTAGGATACCAAATGCCAAAGTTTGGTGTGTGTATCAAATATCTCACAATCCTTTTAACAGCTTTAAGATGACATTCTTTAGGGGCTGCTTGATATCGAGCACACATGCATACACTCAACATTATGTCAGGACGAGAAGCACAGAGATATAGTAGAGAACCAATCATAGATCGATAAACCTTTTGATCAACGGGTTCTCCATCTTTTGTCAAGTCATTATGTCCACTTGTAGGCATGGGAGTTCTCATACCTTTGCTTTCTTGCATGTTGAACTTCTTGAAGAGATCCTTGGTGTACTTTGTTTGTGAGACAAAAGTACCCTCCTTAGATTGCTTGATTTGCAACCCAAGGAAGAATTTGAGTTCACTCATCATGGACATCTCGTACTTCTCCGACATGAGCTTTCCAAACTTCTCGCTAAAATGAGGGTTAGTTGAACCAAAGATAATATCATCAACATATATTTGGCACACAAATAGTTCACCATCAACCCTTTTCGTGAATAGCGTTGAGTCTATTTTTCCAATCTCAAAGCCTTTTTCAAGAAGAAAGCTAGTCAAGCATGTGTACCAAGCTCTAGGAGCTTGTTTAAGACCATAAAGAGCTTTGTGCAACTTGTAAACATGATTAGGCTTTTTGGGATTCACAAATCCGGGAGGTTGTTTCACAAATACTTCCTCCTCAATTTCACCATTTAGGAAAGCACTTTTAATATCCATTTGATAGAGAGTAATGTCATGGTGGTTGGCATAAGCAAGAAGAATGCGAATGGACTCAAGTCTAGCAACGGGGGCATAGGTCTCACCATAGTCCATACCTTCGACTTGTGTGTAACCTTGAGCCACGAGACGAGCCTTGTTGCGGATGACTTGTCCATCTTCATCTTGCTTGTTCCGAAACACCCATTTGGTTCCAATGACGTTTTGATCATCCTTGGGCTTCTCTACCAAAGTCCATACCTTGTTCCTCTCGAAGTTGTGAAGCTCTTCGTGCATAGCGTTCACCCAATCCGGGTCTTCAAGTGCTTCTTCTACCTTCATAGGTTCAATGCTAGAGATGAATGAGTAATGCTCACAAAAGTTAGCTAAGCGAGTTTTAGAGCGAGTAATTCTCCCGGAGTTGATGTCATTGATCATTTGTTCCACGGGATGATTTTTCTTGACTCTTGCTCGGACTCGGGATAGCTTTTGTTGAGGTTGTGGCTGAGCTTCCTCATCATCCTCATCTTCCTCTTCTTCTTCATTGTTGTTGGTGTTGTCTTGAGGCGGTGGAGAAGGAGGTTGTGGTGGATCTTCTTGTTGCACTTCCTCATCTTGATGAGTTCCACTTGTGGAGGCCTCCATGTTGCCTTGAGGTTCATCTTGCCTTGAGGTAGGGGGCTCCACATATGTAGATGAGGTACTCTCCTTCACTTCCATGGGACGGATCTTTCCAATAGATAAATCTTGGATGGCTTCCGATGGGTCCTTGTCTCCTACATCAATAGGCATTTGCTCTACTTGCGAGCCATTAGATTCATCAAACTTCACATCTACCGTCTCTTCAACCTTTCGGGTGAAATTATTGTAGACACGATAGGTGTGGGAGTTTGATCCATAACCAAGAAAAAAGCCTTCATGAGTTTTAGGAGCAAATTTAGACCGACGATGTTTATCAAGGATATAGCATTTCGAACCAAAGACACGAAAGTATCCCACTTGGGGTTTGTTACCGGTGAGGAGCTCGTATGATGTCTTGCCGAGAAGCTTATGAAGATAAAGCCTGTTGATAGCATGACAAGCTGTCTCGATGGCTTCCCCCCAAAAATGCTTCTGTGTCTTGTATTCATCAAGCATCGTTCTCGCCATCTCTATGAGCGTTCGGTTCTTCCTCTCAACAACTCCATTTTGTTGAGGAGTGTACGTAGCCGAGAACTCGTGTAGAATACCTTCCTCATCGAGAAAAGAGTCTACATTGGCGTTCTTGAACTCCGTTCCATTGTCACTCCGAACTTTCTTGATCTTCACCTCAAATTGATTTTGGGCCTTTCTGGCAAAGGTTTTGAAGATTCTCTGAACCTGCGATTTGTCATCAAGGAAAAATACCCACGTAAATCTGGAATAATCATCAACTATAACTAGACCAAAGGAGTTACCACCAAGGCTTTTGTAAGCATTGGGACCAAGAGATCCATATGAAGAAGCTCAAGCGGTCTCCTTGTGGTCATGATGTTCTTCACGGATGACTTCCACCTACTTGTTTTCCTGCTCGACAAGCACTACAAAGTCTATCTTTGTCAAAGAGAACATCTTTAACGCCAAGAATATGATCACCTTTGATTAGCTTGTCTAGATTACGATACCAACATGTCCAAGCCTTCTATGCCATAACCAACCTTTAGCGGATTTAGCAATGAAGCAAGCTCTAGGTTGGGCTTTCTTAGTGAAATCAACAATATATAGATCACCTCTACGGATACCGGTAAATGCCATGTTATGATTGTCACGACGAAAGACTTGGCAATCTACTTGATGAATAGCACATTGAATCCAAAGTCACTAATCTAGACACGGAAAGTAAATTGTATCCAAGTGATTCTACAAGCATGACATTTTGAATAGAGCTATCATGAGATATGGCCACCTTACCAAGGCCAAGTACCTTACCCTTGGAGTTCTCTCCAAAAGTCACATACTTGCGTGGACCATCGTTCTTTGCAAGCTCTCGAAACATGTCTTTGTCTCCGGTCATGTGATCGGTGCATCCACTATCAAGAATCCACTCTTTCCACCGGATATGTAGTCTCTCGATTTGCCATAAGATTGAGACTCTTCATGATCTTGTCTAGCTCGGTGTCCTAATCGAGTAATCATCATCATGCTCATGCTCATCATCATATTGACCCATAGATTGTTCATCATCAACACCTAGGTCAATTTGACAACTACTTGCATTAGTTTTGTCAATGTGACAATAATCATCGGAATGTAATACAAGAGCATTTCTAATTAGAACATTGATAAGACCGGGATCACCCTTCTTTTTCATAAGATCACGGAGCTCAAAGAAGCATTTATCAAAGTTGGGATCATTGGGGCGCATCATATCAAATTCAATAGTCTTGTATAGAATTTCATCAAGACCTCTCAAAGAGCAGTCCAGATAAAGTTCTTCCAAGAACTTCCACATAGCATAGGCACACTCAAAGTTTGTAATGAGCTTAAGCAAGTTATCGGGTAACCCTCTAATGATAAGATTTACAGTTCTAAGGTTACGAAGCAAATCAAGCTCTTCATCCATGGTAGGGTGCAAGGGGTCAAATAGAGGCACATATGGGGTCTCAACATATTTGCGCAAATTGTATGTCTTAAAGATAATAAGCATTTCAATCCTCCATGAGTTATAGGACACTCCATTAAGAATTGGCACTCTATGGCTAACACTCCCAAACGTAGACACGTCCATCTTCCTCCAATGGTGTGTAAACCAAAGCAATGGAGACCAATGCTCTGATACCAATTGTAGGATCGAAGAAGGTGAGAGTGTCTAGAGGGGGGGTGATTAGACTACTCGACAAGATAAAAATTCCGTCTTTTATCAAGGACAGATTTTGGCAGATTTTGCATAACACACAAGTCAAGTAGCACACTACACATGCAATTCTAGAGTATGGGCAGCGGAAAGTAAATTGCACAAGTAGTAAAGAGAAGTGGAGAAGATCAAACGCAATTTGGAGACGGTGATTTTTCTCGTGGTTCCGATAGGTGGTGCTATCGTATTTCCACGTTGATGGAGACTTCAACCCATGGAGGGTAACGGCTGCGAGAGTCCACGGAGGCTCCCCCACGAAGGGTCCACGAAGAAGCAACCTTGTCTATTCCATCATGGCCTCACGCCCACGGAGGGCTAGCCTTACTCGGGTAGATCTTCACGAAGTAGGCGATCTCCTTGCCCTTACAAACTTCTTGGTTCAACTCCACATCTCGACGGAGGCTCCCAAGCGACACCTAACCAATCTAGGAGGCACCACCCTCCAAAAGGTAATAGATGTTGTTGATGATGATGAACTCCTTGCTCTTGTGCTTCAAATGATAATCTCCCCAACACTCAACTCTCCTCACCGATTTGGCTGTGGTGGAAGAAAGGATTGAGTGGAAAGCAACTTGGGAAGGCTAGAGATCAAGCTTCATATGGTGGGAGTGGAGCAACTTGATCTCAACACAAGG
The DNA here is from genome assembly GCA_021437245.1 of Aegilops speltoides. Taxonomy (NCBI): domain Eukaryota; kingdom Viridiplantae; phylum Streptophyta; class Magnoliopsida; order Poales; family Poaceae; genus Aegilops; species Aegilops speltoides. The sequence goes on from CM038144.1 coordinate 343,272,805, forward strand.
GTAGGTAGTTCTCTTCTCAAAAATGTAAGGTAGGAGTGGTAGTTCTTTCGATGGCTCTCTCCATGAATGAAGAGGGGTGGAGGGTATTTATAGCCTCCACACAAAATCCAACCGTACACACACTTGACCAATCTCGGTGGGACCGAAGTTGACAACTCGGTGAGACCGAAAGTTCAAATCATGTGAGCGTTGGGATTTTCGGTGGGACCGAAAATACAAACTCGGTTAGTCCGATTCGTGCAAAGACAAGAGCTTGCCAATCTCGGTGGGACCGACTTCATCATCTCGGTGACACCGATTTGATGACGTAGGTTCTGAAGGTTGGCAACTCAAGTTTCGGTGAGACCGAGTTCAGAATCGGAAAATCCGAGATTTCTAGGGTTTGGCTTTATGGCTGAGGTGGTTCATCTTGGTGTGACTGAGTTTGGAATATCGGTGGGACCGAGATTACTTAGGAGTGTATATGGCGGTGAAAGTTGCTTGATAGTTTAGGAGATGTATCACTAAGCACTTGAGCAACCAGATCATCATCATAACCTCATCCCTTTTAATAGTATCGGCTTTCCTATGGACTCAATGTGATCTTGGATCACTAAACCAAAATGGAGTCTCGAGCTTTTGCCAATGCTTGCCTTAGCATTTTGAGGGTCCACCTCTTGATCCTTTTTCCATGCCAATGTGATTGAATTTCCTGAAACATACTTGATAAAAGCATTAGTCCAACCACAAAGTATGTTGTCATTAATTACCAAAACCACCCAGGGAGCAAATGTGCTTTCATACGTGAAGAGATGGGCAGACCCAGATAAGTCATCGGGAAGTCTACAATTTTTCCCCCAAAATCCTGCAGCACCTCCGAGAGGTTCAAGCCTTCACAACTAATTGGTGCTACTGACGATTTCTCCTGGTTCAGTCTAAGGCCTGTTGCGTTGCCAAAAAGGTGTAGGATTTGAAGCAGAGTTTGCACCTCCTTTCTGGTCGGGTTTGCAAATATCACGGCGTCGTCGGCGTAGAGACTAACTCTCATACTCGTCCCCCTCCCTGGGAGGGGTTCTAAGATACCTTGAGCAGTCGCAGCGGCTAGGAGACGATGCAGTGGGTCAATTGCGATGATGAAAAGCAGCAGTGAGAGCGGGTCACCCTGCCGAAGGCCTTTCTTGTGCAGGATCGGGAGTCCAGCATCTCCGTTTAGCAGGCAGGAAGATGTCGCCGTGGATAGCAAGATCGCTACCCAATCTCTCCATCTAGAGCTGAAACCTAGTCTTTGCAGCACCTCCAAAAGGTAATCCCAAGATATGCTGTCAAACGCTTTTTGTATATCTAGTTTAAAAAGCAGGGCTGGCTTCTTTCTCTTCTGCAATGATCTCACAGTTCCTTGGACGTACAAGTAGCTATCGTGGATGCACTTGCCCTTTTGGAAGGCCGATTGAGCTGATGAGATGATATCTGGGATAGCCCTAGCTAATCTCATTGACAGGACCTTTGCAACCAGCTTTGCAACCGAGCTGATTAGGCTAATTGGTCTGAAGTGTTTGACTTCAAAGGCTTCTTCTTTTTTGGGTATAAGGGTTATGAATGCCTTGTTGATCTCCTCGAAGTTATCCCCCGCTAGGTGGTAGAACTTGTTGAAAACAGCCATCATGTCGCCCTTGATCGTGTCCCAGCTAGCTCTAAAAAATTTGCCAGTAAAACCGTCCGGCCCCGGTGCTTTTTCTGCCGGGGAGGCCACAATCGCTTTCCAAACTTCATCTTCAGAGAAAGGATTATCCAGGCCTCCCGCCTCAATCCTTGGCATCTGCAATGCAGTCCAGTTGATTGAGTGTTGTCGCTGCTCTCTCGATCCCAGGAGGGCCGTGAATTGCTTCCTGATTTCCTCTGCTTTATCCTCATGTTCTGTCAGCACCCTTCCCTCCTGGGATGTGATTGAATGTATGTAGTTCCTCCTTTTTCTTGCATTGTATTTGGCATGAAAAACTTTGTGCTCGTGTCGCTTTGCTTTCGCAGCCAAAGTTACTCTAGAGGCTTGTCTCTTCCTCGCTCTCTCAATCGCAGCCGGTCCCAAAACTCTGTTCTTGAGTTTTTTCCTTAGGGAGAATTCAGCTGATGATAGCTGTCGCTTCTCTGGGCAATATCCAATCTCAGGATCACCTCGTGTGCTATGTGGAGTTGCAGCTTTGCCTTGCCGAACAGCGATCTGCTCCAAATTTTCAGGTCCTTTGTTGTTCTTTGCATTTTTATCTTGAGCCTAATGAATGGGCAGGAATGATTTACCGGCCTATTCCAGGCGTGTTGCACCGTTTCTTTATAGTGTTGAAACTAGGGCCAAAAAATTTCAAACTTGAACCTTGCTGGTCTCGGCGGGGATGCAGCGTGGGACAGCAACAGAGGGCAATGATCTGAGAATGATGTGGCTGCAACACCTAAGAAGAAACCATCATGATATGTTTCCCACTCTATGTTGCAAAAGAACTTGTCAATGCTACTGAACACTGGGTTCTCTCTCTCATTGCTCCAGGTAAATCTTCTGTTGCTGCACTTAATCTCCTTTAACCCTGCAAAATCTAGGGCTTTTCTGAATCTTCCCATGATCCTTCTTCTCGTGTTTAGGTTGCTCTTGTCTCTTGCTTCAGAAATCATATTGAAGTCTCTGTGATCAGCCACGACTCGCCTAGGGGTGGGGCGAGAGGCAGCAAGCTCTTGCAGAAATCTTCCTTGAGAGTGTCATCGTTTGGGCCGCATACGCTTGTCAACCGTAATCGCCGCCTCTTCCCGCCTCGAAACCTTGGCCGTGATCGAGAATCTGCCGATGGCATGGGAAGAGATCGAAACAATGTCCTTGTTCCAAAAAATGGCAGCACCTCCTCTCGTCCCAATTGCCGGGAGCACTACACACCCCTGAAGCGATGCACCACCAACCTCCTTTGCAATCTAGGTAGTCCATTGTTCTATCTTTGTCTCTTGCAGGGTGAGAATTGCTGCTCTATGTGCAACGGCTACTTCACTGATCGTCGTACGTCGAGCCGGAGCGTTGAGGCCTCTGACATTCCAGGACAGGATATTGCAGCAATGGCTACTCATGGAAACACCAAGTAATTCTCCGTCGACTAACATCTCTATTAAGAAGGAAACAGTACACCAGCAAGCTCTCCTGGGGGCGACGATGGCCACCAATAAACCCAAAACCCCACCGTCGTCTAGCCGTCCTCACAACCTTAGCACTACACATGACAAAGCAACCTAACTCTAACTGGCTTAAGGCAAGCCGTCGACGAAGACTACAATTAGGAACTAACATAATAAAACTACTCTGCCACCGGGGCAGCGCCTTCAGGGCCGACCATGGCCGCAGCAATCTTCAGGGCTTCGACGTCGAGGCTGGTGAGGCGTGCAATTGCTTCGATATCTGCCTCTGACAGTGGCTCGTCAAAGCGCTTGATCAGCGCAGCTTTAGCTTCAGGCGCCATCTTGTCCTTCGGTCCTAGCACCCCGAGCTCCTGGATGAGGCGCAGAGCAGCTCGCTGCGACACCGGGACAGAGTTGTTTGTTGCCGCCTGTCTTGCGCTGTGTCTAGATGGTGCAGAGGCGGCTCTGGTCTTGGGCGGAGCGGATGTGCGCGGCGGCCTTGGGGTGACCAGGAGGGGAGCTGGGATGCTGGTGAAGAGCCTTGGTTGTTCGTCAGCAATGATGTTCAGATGGTTGACCTGCTGCGTAACCACGTCGACTTGCAGCTGAACTGCGGCAGGAGGGGTGGGCAGGGCGATGCATGGCAGCACGTCGGGGAGCATGGCAGCACCCAGCCAATATAAATAAAGAATGAGTTCATTACAGTACCTTGAAGTAGTCTTTTGTTTTCTTTCTCTAACGGAGCTCACGAGATTTCTGTTGAGTTTTGTGTTGTGAAGTTTTCAAGTTTTGGGTGAATTCTTTTGATGGATTATGGAACAAGGAGTGGCAAGAGCCTAAGCTTGGGGATTCCCATGGCACCCACAAGATAATCCAAGGACACCAAAAAGTCAAAGCTTGGGGATGCCCCGGAAGTCATCCCCTCTTTCGTCCACTTCCATCGGTAATTTGCTTGGAGCTATATTTTTATTCACCAACATGATATGTGTTTTGCTTGGAGTGTCTTGTATTATTTGTGTCTTTGCTTGTTAGTCTACCACAATCATCCTTGTTGTACACATATTTTGAGAGAGCCATACATGAATTGGAATTTGTTAGAATACTCTATGTGCTTCACTTATATCTTTTGAGCTTGATAGTTTTGCTCATTGTGCTTCACTTATATCTTTTGAGCGTGATAATTTTTGCTCTAGTACTTCACTTAGATCTTTTAGAGCACGGTGGTGGATTTGTTTTAAAGAAACTATTTGATCCCTCATGCTTCACTTAGATTATTTTGAGAGTCTTTAGTAGCATGGTAATTTGCTTAATGTTAATATACTTGGTGTCCAAGATATGTGAAACTTTCTTTTGAGTGAATTGAATACTAAGATAAGTTTGATGCTTGATAATTGTTTTGAGATATGGAGGTGATAATATCAAAGTCGTGCTAGTTGGGTGATTATGGATTTGAAAAATACTTGTGTTGAAGTTTGCAAGCCCCGTAGCATGCACGTATGGTTAAAGTTGTGTAACAAATTTGAAACATGAAGTGTACCTGGCTTGTGCATCCTTATGAGTGGCGGTCGGGGATGAGCGATGGTATTTTCCTACCAATCTATCCCCCTAGGAGCATGCGCGTAGTACTTGAATTTTTGATTGCTTCTATTTTGCAATAAGTATATGAGTTCTTTTGACTAATGTTGAGTCCATGGATTATACGCACTCCCACCTTTCCATCTTTGCTAGCCTCTTCGGTACCGTGCATTGCCCTTTCTCACCTTGAGAGTTGGCGCAAACTTCGCCGGTGCATCCAAACCCCGTGATACGATACGCTCTACCACACATAAACCTCCTTATATCTTCCTCAAAATAGCCACCATACCTACCTATCATGGCATTTCCATAGCCATTCCGAGATATATTGTCATGCAACTTCCACCACCATCATCATGACATGCATTACTTTTGTCATATTGCCGTTGCATGATCTTGTAGTTGACATCGTATTTGTGGTAAAGCCACCAATTATTTTCCATACATGTCACTCTTGATTCATTGCACCATCCCGGTACACCGCCAGAGGCATTCATATAGAGTCATATCTTGTTCTAAGTTTCGAGTTGTAATCCTTGTGTTGTAATCAATAGAAGTGTGATGATCATCATTATTAGAGCATTGCCCAAATAAAAAAAGAAAGGCCAAAAAGAAAAAAAGAAAGGCCCAAAAAAATAAAAATAAAATAAAAAGGGCAATGCTACTATCTCTTTTTCCACACTTGTGCTTCAAAGTAGCACTTTGTTCTTCATGTAGTGAGTCTCATATATTGTGCTTCAAAGTAGCACCTTGTTCCTCATGTAGTGAGTCTCATAAGTTGTCCTTTTTATACTAGTGGGAATTTTTCATTATAGAACTTGGCTTGTATATTCCTACGGTGGGCTTCCTCAAATGCCCTAGGTCTTCGTGCGCAAGCAAGTTGGATGCACACCCACTAGTTTTCTTTTGTTGAGCATTTATAGCTCTAGTGCATCCGTTGCATGGCAATCCCTACTCACTCACATCGATATCTATTGATGGGCATCTCCATAGCCCGTCGATACACCTAGTTGATGTGAGACCTTCTCCTTTTTTGTCTTCTCCACACAATCCCCATCATCATATTCTATTCCACCCATAGTGTTATATCCATGGCTCGAGCTCATGTATTGCATGAAAGTTGAAAAAGTTTGAGATTATTTAAGTATGAAACAATTGCTTGGCTTGTCATCGGGGGTATAGAAGTTGGGAACATATTTGTGTGACGAAAATGAAGCATAGCCTAACTATATGATTTTGTAGGGATGAACTTTCTTTTGCCATGTTATTTTGAGAAGACATGATTGCTTTGATTAGTATGCTTGAAGTATTATCATTTTTGTGTCAATATGAACTTTTGTCTTGAATCTTTCGGATCTGAATATTCATATCACAATTAAGAAGATTTACATTGAAATTATGCCAAAGTATCACTCCGCATCAAAAATTCTTTTTTATCATTTACCTACTCGAGGACGAAAGCAGGAATTAAGCTTGGGATGCCCGATCGTCTCCAACGTATCTATAATTTTGATTGCTCCATCTTGCTTTATCTACTGTTTTGGACTATATTGGGATTTATTTTCCACTTTTATATTACTTTTGGGACTAACCTATTAACCGGAGGCCCAGCCTGCATTGTTTTTTTTGCCTTTTTCATTATTTCGAAGAAACAGAATATCAAACGGAGTCCAAACGCAATGAAACCTTCGGGATCGTGATTTTCCAACCAAACGTGACCCAGGAGACTTGGACCCTACTCCAAGCAGTGCCCGATGAGGTCACGAGGGTGGAGGCCCCCTAGGCGCGCCCCTACCTCGTGGGCCCCTTGGAGCTCCACCGACGTACTCCTTCCTCCTATATATACCTACATATCCCCGAATGATCAGAACAGGAGCCAAAAACCTAACTCCACCGCCGCAACCTTCTGTATCCACGAGATCCCATCTTGGGGCCTGTTCCGGAGCTCCATCGGAGGGGGCATCCACCACGGAGGGCTTCTACATCATCACCATAGCCCCTCCGATGAAGTGTGAGTAGTTTACTTCAGACCTTCGGGTCCATAGCTAGTAGCTAGATGGCTTCTTCTCTCTTTTTGGATCTCAATACAATGTTCTTCCCCTCTCTCATGGAAATCTATTCGATGTAATCTTCTTTTGCGGTGTGTTTGTTGAGACCGATGAATTGTGAGTTTATGATTCAGTATTATCTATGGAAAATATTTGATTCTTCTCTGAATTCTTTTATGTATGATTGAGTTATCTTTGCAAGTCTCTTTGAATTATCTCTTTGGTTTGTCCAACTAGATTGGTAGTTCTTGCAATGGGAAAAGTGCTTAGCTTTGGGTTCAATCTTGTGGTGTCCTTACTCAGTGACAGAAAGAGTTGCAAGGCACGTATTGTATTGTTGCCATCGAGGATAACAAGATGGTTTTTTTATCATATTGCATGAATTTATCCCTCTACATCATGTCATCTTGCTTACGGCGTTACTCTGTTTTTACTTAATACTCTAGATGCATGCTGGATAGCGGTCGATGAGTGGAGTAATAGTAGTAGATGCAGAATCGTTTTGATCTACTTGTTTTGGACGTGATGCCTATGTACATGATCATTGCCTAGATATACTCATAACTATGCTCAATTCTGTCAATTGCTCAACAGTAATTTGTTCACCCACCGTAGAATACTTATGCTCTTGAGAGAAGCCACTAGTGAAACCTATGGCCCCCGGGTCTATTCTCATCATATCAATCTATATCACTTTATTTACTTGCTTTGTTATTACTTTGCCTTTATTTTTACTTTGCATCTATCTATCAAAAATAACAAAATTTTTGTCTCTATCAGATCTCACTCTCGTAAGTGACCGTGAAGGGATTGACAACCCCTAAGCGTTGGTTGCGAGTTGCTATCGTTTTGTGTAGGTATGAGGGACTTGTGCGTGGTCTCCTATTGGATTGATACCTTGGTTCTAATAAACTGAGGGAAATACTTACGCTACTTTACTACATCATCCTCTCCTCTTTGGGGAAATCCAACGCAGTGCTCAAGAGGTAGCAAGCAGCAGCAGCTTCAGGCTGATCAAGATCTGCTCAATGACAAATGGACTGATGTCCTGGCAGCTGAGGAATACGGCCTCGAGCGCCCTAGCAAAATTTACCCAAAGCGCAAATTGTTACCACAGTTCGATGATGAGGTGCTGGAGCCAGTCCTACCAGCAGATAATGCGGCTGACCGGCCACCACGCAGTCGTGATAAAGCAACACCTCTAGCTGAACACCAGCCCACACTACCTCGTCGTAAAAACAGAAATACAACAGCTCGGGGATGCACATATGACTAGCGGCATGACCTAGAAAACAGAGCAGGTCAGACCAGATCAATCTACGGATCGCGGGGGCGTGCCCTGATGCGCGACAATGGCCATCCGGCTGGACGTGACAAACATAACCACGTCCGGGCCGAAACCCGTAGATGAACTCCATCCGAGCTATGTCACGATTTGGCCCGATATAGAGGCGCCGCAGACCCCCTTTGCTTCACTGATGAAGTAATCGAACATGAATTCCCAGAAGGGTTTAAACCCGTGAACATCAAATCATATGATGGCACAACAGACCCCGCGGTATGGATTGAGGATTTTCTTCTCCATATTCATATGGCCCGCGGTGATGATCTTCACGGCATCAAATACCTCCTGCTCAAACTCAAGGGACCAGCCAGGTACTAGTTGAACAGCCTGCCCGAAAACTCCATTGGCAGCTGGGAGGACTTGGAGGATGCCTTCCTCGACAACTTCCAAGGTACATATGTCCGACCTCCGGATGCCGGCGGCTTAAGTCACATACTTCAACAGCCCGGAGAGTCAGCCAGGAAATTCTGGACTAGGTTCTTAACTAAAAAGAACTAGATCGTCGACTGTCCGGGCGCTGAAGCCCTAGCGGCCTTTAAACACAGCATCCATGATGAATGGCTCGCCCGACACCTCGGCCAAGAAAAGTCAAAGTCCATGGCAGCCCTCACGGCACTCATGACCCGCTTTTGTGCGGGCGAAGATAGCTGGCTAGCCCGTAGCAATAACAACACAGGCGAACATGGCACTTCCGAAGCCAGAAACAGCAACGAAAAGCCCCGACGCAACAGACACAAGCGTTAAAACAATGGCGACAACATCGAAGACACGGCAGTCAATGTCGGATTCAGCGGCTCTAAATCCGGTTAGTGGAAGAAGTCATATAAAAGAAACAATTCAGGCCCGTCTAGTTTGGACCACATACTAGATCGTCCATGCCAAATCCACGGCACTCGTGATAAACCAGCCAATCATACCAACAGAGAGTGTTGGGTCTTCAAACAAGCCGGCAAGTCAAATGCCGAGAACAAGGAGAAGGGGTCCCAAAGCAAGGATGATGAGGAGGAGCCCCGGCCACCGAACACAGGGGGAACAGAAGAAGTTCCCCCCCAAGTCAAAACGGTGAACATGATATATATGCTACCCATATCCCCAAGAGGGAGCGCAAGCGCGCACTCAGGGACGTCTACGCGATAGAGCCAGTCGCCCCAAAGTTCAATCCATGGTCATCTTGCCCGATCACTTTTGATCGCAGGGATCATCCGACCAGTATCCGTCATGGTGGTTCAGCCGCACTGGTCCTTGATCCAATTATTGATGGGTTCCATGTGACGCGAGTCCTCATGGATTGTGGCAGCGACTGAACACCTTTATCGGGATACAATTGCACAAAATGGGTATCAACCCCTCAAGGATCAAGCCCACCAAAACCACCTTTAAAGGTGTCATACCAGGTGTAGAGGCACGGTGTGCGGGCTCAATCACACCGAAGTGGTCTTGGATCCCGGACAATTTTGAGCGAAGAATTGATCTTGATATCGTCCCCTTCCGCATGATGGCTATCATGCATTTGCTGGACGAACCGCATTCGCTCGATTCAATGCGGTGCCGCACTACGCCTACCTCAAGCTCAAGATGCCCGGACCACGCGGTGTCATAACGGTCAATGGAAACACGAAACGCTCCCTCCGTACTGAGGAGCACACAGCTGCCCTTGCAACAGAAGTACAGAGCGGCCTTTTTAGGCAGAACCTCAATTCGGCAGTCAAGCTCCCGGACACCATCAAGCGAGTCTGAACTACTCTGCAGCAGGACAGTCCAGCTCATCCAGAGCTTGACTAGCAATCCGGCCTCCATCCCAGTCCGATCAAGCGGTGACACTCGTGCCGCGCGTACATAACTACACACTTAAAATACCATGGGCATGGATGGAGGCACAGCTAGATCGTGGTCCATAATGCAGCTCAACCGCTCCTGGACCCGCATACCTTCACTTTTTCTTTTTCATTTCAGGTTTTTCTCTTCCCGAGGCCTTTCCTTGCGACCTGATCAACGGACCTATCAAGGGACAGATACACCAAGAAGGCAAGAAGCTTTGACGTACAAGGGAACCCCCAGGTGATCTCTGCTAACGATCGTTGTACTTGTTTTAAAAACCCGCACGCAACTCGCCCTTGGTCGTGGCATGTCATATAGCCCTATTTGCTTATCGCATTACTTGTACAAATATGCCTTGACGTATTAATCAAATTACAATGGAAAATAATTTGCGGCTCAATTTTTGCAGCATTAGCCTATTATTTCAAAACAATTCCTTGTCTTGGTATTTTTATCAAATCGCGCCCGTACACTCTGGTATGAATTAATTTGCCAGGGGCTTCATTACGCTCCATAATACGGCAACAAAGTCCGAACACCTTTTTACAGTATAGCTCGGCACCCCAAACTTATAGCATTATATGCATCGGCTCCGAATCATGTCTTCGGTCAATAGTTGGGTTGCCCGGCTCCTGTGCTTGCTACCTTACATTCCGCTATATCAGCTAGGGTAGTAAAGGGAGAACTATTGCGATTGTGTCCTCGTTCATCTGGATGAGCACCTCAGTAGAGAAAGCCGAAAACTGACTGTCATGATGACACAAGAGCCGGTCAGCTGTTCTAGAGGTTTCAAATCTTTAGAGATTTTTTCCGCATTATGCAAAGAATCGGTTTTTTATCCGATCAGGTGTTTACAACATCCCAAGTTCGGACTTACGAACACTAGGGGCTGCGCCTAAACCTCTATTGTCAAACTCCCATTGCTAAGTGAGGGTGATAAAGCCACATAGTCTGATTGCCTTGTTCGCTACGCTAAACACCTCCTTTAAGGACCAAACTTTGGAGTAAAGAGTGTTTAGATTTATCCCAACACCCCCGTACTATCTACATGGGGGCAGAAGCCGACGACTGGCCAACTCTTAGATCACAATACAGCCGCACAGGAGGTAAAATTTTAAATAACAAGCATTATATTACATAACGATCTTGTTTAATAATACATGACATGATAACATGAATGCGTTCACGGAAATATAACATCCTTTGCACACCGCTTCGCTACAATGTGGGACCCCTCAATGGCATTATCAAAATACAGTTCGAGCGTGCGGTGCTCCTTGCCCACGGGCGGCCCCTCGGTCGCAACCTTCACGGCGTCCATCTTCCCCATTGCATCTTGACTCGGGCGAAGGCCATGCGCGCGCCTTCAATGCAGACTGATATGTCTCCAAGGTATCTACTTTTCCAAACACTTTTTGCCCTTGTTTTGGACTCTAACTTGCATGATTTGAATGAAACTAACCCGGACTGACGCTGTTTTCAGCAGAACTGCCATGATGTTGTTTTATGTGTAGGAAAGAAAAGTTCTCGGAATGTCCTAGAAATCCACGGGGGCACTTTTCAGAATTAATAAGAATTTTTGGCGAAAGAATCAAGGCCAGGGGCCCACGGGCTGTCCACGAGACAGGGGGGCGCCTCCCCCCCTAGGGCGCCCTCCTATCTCGTGGGCCCCCTGGACACCTCCCGACCTCAACTCCAACTCCATATATACCGTCTCGGGGAGAAAAAAATCAAGGAGAAAGTTTCATCGCGTTTCACGACACGGAGCCGCCGCCAAGCCCTAATCTCTCTCGGGAGGGCTGATCTGGAGTCCGTTCGGGGCTCCGGAGAGGGGGATTCGTCGCCGTCGTCATCATCAACCATCCTCCATCACCAATTTCATGATGCTCACCGCCGTGCGTGAGTAATTCCATCATAGGCTTGCTGGACGGTGATGGTTGGATGAGATTTACCATGTAATCAAGTTAGTTTTGTTAGGGTTTGATCCCTAGTATCCACTATGTTATGAGATTGATGTTGCTATGACTTTGCTACGCTTAATGCTTGTCACTAGGGCCCGAGTGCCATGATTTCAGATCTGAACCTATTATGTTTTCATGAATATATGTGTGTTCTTGATCCTATCTTGCAAGTCTATAGTCACCTGTTATGTGTTATGATCCGACAACCCCGAAGTGACAATAATCGGGATACTTCTCGGTGATGACCGTAGTTTGAGGAGTTCATGTATTCACTATGTGCTAATGCTTTGTTCCGGTTCTCTATTAAAAGGAGGCCTTAATATCCCCTTTCCGTAAGGACCCCGCTGAACACGGGAGGGTAGGACAAAAGATGTCATGCAAGTTCTTTTCCATAAGCACGTATGACTATTTACAGAATACATGCCTACATTACATTGATGAATTGGAGCTAGTTCTATATCACCATATGTTATAACTATTGCATGAGGAATCGCATCCAACATAATTATCCATCACTGATCCAATGCCTACGAGCTTTTCATATATTGTTCTTTGCTTATTTACTTTTCCGTTGCTACTGTTACAACTACTACAAAAACCCAAAAACATTTATCTTTACTTTTGCTACCGTTACCTTTATTATCATACCACTTTTGCTACTAAACACTTTGCTGCAGATACTAAGCTATCCAGGTGTGGTTGAATTGACAACTCAACTACTAATACTCAAGAATATTCTTTGGCTCCCCTTGTGTCGAATCAATAAATTTGGGTTGAATACTCTACCCTGAAAAGCTGTTGCGATCCCCTATACTTGTGGGTTATCAAGACTAATTTCTAGCGCCGTTGCCGGGGAGCATAGCTCTATTCTCCGAGTCACTTGGGATTTATATATGTTGATCACTATGAAGAACTTGAAAGACGATCGAACTAGCATTTTCCCCTCAACTACGAGGGGAGGTAAGGAACTTCCATCTAGCTCTGCACTAGATTCTCCTTCCGTTATAAGTAAGCTTGCGACACCTAAACCTGCTATTGCTATGAATTCTGATATGGCGCATGTTATTGATGATGCCACTTCTGGTATGCATGATGAAATTACTTCTGTGCGTGATACTACTTTGTCATTAGGTGAATTTTTAGATGAACAACTTGCTAGATTTAGGGGGAATGCAAATATTGAAGAACATATTATTGATGATAGTTATGATGAAGGTCCCCCCAATGATTATGTTTTACTGTTGTTCCTAAGGGTTATTTTATGCATGAAACAGCTGCTATGGAAATTCTTGCTTGCAATGATAGAAATGATCTTAAGAAATTATTAGCTAAATGGAAGCAACAGTCTCTTAATGCTAGAATGAAACCTGATCCTGCTTTTGCTACTTCACCTATCTGTGTTACTGATAAGGATTATGAATTCTCGGTTGATCCTGATATTATTACTTTAGTTGAATCTGATCCTTTTTATGGCCTTGAATCTGAAACTGTTGTGGCACATCTTACCAAGTTGAATGATATAGCCAACCTGTTTACTAATGATGAGAAGTCTCGCTATTTATATATCCTTAAGATATTTCCTTTCTCATTAAAGGGTGATGCTAAGACTTGGTATAATTCTCTTGCTCCTGGTTGTGTGCGTAGTCCCCAAGATATGATTTATTACTTCTCTGCTAAATATTTCCCTGCTCATAAGAAACAAGCTGCCTTGTAGGAAATATATAATTTTGTGCAAATCAAAGAAGAGAGTCTCCCACAAGCTTGGGGAGGCTTCTCCGGTTACTTAATGCTTTGCCTGATCATCCTCTTAAGAAAAATGAAATACTTGATGTCTTTTCTAATGGACTAACCGATGCTTCCAAGGACTACTTGGATAGTTGTGCTGGTTGTGTTTTCAGGGAAAGAATAGTTGACGAAGCTGGAATACTATTGAATAATATGTTGACTAATGAAAATAATTGGACTCTACCCGAGTCAGTTCCTGAAGTAATTCCTGAACCAATTGAGCCAACTCCTAAGCCTATTCCTAAACCCACTTCGAAGAAGAGAGGTATTTTATTTCTTAGTCCTGAAGATATGCAAGAGGCAAAGAAATCAATGAAAGAAAAAGGTATTAAAGCTGAAGATGTTAAGAATTTACCTCCTATTGAAGAAATACATGGTCTTAATTTACCGCATAAAGAACCACATTGTCTTGATAACCCGACACAGGTAGTAAAGGTAAATTCTCTCTATAGATATGATAAAGTTGAAGTACCCTCTACTCAATTTCATAGCCCATGCTTAGATGAATTTGATTACTTTATGGCTAGACAAGAGAGTTTTAATGCTTATGTTGGTAGAGAGTTAAAGAATAATGCTTTCAAGATTGGACGCGTAGGTGATAATCTGGCTAGAGTTAAAGATGAACTTCACCGCGTTAGCAAATATGCTTCTATGGTTGCTACTCAAGCTGAGCAAGTACTTAAAGCTCAAAATGATTTGCTTGATGAATTGAATAATAAAAATGACTTTGTTGTTAGAGTGGCTACTAGAACTGGTAGAATGACTCAGGAACCTTTGTATCTTGAAGGCCACCCTAAGAGAATCGAGCAAGATTCTCAGAGGAATAATTTAGAGGCACCTAGTTCTTCTAAAAAGAAGAAAAAGAAAAATGATAGGACTTTGCATGCTTCTAGTGAACCTACTATAGACACACCTGAGAATCCCAATGATATTTCTATATCTGATGCTAAAACACAATCAGGTGATGAACATGAACCTAGTGATAATGTTAATGATAATGCTCATGTTGATGCTCAACCTAGCAAAGATAATGATGTAGAGATTGAACCTGTTGTTGATCTTGATAACCCACAATCAAAGAATCAACGTTATGATAAGAGAGATTTTGTTGCTAGGAAGCACAGTAAACAAAGAGAACCATGGGTTCAGAAACCCATGCCCTTTCCTCCTAAACCATCCAAGTCAAAGGATGATGAGGATTTTGAGCGCTTTGCTGAAATGATTAGACCTATTTTCTTATGTATGCGCTTAACTGATATGCTTAAAGTAAATCCTTATGCTAAGTATATGAAGGATATCATCACAAATAAAAGAAAGATACCGGAAGCTGAAATTTCCACCATGCTTGCTAATTACACTTTTAAGGGTGGAATACCAAAGAAACTTAGAGATCCGGGTGTTCCAACCATACCATGCTTTACTAAAAGAAATTATGTTAGAACTGCTTTATGTGATCTTGGGGCCGGTGTTAGTGTTATGCCTCTCTCTTTATATCATAGACTTGAATTGAATAAGTTGACACCTACTGAAATATCTTTGCAAATGGTCGATAAATCAACTGCTATACATGTCGGTATTTGTGAGGATGTGCCTGTTGTGGTTGCAAATGTCACCATCTTAACGGACTTTGTTATTCTTGATATTCCCGAGGACGATAGTATGTCTATTATCCTTGGTAGACCTTTTCTTAATCTGCGAGGGCTGTTATTGATTGCAACAAAGGCAATGTCACTTTTCATGTTAATGGTAATGAGCATACGGTACACTTTCCGAGGAAACAATCTCAAGTTCATAGTATCAATTCTATTGAAAAAGTTCCAACTATCATTTTTGGAGGTTTTGAATTTCCTCTCCCTACTGTCAAGAAAAAGTATGATATTCTTATTGTTGGGGATTTTCATATCCCCGTTGAGGTAACTTAGTGTTATTCAAAATTTCTCCGGTTCCGTGTTATTCGGAATGATTTTGTTAACAAGACTTGATCAACCTTGTTAGTGAGTTCATTTTGATGATCACGAGATGGATGAAACTAGAAGGCACACCTTTCTGTACCCTCTTTTTACTTTCTGTTATTTAGATTAAATAAAGCAAAAATAGTATTATCCGTCTGTTTTCTGAATTATCCGTGCATTAAAAAATAGTCCGAAAATAAAAGTGCTCCAAATGCCCTGCAAATTTAGTATGATTTTTTCTGGAATTGAGGATTTTAGGCACTGAAAACACTGCAAAAGGGGCAAGCACCAGTCCACGAGAGAGGAGGGCGCCCCACCCCGTAGGGCGTGCCCCCTGTCTCATGGGCCCCTGGTGGGTCCCCTTCACTTATGCCAGCACCCACACACTTCATCTTCTACCCAAAAAAATCCCCATCCAGCTCAAGCCCGAGTTCTAGCTCGTTTTGCTGTGATTTTCGATATCTTAGTTCAAAGCTCCATTCTTAAAACCGCGTTGGGAGATTGTTGCTTGGTATGTGACTCCTCCATTGGTCCAACTAGTTTTTGTTCTAGTGCTTTATTCATTGCAAATTTTTGCTGCATAGATGACCATGTTCTTGAGCTTGCATGTTAAATTTTTGAGGTCCCAAGCAATTCCAATGCATGATATAGGCTCTAGGCACTTGTAGGAGTAGTTGTTATCAATCTTGTTTAGTTTTATACACTTTTATTTTGAAGTTACTAAAATTTCAGAAATTTTCAGAAAAATAAATATGCTTAGAAGAATGTACCAAGGTGGTTCCTCGGCAAAGAAAGGGCCAAGGATTGCTATACGTGAACAAGATGTTAATTTGCCAAGGGACGCAAATGTACGGGCTTGCGAGTGGCCATCCGATGATTTTATGGTTGAAGCAGGCTTCAAGGGGGAATTTGACGCGTATGTGCGTAATGCTGAGCTTGAGGACTTCTTACAAGATAAGTGTCCCCAATATTATCAATTGACTGATTCCTTTGTGCGGAGGTTCGAATATATTTCTTCGCGTAATTCTCCTATTGTTATGTTTGATATTTATGATACATCTTATACCATGGATTTAGAGGATTTCTGGCGCTTGCAAACTCCTTGATGGGGTAATATTAATGATCCTCCCAAATATGAAGTTAGAGACTTTCTTGCTAGTATTACTGTGGGAGAATCTAGGGACGTAACACAAGCTACCATAGGGAGCATGCATTTTCCTGCTATACATTACTTTGCTCTTTTTATCGGTAGATGCATCAATGGTAAGGACGAAGTATGTCACATGTGTGCCCCTGATCTTTGTGTCCTCAAGAGTGCTGTGTCAAGTTATAGAGGTTATAACTTGGGGGCAATAGTTGCACGTAGGTTGCATAATAATAATAAAAGGGGAGATTTCTTTGGAGGAATTTATGCAACCCGTGTGGCTAATTTTCTTAATATAGCTCCACGAGAGGGGATATGATTGTACCTCCTGTTTATTTGGATAAAGAAGCTATGTTTGATCATTATTTTCTTGAGAGGAATGAATAATTCTTCCATTATCGACTAACCTATAACAGACGCAACGTCATCCCTGTTACTCTTCCTGCTCCCTACCTTTTTGATTATGAGACAAAAGGAAGATATGTTGTCACCAGGGAAGAAGCCACTGAATATGAGAGGGGAATGGAGGCAGCTTGCCAACACACTGCTGCTCAGGAGGCGGTCGCCTCTTCATCTCAGTACTACCCCGGCTACTCTTATGGATATCAGCCATGCGATCATTGGTATTAGACCAACTTAGGCCAAAAGCCTAAGCTTGGGGGAGTACGTATTTCTCACCGACTTTACATTCATGTTCACACACTAGTCGTCGGTGCTCACACTCTTTCATTGTATTATCCATGTTAGTTTAAACTTCTTTTTCTAGTTTTCTTCTTGTGTGTTTGATAAACCTTAAGAAAAACCAAAAAAATTAGTTAGTTTAATTTCCTTTCTTGTAGTAGAAATTAAAATGAAAAACCCAAAAAGATTTCTCATTCTTCTTTTACTTGTTGGGAGCTTTCCCGTGTAAATAGTTTTATTTTCTTTTCTTTCTTTTGGGGGGTCGAGAAGACTATATTGAAAATGCTTAGTGGCTCTTATATGCATGATTGTTTATTTAACTTAGAGCCCATATTACTTGTCTTCTCTCTTGAGTTGAATGCTTGCATATTCCAGCTTAGTCCAATGCACGTGCACTCTTATTATTATACACATCGTTCGGTCGTGCAAGTGAAAGGCAATAATGATGATATATGATGGACTTATTGGGATGAGAAAAGCTGGTATGAACTCAACCTCTCTTGTTTTTGTAAATATGATGATTCATCATTCCTGAGTCAGCTATTTTGAAGTAAACATATTTGCAATAACATTTAAACATTATAGTTGCTTGTGCCATGCTTGATTAGCTATGAGTTATAATGGTTTACCTTGCGTGCCAACATGCTATTAGAATGATTATGATGTGGTATGATGGGATGGTATCCTCCTTTGAATGAATTGAGTGACTCGACTTGGCACATGTTCATGCATGTAGTTGAATCAAATCAACATAGCCTTCATGATATTTATGTTCATGGTAGATTATATCCTACTCATGCTTGTACTTGGTGTAAATTAATTTTAATGCATGTTTACGACTATTGTCGCTCTCTCAGTTGGTCGCTCCCCAGTCTTTTGCTAGCCTTCACCTGTACTAAGTGGGAATACTACTTGTGCATCCAAACTCCTTAAACCCCAAAGTTGTTCCATATGAGTCCACTATACCTTCCTATATGCGGTATTTACCTGCCGTTCCAAGTAAATTTGTATGTGCCAAACTCCAAACCTTCAACTGAAATTCTGTTTTGTATGCTCGAGCAGCTCATGTTTCAACTAGGGCTGCCTATATCTTCCATGCTAGGTGGGTTATTCTCAAGAGGTGGACTCCGCTCCTCATTCACGAGAAAGGGCGTGAACAGGATGCCCAGTCCATGATCCAGAAAGATCAAAGCAAATCAAAATAATTAAACAAAACTCCCCCAGGGCTGTTGTATGTTGGAGGCACTCGTTGTTTCGAGCAAGCCATGGATTGATGCTTGTTGGTGGTTGGGGGAGTATAAACCTTTACCATTCTGTTTGGGAACTGCCTATAATGCATGTAGTATGGAAGATACAACCATCTCATAGTTGTTGTGTTGACAGCAAAAGTATGCCGCTCAAAATGTTATTCAATCTCTATTTTAAAATCGAGCTCTGGCACCTCTACAAATCCCTACTTCCCTCTGCGAAGGGCCTATCCATTTACTTTTATGTTGAGTCATCATACTTCTTATTAAAAGCACCCGCTAGAGAGCACACTGTCATTTGCATTCATTATTATTGGTTTATATTGGGTATGACTTGAATGGATCTCTTTTACCATGAATTACAATGTCTAGTCAGTCCTTGATCTTTAAAGGTGCTCTGCATTTATGTTTTGCGGTCTCAGAAAGGGCTAGCGAGATACCATTTTGTTATATCATGTTATGATTATTTTGAGAAAGTGTTGTCATCCGAGTTTTATTATTATAGCTCGCTAGCTGATTATGTTATTGATATGAGTAATTGTGAGACCTATGTGTTATTGTTAGTATGGTTAGTTTATAATATTTGCTGAAACTTGAATGCTGGCTTTTCATGTTACAACAACAAGAGCAAACAGAGTTTGTAAAAGTTTTTCTTTATCACTTTCAGTTTATCAACTGAATTGCTTGAGGACAAGCAAAGGTTTAAGCTTAGGGGAGTTGATACGTATCCAACGTATCTACTTTTCCAAACACTTTTTGCCCTTGTTTTGGACTCTAACTTGCATGATTTGAATGAAACTAACCCGGACTGACGCTGTTTTCAGCAGAACTGCCATGATGTTGTTTTATGTGTAGAAAAGAAAAGTTATCGGAATGTCCTGGAAATCCACGGGGGCACCTCAACTCCAACTCCATATATACCGTCTCGGGGAGAAAAAAATCAAGGAGAAAGTTTCATTGCGTTTCACGACACGGAGCCGCCGCCAAGCCCTAATCTCTCTCGAGAGGGCTGATCTGGAGTCCGTTCGGGGCTCCGGAGAGGGGGATTCGTCGCCGTCGTCATCATCAACCATCCTCCATCACCGATTTCATGATGCTCACCGCCGTGCATGAGAAATTCCATCGTAGGCTTGCTGGACGGTGATGGGTTGGATGAGATTTACCATGTAATCAAGTTAGTTTTGTTAGGGTTTGATCCCTAGTATGCACTATGTTCCGAGATTGATGTTGCTATGACTTTGCTATGCTTAATGCTTGTCACTAGGGCCCAAGTGCCATGATTTAATATCTGAACCTATTATGTTTTCATGAATATATGTGTGTTCTTGATCCTATCTTGCAAGTCTATAGTCACCTATTATGTGTTATGATCCAACAACCCCGAAGTGACAATAATCGGGATACTTCTTGGTGATGACCGTAGTTTGAGGAGTTCATGTATTCACTATGTGATAATGCTTTGTTACGGTTCTCTATTAAAAGGAGGCCTTAATATCCCTTAGTTTCCGTAAGGACCCTGCTGAACACGGGAGGGTACGACAAAAGATGTCATGCAAGTTCTTTTCCATAAGCACGTATGACTATTTACGGAATACATGCCCACATTACATTGATGAATTGAAGCTAGTTCTATATCACCCTATGTTATAACTATTGCATGAGGAATCGCATCCGGTATAATTATCCATCACTGATCCAATGCCTACGAGCTTTTCATATATTGTTCTTCGCTTATTTACTTTTCCATTGCTACTGTTACAACTACTACAAAAACCCAAAAACATTTATCTTTACTTTTGCTACTGTTACCTTTATTATCATACCACTTTTGCTACTAAACACTTTGCTGCAGATACTAAGTTATCCATGTGTGGTTGAATTGACAACTCAACTACTAATACTCAAGAATATTCTTTGGCTCCCCTTCTATCGAATAAATAAATTTGGGTTGAATACTCTACTCTCGAAAGCTGTTGCGATCCCCTATACTCGTGGGTTATCACAGACCGACCGCTTGATGGCATCCAGCCGAGGGCAGGCACTAACTAGCCGCTTCACGAGCCTGAAGTAGCTGCTGGGGATGGCTTCGGCAGGCCATAGCCGGATTATCAAATCCTTCGTGGCTAGTTCGGCCGCTTTGTACAGTTCGACCAGCTATTTTAGCTGGTCGCTCAACGGCACCGGATATTCTGGCACAAGGTATTGCGACCAAAATAGCGCCTCCGTAGAGCTCCCCTCTTCCGCTTCGAAACAATTCCGCGGCGTCGAAATCTTTGCACGACAGATCCATAAGCATACAGAGAACTCCAAATCCGGGTCAGTAATAGAAACCGTTTCTTCAAATATTTGCTCTGCATAATAAAGGCCTTACCCGCCGCGATTTTCCTGGCCTCCTGGATTTCTTGGAGGGCGCCTTGGGCTTTAACCTGGGCATCGTGTGCGTTCTGGACGGCCTTGTCCAGATCGGACTTTTGATCCGCAAGGTCGTGCTCCAAGGACTCACACTTCTTGACGGTGTCCTGGAGCTCCTACTAGACCTCGCTGACCCTAGCCTCGTGCTTCTCATAGGCGGCCTTCTCCTTGCCTGCT
The DNA here is from genome assembly GCA_021437245.1 of Aegilops speltoides. Lineage (NCBI taxonomy): Eukaryota > Viridiplantae > Streptophyta > Magnoliopsida > Poales > Poaceae > Aegilops > Aegilops speltoides. Next base: position 343,294,073 of record CM038144.1, read on the forward strand.
TTCTCCTCGGCCTCGGCCAGCGCCTTCTTGAGGATTTCCACCTCGGTTGCCGCTACTAATAAATAAAATGGCAGTTCAGCCACTACAATTTATTCATCCTTCCTTACTGTATACAAGATTATTACATACCTCGGCTATCCTCCAGCTGCTTTTTAACGCGGTCGAGCTCCTCCTCGGTCCACTCCAGACTTTGCTTTAGTCTGGAGACTTCCGTAGTATGCGAGGTCGCAGCCAGCAACGATGCCTGCTTATTCACATAAGACATATTAAGTTAGACTCCTGCAAAAATTATTTGATCTTCTGTTCGGCTTTTCTTTCCGAACAACGGACAGAGTATCAGGGGCTACTGTCTATACTGTGACATTCTTTTTGTAGTTGCGTTGCTAACCTCAAAGCCTGTTAGAAGGCTTGTGCACGCTTCAGTTAGTCCACTCTTCGCGGACTGGATCCTCTCAATCACCATACCCATAAGGGTAAGGTGTTCGTCAACAATGGAAGCACCTTGCAGCGCTTCTAGTAAACCGTCCGGTGCCTCTGGATGGATAGAGGTCACCATGAGTAGGCGCGCCTCCATCTTTTGAAAGAGGCGTCCTACCTGATTCTGGAGCCGCATGGGTCTCCAGAACTGTATTCGGTTGAGGGCAAAATTGGATATGGCCCCCATCATCGGTGTCCATGGGGGGTTTCTCCCCCATGTGTTCGGCAACCAAGGTTTCACCCTCCGGCACCGCCAGGACGACCTCCTGAGCCTCTCCCTGGCCTGGGATCCCTAGAGACAACGCCTCGGTGTTGTCCACGGCCTTGGGGAGGAGGCCGCCGGAAGGGACCCGCTGTCCATCGCCTCTGGATCCAGCGAACCCTCCGAAGAGGAGGATAGCTCGAGGTTGGACCGAGCCGAACTGCAAATACATAATTCAGCACATTAAAACAATGAAATAAAGAGGCCGGATATATGAATGTGTCCGGACACTTACGATTTAGCCAGGGGCTTCTCCCTAGGCTCCCACTCCTAGCTGCTGTCGGTGGCCGCTGCGGAGCTGTCCAGAAGGGAGGTTTTCCCCTTCTTGGATGCCTCGGCTTCCAGACGCGTGGAGGCCGTCCTATTCTTTCTACCCCCTGCAGGGGGGATGGCTTTCTTCCTCCTCCTCCTCTTCCTGTCGTCCTCGCGGCGGAGGAGTGAGCCTCGGCTTCTTCGTACGTCACATCCGAATTGCCCTTGCGACAGAGACCACCTCTGGTCCCCTTGGCCTTCTTCTTGGCCATCTTCTTCGGCACCTGATAAGGCGCCGGAACCAGCATCTTCGTCAGAAGCGGGATTGCTGGGTCTTCAGGCAGTGGAGCCAGATAGTTAATCCGCTCCACCATCTCTGTGGTCTGAAAAAATTAATAGGGAGGCTTAGATGCCTTTCTCGAATATGCGAGTAAAGGGTATACCTTGAAAACATGAAAGAACTTATCGGATTAGCAGGGTGAGTTAAGTCATTCCCACGATCCTCGGCCGTGGGCAGCGGCGCCTCGTTGGCCTTGAAGAGCACCTTCCAGATGTCTTCGTGCATCGTGTCGAAGAGCTCTAGTAGGGTCTGGTGCTTGGCCGGATCAAACTCCCATAGATGGCAAGTCCGGCGTTGGCACAGAAGGATCCGACGAACAAGCATCACCTGGATCACGTTGACGAGCTTGATTCTCTTGTTTATCATGTTTTGAACGCGCATCTGGAGCGCCATCAGCTTGTCCGAAGAAGACCAGGTCAGGTCTTTCTCTTGCCAGGAGGTGAGCCGCATCGGGACTCCAGACCGGAATGCGGGAGCCGCCGCCCAGTTGGTGCCGCGCGGCTCTGTGATGCAGAACCACCGTGACTGCCACCCTTTGATAGTCTCCATGAAGGAGCCTTCAGGCCAGGTGACATTGGGCATCTTGCCCACCATGGCGCCTCCGCACTCTGCTTGTTGACCACTCACCACCTTCGGCTTCACGTTGACAGTCTTCAGCCATAGCCGAAGTGAGGTGGGATGCGGAGGAAGGCCTCACACATGACAATAAATGCCGAGATATTGAGGATGGAGTTGGGGGCCAGATCATGGAAGTCCAGCCCGTAGTAGAACATGAGTCCATGGACAAACGGGTGGAGAGGGAATCCCATCCCACGGACGAAGTGTGAGATGAACACCACCCTCTCCTGAGGCTCCGGGGTGGGGACGATCTGTCCCTTGGCCGGAAGCCAATGGGCGATTTCCTTGGCCAGGTACCCGGCCTCCCGGAGCTTCATGATGTCCTTCTCCTTGACATAGGAGGCCATCCACTTGCCTCCTGCTCCGGATCCGGACATGGTTGGAGTGCTTTTTTGACGGAAAAGGTGAGAGCTTGGGTGTTGGAGCTCGAGAATGAATGGGCAGAGGAAGGAGAAGGCGTGGGTGAAAAAGGGGTGAACCCTTATCCCTTTATAAAGGCAAAAATTGTGCGCCTCCCCACTCGCCTAAAAACTCATCTATTCCCCAAGGGCCGTGTGTATGGCACGGTTGGGTTACCCATGCCCGTATTGATGAGAATCCCTCAATAAGGGGACACAATCTCTGCTTTGACAAGATGTGCCAATGAAACCACACCTCGAAATATGGAGCGGGATGCTAAAAAAGGGTTCGAATAATGGCCGGGCAGTGACGTGATGTCACCATACAAAAAGTTGTCAGCGGATTGGACTCGTGAAATATTATACTCTCTACGGTTGTGTGTGGTACTTGTTTTGCAGGGCCGGACACGATTCTTGTGTTCGAAGTCTACTTTGAAGTATTCGGAGAAGGAACCCGCCTTGCAATGCCGAAGACAATCTATGTACTAGACTCATCGTCATTGAAGCCTGGTTCAGGGGCTACTGAGGGAGTCCTGGATTAAGGGGTCCTCGGATGGCCGGACTATATACATGGGCCGGACTGTTGGGCTATGAAGATACAAGACAGAAGACTTCTTCCCATGTCCGGATGGGACTCTCCTTTGCGTGGAAGGCAAGCTTGGTGGTTCGGATATGTAGATTCCTTTCTCTATAACCGACTTTGTACAACCCTAGCCCCTCCAGTGTCTATATAAACCGGAGGGTAGTCCATAGGACACAATCATAATCTCATAGGCTAGACTTATAGGGTTTAGCCATTACGATCTCGTGGTAGATCAACTCTTGTAATATTCATATTCATCAACATCAATCAAGCAGGAAGTAGGGTATTACCTCCATAGAGAGGGCCTGAACCTGGGTAAACATCATGTCCCCCGTCTCTTGTTACCATCGACCTTAGACGCTCAGTTTGGGGCCCCCTACCCGACATTCGCCGGTTTTGACACCGACACCTGTTCATTCCCGTCCGAGGCCTTGCCGTCGTCCTCTGCCTTGGTTCACTCACCGTGTGCGGTGTGCCGCCATCTGGCATTGTCAACGTGGTCAACAACCGAGAGGAATAAGGGGATGACCGTACGTGGAGAGAATGATAGTAGGGACCCACCAGGGTCATGGCAGTACGCAAGTGCCTTGTTATTACAATCTAAAAAATGGTTCCAACTAATGGTTCGACATCTGGGTCCCATGTCATTGTCAACGTAGTCAACAAATGAGATAATTACACAACGAGCGGCTGACACCAGTGACCTAGCAAGTCGCGCAGTTATTATTTACTTTTTTTGAGGAACAAGCAGTTGTTATTTAGTACTGGTTTTTCAGATAGATCAGGGTAACAATGGGGCTGTGCGGGGGCTGTAGCCCGTCTAGCTAGGGTTTTATTTTATGTTTACCACATGATGAGCCTACTTGTGTTTTTTTCTTCTGAAAATGGCTAGCCCAGTTCTACTTTTTCTAAAGAAATACCCAACGGAGGCCTATTTTCTTTCTCAGCCTTGCTGGGCTGCAAATCTTTCAAGACGAGAGCGATGTATTCTCTTTCCCAGAAAATGAAGTAGTAAGAAATGTGGTGTAAATTTTAAAAACACAACAAACAGGAAATTGGTTTCAAATATCCTTTTTTTCGATTTTGAATTTAGTTGTTTTTTGCGAGGAAAATTTTGTTGGATTTTAAATTGATATAAATTTATTATTTTTAAATTAGTTTGAACGTGATTTGAAATTTCAGGATTTAAAACAGTTCAGACCGCACCGAAATATGAAAATTCTGTTGATTTTTTGACCGTGGCCAGTATGGGTGTAATGGTAACAAACAGAATATGGGCTTCAAAAAAATCCTTAAGAATTAGCAAATGGGCTGTATATTTATTAACAATAATGGCAGATGGGCTGTATGCTATTTTCCACATATTTGAGGCTGACTTATGGGCCTACTAGGTTGTCGTGTACGCTTTCCTAAAAAAAGGTTGATGCGCACGCAAGGCTGTGTCAACTTTAGTCAACACACAAGAAGCGTTGGATTGTTGGATGTCCGTCCAGCGGTATCGTCGTTTTTTCAATCTCTGCTATTCTGCTCCGGCCGCTCAAACCAGGTAGCCGTGGGACTGCTCCCTCCCTCCCATGGCTGGTTGTCTTTGCCACAGCCTCTCCGCCCCATCCTAATCCCATCGCCGGCCTGGCCATCCCTCTACTCACCCACACCTGCTATTATTCTTCGGCAACGGCAAACAAACCAGTAAACCCTCGTACTCCCCTCCCCGTGGGAAACAACTGTTGAGTCTTCCCTGGCTCCGTGTCATTCCCTTCCTAGGACTCGCCATCACCCACCGCCCTAGTGCTCTTGGCGCGGCATGGTCAATGTGGTCAATGAACGACATCCATCAGAAGAGGACTGTACGTGGAGAGGCTGACAGCTGGGTCCATGGCCGCATGCAAGGAAGTGCCTCCTTATTACATGCAAAAAAGGATTCCTCCACCTGACAGCGGGGACCCACTGGAAGGGCCTCTGTATTTCGGAAAAAATGTCCCTCCCACTGACAGCTCAGACCCACCAGCTATATCTTCGCACGCAAGGATGTGCCTCCTTATTACGCACAAAAAATGAATACCCCCTACTAGCTGGGACCCACTAGTGGCCTACTAAGTTGACGCAGACGGAGGGCTTTGTCAACTTAGTCAATATAAGCGATTCTAGCTGGAGTGACCGTACGATGTCCATCCAACAGTCGTCGTGTTTCTTCAACCTCTGGTCTTCTTGCTCTAGCCGCCCAAACTAGCGCCGGTTGTGTCGCCTGCTCCTGCCTCTCGTGGTCGGCTGTGCTGCCACACAAGCCTCACCACCCCACCCTACTCCCATCGCTGGCCTGGCCATCCCTGTACTCACCCAAACCTCCTATTATTCTCCGACGACAGCAACCTCACACTCCAGCCGAACCAGTAAAGCCTCATACTGCACTCCGCGTGGGAAACAACTGCCAAGTCTTCCCCGGCTCTGGGTCATTCCCTTCCTAAGCCTCATCGCCGTCCATCGCCTTGGTGCTCTCAGTGTGACATGGCCAACATGGTCAAGGAATGACTTACATCGGAAGAGGATTGTACGTGGAGAGGCTGATAGCTGGGTCCACGGGCGCATCAAGGAAATGCCTCCTTATTACGCGCAAAATAATGATTCCTCCACCTGACAACGGGGACCTACCGGAAGGGCCTCTGTGTTTTGGCTTAGTTGTATTTTGCGAAAAAATGTTTCCCCCTGACAGCTGGGACCCACCAGCTACATATTCACATGCAAGGAAGTGCGTCCATATTACGGGCAAAAAAAAATTATTCTTCCCCCTGACAGCTGGGACCCACCAGCTATATCTTCGCACGTAAGGAAGTGCCTTCTTATCCTGTTTGATAGCTGGGACCCACCCGGTCAAAGCGTATGTAGCGTTGTTTGTCCGGTCGTGAACGTGTACGTACATACTGGTCGATCGGTCTCTCTGCAACGATGAACCGTGGCCGAGCAAGCAGCGGCACGTGTAGTAGTAGAGCCCCCGATGTGGCAGTTCAGGCAATCCCTTCTTAACCGTGCACACATACATACAACCACATGCCAAAAAATATGGTAATGTACGTACATACGGGCGGGGTCTCGAACGCCTACTCGTGCATACGTACGGCCAGGGCTCGTGTACATGGAGAGGCAACGGACGACAGCAATGGCATCTTGCACATTGGAATCCAGCTAGCTGGGTCGGAATGGAGAAACTAAGTCATGTTTATCAGGAGGCAACGGAATGCTCGTGTTCATCAGAGCCAACTGGCTCAGACGGAACAACCGAAACAGGCTCTGGCATACCGCAGTACAGAGGATTAACCTTCCGTTCGAGCGTCTATGGTCGAAACGGGATCCTGTTCATCGGGAGAAACGGACTTCTGTTCGAGCTCCTACGGTCGAAACGGGGTGCTGTTGATGGGGAGGGTGTGGTGTACCACAAAACGGAGGAAACAGACTTGTCTTGGAGTGCCTACGGTCGAAACGGGGTTCTGTTCATCAGGAGGGGTGTGGCGTACCGCAAAACGGGATTCCGCGGGCTACTGTTCATCACCGTCTACTGCCTTGCTCCAGCCTCCATGGGGCTACTATTCATCCACCGTCGACTTCCTCCAGCCTCCACCTGCTACTGTTCATCCACCGCGTCTTACTCCTGCCTCCACCAAATACTGCTCATCCACGGGCTACTGTTCATTCAGCCTGCACCGGCTACTGTTCAACCAGCCCTCCACGGGGGCTTGTTCATCCACCCCCAACCGGCTCGGGTGTGGCGGCCTCCTTGGGGTCCTGTTCATCCAGCGGCAACGGCCTACTACCACGGGGTCCTGTTCATCCAACCCCCACCGGGAACTGTTCATTCAATCCAGAACAACGGTCACTATTCGTCAAGAGGAAAGTTCGATCGGCTTCAGTTAGCAGCAGTAGCGCAGGAATTGCACGGATTTAGTTAACAACCAAGGGATCGATTGCTCGAGTTCAGTAACGTAGCTAGTGCAATCGCTTGGTTTCAGTAAATGAACGCCTCACTCGGGTTCAGTTAGAGCCCAACGTCTCGCACACACGTGCGTACGTGTACGAGAGAAACGCGCAAACCTCCGTGCATCGCTCGGCCCCGACCACCCACAGTAACCGGGAACTCCCCGAAATTTTCCTCGCCCTTGCTTCTACCACAATTTTTTCCATCATGGACGGTCCAAAGAATGTCATGCAGGTGCGTCCCCAGCCCGCCCGGGACAAAAAGCCCATTTTCTGTCATGATTTTTTTGTCATAGAAGTAGGAGCCCACCATATCTATGATGATACATGGTTTTGTCACAATTATCACCATAGAAGTGTCATAAGCATGACAAAAAAATTTGTTAGGGCCAAAATGTCACAGATGTATATTTTTTGTAGTGGGAGGCGTTCTTCATCATCCTTGTTGCCCCTCCGATGATGCGTGAGTAGTTTACCACAGACCTACAGTTTCGTAGTTAGTAGCTAGATGGATTCTTCTCTCTTTTTGATCTTCAATACAGTGTTCTCCTCGATGTTCTTTGAGATCTATTTGATGTAACTCTTTTTTGCGGTGTGTTTGTTGGGATCCGATGAATTGTGAGTTTATGATCAGATCTATCCATGAATATTATTGGAGTTTTCTCTGAAGTCTTTTATGCGTGATTTTTATAGCATCGTATGTCTTCTTCGATTTATTGGTTTGGTTTGGCTAACTAGATTGATTTATCTTGCCATGGGAAGAGGTGCTTTGTGATGGGTTCAATCTTGCGGTGCTCAATCTCAGTGACAGAAAGAGACATGACACACATGTATCGTTGCTATTAAGGGTAACAAGATGGGGTTTATTCATACATGAGTTTATCTCGTCTACATCATGTCATCTTTCTTAATGCATTACTCCATTTTTCCATGACCTTGATACACTAGATGCATGCTGGATAGCGGTCGATGTGTGGAGTAATAGTAGTATAGTTGTAGACGCATAATTGTTTCAGTCTACTAATCTTGGACGTGATTCCTATATACATGATCATTGCCTTGGATATCGTCATAATTATTTTCTTTTCTATCAGTTGCCCAATAGAAATTTGTCTACCCACCGTATGCTATTTTCTCGAGAGAAGTCTCTAGTGAAAACTATGGTCCTCGGGTCTATTTCCTATAATTTATTAAAACCAAAAATACCTTGCTGTAATTTTCTTTCTTTACTTTATTTTGTGTTTTAGGTAGATCTATTTATCAAAACCTATACAATTTAATCTATTCAATACTGTTGAGGGATTGACAACCCTCTATGCGTTGGGTTACGAGTATTTGTTGTTTGTGTGCAGGTGTTGTTTACAAAGTGTTGCTTGGTTCTCCAACTAGATTGATAATCTTGGTTTCATAACCGAGGGAAATACTTGTCTGTACTGTATTGCATCATCTCCTCCTCTTTGGGGAAATCCCAACGCATCTCACAAGTAGCAATCATGAGCAAGCTCTGTGTCTTTGGTGTGACAGTCTTGGTGCCACATATTTATCCGTGTAAGTGCATCTAGTGCCCCTTAGTGATTTTGGTGTATTGAACACTTATAGGTTAAGGGACTAATGTGTTTGTGAGTATACACAGGCTCTATAAGTCAATGAGGAGTTTGATATTTACAGTGAAAGTCGACCCCTAAAAATGAATGTCTTCGACTGAAGACTTTGGTTCTCCTGAAGACTTTGAAAGTGAAGAAATTGGTGTGACCTTGAAGACTTGGATATTCATGCGAGGAATCTGAAGCGTGAAGACTTTTGTTTTCATAGTTTCATTTTTCTCTTTCTTGAGTCATAGGAAACACCATACTGTTAAAGGGGGTCGAGGTAATACTAAGGAAACTGATTTCCATGTGATGCTCATCTCAAAATCCTATACCTAACCAATCTTTTGAGTGAAGCCATTGGAAATCTCATATCAGTTCAGTCAAGTTCTTCAGTGACAGAGACGAAGATCTTTTGGTCTCTGAGGAATTTGTTCTGACTAAGGAGTTAGGAATTCGCCAGTGCAAATTGCCTACACAGTGAGGAACATGATAGCCCTGAGGAATTCGTACCTTAGATCCGACCGTTGCTGTGCTACGCGCCAACTGTCCAAAATATCCTACCACCTAACGGTCATATCATTGAAGGGCATTTATGTCTTATCATGGTGGGCTGCTCCGTAGGCTATAAATAGCCGCCCCCTACAACCACTAGCTGGTTGGCTGCTCCGAGAGAAACTGACACTTGTCAATTGAGAGCATCCCATTCCTCCGAGGACTTTGAGCGAAATCATCAAGTGAGGAAAACCCAAATCCCAAACCCAAACATACAAACCCCAAAGTGATTGAGCATCACTAAAGAGATCGTTCCTCTGTGGAACCGACGCTTGTTACCTTTGATGACTGTGTATCCTCCAGACGGTTAGGCGTCATGGTCTGAGCATCCAAGAGGAATTGTGGATTGCCGAGTGACCAAGTCTGTGAAGGTTTGGAAGTCACCTGTGAAGACTTACCACTCTTGTTGGGCGAGTGCATGTGATCTTAGCTCAAGGAGAATACGGTGAGGACTGTGTCCTCGAGTTTAAATACTCGGCCGCTCAACCGACGTACAATTGTCACAGCAGTTGGGACTGGTCTACCAAATCATTATCTTCACCAAGCCTACTGGTTCTATTTCCTCAACCCTTTCATTTCCCCAGTTATGTGTTGATGTACCTGATCATTACTGTTTGAAGACTTTGACTGAAGACTTTCTCTAATTCCTCAATCCTATTTCAGGGTGAGGAAATTCTTAAGCGAAGAACTACTTGCAATCTTCTAATCCAATTTTTCATGCAAGGACAAAACACATTGAAATTGACTTGGGGAAGCCTTCGACACCTTTCAGTTAAGAGTCAAGTATGATATAGGATTTAATCCCAAGTCCAGTAATATAGAAAATGAAAGGAGATAAAAATATCTCATCTGTGGCTTGGAGAAGCCTTCAACACCTTTCAGTTAGCAAGGTTATGTTGATAAATGAAAGCCTCTTTAAATTGGCGAAAGGGACATTGTAGCTAACAAGTGGATTGCTCACCAGGCCAACAGGCCACCAAGATGGAGCAATGACCAGGCACACGACATCCATGACATGGATGTAGTGTTGTAGACCACGAATGAAAGGATGGCATACCATCCTGAAATTGTGTCCCGTCTGGCGACCACCGATAGCCTCAACACCTCCCCTAAATTGACTTCTCTCAATTTAAGTCTAATTGTTACCCTAAAATGTCTAAAAGGACTCTCCCCTAAAATATGTTAACTCCGTTAGTTCTCCTAAATTCCCACTCACAAATATGTTAAATATCACGTAACTACCAAAAAATGACAACCAGTAAGCATCCACATAAAATAGTAGCAATATCATCTCAATCTCTCTCCCTTTTTGTTTTGAGCAGCAACGAACGCAACAAAGTAGCAACACAAAAAGCAAGAAAAATAATCTCAATCGCTTCAATTTCTCTCTTTTCTCTATGATCCTTTTATTCTCACCGCACAAAGCAGTAGCAACCAGAAGCAACATGAGAGTGCAACTAATCTGGGGTGTTTTGGTAATTAATAACAACATATATGTCATTGATCTAATGCACATTGATAATATATTTCAGAGAAGATCAATGATTGGCATGAAAAAGACTAGTGGATGTGGACCCCTCAAACTACAAACGATAAAAGATTGGCAAAGCTCCAAGTCTCTACATTTTTGGTTAAGTGATGCAAGATCAAATGGGTTCCATAGGAAAGCCAATACTGTTAAAAGGGGGTGAGGTTTTGATCATGACTCAATTGCTCAAGTGCTTAATGATATTGCTCCAAACCCCAACTACTTCACCACTTTCATCCTATCCAAAACCCTAAAGTTGATCTCGGTCCCACCGAAAAGCTCTCATCCGGACCCACCGAGATTACCATATACATTGCCACATGCCAAACCCTAATACTTCAGTGCAACCGAAATGGATCTTAGTCTCGCCGAGATGGCCTGACCAAGTTTCTGTGATGAAGTTGCTTCATTTTGGAATCACCGAGATGAACCATCAGAATTTCCGAAATGAGGTCTTGCCCTAGCCATCGCACTACGGTCCCATCGAGTTGGTATGATCGGTCTCATCGAAAAACCTAACAGCCAAGTCTTTTGCACTAGCCGGTCTCACCGAGATTTCCATGCAGGTCTTAACGAGTTAGGTCGAAAACTTGTAACGGTTGTATTTTTGGTGCTGCCTATTTATACCCCTCCACCACCACCTACTCTCTAAGTGAGCCATCAGAACAAGCCACAACTTCCACTACTCATTTTCTGAGAAGAGAACCACCTACTCATGTGTTGAGATTAAGAGATTCCAATCCAACCATTTGAACCTTGATTTCTAGCCTTCCCCAAGTTGCTTTCCATTCAATCCCCTCTCCTACCAAAGCCAAATCTATGAGAGAGTGTTTGAGTGTTGGAGAGCCTATCATTTGAAGCTCAAGAGTAAGGAGTTCAACATCAATAACACCGTCTATTACCTTTTGGAGAGTGGTGTCTCCTAGATTGGGTACGTGTCACTTGGGAGCCTCCAAGATTGTGGAGTTGAACCAATGAGTTTGTAAGGGCAAGGAGATCGCCTACTTCATGAAGATCTACCCAAGTAAGGCTAGTCATTTGTGGACGTAAGTCATAATGGAATAGACAAGGTTGCTTCTTCGTGGACCCTTCATGGGTGGAGCCCTCCGTGGACTCGTGCAACCGCTACCCTCCGTGGGTTGAAGTCTCCATCAACGTGGACGTACGATAGCACCAACTATCAGAACCACGCCAAAAATCATCATGTCTTCATTGCGTTTGCAATCTCCAATCCCTCCTTTACGTTCATATGCAAAGTCTTTACTTTTCGCTGCACAACTCTTAGACTTGCATGTGTAGGGTGTATTTAACTTGGTAGAATTGCCAAAACTTGCCTACAACTAAAATTAGGAAATTGATAAGTTTTATTTGGTCAAGTAGTCTAATCACCCCCCTTTAAACATACTTTCGATCCTACACAACATATAACATGAAAAAAATTAGAGCAATCACACGCCATGTATGAAGCTGTACAAAGCAGTAGCAATCCTCCTCTCTCTCTCAGCCACGTAGCCCAGGACTAATCCCCCCCCCCCCCCAAATCTCCGACAACCCGCATCGCCTTCGCCTCTTGAACTGCCTAGCATTGGCAACTTCTTCTCTTCCCTCACAACAACAACACATTAGTCCAAAGAAAAACAAATCAAATGGAAGGTGAATAAGAACATACCAAGGCAGAGCATCAACACGCCCACACGAAACAGAGACGAGGGCGAAAATCCTCCAACGACAGAGACGAAGACGATGACGGAGAACCTCCAACGGCAGCCACACACATGGGCGGATGTCCTCCAACAACAACGACATCCCTGACATAGCTCCTTCAATGGCCGCATAAAGCGACAACAAGGATGACTGCTCACGTGATCCACTCCAATTCCTCATCAAATCTCATCATCCCCGTACCACCCGTGTCGACCACCCCAAAGCTGACCTCAACCCACCACAACAAAGACATCAACAGATCGACATGTTTCACCTGAGCGGCTCCAAGATGCCACACCGCCTACCGGTCTTTGACCACGAAAGATCCCCCCCGCCATTGACAACGAAGTTCCACACGACCCATCCACTTACCAACAAGGCCCACCCAGTAGGAGATCCCTCCAAGGCCCGATTCTTTTTCCCAGAATCTGAGGATTCTCCCAGAATCCGACCCCTACCCAGCTTCTCCCAGAATTTTTGGGCCCCATTTGTTTTACAATCCTATCTAATTAGACCCTAACTAGATAGGATTGTAAAACAAATGGAGCCCAAAGATTCTGAAGAAAAAACTGGTAGGATCGGATCGTGAGAATCGGTTCTGAGGCTTGGCCCAAATATCCCAACAAGCGATCTGGTTGAAATTGACCACCAAACCGAAATCAATGCCCTTAGTCGATTGTGCTTCTAGCCCGATGAAGCTTATAGTAATTTAAAAGATATGTAAATCCTCCTCTCTTCAGTTATGTATTTGTATATTCTAACCTTTTTGCAATTGTATTCTAACTCTTTTACTTGGCACCACCAACCTTTTCCACTTAAAAACTAAACCTTTCCACGTCTCGCAGAAAAGCCCTTGCTTTACTCCACCGTCCGCCTCCGCTCCAATCTATTCTCCCCCCTCCTCCCCTGAAACCCCAGCTTTGCATGGGCAGGCGCTTCCCAGCCGCCGCCCTAGCCGCCGCTGTCCGCCCCTACGCCCGCTTCTCCCCCGCCGCTAGCAAGGCAGCGAAGCCCCCGACCGCTCCGCTGGATACTCCCAGGAACGCCGGTCCCGGCGCCGCCGCCGGGGCTAGCTCTGGACGGGCCGAGGTGCGGGATGTGGCGGCGGCATGCGGGATGCAGGAGGACGACCGGGTGCCGCTCGCGGAGGTGGTTTTGGACTGCACGAAGCGGTGGTTCCAGGACACGCTCAAGGAGGCGCGCGCCGGCGACGCCGCCATGCAGGTCCTCGTCGGCCAGATGTACCGCAGCGGCTACGGCGTCAACAAGAACGAGCACAAGGTGAGCCCTTCCTTCGCTTTTCCTCCGGATTTTTGTGAATCTGGAATAAAAGGAACCGCCTTTACTAGCGACTTCGATCTGGATACCTGGCCTTGGAATATGAAAGTTCGTGATTCTTGAGAGAAACCTAGATTTGCATGTTCTACGGTTACTATTATGCTCAATCGTATTATATTCTGCATCATAAATCTTATGGCAGTGTGAGAACAACTTTAGTGAACTTGTACATAATTAGGTGTGCCTTGAGCATGTTTGCCTTCTTGCTATGCTAGTATACTTCCTTTACAATTCTTGTCAATGCAGAACATGGTATAATTGAACTTGCATGGTGGCACAATTATGTACTTGATCCGTGCAAATCGATCTGTAACCTGTTTGATCGCATCGAGCATGTAAATTGATTAATAGCCAACTGAATGGACACAAACATGATGCTGCGGATAATCACAAGGTTATAAAATTTGGTACTCCCTCCGATCCATATTAGTTGTCGCTCAAAAGGATGTATCTAGCACTAAAATATGTCTAGATACATCCATTTGAGCGATAAGTAATATGGATAGGAGGGAGTAATAATTATTCGCTACACCTTGTAAAGGGAAGGGAAGTCCATGCCGCAAACATTAGCTTATACATATACTGTGTCCGTTTGGAACTAAAACAGTCACTTCTGAACGGTGGTAATACATGACTGCCAAAATTTTGTTACAACTTTAGCCTTACCAACTAAGAACAGCACATAATAGGCTTGCAGTTCAGTTGATGGAGCATGAGCTATTCTGAAAAGGCAGTAGTTACTGAAAAGCCAGTCTTGCAGAAGTTTCATTTTACTATTTCTATTGAATTTCATGTCCTCTCTATATGTTGTGTTGCTGCGAATATTTGATTGACTAACCAAGAAAATTTTCATTGTGTAGTCTAGAATTTGGATGGAGAAAGCATCAAGATATCGGTCTACAGTCTGGAAAGTTAGCCATAAACGCCCAGGTTAGCCGTCCTTGGCTAATTTCAAGTGTCCTTCCGTATTCTTCAACTTGCTCACTCATGTAAAAGGTGTATGTGCTTCTTTTGTTTGTTGGTAACATGTTGTTTTGTTTTAGGATACAATGCTAGTGACTCAGATTCAGATGATGTTAAGGAAACAGGCAAATAATGGATATTTCCGAGTTATGGGATTGTTGGCAGGGTAAGTTTCATGTCCAGAACTGCCTTTTTTTATGGCAACTTTGTGATTGAGTTAATGGAAAAAGAATCCTTCTTTACCAGTTCAGTATTATATGAATATTTATACTTTTAGCAGCCTAGCGTATTAGGCTATACAATGAAGAATGTAGAATTTTATGAGTGATTAATTGCTTGATCTTGACCTTTCTTTGTGTCCCCCACACACAAGCCTTTAGTACCAAACAAGTTGGGGTAGGCTAGAGCTGAAACCCATAAGATCTCGAAACCAACTCATGGTTCTGGCATGTGGATAGCTAACTTCCACGCACCCCTGTCCATGGCTAGCTCTTTGGTGATATTCCATTCCTTTTGATCTCTCTTTACGTACTCCTCCCATGTCAAGTTTGGTCTACCCCGACCTCCCTTGGCATTGTCAGCACGCTTTAACCATCCGCTATGCACTGGAGCTTCTCTACATTATGCCGTCACTTAGACTACTTTCCTTTTGATTAAAAAAATGAAGGTTTGAAATATCCGTCAATATGCTTTTTAATCGGCAATCAGAAATACTGTACTATGGATGTTAAGTAACATTCTTACAAAGACAAGCGTTACCTCTGATTTTACCCCTGGGACTTGACAATTTTCTTGAGCATGTGTTGATGCTTCAGGAAGGCAAGGTTATTCATTTGGGATTCTATCTATATACACATACTAGAAAAAGGAAACTGTTTTAACGCTCTTTTTTATATATCATAGCAGTATATACTTTATCGCTATTTCTGCTTCGTGTTCCATTTTAGTAGATTCATAGAATGTGATATTTGTTTAAGAAGCTCCTTTTATCTTGCAGGGCCTGCAGTGACTACAAAGCCAGCAAGGCGGCACAAACTATTCAAATATGCAGTTGTTTCAGGAAGAATTATCTGCGTCCCCATTTGTTAGCCCGAACGGTGTTCTGTTTTCATTTCCTTTTTAAAGTGTGTTAAATCTGCTTGTCATCACAAATGTAAAATTTCTCGGTGTTTCAACTGGACATATAACAGCATCAACAGGATATTCATTTACACAGGTATTCGTCATGCATTCTAATTCTCGGAATGTTATGTTTCCCGAGCCCTCACAGAAAGTTCTTCTGTCCTCTGAATGAATATTTGGCTAGATGGGAACCAAGTGATTTAGTATGGCTCAACACTTGCATATACTTTCGGGGACGATCTCCCCAGTTTGCAGAAGCTATCGAAAACAAAATCTTTGATCACGGTTGCTGATTACTCACTCCTTCCCGGTTTTGAATCTGGAGCCAAACTTTAATCATGAATTAGGCGTATAACTCAAATTTCATTACGGAGGCTCCCTTTCCCCTCCTCTCGGGCTGCTTGTGCGAGCGGCTTTGAAGGACCCCAAACCCTATAAAAGAGGTGCCCTGACTGCTCACCTTTGTTGCTGCTGCCGCCGGCATAGTTGCGTTGTTTGGATGTCAAATGTGGTGGCTGACGGAGGCACATCTCAATGGCCCCCCTTCGCTCGTGGGCAGGGCGTCGCCGAGGCTGTATGGGTGGTGGAGTGGAAGACGGTATGAGGCTTCCGCGGTCTTCGCTGGCACGCTTGGATGTCAAATGTGGTCGCTGATGGCGGCACATCTCAATGGGCCCCCTTCGCTCGTGGGCAGGGCGTCGACGAGGCTGTATGTGTGGTGGAGTGGACGACGGTATGAGGCCTCCGCGGTCTTCGCTGGCACGCGATGGGGAGCGGGGAGGAGCAACGGACCTTGCGGGGAAGGCAACTGAGTGGTGGAGTGGTCTGGCGCGGTCTGAAGGCGGCGGCGCTGAGAAGGCTTGGCTAGGAAGGGGATCCTTGCGAGCAGCGGGCAGCCGGGCACCTCCCCTCCTAGTGGCGCCGGCATGGGAGTTGTAAGCAAAGGCAGGGGTTCGATCTAGGCCTTCAGGGGTTCGATCTGGGCCTTCATGGCTAGGGTAGTCGCATGGCGGGTGGTCTTGGTCCTTGCCAAATTTGGTGGGAGGGTATTGTTCCTTGACCCTCGTCTAGGTTGGAGGTGGAAAATGGGTTCGCGTTTCTCTTTGCGGTGCGGAATGTTGGCGGACCACGGCTTGGCGGCTACGACGACAAGGTGTTGCGGCGTCGGCGGTGCGAGGCTACATGGACAGTGTTGCCCCAAACCTTGGAGGTGCGGAGATGCATGAAGATACGGATGAAAATCCTGCCCGGCTCTTGCCGAGCCGACGGCGATGGCACTCGTAGGTGTCATTCCGTTCCTTCTAGGCGCCGCCGTTGTGTGTCGCCATTTCCCTCGTTCGCTTGGAATGGGTAACTGTCTTCGGGTGAATGCCTAGATTCAGTGCAGGATCGCCACGATGGCGGCCTCCTCGACGTCGTTTGAGACATGGCTTGGAGGTCCTATGTTGCGCTCCTCCCGTGTTCACCGATGTCCTAAATTGATCTTCAGCGGCGCAATGTACGACCGACACCGGTGAGTCCAATAAAGTGTCTTCCTCGGGACTGATCGAGTCCCACCATTCACTTGGCACTTCCTTTCAGGCATAAAGGGTGGATGGTGCGCGGCAAGTGAAGTTAGTGGGAGCTGTTGTTCTTTAGAGATGTCCGATGTCAGTCGAGGGGCGATGATTTTCTTAGTTTAGGACATGCTATTTGCTTTGTAGTTGTTTTGTAGTTGGTTCTTGTCTTTGGACAAGCTCAGATGTGGTGTTCGAGTTGTAATTGTCTTATACTTGAAATTGTGGCTTCTATAAAAATATGGTACGTCTAGGCATACTCTAAAAAAACATATTTCGTTAGCTAAATTCGTAACTAAAATCAAACTCAAAATTTGAGGGCCTTACAAATCGAGGGTGCGTATAATAATATGTTCTTAATTTTAGAGATTTATGATAATACAAAATTACCTTTCAAGAAGAAACAATTTCTCTATGTTCAACCTAAAATATGTTAGAAAATTCATATCGTCAAAGCTTGCAGTGTTTTTCTTTAAGTCGGCTGCAGAGAATCTCGATTCATTACAAAAAAGAGTTTCCCACTTAATTACTGAAAAGCACATCATGCAGCAGAAACTAGGCACCCTAGCGACCTGTCTACCGACACAAGAATGCACACACCATAGAGGACAAAAGCGCTCATAGAGTTTGACCTAACCCTTATTTCGTACTCTCTCTGTTTCAAAATACTCGACATATTTAGGTTTAGTTAGCATATGCCTTTGACCAACATTTACTTGGTAGTATACACTTTATGTTACATAAAGTAGCTGATGTTAGATTCATGTCCCAATGTACTTATATATGATTGTGATTTGTATCACAACTGTTACATTTAAAAGTGTGATTATTCGATCAAAGGCTATATGCAAGGTAATCTGAAATGGAAGGAGTATTATCTTTCCGTATACCAGACAGATCGTTTGATACTTTGATGACATACACTTTTTTTGTCAGTGCGTCTAGTGCCCCCTAGAGATTTTGTATGATTAATGACAGAACAATTAAGGTACTAATGTATTTCTGAGTATACACATGTGAAAGCCCCTGTTGATTTTGTTTAGCATGAGAGTTATGACCCAAAAAATTGTGGTGACAATGAATATCTTCGGAATGCTTGTTCAAGGAACTATCAACTCGCAGCAAGGAAACTGAGGTCATAGTGAAGACTTTGGTTTGCTAGTTCCGTATTTTTCTTTTGAGTCATAGGGAATACCGTACTATTGAGGGGGCAGGGGTCTAAGTGGAAGGTGAGATTTATATCTTGTTGGGGCAATGTTTTGCCCCCTTGTGTTTTGAAGATTGTTGTCAGAAACAGTTCGGGACTATTTTGTTTGTTAACGCACACAGAGAGAAATCGTCCTTGGCGTATCGAGAAGAATACCACTCTCTATCAAGAAGTTTTATTTTAACTTCACAGAGAGTTACCTGTGCACAAAATATGAATATGTTTCGAGGAATGTTATTCCGAGAAGATTTCGTGATGGAGTCGACCCCTAAAAGGATTGCTGAAGTGAAGCAATTGGTACTCGAGGTGTATGAGAAGAAATGACTGTTGTTTAGAAGACTGAACACGAAGTGAATATGTAGCATTTGTTTCGTCGTTCCTTTTCTCTTATTTGAGTCATAGGACCACTATACTACAAAGGGGGTGTAAGTATTTCGAAACTTATGTCTATTGTGATGCTTAACCGGAAACTATGAGAATTGAGAGAAATCTCTTTGTGCTTCAAAACATTACTTGCCAGCCACAGAAGTTGATCTTCTAGGCTGCAAGAGATATCCTTCGAACCAAGGAGTCAGCTTTACTTGTTCCTCAAGTAAAGTTGTCGTGTGCTCAAAATCTGATTGTTGGAAACGTGTCGGTTGGCCATTGGCTGGGCCGTGTGTCCTAAATGGCCATTTCCCTTATGGAAAGGTTGCGGCTATAACGCCACCCCGCACCAACGTGATTTGCTGGCTACTTCTCTTGAGATTCTGAGAAGATTATTCAAGCACCCATCTCTGGGAGATTTGAGTTTAAAATTCACCGAGAGAAAATCAAGAGCCAAAACTTAGTGGCTGTGTATAGCAGTAGATCTAAGTTGAGAGTTCTTTGTGCCTATTACTCTTGAGAGCTGTTAACTCTCTAGATGGTTAGGTGTTGGCTTGAGTGACGAAGAGTAATTGTCGTCTCCAAGTCTAAGTCTTCAGCAAACAAAAGTCATTGTGGTCTGCGAAGCAAGTCCATTGAAGGTTTGGTGATCGTCGAGAAGAATCTATCACGAGTAAAATCAACTGAAGTCTGACCAGCTTCACATTGAGGAGAATATGATGGAGAGAGGTTTGCTCCTGTGCTAAATCACAATTCCTCCAACCAAAAATAACTCCTTTGTAGAAGAGTGAAGTGGTCTACCAAATCTCCTGTCACCATCAAGACCACTAGTTATTTTTTAGTTTGTATTTATTTTCAGTAATTTCTTATCGTCCGAGTTCTGATCCCTGTGTTGTTCTTCGGTGCAATCTGTTCAGATCATATGTTGTGCATTTCCTTCAGTACTGTGACCATGTTGTGTAGTATATTTATGTTTGTAGTTCTCAAGGTTGTTATTTATATGATGTCATCTAGTTATTCAGTTGAGCCTCACCCTAATGAATACCTCTCACTAATGTGCATGTTTATCTTCAGCTTAGTGTGTATTGTTTCGTATCTTGCTTTCACTCATGCTGATAGTTTTGTTTTTGTTCTGTGTCACCAACGTTATCCTGAAAGTATTGTGTCACTATACAATAAATATTACCATCACTTTCATTGGGAGCTTTGCTTAATCTCTTAGGTCCATCTAGTTTATCTTCGAGTCCTTGTTTCTATTTTGTATCTATGTTCCAGCTTAGGTATTTTATCAGCAATGCTGTGCTGAGAGATTTGAAGTTTCGAAGAAATTTTAAATCTCCCATTCACCCCCCCTCTTGTCGATATACCCTCGATCCTACATATCTTTGGTGTGTTCTCAATACAAACTTTTTCATTTGAGTGAAGACTCGGTAATCTCTTCTGAGAGAATAGTTTATCTTGAGTGTCTGAGATGATATTCTTGAGAACACCGAAGAGAAAGTCATCTCTAGTTGAGTTGACTAAATTGTTCTATAAGTCAAGTTGAGGAAATATGCCCTAGAGGCAATAATAAAGTTGTTATTTTATATTTCCTTATTCATGATAAATGTTTATTATTCATGCTAGAATTGTATCGATCGGAAACCTAAATACATGTGTGAATACATAGACAAACACTGTGTCCCTAGTGAGCCTCTACTTGACTAGCTCGTTGATCAAAGATGGTTAAGGTTTCCTAACCATGGACATGAGTTGTTATTTGATAACGGGATCACATCATTAGGAGAATGATGTGATGGACAAGACCCATCTGTTAGCTTAGCATATTGATCGTTTAGTTTTATTGCTATTGCCTTCTTCATGTCAAATACATATTCCTTCGACTATGAGATTATGCAACTCCCGGATATCGGGGGAATGCCTTATGTGCTATCAAACGTCACAACGTAACTTGGTGATTATAAAGATTCTCTACAGGTATCTCCGAAGGTGTTTGTTGAGTTGGCATAGATCAAGATTAGGATTTGTCACTCCGAGTATCGGAGAGGTGTCTCTGGGCCCTCTCGGTAATACAGATCATAAGAATTCCTTGCAAGCAAAGTGACTAATGAGTTAGTTGCAGGATGATGTATTACGGAACGAGTGAAGAGACTTACCGGTAACGAGATTGAACTAGGTATGAAGATACCGACGATCGAATCTCGGGCAACTAACATACTGATGGACAAAGGGAATTACGTATGTTGTCATAACGGTTCGACCGTTAAAGATCTTCATAGAATATGTAGGAGCCAATATGGGCATCCAGGTTCTGCTATTGGTTATTGACCGGAGGGTGTCTCGGTCATGTCTACATGGACATGACGAGGAGTCTCGAAATGGTCAAGAGGTAATATTGATATATAGGACGATAGTATTCGGACACCGGAAGTGTACTAGGTACATATCGGGTCACCGAAAGGGGTTCCGGGCACCCCCGACAAAAGATATGAGCCTAATGGGCCAAGAGGGGAAACACACCAGCCACTAGCGGCTGATGCGCCCCCATATGGGCCGAACCAAAGGGAGAAGGAAAGTGGGGAAGAGAAAGGAAAGGGGGGATTCGGCCTCCCCCTTCCCTTTCTCCCCCCTCTTCTTTCCTTCCCCCTCTGGTAAATAAGGAAAAGGGGGGCGGTCGGCCTAGGAGGAACCCAAGTAGGAGTCGGTCCTACTTGAGGCGCCTCTTGGCCTCTCCCCTCCCCCTCACACCTATATATGTGTGTGTGTGTGTGGGGGGGGGTGCCCCTAGTACACCCAGACAATAGCCTAGCTGTGTGCGGCGTTCCCTCCACCGTTTACATCCCCAATCATATTTTTATAGTGCTTAGACGAAGCCCTGCGAAGATCACTTCACCATCACCGTCACCACGCCGTCGTGCTGACGGAACTCATCTACTACCTCGACGTCTTGCTAGATCAAGAAGGCAAGGGATGTCACCGAGCTGAACATGTGCAGAACGCGGAGGTGCCGTGCGTTCGGTACTTGATCGGTTGAAGCGCCAAGAAGTTTGACTACTTCAACCGCGTTGTGAAATGCTTCCGCTTATGGTCTATGAGGGTGCGTAGACACACTCTCCCCCTCGATTCTATGATTGCATGTGCGTAGATTTTTTTTTGTTTTCCATGCAACGATTCCCAACATCAAGTCATTGGCTGCGTTTGAAATCCGATTATTTCACCACGTGTCGTGTGTACGTTGGTTGGCTAATGCCTCCAACGGTCATATCATCCCTCGGGATTGCTCCTATCTATAAATAGCCACCCCACTTTAACTTTAGATGGTTGGCTGCTCCGTGGGAGAATTTACATGAGCTTGTCTGAGCAACCCATCCTCCTGAATAGATTGAGAGAATCCTAAGAGAGAGAAAATCGAGAGCCTAAAAATTGCTAAGTGATTAAGCATCACTAAAGAACTAGTCAAAGTTTAACTTAACCTATTACTCTTGTAGATTGTGCATCCACTAGACGGTTAGGTGCCCGTTGAAGAGCATCCAAGAGTAATCTTGGTATGTCGAAGAAGATATATGTGAAGGTCCTGGATATCACTTGAAGATCTACTACGAGTGATTGGGCGAAGCCTCTGAGACTTTAGCTCAAGGAGAATAGAGTGAAGACTTGGTCTTCTAAGTTTAATCTCGGCCCCTCCAACCAGATGTAGAGTTGTGTCAACAACTCGAACTGGTCAAACAAATCATTGTCTTTGTCGAGCATACAGGTATGGGTTCTACTTCTTCGATCCATTTTACTTATGTAATTTGTCTTGAGTTCGAAGAAATTCTCCCCATTTTCTTTCTCTGTGATTGTTCAAAGACATTTCTAAGTACTTTACATTTTCACTGCATTTTGCTATGTTAGGTTATGTGTGCATCACTACTTAGATTTACTTATATTCAACTAGATGTTTCTCTAAGTTACTTTCAAGTTGGTTTAGTTCTTCCTCTATTTTTTTTGTTATTCTTCGGTGTACAATGTTTTTCTTTGAAGAACTTGTTTTTGAAGGAATTGTTGAATCTCCCATTCAACCACACCATTCTTAACGTTATTTGATCCTACAAACTAGACCACCCACTTTTCTTATGTATGTCTAGGCGGACAACCCGGACAATGCCCGGATAGAAGAATATGAAGAAACCTATCCAACGGGTTCCCAAAATCATCCTTATATGTCCGGGTTGTTTGACACCTCTCAAATTCAGCTCATATGAGGGGACAATATGAGGCTATCCTAGCGTGTCTGGGCACTCAGCTGCGTCTGATCCGGCCCACCCCGAACCAGCTCTCTCTCTCTCTCTCTATCTATCTATCTATCTATCTATCTATCTATCTCAACCATATGAATGTAACCGGGTAATTTAGGGGATCATGACTATGTTCATGGATAAATGAAGGCTTCGAGCAACGTCCGTATGCATCCGCAGATGTATAGGAGGTCAAATTAGTCCAGTCCCGTTGCAGATGCTCTTATCTTTGTTGCTTGTCGTGTTCTATTCCATTATCGAGACCCACTTTGAAGATCAGCGAGTTGCTTGTGCCGAGGGACCAAGGACATCTCCAAGGAAAGTCACCAAATATGGTCATTGATGGCCTGCAAGTGCACAGGGTTTAGTTGTAGCCTTTTTATAAATCCCACAGGTAGCACAGGAATTGAGTGTTGCCTCTTGTAGTGAATTATGGATTTGTGCATGCAAGTAATTGTAGACTACAGACAGAGTGAGGGCGGAAGTAAATAGTGATTTTGGTGTAGAGCGAGCTGAAAGTAAATAACACAAAAGTAAATAGAAAACATCAGCACGAGTAACAAGTGGAAATGACATAGGCGTAAGGCGTTCTCAGGGAGTCCGGAATCCCCATTGGTATGTTTCCAGCGCACCTGCATAGTATGGTGTGTGGGCGATTATGCTGGGCGGAGCCAGGTACAATACACATTCTACTCTACATAGACTTCATGCCACACACGTCACTATCGTAGTCTCCCTTGCGGGTTATAACTAAGGTAATTAAGGGTTACCCCATGGATGCAGCCTCTCTAAGGGTTCTCCGCAATTCCCCTATCAATTGCAAAGGCTAGGAGCCAAGACTTTTATTGTCACCTTGAATTACCCTCACATCCTAACCTTTACAACGACAGTGATACACTTCGTGGCCTTTTAGTGATAATGCTGAGTGGGGCCCCTTCACAACATTCTCAAAGTTTATTTAACTAGGCATTCAACAGAGGATCTCGTATCCAATATAATGGTTCAGATCCTATACATACCAAGGTTCATCCATATCCCCGAGAACTAGGGGTCTACTCACACATGGAGACAATAAACATCATAAGGGTGGTGATGGTAAACATGAATGAATCACACAAGTAGCAGACAAGACGATCCACTAGAGTTCCTGATATTACAATGAGATGGATATAGATGATGATGATGATAACAGTGGTGGTGGTGGTGGTGGTGGTGATGATGATGATGATGATAGTGGTGATGATGTTGTAGCCCCCTTGTGCTTTATGATGAAGATGGCGATCTCCTCCTAGACAATCCATCATCCAGATGATCTTCGAAGGCTAGGGTTCTGCCTTCTGGATGAGTTTTTAGTGTCTTTGTGCATATGATGTCCGATCTGATTTCACAGGGTGGAAGTAGTGGACGAGGTGGCGGTGCAGGCACATCATACGCCCGCCCATACGACCGGGCGTGCTCGTATGGAGCGTCGTCTTCTACTCTGGAGGTGCCGCAACAACTCCTCCTTTGACTGCTTTGCTCCATTCTTTTATGATAGATGACTATCACATTAAATAGTGGCTTCACTACCATTTCCCGGATTCCTTCTGTAAAATATTATTTGCTCCAAAGGCATTACCTCTGGAATACTGACAAAAAGAGGTGCGCAAACGCGGTAAAATCACACAAAGCCTACCATGTAGGCAAAATAACTATCAAAACCATCACAAATATTGGACTCATCAGTCATCAAATATCTGGCGGACACGGTAGGACGTCTCCGCGAACAACGGATGGGGCGCTCGTCATTCAACTGTAGTCATCAAATGTCACACCCTAGCTAGTTCATGCACTAGAGTGTTGCATCATGTCTATTTCATTCAACAGAAACCTGAAATGGAATGATGAACCCCACCCTCTGAATCCAACTAGGGTTTACTAAAAATATTTTCAATGAACCTGAAATGCCCTTCTAAAATGCCCATCATTTTTGTCTTGGTTCAGAACCTCTGCCAAAAGTGGTGCACAATTTTCTAGGTCATCCTAAGGTTTTTGAATTAAATCATAAGTATTTGAATTTGGGCATTTAAAATTTATAAAATATTTTAAATGTTCAAATATTCCTAAACTAAAATGTTCCATGTTGTTTATATTTTAAGCAGTGGGCATGAGCAGTTTAGGGATTTTTGGAGTTGCTTAGGTATTTTAGAAAGTCCACAAAGCTACTGAAATAAATAAAAAAAAATATAAAGAGAGAGAAACTAACCTGGCAGCCCACCAGCCAGCCCACCTAGCCGGCCCAGCCCAGCCACCGCTCCAGCGAGCTGCTTGGCCTCGCCAGGCAGGCAGCCAGGTGCTCGACGTCGGCACCAAGACGCGCCACGCAGCTGCTCGCCGCCCTGCTTGCTTCCCTCGCCGTTCTGCCGCCCTGGGTCGATCACCCACTTCCCCCTCGAGCTCACAGACACGCCCCTCCTCCCCAGCTCCTCTCTCTCGCTCTCCCGCACCATGGCCGACGCCACCGCCGCCGCACCGTCGCCATAGTCGCGCTCTCCATCGTCCCTGTGCCGTGCCACCGTGTCCAGGAGTTTCGCCGACCTCCGTTCCTTCGAGCAAGCCGAGCCCCGAGCGCTCGCTTGCCCCGAAGCCACTGCACCGACCTCGTTCGACCTCGCCACCGCCAGAGATCCCTTTCGCCGTCGCCGCCGCACCAGCTCGTCCCCGACCGCGCCGTCAGCTTCTTCAAGACCGCCGTGAGCCTGGCTACCTCCTTCCCCTTTCCTTTCTTGCTCTCGTGCACCACAATGGCGCCGCGAGCTTCACCGCCGCAGCGCGCCGCCGAGCTCGTCGCCGACGTGTCTCCGGCCAACCACCGGCCACCCCACCATGTCTAACGCACTCACCGCATCCCCAGGGGCCCAACGCACCTCACCACGTGCCTCGCCGTGCCCCGTAGCCTCGGATTCGTTTTCACCCGACTCCGGCGACCGCCAAAGTCGTCGCCGATGATGTTTCCGACCACCCCGAGCTCAACCACCACCACCAAGAGCTGCAGCTCGTTCCCAACTACATGTAGATGCCCTCCGCCGCTCATTTGGTCGCCGGAATGCACAAAAGCACTCTCTCCACCACGTCTGGTCTCGCCGGCGGCTAAACGCCGGCGTGTTTGACCATTGACTTTGACTAGGGTGGGTCTAGGTTGACTTCTCTGAGTCTATGACAAGTGGGGCCCCTCTGCTAATTAACCCAGATTAGTTTTAACTAAATTTAGTTAGTTTAATTAACTACTGACATGCAGGACCCACTGGTCAGCTTGACCTGGACCAGCTCCATTGACCACTGACGTCATCCTGACGTATTGCTGACACAGTAAGTTATTTACTGAAATTATATTTACACAGGAAATTCCAAAAAATACCACAAACTTCAAAAAATCATAGAAATTAATCTGTAGCTCCAAATGCAAAGTGTTATATATGAAAAATGATTAGAAAAATCCAATCTATCCATCTGTACTGTTTTCATGCATGTTTAAACAAGCTAACCTGCTGTTTAGCACAGAACAAGATAAAGCACTTAAAAGGTCCACTTATGAGTTTGAAACTTGAATCTTTGGTTCAAATTAGTTCAAACCCATCTGGTCATAGCTGCATTAGCCCAATACACTCATTTTGCCATGTCTCATGCATGCATCATATTGTTGCATATTGTTTGGTGATGATTGTGTATCAGTGCTCTCTGCGGCGTCCCCCCCGAGGAGTACCGTGATTACTAGCGAAGAACAATACCGATTATCGACCCATCGGAAAGCAACCAACCATTTGATCATATCGATACAATCCCATGTTCTTGCTCCTGCTCTCTTTTACTGCATTAAGACAACGTGATTCAAACTGCTGTGTGCTGCGGTAGTTGAACCCATTTCCTCTGCATGACCTGTCATTGCCACAGTAACTAGATAAAACCCACTAGCATGTGTAGGAGTTGATTGAGCCATATGAATGTGTTGTTACTACCTTGCTATGCCTGCTATGCTTAGAGTCGTGTCAGGTCTGGTTCATCTGGGTGATGGGCTAGAGTGAAATGATCGTGCCAGTATGAGAGTAATGTGTTGAACATGATTTGGTAAAGGTATCGACGAGAGGCCATGTAGGAGTTCATGGTGGGTTGTTTCATTGAAGCCGTCCTTAAGCACTGAGATCTGTATGTGTGATTTAAGAATTAGCTACTACCATGCATTGGGCCCAAAACCAATGGACCCTCTTGGCTTCTTATTCACCCTAGTCCTCTGTCCAGGAGTTGCAAGTAGTTTCTGGTGTTTGTAGCCTACTGGAGGCCGTGGACAGCGCTGACCGTGGGGTGGGCTGTGATCTGGTAGAGTGCGTGGCGGGTGTACGGATGCCCGTTTGGTATCTCGGGAACCTGTTCACATCGTTCGGGGCCGTATGTGGAAACCTCGGCGGACTCCTGGATGGAACCTGAATAGGCGATAAACACGGACTAGAGACTTGGTGTTTAGGTAGGTCGTGGTCGACACCCATGTTGGGCTTCGCTTGAAGGTTGCCGAGTACATGTCGTGTAAACGCGGTAAGTGGTGAGCGTGTATGAAGAAGTACACCCTGCGGGGTTAACATCATCTATTGAATAGCGCGTCATGATAAGGACTACTTGGTTGCCTATCGGTTCATAGACAAGTAAATGGAAACTACTAAAAGCCTCAAGATAAGCGTGAGTGCGAGGATGGCTCTTCCGTAGGAAGGCGGAGGTGGATCCTTGGTAGTGTATTGAAGTGGTGAGTAGTGGACTCGAGTCATAAAACCATTTCAAGTTGGAGTCTCGTGGGATAAGCAGCCAAGAGTCAAAGGCGGCTTCTTGCAATAACCCCACCAACCCTTCTTGATAATGTGCATGTATGTAGGATCGATGTAAGTCTTCTTTGAGTACCTTTGTACTCATGTTGCTTTAATTTATATTTTTCAGAAGATGCTACAACCCCTTCCGCGGGTTCTTCGTGAGCGTTGACATCGATGAGTAGACTAAGGCCGGTGGTGATCTGAGCTTGTGAAGGACCATGTAGTATAGCTAGGCTTACCCAAACCTCTTTTATTTTACTAGTTATGCGTACTCGGACAAGTTACTTCATTGTTGGCTTGTATGCTTGTATGACTTGAATGTGGGTCGTGTGACCCGTACTTGTGTGTATGCTATGTATGGCTCTCCGAGCCTTTAAATTAAGTACTTGTGTTGTAGAGTCATGTTGTGATGCCTTGTTGTATTTGCACATATCGAGCATATTGTGTGTATGATTGAAATGCTTGGTATGTGTGGGGTCTGACTATCTAGTTGTTTATCTTTAGTAGCCTTTCTTACCGGGAAATGTCTCCTAGTGATTCCACTGAGCCATGGTAGCTTGCTACTGCTCCGGAACACTTAGGCTGGCCGGCATGTGTCCTTCTTCATTCACGTATGCATCCCTTGGAAATGTCACGCATTAGTCTGGAGTCTGTTAGCCCTTCAGCCGGTTTACGAGTCTGCTAGCCCGATGCTACAGCCCAAACTCACTTTCGATGAGCGACACGTTCGATCTTTGGGTCATGGATGCTGTCCTGTAAGTCTATGCCACTTTGGGTTTACGACTAGCCATGTCGGCCGAGCTCCTTATCATATGGATGCTAGCGACACTATCATATCGTGTGCCAAAAGGCATAAGCGGTCCCGGGCAAAGGTAAGCGACACCCGTAGGAATACCGTGCGTGAGGCCGCAAAGTGATATGAGGTGTTACTGAGCTAGATCGATGTGACATTGAGTCGAGGTCTGACGGCGTTGGCATCGAGCCGGACTGCTGTAGGTTCTCCAAGCCAAAGCTGGTCGATGTTGAGTCTAGAAATGCTTTAGTTATATGTAGGGAATTGATTGTGGGATGATGCGTAAGGCTCTTTTTACTCCTTTACCTCATGGCATTCTGATCCGAGTCAGTCCATTCTTCCACCGGGGGTTAAGGATTAGGATCTCTTCTCTCTATCAGGTTCACGTGTTACTAATCAGTAGTACCTTATAGGTTTGATGATTACAAGCCTAGTTCAGTTCTACTATCCTGTTATGTTGTTAAGTTGGACCCAGAACCTTGATATGATTTTGTTGAGTGTCTATGAAATTCTTTGTAAAATGTCTCAAAATCCTTTTTAAGCATTTACAGCCGTTATGCTGTCCAAATTCTGATGGAAATTCTAATGCCTTTGCATTGTGGTTGTGCTTTCAGATGGCCACTCGTGATCAAAACCAAGTGGTTCGCCTGACACGGTGCATCGACGTGCCCGGTCATACGGCTATGTTAGTCTGGGTAATGATCGAGGCGGGTTACCATTGGTATCCGAATACGCGGTCGAAGGGCGTTCGAGACTTTAATCAAAGCCAATATCTCTGCACTTTGTCAGGATATTTCCCTCTTATCCTGGATCCACCGAGCCCCTCCACTGTTCCTATGGACTCGGTGTTACTATTGAGATGGCTGTGCAAGATCTGCCTACTCTATGATGACCATCATGCGAGTCGGGGCTGGCACCTTGCAACACCGACTTCCGGTATATGCCAGCTTCACTCCCTGGAGCGCATGGGTATCTCCGGGTTATCTATGCTGACTCCAGTTAGGAGGACTCACTAACTCGCACTACTGCCGAGATGCTCAAGGATAAGGACCGAGAGAATCGGGCTTTGAGACTGGAGCTTTTCAACACCCGTGCTGATCATTGGGCCACCTTGACTCGGTTTGCACCGGCTGTGCAAGCTGGATATATGGATATGAGAGACCTGTATCCTGTTAGATCTGCTCTGCCAGACATGATGGATTGGCGTGATGTGGGGGGCATCACCCCACCTCGTGGTCCCCGCAGGCCACCGTTTGTTGGTCCAAGACCTCACCCTAGCCCTTATGGTCCACAGGCTTCTCAGGACCGTCTGTTCCCGGATGCTCACGTTGAACTTCCAGGCTATGGAGGAGACTTCTATGAGAACTACTACGGAGATGTCTGAGTTAGTAGTAGTTCCACTAGTATTGTAATAGTTGTATTTCTGCCGTCCTGTGTGACTTGAGGAATATGACTTAGTGTGTATCAATTCTGGAGGTGTAGGAAAAATAATGTATAGGAGCTTGGAATGCCTCCGATGAGATGTAATCTCCCTTTCACCGTAGTAGTACTTTGTTTGGTCTTGTACTAAACCTTGTATGGTGTGTATGACGATGGAATAAAAGAAGCAGTTCCTGTATCTACCATGTCATACAGATGATCATCTTGCATTCCAAGTTATCCATTACATTCTACATTTCTATGTCAGAATCTTATCATCCTGGACTAAACCATTGTCTTGTTTTCCTAGGATGGTCAACACCCGCAACAACCCTGCTCCCCGAGCAAGCGAAAGGCGGCGAGTTGGGGAAGCAAACCTGCCTCACCCTCCTTCTCTGGCCGAAGTTATGCTGGAGGCTGAGAGAAACAAGCGGGAGACCAACCGTTTGTTGGAGCGCATCAAACAGAACACATCACAGCATCAGAGGAATAACTTGGTGTCGCTCAGTGACTTCATCAAGTTACACCCACCTACCTTCCACCACTCCGTCGAGCCTCTCGACGCCGATGGCAACTGCGGCATTACTCTGGCTACATTACGCACTCGTGGCTGAGGCTGATAAGGTCACCTTTGCTGCATATCATCTCGAAGGCCCCGCCAGTCTCTGGTGGGAGAACTATGTGGCTATGCACCCAGCTGGCCGTGTCACTACTTGGGCAGAATTTAGTGAGGCTTTCCGTGAACATCACATTCCGGAAGGTCTTATGGATCGTAAACGTGAGGAGTTCTGCAGTTTCACCCAAGGTCAACTCTCTGTGGACGCTTACAGCAGGGAGTTCGGTAACCTCGCACGCTATGCCACCGAAGAAGTCTCCACTGACGCCAAGAAGCAGGCAAGGTTCCGCAAGGGACTTAGCCCCGAGCTTCGCCGAGATCTCCGTCTGCATGAGTGTACCTCTTTCCAGAAGCTTGTGAACAAAGCCATCGGTCTTTGAGGCAGGTCGACTGATTTCAAAGCAACACGCAAGCATGGCCGTGACTTGGGTTCCTCATCCGGTGCTGGACCACAAAAGCGCCGGGTGTGGGTGCCTAACACTGCCGCCACCCGAGTTCACACGAGGCCATCCTATCAGCGCCTCGTCCAAAGGCGGTATGCACCAGCTAAGCCCTATGGTGGGCCAACCAACAATGCTCCTCCACGCACCAGCCCCGTGACGTGCTTCAAGTGTGGGGAATCGGGCCACTACATGCGCGAGTGTCCCCAGACCAACCCCAACCAGTCTGGAAAAGCTGTTGGCCATGGCAAGCCAGCAGGGAAGGTGTTCTATGCCAAGCCGGCCACCACTGCACGTGGCCATGTGAATTGTGTCTCAGCTGAAGAGGCCCAAGAGGATCCCAACGTCGTTCTCGGTACGCTCCTTGTTAATTGCCACCCGGCATCTGTTCTTTTTGATACTGGAGCATCTCATTCATTCATATCCTAAAACTATGCTCGCTTGCATAACACCGCATTCTGTGACATGCCTTCCACCATGGAAATTTCTACTCCTGGTTCTAGATGGCAAACCTCTAGAGTAAGCCATGGGAATTTAATTCAGGTCGACAGACTTGTTTTCCTTGCATCTTTGATAGCTCTCAAATCTTCAGATATTAATATCATCTTGGGTATGGACTGGATGTCAGCCCATCATGCCAAGATTGATTGCTTCTCTAGGACCGTTCAACTCACGCACCCTTCGGGAAAGATAGTTAATGTCTTGGCCCGAATAGCCAAGCGACAGCTATATTCTCTTAATGCGAGTCCATTGCCAGACCTCGAAGACGTTCCGGTGGTCCGTGACTTTCTGGATGTCTTTCGGAAGAATTGCAGTGTTCCACCCGCGGAGATGTCGAGTTCGTGATAGATCTCATTCCGGAACTGTCCCAATTTCTAGAAGACCCTATAAGATGGCACCACTAGAACTAGCCGAACTTAAGAAACAACTCGATGAGTCCTTGAAAAAGGGTTTCATCCGCCCTAGTTCATCTCCATGGGCTTGCCCCGTCCTCTTCGTCAAGAAGAAGGATGGTACGGACCAGATGGTTGTAGATTATCGACCCGTCAACTTGGTCACAATAAAGAACAAGTATCCGCTCCCCAGGATCAACGATCTGTATGATCATCTCGCTAGATCCTCGGTCTTTTCTAAGATGGATTTGAGGTTGGGCTACCATCAAATAAAAATCCGGAACGGGGACATCCCCAAAACGGCCTTTGTTACTCGTTACGGCCAATACGAGTACACCGTCATGTCCTTCGGTTTAACCAACGCTCCAGCCACTTTCTCTCGGTTAATGAACTCAATCTTCATGGAGTATTTGGATAAATTCGTCGTGGTTTACCTCGATGATATACTCATCTACTACAAGAACGAGGAAGAACATGCCGAACATCTAAGGCTAGTGTTGATGAAACTTGAGAGCATCGCCTTTATGCCAAGTTCTCTAAATGCGAATTTTGGTTGCGAAGTGACCTATCTAGGACATGTAATTTCGGTAAAGGTATTCTTTGTCAATCCCGCGAGTTCAAGCCGTCCTTAATTGGACTCCACCTGAATCGGTCAAGCAAGTTCGGAGTTTCCTTGGCTTGGCGAGCTATTGTCGCTGCTTTGTCGAGAATTTCTCCAAAGTTGCTAAACCTCTAACTGAACTCCTCAAGAAAGATAAAAAGTTCGAGTGGACTCCACAATGTGAGCACAGTTTCCAGGAACTGAAAAGACGCTTGACTACTGCTCCCGTACTGGTACCACCAGATTTCTCCAAGGACTTTGTTATCTATTGCGACGCCTCGCGACAAGGACTAGGTTGCATTCTCATGCAAGATCGACACGTAATTGCTTATGCTTCACGGCAATTACACCACATGAGGAAAACTACCCTACTCATGATCTAGAGCTTGCAGCTGTAGTCCATGCACTCAAAACCTGGCGACATTACCTCCTCGGTAATCGTTGCGAAATCTTCACTGATCACCAAAGTCTAAAGTACATATTCACCCAACGGATTTGAATCTCGAGCAAAGGCGTTGGGTCGAGTTGATCACATTTCGACTTAGGGATAACTTACACCCCAGGAAAAGCCAATGTCATGGCTGATGCGCTAAGTCGTAAATCTTATTGCAACAATCTGATGTTGCAACAAAGTCAACCACTTCTCCACGAGGAATTTCGGAAACTTAACCTTCACATTGTTCCTCAAGGATTTCTTTCCACCTTGGTGGCGAAACCTACCCTTACGGATCAGATCATCAAAGCTCAGAAGGTAGATCCGGGGATTTCCCGCATCAAAAGAAACATCAAGAAAGGAGTTGCGAATTGTTTCTCCATTGATGATCAAGGAGTCGTATACTTCGGGAACCGTCTAGTGGTTCCCAAAGTGCGAAACCTGAGGCGATTGATCCTTATGGAAGCTCATGAATCTCCTCTCACCATTCATCCCGGTAGCACTAAGATGTATCAGGACCTCGTCGAGGTTACGGTGGACTAGGATGAAGAGAGAATTGCTCGATATATTGCCAAGCTGCGGCGTCGTAAAAATTAAAAGCGAGCATCAACGGCTGCTTGGCACCCTTCAACCCTTAGCTATTCCTGAATGGAAATGGGATAAAATTGGTATGGATTTCATCACCGGTTTTCCCAAGACCAAGAGAGGGAATAATGCTATCTTCGTTGTTATCGACCGTCTTTCCAAAGTGGCCCATTTCTTACCTGTTCGCGAGGGTATAACCGCTAGTCAGTTAGCAGACTTGTACATCTCCCGAATAGTGTCTCTCCATGGTGTTCCACTGGAAATTAACTCGGATCGAGGAAGTCTCTTCACCTCTCGATTTTGGGAAAGTTTCCAAAATGCTATGTGATGGATTCATGTACCTAGGGTAGGGTCATAGGCCTGACCCAGACGTCCTACCCAAGGGTACTCACAGAAGAGATCATCTTCCAGTCGACCAAAGAGAATCCACTCGACGGATCGAAGCACTTTCGACCATGGAAGACCCGCTCGACCATGAAGACTCACTCGACCACCGAAGGTCGAGAGCACTCCGCATTACAGCGGTTTACTATTGAATAGACTTAATGATAGTTAAAGCGCCTTATGAGGGCGTTACAAGAACCCCCGGCTTAATGTACTTTAATCCCTCCATTATGTGAGCTGGCTGGGGTCTGGCGCACTCTATATAAGCCACCCGCTCCACGATAGAAGGGTTCAGATCTTTGTAATACTCATACTCATAATCCACTCGACCGCCTCGGGGCTCAGGGGCGTGGGGCTGTTACTTCCTCCGAGAAGGGCCTGAACTCAGACATCCTTGTCTCTACAACTGCTCCATAGCTAGGACATCGCCTCTCCTTAACCTACCCCTACTTCTCTTGTCGGACTTAGAACCACGACAGTGGCGCCCACCGTGGGGCAGGTGTTTTAGCGATTTGTGGAGGAGTTCTTTGTACTTCAGTACCTTCATCATGATGACTTCGAGTTTTGGGTGCGGGGTGCGAGATCCGTCTCGGTGCTCTCACCTTTATGCGCCGACGACTCAGCGTGGCTCCGGAGGCCCCTCTTGGCGTCGGCGCTCCCGTCCGCTGGGCGACGACTTCGCGCATGTGTTCGCGGCGTTTTGCTGCGGCAACCGTCGACTCCGTGTCGGTCGATCCCTTATCGATCGCCGCCCAGATCTCCCACCAGCGCCAAGCGCTCTGGTGATCGAGGCTTCGGCGGTGGGTGAAGCACGCGGTGGCTCGCCAGACAGCCATCGCCCGTGTCGCGGCTATCGAGCCCGACGAATCTCTACTGCCTGTTCGATCATCGGTAGCTCGTGAGAGATCGCATCCAGTGTGATAGCAGTGATCCAGTGGCGGAAATTCTCATGGTCGACGGCCCTCGCAGTCCTCCCGGTTTCGCCCACGGAGGTGGAGCCGCGGAGGAGGTGACCACGTGCATGAACACGAGGAGTACCAGCCGAGACACTCGACTCTCTCGGAGAGAGGATCTTCGTCGCAGGAATATGGATGCACTACATACTCCTATCATTGGAGAGACCCACGAGGCTCGTGCCTTGGAGGAAGCACGTTTGGCCAATGTGGCTGAACGCTTTTCGCTGGAGAATCTTCACGAGCACTCGACGCCAGCGGCAACGACTCCCGAATCCAGTCGGCGTCGGCTCTTCCGCCGACTCGGGTATACCGCACGCCAATTCAAATTTAGCAGCTGCAACTCGCATTGCGAGTCCATTCAGCCCCCGGTCGGAAGCCGGAAGAGGCTTGCAGCAGATCGTAGATTTACTCCGGCAGCGGGTGACGAACTCAGCCGTGTCGCGATCGCGCAACAGGATTCACGATCGATCCGTCGCTGCGAACACCGGCCCGATCGACTCCAGTCCCAGATCGCCTCCGCGGCGGGAAGGGCGCGACAACCGGCGAGAGCAGCTCGGAGACCGATTCGACCGGGATGATAGGCGTCGAGTGCCCCTTTCCCCTCCGAGGAAGGTCATCGCTACCAGCGACAAGATGACGGAAGACGATTCGATCTGGCGAAGGGTTCGGTCGACCCGAGGAACCGAGCTTTGATGCGCGTTCCATTATCGTGCAAGGCCTGGTCGACCGGAACAGAGCCCATCGAGGAGGACCCGAGAGGGATGCACCCACCAGCAGTCGAGTGCATGTCTCCGGTCCGGAGTGTTTTAGCAGGGCTATCAGAGCGCGATGATCCCCCAATTTCAGATTAGCGGGGAGTATGCAAGTTCACTGGGGAATCTAAGCCTGAAACTTGGCTTGAGGATTACCGAGTGGCTGTTCAGATTGGTGGTGGGAATGATGAGGTGGCCATGAAGCATTTGCCCCTCATGTTGGAAGGATCGGCCAGAGCATGGCTGAGTCAATTACCTCACAGCAGTATATATACTTGGGAGGATTTGTCCCGGGTGTTTGTCAGGACTTTTGAAGGGACTTGCAAGCGACCGGCTGGTTTGACAGAGCTGCAAGTTTGTGTGCGTAAGACCAATGAAACTCTCCGAGAGTACATTCAGAGGTGGATTACCTTGCACAACATCAGTGAAAATGTGTCGACCATCGAGCGTTTGCGCCTTCAAGGGCGGTGTCAAAAGCAGAGAATTGAGTCTGAAGTTCGGTCGAACCGGAGACATGACCACGAGTCGAATGATGGAGATTGCTAGCAATCGCCTAACGGCGGAAGAAGACCGACTCGAGCGGTAAATACAAGCCAAGTCGATCGGAGAAGGGCAATTCCAATCGGAGCGAAGCATAAGCCGAGCCAGCAGCTCCGGAGAGGCCCCAGCCGTCACTCGGGGAAGTTCAAGGGGAAACCCAAAGGATCACGGAATCGAAGAAAGTGAAAGATAAGGAAGGAAATGACGTGATGGATATGCCATGCCATATTCACACGAAGAAAGACGAGGAAGGCAACATTATTTACGAAGCACACCACACGCCAATGTCGACTCTGATCCAGCGGTTTGAGGGCAAACGGTCTAAGGACAAGGAGAAGGAGCGATACAAGGCGGAGATAAAGAGGACGGTGAGGAAGAATACCGCATGTCAACTCCACTGATGATCTTGGCGGATGTGGAGAGTAAAGTCGTTCGAAAGTCATCAATCGAGAGGTGAATATGGTTGCTCCGGTTAAGCCAAGTTATGTGAAGTGGTCCTGACACCCATCACATTCGACCAATCTGATCACCCGACTCACATTGCCACCTGGGCGGCAAGCGTTAGTGGTCGATCCGGTTGTCGAGGGCACTCGTGACAAAAGTCTTCGATGGATGGTGGCGGTGGGCTGAATTTGTTATATCTGGATACATTGAAAGGGATGGGCATTCCGATGTCCCGATTGAGCGCCAGCAATATGAGTTTCCACGGAGTCATACCAGGGAAGAAGGCCAACTCACTCGGCCAAATAGCCCTGGACGTAGTTTTTGGCGATTCCAAGCACTTCCGCAAAGAAAAGTTGACCTTTGAGGTCGTGGATTTTCAGAGTGCATACCACGCCATTTTGGGGAGGCCTGCCTACGCACGATTCATGGCTCGACCATGCTACGTGTACCTCAAACTGAAAATGCCAGGACCCAAAGGAGTGATCACTATCACCGGTGATCGGAAAAAGGCAGAAGAGTGCTTTCAGAAGGGCTCGAAGATTGCCGACTCCCAAGTGACAGCGGTCGAATTCGACGAGTATATGCAAAACGCAGATCCGAGTGATTTGCTAAAATCTAAGAGGCCAGCCACGAGTGCGCATTCAAGTCGTTCGGTGAGACAAAGCCCGTCCATATTCACCCGACCGACCCGGCAGCTCCGACTCACATATCCACAACACTCGACTCGAAATAGGAAGAAGCGCCATCCGGTTCCTCCGTGAGAATCGGGACATTTTTGCATGGAAGCCACCGACATGCGAGTGTACCGAGGAACTGGCTGAGCATCGCCACGAGTCGACAAGACAATGAAACCAGTCAAAGAACATCTTGGCGGTCGCCGTCGTAAGAGAAAGGCTATTGGTGAGGAAGTGGCTCGACTTGTTGACAGCAGGATTTATCCGAGAGATTTACCACTCGAGTGGCTCGCTAATGTTGTCATGGTCCCCAAGAAGGATAACTCACTCCGCATGTGCATTGATTTTAAGCACATTAATCGGGCCTGCCCGGCGATCATTTTCTCTCCCCGCATCGATCAAATTGTCGACTCGACAGCAGGGTGTGAGAGGTTGTCTTTTCTAGATGCGTATTCCGGGTATCATCGATCCGTCTCAGATGGACCCGACGAAATAAAACAGCTTTCATCACTCCATTCGGTGCTTCGCTATATCACCATGCCATTCGCCTCAAGAACGCCGGAGCCACATTTATGCGAATGATTCGAAGTGTCTTCTCCTCAAATCACCGGAATGTGGAAGCGTATATGGATGATATCGTCGTTAAGTCGCGAAAAGGTTCCGACCTACTCGCGACCTCGCCAAACATTTGCCAACCTCCAAGGTACGATATCAAGCTCAATCCGTCCAAGTGCACATTCGGAGTTCTGGTGGAAAATTACTCGGTTTTCGTTTCGAACGAGGAATCGACGCTAACCGAGAGAAGATAGGCACTATTCTCCGAATGAAACGCATACAATGCGAGTGCGGCGTCGAAGCTTCTTGGATGCTTGGCGCTTTAAGTCGATTCATCTCACGACTCGGTGAAAAGGCATTACCTCTTTACCGATCGATGAAGAAGGCTGACAGGTTCGAGTGGACTCGGAAGTCGATGCAGCGTTTGTCGAGCTAAAAGCTCGCTCTCCACCCAGCCGGTGCTTGCTGCTCCAATCAGCAAAGAGCCTCTATTGCTTTACATTGCAGCCACCGGACAAGTTATCGATTGCGTGCTTACGGTCGGCGGGAAGAGGAAGGAAAGGCCTTCAAAGTTCAGGTGCCGGTGTATTATTTGTGCGAAGTTTTGACTCCATCCAAGCAAAGATACCCACATTATCGAAGCTTGTGTATGGTATATACATGACCACAAAGAAGGTTGCTCACTATTTCTCCGATCATTACATCACGATCGTCGTGACGCCCTTTATCGAGAGATCTTGCATAACAGAGACGCAACCGGTCGAGTGGCAAAGTGGGCGATTGAACTTCTTCCCTTGATATCAAATTTGAGGCAAAAAAGCCATTAAGTCCCGTGCTATAGCTGATTTCCTTGCCGAGTGGATTGAACAACAACAACCGATGAAGTTCACTCGGAGCATTGGACCATGTTCTTTGACGGCTCCAAGATGCTGAATGGTTCTCGTCTTTGTCAGTTGTTCTGGTTTCCCCGGAGGAGATAAGCTTAAGTATGTGCTCGATTCACTTTGATTCCTCCAACAATGAGGCGATACGAGGCCCTTCTATATGGATTGCGCATGGCCATCTCACTCGGCGTCCGTCGCTCGATGGTTTATGGCGACTCAGATCTAGTGGTCAATCAAGTGATGAAGGAGTGGGGCGTGAGAAGCCCGGCTATGACCGGATCTTGCAATGCAGTGAGGAAGCTGGAAAAAAAGTTTGAGGGTTGAGCTCCATCACATCCCCGATTGAAAAATCAGCAGCAGATGATCTGGCGAAGATAGGGTCCAAGAGGAAGCCATTCCGAGTGGCGTGTTTTGGAACATATACACACTCGTCGGTCAAAGAAGATCCTTACATGAGAAGCTCCACAACCCAAGAGTGCCTCGGACCGGTGAAGTTGAGGTCCCGGCAGTAGTCGACTTGGTCATGGAGGTTTTAGTAGTCACTCCCGATTGGACGATTCCATACATTGCGTATATTCTGAGAAAGGAACTCCCAGAGGATGAGGAAGAGGCTCGACAGATCGTCTGTCGATCCAAAGCCTTCTTGTTATCAATGGGCGGTTATATAGAAAAGCCCAGCGAGTCGGACAAAAGTGCATAACGCCGGAAGAAGGTCGAGTCATTCTCAATGATATCCACTCGGGGACCTGTGGTCACCATCGTCCTCTCGGACCATTGTAGCCAAAGCATACCGAAAGCAGGATTTTCTTGGCCAGAGCAAATGAGATGGCGAAAGAAATAGTAGACAAGTGCGAAGGATGTCGGTTCTACTCCAATATGTCACACAAGCCTCAGATCAGCCTTGAAGACCATTCCGCTCGTCGGCCTTTTGCGGTATGGGGTTGGACATGATCGGTCCCTTGCGAGCGGGTCGGATCGGCTTCACGCATGTCTTGGTAGCGGTCGACAAGTTCACCAAGTGGATTGAGGCTAAGCCAATCAAAAACTTGATCTTTGTATCTTCTGTTTCCTTCATCGAAAGTTGGCGTTCGGATATGGAGTCCCGCACAGTATTATCACGGACAATGGGTAGAATTTTGACTCGGAAGAATTTAAGGATTTCGCAACTCTCAAGGCATACGAGTCGACTACGCTTCACCGCTCATCCACAATCGAATGGACAGGCGAGCGAGCCAATGGATTGATCCTCAAAGTGCGAAACCCGTTTGATGCGAGATCTCAAGCATGCGGCTGGTGCTTGGGTCGATTTAACTTCCTTCGGTGCTTTGGGGTTCATGGACCACGCCTAATCGGTCGATTGGGAGAACTCCTTTTTCCTGGTCTATAGGCGAAGCTTACCAAGTGATCTCCTTCACAATGCTCCACGAATTGAACTTTATAATGAAGCGAAGCTGAGCAAGCGCGTCGAGATCAATCGACCTCTGGAAGAGGAAAG
The DNA here is from genome assembly GCA_021437245.1 of Aegilops speltoides. Lineage (NCBI taxonomy): Eukaryota > Viridiplantae > Streptophyta > Magnoliopsida > Poales > Poaceae > Aegilops > Aegilops speltoides. The sequence continues at coordinate 343,334,467 of CM038144.1, forward strand.
GAAATGGCTCGATCCGCTCGACCATTTACCGAAGAAGACTTGCGCCGCTTTGACGCTGTAAATGTGAGAGGTCGAGCCTTCCAGAAGGGATCTGGTCCTTCGGTAGATCAGCGAAGCAACATAAGCTTGCTCCCTCCACAGGAAGGTCCTTCATCGTCACAAAGGTTCTCCACAATGGGGCATATCGTCTCTACAATGTCGAACACGATATCGATGAGCCCCGAGCTTGGAATGCGGATCTGCTCCGCCCGTTTTACACTTAAAGTTTTTCACTCGGAAGAATTGTAATAAAGTACTCTTGTAGCTCACGAGCTTTGAAGTAATAGTGTCATAATTCCTTCATAATTTTTGTCACTTTTTATTTTGCGTCGAGTAAAATCTTCACTTCCCCCAGTGGGTGGGTGGCTTAGGCGCGAATCCGTTCCGCCTAAGTATTACAAATCCTACCGAGTGGTAAGCCAGACTTCCACTCGGAGGCTTAGCTGCAGCCCAGTGCTCGCCTAAGTTATTAGAAATCCTACCGAGTGGTAAGCCAGACTTCCACTCGGAGGCTTAGCTGCAGCCCAGTGCTTGCCTAAGTATTACAAATCCTACCGAGTGGGAAGCCAGACTTCCACTCGGAGGCTTAGCTGCAGCCCAGTGCTCGCCTAAGTTATTTCAAATCCTACCGAGTGGTAAGCCAGACTTCCACTCGGGGGCTTAGCTGCAGCCCAGCCTCGCCTAAGTTATTTCAAATCCTCCGAGTGGTAAGCCGACTTCCACTCGGGGCTTAGCTGCAGCCAGTAGCTACGCCTAAGTTATTAAAATCCTCACCGAGTGGTAAGCAGACTTCCACTCGGAGGCTTAGCTGCAGCCAGTGCTCGCCTAAGTTATTAGAAATCCCACCGAGTGGTAAGCCAGGCTTCCACTGGGGGCTTAACTGCAGTCCAGGATTCGCCTAAGTATAAAGTATATCGACAAGGAAAACAAAGGCGCAGTCGATTGCGACTCTCTTCTCCGAGCTTGACACAAATACAATGTGTCGATTGACTCTCTTCTCGAGCTTCGACACAAATACAACAAAATCCTACCGAGTGGAGAGCAAACCTCCCACTGGGGCTTAACTGCAGCCCAGTGCTGCGCCTAAGATAAAAGAAATCCTACCGAGTGGAGAGCAAACCTCCCACTGGGGCTTAGCTGCAGCCAGTGCTCGCCTAAGATAAAGAAATCCTCACCGAGTGGAGAGCAAACCTCCCACTGGGGGCTTAAGCTGCAGCCGGTGCTCGCCTAAGATAAAAGAAATCCTACCGAGTGGAGAGCAAACCTCCCACTGGGGCTTAGCTGCAGCCCATTGCTCGCCTAAGATAAAAGAAATCCTACCGAGTGGAGAGCAAACCTCCCACTGGGGCTTAGCTGCAGCCCGATGCTCGCCTAAGATAAAAAAATCCTACCGAGTGATAAGCCGGACTTCCACTGGGGCTTAGCTGCAGCTCTGCTCGCCTAAGGAATAAGTCGATTGCGATGGGCATCTCATTTTGTCGACACAAGGAGAAATTCAAGCCGAGAGCAATTGTATCCAAACATTCAATCCAAATTTAGGTCGGCACCTAAAGTAACCGAGAGTGCTTTCGGGCACTAAGCACATTAAAGTTTTATCGGTTACAACTTCACTCGACATACCGAGGCAAATTTAAGGTCAAGGAAAGTTTTTACCCCTCCCGTGGAGAGCTGGATGGAGCAACGAACTTCGTCAAGATCAATCCCGTCGTGATCCGCGTGGCAGCAGCAATGAAAGTCTCCATGAAGGTCCTGAAGTCGTGCTTTTTGGTGTTGGCCACTCGAGAGCCGCCATGACTGTCTTCTCGGGCTTCCTTGCAATGGACCGCGCCGGACCATACGTGGCTACGCTCGCACCACACCGAGAAGATTTCTTCCACTCTTGCACTCGGTCGGGGCGGCGTTGATCGAGCCATCAATGACTCGAGGTCATTTTGAGCGTCTCATTGGGCCAGAGCGTCGAGTCGATGCGGGGCGTAGCAACCTTGATCTTGCAAGGTAATCCACAACAGCTGCAACGCTGGACTCCAAATCGGAAGATGTTCATGGCAGTTTCATCGTTCACGGAGAATTGACAGGTCAAGGTTCGCCTCCGGTGGCTGGTTTCTTCTTCGAAGTTATGCGAGAATTCGCAAAGACAAAAGCCCGAGTCGGAAAACAATCGAATGGAAACATAGCGGTTGGGAGGATTGGTCGAGTGGAAAAGGTTACCTTCGAGCTTAAGAAACAATTTTTAGCGAGGCCGCCCAAGAGGCTTTCCATCTCGTTCTTCTTCCCAGCCAGTTGGAGGATCTTATCGGTCGAGTTCTTCTTGTCGACTTCATTCGCTCGGCATCCTTGTTAGCGGTGGCTAGAGCGGCCTTCGATCGGCGTTCTCCGCTTAGAGCTTGGCAACCGAGGCCGACTTTTCGTCGACAAGCTTGATCTTCTCGAGACAGCTCAAGCTCCTTCTTCCGCTGAGCTTCCCTCACCTTGCCGTAAATCGCAGCAAAGTCAAACTTGAAGCAAGTGGGAAGAAGACAGAGTTGTCAAATCTCACCAAACATACCTTTGGTCTCCTCCTTCGTCTTCGTCGATTTTCTTGCACCAGTTTCAAGTCTAACTCGAGCTGAATATGCTTCGCTCCGATTCGGTATAGCGTACGCAAGATCACAAGATTTCTCTGAAGAGTCATTGCATGAAAATATCGTAGATAATTCACTTCGAGTGAATGAAGAAGAATTAGGCGTTTCTAAGACTACGATCGAATGCAAGCATTCAACCGTAGTCTCGGGGACTACACCAGTGGGTGCACTCAGCGTGCCCCCATGGTCTTATTCAAGACATAGTCGACCCGGTAAAGCGGCGAGTCGACCCGATCGACCAGGTTCCATTCTTAGTAAGCTTAAGACAGAGTCGACCAGACCGACCAACAAAAAAAAAAAAAAAAGGTGGGACGATGCGTCAACTTCTTGATCGTAATCAATCGCCAGATCGACCACGCCTCGGGGACTACACCGGTGGGTGCACTCAGCGTGCCCCACCGGACTCGAAACTCATTCGCTCCACTCGGACAATGATCAACATCTACTTAGTAAAGCCTAAGACCGATCGCCCGTGATCGACCTTAGCCTTGGGGACTACACCGGTAGGTGCACTCAGCGATGCCCCGCTAACACGGAGTTTTTATCGACACACCCAGCGGGTGACTGCTATTGCTATAAATTTCGAAAGAAAAGTTTCGATAGCATATCCTAACAGTAGCAGGTGGTGGTCGACTAACTGAACATTGCTCACGAAGAGGCGAGCCGGGCGTCAGAAGCTGCTTGGCTCGCCCCGGCGATCTTCACCGCTCCATCATGATTCCCGCTGACGGATCGCCTCTCTAGCAGCGTCGGCTGGTCCTCCGGGGCGTGGTGCGTGGTGAAGATCGAAGGTTGTCCAGCACTTTCGACAAGTGGGTCGCAAGACTTTTCGTCGGATTTGCAAAAGATACAGATGTCGAGTGCCGACCTCTCCTTCTGTCACAATGGTCTCGCACACCACACCTTGGGCTTCCCGCCATGAGACGCCTTCCTGCTCCTCCTAGTCCTCAATGGCTCCTCATCTTCTTCATCGTCATCGAAGAGTGATGATGTCACTAGTTGGAGCTTCGAGAAAAAGTTAAAGTCGAAATCTTGAGTCGATCGACTAAGAACAAGAATTTAAGGATACAAATCATCGATTTGAGGTGGCGGCGTCCTCCATCTCGTGGTCGTCAACCTTAGCGAGGTTTCGAAGTCGCAGCCGAAAATCAAAAGATCACGACCAGTTCAAATGCCAAACAGAGACAAAATTTGTATAGAGCAAGAAGATTTAAGCAATATGTTTACCCCGAGATGGTGGGGATGACCACTTTCATTTTTAGGCAAAGGCTTGGTCGTCCTCGTGAACTACCTTCGTTGCTTGGCGCCTTCTCGGCCGACCGGAGAAGCGGTCCGAGGGCGCTTGGTCGATCACTGAGGCGATCGCGACTTCTTACCGCGTTCAGCCGAGGGTCGTGCACAAGCTTTGACCGCCTTTCCAAGCGCGGTGGTGCAACTTCCTCCTCCTCATCCTCGTCATCCTCGTCGTCCTCGTCGTCATCATCATCATCGCTAAATCGTCTCCTGCGTCATCTGAATTCCACTCCTCCGGCTCTCACCTCCACCGCTTCCCCTCCTCGATTGAATCTGGCGCCGTTGGGCATTGAGTATAGCTTCGGTGAGGGCACTGGAAGTATCAAAGCGAGTTCGATCGACCAAGATTCTGACACACTCGACATACATGCAATGTAAAATAGAACAAGTGTACCTTATCCGGAACATTGTCACGATCAAGCGGAGAAATCCTCCGGGATCCGCGAGGATTGTCCTTGTTTCCGTGATTGAGGTCATCCATCTTTCCACTACAGATCGCCGACCGCCTCCGGGTGGGCGAGTTTCGTCTTCGTGCCGCAATACAACCACATACAAGGTGACTCGGGATCAAAGGGGCTGGATTCGCCTCCAAGAAAAACCTCAGAGATCCATGCCGATCCTCCGTCCCTAACCAGCTGCACCACCCGGTCCATCAGCATCTTCACTTCAGCCCTTTCTTGTGGACAACCTTCAGGAGGAGGGCGGTTCACTCGACTCATGGTGAATTCGGGAGGTCGGTCGATCGCCTGGCGTCGTCTCATTCCGCAATAGAACCAGGTCATTGCCAACCCCTAACTGACTCGGGAAAGTGCATAGCTGGGAAAGTGCTTTTGCTCATAGAATGGACTCCTAAACCACCACACATCTGGACTACTTGGGTCTTCTCGTCACTGGGGCTTGCTTTCTTCACGGTCCCGAGGCGACATGTGAAGATGTACTTGAACAAGCCCGGTCACGATCGACAGCCCAGGAAATTTTCAGACATAGATACAAAGCGCAGCAAGGTATGCGATGGAGTTTGGAGTGAAATGGTGGAGCTGGCTCAAAGAAATTGAAAACCTCGAAAGAACACACTCGGTGTAACGAAAAACCTCGGTCGACATGGGTGGCCAAAAGCACGACTCACCCTCTTACGGTTGAGGCTGCCACTCTCGGCCGAGAAGTCTCGCGGCGTTGTGAGGAATCAATCCGTCGTTGGCCATATCAAGAGATCCTTCTCCCGATCGTCCGATCGGATCCATCCCCTGGACCCAGCCTTTCGGCAGCTTGGATCTCGGCGAAGAACCACTGCGACCGGTGGATCTCCCCCTCGCCTTCTCGGCCGCCGACGCGCCTTCTCCGCCACCGATGCCTTCTTCGCGACGCTCCAAAGATCGTCTTCTCTTTGCCCATGGCCGCGGGCGAGAATCGCAAGGGAGAGATGGCAAGGGAGCAGCAGCCCAGAGGTGGAGAGCGGAGACGGAAGAACGGAGGAGAAAGAACAAGGTATGCGTGCACGAGCCTCCGGAGTTACATTTATAGCATCCTTCCGAGTGGATGACATGTGGACCTAAGCGATCCAATCATATCCCGAGCGCCGCCTTTCAAGCGATACGCGGCGGAGAAAGCGGCGCAAAATCGAGGCGCTCGTACGTCCCATCCAAGCGCCGCCGTCTGTTCCGTTTGCGCGCTTCCCCAAATTTCATATCCGTGAGATCCGCGGGCGACGGATCACCATCAAGTCACGAGATCTCCGCGATCCGCTACTCAAGTGTAGCAAAGAAAGTCACTTTCGATGAAAAGCAAGAATGGATCAAGTCGATCAAGGAAAGTTTCTTGTTATCAACAAAGAAGATCTTGATCCAAGACAACACGTAGCGAATGCAAAAGCGATGGAAACAACGTCAACTCCTCCTTCACTCAAGCCTCAATCCATTCGGGGCTAATGATGGATTCATGTACCTAGGGTAGGGTCATAGGCCTGACCTGCACGCCCTACCCAAGGGTACTCACGAAGAGATCATCTTCCAACGACCAAAGAGGAATCCACTCGACCAGATGGGAAGCACTGACCATGGAAGACCCGCTCGACCATGAAGACTCACTCGACCACGAGAAGGTCGGAGGGCACTCCAGGCAACGGTTTACTATTGAATAGACTTAATGATAGTTAAAAGCGCCTTATGAGGCGCGCACAAGAACTCCCCCGGCTTAATGTACTTTAATCCCTCCATTATGTGAGCTGGCTGGGGTCCCGCGCACTCTATATAAGCCACCCGCTCCCACGAGATAGAAGGGTTCAGATCTTTGTAATACTCATACTCATAATCCACTCGACCGCCTCAGGGCTCCGAGACGTAGGGCTGTTACTTCCTCCGAGAAGGGCCTGAACTCGTACATCCCTTGTCTCTACAACTGCTCCATAGCTAGGACATCGCCTCTCCTTAACCTACCCCTACTTCTACTGTCAGACTTAGAACCACAACACTATGCGAACCCGCCTTTCCTTTAGCACTGCCTTTCACCCTCAATCAAGTGGTCAAGTAGAACGTGTCAACCAGATCCTAGAAGACATGCTTCGAGCTTCTGTTATCTCATTCGGAATGGATTGGGAGAAATGCCTTCCATTTGCCGAATTTGCTTACAACAACAGCTATCAATCTAGCTTGGGTAAAGCCCCTTTTGAAGTTCTCTATGGACGAAGGTGTCGAACGCCTCTTAACTGGTCAGAAATCGGGGAAAGACAATTCTTTGGCCCGGACATGATCCAGGAAGTAGAAGAGCAAGTCCGCATCGTTCGTGAAAAGCTGAAAACAGCCCAATCTCGTCAAAAGAGTCAATACGACCGAAAACATAAGGCTATGACTTTTGAGGTTGACGAGAAGGCTTACCTTCGGGTTACTCCTCTGAAGGGAACCCATCGCTTTAATCAAAGGCAAATTGGCTCCTCGCTACATTGGACCTTTTCAGCCTCTTGCCAAACAAGGAGAAGTTGCCTACCAATTGAACTACCTCCGCACCTCTCCGTAGTCCACGATGTCTTCCACGCTTCTCAACTTAGGCGCTGCTTCTCGGATCCTATCCGTGGAGTGGACCACTAAACGCTTGATCTTCAAGATAATCTCACGTGATCGAGAGTACCCGCTCAGATCCTCGATCAAGCTCGAGCATACCACTCGACGACATAATATCAAGTTTCTCAAGGTTCAATGGTCGCACCATTCTGAGAAAGAAGCAACTTGGGAAAGGGAGGATCGTCTTCGACTTGAGTATCCCGCCTTCTTCCCGGAGGAACCTAAATCTCGGGACGAGATTCTTTTGAGTGGGGGCGAGTTGTCACACCCTAGCTAGTTCATGCACTAGAGTGTTGCATCATGTCTATTTCATTCAACAGAAACCTGAAATGGGGATGACAGAACCCCCAGCCCCCTCTGAATCCAACTACGGTTTACTAAAAATATTTTCAATGAACCTGAAATGCCCTTCTAAAATTTCCATCCTTTTTGTCTTGGTTCAGAACCTCTGCCAAAAGTGGTGCACAATTTTCTAGGTCATCCTAAGGTTTTTGAATTAAATCATAAGTATTTGAATTTGGGCATTTAAAATTTATAAAATATTTTAAATGTTCAAATATTCCTAAACTAAAATGTTCCATGTTGTTTATATTTTAAACAGTGGGCATGAGCAGTTTGGGGATTCTTGGAGTTGCTTAGGTATTTTTAGAAAGTCCACAAAGCTACAGAAATAAATAGAAAACAGAAATATAAAAGAGAGAGAGAGGGAACTAACCTGGCAGCCCACCAGCCAGCCCACCTAGCCGCCCAGCCACCACCGCTCCAAATGAGCTGCTTGGCTCGCCAGTGCAGCAGCCAGTGCTCGACGTCGGCACCAGATCGCGCCACGCACTCGCCGCCGCTCACCGCCTGGGTCGATCACCCACTTCCCCCTCGAGCTCACAGACACGCCCCCTCATCCCCAGCTCCTCTCTCTCGCTCTCCCGCACCATGGCCGACGCCACCGCCGCCAAGACTGTCGCCAGTAAGTCGCGCTCTCCGTCGTCCTGCGCCACCACGTGTCCGAGAGCTTGCCGACCTCCGTTCCTTGAGCAAGCCGAGCCCGAAAGTGCTCGCTGCTCTGGCCATCGCAGACCGACCTCGCCACCGTCGGAGATCCCTTTCGTCGTCGCCGCCGCACCAGCTCGTCCCCGACCGCGCCGTCAGCTTCCTCAAGACCGCCGTGAGCCTGGCTACCTCCTTCCCCTTTCCTTTCTTGCTCTCGTGCACCATAGCGAGCGCACGGAGCTTCACCACACGCGTCGCCGCCGAGCTCGTCGCTGACGTGTCTCCGGCCAACCACCAGCCACCCCACCATGTCTAACGCACTCACCGCATCCCCAGGGGCCCAATGCACCTCACCACGTGCCTCGCCGTGCCCCGTAGCCTCGGATTCGTTTTCACCCGACTCCGGCGACCGCCAAAGTCGTCGCCGGCGACGTTTCCAGCCACCCCGAGCTCAACCACCACCACCAAGAGCTGCGGCTCGTTCCCAGCTACACGTAGATGCCCTCCGCCGCTCATTTGGTCACCGGAATGCACAAAAGCACTCTCTCCGCCGCGTCTGGTCTTGCCGGCGGCTAAACGCCAGCGTGTTTGACCATTGACTTTGACTAGGGTGGGTCCAGGTTGACTTGCCTGAGTCTATGACAAGTGGGGCCCCTCTGCTAATTAACCCAGATTAGTTTTAACTAAATTTAGTTAGTTTAATTAACTACTGACATGCGGGACCCACTGGTCAGCTTGACCTGGACCAGCTCCGTTGACCACTAACGTTATCCTGACGTATTGCTGACGCAGTAAGTTATTTACTGGAATTATATTTACACAGGAAATTCCAGAAAATACCACAAACTTCAAAAAATCATAGAAATTAATCTGTAGCTCCAAATGCAAAGTGTTATATATGAAAAATGATCAGAAAAATCCAATCTATCCATCTGGACTGTTTTCATGCATGTTTAAACAAGCTAACCTGCTGTTTAGCACAGAACAAGATAAAGCACTTAAAAGGGCAACTTATGAGTTTGATTTTTGAATCTTTGGTTCAAATTAGTTCAAACCCATCTGGTCATAGCTGCATTAGCCCAATACACTCATTTTGCCATGTCTCATGTATGCATCATATTGTTGCATATTGTTTGGTGATGATTGTGTATCGGTGCTCTCTGCGGCAGGTCCTGCCCCCGAGGAGTACCGTGATTACCCCAACGAAGAACAATACCAGTGCACCGACCCATCAGGCAAGCAACCAACCATTTGATCATATCGATACAATCCCATGTTCTTGCTCCTGCTCTCTTTTACTGCATTAAGACAACGCGATTCAAACTGCTGTGTCTTGCATGTAGTTGAACCCATTTCCTCCGTGCATGACTGTCATTGCCACAAGAATTAGATGAAACCCACTAGCATGTGTAGGAGTTGATTGAGCCATATGAATGTGTTGTTCCTACCTTGCTATGCCTGCTATGCTTAGAGTCGTGTCAGTCCGGTCTATCCGGGTGATGGGCTAGAGTGAAATGATCGTGCAAGATGAGAGTAATGTGTTGAACATGATTTGGTAAAGGTATCGATGAGAGGCCATGTAGGAGTACATGATGGGTTGTTTCATTGAAGCCGCCCTTAAGCTAATCGAGATCTGTATGTGTGATTTAAGAATCAGCTACTACCATGCATTGGGCCCAAAACCAATGGACCCTCTCGAGATCTTATTCACCCTAGTCCTCTGTCCGTGAGTTGCAAGTAGTTTCGTGTTTGTAGCCTACTGGAGGCCGTGGACAGCGCTGACCGTGGGGTGGGCTGTGATGCGGTAGGTACGTGGCCGGGTGTACCGGATGCCCATTTGGTATCTCGGGAACCCTGTTCACATCGTTCGGGGCAGTATGTGGAAACCTCGGCGGACTCTCATGGATGGAACCTGAATAGGCGATAAACCGGACTAGAGACTTAGGTGTTTAGGTAGGTCGTGGCCGACACCCACGTTGGGCTTCCGCTTGAAGGTTGCCGAGTACATGTCGTAAACGGCGGTAAGTGGTGAGAGCGTATGAAGAAGTACACCCTGCAGGTTAACATCATCTATTCGAATAGCGCCGTCCGCGTAAAGGACTACTTGGTTGCCTATACAGTTCATAGACAAGTAAATGGAAACTACTAAAAGCCTCAAGATAAGCGTGAGTGCTTGAGGATGGCTCTTCCATAGGAAGACGGAGGTGGATCCTCAGTAGTGTATTGAAGTGGTGAGTAGTGGACTCGAAAAGCAAAACCATTTCAAGTTGGAGTCTCGTGAGGATAGCTTAGCCAAGAGTCAAAGCTGGCTTGCTGCAATAACCCCACCGACCCTTCTTGATAATGTGCATGTATGTAGGATCTGATGTAAGTCTTGCTGAGTACCTTTGTACTCATGTTGCTTTAATTTATATTTTTCAGAAGATGCTACAACCCCTTCCGACGGGTTCTTCATAGACGTTGACATCGATGAGTAGACTAAGGCCCAGGTGGTGATCCTGAGCTTGTGAAGGACCATGTAGTATAACTAGGCTTACCCAAACCTCTTTTATTTTACTAGTTGTCTGTACTCAGACAAGTTACTTCCGATGTTGGCTTGTATGCTTGTATGACTTGAATGTGGGTCGTGTGACCCATACTTGTGTGTATGCTATGTATGGCTCTCCGAGCCTTTAAATTAAGTACTTGTGTTGTAGAGTCATGTTGTGATGCCTTGTTGTATTTGCACATATCGAGCATACTGTGTGTATGATTGAAATGCTTGGTATGTGTGGGGTATGACTATCTAGTTGTTTATCTTTAGTAGCCTTTCTTACCGGGAAATGTCTCCTAGTGATTCCACTGAGCCATGGTAGCTTGCTACTGCTCCGGAACACTTAGGCTGGCCGGCATGTGTCCTTCTTTGTTCCTGTGTCTGTCCCTTCGGGGAAATGTCATGCGTTGAGTACCGGAGTCCTGTTAGCCCGCTATAGCCCCGACACGTTCGATGCTGGGTCATGGATGCCTGTCCCTGTAAGTCTGTGCCACTTTGGGTTTACGACTAGCCATGTCAGCCCGGGCTCCTTATCATATGGATGCTAGCGACACTATCATATACGTGTGCCAAAAGGTGCAAACGGTCCCGGGCAAAGGTAAGGCGACACCCGTGGGAATACCGTGCGTGAGGCCGCAAAGTGATATGAGGTGTTACATGCTAGATCGATGTGACATTGAGTCGGGGTCCTGACATCAAATCCGGAAAGTGAGCTATAACTAACAGTTGGCAAGGCCGGCAGAGAAAAAAAAGAGGTGAGTGGGACACATGAGTTGTGGGGAAAAGTGGTCCAACTAACAGACCCAGTCCCGTTGGAGATGCTCTTATCTTTGTTGTTTGTCGTGTTTTATTCCGCTGTCGAGATCCACTTTGAAGTTGAGTGAGTTGCTTGTACCGAGGGACTAAGGGCATCTCCAAGGAAAATCACCAAATATGGTCATCAAATATCTGGCAGACATGGCATGACGTTTCCGCGACCAACGAATGGGGTGCTCGTCATTCAACCGTAGTCATCAAATCCAAAAAGTGGGCTATAACTGAAAGTGGGCCAGGCGGGCACAAAGAAAAGAGGTGAGTGGGACACATGAGCTGTGGGGAAATGTGGTCCAACTAACAGTCCCAGTCGTGTCGGAGATGCTCTTGTCTTTGCTGTTTGCCATGTTTTATTCCACTGTCGAGATCCATTTTGAAGTTGAGTGAGTTTCTTCTGCCGAGGGACTAAGGGCATCTCCACGGAAAATCACAAAATATGGTCATCAAATAGCATGTGGACATGGTAGGACATTTTTGTGGCCAAGGGATGGGGCGCTCATCATTCAACCATAGTCATCAAATCCTAAAAGTGGGCTATGATTGACAGTGGGCCAAGCGGGCATAGAGAAAAAAAAGATGGGTGGGACACATGAGTTGTAGGAAAATGTGGTCCAACTAACAGTCCCAACCCCGTTGGAGATGCTCTTATCTTTGTTGATTTCTGTGTTTAATGCCACTGTCGAGACCCACTTGAAGTTCAACTAGCTGCTTGTCTCGAGGGACGAAGGGCATCTCCAAGGAAAGCCACCAAATATGGTCATCAAATGTCTAGTAGGCACGTCTGGACGTATCCGTGGATAACAGATGGGGCACCCGTAATTCAGTCATAGTCATCAAATTCAAAAAGTCGACTATTACTGACAATAGGCTAGGCGGACGGAGAGGAAAGAGGTGGGTGGCACACATGACCTATAGGAAAATGTGGTCCAACTAACATTGGGCCAGTCACACACACTCTGGACTCCCACGAACCTCCTCTAAGCATCTACAGTCGGGCGCCCTATATCCGTCCCAAACGCCCGGCAGGTCGTCCATTCACTGATTGGTCACAAAAACCCGACCCAGCTGGAGCTCTCAAACGAACCTGATATGCCCGGGCTAACCGACACCCCTCATATCCGTCCCAAATGTAGGGTGAATATGAGGCGGCCCGGGCACGCCCGGGCGTGTCCACAACGTCAGCCCAGCCAACTGCTAGCCCACTCCAACCCCACAAAATCCCCCGTCCAAAAGAAACCCTAGCTCACTCCGCTCCACTCCTCGACGCTCCCATTTCCCCAATCCGTCCAATCCCTAGCGCTAGCGAGCATGTCCAACACCAGCAACCACTCCGACAGCAGCTTAGGAGACGAGGAGGAGCTGCCGCTCTATATCATGCTCGCAGGTCGATACGGGCGGCAACTCTGGGTCCTGTACGACACAACCTGTCGCCCGTCACCGCAGCGCCAACGCCGGTGCCGCCCCTCCCGCCCCGTGCATGGATCTGTGATGCCTGCCCGATCTGCTCCTCCCACCCGACGGCCTCCTCCACCACCGGCCGCTTTGGTAATTTGCTTTGGTTATGAAATTAGTCCTAATATGATGGGCATCCAAGATGGGTAAAGTAAAAACTTTCATATAAAGTGCATTGAATACTATGAGAAGTTTGATTCTTTATGATTGTTTTGAGATATGAAGATGGTGATATTGGAGTCATGCTAGTAGAGTAGTTGTGAATTTGAGAGATACTTGTGTTAAAGTTTGTGATTCCCGTAGCATGCACGTATGGTGAACCGTTATGTGATGAAGTTGGAGCATGATTTATTTATTGATTGTCTTCCTTATGAGTGGCGGTCGGGGACGAGCGATGGTCTTTTCCTACCAATCTATCCCCCTAGGAGCGTGCGTGTCGTACTTTGTTTCGATAACTAATAAATTTTTGCAATAAGTATGTGAGTTCTTTATGACTAATGTTGAGTCCATGGATTATACGCACTTTCACCCTTCCACCATTGCTAGCCTCTCTAGTACCGTGCAATTTTCGCCGGTACCATACACCCACTGAGGGAGTCTTGGATTAGGGGGTATCCGGACAGACGGACTATATACATCGTCCGGACTATTGAAGCGTGAAGATACAAGACTCAAGACTCTGTTCCGTGTCCGGATGGGACTCTCCTTTGCATGGAAGACAAGCTTGGCGATCCGGATATTGTGTTTCCTTCCTTGTAACCGACTCCATGTAAACCCTAGCCCTCTCCAGTGTCTATATAAACCGGAGAGGTTGGTCCTTAGAAGGCCGATCACAATTACTATCATAATCATCATAGGCTAGCTCCTAGGGTTTAGCCTCTACGATCTCGTGATAGATCTACTCTTGTACTACTCATATCGTCAATATTAATCAAGCAAGAAGTAGGGTTTTACCTCCATCGAGAGGGCCCGAACCTGGGTAAACATTGTGTCCCTTGCTTCCTGTTACCATCAGCATAAGATGCATAGATCAGAACCCCCTACCCGAGATCCGCCGGTTTTGACACCGACATTGGTGCTTTCATTGAGAGTTCCTCTGTGTCGTCGCTACGAGGCTCGATGGCTCGTCTCGTTGTCAAGGACAACATTACCTCTGGGGGAGCACTGGCTGTAGGCCAAACTCTCCGACTTGGCGGCTTCATCATGGCTGCCCCATCGGCGGTTGCACCGACGATGGCCTCTCGGGTCATCACGCATAACCTTCGCGTCAATTCGGAATTAGCCGAACAGATGGATCCGATAGATCTCTCCTCCCTTAACGAGCTCTTGGATCGCATCGCCGCTTTGGGAGTCGCTACGGACTATGACCGGATCGGGCTTAAATCCGACCAAAGGGACATTAAATCCCCGCTGGCCACCCATGAGATAGCGGTAGTGGAGGAGCCACACATAGATTACCCCTCAATTTTGAGGACGAATTATGTCCGGGTCACCGAGCTCCCTGAGCCAGACACCCGCCCAAGGGAAGACATGACCCGGATCCCAGACTTAGAATCGGGCATTGGGTCGGAGAAATTGGGCAGCACCCCGGATCCCGAGCTATCGGGCTCGGAAGCTTCTATGCCCCTGGGTGCTAGATCGGATCGGAATCCGGATTCAGCTATTCCCACCCACATGGACTTAAACCGTCTCTCTCATATCAGGCAAGAGCCCCAGGAGACAGTACATCATGACTGGGCCAGATTCCTCCTTGTGCTAAACAAGGTCAAGGACTGCCGCGAGGAAGACGTAGTCTCACTTTTCTGCAAAAACTGCACGAACAAAGGAATCCTTAATGCTATAAGTCGTCGTGACATAGTACATTTTGTGGACTTGGCAACCATAGTACAGAAGTACTGTGCTATGGAAAGCGCCTGGAAAACCCAAACATAATTTTGGGATAGTCCGGCTCTCACCAAAACCTTTGTCAGAACTAAACGGGCGAACTCTCGTAAGTCGGCCGATCCAATCCCCAAGAAACCAAAACCCACCCCAGGGCGGGGAACCGTATTGGAAGAATGGCTCAATGGGCCATAAAACTCCACAGCACCTCGGACACAACACCAACTCATAGCCTTAGGGCATGTTGGATACTCCGGCAGGTTGCAAAAAGTGGCGAGGATCTTCTTGCGAGCCATAAAGCAGAACAACATCCCGCCAACGAACACAATACGGTAATAACAGTCTTCGAGACTTTTGCCTCAAACAATAGGTGCAAGCGGGCTCATCGAAGCTCCACTGAAATTTGCCATGTGGCAAAAATAAACCCCTAAAACGACATTGCTATAACTTTCAACGCCAGTGATGGACCTCGATTCCAGACTGTCCGGGCACCAGCCGCTCTGGTCCTTAGCCCAATCGTGGACGGCTTTCGGCTCACTAAAGTACTCATGGACGGCGGAAGCGGATTAAACTTGATCTATGAAGAAACACTCGACAAGATGGAAATTGATAAAAGCCGCATTGAACAAAGCGGCACAACCTTCAGGGGAATTATCCCTAGTCGGGAAGCGCGGTGTGCGGGAAAAATCACATTTGATGTGGTATTCGGCACCCTGGAGAATTACAGGTCCGAAGAAATCACATTCCAAGTGGCTCCTTTTAGCAGCGGATACCACGCCCTTCTAGGGCGGGACGCGTTTACAAGCTTTCAAGCTATACCCCATTACGGGTACATGAAGCTTAAAATGCCCGGACCCAATAATCATCACTCTAGCCAGTGATCCGGATGTCGCACTTCGCGCTGAAAACAAAACCGTAGAACTAGCACTGGAAGCATTATCCGAAGCACTAGCAACCGTAGAATTAACAACACTGCGGGCCACCATGGACAGGGACGATGTGATACTCGACAAGCGACCCAAGTCGACCTCATTTAAACCTGCGGACGAGATAGTCAAATTCCAAGTCCATCCAACGGACCCCACGAAGACAGCTTCCACCGGGACACAGTTGAGCCCCGCAATGGACGCCGCACTGCGAGACTTCTTACGCGAGAATTGGGACATTTTCACCTAGCACCCATCGGACATGCCGAGCATCCCACGCAGGTTGGCCGAACACAGCCTCAATATACTAAAAGGATACAAACCGGTCAAGCAGACTCTAAGGCGGTTTTCAGAGCCCAAACGGCAAGCCATGGGGGAAGAGCTAGCCAAACTACTTGAGGCCGGATTCATCAGAGATATCAAGCATCCGGATTGGCTGGCAAATCTGGTAATGGTACCAAAGAAGGACAAATCCTGGCGCCTATGTGTCGACTTCAAAGACCTCAACAAGGCTTGCCCCAAGGATCCCTTTCCCCTCCCTCGCATTGATCAAATCATCGATGCCACAGCAGGACATGACTCACTGTGTTTTCTTGACGCATACTCTGGATACCATCAAATAAAGATGGCAGAGTCCGACCAAGCTGCATCAACTTTCATAACACCATATGGCCCTTTTTGCTTCAACACTATGCCTTTCGGGCTTAAGAATGCCAGAGCAACCTATCAACGCATGATTCAAACATGCCTGGAAAAGCAAATCGGCAAAACAGTGGAGGCATATGTGGATGACGTGGTCATAAAAACAAGACACGTTGAAACCCCAATAGATGACTTGAGGCTCACATTCGATAACCTCCAGGCATACGACATCAAGCTGAACCCAGAAAAATGCGTTTTTGGCGTCCCCTCGGGAAAACTGCTGGGCATCATTGTTTCCAATAGAGGAATTGAAGCGAATCCGGCAAAAATCCGAGCTCTGTCGCAGTTGGCTATACCAACAGACCTCAAGCACATCCAGAAACTAGCCGGATGCGGGGCTGCTTTGAGCCGCTTTATCTCGTGTTAGAGAAAAGGCATTACCTCTTTACCGCCTTCTCCCAAGCACCAACACTTCATATGGATTTGATGCAGCCGCGTCCGGGCTGGATGAAATAAAGACCTTATTGGCCAGTAATCCAGTCCTAACAGCGCCAAATATCGGCGAACCTATGCTGCTGTACATAGCTGCAACACATCAAGTTGTAAGCGCAGTGCTTGTCGTCGAATGAGGTTGACGGATACAAATTTCCGCTCCAGAAGCCGATTTATTACGTATCCACAGTCCTCACCCCATGCAAATCCAGATACCCACACTATCAAAAAATAGCATACGTGGTCTTCATGGCATCCCAGAAGCTGCGACACTACTTTCAAGAGTGTTCGATTACGGTGGCCTCCGAAGTACCACTCAATGACATAATAAATAACCGCGACGCTATGGTCCGGATTGCTAAATGGGCCATCGAGCTCCTTCTGTTCGACATAATATACAAACCACGACGGGCCATCAAGTCACAAGTAGTGGCTGACTTTGTCGCCGAATGGTCAGAAGCTGGACTCCCTAAAGAGTACGGCGCGTACTCCAACTGGATCATGCACTTCGACGACTCTAAAATGCTGGCCGGATTGGGAGCAGGTGTAGTTCGACGCCTCCAACGGAGACATCAGAACGCCTCGATCGCGCTATATCTCCCACGGTCGGGTCAAGCGACTTAGAGGCATAACCGCATTGAAAGCAATGTCGCAAGTGAGGTAATCTTCACACAACCCATGTAATACATAAGGGAAAGAGATACATAGTTGGCTTACAATCGCCACTTCACACAATTACATGAATAAAGCATGGCATCGATGCAAAATGCACCCAAACATCAAGCAAACACACCAAAACAAAGATGCAACATGATAATATGAAGCTACATGCAAAAACAAGCAAGTTTCATATAGAGCACACTCAAAACGGAGCAACGGTTCAACACACACACACACACACACTATACAAGTCATAGCAACAATCTGTCCATAACAGCAACTAGGCATCTTACAAGCATCAAAACAACATGCTGCAGCATCCCAACATAATAACAAAAGGCACGGTCATGAAGTACACGTAAAGCATAACAAAACATGAACACTGAGCTATCTCCAGAAAAGACTAGAACATGCTCAAAAAGACATGGAGATATTGCAAGTAATAATAGCCAGACTTTAGCGTAAATAACATCAGGTTGCAATGTCTAGAGCTATCAAACAACATGTTACAGAACATATCATGGCAAACAAAGGCATGGCATGAATCTACTAATAGCATATATCAAAAGACCCTCATCGACCATGAGCCAAAAGGCATAGAAAATATGATGGCACCCATGTAAACATGGCAAGTTATATTACAGATTCAAACATGGCAGAAACAACAATAAGTAGGCATGTTCGTGAGCTCGAACCACTCACTACAGAGCAATACATGGCATGGCAAGGCAACCAACAGTAAGAAGGCATGTTTATACAGCTAAGCATGGCAAGAGCAAGTTCATAGGGTACATGGATCACTAGGAAAACACATGGGAACAAGTGAACTTAATGTTAACAGGCTGACAAACAACATTTTCAAGCAACTTTGGAGCAAGAAATGAACATGTTCCAGCAGGCTATAATTGCAACCAAGAGCATTAATGGATATAGCATGACATGTATATCAAAACATGTTTATAGAGCATCTCTAGATTATGCATAGAATGATTAGTAGAAGCATGTTAACATAGCAACAAAATATAACAGAATCTGTCAGAAAACAAAGAACAAAGAACTACCCTACTTAGCAAGCTTGATACACTCAGCACACAACTCACAAAAATACAAGGTCAACACCTCTGGAAAGATGGCATGGCATAGTTCAACATTCATGTAGACATCAACCTCATAGGATGCACACATCAATCATGGCAAAAATGATAAAACAAAGTTATAACAGCCAGAGATTAACATCAACATGCACTCTTCAAACAGCATTTCGGGCATCAAGATGACCTCAAATGAAAATGATGCAATGGAATGAAATGAAGTACTCGTCGAGGCGAACAATTTGACATATTACACGCGTAAAACGGATCTACGGGTGCAGAGATGTGATGCGATGAAAATGCCACAAAAATATATGCAGAAAAGGACAGTGGATTTTCACCTCCGGGAAAGTCAACCCGGGACGACGCGGTACCGGGACGGAGTGGAGGCGCGTTTGGTTCCGGGAACTGGTGGATCTGGTCCACTCCGGTTGGACTCGCCGGAGTTCGCCGGAGATGGCCGGGGATGGCCGGAGGCGCTCGAGGATGCCGGATCCTCGCCGGATCTGGTTGGAGGAGGCGAGGGAGAGGCCGGGCGGCGCGCCCTGGGCTGGGCCGGGCGGCGCGGCAAGGCGGCGGCGGCGCTGCGGTGCGGGCGCGGCGCGCCAGTCGAGGCGGAGGCCGGCGGCCGTGGGCGGCGGAGCTGCGGGCGGCGGCGGCGCAAGACGAAAGCGCGGGCGGCGGGGGCGCCGAGGCGCGCCGAGGGCGAGGTGGGGCGGGGCGCCGCGCGGAGGAGTCGAGGCGGCGGAGGTTGCCGGCGTACACGGCGCCGAGGCGTGGTGGCCGGCGGCGACGGGCGGCGGAGCGGGCGCGAGGGCGCGGTACGGCGGGCGCTGGCGTTCGGCTCCGGGCGGGCTTCCCTGTGGCTCAGCGGGTCACCAGCGGGCGCTGTGGGAACGGGCGGCGGGACACGGTCAACGTATGGTTGGCCGGGCGGCAAGCGGACGTGTCCGGGCGGTGCCGGACGTGTCCGGGGCGACGGATGATTTGATCTAGGGTTTGGACGAAAATTCGGAGTGGGAGGTGTATATATAGGTAGAGGGAGCTAGGAGAGTCCAAATGAGGTGCGGTTTTTGCCACGCGATCGTGATCGAACGACCGAGAGCATGGAGGGAGTTTGGTGGGTTTTGGGCCACTTTGGAAGGGTGTTGGGCTGGAAACAAAGAGGGCTTTTACGGTTACTTGCTAACCGCTGGAGTACCAAACGACCTCAAATGGCACGAACTTGACAGCGGTTCACGGTGGTATACCAAGGCCGCTTGGCAAACCTCGGGCCATTCCGAGAAAGTTTAATACCCGCTCACAACGAGAGAGAAGAAGGGGACGCCGGGTGAGATAGGAGCGCCGGATTGCAAAACGGACAACGGGGAAAATGCTCGGATGCATGAGACGAACATGTATGCACAAGCGATGCACATGATGACATGATATGAAATGCAGATGATGACATGGCAAAGTGCAACACGCAAGCAAATGACATGGCAACGGCGGCGAATAACTGGCGGACACCTGGCGCATCGGATCCGGGGCGTTACAGACACGGTCCAGTACGTCCTCCAAATATTATACACAGACTCCAACAATGCAGCCGAATATGAGGCTCTATTGCACGGTATTCGGATGGCAGTCTCTATGGGCATCCAACGCCTGGAAGTGCGCGGGGATTCGAACCTCGCAATATCTCAAATAAACGGAGACTTTGATGCCAAGGATCCAAAAATGGCGGCCTACCATAATGCCGTCCTCAAAATGTCAGCTCGGTTTGAGGGGCTCGAATTCCACCATGTGGCTCGAGAAAACAATCAAGCGACGGACGTCCTCGCCCGCGTCGGCGCTAAACGCGACCCTATCCCACCTAACATATTCCTGGAAAGTTTGCTCAAGCCATCCGTAGTATGGGAAGGGGAGTCCCGCAATACTAGCACGGATCCGAACACACCCCCAGATTCCGAACCATCAGACATAATCTGAGGTTCTGCCACCGAAATAACATCTTCGGCCCACGAAATCATGGCCGTAATCGCCCCGTGGACTGAGCCTTTCTTGGCCTACCTAAATAGGCAGGAGCTCCCCGAAGACCCAAATGAAGCACGCTGCATCGTCCGGCGTTCTAAAGCTTACAAAGTCCACGAAGGGGAACTCTACAAGAAAAGTGCTACCGGAGTGCTCCAAAGATGCATCTCCGAAGAGGAAGGGCGACAGCTCTTGGCTGAAATCCATGCCGGATCAAGGGCACCACGCCGGACCGAGCACTAGTCGCCAAGGCCTTCCAGACAGGATTCTATTGGCCGACGCCCAAGCAGACGACAGACCTTGTCCAACATTGCGCCGGTTGCCGCCTCTTGCCAATCAGAGTCATATGCCCCCTACCGCTCTCCAAACAATCCCCATAACTTGGCCCTTTGCGGTCTGGGTGCTGGATATGGTCGGATCTCTTAAAGGGGAAGCCATAAGAAAAAT
The DNA here is from genome assembly GCA_021437245.1 of Aegilops speltoides. Taxonomy (NCBI): domain Eukaryota; kingdom Viridiplantae; phylum Streptophyta; class Magnoliopsida; order Poales; family Poaceae; genus Aegilops; species Aegilops speltoides. The sequence goes on from CM038144.1 coordinate 343,355,410, forward strand.
ACTTATTGGTCATGGTGGACAAGTTCACCAAATGGATAGAAGCCAAACCAGTCAAAACGACCGAATCCGGACCAAGAATAGACTTCATATCCGGGTCGCACAATCGATACGACGCCCCCATAGCATCATCATCGATAATGGCTCCAATTTCACATCCGGCGAAGTGAAAACTTGCGCAGCAAATGGGCATTAAGCTCGACTACGCTTCCGCCTACCACCCCCAAACAAACGGCCAGGTCGAACGGCAAACGGTCTCATCATGAGCGCATCAAACCCGCATTAGTGCGATCCTTGAGAGAGTCGGACACGCCCGGGTCAAGAGCTCGACTCAGACTGGGGCTGCGGACCACGCCAATCGCACCACCGGATACACACCATTTTTTATGGTGTACGCGCGAAGCAAGATTACCTGTGACATAATACATGATTCGCCACGCGTACGCATGTACGAAGAGAAGGAAGCTGAGTTGGATCGGCAGGATAACTTGATGCCCCGGAGGAGGAGCGCGACGTCAGAAAAAGCCCGCCCGCATTCTATCGCCAGCAGTTCGACGATATCAAAGCGAGAAGTGCAGGCCAAAACATATAACATTGGCGAAGCCTGCTCTACGCCTACCGGAGAATAAGAAGGACAAGATCAAACCCAAGTGGGAAGGTCCTTCGTCATTGACAAAGTTCTCACCGGAGGAGCGTGCATCGCCACGTAATGCATCCGATAATGCACTCGAGCCGAACCCATGGAACGCGCCGCATCCGGAGATTCTACGCCTAACACCGAACTCGTGTTCATCTCCTTACCCTCCTTTTAATTATGCTCCCCTTTTCCTTTCTCGACCTTTTTCCTCTTCACACAAAGTATTTAATACAAAGGCGGACTCCCGGATCACTCCGGCCGCACTATGTGTGTAAGCAATACCTGGGGGCTTCCTATACGGAAGCTAAAAATAATTACTCAAATGGCCTTTTGCCCATCACATATGCGTTTTGTTGGGGATATAACTATTTGTGTAAGCCACCCAGGAGGGGCCGGGTTACGCAAAGAAGACTCATCAGAAAGAAGCCCAAGACCAAGCATGAAGATGGCGGTTCAATAAAGGGTCTAAGGCCCACAGGCGGCTTAAGGCCCGTAGTGGTAAACCGCCATGATGACATGACTTGTAACATAAGGTAGAATTAACTAGTCACCGAGCCGGACACTGTCTATGAGCCGGCCGGGATTCTATAGGCCGCAGGGCGTCCACCCGTGTATATAAGGGGGCGACCCGCTGGCGGCTTAGGGGAAGAAAACAACTCATCGAGAATCAGGCATAGCGTATCTCGCTCCCTGGTCATCGAAACATCAGGCAATACCAACCCAACTAGACGTAGGCCTTACCTTCACCGTAAGGGGCCAAACTAGTATAAACCTCTCGTGTCCCTTGTCCTGATTAACCCCTTCAAGCTTCCTAGTTGCGATGGCTCCACAACTAAGTCCTTTCACTAGGACATCTGACGTGACAATTCCACGACAGTTGGCGCCCACCCTGGGGCCAGCGCATGGTGGATTTGAGTTCTTGAAGGGAAACTTCGAAGGGCTCAAGGGATACGCAGTGGGCCGGATGACCAAGAGTCGTCGCGGCAAGATCTACATCGACGACGAAGGCTGGGGCCCCGACACCGACTCAATTGAGTACGGGTACCGGGTCCCCTTCGGCGGAATCCACGTCTTCATCGGCCGGATTGGTGAGCCGGTCCCTGAGCCGAACAATTGCACTGACCTCATTGAGACGGCTCAGCGCACGAGACCCGCCCGAGTTCAACCCGTCATGAAGCGTGCCTTCGTGGGCTGCATCCACGGAGAGGAACTGTCTAAAGGATTTGAAGATGGCGGTGAGACGGCCGTCCTCTCTGACGGTGATTCGTCTGCCGGTTCAACTGATTCGCTGTATCAAGTGCAAGAGGGCATGCTTGGGGGCTGTTCCGATGGCTCCAGTATTTCGGACCCCTATGAGCCGCCAAGCTGGGCAGGATTCTTCATGGCTGGGACTCAACCCGGCCAAAACTCTACAACTGCTGCTGCAATAACGTCCGGTCGAGCGGTAGGGCAGAGGCCCCGGTCGCCCGCCGCTCGAATCTCGATGGATCTCACGGATAAGCTTACGGCCCTATTAACCGCCACGGTTATTCCTGCAAATCAAGATGAGCATAACGCGGAGGTGGCACAGGTGCGCGAGGAGATAGCTCGGGCCAAGGAGGCCTTGGCAGCTGAGGACACCAGGTTAGCTACGGAACGGGTGGCTTTGGATGCACGGGCGCAGCAGCTCCAGTCAGAGGCTTTTCAGCTTACGATGAGCCTGAACGCATCTAACGAGGTGATGAGGAGGAGACATCAGAAAACCCAGTCCCGTTTACCTCCAGTTTATGATCCTCGGAATCTTTTCGCTACACCCGGAGCCGGCCCAAGTAACCCGCCAGGTGCAAATCAGTTTATGACAACCGGAACAGGAGGACCGGCTCAGCCTCGGGAGATGCCACCTCCTCATGGGAACATGGCACCGCCCCGTTATGTGCCGATACCGCCGGGTCACTTTTCCAACCCCATGGAGAACTTAATCGCAGCATCAGCACATTTGGCGGCTCTCCCAGTGGACGGTGATGATCCGACAACGGTGGAGACCCGGAGGATCAGAGAACTTGTCCAGACGGCCCTGGCTCAGCAAGAGACTTATTCTTGTAGCCGGGACAGGATTCATTCAACTCCTCCGCCTTGGTTAGCACTGCCTCGTCAAAACTGGAGTCCAAGTTACAACAGGCACATGGAGTCATAAGCTTTGTCAAGCAATGCCCAACGCCGTAATTCAGCCCGGTGGCTATAACCCGCACAAGACCAAATCGTCAGAGAACGAAGCGGCGGGCTTTCAGCTAAGCGGCTCAACAGCCGACTCATCAAGATTTCCCAGAGTATCCGACGACTTCCATTGAGACGGGAGTGGCTACTAAAACCGGCGGAGTTCCTTGTTTGGTGCCGGCTCTGCGTAATGTACGTTTACCCAAGGACTTCAAGGGACCTCAAAAGGTGCCGAATTACATGGCTGACTTACAGCCGAGAGCGTAGATCAAAAGTTATGAGATGGCCATGGAGCTGTTGGAGGTTAGCGACGCAGCAATGGCTAAGTACTTCACCATGATGTTAGATGGAACGGCCCGGTCTTGGTTAAAGGGCTTGCCACCCAATTCCATTGGTTCGTGGGCAGAGCTAAAGGCCCGTTTCATCCAGAACTTCAAGGACACTTGCAAGCAATCTATGTCGATTGTGGACTTGACAAATTGTAAGCAGGAGGAGGGTGAATCTACGACTCATTGGGTACGCTGGGTCAAGGAGATAATACATTTGTCTGACAAGATGGATGCCGGCTCTGCAGTCCTCATGTTGGAGAAGAATTGCCGCTTTGAGCCGCTGAGGCAGAAATCGGGGCGCCTTAAGCGTGATTGCAATGATATGGGTACGCTGATGACAGCTTTAGTCAAATACGCTGACTCTGATAGTACCAAGGATCCCGCGTCTGATGAGGAAAATACAGGGAAGGGAAAGAAGAACGGCAATGGAAAGGGTCAACAGCATAACCCGATGAATCAAGGAGGCAATAAGCGTAAGGCGGAGGGTAACCCGGAGTTTGTAGCCAACGCCAATGCACAGAGTAACAATCAGAGACGTAAGGGCAAGCCGCCCCCTCGATCTGGCGGGTCAGGCCCATCTCTTGAGCAGCTACTCAATGAGCCTTGCCCAAGACAAGGCACCCGGAAACGACGTGCCACCCACTTATGGAAAGATTGCGCGGTCATGAAGGCTTTTAAGAATTCCAACACGTTTGATGGAAATCATGGGTCGGGCGGCGGCTCAGGAGCTGGCAACTTTCATGGCTTGGGCGGTGGTTCAAGTTCCGGCTTTCAGGGACATCAAGGCGGTTATAATCAACAACAGTCTGGTCAAGGGGAACAACAGTAGCAGCAGTCGGGTTATCAAAGCCATCTGAAGCAGCTGAATAGTGGGCAGTATCACGTGTTCACCACTAGCTTGTGCAAACGTGACCAGAAGGTTCATAAGAGGGCCGTGAATTCTGTTGAGCCGATGGTTCCCCGTTATTTGAGGTGGTCAGAACAGCCCATTGTATGGAGCAGGGAAGATCACCCCCTCTGGGTTGATAATCCGGGTCAGTTAGCCTTGGTGGTAGCACCTCAGGTTGGTGGATATAAATTCACTAAGGTACTCATGGACGGGGGTAGCAGCATCAATATCCTCTATTATGAGACCTTCCGACGCATGGGGTTAACTGATAAGAATTTGAAGACGTCCAACACTGTTTTTCATGGAGTAGTTCCTGGTAAGTCGGCTTACCCAGTTGGCAAGATTGAACTGGAAGTGGCCTTTGGAGATGAGTATGATTCCAGGACTGAGAAATTGACATTTGAGGTGGTCAAAATCAGGAGTCCATATCATGCTCTATTTGGGCGACTGGCTTATGCCAAGTTCATGGCACGGCCGTGTTATGTTTATTTGCAACTCAAGATGCCGGGTCACAAGGGCACCATCACTGTGCATGGGAGTCGAAAGGTAGCCTTGGAGTGTGAAGAAGGCGATGCGGCTTATGCTGAGTCTGTTTGTGCAGCAGAAGAGCTAAAGTTTTATCAAGATAATGTTGACCCAGCGGATATGACCTCCCTGAAGAAGCCAACTACAGAGCATAACCCGGCGCTGAAGTTTAAATCGGCCGCTGAAACAAAGCTTTTTGACTTTACTCCAGGGGACTCTTCTAAGCAGTTCAACATCAGTGCCAATTTGGATCCTAAATAGGAAAGCGCGCTCATCGAGTTCATCCATGAGAACCGGGACATCTTTGCATGGAAACCTTCTGACATGCCTAGCATCCCGAGAGAACTCGCTGAGCACACTCTTAATATTGATCCGAAGTATAAGCCAGTCAGACAATTTCTTCGACGGTTCAATGAGGAAAGACGGAAAGCTATTGGAGAGGAAGTCACCCGGCTCTTAGGGGCTGGGTTTATTGTTGAAGTGAAAGGATCGATATGGTTGACTAGAGGGGGTGAATAGGAAACTAACAATTTTTAAGCTTTTCTTTACCAAATTAAACTTTGCAACAAATAGGTTGTCTAGATATGCAACTAAGTGAGCAACCTATATGATGCAATAACAACTAACACGCAAGCAAGCAAGAGATGAAACAATAAGTAAGCTTATAAAGTAAAGGCACGAAATAACCAAGAGTGGAGACGGTGAAGACGAGGATGTGTTACCAGAGTTCCTTCCTTTTGAGGGGAAGTACGTCTCCGTTAGAGCGGTGTGGAGGCACAATGCTCCCCAAGAAGCCACTAGGGCCACCATATTCTCCTCACGCCCTCACACGATGTGAGATGCCGTGATTCCACTATTGGTGCCCTTGAAGGCGGCGACCGAACCTTTACAAGCAAGGTTGGGGCAATCTCCACAACAATCGGAGGCTCCCAACAACAACACCACCACGAAGCTTCACCACAATGGAGTATGGCTTCGAGGTGACCTCAACCGTCTAGGGTGCTCAACACCCAAGAGTAACAAGATCCGCAAGGGATAAGTGGGGGGAATCAAATATCCTTTGGTGGAAGTGTAGATCGGGCCCTTGTCACCCAATCCCGAGCAAATCAACAAGTTTGATTGGCTAGGGAGAGAGATCGAGCGAAAATGGAGCTTGGAGCAACAATGGAGCTTAGAGGTGGAAGAGGTAGTCAACTAGAGGTAGAAGACATCCCTTATATAGTCGGGAAAAGAACCAACCGTTATCCACTAGTTCTGCTTCGCGACTCACGGTATTATCAGGGTGACCACGGTGACTACTGCGTAGCAGCTGCACAGCCGGAACAAGCTCGAGCTAGAAGCGATTACTACCGGGCGCAAGATTACCGCTCCCCTTGCGGTACTACCGCAAGGCAGGAGGGTCACGGCTCGGAAGGGCGCGACGAAATAAATTTCATCCATGCCTACTTCGCGAAACTAGGGTGGTGCAAAAACCCGACGCGGTACTACCGCCTGCAAGGCGCGGTACTACCGTGGTAGGCATGGATGTAAAAAATTACACCCGCGCCTACTACCGCGACGCAGCAGTACTAGGCAGAAGGGCCACGGTACTACAACTCCAAGGGAGCGGTACTACCGTGGGCCCCCGCGGTACTACCGCTACAGAACAGCGGTACTATCAGGTGCCGCGGATGTAAAAATTACATCCGCCTTACTATCAAGACCGAGCGGCACTAGGTCAGAGTGCGGCGGTACTACCGCTACCAAGGAGCGGTATTACCGGAGGGGCGCGGATGTAAAAATTACATCCGCCCTACTACCACACCGAGCGGCACTAGGCCAAGGTACCGCGGTACTACCGCGCCAGAGGGGCGGTACTACCGTGGCCTGTCGTGGTACTACCGCAAGTACAGCAGTAGTTGTCAGTTTTTCGCACAACCACGATAACGATGGGTAGCTCCAAAGTGCAAGGAAAGGAGGGGCAAGTGTACGTGTGATTCCACCCTACCTTTCCGACGTGGACCCCCTCTTAATAGTACGGCTCTCCTACGGCTCAACTCCACCAAAGAGAAACGAGAACAACGCCGCTTCATTAGTCTCCGAGGGCACCGAATCGCCTTGTGCCTAATGATGAAGTATCTGTGAGACTCAAGGCACACGATTAGTCCACACGAGTATTGTCATCAATCACCAAAACACTTAGGGATAAATATGCCCTTACAATCTCCCCCTTTTTGGTGTATTGATGACAACACGGGATTTGCACATAGATAAGATATGTTTAAAGCAAAGCAAACCCCACTCCTCTAAAATATAGACGGGGCTCCCCCTAGATGTGTGCACTATATATGAATGCTTTGGACTGCATGGCACACAAACTAGGATCAACACTCCCCCTATATTTTAGAGACCAAGACATGATAATAAGCCTAGCATAGCATGAAAGTAGCACAATATAACACAAGCTAGCTAGGATAGATAGAGTGCATATGTCTTACACCATATGTGATAAGATAACCAAGGTTCAAACGATAAAAGCAGCAAAGAGTTCAACTGCAAACACACAAACTCGCAAATCCAAATCCTACACTCTCTCCCCTTTGGCATCGAGACGCCAAAAAGGCAGAGAGGACACCTAAACACACAAGAGGTGGCTCAAGCAGAAACGGTCCCACTCCTCTTCGCCGAGACTCCTCCGCACTGGAATGGACTCCTCGGCCTCCTCCTCGAGAATCAGTCCACTTGTATCCTTGCTTCTCCATCCACTCGGTCTCGGGAGTGATGCACTCCTCGACCCGCCAGACACATCCTCGCCATAGAGCTGCAAGATCTTGTTGTGCCGGCGACGACTCTCCTTGACTCCACGTGAGCCTGTCTTCGTCCCTTGGCTTGCATGCAGAAAAGAGACTTCATCTTGTCCTTCAACCTCTTGGCCCAAGATGGCCTAGAGTCACTCTGAGTGGGCCTAGCAGAACGGCCCCCAACAACATCCTCAGCTCCAGCAGCATCCTCATCAATAGCAGCAGCCCTAGCAGCAGACGCCTCAGCACGAGTAGCGGTGTTGGCCCAGTTGGGTTTGACCCTCAGACAAATGGGCTCATGGCGAATCCAGTCTGGAGCCAGGAACTCCTCCTCGGGGTACGTCTTCTCCCAAGTCTTCGAAATCAGCAGAAACAGGTAGGGTCCATAAATAGGCACCTTGCGGTTGAACACAGCAAACCGAAGCTCACACCACATGATGTGAGAGACATCAAGTGGCTGAGTTTGAGAGGAGCGAGCCTCCTCGCACAGAAGCATCATGTCCACCATGTAGGCATGAACCTTGTCTTTGTCACCGATGCGTGGGAACAGAGAGTTGCGGAAGATGCGGTACATGATATCCAGAAACGGGTTGAGAACCGAGATAATCTTGCCAGTGGCTAGCTTCTTCTCAACCATGAAAGGGGTGAGCTTGTCCTTGTCAGCAGAGTCAGCATTCCTGTGAGGGCGAACACCAACAGGAGTGTCCAGTCCATCATTAGCAACGTGAAGCAAATCCATGAACTCCTTCCAGGTAGCAGACAGCTGGCGGCCATTGGTCATCCACGTCATCCTCCTCTCATCATTGGTGTGAAAGTACACTGAGGCAAAGAACTGACAGATGATCTCAGGGTCATAGTCCATGTGGAACGAGATCACATGCTCAATTCCAAACTGCTCCACCAAGTCCAGAGCCTCCCCAAAGTAGTCACGAAACTTGTCCTTCCTCATGTGGTGCATCTCAATCCACTTCACCTCCACATAGGTATTCTGCTTGTTCTTGATGACATCCAAGTAGATCTGGGTTTGAGTCTTGTTCCAGAACAGTTCACACCCTCTGATAGTGGAGCGTGGGGTCGCATATGGGTGAAGCTGCCTGAGACGGACATACTCTTGAGCGCCTATCTCATCCATGCCCCTGGCGGGCTCCTTGTGCTTGCTGGCGGTGGACTTGACATTGCGCTTCGATGCAGATGATCCCTCGGGAACTTCTCCTGGGTTGCGCAGACGCTTGGAACCAGTGTCACGAACGGGATTGGCCCGGCGAGAGCCACCACCTAAAACACACACGCAAAGCACCAAAACAAGTCGAAAAGGATCAATGCAAAGGCTATAAGACAGCACATAAACCCATAGAAGATAAACGAGAAAGTTGGCATGTGAGAGATGTGAGCCACGGTAGAACTGCCATGGGGTGCGATACTAACGTCTTAGTACAGCTCGAGACGCGGTAGTATCGTGAGGGGTCACGGTAGTACCTTGGCTGGGGCAGTAGTAAGGCTCTAGTATCAAGACGGCGCTGCTGTAATACCGCGCCCTAGGGCGGTAGTACCGTAGCAGCGGTAGTACCGCTCCTACGGGCGATAGTACCGCGTCGCGTCGGATCTAGCAGGATTTGAATCAAAAGACCCGAAGCCATGGCGGTGCTACGGTGATCAGATCTAGTGCAAGACAACAATACAAGTGTAAATCCTATGCAATACCACACTCCTTCATCCTACTCTTGCAGAGATCTAGACTAAGAACCTCAAGAACATACAAGCTTCCCCCAAAACCTAGAAGAACCAAATACAATCAAAACGGAGACGGATTTGGGGAAAAACCTTGGTCCATAGCAAGAGCACGTGGTGGGGAACGATCCCACCGGACAGAATCACGGGAGGGCAGCCGGTGGAGGAGATCCGGCGACGAATGCCGGCTCCGTTCGTGAGCACGAGAGAGGAAAGGGCGATGTGGAGAGGAAGGGACGAATGGGTATGGGGGAGTTAGAACTCCCCCTGCCCGACCTTATCCCCACGCGCCCGAACCGGCGCGGTAGTACCGCGGGTCATCATGTAGTACCGCCTGGTAAATACCACGCCGTGGCGGTAGTACTGCTCAACCAGCGGCGATAAAAATTACTGCCGCTTGGGGGCGGTAGTACCGTGCTCCCATCAGCGGTAGTACCGTGATTGGCCGCGGTAGTACCGTGGCCGACCGCGGTAGTACCGTGAGCTCACGCCACCGAAGGTTTCGAACAAGAGAAAAACATGCCTTTGCACCGAAAACAGACACAACTCAAAACATCACAAAAGCAAGCACATACCAAGTGAACAACAGGAAATCCCAATGTGACAAAAACTCTCACGGAGAGAGGGCGGTGGCCGAAGCCACCTATGTTTGAGTTGGATGGTATGGCACCGCGAAGAATTATCCTTGGGCCCATGACCAAAACTCGTCTTTGAAGCACAAGTACCATCAAAAATGGCTAATGTGAAAGAGGTGATCTATTTATGCATAATGGGGGGAGGGAGAGTTCATTGAGAGAACAACACTCCCCCTATGTCCATGCCTACACCTAAACTAGACAACAAGTTGAGTGTGGTGGGGGTGCACGGTTCAAGCCACATTGCTCAAATCAATGATATTTAGCTCATGCCTTAACTCGCGAAATCTTGCTTCATCCAAGGGCTTCGTGAAAATATCTGCAAGGTTATCATGAGTGTTGACATACTTGAGCTCGATCTCCCCTCGCCTAATGTGATCCTGAATGAAGTGATACCGAATCTCAATGTGCTTCGTCTTGAAGTGTTGCACGGGTTGAGGGAAATCTTGATGGCACTTTCATTATCACACCAAAGAGGCACTTTGTCACAAGTGACACCGTACTCCTTTAAAGTTTGCCTCATCCATAGGAGTTGAGCACAACAACTACCGGCCGCCACATACTCCGCTCGGTGGACGAGAGGACACACAACTTTGCTTCTTGGAAGACCAACTTACCAAAGAGCAACCAAGAAATTGGCACCCTCCGAAGTGGACTTCCTATCCACTTTGTCTCCCGCCGGAATCGAACTGTGAAACCTTCAAGCTTGAAGTTTGCTCCTCTTGGGTACCATAAGCCAAAGTTTGGGGTATGAGCCAAATATCGAAAGATTCGCTTGACCGCCACAAAGTGACCTTCCTTTGGTGCGGCTTGAAAACGCGCACACATCCCCACACTCAACATGATATCCGGTCTAGATGCACAAAGGTAAAGCAAGGAGCCAATCATGGAGCGATATACCTTTTGATCCACCGCTTTACCATTGGGATCGATGTCAAGTTGGCACTTGGTAGGCATTGGTGTAGTGGCCGGCTTGACATCACTTAGCTTGAATCTTTTAAGCATGTCTTGAGTGTATTTGGCTTGGTTGATGAAGGTTCCTTCTCTTCTTTGCTTGATGTCGAAACCAAGAAAGAACTTCAACTCTCCCATCGAAGACATCTTAAACTTGGAGGTCATGAGAGCGGCAAATTCTTCATTGAAAGCTTTGTTAGGGGAACCAAAGATAATATCATCAACATATAGTTGGCATACAAACTCCCCGTTGACCTTCTTAGTAAAAAGAGTGGGGTCGACGAGCCCTACTTCAAAACCACAATCTTGTAGCAACTCGGTAAGGTGGTCATACCACGCACGTGGGGCTTGTTTAAGGCCATAGAGTGCCTTATCGAGTTGGTACACATGATCCGGAAAGTAGGGATCCTCGAACCCGGGGGGTTGCTTGACATAGACTAACTCATTAATGGGACCATTAAGAAAAGCACTTTTCACATCCATTTGTTGCAACTTAAAGTTGTGATGGGAAGCATAGGCAATCAACAAACGAATGGATTCAAGACAAGCAACGGGAGCGAAGGTTTCACCGTAGTCGATACCCTCGACTTGGGAGTAGCCTTGTGCTACCAATCTTGCCTTGTTGCGAATGATGTTCCCATGGGCATCTTGCTTGTTCTTGAAGATCCACTTGGTCCCAATAACATTGTGGTTCCCGGATGGTCTTGGCACCAATCTCCACACCTTGTTGTACTCGAAGTTGTTGAGTTCTTCATGCATGGCATTGAGCCAATCCGGGTCTTGGCGCCTCATAGACCTTTTGGGGTTCAACACAAGAGACAAACGCGTGATGTTCACAATAGTTTGCCAATTGTCTCGAGTGCTTACCCCTTTCGTAGGCTTCCAACCACATTTTCCATGAGATGGCCTTGGGTGGTGAGCTTGGAAGCAATCTTGGCAACACGACGCTCTAATTCCTCCTCGGGTGTGGAAGGAGGAGGTTGACTTGATGATCTTGGCGCCGTCTTGAGTTTGTTCTTGATCTTGAGGTTGCTCTTGATCTTGAACTAGCTCGAGGGGGAGAACTTGACCTTGGGCATCATTTCGTGGTTCATCACCGTCTTGAGGTAGATCTTGCCCTTGGTCTTGTTCACGAGGTTGAGGGCCTTCACGTTGTTCTTCGGAAGCGTGTGGGTCTTGATGAGGTGATGGCTCTACTTGAGTAGAGCATTGTCCTTCTCCTTCGGCCACAAGGGGTTCCTCAATGGGTAGGATGTGACCAATACCCATTCTTCTTATGGCTTGGGAGGAATTTCATCACCTATATCACAAGTACCACTTTGCTCCACTTGGGAGCCGTTATTTTCAATCAAACTCCACGTTACATCGTCTCCTCAATGAGTCCGTGGACTTGTTGAGGACACGGTAAGCATGAGAGTTTGTAGCATAACCAACAAATATGCCCTCATGAGCTCTAGCTTCAAATTTAGACAACCGAACACCTTTCTTGAGAATGAAACACTTACAACCGAACACGGGAAGTACTTGAGGTTGGGCTTGTTGCGGTGAGGATCTCATAAGGAGTCTTGTTCAAGCCTTTGCGAAGATAGAGCCGATTGGATGCATGACATGCGGTGTTGATGGCTTCGGCCCAAAAGTTGTATGGAGACTTGAACTCCGCCATCATGGTCCTTGCCGCATCCATCAACGTCCGGTTCTTCCTCTCTGCAACACCATTTTGTTGAGGGGTATAAGGTGCCGCATATTGATGCTTGATCCCCTCGTCACTAAGAGACTCATCCAAGGTGTAGTTCTTGAACTCGGTGCCGTTGTCGCTTCTTATTGTCAAGATCTTTGCATCATGTTGACGTTGAGCTTCATTTGCAAAGTTGATGACGGTTTGTTGGGTCTCACTCTTCCTCTTGAAGAAGTATACCCAAGTGTATCTTGAATAATCATCCACAATCACCAAGCAATACTTTCTTCCTCCAAGACTATCAAAAGATGGAGGCCCAAAGAGATCCATGTGAAGGAGCTCCAAGGGTCTCTTCGAGTAGATGATGGTTGAGGAGGGTGAGCCTTTCATGAAGCTTTCCTTCGATACAAGCACTACAAGCACGATCTTTGGCAAAACTCACATTTGTTAGTCCACGAACATGGTCCCCTTGAGGAGACTTTGCAAAGATCTCATATTGGCGTGGGCTAAACGGCGATGCCAAAGCCATCCCACGCCAACTTTAGCCATGAGGCATGTCGCGGTCTTAGTGGGTTGCTCGAAAAGTTAACCACATAGAGACCGTTCTCGACATGCCCAACAAAGGCTACTTTAAGAGTCTTGCTCCACAAGAGGGCCACGTATCAATATCAAAGAATGTGGCAAAGCCCATGAGTGCAAGTTGACGAACGGAAAGTAAATTGAATGCAAGGGACTCAACAAGCATGACTTTCTCGATCGTTAGATCATGAGAAATGACAACCTTGCCGAGACCCAATACCTTAGAATGTGATGCATCACCCCACTCGACATTGGTGGGCATAGATGGAATCTCTTGCACATCCACCACCAAGTCCTTGCTCCGGTCATATGATTTGTTGCTCCACTATCGAGCAACCATGATCCCCCACCGGAAGCAAACACCTACACGAGATCAATGCTTGGTTTTAGGTACCCATTTAGTAATGGGTCCTTTGATGTTAGTAACAAGGGTCTTGGGAACCCAAATAGACCATTCAATGTACTCATAAGGAGAACCAACAAATTTAGCATAAACATGTCCATCACTAGCACGGCACAACACATATGAGGGGTTAAAGTCGCCGCCTTTGTTTGAGGACACGTTCTTGCCGTTTTGTATATCAACTTCCTTCACTTTCTCCTCCTTCTTCTTAGAAGCACCCTCTCCCTCTTTCACGAACGTTTGTTTGAGGGGAGGAGGACGATTTGCCTTGTTGTTCTTCTTCTTCTTGCTCTTGGACTTGGGTGCAAACCCAATTCCTTCTTTGCCCACAACTTCCTTTTGATTGCTCAAAAGGTCGTTGAGGTTTTTCTCACCTTGAATGCAAGTCACAAGGCCCTTCTCAAGTTGATCTTTCAACTTGGCATTTTCCTCCACAAGATGCACATGCTCACAACAAGGGTTAGTAGCACATGCATTATCAACTAATACCATATGAGGAAAGGTGGCCTTTTCCTTGATTAGCTTGACTTGGAGTTGAGCATGAGACTCTTTGAGGCTAGCATGAGCACCTTTCAAGGCCTTGTGGGCATTGTCAAGTATCTCGAACTCCTCTTTGAGTCTAGCATGATCAACCCCAAGTTTAGCCTTCTCGAAGGTTAGCACACGCGACATAACAAGAGCATGATCAAGATCTTTCCTCAACTTAGCATGGTCATCATTGTGTGACTCCTCAAGAGTCAAACGATGCACACGCTCTTCCTCAAGAGCACTAGAGAGGTCCGATATCTCATCGGCATAGTCACGACTATGACCTTCCATCTTGGAGATGGTTTCTTCGTGAGCCTCGATCATGTCATTGGCCTCACCAAGTTGTTCCAAGAGAGCAACAAAGTGCTTCTTGGACTTTCCCTTGAGCTTACTCATAAAGGACTCAAATTCATTCACTTCCTCATTAGACTCAACATGTCCATCAATGCAATCCTCCATGGAGGGATTAGTAATGATGGTGGTTGTGATGTTGGGGGTTACCTTGTTTGAAGCTTTAGCCATGAGGCATCTAGCGGTGATGTTTTCGTTGGGTGATTCGAAGAGAGACACCCGGGGAGTGGCAATGGCTATGGATGCCATGGCCGTTGTTTCTTCATTCTCATCATCATCGTCATCCTCTTGGTATTCTTCTTGAACCACCAACCCACGAGTGGGAGTCTTCTTGGCGAAGTTGTTCTTGTTGGGGACGGACTTGGCCTTGTCTTTCCGAATAAACTTGCCGCCATTGTCTTCCCGCTTCTCGTAAGGACAATCCGCAACGAAATGACTCACATTGCCACAGTTGAAGCAAGTTCTAACTCGTTGCTTGCCCTTAACGCCACTTGGGTTGTTCTTGTTGAAGTTGGGTCTTGAGCTCTTCTTGCTCCAAAATTGTCTTGAAGCAAGGGCCATGTGCTCATGGTAGTCAAACTTGGTGTCTTCGGGGTTGCTTTCCTCATCTTCCACTTCTTCCTCTTCTTCGACAATGACCTTGGCCTTCAATGCAAGGTTAGGCTTCTTCGCTCTTTGAGAACGGAGCACCGCATTGTCGGCGGTCTTGTCCAAGATGCTCATTGCAACGAACTCATCCAACACTTCACTTGAGGTCATGGTGTGGAAGTCCGGTCGTTGACGAATGACGGAGGACATGGCTTTGTTGTAGGGCATCATGGCCTTGAGGAACTTCCGCTTGATCCAATTGTCATCCGTGTCCTTGCTTCCATGATCTCGAAGTGCCACCGCGAGTTTGGTCACTCTTCGAAAGAGCTCACGAGGTTCTTCATCTTCTTTCATTGCAAACTCGTCGGCTTCATCTTGCACCACTTCATAGTTGGACCGTTGGATGCTAGCACTTCCACGATAGAGACCCTCGACACATTTCCATGCTTCTTTAGCCACGACATGGGGTCGGAGGTGAGGGAGATCTTCGGGAAGGATTGCATCTTGGATGATGAAGAGCACTCTCATTGAATTGATTGTCCACGGCTTCTCGAGGGTGAAGTTGCTTGGGTCATGAGGATAGAAACCTTCTTCAATAACTCTCCAAAGGTTAGTGTTCACATGTTTCAAATGACGCTTAAAGCGATAGACCCAATTATCAAAATCTGCATGTTTTTCATACTTAGGAGGTGGACCAGCATGATTCAAATGAGTGGAGGGGATAGGCCCTCCATAAACCGGGGGTTCCACATGGGCAAAGATGCCGGTGCCATTTCTACCACTAGTAGAAGGACTCTTTTCATTGTTAGCTTCCCCCTTGTCGGAGAAAGCATCCGTCACCTTGTTAGTAGGATCACCCACTTTCATAGGTGCGGTAGATAATTTAAGTCCCTCTAAGAAATCATTAAACATGCTTTTAACCTCGGCCGTCATGGAGGTTTTCAATGTGTCTAAAGCCACATTGAACTCCTCACGAGACCGAGGTTCCCCCTCGACGAAGATGAGATGGGATTCACACCGAGTGTTCCTCCACACCATCGTTGGTGTCAACCATACTCTTTGGACGGTAAACTCCTTAATAAAGAGACGAGGCTCTGATACCAATTGAAAGGATCGATATGGTTGACTAGAGGGGGGGGTGAATAGGCAACTAACAATTTTTAAGCTTTTCTTTACCAAATTAAACTTTGCAACAAATAGGTTGTCTAGATATGCAACTAAGTGAGCAACCTATATGATGCAATAACAACTAGCACGCAAGCAAGCAAGAGATGAAACAATAAGTAAGCTTGCGAAAGTAAAGGCACGAAATAACCAAGAGTGGAGACGGTGAAGATGAGGATGTGTTACCGGAGTTCCTTCCTTTTGAGGGGAAGTACATCTCCGTTAGAGCGGTGTGGAGGCACAATGCTCCCCAAGAAGCCACTAGGGCCACCGTATTCTCCTCACGCCCTCACACGATGCGAGATGCCGTGATTCCACTATTGGTGCCCTTGAAGGCGGCGATCAACCTTTACAAGCAAGGTTGGGGCAATCTCCACAACAATCGGAGGCTCCCAACAACAACACCACCACGAAGCTTCACCACAATGGAGTATGGCTTCGAGGTGACCTCAACTGCCTAGGGTGCTCAACACCCAAGAGTAACAAGATCCGCAAGGGATAAGTGGGGAATCAAATATCCTTTGGTGGAAGTGTAGATCGGGCCCATGTCACCCAATCCCGAGCAAATCAACAAGTTTGATTGGCTAGGGAGAGAGATCGGCGAAAATGGAGCTTGGAGCAACAATGGAGCTTAGAGGTGGAAGAGGTAGTCAACTAGAGGTAGAAGACATCCCTTATATAGTCGGGGAAAAGATCCAACCATTATCCACTTGTTCGCTTCATGACTCACGGTACTACCGCTCCAAGGGAGCGGTACTACCGCTGACGGCGCGTGATACTACCAGGTGACCACGGTACTACCGTGGCAGCTGCACAGCCGGAACAAGCTGAGCTAGAAGCGATTACTACGCGGCGGCGGTACTACCGCTCCCCTTGCGGTACTACCGCAAGGCAGGAGGGTCACGGCTTCGAAGGGCGCGACGAAATAAATTTCATCCGTGCCTACTTCCGCGAAAACTAGGGTGGTGCAAAACCCGACGCGGTACTACCGCTGCAAAGGCGCTGGTACTACCGTGGTAGGCACGGATGTAAAAATTACATCGCGCCTACTACCGCGACGCAGCGGTACTAGGCGTAAGACCACGGTACTACAACTCCAAGGGCGGTACTACCATGGCCCCAGCAGTACTACCGCTGCGAGCAGCGGTACTACCGTGGGTGCTGCGGATGTAAAAATTACATCCGCCCTACTACCAAGACCGAGCGGCACTAGGCAGTGCGGCGGTACTACCGCGCCCGAAGGAGCGGTACTACCGTGGTAGCGCGATGTAAAAATTACATCCGCCCCTACTACCGCACTGGAGCGGCACTAGGCCAAGGTACCGCGGTACTACCGCGCCAGAGGGGCGGTACTACCGTGGCTTGTCGCGGAACTACCGCTTGTACTTGCGGTACTAGCGCTTGTACTTGCGGTACTACCGCAAGTACAGCAGTAGTTGTCAGTTTTTCGCACAACCACGATAACGATGGGTAGCTCCAAAGTGCAAGGAAAGGAGGGGCAAGTGTACGTGTGATTCCACCCTACCTTTCCAACGCGGACCCCCTCTTAATAGTACGGCTCTCCTACGACTCAAC
This sequence comes from Aegilops speltoides, assembly GCA_021437245.1. Taxonomy (NCBI): domain Eukaryota; kingdom Viridiplantae; phylum Streptophyta; class Magnoliopsida; order Poales; family Poaceae; genus Aegilops; species Aegilops speltoides. Next base: position 343,372,940 of record CM038144.1, read on the forward strand.
TCCACCAAAGAGAAACGTAGAACAACGCCGGCTTCATTAGTCTCCGAGGGGCACCGAATCGTCTTGTGCCTAATGATGAAGTATCTGTGAGACTCAAGGCACACGATTAGTCCGCACGAGTATTGTCATCAATCACCAAAACACTTAGGGATAAATATGCCCTTACATGAAGTTTTTCACCCGGAGTGGTTGGCTAACCCGGTGCTCGTGCTCAAGAAGAACGGCACCTAGCGGATGTGTGTGGATTACACGGACTTAAATAAGGCTTGTCCGGCTGATCCCTTTGCTCTCCCTCGTATTGATCAAATCATTGATGCTACGGCGGGTTGCGAGCGTTTGAGCTTTCTGAATGCTTACTCTAGTTACCATCAGATCAAAATGGCAGTTAAGGACCAGGAGAAGACGTCTTTCATCACTCCATTTGGAGCCTTCTGCTATGTATCTATGCCATTTGGGCTCAAGAGTGCTCAGGCGACTATCAGCGATGTGTATAGAACTGTCTCCACGATAAAATTGGGCGCAATGTTCACGCTTATGTGGATGACATCGTGATGAAGTCCAAAGAGAAGGAAACCTTGATATCTGATTTGAAAGAGACCTTTGATAATCTCCAGGTTTATAAGATGATGCTTAACCCGGCCAAGTGTGTATTTGGTGTACCTGCAGGCAAGCTCTTGGGCTTTCTGGTATCAAACAGAGGCATTGAAGCTAATCCGGAGAAGATCAAGGCAATTACCTCTCTGGCTAAACCGGCGTGCATCAATGATGTTCAGCGACTGGCGGGTCGTGTTGCTGTTTAAGCCGGTTCTTAAGCCGGTTAGGTGAGAAGGCCCTACCGCTGTATCAGATGATGAAGAAAACGGACACTTTTATCTGGACTGATGCTGCTGATACTGCCTTTGATGATTTAAAGAGACAGTTGTCTGAGCCACCGGTCCTTGCGGCTCCCATTGTTAAAGAGCCGTTGCTGTTATATGTGGCTGCTAATTCACGAGCCGTCACTGTTTCCATCGTGGTGGAGCGTAAGGAGGCTGGCAAGGAGCATCCGGTTCAACGGCCGGTTTACTACATCAGTGAGGTGTGTAAGTGCATCTAGTGCCACCCCTAGTTGGTTTTGGAGTATTGACGACAAATTTGGTTGAGGGACTAATGCGTTTGTGAGAATTGCAGGATAACGCAGGTAGTGTCCCTCATTGATTCGGTTTACCTACCGGAGATGACCACTAAAAATGTATGAAGACATTGACGACAATGGTGGTATGTGAAGATATTCATATTGAAGACTATGACATGAGAAGACATTGAGTGAAGACTATGGAGCACGAAGACTGTGTCGTTTCGTTGTTTCCTTTTTCTTCTTTGTTGAGTCATAGGAACCACCGTCTTTGTTAAGTGGGGTCCAAGTGAACAAAGTCGAATGGTGAAGTGATGCTCAACCCAAATCCTATGTCTTCGAGCGAAGACAATGAGAGCAAATCTTATCCAGAGCTGGATGAGTCAGCTTTGCTTGTAGCCCAAGTAAAGCTGCCGTGTGTGTTTGAAATCTGACTGTTGGAACATGTGTCAGTTCCTTAGTGACCCAGGGTCATTTCGGACATATCAGGTTGGGTTGCCTAGTGGCTATAAATAGCTCACCCCCTACACCATAAATTGTTGGCTGCTCAGAGTTAGTACACGGCTTTTGTCGTTTCAGAGCAACCCACCTCGAAGCCTTTGAGAGAGAAATCCTTGCGAGGACAAAGCCCAAACACCCAGAGCCAAAGAGTGGTAGGCATCACTGAAGTCTTTCTGTCTGCGTGACCTGAAGACTTATTACACTTGAGGACTGTGAATCCTCCAGCCGGTTAGGCGTCGCGTTCTGAGCATCCAAGAGTCATTGTGGATCGCCGGTGAACGAAGTCTGTGAAGGTTCGGAAGTCTACCTTGAAGACTTACCAAAGTGATTGGGCGAGGACTGTGTGTCCTTAGCTCAAGGGGAATAATGTGAAGACGCGGTCTTCTGAGTTGAATCTCAGCCTCCCTAACTAGACGTACAGTTGTCACAACAACTGGAACTGCTCCAACAAATCCTGTGTCTTCAACAAGTGACTGGTTCTATCCTCTCCCTCCCTTTACTTAGAGTTTGTCTTCGTGAAGTCATTGCCTATTTGTCGTACCTGTTTGACTTCATTGCTTGACTACTATCGTTGGTTGGCTTCATACTATCTTCCATCCTGATCCTTACTACTAAGCTGCTATTAGTCTTTGTACTTTCACATTACTGCATACTTGACTGTGGTTTTCTTGTTGTAGTTTATCTTCCGCTGCATATCAATTAGGTTATTTCTATTGTTTGTCTTCGAAACTTCCATGTTTTGAAGACTTCCATAAAAATCGCCTATTCAACCCCCCCCCTCTAGTCGATATCTAGCATTTTCAATTGGTATCAGAGCAAGGTACTCCCTTGTTCTGTGTGATTCGGTTTAACCACCTGGAGTTTCAGCTATGTCGACTGCAGGATTGAGGAACGTATCTTGCCCCACCTTTGACGGTCATGAGTATCCTCGGTGGAAGGCCATGATGAAGAAGCGACTCATGGCTATGGACAGCGAACTATGGACCGTCACTTGAGATTGGTCTTACCGATCTATGCAAGATGGCGGAGGCTGATGACATTCGCAAGTACACTCTACTGAACCTCACGGCGAAGGATGTCATCTGCTCCTGTCTGTCCTGAAATCAGTTCAGGAACGTCATGCACCTCAATCACGCGAAGCTAATCTGGGACCGGCTTTCTGAGGTCTATGAAGGTCATCGTACTTGTCATGATCCCTGGTTTGAGGATTATAAGGAGTCTCTCAAAGAGATGACCTTTGCACCTGAATCATCATTATCTTCACCATGCCTCATGGCAGAGGGTGCCAAGGTAACTGAATGCTACCTTTCTGAATCTTGTCATGATGAATCAGGTGATGAATTTGGCCCCAGCTATGTCAAACTTGCTTCCCTTGCCACTAAACAACAAAGAGCCTTGGAAAAGGTTCAATACATGCTTAGTAAGAGCGATGATATGTTGGGTGAAGAAATGGATCGGTCAAAAGCATTGGCTGAGAGTCTTCAGAGACTTCATTCCAAGTTTGACGCCCTTCAAGATCAACATAATACTCTCTTGTCTGATCACGAGAAGCTTTCTTTTGAATGTCTTCAAAGAAAGCAAGATCTTGAAAAGCTAAGAGTGGATTATGAAGATCTTCAGAAGGAGTGCGATTCATTACTTGCTCAACAAATCAGCGTCACACAGGAAGAATTTGTTCCTCCATGTCTGAAGTGCATTGAACGTGAAACTACTAATTCTTCACCTGAATGTTCAAATGCTTCTAATGCTACAAATTCTTCATATGTCTCTGTTGTCACTAATTCTTCATCTGAGGACAATGCAGGTATCACTGATGATGCAGGGCTGAAGGAATTGTACATGACAGGCATGTACAAAAGCCTCAAAGGGCATCAGACATTATGTGATGTCCTTAAAAAGCAGATTCTGAACCGAAACCCTAGGAAAGAGGGTGTTGGGTTCGAGAGGAAAATGAATGTTGATGGTTCCTACTGGAAGCCTGAGCAGTATCCCAAAACCACATGGGTTCTTTGCAAAGGGACCTTCAGTGGATCCATCCACCTTATCTGGCTTTACCTGTGCTAATCCTATTATCATTGATGAATCCCTTGATGCAAACTATAAGTTGTTCAAGAATCAGAATGGTGAAGTGTTTGCCAGGTATATTGGTACTAACTGCACGAATGGACCACCTATGAAGAAGATTTGGGTTCCCAAAAGCTGTCTTGAGAATATTCCGGTGAATGTGATCATGACACCACCTGGGAAGAAGACAAACCCCAGACCTAAGGCGTCATATTGTCCAAAGGCTTCATACAGACAGAGGACTCACCTGAGTCACCCTAACGCCAATGTTTTGCAGGGAAACCGTACTCAAACTTATGAATATGAGCGTGTGTCTTCAAACCGCTATGTTCATAGAACTAAGAACTTTTCTGCTTATTCATATGAGTATCATTCATCTCCTGCAAGGCTATTTGCCAGGGCTCCAAAGCCGAAGTTCTCAGATGCTGCACTTAGACTCATTGCTTCTAAGCCACCCCTGAAGATGTGGGTGGTTAAGAAGAATTAACTTGCTTTTGCAGGGAAGGGTCTCCAGCCGAAAATCAAAGGCGTCTGATGCTATTGCTGGGGACCTAATACATCTTGTAGGGCGCAAGATCAAATGCCCAAATGGTCTCACTATGTATTTTGTTCCCGAATTGTTTGCCATTCATCCTATGAGTCCTAATCTTGATCTGAGCTTCAATAATCCTCTTGCCCGTCAAATGTTTATGCTTCACAATACTCTTGGTGAAGCCTATCCCCCTAACTGTACTGTAGGGTATGACACCTCATGCTTCATAATGGATTATGGACAGCGGATGCACTAATCATATGACTGGTGGTCGAAGTCTTCTCATGGACTCAACCTTACGTCCATCAGACAAGAGTCACATCACATTTGCTGACACTGGTAAAAGCAAGTAGGTCCACAGCTTGCCATATGTCTTCTTGCAAAAGCTTCAGAATGCTGGCTCTGGCATCGGAGGCTGGGGCATGCTGGCATGAGGAACTTACACACACTTGCCAAGAAGAAGCATGTCATAGGCATCGAGGGTGTCAAGTTCAAGAAGGATCATTTGTGTGGTGCCTGCGAAGCTGGAAAGATGACTAGGGCAAAGCACCCCTCGAAGACAATCATGACGACATCTCAACCCTTCGAGCTGTTACACATGGACTTATTTGGACCTACTCACTATTCTACCCTCACAACAACTGCATGTCTCTATGGCTTCGTCATTGTTGATGACTACTCAATCTATACATGGGTGCACATAATTCTCTACAAGACTGAAGTGCAAGATGTCTTCAGACGCTTCGCCAATCGAGCCATGAACAATTATGGTGTCAAGATCAAGCATATCAGAAGTGACAATGGCACTGAGTTCAAGAACACCGGACTTGATCTTTATCTGGATACAATGGGAATCACTCATGAGTTCTCTGCTCCATACACACCTCGGCAAAATGGCATCGTAGAGCGCAAGAACAGAACCCTCATTGAGATGGCTCGAACAATGCTCGACGAGTACAAGACACCAAGAAAGTTCTGGCCTGAAGCTATTGATACAGCATGTCACGTCATCAACCGTGTTTACATCCATAAGCTTCTGAACAAAACATCCTATGAGCTCCTTACTGGCAAGAAGCCAAATGTCAGCTACTTCAGAGTATTTGGAGCTAGGTGCTGGATCAAGGATCCCATCACAAGTCAAAATTTGCACCTAAAGCTCACAAAGGCTTCATGCTCGGTTACGGAAAGGACTCGCACTCTTACAGAGTCTTCAACCTCTATCTCTACAAAATCTTCGAAACTGTGGACATGCAATTTGATGAAACCAATGGTTCACAAAGAGAGCTCCTGCCAAGTACACTAGACGAAGCTCCGCCCAGCGAATCTATCAAGCTGATGGGAACTGGTGAAATCATGCCTTCTGAAGCACAGCCTGAAGAGGAACTTATCATTTCTGCACCTAACCAACCTGAAGACAATGCTCAGACTGAAGACAATCCTCCCAATGATGACAATGATCAGCAAGAGCAAGGTCTTCGTCCAGTTCATCCTCGAGTTGCAAATGAAGTACAAATTGAGAAGATAATTGATAGCATCAATGCACCTGGTCCACTTACTCGCTCAAGAGCAACACAGTTAGCAAATTTCTGTGGGCACTTTTCTTTTGTGTCAATATCAGAACCCAAGAAAGTTGTTGAAGCCTTTATGGAACCTGAATGGATACAAGCTATGCAAGAAGAACTTCAACAGTTCAAGCTGAACAATGTTTGGGAACTTGTCAAGCGTCCTGATCCTCGCAAGCATAACATTATTGGCACAAAATGGATATATCGAAACAAGCAAGATGAGCATGGTCTAGTAAATCAAACAAAGCCGTCTTGTGGCTCAAGGATATACTCAAGTTGAAGGAATTGACTTGATGAAACATTTGCTCCTATGGCTAGGCTTGAAGCTATTCACATACTGCAAGCCTATGCTAACCACCACAACATCTTGCTTATCAAATGGATGTGAAGAGTGCATTTCTCAACGGCAAGATTGAAGAAGAAGTATATGTCGCTCAACCACCTGGCTTTGAAGATCCAAAACATCCCGATATGGTGTACAAGCTAAACAAAGCATCAGATGGCCTCAAACAAGCTCCTCGCGCTTGGTATGATACAATCAAAGACTTCCTGAAGAGCAAAGGCTTCAAACCTGGATCCCTCGATCCCACACTCTTCATGAGGACATATGATGGTGAACTGTTTGTGTGCCAAATATATGTGGATGACATTATCTTGGTTGCACCAACCGAAGTATAGTGATGAGTTTGGATACATGATGCAAGAGCAATATCGATGTCCATGATGGGTGAGCTGAAGTTCTTCCTTGGTCTTCAAATTAAATCGACAAAGGAATGGCATCTTCATATCTCAAGAAAAATACCTCAAAGATTGTCTGAAGAAGTTTGGAATGCAAGATTGCAATGGTTACATGACGCCAATGCCTGCCAAACACCATCTGGGTCCCGACAACAATGGTAAAGAGTTCGATCAAAAGGTATACCGCTCCATGATTGGTCCCTTACTTTACCTATGTGCATCTAGGCCAGATATTATGCTTAGTGTTTGCATGTGTGCTCGATTCCAAGCGGCACCAAAGGAATCGCATCACTTAGCTGTGAAGCGAATTCTTTGATATTTGGCTTACACCCCAACACTCGTATTATGGTATCCAAAGGGCTCAAAATTTGATCTGGTTGGATTCTCGGATGCTGATTATGCTGGTGACAAGGTGGATCGCAAGTCTACATCAGGCACATGTCACTTTCTCGGGCGATCACTTGTCTGTTGGTCTTCAAAGAAGCGTAACTATGTATCACTCTCAAGCGCTGAATCTGAATACATTGTTGCTGGATCGTCTTTGCTTCGGCTTCTATGGATGAAGCAAACTCTCAAGGACTATGGCATCAATCTGAAACAAGTACCTCTCTTCTGCGACAACGAAAGCGCCATCAAGATTGCCAACAATCCAGTCCAGCACTCGAATACAAAGCACACTAAAATTCGTCATCACTTTCTCAGAGATCATGTCATGAAGAAAGATATTGACATCATTCACGCCAATACTGAAGAGCAACTGGCAGATTTGTTCACAAAGCCCTTGGATGAGAAAAGGTTTTGCAAGTTACGGTGTGAGCTAAATATCTTGGAATCCTGAAATGTCTTGTGATCAGGCACACATCCTAACACTTATGCATGTTGATGACTTAGATGTGCAACACACGAAGTAAAGTAATAATCTTCAATCAATGAAGACTTACATTCTGAGTGTGAATACATTAACGTGGAATTTGACTTCGGAGCGCCACGATAATTGTGCGCCGTGTCTGGGTCTAATACTTCCTATACGGTGGGTAACGCCACCACCAAATTTCTCTGTTTGAAGTGCTTCACTCATGGCGTTATTTTTGCTATGTCTTCGCATTTGGTTTGTCTTCAATTTCAACTTATCTTCATGATTTTCTTCACTATGTTGATTTGATTGCTTTCTGATATACATACTGGTGTTCTGTCCTCTACAACATTCACTTATAGCTATGTCTTCCTAGTTGAATCTTTTGAACTAAGTGAATGTGATCGGACCCTAATCTCTCTATGCTTTCTATCTCATACTCTATCTGTCCAAATCATATGCATTCTATTGAAACTGTCGAGTGTCTTCTCTGCGTCCTTGTCAGCAAAAGACACAGAGACAAACACTAAGTCTGTTTTAAATGACTCATCCTTATTGTTTGAAATCTGGAGAAGCTGGCGTGGGAACGTGGGACAACTCTGAGTATGTTGCATGCTTGCCACGTGCCCCTCAGATGTGAACCGCCAGGGGCACCTGCGTAATTGCGCTGTGCCGCACACTTCCTTATAAATACATGTCCCCTGTGGTAAAGAAAACTTTCTTCCACCTCTCCACCTCGTCAAAACCCTAGCGCCACCGCTAGCTCTCGACGACGCCGGCGACAAAGCACTTAGCTGCCGCGACTTCTCCGACGCCATCCTCACGCCGGCTGCGGACATCGTCCTCTCCGCCACCACCTAGGTGTCCTCCGTCGCCAAGTTAGGGCACGGTGGATTGAACTGCTCGGTCTCCTACTCATCCCATCTAGCAGTTCTTCGTGTGGTAAATACAACTCTATTTTTACCATCTTTTTGATCCTCAAAGATTCATCCTATTTACCAAAATTGGTTTCTGCCTATACAATGTTAGATCTATTTTGTCTGCATCTCATACTGCCTAGTATATTCACTTAAGCTTCATATCTAGTTAGATTCCTCACTTGTACTTATTCACGGATTCATACAAATCTGGAACCAACTCTCAACATATAAGTGAATGTCTTCGCATCATGAGGTCAATGTCTTCAAACTGATTTATCTTCAAAATCTTCTGAGAATGCATATGACCTCTTCCCCTTCCCTCGCATCTCTAATGCTGTCACAGGTACATGTCCGTGGGAGAATCCCTTGGTTCTCATAGTCTACATTCGCTTGCGAAATTCTTACAACATCACATTAACTCTCCCGAAGCCGCCTCTGTTTGTCCGAGAAGTTTAAAACCTTTGAAGCCGTTGAGCGTGTTGAAGCCATTCAGTTTGAAGTTCATGGCTGCGAGAAATCGATGAGGAAGGGTGGCGGAACAGCGTCGTGGGGGAACATCAAGAGATTTGCCTGATGACCTCTCAGAGCTTTACAAGACAGATCCTGAAGAGGATTATAATCAGCGCAAGACACGAATCCAATGGATTCGACGATATTAGGTTGAACAATGGTTCAAATACAAGTTCGTGACCCAGGAATATGCTGAGAAGAATGCTATCAAAAGTCCTTGGGGTGATATTCTCTATCGAGGCCTTCAACCCAAGAACAGAGCTGAAGCTATTGCACAGGGTTTCTATCCTTGTATGGTCCGTGGACCTCAGCCTGAAAATGCCGACCCATCGTCATTGCTCTGGTGTCGTGACGATAATCTCTTCAAGCGCAACTTCCAGCATGCAAAGGCATCGGCCAAGGAAAACAAGAAGTCATTGGGATTAGACTTCAACCCTGGTCCCTCTGCTCCCCGTGCTGACGGCTCATGTGATGCAGAACCCAATGTCATCGGTCCTTTCTACAACCTTGATGGCCTCATCACTCACATGTCAGTCCAAGGTGCCAAAGTGGATCATTCTGATGATGATGCTGACACTGATGAAGCCCCAGCTCCTATTCCAAAGCCGCAGAAGCAAAAAAAGGATAAGGCTTCAAGATCAGCTGCTCCTCCAAAAGCTTCACGCGCGAAGCCACTAGCCACTGCACCTCCTCGAAGACGATTATGCGATCAAGATCTATCACGTATCTCCAAGAAGACGGAGAAGAAAAAGAAAATCATCAAAAATACTGATCAGACATTGACTCCTGCTGCCATTCTGCGAGAAGAGCACATTGATCTGTCCAGCGATGAAGATCTTGCAGATGATGGTCTTGAGCTACTGATCAAGAGCAAGGAAGAAGCAGAGATCTTCAATGATTTTCCTCTCTTCGATGTGGCAATCATCCATAACTTCATTGATGAGTGGTTCTGAGCTAGCTCTTGCTTAGCGCATTGTTGAACTGAAGCACAAGATCGACTATGAGAAAGCTCAGTTCAAGAAGCATGTGGCAAAGCTCAGCGTGCAAGATGTCAAAAACTTCAAGATCATGTTGCACGAGCTCAAAGAAGCCTTTCTCAAGAAGCGCGAAGAAGCTAAAGGCTCTCGTGAGCGCATGAAGAGTCTGGCTGACAAGTGTGTGCAAGCCTACAATGAGGCTGAGAAGCGCAAGGCTCTTGGTCGTCCTGGCATTGACCCCAGAATGACTGCAAATAAGAAGAAGCCATCAACTGACCAATCTGCACCTTCAAGACAAGAAGAACCTCGCATAGTCTTCCCAAGCAGCATGACTGGCTCGAAGCCAAAGGTCAGGTCAACCGCTTCAGAACTGAAGAAGACGAGGACTGCCGAGGCTGAAGCCAGAAAAAGGAAAAATCCTGAAGCCTCTGATGTTGCTCCCTCCAAGAAGAAGCGCAAAACCAAGAAGTATCGGGCTGCTTCCACAGAGCCCTTAGTTGTTGAACCTATCTCAATGGTTCGCCCTGCATCTGAACACCAAGAACGACGAATGATAGTTCATGAGCCTGCTTCCACAGAGGCTCATGAAGCTGAAGACATTCCAGTAGTTGATCCCACCACTGCTGAAGACATTGGTCACAATGACAATGTTGAAGATGATGAAGTTCTTCCTCAGATCGAACACAACTTGGTATCATCGTCTATTCTCATGAACAGCGAACTCATCAGCATTGGTCATCCTCTGACGCCAATTGCTCAGGATGCATCATGGGCTGATCACCCACAACAACAAGACTCCCCGAGTACTCCCCAACAACAACAAGTCACACCACCTGTGCAAGAAGAAGAGGATAACTTTGAGGCCCAGCCAACTCCATCTCCAAAGGCATCGCCAGCATTACGCAGGCTTCGCAAAGGACCAAGGCCTCAAGTCCCTCTTTCAAGCGTTCCAGAAGGAGAAGTGCACCACCAATCTGTTGCACGTCAAGTGTTTCCAGAAGCCACTCCGACTGTGAATGTCTCCGTGTCTGAAGCCAAAGCTGCTGAAGACAATCCGGCTGCATCATCCGATGACAAACAAGGCGAAGAACGTGTCCCTACTCCCCCCATTACTGAAGAAGTTGTTCCTGAAGTGAACGTGCCAGTGCCCGATCCTCCAGCTCATCAAGTGGAGGTTGAAAATCTTGAGGCTGCCACCACCAACACAAATGAAGCCAATGACGTAGTCATGGCTGAAGCAAATGTGGAGCCTGCACCAACCAATGTGCCAGAAGCCAATGATGCAACTGCTCCTAAAGCATCTGTTGTGTAGCCTGACGCCTCTGTTGTTGCCACTGCTCCTGTTCCGCCACCAAGGCACCATACAATTGAGCAAGCATACAACTATGGTCAGCTAATCACTATCAAATGGGCCGTTCTGCTCCCTCCGCCTACTGCCTCTGGTCCTCAGTTTGATTATCATGTTGAGCATAGGCCTCTGGTCCAGAAACCAAAGCCAAGACTGCCAAGGTTCCTGTGCATCGCCACCTCTATAGGGTCCTTCAATGCAAATGGCTTCAAAAGCCACAACACCTTCTTTGCCAGAGCAAAGAACCCCTACTCAAGGCCAAGAATATCATCTGATCGTTTCTGGAGCTATCAGCAGCGAAGCTATTACTCCTGCGTTCTGTATGATCAAGGGCGCATTTTCCCTCATATGCACCTTGACACTGAAGCCATTGCTGGATTGCCATGCTTAGAAGAAGCACTTGACTGCTTTCGTGATGCAGGTCTGCTCAGCTTTGTGACAGACAAAGCACATTGGAATGAGGAACTTTTGCTTCAATTCTATGCTACCCTCCACATTCGCGGCTACTATAGGGATACAAAGACATGGGTTCTCGAGTGGATGACAGGAAATGTCCATATGAAGCCAAAGCTCTTGACGTCATTGAGCTTACAGGCCTACCCACTCCCGGAGAGCTGTTCGAACCTGATTGTCAACTCCACCGCAATGCACTAGAGAGCATCTTCCATAAGCCAGAGCCCAACATGAGCCAGATGTTGAGCATGATGAAGCCTCTACCACTTGACGCTGAATACCCAAAGGAGTTCTTTGTTGATGACCTTGAGTATCTGCCTCGCACAATATATCACATCATCAGGCGAACTCTATGGCCTATCAAAGGGCATTCATCAGCTGCAAAACTTGAAGGAGCCATGAAGACATTGGTCTTTTACATCCTCAATGGCATCAGCTTCAATACACAAGAATTCTTCATCCGGCAACTGGCTGCGTCTGGATCTGACCTTTTTGGCCTGAAATTCTATGCTCCATGGGTCATGCGCCTCATCAAGCTACACTCTGCTATCAACTATCAGCCCTCTGCTCGCAATCATCTGATCTTTCTACCAGAGGTTGATATGTCAGTTGAAGCCATATACCCTGAGCCTGCCAAGAAGCTTCTTTGTCTTCAAAATGCTGATCACCAAAGCTTCACTCAACCCATGGAAGGAGTCCAAGCAGTAACTCGTGTCTATCCAATGGCTGGGAACACTCGTCTGCCTCACCGTGTGCAAACTGAAGCTACTGAGAGCACAATTGCCCAAAGGCCTAAGAAGCGCTCTCGCGTCCTAAATGACCGAGAACTTCTTGTGGCACTGCATCAGAAACAAGACAAGCATCACTTCTGGCTCAAGCGACAGATGCAAAGCCTCTTGGTGGACATCAATCGCATTCGAAATCTTGCCACCAAGAATGCTTTTGTCACTCACGAGACCTGTCGGCGATCATGGAAGAGTTTGACACTGCTCAGTGCTGAAGCAGATCTTCAAGACGATGGCTTCACTGAAAGATTCAAGTTTGACTCCACTCCTCCACGGAATGTTGTCCTACGTCGAACTCCATCCCTTGAAGACTCTGACTATTCTTCCTCCGCGGCAACGGTGAATGCCAAAGTGATCGATGATGAAGACGATGCTACTTCACCGCCCCCTACTTCTACACGCATCGACACTGCACCAAGTTCGTCTGCGCCGCCAAACAACAACGACAACCCTGCTGCTTCACCTACTCCTCCTGGGAACGAGTAGATGCTCTATGTCTTCAAACCTTTTTGGTTCTTACTGACAAAAGGGGGAGAAGCATATGAGTTTGATAGTCTTCAAGCGGGTTCATATGGGTGGTTGCTTTATATTTTGCCTAGTGTTTACAACTCTCGATTTTGATACATTTGGTTCTTTGAGTTGTAACACTTAAAATCGATGGTCGTCTGCTACTTATTTGCTTTTCTGTGATGTGATGATAAATTCCACATGTGTGATGATAACTTCCGCACTTAGGTCATTCTGCAGACGTCCATTTTTCATTATGCATGTCATTCTCTCAGTTATATCATTTCATGCATGATGAATTATCTTCATAAGCTGAAGAGGATCTCCACAAGTACAACCTGCCATGTGCATTTGCATTCCAAAAGCAAATTACTTATATGCACATCTTCAGGGGGGAGCCTTTGCCACTTATGAAGACAATACCCTATCCTTTACAATTTCACATACTTTATCCCCGTTGTAAACTTCAACCAGTTTGTCATCAATCACCAAAAAGGGGGAGATTGTAAGTGCATCTAGTGCCACCCCTAGTTGGTTTTGGAGTATTGACGACAAATTTGGTTGAGGACTAATGCGTTTGTGAGAATTGCGGGATAACGCAGTAGTGTCCCTCATTGATTCAGTTTACCTACCGGAGATGACCCTAAAATGTATGAAGACATTGACGACAATGGTGGTATGTGAAGATATTCATATTGAAGACTATGACATGAGAAGACATTGAGTGAAGACTATGGAGCGTGAAGACTGTGTCGTTTCGTTGTTTCCTTTTTCTTCTTTGTTGAGTCATAGGAACCACCGTACTGTTAAGTGGGGTCCAAGTGAACAAAGTCAGAATGACTGAAGTGATGCTCAACCCAAATCCTATGTCTTCGAGCAAAGACAATGAGAGCAAATCTTATCTAGAGCTGGATGAGTCATCTTTTCTTGTAGCCCAAGTAAAGTTGTCGTGTGTGTTTGAAATCTGACCGTTGGAACATGTGTCAGTTCCTTAGTGACCCAGGGTCATTTCGGACATATCAGGTCGAGTTGCCTGGTGGCTATAAATAGCCCACCCCCCACACCATAAATTGGTGGCTGCTCAGAGTTAGTACACGGTTTTTGTCGTTTGAGAGCAACCCACCTCGAAGCCTTTGAGAGAGAAATCCTTGCGAGGACAAAGCCCAAACACCCAGAGCCAAAGAGTGTTAGGCATCACTGAAGTTTTTCTGTCTGCGTGACCTGAAGACTTATTACACTTGAGGACTGTGAATCCTCTAGCCGGTTAGGCATCGCGTTCTGAGCATCCAAGAGTCATTGTGGATCGCCGGTGAATGAAGTCTGTGAAGGTTCGGAAGTCTACCTTGAAGACTTACCAGAGTGATTGGGCGAGGACTGTGTGTCCTTAGCTCAAGGGGAATAAGGTGAAGACGCAGATCTTGAGTTGAATCTCAGCCTCCCTAACGAGACGTCAGCTTGTCACGACAAGAATGGGCCGGTCCAACAAATCATGTGTCTTCAACAAGTGACCGGTTCTATCCTCTCCCTCCCTTTACTTAGAGTTTGTCTTCGTGAAGTCATTGCCTATTTGTAGTACCTGTTTGACTTCATTGCTTGACTTCTATCGTTGGTTGGCTTCATACTATCTTCCATCCTGATCCTTACTACTAAGCTGCTATTAGTCTTTGTACTTTCACATTACTGCATACTTGACTATGGTTTGCTTGTTGTAGTTTATCTTCCGCTGCATATCAATTAGGTCATTTCTATTGTTTGTCTTCAAAACTTCCACGTTTTGAAGACTTTCATAAAAAACGCCTATTCACCCCCTCCCCTCTAGTTGATAACTAGCAATTTCATCGTGGTGGAGCGTAAGGAGGCTGGCAAGGAGCATCCGGTTCAACGGCCGGTTTACTACATCAGTGAGGTGCTCATTGAGTCTAAACAAAGGTATCCACATTGGTAGAAACTTGTTTATGGAGTGTTTATGGCAAGCTGGAAGCTGAAGCAGTACTTCCAAAGTCATCCTATAACTGTGGTAAGTTATGCCCCCTTGGGAGACATCATCCAGAATAGGGAGGCCACAGGACGAGTCGCCAAGTGGGCTATTGAGCTTGGGCCTCATGGTTTGAAGTACATGCCACGTACCGCTATTAAGTCTCAAGCCTTGGTGGACTTTATCAATGATTGGACAGAGTTGCAGGCACCTGAGGAGAAGCTAGATAACACATATTGGACTATTCACTATGATGGGTCCAGGCAGTTGGAAGGCTCGGGGGTTGGAGTCATTTTAACTTCCCCCTGAGGTGACAAATTTTGTTATGTGCTCCGGCTTATGTTTCCTTGTACTAACAATGCAGCTGAGTATGAGGTCTTACTCCATGGTCTCAGGATGGCCAAAGAGATGAATTTGAGCCGGGTAAGGTGTTTGGGTGACTCAGATCTCGTGGCTCAACAGGTATCAGGCAAGTGAGACTCCAAGGATCCCTTAATGGTGGCTTACCATCGTGAAGTTGATGCCATGGCTGGGCATTTCAAGGGTTATCAAGTGGAGCACATCGATCGAAGGAAGAATGAGGCGACTGATGCTTTAAGCCGGCTGGGATCTCAGCGTAAGTCGGTGCCGCCTAACACCTTTCTCGACGTTTTGCATAATCCTACATCAAGGTACCTCTGAGAGGAAGAACTAGCGATCTTGGGACCGGAGGCACAGCTGGTGGTAGCTCTTCACGTCATCCCGGATTGGACAGTGCCATATTTGGCCTATATGACCCGGGGAGAGTTGCCTGAGGATGAGTCCTCGGCGAGACAAATCATCAGGCGGTCCAAATCTATGACGATTGTTCATGGCGAGTTACATCACCGCAGTGTCACTGGGGCGTTTCAACATTGTGTGTCGCCTGCGGAGGGTCACGAGATACTTCGTGAGATCGATGAAGGAGATTGTGGTCATCATGCCGGCTCAAAATCTCTTGTGGCCAAGGCTTTTCGTCATGGTTTCTATTGGCTGACGGCTCATGCTAATGCGGAGGATCTAGTCAGCAAATGTGATGGTTGTCAAAAATTCTCACGACGAGCTCATGTGCCGGCTCAAGAGTTGAGGATGATCCCAATTACTTGGCCGTTTGCAGTCTGGGGGCTTGACATGGTTGTACCTTTCAAGAGGTCTAAGGATAAAAAGACACACCTCCTGGTGGCAGTGGACAAGTTTACAAAGTGGGTTGAGGCAGAGCCGGTTAGTAAGTGTGATGTAGCCACGTCGGTTCAGTTCATGAAAAAGGTGATCTTTCGTTTTGGTTTTCCACACAACATCATAACTGATAATGGCACTAATCTCTCCAAGGGTGCCATGGAAGAGTTCTGTCAACGAGAACATATCCGGCTTGATGTTTCGGCTGTTGCTCATCCACAATCCAATGGTCAAGCAGAAAGAGCTAATCAGGAGATCCTGAAGGGTATCAAACCCCGGCTCTTGGTCCCCTTGCAGCGGACTCCGGGTTGTTGGGTGGAGGAGTTACCCTCTGTATTGTGGAGCATCAACACTACGCCTCACAGATCTACAGGGTACACACCTTTCTTCATGGTGTATGGAGCAGAGGCAGTCCTGCCAAGTGACATCCGGCACGATTCACCCCGCGTGGCGGCTTACGTTGAGGCTGATAACGAAAAAGCTCGTCAGGATGCACTTGACTTGTTGGATGAGTGTGACGCCCCGAGACCGACGGTCCAAACACCTTCCTTGTTTTTCGTTGTCGTCATGTGTTTTATTTGTTTGTTGCATTTCATCATGGCATCATCCGCATTGCATCGGCACTCGTTGCCGTCATTGTTTTTAAAACTCGCATCGGTTCGTAGTTTCCGAGTCCCCCCTTGCTTTCGTTGACCGTTCCGAGACCAACCTTGTTCTTCGTTTTTCCCTCTTGCGTAAACCGGAGTCTCTTTGCATAGTGCATCGACCCCTCGCAACCTAGTCCGAAACTTCCCCGAACCCGAACTGCTCAGTCGTCACCGTAGGATTCAGACCATCCCCAAACATCCCTAAAATATCACCGGTTCAGTGTTTGGACTTCCTAACCTATTTATTCTCGACCGTCCGATTAAATCGGAGGGTTCAAACTTAGCTCTCCTAACCCAAACCCTTTGACCGGAGCCGTCCGATGATGATCTAACGGCCAAGATAAGCCCCAAAATCCCTCTCCTAGCCTCAATTTCCTATTTAAGCCACCCCTCCATGCCCATTTGGGACAAACCCTAATCCCTAGGGGATCTGTCCCTTCACCGTCGTCGGACCAGCCCTCTCCTCGTTTTCCTCCACCACCAACCACACGCCACCTCTCGAACCCCACCCAGCCAACCAAACCCGGCCCCGATCCAGCCTCCCACCCATCCATCTGTGGCCGCCAGATGGAGATCTGACGACCACCAGCGCGCCCAAGCCTCCTGCAGCGCTCGATCCAGATCAGATCGAGGCCACCTTCTCGCCTCAGCCTCCTCGATCTAGAACGGGAGAGGAGCTCCCGATCGAGTCCCTCGTCGTCGCCGGCGACCACCTCTAGTAGGACCCCCCCTCGCAGCCCATCTCTTCTCTTCCTCCTACCCGAACTCTCTCTCACAGCATGCTCCCTCTCTCCCCCGTGTCTCTGCAGGAACAGAACAGCGCCGCCCGGCCATGGATGCTGCCATGGACGATGAGCTCCTCAACCCGTGCCTTATGACCTCTCACTCTCGGCGCCCCTTCCTCAAACGTGCTTGCTGATGCCGCCAAGTTTCCCTGCCGCTGCTGCCGTTCCCCTGCCATGGCGCCTCGGCCTCCTCAAGCCTGGTGCCGCCAAGCCAGCACGGCGCCGTCCCCTGCTTCTGGCGTGCGAACACGCGAGGACATCGAGCCCGCGCCAAGTCCCTGCCTCGCTGGAGAGATCTTCGCCGCCATCCCCGCGCCTCCCCCGCCTTGGATCCGACCGCCTCCGCCCGGCCCTCGTCGCCCCGCCAAGTCCCACGCCGCCGTTTCTGCTCTGTCTTGGTCAGTTCGAGCGGGAGGACGAGCATCAGCCCCTGTTCCCCTCGCGCGTTGACCGCAGCTCCCCATAGCGCCGTTGGCCGCATCCCGCGTCAAAGCCCAGCGCGCCAGCCTCCCGGCCTCAAGGCCCGATGTGAGCAGCTCCCCCACGCCCTGGGCCAGATCTCAGATTCGGCCCAGCTCCTGTTTTTTCCTTCTGCGAATTTAGCATTTATCCAGTGATTTACTATTTTACAGAAAAACCCTCATACTTCATACATTTAATAACTCACAAACCGTGCATCGGATTAAAATGGTCTAAACATGTAACATGCTTAGAATTCTGTCTAGTTTCATATTATGCCACTTTCATCCATATTAAAAATGTTTAAAATGTTGTTTGTTTAAATTTGCTTAAATGCCATGCTAAAATGTTTTATTTCATAACTAAATAACCGTGGCTCCGAATTTAATAAACTTTATATGTAAATGGGGTGGAAAATGCATAGATTAACATGGTGGCATTACTATGCATGTTTAACAACATTAAAATATGTTTTAGGGCAGAACAATAGCTAATTCAAAATATGCATATGAGGATTTTCCGGAATTGTTGTTTGGTGTTCCGGCCTCATTTAAACTTGCCTAGATAGGTAGTTTCATTATGCTTCACCCCTTGCCATGTTTAACAACATTTAATATTGATGAGTAGCATAAACGAGAGCGAACTAAATGATTGAATGTGGTGTTTCATCAATATGCAACGAGTTGCATATTGAGCTCCACTTAACTTGTAGTATTGTTTGTGCACTTTGCCATGCCATGCCTCATTAAACTTGACATGCATCATACTTGTTTGTGCATCATGACATGTTTATGCTTGTGTGTTTACCATGTTGTTTGCTTCTTTCCGGTTTGCTTCTCTCGTTAGCTTTGGTTTCATTCCGGAGTTGTGAGGATTCGTTCGACTACGTCCGTTTGTCTTCTTCTTGGACTCGTCCTTCTTCGTTGCGGGATCTCAAGCAAGATGACCATTACTCTCGATATCACTTCTATCTTTGCTTGCTAGTTGCTTCGTTCTATCGCTATGCTGCGCTACCTATCACTTGTTTATCATGCCTCCCAAGTTGCCATGTCAGCCTCTAACCTTTGCACCCTTCCTAGCAAACCGTTGTTTGGCTATGTTACTACTTTTGCTCAGCCCCTATTATAGCGTTGTTAGTTGCAGGTGAAGTTGAAGATTGCTCCATGATGGATAGGATTATGTTTGGGATATCACAATACCCCTTATATAATTAATGCATCTATATACTTGGTAAAGGGTGGAAGGCTTGTCCTTATGCCTGGTGTTTTGTTCCACTCTTGCCGCCCTAGTTTCCGTCATACCGGTGTTATGTTCCTTGATTTTGCGTTCCTTACGCGGTTGGGTGATTTATGGGACCCCCTTGACAGTTCGCTTTGAATAAAACTCCTCCAGCAAGGCCCAACATTGGTTTTAACATTTGCCACCTAAGCCTTTTTCCCTTGGGTTCTGCAGACTCAAGGGTCATCTTTATTCCCCCCCCCCCCCGGGGCCAGTGCTCCTTCGGGTGCTGGTCCAAACCGAGCGATGTCCGGCGCCCCTGGGCAACTAGGGTCTATGCCAACCCGATGTCTAGCTCATCCGGTGTGCCCTGAGAACGAGATACGTGCGACTCCTATCGGGATTTGTCGGCACATCGGGCGGCTTTGCTGGTCTTCTTTTACCATTGTCGAAATGTCTTGTAAACCGGGATTCCGAGACTGATCGGGTCTTCCTGGGAGAAGGAATATCCTTCGTTGACCGTGAGAGCTTGTGATGGGCTAAGTTGGGACACCCCTGCAGGGTATAAACTTTCGAGAGCCGTGCCCGTGGTTATGTGGCAGATGGGAATTTGTTAATATCCGGTTGTAGAGAACTTGACACTTGACTTAACTAAAATGCATCAACCGTGTGTGTAGCCGTGATGGTCTCTTTTCGGCGGAGTCCGGGAAGTGAACACGGTCTTTGTGTTATGATTGTGCGTAAGTGGTTTCAGGATCACTTCTTGATCATTTCTAGCTTCTCGACCGTTCCGTTGCTTCTCTTCTCGCTCTTATTTGCGTATGTTAGCGACCATATTTTCTTAGTGCTTGTTGCAGCTCCACCTCATTACCACTTCCAACCCATAAGCTTAAATAGTCTTGATCTCGCGGGTTTTGAGATTGCTGAGTCCTCGTGACTCACCAGATACTATCACAACAGTTGTAGGTGCTGATGATACCAGTGCATGTGATGCAACCAAGCTCAGATGGGAGCACAATGAAGATATTGGTCGTTGCTATGTTTCGTTTCATGTTGATCAGTAGTGAAGCCCAGTTGGGACGATCGAGGATCTAGCAGTTGGGTTATCTTCTTTTCTTTTGGCTTCGTCCGTAGTCGGACTATGTGTGTACTCTAAATGATGTATGATTTATTTAAGTACTTGTGTGAAGTGGTGATTATAAGCCAACCCTTTATCCCAGTCTTGTTCATTACATGGGATTGTGTGAAGATGACCCTTCTTGCGATAAAACCACAATGCGGTTATGCCTCTAAGTCGTGCTTCGACACGTGGGAGATATAGCCGGATCGTGGGCGTTACAATGATGAGCGAGACTTGGCAATAGCCCGCTCGGCGACTTACCAGCAAGACCCGCGCCGCTATCATAGCCGTCGGGTTAGAAGCAGAACCTTTCAGGAAGGCGACTTAGTGCTCCGGCTCATCCAGGTTCAGTCTGATATGCACAAGCTATCCCCTCCTTGGGAAAGACCCTTTGTGGTCAGCAAGAATCTGAACAACGGGTTATACTACCTCATCGATGTTCGAGAGCTCAAAGACTCACGTAAGTCGGAGGAGGAGACCCGCCGGCCGTGGAATATCGCTCATCTTCGGCCTTACTATACTTGAGCCACCGGCTCTCAAGATGTATATATTCTGATGATGTATATATTATATAAAGCAATAAAGCAGGACCTCTGTCCTTTTCACCCTCAAAAATTTATATGTCTTCTTTATCAGGTGGTGGAAACAACCAACAGGGAGCGAATCATATCTAAATCCGGCTTTCCCTTTGGTCCGGCTTATGATCATATCTGAATCTAGCCATGATCATTTGGGGGCTTCGTGTTCAAACATAGGTGAAAGTGCAACTATCCCTAGGTGGTTTTGGTAATTCATAACAACATATAGCTCATTGAGCTAATGCTATTCCAAGACAAATATTTCAGGAAAGCTCAATGAATGGCATGGCATGGATGATGAAAGTGGAGCCCTCAAAAATACTAAGGACAAAGGATTGGCTCAAGCTCAAAAGCTCAAGACTCTTCATTTTACATTTTAGTGATCCAAGATCACATTGAGTCTATAGGAAAAGCCAATACTATCAAGGAGGGATGAGGTGTTGCTTAATGAGCCTCTTGCTTCAAGTGCTTAGTGATATGCTCCAAAAACCCTCAACTACTTTCTCACATCCACATATGACCTAAACCCAAAGTCAAAATCGGTCCCACCGATTCCTTCTATCCGGCGCCACCAAGTTCATATGTCATAGCCACTGCCACAAACCCTAGGCAAATCGGTCCTACCGATAGGGATCTCGGTCTCACCGAGATGGATTGTAATCTCTCTGTTTCCCTTCGTAACGTTTTGGTCTAACCGAAGTGAGCGATCGGTCCCACCGAGATTGCAATGTAAACTCCCTGTTTCCTTTTCGTAACATTTCGGTCTCACCAAAAAGAGCGAATCGGTCCCACCGAGTTTACCTGACCAACTCTCTGGAAAGCTTATTACCAAAATCGGTCTCACAGAGTTTGTGTAATCGGTCTCACCGAGATTACATTATGCCCTAACCCTAACCATATCGGTCCGACCGAGTTTGTTGATTCGGTCCCACCGAGTTTGGTAAATTGTGTGTAACGGTTAGATTTTGTGTGGAGGCTATATATACCCCTCCACCTCCTCTTCATTCTTGGAGAGATCCATCAGAACAAACCTACACTTCCAACTTACCATTTCTGAGAGAGAACTACCTACTCATGTGTTGAGGCCAAGATATTCCATTCCTACCATATGAATCTTGATCTCTAGCCTTCCCCAAGTTGCTTTCCACTCAAATCTTCTTTCCACCAGATCCAAATCCTATGAGAGAGAGTTGAGTGTTGGGGAGACTATCATTTGAAGCACAAGAGCAAGGAGTTCATCATCAACGCACCATTTGTTACTTCTTGGAGAGTGGTGTCTCCTAGATTGGCTAGGTGTCACTTGGGAGCCTCGAGACAAGATTGTGGAGTTGAACCAAGGAGTTTGTAAGGGCAAGGAGATCGCCTACTTCGTGAAGATCTACCGCTAGTGAGGCAAGTCCTTCGTGGGCGACGGCCATGGTGGGTTAGACAAGGTTGCTTCTTTGTGGACCCTTCGTGGGTGGAGCCCTCCGTGGACTCGCGCAACCATTACCCTTCGTGGGTTGAAGTCTCCATCAACGTGGATGTACGATAGCACCACCTATCAGAACCACACCAAAAACATCCGTGTCTCCAATTGCGTTTGAATCCTCCAAACCCTTCCCTTTACATTCTTGCAAGTTGCATGCTTTAATTTCCGCTGCTCATATACTCTTTGCATGCTTGCTTGAATTGTGTGATGATTGCTTGACTTGTCCAAAGATAGCTAAAATCTGCCAAACTCTAAAATTGCGAAAAGGTTAAGTTTTTAATTGGTCAAGTAGTCTAATCACCCCCCCCCTCTAGACATACTTCAAGGTCCTACAAGTGGTATCAGAGCTTTGGTCTCCATTTGCTTTGATTTCCATAGCTTTTGGTGGTCATAACCTTGGTTTCACAACCTAGAAGAGTATGTCGTCTAGCGAGGGAAATTATCACCGTAGAGGTCCTTACTTTGATGGTACTAATTTTGCTAGTTGGAAGCATAAGATGAAAATGCATATTCTCAGACATAACCCCGCCGTTTGGGCTATTGTGTGTATTGGATTGCAAGGTGAATTCTTTGATGGGAGAGAGCCGAACTGTGAAGCTAGCGCGGAAGAATTGAAGATGCTGCAATACAACACTCAAGCTTGTGATATCCTCTTCAATGGCTTGTGCCCCGAGGAATTCAAAAAAATCAGCCGTCTTGAAAATGCAAAGGAAATTTGGGATACTTTGATTGATATGCATGAAGGTACCGACTCCGTCAAGGAATCCAAGTTGGATGTGCTCCAAAGTCAGCTTGACAAGTTCAAAATGAAGGATGGTGAAGGTGTCGCTGAAATGTACTCTAGGCTTGCTCTTATCACAAATGAGATTGCCGACTTAGGGAGTGAAGAGATGACCGACAGATTCATCATCAAGAAGATCCTAAGAGCATTGGATGGAAAGTATCATACCGTGTGCACATTGATCCAAATGATGCCAAATTACAAAGATCTCAAGCCAACGGAAGTCATTGGAAGAATTGTTGCTCATGAGATGTCACTCAAGGTTAAGGAGAAACTTCACAACAAGTCAAGTGGTGCTTACAAAGCCTCATGTGAAGCCCCCACATCATCAAGTGAGAAACAAACCTTCAATGAAGAATTGAGCTTAATGGTGAAGAACTTCAACAAATTCTACAAGAGTAGAAGCAAAGAAAGAAGCTCTAAGTCAAGGTCCTACAATGACAAAAGATCTTCTAGTCGAGAGCGCAATTGATACAATTGTGGGAGACCCGGACACTATTCCAATGAGTGTACAGCACCCTACAAAAGAAGAGAAGACTCTCCAAAAAGAAGAAGCAAAAGAGAAGAATCACCACCAAGAGAGAGGAGGAGTAGAGATGATCATTATGAACGAAGACCCTCACGGAGAAGCAAGGATTCGGAAAGGAAGGACAAGTCATCAAGGAGCTACACAAAACGAAGGCATCAAGCTCATGTTGGTGAATGGGTATCCGGCTCCGACTCCGACAATCACTCCGAGAGAAGCTATCACCCCGACTCCGAATATACTCAAGATGAAGGTGTTGCCGGTCTAGCACTTGTGTCAACCAACTCCTACGACATATTTGACTCACCAAATGAAGGAATTGGAAGATGCTTCATGGCCAAAGGTCCAAAGGTAACACACCCAGTATGTTGATTTCAATAGTGATGAAGATGACTTGCTAGGTGATGATGATTTACTTGTTGACAACTCTAGTGATGAATACTATGATGAAACGTCAATTAATCATGCTAATCAAGATAAAATGAATGACAATGATAAGGAGAAGATTGAGCTTCTAACTAAAGAACTAAACACTCTTAAGTTGGCTCATGAAACTATCTTCGAAGATCATCGAGAACTTTTAAGGGCTCATGAGAAGTTACGCTTTGAAAAGCTCAATCTTGAGCAAGAGCATGAGTTCTTAAAGGCAATCAATGATGATCTCTGTAAGAAAAGTTCTTACATTGCCAAGCGTTTACTCTTATCTACTTACATGCCTCAAGTCAAGTCTAGTAACAAGTACAAGAAAGATCCTTCCTCTAGTAGTAACAATAATAATGCCAAATCCAATATTGTTGCTTCTAGTAGTTCTCTTGATTCCATTAATGATTCTCTTAGCCAAGTTACACTTGAGCAAGAAAATAGCTTATTTAAGGGAATTAAAGAGAAAGGTGTATACAAGAGCCTTGCCGGGAGTAAGCAATTCGAGGAAATTGTACGCAAGCAAGGAAGGCACCGGAAGAATCAAGGTGTTGGTTTTGAACGAAAGTTCAATGCCAATGGAGTTGAGTGGGAAGAAGATCAATACCCCAAGACGAAGTTTGTTCCTCAACAAGAGAATAATGATCCTACTTCCTTCAAGGGAACACAAGCACAAGATGATCTTCCACCACAAGACCACAAGAACAAAGGCAAGGACAAGCTTCAAGAGGAGATTGATGCATTTGAAGAAGCACCTAAGGCCTTGGTCAAATGGGTTCCCAAGACTATGTCAAGTTCTACTTCATCAAGTACAACTACAACTCCAAGGATTCCCATCAAGATGATGTGGATCCCGAAGAAGAAGAACTAGAGAGTTCTTGAGGGTGACTCCGCCAACATTCTTCACTCATATCATTATGGCAAGGACAAGTGCAATCAACTTCCACATCTTGCACTATTTCAAGGAGTCACAAACCCTCATGTTGGTAAGGCAAGGGACAAGGTACCAAATGATTTCATGGACACCATCTTGTGTGTGCATCACTCTACGTCTATGGATATTATTGTTTGTTCCTTGTGGGACTAACCCATGTAGGTATTGAAAGTGCAACTCACTCCAAAGGATTGCTCCAAATGATCTACATCAACATTGAGCATCCACATCTTCAACATCTACATGAAGTCATCATCGACAAAACCCAAGGTTAGTTCATCCCTCTAAGGGGGGATCTCACATCTAGGGGGAGCTTAACTCTAAGAATTGAGTCAAAGCAACTCTAATGATGTGAACACATCAATGCATTATGTAAAAGTGGTAACCCCACTTGAGCTTAAACGATGAGTATGACCTATGATCAAATGTTCTCATTTGACTCCTAAGTCAATATACTCATATATAGATGACCTAGTCATCGCCAATTGTTTGATAGATGCTAGAATTGGTTGTGCATGCTTTGCCACATATTTCATTTGCCATTTTATTGTGTGAGCATGTTGGTTGCATATTTTACTCATTCGAGGACATCCACTTGTTGCTTTGATTGTTTGGCTTCTTTGGCCAAGTGGATGGACGAGAATGCCTAAGAACCTTCTCTAGCTATCTATGCTTTTCTCTTCTCAAACTCTATTCATGCTACAGCACAAAATTTGATCAAGTCAGATTTGAACCACTCTGTGTGAGGAGCACTTTCGAGTCCCGATTAAATCATAGACTTAAACTTCCAAAACTTCTTTGTGATTCTCGGTCGACCGATTCCTCCATTTCGGTCCTACCGAGATCACTAAGTCGATCTAGGTTTTCCATCTCAGTGCAACCGATTTGAACTTTTTGATCACACCAAGTTGCTGTAACTGTATACAGTTATGCATCTCGGTGCCACCGAGTTGTTCCACTCGGTCACACTGACAGTGTCGGGCTATATATACGCACGGGCAAAAATTTGAAATTTTCTCCAAACCCTTCGCCACAGCATAGCTCGCTCTGCCTACTAGGTCTCCGGATCGTATCCTCGTGCGCCACCGCCTCCATCGCTGGTCTCCGCCACAGCGGAATTCACCCCGTCGTTGCCGCCGTAGCGAGTTCATCGCCAAGCTAGGGTATGGACTCGATCACAGTGTTATCCCCGTCCGATTCCTAGCACATTGTGTTCATTATGATTCTTGCCACGATTAAAACACTCCTATCTAGTCAATACAATCCTTAGAATAGATGCGATTTGAAAATTTAGGGTTAGGTTTCCGCCGAAACCATCTCAGACCCACCGTGTTGAAAAACTAGGTCCCACCGATTTGGATAACGCCATTGCACTAGTAACTCTCGGTCTGACCGAGAATTGCTAATCGGTGTGACCGATTTTAGAACTTTGTGAAACCCTAGCAGTCTCGGTGCCACCAAACTGTGACTCAGTCTGACCGAGTTCACTAGTTTAGGTTCCAAAACTGCTTCGGTATCACCGAGTTTGAAAATCAGTTGATCCGAAATGCTTTCAGTGGAAAACTAAAACTAAGTTTTTGAATCATTTTTTTGCAAATATCTCTACATTTTGTGATGCTCATCCATTCTATCTCATCTATAACTATTCACAGGGTCAGCAGTCAGAGTTTGCAGCATGTCAGACCAAAGTGATAGTCAGAACAAGTCAGAAGAGCACAATCACATGAGTGAGGGCACTAGTCCCTCTAGCACTTCAGATGATGGCAGCAGGAGCACCCCAAGAAATTTGCCTAAAGCTGCCACCTAGACAAGGAAGAAGAGAACCTCAGAATCTGAGGATGAGGATTATATGGCAGAAGAAGATGAGGCTACTTCCAAGAAGGTAGTGCTCAAAAAGGAGTATGCCTCGACAAAGAACACAAAGCACGGACTCAATAGGAAGGTCCACGCCAAGAGGACACCTATCTTTGAAGGTCGGAGGATCAACTCAAGTACCGAAAAGCCTGATCCCAAAGAGGCACTGCAAGAAGAATTACCACTTCCAAACCCAAGAAGGTTCCCACTGGAGAAACCATGAAGTTTACCATTGAGTTAGAAGATGAAGCTGCTGGTCAAGATAAGAAGAAGAAGAGAGCCAGAACCACTACTGCCCAGGTTCTTGGCAACTATGAGGAGAGACTCTGAGGAGGAGGAAGAAGAGGTTGCTGCACCAGCACCCAAGGCACAAAAGCTGATGGGTGATGCTATAAAGTCAGGGGCTGCAACATCAAAGCCCAAGGAAGCACCCAAAGCTGCCCCCAAGCCCAAGATTGCACCAAATAGGAATACCGGAGTATTCCACTGCTTTGAGAAGAACAAGGCCCCAGTGCGAGAGTTGTTGATGAGGAAGATGATGAAGGACAAGTCCTGAGGAAGCTAAAGCCCAAGATTCTAGACCACAATGATGTTCATCCTGTGGCTGAGAACATGAAGTTAAGAAAGGATGCAGGACTCAGACTGTGGAGGCTTTCAGATCCATATGCTACCAGGAGAAGGACTGTTGATGATTATAGGTTCCATACTAAGGAACAGCAGGATTTCTATGAGACAGTGTTGTTGGATAAGAAACCTATAGTGTGTGATATGAGGTGGGTCGACTGGACCTACATGAAGGAGAATGAAGAACACTATCCTGGAGTGCAAGACAGTTTCATTGCTATAAAGGAGGGATGAGGTGTTGCTTAATGAGCCTCTTGCTTCAAGTGCTTAGTGATATGCTCCAAAAACCCTCAACTACTTTCTCACATCCACATATGACCTAAACCCAAAGTCAAAATCGGTCCCACCGATTCCTTCTATCCGGCGCCGCCGAGTTCATATGTCATAGCCACTGCCAGGTAAGCCGGAGGAGAGCTCAGTCTGACGCTTCCTGGTTACATCAGGTAAGCCGGAGGAGAGCTCTACATCCTTGCTGGTCCGGGTCTGCCTCCGGCTTTCAAATTGCTGTTGCTTCAAAAGAAATTGAGGATCTTGGTAAGCCAAAGGATGTGAAAATCTTACTATCCGGGTTACTCTTCGAATTTTCTGACGCGGCAGGGGCTCGGTGTCGGAGGAGATTATAGTTACCTCTTCCTCGTGTCTTCCTGGAAAGATTTAATGTCATTAAGGTAATGATGAAGAGTCAAGGGAGTTAGAAATTACCTCTTCTTCATCATCATCAGTATCGTCAAGTTTAAACATATCCGAAGCGCTTGGCTTCCTCTTCTTCAAAGTTCCAGTCTTGGCGGCTTTCCTTTCGGCTCTTTTCGCCTCTCTGGCTTGTTTGGCCGCCTCATGATCATACTTGACCTTCCAGAAGTTGTCATCAGCCTGTAAAATATGATAAGGGGTTATGAGTAAAAGCAAGGTGTAATATAGTAAAGAGTATTCATTGAGGTTGATGACTCACTGCGGGGCCGGGTTCTTCTTGCAGAAGGGAAGTAAGCCGAAGGCGTTACTAGTCAACGTGCCCTCTTTCAACAACGACTGGGTCGTAGCATCCACCACATCATCTGGTAAGTCGTCGGGATTATGACGCAGTGGGTCATCCTTCTCGCCAGTGTAAGAGCACATTAAGCCGGGACGGCGGCTTAACGGGATCACCCGCCAGGAGATCCAGACTCGCACCAAGTCAATACCACTCAAGCCATTGCCTAAGAGGGCTTTGATCTTCTTGATGGTAGGGGCAAGTGATAGACGTTCAACAGCGGTTAGCTTATCTGGTAGCGGGTGATTTGATTCAAGGCGCAGAGCGCGGAAGCCGGGCAGAGGGTTCTCATCAGCGGGAGAAGTGTCCTGGCAATAAAACCACGTCTGGTTCCAGTCCTTTGGGTGGTTGGGCAGTTCGGCATAAGGAAAGAGGCAGTCTCTCCGCCGCTGAATTGAGATGCCACCGAGTTCTAAACTAGGCCCGTTGGCATGTTCATTCTGCCGGTTTAAATAGAATAACTCTCTGAACAAAAGTAGATTGGGCTCTTCTCCCAGGTACACTTCGCAGAAAACTTGGAAGTTGCAAATATTTGACATGGAATTGGGTCCAATGTCTTGAGGTCTGAGGTCGAAGAAATGCAAAACATCCCTAAAGAATTTTGAACCGGGTGGAGCAAATCCCCAGTTCATGTGATCAGTAAACACGATCACCTCCCCCTCCTTGGGTTGAGGCCTCTCCTCTGACGGGTTAGGAGCACGATAAGACATGACCTCCTTCTTGGGCAGATGGCCGGATTTCACAAAGTCAGACAAAGTGCTTTCTGTAACGACAGACTTGACCCAGTTACAGGTCATCGGAGGTTTGGAAGCCTTGGGTGCCATTAGGCAAATTGAAACCTATGACAAAGAAAAGTTTCCGGCTCAACTTATAACCCGGAGGAGGACATCGTGAAATTATTCGAAACGGCGGCTTAAGAAGGGGCCTAATGACATATAGGTAACTACGCAATGATATTTAAGCCGCTACAGGTATCATGGGCAGTTAAGTTTTCTTAAAGTCGCCGGAAGCAAGCAAGACCGACAATGTCATAAACCGGCTACATAGATTACCATGGTTAAACAAATTCAACAGAGGCAGTTTTTTGGTTAAGTGTGGAACAAACAAGTTTCACAAGTTTCAGCTGTTATTTTGGATCAAACATTTGCTCTGAAAAGAAAAATTTCTAGATCTAAAACCAGTACAGAGAAGTTCATACACTCGAAGGAGGCCTTTAAACAAGGAAAATGAGATCTGGTTCTATTCGAGATGAATGCGGAACAGCTACCGCAGTAGTTCTAGCTATCTAAAGATCAAAAAGGAGCACGGGAAAGGAAAAATATCAAGGGTTTGCAACGGACGGCGATGAACACCGACGAACTTGGGAGGCCACAGTACAGATCTAAACGCAGGAAAGGAAAAGGGCTTACGAATGCAGAGCTGCTGCAGGGTTCCGTCGCGTTTCTCTGGATAAGTCAGGTTGATGCAGCGGCCTGAGTTGGAGAAGACGAGGAGCTCGACGGTGGCGGCGGCGGCGGAGCTCGAGTAACAGGGAGGCAGGGAGAAGAGGAAGGCAACTGAGGGAGAAAAAGAAGAGGACCTAGGTCTGGCCTATTTATAGGGAAGGGCCGACTAGGACGGTGCGAGTAACGAGGAGATTGAATATTATTATCCAGCGACCCCGACGCCTCGGGTTTCGGGACAATCAGTAAAGGCAAAGATCCGTTGAAGATATAGCAGAATAAAATAAGGATTTATTTGGAGATGACGTCACGACGGGTTAACGTGGATCCAGAAGATGACATCATGGCGGGTTAAACCCTTTTTGTACAGACAGAAGACCGAAGGCTTATTTCTTAAGGTATTTTAAGATTGACATGAACCGGTTCAAATCAACCTGGGGCCTAATGTTGGGGATATAACTATTTGTGTAAGCCGCCTAGGAGGGGCCGGGTTACGCAAAGAAGACTCATCAGAAAGAAGCCCAAGACCAAGCATGAAGATGGCGGTTCAATAAAGGGTCTAAGGCCCACAGGCGGCTTAAGGCCCGTAGTGGTAAACCACCATGATGACATGACTTGTAACATAAGGTAGAATTAACTAGTCACCGAGCCGGACACTGTCTATGAGCCGGCCAGGATTCTGTAGGCTGCAGGGCGTCCACTCGTGTATATAAGGGGGCGACCCGCTGGCGGCTTAGGGGAAGAAAACAACTCATTGAGAACCGGGCATAGCGTATCTCGCTCCCTGGTCATCAAAACATCAAGCAATACTAACCCAACTAGACATAGGCCTTACCTTCATCGTAAGGGGCCGAACTAGTATAAACCTCTCATGTCCCTTGTCCTGATTAACCCCTTCAAGCGTCCTAGTTGCGATGGCTCCACAACTAAGTCCTTTCACTAGGACATCTGACGTGACAATTCCACGACACGTTTCTTTTTTCATATGTGCCTTTTCTTCACCATTATATGCATCGATATGACTTAAGATGTGGCCAAGCTGGGTTACCTGGCTCTTGTGTTTATGCCCTACATTCCCATTAATTCGGCTAGGGCATAAGGGGAGCACCTCTGCGATTGTTACTGTCGGTTCAGTCGGATGTGTACCTCAGACTGGGTGAAGCCGAAAGCTAGCTTCCTTAAGAGAATATTTGGTCGGTGAACAAAAGATGTATTCGTTTATTACAACGTAAATCCCCAGAAGTCGTGTATCCCGCACCATCATTCGCAGTCCGGACATGTGCATTGTTGCATGCGTACCCAGGGAAAGGAACCCCTAATGGAACTATTCTCCCTGGAAGATGTTTCTTACTATCCATGTAATATAACATAACTAGTTGGGTACTTCTCTGTTCAAGCACTTATGACCCCTATGCCTGGTTTCCACGCATACCCCGGTTTTGTATAATTGAGTGGGTATTCGGACACACCCCGGACTGTAGGATCCGGGGGCTGAAGCGAAAAGGTCCGCCATGACAAATGATTTTAATCCGGCTAGGGACTAATTATGTCCATTGAATTACACAGTTAGTTGGACTGACTATATTACTCCTCTATACCATCCAACAGGCTATCTAGCTTACAATCCTGCTGAGAATACATGGCGGCTAACGCTACCTGGTCATATACCAGACTAACGGGAATTTCTTGCCCATCGGGCCCCGCCGATCCTACTTCGGCCATATGGTTCGGGTCCAGCTTGGTGTAGTGCGTCTTCACCATAGCCCAGGCTTCTCTTTCACCTTGCCGGCAAGCTGACATCTTCCACAATTTGAAGCGCCATCGTGCTCCTTGAAGCATATCCACAAGCTTCCCCATGCCATTCGGCAGTAAGCTTGATGGCCACAAGGCCTGAGCAACACCCTGCATCACTTGCCGAGCTTGCTCGTGCAGTTGCGAGAGGTCTTGCAGTAAATCACTTGCAGATGAGGGCATCTCCTACTCAGGGTGACCCGTTAACATTCCTGCAAACAAAATTCTTTCAATATACTTCCTCGCCGAACTATCATACAGTTCGTCTAGGCACTCACCATAAATGTCGCGTCGAAGCCTTTTGTTCTCCTTCACGGAGTCCGCCAGCTGGGCGCGGACGTCTTTCTACGTACAGCCGGACATTGGCATCTTGAAGATTGTTCTTCTCCTGCCTAACTTGCGTAAGAATGTGCTCGTCAGCCTTTAGCTACCTTTTGAGATGCGAGTCGTCATCTCTTACGCCCTCCGGATTCACCCCGGGATTGTCTGGAAAATTCTCTGTTAGACTGGTTGTACCAACCATTTACTAACTGGTGCATCTTCGTACAATTGAGATAAATGTTATCAGATGAGGCCTTCTGGATTCCTCTAACTTGGCAACTGTGTCCCTCAGCTGGGCCTTGCATTCCTCCAGCTCCCAAGCCAATTGTTCATTCTTATCTACAAGGACCTGTGCATAAATTGATCCTTAAAACAGTTGTTCCAACCATTTCAAGTCTCAGGGGCTACTGCTATACATGCTTATCAAAATTTCTTACTCATATATCTTTGGTATACTGGTCCGTCGCTCGGGCAAGCCCGCCTTGAGCAGCTCGGATGTATGCGTCCCCTGAATTGAAGGCATTAAATGCCTCTTCGGAAAAGATGTTGTTCCGAAGCACGGCCCGTCGGCGCCGGTCATTCATGGTGGTCTCTACTTCGGAGTTCGTGGCCGAGAGCATATTCGCGTCCTCTGTCAGAGAACTATGCAGCATCGGCCCCGTGTCCGCCTCCGCTCTCGAAGCCGGTTCTGGAATCCGGCTGGTGGAGGCGTGATTGGCGGGATCCCCGGATATAGTCTGGCTACTCCTCTTTCTGCCAGGACACAAAGGGCGTTGTTATACTTCAAATACCATAATCGCAGGACAGGTTTTTGCCTTACCTCTGCAGCGGCATGTCGACCCTTACTGCCTTCCTCTTGAGTCTGCCCGATCCGGACGCCCGTGGTCGATGAGCCCCTAGGGGCTCGGCCCCGCGCTCCGACCGTTGTCTCTGCAAAAAAGCATGACACTTCAAGGGTAAGGCATGACATCTGAAAGGAGTCCTCTTCAGAGGATACGATTTTTCAGTTTGGCTTACACGCGATGCAGGTAGCAGTCCGGGATAGTCGGCAATAATGGCCACTGAGGCGCCATCACAGCTTGCTTGATAAAATATCCCGTTGACAAGCTCCATGGTTATATCCGGATCTTCTTCGAGTCCTGGATCTAGGGCCCTTCCGGGGTCCTCTGGCTGCGGGGAGGCGCTGGAGATTCCTTCTACAGCCCTCCTCAGTTCCTGCTTGGAAATATCGAAGCAGATAATCTTAGCGAAGAACGCCGCGATAAGTGAAGCAGGGAAAGGAATAACGACTTACCTAGTTCGGGGGGCTGCACATGGAGAATCCATCTTGCGGTTTAATGTGAAGGAATTCTTCCTCTTATCCTTTGTATAAATCGGACAATATCCTTGCCAGAGCAGTGGCGGAGTCCGGACCCTTATGTCCACAATGGGTGGCATCATCTTCCCCGTTGAAGTGCCACATGGGCTTCCCCTGATATTGAAGCGGTTGCACCCCCTGTATTATGCATATTGCCATAACCTCGACTATCGTCAGTCCGGACTTGGCCAATAACTTTATCCTGCTCGTCAGGAAGTGTATTTCCCTGGTATCCTCCTCTTGGGGGCCTCGGGGGCGCCAGCTTAGACGTGCCCTCGGTGGGGCGTCACTGAACTTGGGGAGACCTGTCCGGACTGGATCCGGAAGGGGAACGTCATCAATGTAAAACCACTCTGAAGTCCAGTTTTCTGGTGCCTTCTTGGGAGTGCGGATAGGTATCCGGTCTCGGCAATCGCCATACTTGGCCTCGCCCACTTGACATAGGGATTCTCCACAGTTACGGGGACAAGGCGGAAGAGCTTCTTCCATAACTCAAGTGAGGCTCGCAGCCTAAAATAGCTCAAGAAGGGCAACGTGCCTGCTATGTGTAGTACGGAGGCAGGGGTAAGGTTGTGCAACTAGAGACCGTAGAACTCCAGGAGCCCGCGAAGGAATGGGTGGATGGGAAACCCGACGCCCCTTAGCAGATGCGGGATGAGGCATATTCGCTCCTCTGGAGATGGATTAGGAGATCCCTCCGCTTGTTCCCCTCCGTTATAAATGGCTATTCTGGCTCGAACGGGGACCATGAACGCCGGTGGGAGGAACCCTTGGGTTTGTAACTCTATCAAAAGGCTATGAGGAACTGAACACTCTTCCCAATCCCCCGGCTTGGAGCGAGGAGAGCGAGCAGAAGAGCTGCGACGACCGGCCATGTTGGAATGGTTTTTCTGGAGAGCTCTGTTGGATGCTTCCTCGAGGGGGGAGAGTGAGGTTTGGATCTAAGAATCCCCGTCTCTTCAAATAGACGGTCAGCCCGAAGGATTGAGGGTGGCAAATGCAAAAATGCCTCGGCTCCTTGCATTCGCTCGACACGTGGAGATGGTCATTATTGAGGCACTGAAGCCGAGGAGTACAACATTGATGGGAAGCCGGACACTATTCATCATAGCAGGTACATTGGAGTATTCGGAGAAGGAACCCGCCTTGCAACGCCGAAGATAAGACTGTGCGCCAGACTCATCGGCATTGAAGCCTGGTTCAGGGGCAACTGAGGGAGTCCTGGATAAGGGGGTATCCGGACAGCCGGACTATATACATCATCCGGACTATTCAAGCATGAAGATACAAGACTCAAGACTCCGTTCCGTGTCCGGATGGGACTCTCCTTTGCGTGGAAGACAAGCTTGGCGATCCGAATATTGTGTTTCCTTCCTTGTAACCGACTCCATGTAAACCCTAGCCCTCTCTGGTGTCTATATAAACCGGAGAGGTTGGTCCTTAGAAGGCCAATCACAATTACAATCATAATAATCATAGGCTAGCTCCTAGGGTTTAGCCTCTACGATCTCGTGGTAGATCTACGCTTGTACTACTCATATTGTCAATATTAATCAAGCAGGAAGTAGGGTTTTACCTCCATCGAGAGGGCCCGAACCTGGGTAAACATTGTGTCCCTTGCTTCCTGTTACCATCAGCCTAAGACGCACAGATCGGGACCCCCTACCCGAGATCCACCGGTTTTGACACCGACACCCACCATTACCTTCGTCAAAACAACCACCATACCTACCTATTATGGCATTTCCATAGCCACTCCGAG
This sequence comes from Aegilops speltoides, assembly GCA_021437245.1. Lineage (NCBI taxonomy): Eukaryota > Viridiplantae > Streptophyta > Magnoliopsida > Poales > Poaceae > Aegilops > Aegilops speltoides. The sequence goes on from CM038144.1 coordinate 343,408,093, forward strand.
ATATATTGCCATGCAACTTTCCACCGTTCCGTTTATTATGACACGCTCCATCATTGTCATATTGCCTTGCATGATCATGTAGTTGACATCGTATTTGTGGCAAAGCCACCGTTCATAATTTTTCATACATGTCACTCTTGAATCATTGCACATCCCGGTTCACCGTCGGAGGCATTCACATAGAGTCATATTTTGTTCTAAGTATTGAGTTGTAGTTCTTGAGTTGTAAGTAAATAAAAGTGTGATGACTTCATTATTAGAGCATTGTCCCAGTGAGGAAATGATGATGGACACTATGATTCCCCCACAAGTCGGGATGAGACTCCGGACGAAAAATAAAAAAAAAGAGGCCATAAAAAAGAGAAAAGGCCCAAATAAAAAAATAAAAAATGAGAGAAAAAGAGAGAAGGGGCAATGCTACTATCCTTTTACCACACTTGTGCTTCAAAGTACCACCATGATCTTCATGGTGGAGAGTCTCCTATGTTGTCACTTTCATATACTGGTGGGAATTTTCGGTATAGAACTTGGCTTGTATATTCCAATGATGGGCTTCCTCAAAAGTGCCCTAGGTCTTAATGAGCAAGCAAGTTGGATGCACACCCACTTAGTTTCTTTTTGTTGAGCTTTCATACACTTATAGCTCTAGTGCATCCATTGCATGGCAATCCCTACTCACTCACATTGATACCTATTAATGGGCGTCACCATAGCCCGTTGATACGCCTAGTTGATGTGAGACTATCTTCTCCTTTTTGTATTCTCCACAACCACCATTCTGTTGCACTTATAGTGCTATGTCCATGGCTCACACTCATGTATTGTGTGAAGATTCAAAAAGTTTGAGAACATCAAAAGTACGAAAAAATTGGTTGGCTTGTCACCGGGGTTGTGCATGATTAAATACTTTGTGTGATGAAGATAGAGCATAACCAGACTATATGATTTTGTAGGGATAGCTTTCTTTGGCCATGTTATTTTGAGAAGACATGATTGCTTTGTTAGTATGCTTGAAGTATTATTATTTTTATGTCAATATTAAACTTTTGTCTTGAATCTTTCGGATCTGAACATTCATGCCACAATAAAGAAAATTACATTGATAATTATGTTAGGTAGCATTCCACATCAAAAAATCTGTTTTTATCATTTACCTACTCGAGGACGAGCAGGAATTAAGCTTGGGGATGATTGATACGTCTCCAACATATCTATAATTTTTAATTGTTTCATGCTATTATATTATCTGTTTTGGATGTTTAATGGGATTTAATATGCTCTTTTATATTATTTTTGGGACTAACCTATTAACCGGAAGCCCAGTGCCAGTTTCTACTTTTTCTTTTTGCCTATTTTAGAGTTTTGCAGAAAAGGAATACCAAACGGAGTCCAAACGGAATGAAACCTTCGCGATGATCTTTCTTGGACCGAAAGCAATCCATAAGACTTGGAGTTGAAGTCTGGAACGCCACGGGGAGGCCACGAGGCAGGAGGGCGTGCCTAGGTTGTAGGCGTGCCCCCACCCTCGTGGGCCCCTCTTAGCTCCACCGACGTACGTCTTTCGCCTATATATACTCTTATACCCTAGAAACATTAGGGGGTGCCACGAAACCACTTTTCCACCGCTGCAACCTTCTGTACCCGTGAGATCCCATCTTGGGGCCTTTTCCGGCGATCTGCCAGAGGGGGAATCGATCATGGAGGGCTTCTACATCAACACCATTGCCTCTCCGATGAAGTGTGAGTAGTTTACCACAGACCTTTGACTCCATAGTTATTAGCTAAATGACTTGTTCTCTCTCTTTGATTCTCAATGCAAAGTTCTCCTCGATGTTCTTGGAGATCTATTCGATGTAATATTCTTTTGTGGTGTGTTTGCCGAGATCCGATGAATTGTGGATTTATGAACAAGATTATCTATGAATATTATTTGGTTCTTCTCTGAATTCTTATATGCATGATTTGATATCTTTGCAAGTCTCTTCGAATTATCGGTTTAGTTTGGCCTACTAGATTGATCTTTCTTGCAATGGGAGAAGTGCTTAGCTTTGGGTTCAATCTTGCGGTGTCCTTTCCCAGTGACAGTAGCGGCAGCAAGGAATCTATTGTATTGTTGCCATCGAGGATAAAAAGATGGGGTTTATATCATATTGCTTGAGTTTATCCCTCTACATCATGACATCTTGCTTAATGTGTTACTCCGTTCTTATGAACTTAATACTCTAGATGCATGCTGGATAGCGGTCGATGTGTGGAGTAATAATAGTAGATGCAAAATCGTTTTGGTCTACTTGACACGGACGTGATGCCTATATTCATGATCATTGCCTTAGATATCTTCATAATTATGCGATCTTCTATCAATTGCTCGGCAGTAATTTGTTCACCCACCGTAATACATGCTATCTAGAGAGAAGCCACTAGTGAAACCTATGGCCCCCGGGTCTCTTTCCTATTATATTACATCTCTTTTCCATTATATCGCATCTTGTTTACTATTTTGCAATCTTTACTTTCCAATCTATACAACAAAAATACAAAAAATATTTACTTTACTATCTTTATTAGATCTCACTTTAGCGAGTGACCGTGAAGGGATTAACAACGCCTTTATCGTGTTGGTTGCAAGGTTCTTGATTGTTTGTGCAGGTACTAGGTGACTTGTGCGTCGTCTCCTACTGGACTGATACCATGGTTCTCAAAACTGAGGGAAATACTTACACTACTTTGTTTCATCACCCTTTCCTCTTCAAGGGAAAAACCAACGCATGCTCAAGAGGTAGCAAGAAGGATTTTTGGCGCCGTTGTCGGGGATATCTATGCCAAGTCAAGTCATACCAAATACCCATCATAAACTCTTCTCCCTCACATTACATTTTTTCCATTCGCCTCTCGTTCTCCTCTCCCCCACTTCTAAAATGATTTTCGAAAACCTTCGCCCTTTTCTTCGCCCTTCTTCCATTAGACCTTTTCTTTGCTTGTGTTACCATGTGCCTTCTTTTTTGCTCGCATCTTTGCTTGCTAAAAGTTTATGGATCCTCATCCACTTGCTAATCTTTTTAAGAGATCCCATTATGATGAACCAATTGCTAGTGAGTTTTGTGCACTAGATTATCTTTATGAGGTTTTGCTTGAAATTCGTGAATCTGAAAACTGTGATGAAGAAATTTATGAAGAGATTCACAATAGCTCCTTGAATAAAAAGCATGATTGCAATGATGTTATTATAAATTCTATTGATGTCAATTGTGTTAATTATATGCAAAACCCTAAGCTTGGGGATGCTAGTTTTGCTAGGTCCACTACTTGTTGCAATGACCATGATTGGGGTGATTCTTCCTATGATCCTGAAAATTTATTTAAGCCCCATGATGAATATGAGATTGATAATAATGTTTGCAATAATATTGAAAGTGGGTTTGGAAGAGTGTCAACTTTAGATCCCACATATTTGGAGAATATTCAATCTTATGAAATTTTTGATAAAGTGGGTTTGGAGAGGTCATGACATTAGTTAATGTTAATCCCACTATTTTGGAAGAGTGTCAACTTTGCATGCATGTGGATCGTGTTGAGAATATTTATTTGATAGATATATTGTTTTATTTTTTTATGATCCTACATGTAATTATTATGAGAAAGGAAAATATGGTTTTATAATTTTTCATGTTACTAAATTACCGCTCTTCATGTTGAGATGGCTATCGTCTCTTTCTTCTTCCTTGCATATGCTAGTTTTTGCTTGCCTTAATTTGTTTGCCTATAAGATGCCTATGCATATGAAGTATTTTAGACTTAGATGTGTTTTTCATGTGTTTCATGATGCTCTCTTTGTGCTTCAATTCTTGTCTTTCATGTGAGCATCATCGAAATCTCAATGCCTAGCTAGGGGCGTTAAACGATAGCGCTTGTTGGGAGGCAACCCAATTTTATTTTTGTTCTTTGCTTTTTGCTCATGTTTAGACAAAAATAATTCATATAGCTTCTTTTTAGATGAGGTTTTATGTTTTAATTAGTGTTTGTGCCAAGTAGAACCTTTGGGAAGACTTGGGTGAAGTCTTTGCGATCTTGCTGTAAAAAACAGAAACTTTTGCGCTCACGAGAATACCTATCATTTTTTACTAGAGAGTGATTTTAGGTTGATTATTTTTACCTATTATTAATAGAAAAATTCCTCACGTCCTTAAATTTATTTCAGAATTTTTAGAGTTACATAAGTATTCGAAAGTTACAGATTGCTACAGACTGTTCTGTTTTCGACAGATTCTGTTTTTCGTGTGTTGTTTGCTTATTTTGATGAATCTATGAGTAGTATCGGGGGGTATGAACCATAGAGAAGTTGGAATACAGTAGGTTTAACACCAATATAAATAAAGAATGAGTTTGTTACAGTACCTTAAAGTGGTGGTTTATTTTCTTATACTAACGGAGCTCATGAGATTTTCTGTTGAAGTTTTGTGTTGTGAAGTTCTCAAGTTTTGGGGTAAAGATTTGATGGATTTTGAAATAAGGAGTGGCAAGAGCCTAAGATTGGGGATGCCCAAGGCACACCAAGGTAAAATTCAAGGACAACCAAAATCCTAAGCTTGGGGATGCCCCGGAAGGCATCCCCTCTTTCGTGTTCGTCTATCGGTAATTTTACTTGAGGCTATATTTTTATTCACCACATGATATGTGTTTTGCTTGGAGCGTCTTGTATGATTTGAGTCTTTGCTTTTTAGTTTACCACAATCATCCTTGCTGTACACACCTTTTGGGAGAGACACGCATGAATCGGAATTTATTAGAATACTCTATGTGCTTCACTTATATCTTTTGAGATAGGCAATATTGCTCTAGTGCTTCACTTATATCTTTTTAGAGCACGGTGGTGGTTTTATTTTATAGAAATCGTTGATCTCTCATGCTTCACTTATATTATTTTGAGAGTCTTTTAGAACAGCATGGTAATTTGCTTTGGTTATAAAATAAGTCCTAATATGACGGGCATCCAAGATGGGTATAATAAAAACTTTCATATAAAGTGCATTGAATACTATGAGAAGTTTGATTCTTTATGATTGTTTTGAGATATGAAGATGGTGATATTGGAGTCATGCTAGTAGAGTAGTTGTGAATTTGAGAGATACTTGTGTTAAAGTTTGTGATTCCAGTAGCATGCACGTATGGTGAACCGTTATGTGATGAAGTTGGAGCATGATTTATTTATTGATTGTCTTCCTTATGAGTGGCGGTCGGGGACGAGCGATGGTCTTTTCCTACCAATCTATCCCCCTAGGAGCATGCGCGTTGTACTTTGTTTCAATAACTAATAAATTTTTGCAATAAGTATGTGAGTTCTTTATGACTAATGTTGAGTCCATGGATTATACGCACTTTCACCCTTCCACCATTGCTAGCCTCTCTAGTACCGCACAATTTTCGCCGGTACCATACACCCACCATTACCCTCCTCAAAACAGCTATCATACCTACCTATTATGGCATTTCCATAGCCACTCCGAGATATATTGCCATGCAACTTTCCATCATTCCGTTTATTATGACACGCTCCATCAATGTCATATTGCCTTGCATGATCATGTAGTTGACATCGTATTTGTGGCAAAGCCACCGTTCATAATTTTTCATACATGTCACTCTCGAATCATTGCACATCCCGGTACACCACCAGAGGCATTCACATAGAGTCATATTTTGTTCTAAGTATTGAGTTGTAATTCTTGAGTTGTAAGTAAATAAAAGTGTGATGATCTTCATTAGTAGAGCATTGTCTCAGTGAGGAAAGGATGATGGAGACTATGATTCCCCACAAGTTGGGATGAGACTCCGGATGAAAAATTAAAAAAAAAAGAGGCCATAAAAAAGAGAAAAGGCCCAAATAAAAAAAAAAAAAATGAGAGAAAAAGAGAGAAGGGGCGGAAAGGATGATGGAGACTATGATTCCCCACAAGTTGGGATGAGACTCCGGACGAAAAATTAAAAAAAAGGCCATAAAAAAGAGAAAAGGCCCAAATAAAAAAATAAAAAATGAGAGAAAAAGAGAGAAGGGGCAATGCTACTATCCTTTTACCACACTTGTGCTTCAAAGTAGCACCATGATCTTCATGAAAGAGAGTCTCCTATGTTGTCACCATATACTAGTGGGAATTTTCGTTATAGAACTTGGCTTGTATATTCCAATGATGGGCTTCCTCAATAGCCCTACTCACTCACATTGATATCAATTGATGGGCATCTCCATAGCCCGTTGATATGCCTAGTTGATGTGAGACTATTTTCTCCTTTTTGTCTTCTCCACAACCACCATTCTATTCCACTTATAGTGCTATGTCCATGGCTCACGCTCATGTACTGCGTGAAGATTGAAAAAGTTTGAGAAAATCAAAAGTATGAAACAATTGCTTGGCTTGTCATCGGGGTTGTGCATAATTAAATACTTTGTGTGATGAAGATAGAGCATAACCAGAATATATGATTTTGTAGGGATAGCTTTCTTTGTCCATGTTACTTTGAGAAGACATGATTGCTTTGTTAGTATGCTTGAAGTATTATTATTTTTATGTCAATATTAAACTTTTGTCTTGAATCTTTCAGATCGGAACATTCATGCCACAATAAAGAAAATTACATTGATAATTATGTTCGGTAGCATTCCACATCAAAAATTCTGTTTTTATCATTTACCTACTCGAGAACGAGGAGGAATTAAGCTTGGGATGCTTGATACGTCTCCAACGTATCTATTATTTTTTTATTGTTCAATGCTATTATATTATCCATCTTGGATGTTTTATATGCATTTATATGCTATTTTATATGATTTTTGGGACTAACCTATTAACCTAGAGCCCAGTGCCAGTTTATGTTTTTTTCCTTGATTTTGAGTTTCGTAGAAAAGGAATACCAAACGGAGTCCAAACGGAATGAAACCTTCGTGATGATCTTTCTTGGACCGAAAGCAATCCAGAAGACTTGGAGTTGAAGTCTGGAACGCCACGAGGAGGGTAGGCACCCCCCCCCCCCACCCTCGTGGGGCCCTCGTAGCTCCACCGACATACTTCTTTCGCCTATATGTACTCTTATACCCTAGAAACATCAGGGGGAGCCACGAAACCACTTTTCCATCGCCGCAACCTTCTGTACCCGTGAGATCCCATTTTGGGGCCTTTTCCGGAGATCTGCCGGAGGGGGAATCGATCACAGAGGGCTTCTATATCAACACCATTGCCTCTCCGACGAAGCGTAAGTAGTTTACCATAGACCTTCGGGTCCATAGTTATTAGCTAGATGGCTTCTTCTCTCTCTTTGATTCTCAATGCAAAGTTCTCCTCAATGTTCTTGGAGATCTATTCGATGTAATATTCTTTTGTGGTGTGTTTGTCGAGATCCGATGAATTATGGATTTATGAACAAGATTATCTATGAATATTATTTTGTTCTTCTCTGAATTCTTATATGCATGATTTGATATCTTTGCAAGTCTCTTCGAATTATCTGTTTAGTTTGGCCTACTAGATTGATCTTTCTTGCAATGGGAGAAGTGCTTAGCTTTGGGTTCGATCTTGCGGTGTCCTTTCCTAGTGACAGTAGGGGCAGGAAGGCACGTATTTTATTGTTGCCATCGAGGATAAAAAGATGGGGGTTATATCATATTGCTTGAGTTTATCCCTCTACATCATGTCATCTTGCTTAATGCGTTACTCCGTTCTTATGAACTTAATACTCTAGATGCATGCTGGATAGCGGTCGATGTGTGGAGTAATAGTAGTAGATGCAGAATCGTTTCGGTCTACTTGACACGGATGTGATGCCTATATTCATGATCATTGCCTTAGATATCTTCATAATTATGCGCTCTTCTATAAATTGCTCGGCAGTAATTTGTTCACCCACCGTAATACATGTTATTTTGAGAGAAGCCACTAGTGAAACCTATGGCCCCCGGGTCTCTTTCCTATTATATTACATCTTTTTCCATTATATCGCATCTCGTTTACTATTTTGCAATCTTTACTTTCCAATCTATACAACAAAAATACCAAAAATATTTACTTTACTATCTTTATTAGATCTCACTTTTGCGAGTGACCGTGAAGGGATTGACAACCCCTTTATCGCGTTGGTTGCAAGGTTCTTGATTGTTTGTGCAGGTACTAGGTCACTTGTGCGTCGTCTCCCACTGGATTGATACCCTGGTTCTCAAAACTGAGGGAAATACTTACGCTACTTTGCTGCATCACCCTTTCCTCTTCAAGGGAAAAACCAACGTATGCTTAAGAGGTAGCAGTGGGTTCTAGTACCCGCTCCGCCGACGCCGCGGAAGTGGACTCCGGAGTCGGAGGCACGTGCCGCCCGCCGCGAGGGGCGGAGGCAAGGAGATGGGGCGGGCAAGACGCGGCCTTGATCCGCTTTGCCGCCGTCGCGTGATGCCGGTGCCCGACGATGAGAACGGTCTCCTCGAGTGGGTGTGTCGTCAGTCACTTACTGAGGCGGAGACGAAGGCCCGACGGCTCTGGAGGATCAACGCCAAGCAGCTCCGGCTCAACATTGAACAATGTGAGCGGGAGGCGGCGGAGGCAGCGGCAGAGGCGGTGAGGGTGGCCAAGCTCAAGCACAAGCAAGACCGCATCGTCCGGCGAGGCTACATCGTCATTTCGGATTCCTCCTCCGACGGGTCTGACGACTCCGACGTGGACCCACCTCCTGCTGCGGACTCCTACAGTTGCGCCGACGACCGGAAGGTCAAAGGGTCAAAGGGCCGGCGAGGAAGTGGTGAAGCTCACCCCCTCTTGTTTATAATCTAGTTCTAGTATGTTGTTACAATGTGTCGGATCGTTGAACTGTGTGACTTATGCCCCTTTGGTGATTCTTTGGTGATGTTTATGTGAATTATGCCCGTTCGGTACCAATTTATTTGTCTGTTTCCTGTCGATTTTGATCGTTTGCTGATCTACGTAGTAGTTGCATGAATTTGTATGGATATAGGGTTCGAAATATGAGATGCGCGGGTGTGAAGGCATGAATTTAGGGAGCGGGGTCGGATTTGTCAAGTCCGGCTGTAGATGGCAGTTTAAGGGATTTTAGACGTTCAAAAAGTCCGGCTGTAGATGGCAGTTTAAGGGATTTTAGACGTTCAAAGACACCGATACTTGAAAATGTTGGCTTGTTTACAAAATTTCCTCCCTTGTCCAACTGATGCTGCCACAGAGATGAGAATGTTTAACGCGACAGACCACCACGCCTCACGTATGATGTTCCCTTTCCTGACCAAATGAACATGACCGTGAACAATAGTCAATAGGACCAGCTAATTGCGCTGTTGTTTTCACAGTGAACGCCCGGTGGTTTGTTATTGTTCACCAAAGCTATGACACACATTGGACAAGTAACGGTATGAAATGTTTCTCGGCAAATTTTTAGGAACTCGTCTTAAAAAACATCAGTGAAATGCGCTTGTAAAACCGGGCAACTTTTGTTAAGCATTGGTTTAGGCTCAGAATAAGAAAAATCAATCAATGGTTCATTTCAAGCCATGGGAATTCAATATTTTACAAACACAAAATGTGCCTTCCGACCAAAATAGCAGAGCACCATTTAACCACTATTAACTTGATTCATCACTGCATTTCAGGTTGTCGCAGTAGAGGAGGGCTGTTTTAAGTTGGGGATTGCTGAATAAAACGTAGGTAGAGGCAAGTAATACTCCGACCATTTTAAACAAAACACAAACTCCAATCCTCGAGTATTACACTACCATGGGAACCCGGAGGTAATGCTGGCGGCGACAGGTGTGAACAGTCTCACATGTACAACCCCTCCGGAACACCTTCCTTCTTCTTGAACATTACCTTCTCCTTGGCCTTCTTGAAGTCAGCATGTGTCACCTATAAATAGAAAGAAAGCAGGAAATTTAAAAAATGTGAAATCCAAACTTCCCATCCACCTATGTTCTTTTCTTGAGGGGCATTCCAGTTATGTTTTACTCCCTCTGTATCAAAATATAACTGCAAAAACGTCTTATATTTTGATACAGAGGAATAACTTAGTATAAGACAATAGAAAGACTACCCTTGTCTTGTCAAGTAAACTATCTAGGAACGATCAACAGAATGTCCTGGATTATAAGAGAAGGGGTCTGATTTGCATAGCAATGATGTCTTACCTTCATCCTGCGCTCTCTCAAGGCAAGCAATCCAGCTTCAGTACAAATGGCTTTGATATCAGCACCAGAAAACTCATCTTTGGTCATCACAAACTCTTCCAGGTTCACATCTTCTGCCAATGTCATCTTAGCAGTATGTATCTGCACCAAAAAACCACCAGGTAAGAACAAAAACAGGTTCCAATTAAACACCTAGCATAGCTAAATATTAAAAAGAAAAAGCACCTGAAAGATACGCCGTCGTGTTTTAATATCTGGCAAGGGAAATTCAATCTTTCTGTCTATTCGGCCTGGTCGAAGCAAGGCTGGGTCAAGGCTCTCAATGCGGTTTGTCGCTAGAATAACCTTTACATCTCCTCTTGAATCAAAACCATCAAGCTGATTTAACAACTCCAACATGGTTCTCTGAATCTCACGCTCACCACCTGAATGAGCATCATACCTATAACAAATAACAACTCGATTCAACTCATTTTTCATGGGAACTCCACCCATCTCTTTTTTGGTACAAAAAGAATAATCATCCTAAAGTAAACTTTCAATACGTGGTATATCTTTACCTCTTTGTTCCAACTGCATCAATCTCATCAATAAAGACAATTGAAGGAGACAGATCATCAGCCACCCTAAACAGTTCTCTTACAAGCTTGGGGCCGTCACCAAGGTACTTCTGGATCAACTCACTCCCAACAACACGCAAGAATGTTGCTGATGTAGAATTGGCAACAGCCTGCCATGATTTGATACAATAAGATAAAGTTACACTCTATTACAAAAGATATATAATATCCTACTACAATTACTTAAACAAAAACTAACAAGATTTTAGGGGAGGGGGGGGGGTCACTAATTTAATAGTGGAGAAAAGATGCTTAAATGAAGCAAAATATGGAACCCTTGCCCAGTTGAAAGGATAAAAAGACACAAACCTTTGCAAGTAGAGTTTTCCCTGTCCCAGGTTCCCCATATAGAATGACTCCCTTCGGAGGCCTGATCCCAATGTCCTCATATAGCTCAGGATGTGTCAACGGAAGTTCCACTGCCTCTTTGATCTCTTGAATTTGGGCATCCAATCCACCAATGTCAGCATAAGACTCCAAAGGTGCCTTCTCAACTTTCATGACAGAAACCATAGGATCGACTTCATCTTGCAAAATTCCAACCACCGAGAGAACCTGACAAAAATGATATCAAGCTTGATTCTCAATAAAGTTGTAAATGAGTTACATCAAATAGACCTATAATTGTTCTGTTCATATAAAAGCTCATCAAATTTTTAAAATTGGAACGAAACTGAAGATCTAGAGATGCGCCCATTGGAAATAAATCTAAACGCCAGTACAAATAGATCATTAACCACACAAAGAATATAAGAGCTGAAGACTCAAATCCAGACTACAGGAAACCGCATACTACAAAGCGAAATACTGCAAGAAAATTACTGCATTTAATTGTGATCATGGTGTTAGTTAAGAAAGCAATAACAGAAATTATGCTTTAAAGCTTGAATATGGAGTTCAAGTGAACAGGTGTTTGCCTTTGCAACTGTCAATTGTTGATGATAGTTAGTGATAATATTCAGACCAGAAAGTGGTCATCATCATATATAGATAGACAGAAAAGGATGGCACTTGACCAAATATATAAGTTTCTGAAAATTATCCCTAAAGAAATCAAGGAAATGATACTTAGCAATGAAACAAAACAAGTTTGCAGAGACAACATAAGCATTGTATTACAAATTATAGCGCAGTTCATGCATAGATATATTCATATATAATCAAATCACGTGTCACGGTTCGGTTCTCCGCGTGCGGATCAAGTAATGGCCACATTCATCTCAACTCCCATGTTTGGTCCGATGCCCCCCATCTCACAAGTCACAATGTCATCAAAATGCCCCAAGTTCACCAAATGGATCAGTTCTAACTCGCTCCGATATTGTCAGCCTCCCTTCACAAACGTTAACGCTGCGCTTATCAAGCTTCTAGAACCAAGGAAATCACCAGCATCACAACAAAACCTAACCTGAACTCGCCCTAGGTTTTCTCGCGGTCAAAAGTATTCAATTCTAATCCCTGTTCGAGTCCATCAGATAAATGCAGATTTTGCAGATTCGTACCTTGTTATGCATCAATATGGAGCATCCCGGCTCCAGCTGGTCCTTGTCGACGAACGACAGTACGCTGACATAGTACTCAGGCCCAACGGACGACGAGACGATCGCGTGGCTCTCGTCGATGATCTCCTCGAGCGAGCCAACGCTCATAGGGGTGCCGCGGAGGTCGTCGACCTTAGATCGGTCCTCCTCCGTCTTGTCTTCGCTGGGGCGCAGCCGCTCCTGGCTCGCGACGAACTCCTCCTCCATGAGAAGGTAGTCCTTGACGCGGTCCAGCTTGAGAAGGCGGAGGCGGCACTTGGAGAGCGGCGCCACGGGGGGCAGCCGCGCCGCCGCCTCGGGGCCCCTCTGTTTCCGCTGCTTGCGCCCCACGCGCGACGGTGCGGCGGGGGGCTCGAACTTCTTGTCCTTCTTGTCGCCGGCGGCACCGTCGCCCGGCTTGCGGTCACCGGGGAGACCGCCCTGCTTGCCCATGCCGCCTGGAGAACCCTGCCCCATCGCCGCCGGCTGGTTGCTTCGATTCGAGGGTTAGGGTTTGGGTTGGGAGAGATAGAGAGATCGGGCTTTCTTTTACTACGGTGCTTCGATAAGACCGATATATAGTTTTCTCGCTGTAGAATCTTACTCTCTTTCTTTCCTCTCGACGCCTACGTACTTGGCTAGGAGTACTTCTAAGAAGAAAAAAAGTGATATACCTCATGACATCCAGGCCGTCCTCTTTTTTAAAAAAAAAAAACAGATCGTTATTCATTTTCAATAACAATTACTTCCTCCGTTCCTAAATATTTGTCTTTCTAGAGATTTCAACAAGTGACTACATACGAAGCAAAATGAATGAATCTACACTCTAAAATATGTCTATATACATCCGTATGTGGTAGTCTATTTGGAATCTCTAGAAAGATAAATATTTAGGAACGGAGGGAGTACATTGTTTATGAGGAGGGATACAATTTCACTCAAAGGCTTCTCAAACCACTCAAAAATTGAAGAACATTTAACTAACTTAGCAAGTTCATGGGCAACTTTATTTGCTTTTCCTATTATAGTGGTCGAATCTAGTAATGGAAAAATCACAAGCCAAAAAGTAACAATCGTCAAACATTGCCGCCGCTGTACTCATCGTCCATCCTCCGTTGTTCATGGTTTTGATGACCTCCAAGTTGTTGGGGAACGTAGCATGCAATTTCAAAAAAATTCCTACGCTCACGCAAGATCTATCTAGGAGATGCACAGCAACGAGAGGGGGAGAGTGTCCACGTACCCTCATATACCGAAAGCGGAAGCGTTAGCTTAACGCGGTTGATGTAGTCGAACATCTTCTCAATCCAACCGAACGTACGACACCTCTGCACACGTTCAGCTCGATGACGTCCCTTGAACTCTTGATCCAACAAAGTGTCGAGGGAGAGTTCCGTCAGCACGACGGCGTGGTGACGGTGATGGTGAAGTGACCCACGCAAGGCTTCGCCTAAGCACTACGTGAATATGACCGGAGGCGTAAACTGTGGAGGGGACGGCTTGAAACAATTGATGTGTGTTCTAGCCCCCACGTAGCGTATATAAAGGAGGGAGGAGAGGAGGCCGGCCTAAGCGCCCCCAAGTAGGAGGGTCCTACTTGGGGTCTTAGTAGATTCGCCCACCTTCCTTTTACCGAGAGGAAAGAGGAGAGAAGGAGAGGGAGAAGGAGAAGGAAGGGTGGGCGCCGCCCCCTCCCCTAGTCCAATTCGGACTCCTCCCTTGGGGGGGGGGCCACCTCTTGTGGGCTGGCTTGCCTCCCTCCTATGGCCCATATCTTCCCCGGGGGGGTTCCGGTAAACCCCCGGTTCTCTGATATGTATCCGATACATTCTGGAACACTTTCGGTGTCCGAATACTATCATCCAATATATCAATCTTTACCTCTCGACCATTTCGAGACTCCTCGTCATGTCCGTGATCTCATCCGGGACTCCGAACAATATTCTTCACCAAATCACATAACTCATAATACAAATCGTCATCGTACGTTAAACGTGCGGACCCTACGGGTTCGAGAACTATGTAGACATGACCGAGACACCTCTCCGGTCAATAACCAACAACGGAACCTAGATGCTCATATTGGTTCTCACATATTCTATGAAGATCTTTATCGGTCGAACCGTTATGACAACATACGTTATTCCCTTTGTCATCGGTATGTTACTTGCCCGAGATTCGATCGTCGGTATCCTCATACCTAGTTCAATCTCGTTACCGGCAAGTCTCTTTACTCATTCCATAATGCATCATCCCGCAACTAACTCATTAGTCACATTGCTTGCAGGGCTTATTATGACGTGCATTACCGAGAGGGCCCAAAGATACCTCTCCAATATTCGGAGTGACAAATCCTAATCTCGATCTATGCCAACCCAACAAAACACCTTCGGAGATACTTGTAGAGCATCTTTATAAATCACCCAGTTACGTTGTGACGTTTGATAGCACACAAGGTATTCCTCCGGTATCTGGGAGTTGCATAATCTCATAGTTAAAGGAATATGTATAACTCATGAAGAAAGCAGTAGCAATAAAACTTAACGATCATTATGCTAAGCTAACGAATGGGTCTTGTCCATCACATCATTCTCCTAATGATGTGATCCCGTTTGGACAACACATGTCTATGGTTAGGAAACTTAACCATCTTTGATTCTGTGTTTTGTCTCTGTATCCACACATGTATTAAGTTTCCGGTTAATACAATTCTAGCATGAATAATAGATATTTATCATGATATAAGGAAATATAAATAACAACTTTATTATTTCCTCTAAGGCATATTTCCTTCAGTCTCCCACTTGCACTAGAGTCAATAATCTAGTTCACATCGCCATGTGATTTAACACCAATAGTTCACATTGTTATGTGATTAACACCCATAGTTCACATCGCCATGTGACCAACACCCAAAGGGTTTACTAGAGTCAAATAATCTAGTTCACATCGCTATGTGATTAACACCCAAAGAGTACTAAGGTGTGATCATGTTTTGCTTGTGAGAGAAGTTTAGTCAACGGGTCTGACACATTTAGATCCGTATGTATTTTGGAAATTTCTATGTCTACAATGCTCTGCATGGAGCTACTCTATCTAATTGCTCCCACTTTAAATACGAATCCAGTTTGAGACCCAGAGTCATCTAGATTAGTGATACGTCTCCGTTGTATCTACTTTTCCAAACACTTTTGCCCTTGTTTTGGAATCTAACTTGCATGATTTGAATGAAACTAACCCGGACTGACCATGTTTTCAGCAGAACTGCCATGGTGTTATTTTTGTGCAGAAATAAAACTTCTCGGAATGACCTCAAAATCCACGGAGCAACTTTTCAGAATAAATAAAAAATACTAGCGAAAGAATCAGCGTCAGGGGGCCCACACCCTGTCCACGTGGGTGGGGGCGCGACCCCTCCCCTAGGGCGCGCCCCCTGCCTCGTGGGCCCCCTGGACGTCCACCGACCTCAACTCCAACTCCATATGTTTGCTTTCGCAGAGAAAAAAATCAAGGAGAAAGTGATACGTCTCCAACGTATCTATAATTTTTGATTGTTCCATGCTATTATATTACCCGTTTTGGATGTTTATGGGCCTTACTTTACACATTTATATCATTTTTGGGACTAACCTACTAACCGGAGGCCCAGCCCATATTGTTGTTTTTTTCCTATTTTAGTATTTCGAAGAAAAGGAATATCAAACGGAGTCCAAACGGAATGAAACCTTCAGGAGCGTGATTTTTGGAACGAACGTGATCCAAAGGACTTGGAGTGGAAGTCAAGCAACAGCCGAGGCTGCCATGAGGGTGGAGGGCGCGCCCCCTATCTTGTGGGCCCCTTGGGAGTCCATCGACCTACTTCTTCCTCCTATATATACCCATGTACCCCGAAAACATCAAAATAGACAACGAAAACCTAATTCCACCGCCGTAACCTTCTGTATCTGCGAGATCCCATCTTGGAGCCTTCATCGGTGCTCTGCCGGAGGGGGAATCAATCACGGAGGGCCTCTACATCATCTCCAAGGCCTCTCCAATGAGTTGTGAGTAGTTTACCACAGACCTTCGGGTCCATAGTTATTAGCTAGATGGCTTCATCTCTCTCTTTGAATCTCAATAAAAAGTTCTCCTTGATCTTCTTGGAGATCTATTCGATGTAACTCTTTTTGCGGTGTGTTTGTCGAGATCCGATGAATTGTGGGTTTGTGATAAAGTTTATCTATGAGACATATTTGAATCTCCTCTGAATTCTTTTATGTGTGATTAAGTTATCTTTGCAAGTCTCTTCGAATTATCAATTTGGTTTGGCCTACTAGATTGATCTTTCTTGCAATGGGAGAAGTGCTTAGCTTTGGGTTCAATCTTGCGGTGTCCTTTCCCAGTGACAGCAGGGGCAGCAAGGCACTTATTGTATTGTTACCATCGAGGATAAAAAGATGGGGTTTGTATCATATTGCATGAGTTTATCCCTCTACATCATATCATCTTTCTTAATGCGTTACTCTGTTCTTTATGAACTTAATACTCTAGATGCATGCTAGATAGCGGTCGATGTGTGGAGTAATAGTAGTAGATGCAGGCAGGAGTCGGTCTACTTGTCACGGACGTGATGCCTATATACATGATCATGCCTAGATAATCTCATAATTATTCGCTTTTCTATCAATTGCTCGACAGTAATTTGTTCACCCACCGTAATACTTACGCTATCTTGAAAGAAGCCACTAGTGAAACCTATGGCCCCCGGGTCTATCTTTTATCATATAAGCTTTCAATCTACTTTTATTTGCATCTTTACTATTCCTATCTATATTATAAAATACCAAAAATATATTTATCTCTATCAGATCTCACTTTCGCAAGTGGCGGTGAAGGGATTGACAACCCCTTTATTGCGTTGGTTGTGAGTTCTTGTTTGTTTGTGTAGGTGCGTGGGACTTTTGAGGAGCCTCCTACTGGATTGATAACTTGGTTCTCAAAAACTGAGGGAAATACTTACGCTACTATTGCTGCATCACCCTTTCCTCTTCAAGGAAAACCAACGCAAGCTCTAGACGTAGCAAGAAGGATTTCTGGCGCCGTTGCCGGGGAGGTCTTCGCTCAAGTCAAGACATACCAAGTACCCATCACAAACTCATCTCCCTTGCATTTACATTATTTGCCATTTGCCTCTCGTTTTTCTCTCCCCCACTTCACCCTTGCCGTTTTATTCGCCCTCTCTTTCCCAATCTCCTCTCTCTTTCGCTTGCCTTTTTGTTTGCTTGTTGGATTACTTATTGTGATGGCGCAAGATAATACCAAATTGTGTGACTTTTCCAATACCAATAATAATGATTTCCTTAGTATTCCGATTGCTCCTCTTAATGATGTTGAGTCTTGTGAAATCAATGCTGCTTTGCTAAATCTTGTTATGAAAGATCAATTCTCCGGCCTTCCTAGTGAAGATGCTGCTACCCATCTAAACAACTTTGTTGATTTGTGTGAGATGCAAAAGAAGAAAGATACGGATAATGATATTGTTAAATTGAAGTTATTTCCGTTTTCACTTGGAGATCGTGCTAAAGTTTGGTTTTCGTCTTTGCCTAAGAATAGTATTGATTCATGGAATAACTGCAAAGATGCTTTTATCTCTAAATATTTTCCTCCCGCTAAGATCATCTCTCTTAGGAACGATATTACGAATTTTAAACAACTTGATCATGAGCATGTTGCCCAATCTTGGGAAAGAATGAAATTGATGATTCGCAATTGCCCTACTCATGGTTTGAATTTATGGATGATCATACAAAAATTTTATGCCGGCTTGAATTTTGCTTCTAGAAATCTTTTAGATTCGGCCGCGGGAGGCACTTTTACGGAAATCACCTTATGATAAGCTACTAAACTCCTTGATAACATTATGGCTAATTATTCTCAATGGCACACCGAAGGATCTACTAGTAAAAAAGTGCATGCTATAGAAGAAATTAATGCTTTGAGTGGAAAGATGGATGAACTTATGAAACTCTTTGCTACTAAGAGTGCTCCTATTAATCCCAATGATATGCATTTGTCTACTTTGATTGAGAATAATAATTAATCTATGGATGTGAATTTTGTTGGTAGGAATAATTTTGGTAACAATGCTTATAGAGGAAACTTTAATCCTAGACCGTTCCCTAGTAATTCCTCTAATAACTATGGAAATTCCTACAATAATTCTTATGATAATTATAATAAGATGCCCTCTGATTTTGAGAATAGTGTGAAAGAATTTATGATCTCTCAAAAGAATTTCAATGCCTTGCTTGAAGAAAAATTGCTTAAAGTTGATGATTTGGCTAGGAACGTTGATAGACTTTCGCTTGATGTTGATTCTTTGAAACTTAGATCTACTCCTCCTAAGCATGATATCAGTGAGTCTCTCAAAGCTATGAGAATTTCCATTGATTAGTGCAAAGAAAGAACCGCTAGATTGCGTGCTAAGAAAGATTGCTTTGTAAAAGCGTGTTCTTCTAGTTTCCATGAAAATAATGATGAAGATCTTAAAGTTATTGATGTGTCCCCTATTAAATCTTTGTTTTGCAATATGAATCTTAATAATGATGGGACTCGAAATGAGTCAACTTTAGTTAAAAGGTGTCCCAATGATTTGGAGTTTTTAGATCTTGATGCTAAATTTGGTAAAAGTGAGATTGGAGAGGTCAAGACTTTAAATAGAATTGAACCCACTATCTTGGATTTTAAGGAATTTAATTTTGATAAATGTTCTTTAGAAGATTTTATTTCCTTGTTGCAATCCGTTGTGAATTCTCCTCATGCTTATAGTCAAAACAAAGCTTTTACCAAACATATTGTTAATGCCTTGATGCAATCTTATGATGAAAAACTTAATTTGGAAGTTTCTATACCTAGGAAACTTAATGATGAGTGGGAACCTACTATAAAGATTAAAATTAAAGATCATGAGTGTTATGCTTTGTGTGATTTGGGTGCTAGTGTTTCCACGATTCCGAAAACTTTATGTGATATTCTAGGTTTCCATGATCTTGATGATTGCTCTTTAAATTTGCACCTTGCGGATTCCACCATTAAAAAGCCAATGGGAAGGATCAATGATGTTCTCATTGTTGCAAATAGGAATTTGGTTCCCGTAGATTTTATCGTTCTTGATATAGATTGCAATCTTTCATGTCCTATTATTCTTGGTAGACCTTTCTTTAGAACGATTGATGCGATTATTGATATGAAGGAAGGGAATATTAGATTCCAATTTCCATTAAGGAAAGGCATGGAGCACTTTCCAAGAAATAAATTCAAATTACCTTATGAATCTATCATGCGAGCTACTTATGAATTGAGTGACAAAGATGACACTACTTAGAGCTATCCTCGCTTTTATGCCTAGCTAGGGGCGTTAAACGATAGCGCTAGTTGGGAGGCAACCCAATTTTATTTGTGTTTTTTGTTTTTGCTTATGTTTAATAATAAATTTTGCATCTACATTCTGTTTAGATGTGTTTTTATGTTTTAATTAGTGTTTGTGCCAAGTAGAACCTATAGGATAACCTATGGTGATAGTTAATTTGATTCTGCTGAAAAACAGAAACTTTGCACGCACGAATTTTATTTTTTTTTAATTCACAGAAACATTATTTTGCGTTGATTCTTTTTTCTGTATATCAATAGACAAATTTCCCATGACTTCCTATTTTGGTAGGATTTTTAGAGTTCCATAAGTATTTGAGAGTTACATATTGCTACAGATTGTTCTGTTTTTGACAGATTCTGCCTTTCGTGTGTTGTTTGCTTATTTTGATGCATCTATGGCTAGTATGTAAGGGTATGAACCATAGAGAAGTTGGAATACAGTAGGTTTAACACCAATATAAATAAATAATGAGTTCATTACAGTACCTTATGTGGTGGTTTTTCTTTCTTTCACTAACGGAGCTTACGAGATTTCCTGTTGAGTTTCGTGTTGTGAAGTTTTCAAGTTTTGGGTAAAGCTTTTATGGACTATGGAATAAGGAGTGGCAAGAGCCTAAGCTTGGGGATGCCCATGGTACCCCAAGATATTCAAGAATAGCCAAAAGCCTAAGCTTGGGGATGCCCCCGGATGGCATCCCCTCTTTCGTCTTCGTTTATCGGTAACTTTACTTGGAGCTATATTTTTATTCGTCACATGATATGTGTTTTGCTTGGAGCGTCTTGTATGAGAATAGTCTTTGATTTTTAGTTTACCACACTCATCCTTGCTGTACACACCTTTTGGGAGAAACCACTTGGTTGGAATTTATTAGAATACCCTATGTGCTTCACTTATATCTTTTGAGCTAGATAGTTTTTGCTCTAGTGCTTCACTTATATCTTTTAGTGCACGGCGGTGGCTTAATTTTGAAGAAATTGTTAGTATCTCATGATTCACTTATATTATTTTGAGAGTCTCTTAGAACAGCATGATATTTGCTATGGTTATAAAATTGGTCCTAGAATGGTGGGCGTCCAAGTTGGGTATAATAAAAACTATCATAGGAAGTGAATTGGATGCTATGATCAATTTGATACTTGATAATTGTTTTGAGATATGGAGGTAGTGATAGTAGAGTCATGCTAGTTGGGTGATTATGAATTTAAAAAATTCTTGTGTTGAAGTTAGCAAGTCCTGTAGCATGCACGTATGGTGAAAGTTGTGTAACAAATTTGAAAGATGAGGTGTTCTTAGATTGTGCATCCTTATGAGTGGCGGTCGGGGACGAGCGATGGTCTTTTCCTACCAATCTATCCCCCTAGGAGCATGCGCGTAGTGCGTGATTTTTGATGACTTGTAGATTTTTGCAATAAGTATATGAGTTCTTTTGACTAATGTTGAGTCCATGGATTATGCGCACTCTCACCTTTCCATCATTGCTAGCCTCTTCGGTATCGTGCATTGCCCTTTCTCACCTTGAGAGTTGGTGCAAACTTCGCTGGTGCATCCAAACCCCGTGATATGATACGCTCTATCACACATAAACCTCCTTATATCTTCCTCAAAACAGCCACCATACCTACCTATTATGGCATTTCCATAGCCATTCCGAGATATATTGCCATGCAACTTTCCACCGTTCCGTTTATCATCATGACACGCATCATCATTGTCATATTGCCTTGCATGATCATGTAGTTGACATCGTATTTGTGGCAAATCCACCATGCATAATTTTTCATACATGTCACTCTTGATTCATTGCCCATCCCGGTACATCGCCGGAGGCATTCATATAGAGTCATATCTTGTTCTAGTTTGGGTTGTAATTCATGAGCTGTAAACAAATAAAAGTGTGATGATCATCATTATTAGAGCATTGTCCCCAAAGAAAAATAAGGCCAAAGAGAGAAAAAAGAAAGGCTAAAGAAAAAAAAAGAAAGGCCAAAAAAAGGCCCAAAAAGGAAAAGAAAAGAAAGGAAAAGAAAATAAAAGGGGGCAATGTTACTATCCTTTTCCACACTTGTGCTTCAAACTAGCACCATGTTCTTCATGTAGAGAGTCTCATATGTTGTCACTTTCATATACTAGTGGGAATTTTTCATTATAGAACTTGGCTTGTATATTCCTATGATGGGCTTCCTCAAAATGCCCTAGGTCTTCGTGAGCAAGCAAGTTGGATGCACACCCACTAGTTTCTTTTGCTGAGCTTTCATACATTTATAGCTCTAGTGCACCCGTTGCATGGCAATCCCTACTCCTCATGTTGACATCAATTGATGGGCATCTCCATAGCCCGTTGATTATCCTCGTCAATATGAGACTTTCTCCTTTTTTTCTTATCCACACAATCCCCATCATCATATTCTATTCCACCCATAGTGCTATATCCATGGCTCACGCTCATGTATTGCGTGAAAGTTGAAAAACTTTGAGATTATTTAAGTACGAAACAATTGCTTGGCTTGTCATAGGGGGTGTATAAGATGGGAGCATTTTTGTGTGACGAAAATGAAGCATAGCCTAACTATATGATTTTGTAGGGATGAACTTTCTTTAGCCATGTTATTTTGAGAAGACATGATTGCTTTGATTAGTATGCTTGAAGTATTACTATTTCTTATGTCAATATGAACTTTTATTTTGAATCATTTGGATCTGAACATTCATGTCACATTAAAGAAAATTACATTGAGAATTATGCTAGGTAGCATTCCACATCAAAAATTCTGTTTTTATCATTTACCTACTCGAGGACGAGCAGGAATTAAGCTTGGGGATGCTTGATATGTCTCCAACATATCTATAATTTTTTATTGTTCCGTGCTATTATATTACCTGTTTTAGATGTCTATGGGCTTTACTTTACACATTTATATCATTTTTTGGACTAACCTACTAACCGAAGGCCCAGCCTGTATTGCTGTTTTTTTGCCTATTTTAGTATTTCGAAGAAAAGGAATATCAAACGGAGTCCAAACGGAATGAAACCTTCGGCAGCGTGATTTCTGGAACGAACGTGATCCTAGAGGACTTGGAGTGGAAGTCAAGCAACAGCCGAGGCGGCCACGAGGGTGGAGGGCACGCCCCCTATCTCGTGGGCCCCTCGGGAGTCCACCGACCTACTTCTTCCTCCTGTATATACCCATGTACCCCGAAAACATCAGAACAGACCACGAAAACCTAATTCCACCGCCGTAACCTTCTGTATCCGTGAGATCCCATCTTGGAGCCTTCTCCGGCGCTCCTCCGGAGGGGCAATTGATCACAGAGGTGTTGGAAATATGCCCTAGAGGCAATAATAAAAGTATTATTATATTTCCTTGTTCATGATAATTGTCTTTTATTCATGCTATAACTGTATTATCCGGAAATCGTAATACACGTGTGAATACATAGACCACAATATGTCCCTAGTGAGCCTCTAGTTGACTAGCTCGTTGTGATCAACAGATAGTCATGGTTTCTGACTATGGACATTGGATGTCGTTGATAACGGGATCACATCATTAGGAGAATGATGTGATGGACAAGACCCAATACTAAGCATAGCACAAAGATCGTGTAGTTAAATGCGCTAGAGCTTTTCTAATGTCAAGTATCTCTTCCTTAGACCATGAGATCGTGTAACTCCGGATACCGTAGGAGTGCTTTGGGTGTATCAAACGTCACAACGGCGGGTGACTATAAAGGTGCATTACGGTATCTCCGAAAGTGTCTTTTGGGTTGACACGGATCGAGGCGGGATTTGTCACTCCGTGCAAGCGGAGAGGTATCTCTGGGCCCACTTTCGGTAGGACATCATCATAATGTGCACAATGTGACCAAGGGGTTGATCACGGGATGATGTGTTGCGGAACGAGTAAAGAGACTTGCCGTAACGAGATTGAACAAGGTATCGGTATACCGACGATCGAATCTCGGGCAAGTAAAATACCGCTAGACAAAGGGAATTGTATACGGATCGATGAGTCCTTGACATCGTGGTTCATCCGATGAGATCATCGTGGAACATGTAGGAGCCAACATGGGTATCCAGATCCGCTGTTGGTTATTGACCGGAGAACGTCTCGGTCATGTCTACATGTCTCCCGAACCCGTAGGGTCTACACACTAAGGTTCGATGGCGCTAGGGTTATAAAGGAAGCTTGTATGTGGTTACGAATGTTGTTGAGTCCGGATGAGATCCCGGACGTCACGAGGAGTTCGGAATGGTCCGGAGGTAAAGATTTATATATGGGAAGTCTGTTTTGGTCACCGGAAAAGTTTGGGGTTTATCGGTAACGTCTGGGACCACCGGAGGGTCCTGGGGTCCACCAAGTGGGGCCACCTGCCCCGAAGGCTGCGTGGGCCAAGTGTGGGAGGACCAGCCCCTAGGTGGGCTGGGGCCCCCCCAAGGCCCAAGGCGTGGGAAGTGTAGGGAGGGGCAAAACCTAGGTCCAGATGGGCCTTAAGGGCCACCTAGTGGGCGCCTCCCCCTCTCTCCCCCTCAGTCCGCCACCCAGATGGGATCTGGGGGCTGGCCGCACCCCTTGGGGTGGGAAACCCTAAAGGGGGCGCAGCCCCCCCTCTCCCCCTATAAATAGTGAGGCATAGGGCTGCCCATGGGAGACACAGAATACACGTGATTCGATCTCTGCCTTTGGTTGCAGCCCTCTCCTCTCTCCCAAGTACTCCTCCTCTCCCGTGGTGCTTAGCGAAGCCCTGCTGGATTGCCACGCTCCTCCATCACCACCATGCCGTTGTGCTGCTGCTGGATGGAGTCTTCCTCAACCTCTCCCTCTCTCCTTACTGGATCAAGGCGTGGGAGGCGTCCACCGGCTGTCGTGTGTTGAGCGCGGAGGTGCCGTGCGTTCGGCACTTGATCATCGGTGATTTGAATCACGACGAGTGCGACTCCATCAACCCGTTCACTTGAGCGCTTCCGCTTAGCGATCTACAAGGGTATGTAGATGCACTCTCCTTCTACTCGTAGCTGGTTTCTCCATAGATAGATCTTGGTGACACGTGGGAAAATTTTGAATTTACGCCACGTTCCCCAACATGGCATCATGAGCTAGGTCTATTGCGTAGATTCTTTGCACGAGTAGAACACAAAGTAGTTGTGGGCGTTGATGTTGTTCAATATGCTTACCGTTACTAGTCCAATCTTGTTTCGACGGTATTGTGGGATGAAGCGGCCGGACCGACCTTACACGTACACTTACGTGAGGCGAGTTCCACCGATTGACATGCACTTCGTGCATAAGGTGGCTAGCGGTGCCGCCTCCCACTTTAGTCGAACGGATTCGATGAAAAGGGTCCTTATGAAGGGTAAATAGCAATTGGCATATCACGTTGTGGTTTTGCGTAAGTAAACGTTCTTGCTAGAAACCCATAGCAGCCACGTAAAACATGCAAACAACAATTAGAGGACGTCTAACTTGTTTTTGCGGGGTATGCTATGTGATGTGATATGGCCAAGAAGAATGTGATGAATGATATGTGATGTATGAGATTGATCATGTTCTTGTAATAGGAATCACGACTTGCATGTCGATGAGTATGACAACGGCGCAGGAGCCATAGGAGTTGTCTTGAAAAATTATTGTATGACCTGCGTGTCATTGAACAACGCCATGTAATTACTTTACTTTATTGTTAACCGGTAGCCATAGTAGTAGAAGTAATAGTTGGCGAGACAACTTCATGAAGACACGATGATGGAGATCATGGTGTCATGCGGTGACGATGATGATCATGGAGCCCGAAGATGGAGATCAAAGGAGCAAAATGATATTGGCCATATCATGTCACTATTTGATTGCATGTGATGTTTATCATGTTTATGCATCTTGTTTACTTAGGACGACGGTAGTAAATAAGATGATCCTTACAAAATTTCAAGAAGTGTTCTCCCCGATTGTGCACCGTTGCTACGGTTCGTCGCTTCTAAGCACCACGTGATGATCGGGTGTGATGGATTCTTACGTTCACATACAACGGTGTAAGACAGATTTACACAAAAAAAACACTTGGGGTTAACTTGACGAGCCTAGCATGTGCGGACATGGCCTCGAACACGGAGACCGAAAGGTCGAGCATGAGTCGTATAGTAGATACGATCAACATGAAGA
Organism: Aegilops speltoides; assembly: GCA_021437245.1. Taxonomy (NCBI): domain Eukaryota; kingdom Viridiplantae; phylum Streptophyta; class Magnoliopsida; order Poales; family Poaceae; genus Aegilops; species Aegilops speltoides. The sequence goes on from CM038144.1 coordinate 343,433,964, forward strand.
TGTTCACCGATGATGACTAGTCCGTCTCACGTGATGATCGGACACGGCCTAGTTGACTTGGATCATGTAATCACTTAGATGACCAGAGGGATGTCTATCTGAGTGGGAGTTCATAAGATGAACTTAATTATCCTGAACATAGTCAAAAGATCTTTGCAAATTATGTCATAAGCTCGCGCTTTAGTTCCACTGTTTAGATATGTTCCTAGAGAAAATATAGTTGAAAGTTGACAATGGCGATTATGCGGACGAGAAAGCTTATGTCCTTAATGCACCGCTCAGTGAGCTGAACCCCAAACGTTGTTTGTGGATGTTGCGAACATCAGACATACACGTTTTGATAACTACGTGATAGTTCAGTTAAACGGTTTAGAGTTGAGGCAGCAAAGACGTTTTCGAAACTTCGCGGAACATATGAGATGTTTCGAGGGCTGAAATTGAAGATTCAGGCTCGTGCCCACGTCAAGAGGTATGAGACCTCCGACGATTTTCTTAGCCAGAAAACTAAGGGAGGAAAGCTCAATCGTTGAGCTTGTGCTCAGATTGTCTGAGTACCACAATCACTTGAATCGAGTGGGAGTTAATCTTCCAGATGAGATAGTGATGTTTCTCCAAAGTCATTGCCACCAAGCTGCTAGAGCTTCGTGATGAACTATAACATATCAGGGATAGATATGATGATCCTTGAGGTATTCACAATGTTTGACACCGTGAAAGTAGAAATCAAGAAGAAGCATCAATTGTTGATGGTTGGTGAAACCACTAGTTTCTAGAAGGGCAAGGGCAAGAAGGATACTTCATGAAGCGGCAAATCAGCTGCTGCTCCGGTGAAGAAACCCAAGGTTGAACCCAAACCGAGACTAAGTGCTTCTATGATAAGGGAATAGTCACTAGAGCGGAATTACCCTAGATACTTGGTAGATGAGAAGGTGGCAAGGTCGATAGAAGTATATTGGATATACATTATGTTAATGTGTACTTTACTAGTACTCCTAGTAGCACCGTGGTATTAGATACCGGTTCGGTTACTAAGTGTTAGTAACTCGAAATAAAAGCTACGGAATATCTGGAGACTAGCTAAAGGTGAGTGACGATATATGTTGGAAGTGTTTCCAAGGTTGATGTGATCAAGCATCGCACGCCCCTCTACCATCGAGATTTGGTGTTTGCGTTGAGCATAGACATGATTGGATTATGTCTATCGCAATACGATTATTCATTTAAGGAGAATAATGGTTACTCTATTTATTTGAATAATACCTTCAATGGTCTTGCACCTAAAGGAATGGTTTATTGAATCTCGATCGTAGTGATACACATTTTCATGCCAAAAGGATATAAGATAGTAATGATAGTACCACTTACTTTTACGCGCTGCCATGTAAGTCATATTGGTATAAAACGCATGAAGAAGCTCCATGTTGATGGATCATTGGACTCACTCATTTTTGAAAAGTTTGAGACATGCGAACCATGTCTATTGGTGCATATGCATGAAGAAACTCCATGCAGATGGATCGTTTGGACTCACTTGATTTTGAATTACTTGAGATATGCAAATCATACCACATGGGCAAGATGACCTAAAAGCCTCGGTTTGATAAGATGGAACAAGATAGCAACTTGTTGGAAGTAACACATTTTGATGTGTGCAGTCCAATGAGTCTTTGAGGCATGTAGTGAATATCGTTATGTTCTTACTTCACGATGATTTGAGTAGATGTAGAGTATATTTACTTGATGAAACACAAGTCTGAATTATTGAATGGTTCAAGTAATTTCAGAGTGAAGTTGAAGATCATCGTGACAAGAGGATGAAATGTCTATGATATGATCATAGAGATGAGTATCTGAGTTCTGAGCTTTGGCACACAATTAAGACATTGTGGAAATTGTTTCACAATTAATACCGCTTTGGAACACCATAGTTTGATGGTGTGTCCGAACATCATAGTTGCACCCTATTGGATATGGTGCGTACCATGATGTCTCTTATTGAAATACCACTATCGTTTATGGGTTAGGCATTAGAGACAACCACATTCACTTTAAATAGGGCACCACGTAATTCCGTTGAGATGACACCGTATGAACTATGGTTTAGAGAAACCTAAGTCGTCATTTCTTAAAAGTTTGGGGATGCGACGCTTATGTGAAAAAGTTTCAGGTTGATAAGCTCGAACCCAAAGCGGATAAAACGCATCTTCATAGGACACCCAAAACAGTTGGGTATACCTCCTAATTCAGATCCGAAAGCAATAGGGATTGTTTCTTGAATCGGGTCCTTTCTCGAGGAAAAGTTTGTCTCGAAAAGTTGAGTGGGAGGATGGTGGAGACTTGATATGGTTGTTGAACCATCACTACAACTAGTGTGTAGCGAGGCACGGGAAGTTGTTCTGTGGCACCTACACCAATTGAAGTAGAAGCTTATGATAGTGATCATGAAACTTCGGATCAAGTCACTACCGTACCTCGTAGGGTGACAAGGATGCGTACTGCTTCAGAGTGGTACAGTAATCTTGTCTTGAAGGTCATGTTTCTAGACAACAATGAACCTCGAGCTATGGAGAAGCAATGATGGGCCCAAATTCCGACAAATGGTTAGAAGCCATGAAATCCGAGATAGGATCCATGTATCGTAACAAAGCATGGACTTTGGTGGTCTTGCCCGATGATCGGCAAGCCATTAAGACAAATGGATCTTTGAGAAGAAGACGGACGTGGGCGGTGGCGTCACCGACTATGAAGCTCGACTTGTGGCGAAGAGTTTTCACAAGTTCAAAGAGTTGACTACGATGAGATTTTCTCATCCGTAGCGATGCTTAAGTCCGTCGGAATCATGTTAGCATTAGCTGCATTTATGAAATCTGGCGATTGATGTCAAAACGAGTTTCCTTACCGGTTTAAATGAGGAAAGGTTGTATGTGATACAATCCGAAAGGTTTTGTCGATCCTAAGGATGCTAAAGGTATGCTAGCTCCAATGATCCTTCTAAGGACTGGAGTAAGCATCTCGGAGTTGGAATATGTACTTTCATAAGATGATCAAAGATTTTGGCTTTATATAAATTTATGAGAAATTTGTATTTCCAAAGAAGTGAGTGGGAGCACTATATAATTTCTGATGAGTATATGTTGTTGACATATTGTTGATCAGAAATGATGTAGAATTTCTGGAAAGCATATAGGGTTATTTGAAAAGTGTTTTTCAATGGAAGACCTGGATTAAGCTACTTGAACATTGAGCATCAAGATCTATGAGGATAGATCAAAAACACTTAATGGTACTTTCAAATGAGCATATACCTTAACATGATCTTGAAGGTGTTCAAGATGGATCAGTCAAAGAAGGAGTTCTTGCCTGACATGTAAGGTATGAAGTTAAGACTTAAAGCTCGACCACGGCAGAAGAGAGAGAAAGGACAAAGGTAGTCCCCTATGCTTTATACATAGGCTCTACAGTATGCTATGTTGTGTACCGCACCGGAAGTGTGCCTTGCCATGAGTCAGTCAAGGGGTACAAGAATGATCCAGGAATGGATCATTGGACAGCGGTCAAAATTGTCCTTGGAGTAAATAAGGACATGTTTCTCGATTATGGAGGTGATGAAGAGTTCGGCGTAAAGGATTACGTCGATGCAAGCTTTAACACCTATCCGAGTGACTCTGAGTAGCAAACCGGATACGTATAGTGGAGCAACCATTTGGAATAGCTCCAAGTGGAGCGTGGAAGCAACATTTACAATATGACCTAGAAATTTGCAAAGCACACACGGACCTGAAAGGTTCAGACCCGTTGACTAAAACCTCTCTCACAAGCAAAACTTGATCAAACCCCAGAACTCATTTGATGATGTTGGTCACATGGCGATGTGACCTGTCAATGTTAAATCACATGGCGATGTGAACTAGATTATTGACTCTAGTGCAAGTGGGAGACTGTTGGAAATATGCCCTAGAGGCAATAATAAAAGTATTATTATATTTCCTTGTTCATGATAATTGTCTTTTATTCATGCTATAACTGTATTATCCGGAAATCGTAATACACGTGTGAATACATAGACCACAATATGTCCCTAGTGAGCCTCTAGTTGACTAGCTCGTTGTGATCAGCAGATAGTCATGGTTTCTGCTATGGACATTGGATGTCGTTGATAACGGGATCACATCATTAGGAGAATGATGTGATGGACAAGACCCAATACTAAGCATAGCACAAAGATCGTGTAGTTAAATGCGCTAGAGCTTTTCTAATGTCAAGTATCTCTTCCTTAGACCATGAGATCGTGTAACTCCCGGATACCGTAGGAGTGCTTTGGGTGTATCAAACGTCACAACGTAACTGGGTGACTATAAAGGTGCATTACAGGTATCTCCGAAAGTGTCTTTTGGGTTGACACGGATCGAGACTGGGATTTGTCACTCCGTGCAAACGGAGAGGTATCTCTGGGCCCACTCGGTAGGACATCATCATAATGTGCACAATGTGACCAAGGGGTTGATCACGGGATGATGTGTTGCGGAACGAGTAAAGAGACTTGCCGGTAACGAGATTGAACAAGGTATCGGTATACCGACGATCGAATCTCGGGCAAGTAAAATACCGCTAGACAAAGGGAATTGTATACGGGATCGACTGAGTCCTTGACATCGTGGTTCATCCGATGAGATCATCGTGGAACATGTGGGAGCCAACATGGGTATCCAGATCCGCTGTTGGTTATTGACCGGAGAACGTCTCGGTCATGTCTACATGTCTCCCGAACCCGTAGGGTCTACACACTAAGGTTCGATGGCGCTAGGGTTATAAAGGAAGCTTGTATGTGGTTACGAATGTTGTTGAGTCCGGATGAGATCCCGGACGTCACGAGGAGTTCCGAATGGTCCGGAGGTAAAGATTTATATATGGGAAGTCTGTTTTGGTCACCGGAAAAGTTTGGGGTTTATCGATGTATCACTGGGACCACCGGAGGGTCCCGGGTCCACCAAGTGGGGCCACCTGCCCCGAAGGCTGCGTGGGCCAAGTGTGGGAGGGACCAGCCCCTAGGTGGGCTGGGGCGCCCCACCAAGGCCCAAGGCGTGGGAAGTGTAGGGAGGGCAAAACCTAGGTCCAGATGGGCCTTAAGGGCCACCTAGTGGGCGCCTCCCCTCTCTCCCCTCATCCGCCACCCAGATGGGATCTGGGCTGGCCGCACCCTTGGGGTGGGAAACCCTAAAGGGGCGCAGCCCCTCTCCCCTATAAATAGTGAGGCATAGGGCTGCCCATGGGAGACCACAGAATACACGTGATTCGATCTCCGCCTTTGGTTGCAGCCCTCTCCTCTCTCCCAAGTACTCCTCCTCTCCGTGGTGCTTAGCGAAGCCTGCTGGATTGCCACGCTCCTCCATCACCACCATGCCGTTGTGCTGCTGCTGGATGGAGTCTTCCTCAACCTCTCCTCTCTCCTTCTTGGATCAAGGCGTGGGAGACGTCCACCGGCTGTCACGTGTGTTGAACGCGGAGGTGCCGTGCGTTCGGCACTTGATCATCGGTGATTTGAATCACGACGAGTACGACTCCATCAACCCCGTTCACTTGAACGCTTCCGCTTAGCGATCTACAAGGGTATGTAGATGCACTCTCCTTCTACTCGTAGCTGGTTTCTCCATAGATAGATCTTGGTGACACGTAGGAAAATTTTGAATTTCTGCTACGTTCCCCAACAAGAGGGCCTCTACATCATCTCCAAGGCCTCTTCGATGAGCTGTGAGTAGTTTACCACAGACCTTCGGGTCCATAGTTATTACCTAGATGGCTTCTTCTCTCTCTTTGAATCTCAATACAAAGTTCTCCTTGATCTTCTTGGAGATCTATTCGACGTAACTCTTTTTGCGGTGTGTTTCTCGAGATCTGATGAATTGTGGGTTTATGATCAAGTTTATCTATGAGAAATATTTGAATCTCCTCTGAAATCTTTTATGTGTGATTAAGTTATCTTTGCAAGTCTCTTTGAATTATCAGTTTGGTTTGGCCTACTAGATTTATCTTTCTTGCAATGGGAGAAGTGCTTAGCTTTGGGTTCAACCTTGTGGTGTCCTTTCCCAGTGACAGCACGGGCAGCAAGGCACGTATTGTATTGTTGCCATCGAGGATAAAAAGATGGGGTTTATATCATATTGCATGAGTTTATCCCTCTACATCATGTCATCTTTCTTAATGCGGTACTCTATTCTTTATGAACTTAATACTCTAGATGCATGCTGGATAGCGGTCGATGTGTGGAGTAATAGTAGTAGATGCAGGCAGGAGTCGGTCTACTTTTCATGGACGTGATGCCTATATACATGATCATGCCTAGATAATCTCATAATTATTCACTTTTATATCAATTGCTCTATAGTAATTTGTTCACCCACCGTAATACTTATGCTATCTTGAGAGAAGCTACTTTGAAACCTATGGCCCCCGGGTCTATCTTTTATCATATAAGCTTTCAATCTACTTTTATTTGCATCTTTACTATTCCTATCTATATTGTAGAATACCAAAAATATATTTATCTTATCATATTATCTCTATCAGATCTCACTTTTGCAAGTGGCTTTGAAGGGATTGACAACCCCTTTATTGTGTTGGTTGCGAGTTCTTGTTTGTTTGTGTAGGTGCGTGGGACTTTTGAGGAGCCTCCTACTGGGTTGATACCTTGGTTCTCAAAAACCGAGGGAAATACTTACGCTACTATTGCTGCATCACCCTTTCCTATTCAAGGAAAACCAACGCAAGCTCAAGACGTAGCAGAAAGTTTCATTGCGTTTTACGATATGGAGCCGCCGCCAAGCCCTAATCTCTCTCGGGAGGGCTGATCTGGAGTCCGTTCGGGGCTCCAGAGAGGGGGATTCGCTGTTGTCGTCATCATCAACCATCCTCCATCACCAATTTCATGATGCTCACCGCCGTGCGTGAGTAATTCCATCGTAGGCTTGCTGGACAATGATGGGTTGGATGAGATTTACCATGTAATCAAGTTAGTTCTGTTAGGGTTTGATCCCTAGTATCCACTATGTTCTGAGATTGATGTTGCTATAACTTTGCTATGTTTAATGCTTGTCACTAGGGCCCGAGTGCCATGATTTCATATCAGAACCTATTATGTTTTCATGAATATATGTGAGTTCTTGATCCTATCTTGCAAGTCTATAGTCACCTATTATGTGTTATGATCCAACAACCCCGAAGTGACAATAATCGGGATACTTCTCGGTGATGACCGTAGTTTGAGGAGTTCATGTATTCACTAAGTGTTAATGCTTTCCCCGGTACTCTATTAAAAGGAGGCCTTAATATCCCTTAGTTTCCACTAGGACCCCGCTGCCATGGGAGGGTAGGACAAAAGATGTCATGCAAGTTCTTTTCCATAAGCATGTATGACTATAATCGGAATACATGCCTACATTACATTGATGAACTAGAGCTAGTTCTATGTCACCCTATGTTAAAACTATTACATGAGGAATCGCATCCGACATAATTATCCATCACTGATCCAATGCCTACGAACTTTTCACATACTGCTCTTTGCTTATTTACTTTACCGTTGCTACTGTTACAATTACTACAAAACTGCTGCTATTACTTTTGCCACTATTACCGTTACTTCCATGCTACTTTGCCACTAAATACTTTGCTGCAGATGCTAAGTTATCCAGGTGTGGTTGAATTGACAACTCAATTGCTAGTACTTGAGAATATTCTTTGGCTCCCCTTGTGTCGAATCAATAAATTTGGGTTGAATACTCTACCCTCGAAAACTGTTGCGATCCCCTATACTTGTGGTTATCAAGACTATTTTCTGGCGCCGTTGCCGGGGAGCATAGCTCTATTCTTTGAGTCACTTGGGATTTATATCTGTTGATCACTATGAGGAACTTGAAAGATGAAAGAACTAAGATTTATCCCTCAACTACGAGGAGAGGTAAGGAACTGCCATCTAGCTCTGCACTAGATTCTCCTTCTATTATCAGTAAGCTTGCGACACCTAAACCTTCTACTGCTATGAATTCTAATATGTCGCATGTTATTGATGATGCCACTTCTACTATGCATGATACTTATGATGAAACTACTTCTGTGCTTGATACTACTGTGCCATTAGGTGAATTTCTTGATGAACAACTTGCTAGGGCTAGAGAGAATGAAATTATTGAAAATGAAATTATTGAAGATAGTGATGATGAAGGTTCTCCCCCTAAGTATGAATTGCCAGTTGTTCCTGAGGGTTATGTTATGGATGAAGAAACTGCTAGTGATTTTCTTGCTTGCAATGATAGATCTGATCTTAAGAAGTTATTAGCTAAACTGAAACAGAAAACTCTGAATGCTAGAATGAAATATGACCCTGCTTTTGCTACTCCACCTATCTTTGTTACGGATAAGGATTATGAATTCTCTGTTGATCCTGAGATAATTACTTTGGTTGAATCTGATCCTTTTTATGGCTATGAATCTGAAACTGTTGTGGCCCATCTTACTAAGTTAAATGATATAGCCACCCTGTTCACAAATGATGAGAAATCTCGCTACTACTATATCCTTAAGATATTTCCATTCTCATTAAAGGGAGATGCTAAAACTTGGTTTAATTCTCTTGATCCTGGTTGTGTGCGTAGTCCCCAGGATATGATTTATTACTTCTTTGCTAAATATTTCCCTGCTCATAAGAAACAAGCTGCCTTGAGGGAAATATATAATTTTGTGCAAATTGAAGAAGAGAGTCTCCCACAAGCTTGGGGAGAGGCTTCCCCGGTTACTTAATGCTTTGCCTGATCATCCTCTTAAGAAAAATGAAATACTTGATATCTTTTACAATGGACTAACCGTTGCTTCCAAGGACCACTTGGATAGTTGTGCTGGTTGTGTTTTCAGGGAAAGAACAGTCGACCAAGCTGAATTGCTATTGAATAATATGTTGTCTAATGAAAATAATTGGACTCTTCCTGAGCCAATTCCTGAGCCAACTCCTAAACCAACTCCTAAGAAGAGGGTTGTTCTATTCTCAGTCCTGAAGATATGCAAGAGGCAAAGAAATCTATGAAAGAAAAAGGTATTAAAGCTGAAGATGTTAAGAATTTACCTCCTGTTGAAGAAATGCATGGCCTTGATATACCACCTATTGAAGAAACACAATGTCTTGATAACCCGACACAGGTAGTAAAGGTAAATTCTCTCTATAGATACTAGTTGATTGCCCGTGCGTTGCCACGGGACACCATACCCTACCGACAAGACAAACTTTACTCCTCCTTATTCCTTTGCTCTAGCTTCAGTGTCGTCATCTACTTCCTTCCATAAAGCTCCAATATGACATGGTATGTTAGTGTTTACAATGCATGTCATTTGCTTTTTGTATGGATTGGCAATGCTCATATTTAGGTGTGTGTTTCTCCAAAAATTCATATTTTTGATTAACCAGACCATTCAAACTAATGCTTCATGTAATTTCCGAAACTAAATTCATTGTGATAACTCGTCAAATGGAGTGAAGCAAAAGAATGCCGAGTTGGGAAGATGAAACAACAGGACAAAGTCGTACTAAAATCTGATAATGATATATAAAAGGTGAACATAATTCGGTTGATATATGCTTGTCGAGTAAACATAAATCGAACCGCAAAGAGGCATGTAAAAAATAATCTTAGTGCATATTGGTTGCTGATTTTTTATATCCAACCTAGATTGAAGTTTTATGACCATGTATTGAACCGAAAGGTCTTTACCATCAAAATTTAAATTTGTTCACAAAGTCCTATGTCTTACTCCCACTTAACTCCCTTCCTAGCAATCGCCATGTACATTTCTTCACACCTAAGTGCCACCAGAAATACAAGAAGATAAAGTATGTTGATGTTGTTTCTCATGCTTGGCTACTTCTCTGTCTGTTCCTTATCTGTGCGCTCACACTGGCTTCTTTGTTGTGTGTGTATTTCTTCCAAGTTCAGTGAATAGTTGCCAAGATCTTGTCGTTTCCTACAAGAAATGCTTACATGTGAAGGGCACACGTTAAATCAAGGAGGACATGTGACGCACGCAATCGAGTTTGTTTCGGGCTTCTCATCAACCGATGCCTCAGCTGGGGTGAAGGGACTGGGAATTGTTTAATGTAAATAAAACACAGCTTAGAACTAAAAAGCACAAATCACCCTATGAATCTGGCTTTGAATTTGCTTTATTAACACTATTACTTTGCCATTTCTCTTTATGGAGCTCAGAAAGTTATAAGACCAGTGATACTCCACTGTTTGGGAAGCTTATGAATTCATGATCATGCTATATTAGTGTTCCATAAAAAGAATAAGGAATAAGGGCTAAGCTTAGATTCATAGCTCCAGCTTTAGCCAGAAACATCTCAAGTATATGTATATACTAAAACTACATGCCATAATATGTGGTACTATACAGAAATTTAAGTCCTAATGACCTTTAGTCTCAAGTAGTATGAGCTAGCAACTCTGTCTTTCCATCTCTCTAGTTCTAAATATAAACAATAGAGTGACAAAAGGCATGTGATTACTCAATCTCCTCATCTTTAAATAGTTCAGAATTCATCCAAATGATGTATTGTTATCCATTTGTGCTAGTTCCTCGGCTAGCTACAGAATGTACATTCTCCCCATGATCATCCCCTGTTACTCATTTTATTTCTTATGGTAAAGCACATATATAGCCTTGTGGATAGAAACATAGGGATGCCAGCATGCAACATAGTCATTGTTCTAATTTTTGGCATGCACAAGGACTGCAATAAACAAAACTGAGAATCAGTAGTTACTTTAGTATATATATATATATACTTAATCGCATGAATAGATCTGGCTATACTACAAGTCCTACTATGAGCAAGACGGATATATATAGTGGAATTCACATGGTTAACACAAAGTTTCGGGAGAGAAATACCTCTCTGTAAAAACAAACAGAACAAACTGGATATATGCAGTTTTTGCATAACAAAACTGAATGACACTGAACTCTTAGATGCTAACACATTTTTTTACAACGATACAGTTGGGGGCTCTCTCCCGGTTTTTTCTCCATCGTGCGTTGCGTGCGTGCGCTGAGCTGATCCCTAGCATGATCGGAGAGAGTGAAACAGAGAAAATACCAAGCCAACTCAATTAACATGGTTCTCTAACATTATAACTTTTTTAAGGTTGACCCCCTATATGAAATATGTTATACAGGATAGCAAGCTAGCATATATGAAATAACAATGGGAACGTACAAAAATATTACTCAAGGTGACCAACAAAAAATAATTGAAACATGATATTTTAATATCCATTCCATTCACTAACAATGGAAAACCTTTGACATTGAGACATTATGAAAATATCTTTATAGTCTTACGATTGTGTCGAACAAATATTTATACTTCCAAATTAAGCAAATTCTCCCTCCCTCCTTTCCTCCCTAAGGGACTTCTAAAATAAGACATTAGCTTGAGCCAAATCCAACGTCATCTGCAAGGACTCAAACACATAACAATCGAGACTGCCAATCACAAACACAAGAACTAAGAATCAAGATGTGTACGTGAACTATCCCTGAATAGAGAGGTGTGAAAAGCAAAGCCAAGTTGGGTTTAGTTACTTGCATCCGTGGACAACCTTTGCCTTCTAATTTTGTCACAGCTTCTTCACAAATAGAGGATCGACAAGTTCAGAATTTATAGTTAACTGTAAGAAAGGCCTTGTTCACAAAATGATTACTTTGACTCTCTCCACAAAAATCAATGTTTTGTCACTTGTCCACATAAATTCAGCTGCACAAATAAAGGCGGGAGTTAGGAGAAAATGTTATTTAGCTGAGCCAAAAAGTTATTTAGTGCCGAAGCAATATCATAGAGGTTTTTATCATAATTCCTATAAAATTCTGTTTGGAATTTGGACATATAGCAAAATTTGAAACTGAAGCAAAATTCGAAGTTTAATCTTGTAAGACATGTTCCAGATCGGATAATATGGCATAATAATATTAGGCTATACCCAGCCTAGAGTGATGGGACCCTTCTCTTCTGCGTAAGTGTACATATTGTATGTAAGCATCCAACACTTCACAAATATAAAAAACATTACAACTGAAAACATGTGCAGATGGCAATGAATAGCTACTTTGAACTTATTTTGCGTTCAAGTACAATAAATAGAGGCTAATTGGTTAATTAAGATGACGCAAACTAAAACTGGGATTTTCTTCATTATGAGATCATCAAAATATAGGACAAAAGAGAATGGCTGACTAAAGCTCATCGAATGGCAAATATGAACTGAACTCAACCTGAATGTGATACTGTACAAAATTTGTAACCGATTGCAGTTGATTTATGCAAATGTAAGTTCAGATATACAATTCAGTGAAGCTACAGTATAATGACTATTCAAAGCATCTTCCAACATATGGAATTCCTGAAACTTTTTATATTCCTGGTGTTCCTTGTGTACTACTGAAAAGCTTAGTTGTGTGTAAAAATAAATTGCCTGCAGTAATCGACGTGATTACTTATATCAGTAGAAAATAAGATTAAGAAGAGAAATTAGTAGACTTGGATGGATAACATACCTGGGCCGGAGACGAGGACGACCGCGCCATGGCGCAGGAAGAACGTGAAGTGGTTGGTCAGGTTGAACATCCCCGTGAGCTACCTCCAGCCTGGTGCCACTGCACGCCGGTACGCCGATGTATTTGGACATGGAGCCTAATTGGTTTGGTGCCAATAATTGGCATTGCCAATTGTTGGCAAGTCTAAAATTTTGGCTCTCAATTGGTTGACTACCAATTGGTTCTTGCCCACCTCTTAAAGAGTTGCCAATTTTTGGCAACTTTTGGTTTTGCCAAATGTTGGCTTGCCAAATATTGGCAATGCCAAACTTTGGCAGCGAACCAATTAGCCTCGTGATCCCATCTCCAGCGGCCCTTTACTCCTCCACCTACACTGTCACCATGTGCCTCTCCGCCGCGCCTGCTCCTCTACTGACATGTGCGGATGTGCCCCTCGCCATTCTCCAACTTCTATAGCAGCCTCCATCGCGATTCTCTACCTGGATCCAAAGAAGAGAACGATCGACCTCTTATTCGCTGGTTGCCATGCCAGTGCCAAGGTCGGCCGAGACTGTAGGGCGGCAACATCGCAACACGAAGGCTACGGCGCGAGAAGAAGATGAGGAAAGCTGCCGTCGGCTAGGCATTGGTGGCGGCAATGAAGTGGCGACATCGCTTGGAGGAGATGCAGGGAAGCCATGGTTTGGAGTTGCAGGAGCAGCGTCGCTGGTTGCGCCAGAGCGATCTCCAAGAGGAGGCTGCGTTGGGGAGATCATGGGGAACGTCGGGAGGATCGTGGGAGCGGTGCGTGGCTGGGTACCTGGGTGGAACCAAAACAAAACGGAAGTGGGAGAGGGCATTGGTACGGGAAAAAAATCTGAGGTGGGAAGGGATGTATCGATAGGGATAGTAGGAGGTCGAACCATCACGACGTTCGATTCTCCTTTAAGAGTAGAGATGATAAAGTTGAAATCCCATCTACTAAGTTTCCTAGCCAATGTTTGGATGAATTTGATGACTTTATTGCTAGGCAAGAAAACTTCAATGCTTATGTTGGTAAAGAATTAAAGAGTAATGCTTACATGATTGGACGCTTGAGTGATTATATAGCTAGAGTTAAAGGTGAACTTAAACTCATTAGTAAATATGCTTCTATGGTTAACCCTCAAGCAGAACAAGTACTTAAAGCTCAAAATGATTTGCTTGATGAATTAAATAATAAACATGATTTTGCTGTTAGAGTGGCTACTAGAACGGGTAAAATGACTCAGGAACCTTTGTATCCTGAAGGCCACCCTAAGAGAATTGAGCAAGATTCTCAGAGAAATAATTTAGATGCACCTAGTCCTTCTAAAAGGAAGAAAAAGAAAAATGATAGGACTTTGCATGCTTCTAGTGAACCTGTTGTAGACACACATGAGAATCCCAAAGATATTTTGTGACGCCCGGGAAATTAAGCTACAACAACCCTCTGCTAATGATGCCACGTCACTTCGATTACTGTTGATAGTCTCACGTTAGTTCCAAACCGATTCAAATTCAAATTTAAAATCAAGCAAACGATAAAACGTTTCAAATAGTAAAACTAAAATGTTCAGATTGAACCAGATATTGCATAGGTAATTATGGTGGAGAAAACATATTTTTATAAAATAGTTAACTGCACTGAATTAATTAAAACAACAGTAAGACTATTATTAAATGCGTCTTAAATACTAAACAAATATAAAATAATTGTTTAGGGTGCCAAATTAATGATGGCAGTGTTATTAGTATTAGTACTAATTTAGGGGCTAGGTTTATAGTTTGTAAAACTAAAGTAAAATAGAAACAGAAAATAAATAAAAAGAAAAGGGCAAAACAAAATCACATACCCCCGGTCAACTGGGCCAAACGGCCCAGCTGACCAGCCCAACTGGCCCCAACCGGCCCAACCGCACTCCCCTTAACCCCCACCGCCAGGAACCCTAGGTTCCAACCACCCCACTCCACCACTCGTTCCACCCTCGCACGTCTCCCTCGCTTCCCCCGATCTGGATTGGGGAAAACAGCGCCCCGACCCCGCCGCCTCTTCCCTACGCGCCGTCACCGGCTGGCGCCGCCCGTCTCCGCCGTCGCCTCTTGGTCGCCTCCTCAACCCCCCTCCCCGATCGGCCTCCTGGCGCCGCCCCGCCATCACCGCCTCGACCCGACCCGTCGCTTTAGTCAGAAGCCGGTGCCGCCTGCGCCCGTCGCCGGACCTCGTCGGCGGGTCCCGCCGCCCGCCCAGTGGATCTGGATCGAGGCAACCGATGCCCTCGACCCATCGCGCGCCATGGCCCCACCACCCCGACGCCGACGCCCCGGGCGCCTTCGCGACCTCTCGCCGCCTGCTTCCTCCCCACCGGTCTGCCTCCACGCCGTCCACGTCGTCCCCGTCCCCCCACCTCGAGCACCGCTGCCCTTGACCCTGCGAACCCCGGTGAGGCCCCGGGCCTTCCCCCTCTTCCTCTTCCCCTCCGTCACCGAGCACACTCGCCGACCGGGCCACGAACGCGCTCATCGCGCCGGCGCATGCCTGTGACCACCGTCCGTCAGACAGCGCTCACCGCGCCACCGCATCTCGCCTGCCCGCCAAGGCCTCAAGACGCGCCCACGCAGCGTACCGCCACTGCTGTCGTGCGGCCGAGGCTCCTCCCTATCCATCACCATGTTGCCCCTTTTGCCGAGCTCGTCGAGCTCCCCGGCCTCCGCGCCGCCTCGTGACGTGCCCCTATTCGGTCCTCGACGCGCTGAAGCGCCCCACGCAGCGCATGTGCCGCCCACCGCGCCCGTGGCGCGCCGACCATCGTGGTCGTTCGTCGCAGAGCGCCCGACCTCCTCCCGTGCTCACACTGCTGCTTTGTGCGCCCTCGCGCCGCGCCGCCTCGAGCCACCAGCCTCCCCTACTCGTGTCGTGCCGTGGCCGCCGGAGCCGAGTCGGGTGCGCCCCTGCCGGCCACACCATAGCGCTCTTCGGTGTGCCATAGCACCAGCGCCGGAACCCGCCATGCCCCCCACGGTCGAATGACACATGGGGCCCAGCCCCCAGAACGTTAAAAGAAAGCAAAAAAAAGGAATTAAAAATATAATAATTAATATATTAATTAATTAAAGAATTAATTAACTTAATTAATCTGGACTAGATTAACCTAATCATCTAGTTAAAGCTAATTAACCCTGTTTAATTACTATGAGACTATGACAAGTGGGTCCCACCGATCAGGTTGACGATCGACCACGCTGATCGCCGACGTCGAGATGACATCATGCCGACGTCATAAATCCATTTTCAATTAAATTAAATAATTAATTAAATTCCAGAAATTAATAAAATCTTTAGAAAATCATATCTTTTAAACCGTAACTCGGATTAAATTATTTTCAACATGAAAGTTGCTCAAAACGACGAGACGAATCCAGATACGCAGCCCGTTCGTCAGCCACGCGTCCCTAGCATAGTGAACCTGCAACTTTCCCCTCCGGTTGATCTGTCCAAAACACGGACACAGGGATACTTTCCTGATGTTTCCCTCACCACAGTATCACCTCATACCGCGTTAGAACACGTCTAGCTTTGCTCGTTGTCTGTTATGCACTTGCTTGCTATGTATTTACTGTTTCTTCCCCTCTTCTCTCCGGTAGACCACGTGGCGATCTTGATGCCTCTGTGGTCGATTTCACGACACCGACGACCCTCCTTGTCTCGAACAACCGTGCAAGCCCCCTTGATCACCAGATATCGCCTATTCTTCTCTATCTTGCTTGCATTAGAGTAGTGTAGCATATTCTTGTTCGATTACTCCTATTACATTGCATAACTTTGTCATTGTTACTACAAATCATTGATACCTTACCCGCAATCCTAAATGCTTAGTATAGGATGCTAGTTTATCATCATTGGCCCTACATTCTTGTCAGTCTGCCTCGCTATACTATCGGGCCGTGATCACTTGGGAGGTGATCACGGGTATATACTATACATACATACATACTTTGCAGATGGTGACTAAAGTCGGGTCACTCGATGAGTACCATAAGTGATTACGATGAGGGGCTAAAAGGACAGTGGCTCCATCCCGGTAGAGGTGGGCCCGGGTTCCCGACGCCCCCAACTATTACTTTGTGGCGGAGTGACAGGCAGGTTGAGACCACCTAGGAGGCAGTGGGCTCGGCCTGCTCAAAGATTCGCGGATACTTAACACGCTTAACGAGATCCGGGTATTTGATCCGAGTCGGCCATTTGGTCTATACGCACTAACCATCTACGCGGGAGTAGTTATGGGTATCCGGCGTCGTGGTATCACCGAAGCCTTCTAGACGTCGGCGGCCGAAAGCAGCGTCGCCGGATTGGAATGTAAGCTGCTCTTGTATTAAGGGGCTAGTTACGCTTTGGCCGCCCTTGCAACGTCTTGGTGTGCAATGGGCGATGGGCCTGAACCCTGCGCCATAGGAGTTAGACCGGCGTCTTGACCTCTCTGTTAGGCCTAGGTGGGGCTGCGGCGTGTTGATCTTCGAGGCGGGCATGACCCAGAAAGTGTGTCCGCCAAATGGGATCGGCGTGTTGGGTTATGTGGTGCACCCTGCAGGAAGTTTATCTATTCGAATAGCCGTCCCTCGGTAAAAGGGCGACCGGAGTTGTACCTTGACCTTATGACAACTAGAACCGGATACTTAATAAAACACACCCTTCCAAGTTCCACAGACAACCCGGTGATCGCTTTTCCACGAGGGAGACGAGGGAGGATCGCGGGTAGGATTATGCTATGCGATGCTCTTGGAGATGCTACTTGGAGATGCTACTTGGAGATGCTACTTGGAGGACTTCAACCTACTCTCTTCTACATCTTTGCAAGACGAAGGCTGCGGAAGTGTAGTCTTCGATAGGACTAGCTATCCCCTCTTATTACGGCATTCTGCAGCTCGGTCCAATCGATATGGCCTCCTTACACATATACCCATGCATATGTAGTGTAGTTCCTTGCTTGCAGTACTTTGGATGAGTACTCACGGTTGCTTTCTCCCCCTTTCCCCCTTTCCTTTTTTTTCTCGGTTGTCGCAACCAGATGTTGGAGCCCAGGCGCGACGCCATGTCGGCGGCGACTACTACTGACCGGAGGTGCCTACTACTACGTGCAAGCTCTCGACGATGACCGGGAGTAGTTTAGGAGGATCCTGCGGGAGGCTGCGCCTCGTTCGATCTGTAGATCCCGCTTTGTGCTAGCCTTCTTAAGGCAAACTTGTTTAACTTATGTCGTACTCAGATATTGTTGCTTCCGCGACTCGTCTATGATCGAGCACTTGTATTCGAGCCTCGAGGCCCTGGCTTGTATTATGATGCTTGTATGACTTATTTATGTTTTTAGAGTTGTGTTGTGATATCTTCCGTGAGTCCTCGATCTTGATCGCATTGCGCTTTGCGTGCATGATTAGTGTACGATTGAATCGAGCGCCACATATTTCTATTTCGATCTCAAACACAATCGGTGATGAACATGAACCTAGTGATAATGTTAATGTAATGTTCATGTTGATGCTCAACCTAGCAATAATAATGATGTAGAGACTGAACCTGCTGTTGATCTTGATAACCCACAATCAAAGAATCAACGTTATGATAAGAGAGACTTTGTTGCTAGGAAGCACGGTAAAGAAAGAGAACCATGGGTTCAGAAACCCATGCCTTTTCCTCCTAAGTCATCCAAGAAAAAGGATGATGAGGATTTTGAGTGCTTCGCTGAAATGATTAGACCTATCTTCTTACATATGCGCTTAACTGATATGCTTAAAGTAAACCCTTATGCTAAGTACATGAAAGATATTACTACAAATAAAAGAAAAATACCGGAAGCTGAAATTTCCACCATGCTTGCTAATTACACTTTTAAGGGTGGAATACCTAAGAAACTTGGAGATCCAAGAGTACCAACTATACCATGATCCATTAAAAGAAACTATGTTAAAACTGCTTTATGTGATCTTGGAGCCGGTGTTAGTGTTATGCCTCTCTCTTTATATTGTAGACTTGAATTGAATAAGTTGACACCTACTGAAATATCTTTGCAAATGGCTGATAAATCAACTGCTATACCTGTCGGTATTTGTGAGGATGTGCCTATTGTGGTTGCAAACGTTACTATCTTAACGGACTTTGTTATTCTTGATATTCCTGAGGACGATAGTATGTCGATTATCCTTGGTAGACCCTTTTTGAATACTGCAGGGGCTGTTATTGATTGCAACAAAGGCAATGTCACTTTTCATGTTAATGGTAATGAGCATACGGTACACTTTCCGAGGAAACAACCTCAAGTTCATAGCATCAATTCTATTGGAAAATTCCATCGATTATTATTGGAGGTTTTGAATTTCCTCTTCCTACTGTCAATAAGAAATATGATAGTCTTATTATTGGGGATGTGCATATCCCCGTTGAGGTAACCTAGTGTTATTCGAAATTTCTCCGGTTCCATGTTATTAGGAATGAGTTTGTTAACAAGACTTGATCAACCTTGTTAGTGGATTCCTTTTGATGAGCATGAGATGGATGAAATTAGAAGGCACAACCTTCTGTACCCTCCATTTACTTTGTGTTATTTAGATTAAATAAAGTAAAAATAGTGTTTTCTGTCTGTTTTCTGAATTATCCATGCAATAAAAAATACCCCAAAAATAAAAGTTCTGCAAATGCCCTGCAAATTTAGTATGATTTTTTTCTGGAATATTTGAGAATATCTGGCACTGAGAACACAGCAGGTGGAGCTGGCACCTGGCCACGAGGGTCCAGGGCGCGCCCCCTACCTCGTGGGCCCACGGTGGCTCCCCTCCACTTATTCCTGCACCCACACACTTCATCTTCCTCCCAAAAAATCACCATCCAGCTCAAGCACGAGTTCCAGCTCACTTTGCAGCCATTTTTGATCTCCTTGCTCAAAGCTCCATTCACAAAACTGCTTTGAGAGATTGTTCCTTGGTACGTGACTCCTCCAATGGTCCAATTAGTTTTTGTTCTAGTGCTTTATTCATTGCAAAATTTTGCTGCCTAGGTGACCCTGTTCTTGAGCTTGCATGTCAAATTTATATGGTCCCAAGTAATTCTAATGCATGATATAGGCTCTAGGCACTTGTGGGAGTAGTTGTTATCAATTTTGTTGAGTTTGATTCACTTTTATTTTGAGTTACTAAAAATTTCAGAAATTTTCAGAAGAAGATGAAGAGATTGTTCTTGAGGGGCTCTTCTAGCCAAGGCTCTAAGGATAAACAAACTAAGGAGAATGAAAAGGCCAAGTATAATCTTCCTCGCGTGGCGGAAGTACGGCCGTGCGAATGGCCTTGTGATGATTTCTAGAGAGCAACCGGGATTTATGATGACTTATATTCTTTGGCTGATAATGCGGGCATCACCGACTTCGTCCACGATCAGATCGAACAGTATCTCTTACTCACCAATACTTTCGTGCAAAACTTCTACTATTATCCTAAGAAATCACCTCCTTCAGTAGCTTTTCATTTCTATGATGTGGCTAGGGAGATGTCATTACGTGATTTTTGCGCGGTTTGCAAAATACCCTTTGAGGGCATCTTAGAGGAACCGCATCGTAAAGATGTGGATGGTTTTATTGATACTATTACCGTAGGGGAATCGAGGAGGGTTTCCGATGCAAGAATTATTAGTATACATTTTCCTGTTTTACGCTACTTTGCCATATTTGCTAGTCGATGCTTAATTGGTCGCGAAAACTGTGGAAACCTTAGTGTTCCTGATATTATTATTTTGTTCCATGCTTTATTTCGGGATAGCTCTATTAGTATGGGTGCTATTATTGCTAAACAATTAATCCTGAACCGTACAAAAGGCCCCATCTTTGGAGGTATCTATGTTGCACGTCTTGCTAAACATTTCAGGATACATATTAGGCATTTTGAGAAAGAGTAAAAATTGCTACCCCCTACCTTTCTAGATTATAAGAGCATGGTAGCACATGAGTTTATTGTTAATAATGATGATAAGATGCTTTTGTATAATTTGAGATTAATAAGAAACACAATGAGACTATTATTTTGCCTGCCTCCTCTTTGTTTGATTTAACTGCAGGCCATTACCTCGTCTTGCCGATGGCCGTTTACGCGTACCGGGGCCAGACATCAGCCCCGGAGCCCGAGCCGGAACCACCACATGATCCTTATCATCCATCATCTTATCAGTGGGATCCAGAGGAGATCGCCAGCCAGTGGTAGTATGATGACACTCCTCAGTACACCGGGGAGAGTAGCCGCGATCCATGGGCATAGACCAACTTAGGCCAAAAGCCTAAGCTTGGGGGAGTATGTATTTCTCACCAACATTACATTCATGTTCACACATTCATTCTAGTTGTCGGTGCTCATACTCTTTCATTGTACTATCCATGCTAGTTTAACTTCTTTTTCTAGCTTTCTTCTTGTGTGTTTGATAAACCTTAAGAAAAACAAAAAAAATAGTTAGTTTAATTTCCATGCTTGTAGTAGTAATTAAAAGAAAATCCAATAAGATTTCTCGTTCTTCTTCTGCTTGTTGGGAGCTTTCCCGTGTAAATAGTTTTATTTCTTTTCTTTCCTTTTTGGGTCGAGGGGAGAAGACCATAATAAAAATGTTTAGTGGCTCCAATATGCTTGATTGTTGATTTAACCAAGAGCCCATATTACCTTGTATTCTCCCTTGAAATGAATGCTTGCAGATTCCAGCTTAGTCCAATGCACGTGCACTATTAATTATTATTATCCACACCGTTCGGTCGTGCAAGTGAAAGGCAGTAATGAAGATATTATGATGGACTGATTGAGATGAGAGAAGCTGGTATGAACTCGACCTCTCTTGTTTTTGTAAATATGATTAGTTCATCGTTCCTGATTCAGCCTATTATGAATAAACATGTTTGTAATGACAATTAGAGATTATAGTTGCTTATGCCATGCTTAATTAGCTAAGAACTTATAATGGTTTACCTTGCGTCCCAATATGCTATTAAAATGGTTGTGATGTGGTATGATAGGGTGGTATCCTCCTTTGAATGATTTGAGTGACTTGACTTGGCACATGTTCACTCATGTAGTTGAAACAAAATCAACACAGCCTTCACGATATTTATGTTCATGGTGGATTATATCCTACTCATGCTTGCACTCAGTGTTGATTAATTTTAATGCATGTTCATGACTGTTGTCGCTCTCTCAGTTGGTCGCTTCCTAGTCTCTTACTAGCCTTCACCTGTACTAAACGGGAATATTGCTTGTGCATCCAAACTCCATAAACCCCAAAGTTATTCCATATGAGTCCACCATACCTTCCTATATGCGGTATCTACCCGCCATTCCAAGTAAATTTGTATGTGCCAAACTCTAAACCTTCAAATGAAATTCTGTTTTGTATGCTCGAGCAGCTCATGTATCAACTAGGGTTGTCTGTATCTTCCATGTTAGGCGAGTTATTCTCAAGAGGAGTGGACTCCGCTCCTCATTCACGAGAAAATGGCTGGTAACCGGGATGCCCAGTCCCATGCTCAAATCAAATCAAAATAATTAAACAAAACTCCCCCAGGATTGTTGCTAGTTGGAGGCACCCGTTGTTTCGGGCAAGCCATGAATTGATGCTTGTTGGTGGTGGGGGAGTATAAACTTTACCATTCTATTTGGGAACCGCCTATAATGTGTGTAGCATGGAAGATATAGAAATCTCATAGTTGTTATGTTGACAGTGAAAGTATACCGCTCAAAATGTTATTCATCTCTACTTTAAAATCGAGCTCTGACACCTCTACAAATCCCTGCTTCCCTCTGCGAAGGGCCTATCTATTTACTTTTATGTCGAGTCATCACCCTCTTATTAAAAAGCACCCGCTGGAGAGCACCGCTGTCATTTGCATGCATTACTATTAATTTATATTGGGTATGACTATGATTGGATCTCTTTTACCATGAATTACAATGTTTAGTCAGTCCTTGATCTTTAAAGGTGCTCTGCATTCATGTTTTGCGATCTCAGAAAGGGCTAGCGAGATACCATCTTGTTATATCATATTATGATTATTTTGAGAAAGTGTTGTCATCCGAGTTTTATTATTATTGCTCGCTAGTTGATTATGCCATTGACATGAGTAAACATGAGACCTAAGTGTTATTGTGAATATGGTTAGTTCATAATCTTTGCTGAAAACATGAATAATGGCTTTACATATTTACAACAACAAGAGCAAACAGAGTTTGTAAAAGTTTTTCTTTATCACTTTCAGTTTGTCAACTGAATTGCTTGAGGACAAGCAAAGGTTTAAGCTTGGGGGAGTTGATACGTCTCTGTCGTATCTACTTTTCCAAACACTTTTGCCCTTGTTTTGGACTCTAACTTGCATGATTTGAATGAAACTAACCCGGACTGATGATGTTTCCAGCAGAACTGCCATGGTGTTATTTTTGTGCAGAAATAAAAGTTCTCGGAATGACCTGAATATCCACGGAGCAAATTTTCAGAATAAATAAAAAATACTAGCGAAAGAATCAGCGTCGGGGGCCCACACCCTGTCCACGAGGGTGGGGGGCGCCCCCTACCCTAGGGCGCGCCCCCTGCCTCGTGGTCCCCCTGGACGTCTACCGACCTCAACTCCAACTCCATATATTTGCTTTCGCGGAGAAAAAAATCAAGGAGAAAGTTTCATCATGTTTTACGATATGGAGCCGCCGCCAAGCCCTAATCTATCTCGGGAGGGCTGATCTGGAGTCCGTTCGGGGCTCCGGAGAGGGGGATTCATCGCCGTCGTCATCATCAAACATCCTCCATCACCAATTTCATGATGCTCAGCATCGTGCATGAGTATTTCCATCGTAGGCTTGTTGTACGGTGATGGGTTGGATGAGATTTACCATGTAATCAAGTTAGTTTTGTTAGGGTTTGATCCCTAGTATCCACTATGTTCTGAGATTGATGTTGCTATGACTTTGCTTGCTTAATGCTTGTCACTAGGGCCCGAGTGCCATGATTTCAGATCTGAACCTATTATGTTTTCATGAATATATGTGAGTTCTTGATCCTATCTTGCAAGTCTATAGTCACCTATTATGTGTTATGATCTGACAACCCCAAAGTGACAATAATCGGGATACTTCTCAGTGATGACCGTAGTTTGAGGAGTTCATGTATTCACTAAGTGTTAATGCTTTGGTCCGGTACTCTATTAAAAGGAGGCCTTAATATCCCTTAGTTTCCACTAGGACCCCGCTACCACGGGAGGGTAGGACAAAAGATGTCATGCAAGTTCTTTTCCATAAGCACGTATGACTATATTCAGAATACATACCTACATTACATTGATGAACTGGAGCTAGTTCTGTGTCAACCTATGTTATAACTATTACATGAGAAATCACATCCGACATAATTATCCATCACTGATCCAATGCCTACGAGCTTTTCACATACTGCTCTTTGCTTATTTACTTTACCATTGCTACTCTTACAATTACTACAAAACTGCTACTGTTACTTTTGCCACTGTTACCGTTACTTCCATACTACTTTGCACTAAATACTTTGCTGCAGATACTAAGTTATCCAGGTGTGGTTGAATTGACAACTCAACTGCTAATACCTGAGAATATTCTTTGGCTCCCCTTGTGTCGAATCAATAAATTTGGGTTGAATACTCTACCCTCGAAAACTGTTGCTATCCCCTATACTTGTGGGTTAGCAATTAGTGCTAAAGCTTGCATCATCATAGCCCTTTATGATGAACACTTTATCACCTCCATAACCGAGAAACATTTCCTTAGTCCTCTAAATAATTTTGACCATTGTCTAGTGATCTACTCCTGGATCACTATTGTACCCTCTTGCCAAACTCATAGCAAGGCACACAACATATTTGGTACACAACATGGCATACTTCTGGCTGAGGCATATGGAATGACTTTCGTTCTCTTTCTATCTTCTGCCGTGGTCGGTCTTTGAGTCTTACTCAACTTCACACTTTACAATGCAAGCTAGAACTCCTTCTTTGACTGATCCATTTTTAACTCCTTCAAATTCTTGTCAAGGTGTGTGCTTCGTGAAAGTCTTATTAAGCGTCTCGATCTATATTTATAGATCTTGATGCCCAATGCATAAGTAGCTTTACCGAGGTCTTTTATTGAAAAAATCTTATTCAAGTATCCTTTTGTGCTATTCAAAAATTCTATATCATTTCCAATCAACAATATGTCATCCACATATAATATCAAACATGCTATAGAGCTCCCACTCACGTTTTTGTAAATACATGCTTCACCATAAGTCTGTATAAAACCATATGCTTTGATCACCTTATCAAAGCATATATGCCAACTCTGAGATGCTTGCACCAGTCCAAAAATGGATCGCTGGAGTTTTGCACACTTTGTTAGCACCTTTAGGATCGACAAAACCTTTTGGTTGCATCATATACAACTCTTCTTTAAGAAATCCATTAAGGAATGCAGTTTTGACATCCATTTGCCAGATTTCATAAAATGCGTCAATTGCTAACATGATTCGGACAGACTTAAGCATCGCTACGGGTAAGAAGGTCTCATCGTAGTCAACTCCTTGAACTCGTTGAAAACCTTTTGCGACAATTCGAGCTTTGTAGATAGTAACACTACTATCAGCGTCCATGTTCCTCTTGAAGATCCATTTATTCTCAATGGTTTGCCGATCATCGGGCAAGTCCACCAAAGTCAACACTTTGTTGTTATATATGGATCCTATCTCAGATTTCATGGCTTCAAGCCATTTTGCGGAATTTGGGCTCATCATCGCTTCCTCATAGTTTGTAGATTCGTCATGGTCTAGTAACATGACTTCCAGAACGGGATTACCATACCACTCTGGTGCGGAAAATGCTCTGGTTGACCTACGAAGTTTGGCAATAACTTGATCTGAAGTTTCATGATCATCATCATTAGCTTCCTCACTAATTGGTGTAGGCATCACTGGAACTGATTTCTTTGATGAACCACTTTCCAATTCAAGAGAAGGTACAATTACCTCATCAAGTGCTACTTTCCTCCCACTCACTTCTTTCGAGAGAAACTCCTTCTCTAGAAAGGATCCATTCTTAGCAACAAAGATCCTGCCTTCGGATCTATGATAGAAGGTGCATCCAACAGTCTCTTTTGGGTATCCTATGAAGACACACTTCTCCGATTTGGGTTCGAGCTTATCAGGCTGAAGCTTTTTCACATAAGCATCGCAACCCCAAACTTTTAAGATACAACAACTTAGGTTTCTTGCCAAACCACAATCCATACGGTGTCGTCTCAACGGATTTAGACGGTGCCCTATTTAAAGTGAATGCAACTGTTTCCAATGCATAACCCCAAAATGATAGTGGTAAATCGGTAAGAGACATCATAGATCGCACCATATCTAATAAAGTACGGTTACAATGTTCGGACACACCAATACGCTGTGGTGTTCCAGGTGGCGTGAGTTGTGAAACTATTCCACATTGTTTTAAATGAAGGCCAAACTCCTAACTCAAATATTCGCCTCTGCAATCAAATCGTAGAAACTTTATTTTCTTGTTACGATGATTCTCCACTTCACTCTGAAATTCTTTGAACTTTTCAAATGTTTTAGACTTGTGTTTCATTACATAGATATACCCATATCTGCTCAAATCATCTGTAAAGGTCAGAAAATAACGACACCCGCGGCAAATCTCAACACTCATCAGACCGCATACATCGGTATGTATTATTTCCAATAAGTCAGTAGCTCACTCCATTGTTCCAGAGAACGGAGTCTTAGTCATCTTGCCCATGAGGCATGGTTCGCAAGCATCAAATGATTCATAATCAAGTGATTCCAAAAATCCATCTGCATGGAGTTTCTTCATGCGCTTTACACCAATATTACCTAAACGGTAGTGCCACAAGTATGTTGCACTATCATTATTAACTTTGCATCTTTTGGCACCAATATTATGAATATGTGTATCACTATGATCGAGATTCAATAAACCATTCACCTTGGGTGTATGACCACAGAAGGTTTTATTCATGTAAACAGAACAATAATTATTCTCTAACTTAAATGAATAACCATATTGCAATAAACATGATCTAATCATATTGATGCTTAACGCAAACACCAAATAGCATTTATTTTAGGTTCAACACTAATCCCGAAGGTAGAGGGAGTTTGCGATGGTGATTGTATCAACCTTGGAATCACTTCCGACACACATCGTCACCTCACCCTTAACTAGTCTTTGTTCATTCTGCAACTCCTGTTTTGAGTTACTAATCTTAGCAACTAAACTAGTATCAAATAACCAGGGGCTACTACGAACACTAGTAAGGTACACATCAATAATCTGTATATCAAATATACCTTTGTTCACTTTGCCATCCTTCTTATCTGCCAAGTATTTGGGGTAGTTCTACTTCCAATGACCATTCCCTTTGCAGTAGAAGCACTTAGTTTCAGGCTTAGGTCTAGATTTGGGCTTCTTCATGGGAGTGGCAACTAGCTTGCCATTCTTCTTGAAACTAGTGGTCTTGTTAACCATCAACAATTGATGCTCTTTCTTGATTTCTACCTTCGTTGATTTCAGCATCATGAAGAGCTCGGGAACTGTTTTCGTTATCCCTTGCATATTATAGTTCATTACGAAGTTCTAGTAACTTGGTGATAGTGACTAGAGAACTATGTCAATCACTATCTTATCTAGAAGATTAACTCCCACTTGATTCAAGCGATTTGTAGTACGCAGAATTCTGAGCATATGCTCACTGGTTGAGCTATTCTCCTCCATCTTGTAGGCAAAGTACTTGTCAGAGGTCTCATACCTCTCGACTCGGGCATGAGTCTGAAATACCAACTCCAGCTCTTGGAACATCTCATATGCTCCATGTGCACTAAACTATCAAGTAGTCATCATATCGAGCTTGTCAAAACGTTCATAACGTCTTCATCTGCTCCTGCAAATAGGTCTATCACCTAGCGGTGCATCATAGACATAATTTTTTGTGCAGCAATGAGGATAATCCTCATATCACAGACCCACTCCGCATCATTGCTATTAACGTCTTTCAACTTATTTTCTCTAGGAACATATCAAAAAATAAACAGGGAGCTACATCGTAAGCTATTGATCTACAACACAGATATGCAAATATTATCAGGACTAAGTTCATGATAAATTAAAGTTAAATTAATCATATTACTTAAGAACTCCCATTTAGATAGACATCCCTCGAGTCATCTAAATGATCACGTGATCCAAATCAACTAAACTATGTCCGATCATCACGTGAGATGGAGTAGTTTTCAATGGTGAACATCTCTATGTTGATCATATCTACTATATGATTCATGTTCGACCTTTCGGTCTCAGTGTTCCGAGGCCATATCTGCATATGCTAGGCTCGTCAAGTTTACCCCGAGTATCCCACACGTGCAGAACTGTCTTGCACCCGTTGTATGTGAACGTAGAGCTTATCACACCCGATCATCACGTGGTGTCTCGGGACGACGAACTGTCACAACGGTACATACTCCGGGAGAACACTTATACCTTAAAATTTAGTGATGGATCATCTTATAATGCTACCGCTGTACTAAGCAAAATAAGATGCATAAAAGATAAACATCACATGCAATCAAAATATGTGACATGATATGGCCATCATCATCTTGTGCCTTTGATCTCCATCTCCAAAGCACCGTCATGATCTCCATCGTCACCGGCTTGACACCTTGATCTCCATCGTAGCGTCGTTGTCGTCTTGCCAACTATTGCTTCTACGACTATCGCTACCGCTTAGTGATAAAGTAAAACACTTACATGGCGATTGCGTTTCATACAACAAAGGGACAACCATAAGGCTCCTGCCAGTTGCTGATAACTTTTACAAAACATGATCATCTCATACAATAACTTATACCGCATCATGTCTTGACCATATCACATCACAACATGCCCTGCAAAAACAAGTTAGACGTCCTCTACTTTGTTGTCGTAAGTTTTACGTGGCTACTACGGGCTTCTAGCAAGAACCGTTCTTACCTACGCATCAAAACCACAACGATTTTTCGTCAAGTATGTTGTCTTAACCTTCAACAAGGACCAGCCATAGTCAAACTCGATTCAACTAAAGTTGGATAAACAGACACCCGCCAGCCACCTGTGTGCGAAGCACGTCGGTAGAACCAGCCTCATGAACACGGTCATGTAATGTCGGTCCGGGCCGCTTCATCCAACAATACCGTCGAATCAAAGTAAGAGTTGGTGGTAAGCAGTATGACTATTATCACCCACAACTCTTTGTGTTCTACTCGTGCATATCATCTATGCATAGACCTGACTCGGATGCCACTGTTGGGGGACGTAGCATGCAATTTCAAAAAATTCCTACGATCACGCAAGATCTATCTAGGAGATGCATAACAATGAGAGGGGGACGGTGTGTCCACGTACCCTCGTAGACCGAAAGCGGAAGCGTTATGTTAACGCGGTTGATGTAGTCGAACGTCTTCACGATCCAGCCGATCTTAGTACCGAACGTACGACACCTCTGTGTTCAGCACTCGTTTAGCTCGATGACATCCCTCGAACTCTTGATCCAGCAGAGGGTCGAGGGAGAGTTCCGTCAGCACGACGGCATGGTGACGGTGATGGTGATGTGATCCACACAGGGCTATGCCTAAGCACTACGACGCTATCACCGGAGGCGTAAACTGTGGAGGGGGCACCGCACACGGCTATGAGAATAACTGTTGTGCCTTTAGGGTGTCCCCCGCCCCCGTATATGAAGGATGGGAGGAGGAGGCCAGCGGCCAGGAGGGGCGCGCCATGGGAGGAGTCCTACTTGGACTCCTAGTCCAAGTAGGATTTGCCCCCCCTCTTTCCTTTCTCCACCGGAGGGAAAAGGAAGGAGAGGGAGAGGGAGAGGGAAAGGGGGGCGCCACCCCCTTCCCCTAGTCCAATTCGGACTGCCCTGGGAGGGGGAGGGGGCGGTTGTCGGTGTCAAAACCGGCGGATCTCGGGTAGGGGGTCCCGATCTATGCGTCAAGGCTGATGGTAACAGGAAGCAAGGGACACAGATGTTTACCTAGGTTCGGGCCCTCTCGATGGAGGTAAAACCCTACTTCCTGCTTGATTAATATTGATGATATGGGTAGTACAAGAGTAGATCTACCAAGAGATCGTAGAGGCTAAACCCTAAGAGCTAGCCTATGATGGTATGATTGTAATTGTGATCGGCCTTCTAAGGACCAACCTCTCCGGTTTATATAGACACCGGAGAGGGCTAGGGTTTACATGGAGTCAGTTACAAGGAAGGAAATATAATATCCGGATCGCCAAGCTTGCCTTCCACGCAAAGGAGAGTCCCATTCGGACACAGGAAAATTTTGTTTTTGCCACTCTAAATTTAGCCAATTTTCAATATGCCACTCTAGATTTTGACATTTCACTTTTGCCACTCTTAGTTTTTGACAATTATCACAACTGCCATTCTATGCCAAATGTGAAATAATTTTATTTCATTTTTGCCACTCCTAGCTTTTGAAAATTATCACAATTGCCACTTTGAAAATTTTGCTTTTGCCACGGGAATGGCAATTGTGATAATTGTCAAAAACTAAGAGTGGCAAAAGTGAAATGTCAAATTCTAGAGTGGCATAAGGAAAATTGGCAAAATCTAGAGTGGCAAAAACAAAATTTTCCCTTCGGACACGGGCCGAAGTCTTGAGTCTTGTATCTTCATGCTTCAATAGTCCGGACATTGTACACAGTCCGGCAATCCGGATACCCCCTAATCCAGGACTCCCTCAGTAGCCCCTGAACCAGGCTTCAATGACGATGAGTCCGGCGCGCAGTATTGTCTTCGGCATTGCAAGGCGGGTTCCTTCTCCGAATACTCCAAAGTGGTTATCGAACACGTAGACCATGTCCAGATCTGCAGGATGATCTTCACATGGTATAAATTTGATTTGCTGGCAATCTTCGTGCGTCGTGCCCTTGCACCGTGGCCTGGTCCAACGCGAACCGACGTTTCTTACCCCACCTCGACTCGTTTTACGAGGCGGTTTTATTGGCACGTCCCATCCAGGCAGAGATCGTGTTCCTCTTATTACGGGATTTTCCATCAATATGGGCGTGCGTGACCCTACGATGGCTATTGGTATAACCCCGTGTGTTTTTAGATAAGCATCAAACGAGCACACCAAGGAGTCTTGATATTCATCCCCTTTATAAAAGGGGTCGAGGCCTATGCCGCTTTTCCACCTTCCTCGCGCCTTCTTGCACCTCGAGTTCTAACACCCAAAACCCAAGCTTCAACACCCCAGATCCTCCAACATGTCCGGATCCGTCCCTCAAGGCCGGTGGGTGGCCTCCTTGATTAAAGAGAAGGACATTGCAAAGCTTAGGGAGGTCGGATACCTGACCGCTGATATCCAGCACAGGCTTCCTGCTCCAGGGCAGGTCATCCCTACACCAGAGCCCAATGAGTGTGTCATTTTCGTCCCACACTTCCTCTGCAGTTTGGGTTTCACCCTCGATCCCTTCGTGAGGGGGCTCATGTTCTACTATGGGTTGGATTTTCATGATCTGGCTCCAGATGCTATCCTCCATATCTCGTTGTTTATTATCGTGTGCGAGGCTTTTCTCCACGTCACGCCACACTTCGGCTTATGGCTTAAGACCTTCAATGTGAAGCCGAAGATGATCGAGGGGCGACATGTAGAGTGCGGAGGTGCTGTAATAAGCAGAAACACCGATGCCCCATGGCTAGAGGGTTCTTTCCTAGAAGTATCCGATGTATGGCAATGAAGGTGGTTTTATGTCACGGCTCCCAGAGGCACAAAGTGGGCGGCAGCCCCTGAGTTCCGCTCGGGCCCTCCGTCACAGTTGGCGTCTTGGACAGACATAGGACGGAATTGGGGCCCCGCTGGCGATGTACCAGTACTGCAGAATCGCATCCGGGAGCTTCTTGAGAGGGACATTAACCTCGTCAGCATAATGCAAGTGATGTTAATCCGGTAGATGTTGTTGTGCCAACGCCGGCCTCTCCGGATGTGGGAGTTCAATCCGGAGGGTCCGCGGACTGTCAAGCACTTCTTCGGCTTGAAGCCCGAAGAGATGTGCAAATTATTCTTCAGACAGAAAGTAGTGTGTCCGGACACCACCGAGGATGCGGGCCAAAGCTGCAATCGCCTAGATACCCAAGTAAGTAGCCTTGATACAGGACACCCTGTTTTATATTTATCATGATTGTTTATTCTGACAATCATCCGCGTCCATGAATGGCTCAGCAAGGCGGAGAGAACCAGGTGTCCGGCGCCGCTTCCCGAAGGCTCGCCCGCCCCTACCATGGCCAAGATGCTCGACCGGGTACTCAGCAGAATGCCCTCGGGGAAAGACAAGGGGAGGAACGAAGAAACCGAACCCCACACGCTACGCATCCGACCCGGGGGAATTGTTACCTCCCCCAAGGAGGACAGTCGGGGAGGGGAGGCTAAGGTCTCCTCCCCGCGCGGGAAGAAGAGGGCCGCCTCCGAAGACTTGGAGGCGGAGACGCCTAAACCAGGGAAGAAGGCATCACCAAGGGGCTCTGCCGCGACGGGCATCCTCATCGCGTTATGCCCACCAACGGGCCAGCCCTCCATCGAGCTGTGAGTCAATCGTTAATTCAAAGGTATTGTGATTCTCCTAGATCAATAACCAGGATTCATTTTTTGCAGTCCGTCTAGCAACTCTTCTCAACAGAGTTCGTCTTCGGGGGATCTTCCTCCGGAGACGATGGAGAGCGAGACCCCACCTACCTCTCCGGCTCATGAAGCGGGCGACACCGAGGTGTCGTCACGGAGGAGTCCGGATCTGTCGAAGCTGGAAGTCAATGTGTCAGCCCCCCTGAGCCCGGGGCGTTTGGCTCCCACGAGTGGCGATGGGAAGGGTCCGGCGCAATTCAATGCCCGTTCGGACGTACTGACGGGCTTACTGGAGCGAGCTGCGCTCTCGGAGGAGGCGCCGCTCATTAATGAGCACGGTGCTCCAAAAGATTTCATCCGCTACCGGCGGTTTGAATGAAGCATTGTCAAGCCTGCTCAGAGGCTTTGAGGTATGTAGTGAAGAATACACCATATAGATAGTAGCCCCTAAGACTCTAGTTGCCCGCCCTAGGCGGCAAACGGGGGATCATCAACCAATAATTTGTGTTGTAAATATGTGCAGGTACCTGTGGGTCCGGTCGCCGGCCCATCCGTTGAAGTTGCCGAACTGACGAGGCAAATTGGGTCGATTGATGCCGATATCGCTCTGATGAATGAGCGTCTGGATAAATCACAAGGTATGTGCCCTGTCTTCCATTGTGTAAGAAAATATTAAGGTGCCACATATTAATGTAATATGTTCAGACTGCAGATGGTGCTGCTGCCGTGGAGGCCCTGAGGGCGGAACTTGCTCTAGCAAAGGAACAAGCTCGGGTGAGCAATGCGGCTGCCCTAAAGGCGGCCGAGGAATTGAGAGCCGAACAGGCTGCTCATCGCCGAAGCGAGGAAAAGATAGCCGAAATGGCTATCGAGTTAAAAAATGCCGCTGACTGGTATGAGCTCCTGAAAAAGGAGCATGAGGATAAATCGGCCGATCTGAGCAAGGCACTTAATGCCACCAAGGAAATATGGACCGAGCTCAGGGGTGCGCGGGAGGAGCTTCAACAGGCCGGTAAAATCGCGGCTGGGGGCTCCTATTTGCTGCGGACGAAGTTCTTTGATCCGAAGTACGCTCCCCTGGATGGACGCTGGAGTTCGGCGGACGCATACGCGGACCTGGCGAAGAGTACGACTGATGCTGTGGAGTTCTTCAAAGATCAGGGTGAGAAGGAAGTGGAGAAGCTTTTCTGGTCGCAGTTCAATGCTCCCACTCGCCCGTTGCCATTAAGTGATAAGATGGCTGCTGTAGCGGAGCTTCACAGGCTGTCCGTGCTTGCAATGTGGTCTGTAATAGACCATCTTCGGCCGAAGGGGCCTAAGCCGGACAGTTACTTTGGCTTGGTGCAACAATTCCTTGGGGCCGTGCCCCGGATCGATGCCATGAGAAGGTCAGCGTGCATAGAGGGTGCACGGATGGCTCTTGCCTGCGTTAAATCCTATTGGACAGACATGGAGGCCACCATTATAGCGGCCCAGGATCCGGTGGTGGGCCAATATCCGGCCGAGCACTACATGGCGCAGGTCACAGAAGGTGCCCGCCTAATAGAGGCGCAATGCTCGAAGAATGTCTTGTTCGAATGAGGAACAAAATCATTGTAAAAACAATGTTTATTTTGGTTATGAGGCTAGATTTATACTATTTACCTGAGAATATGATCATTTCCCCTGTGCGGCCATTTATATATATGTATATATAAATGTGCAATCCGAAAGTTAGCAGTCGTTGGCTTCAGCCCCCACGCATACAATGCGGGGGTGTTCGCGAAAAAAATATGCTTAATCACACTTGATCCAATGTCTTGGTCCATTAAGGAGGTGATCGCACGACGAACTAGGCAACCGGACTATATAGCTGTAACACTTTCGCTTAGCCACGGGATTCTAACGTGGGGCTACTATGTAGCCCCTGGTACCTTCACGTGCATCCGAATACGGGTGCGTATGTACCTGGCCGGGAAATGGCCCTTCGTTAATGCGGAGGAATCCTAAAGATTCCGGTGAGTCATCGAGTGGTTGACCAGTCTCTCGCTGTATCATGACAGTCTGTTTTCGTCTTTCTCTAAT
The DNA here is from genome assembly GCA_021437245.1 of Aegilops speltoides. NCBI lineage: Eukaryota > Viridiplantae > Streptophyta > Magnoliopsida > Poales > Poaceae > Aegilops > Aegilops speltoides. The sequence continues at coordinate 343,468,327 of CM038144.1, forward strand.
GAGGTGCTCATCCAGAATAACCAGGGCACAATCGCAGTAGTTCTCCTTTGGCCACCCCAGCCAATAATAATGGAACGTAAGGCGGCAAACCCAGGAGCCGGGCTAACCCAACATTTGACCAAAGACATGATTCGGAGCTGATGCATATAAGGCCAAACTCATGACGCCGAACACTCCCGAAGGTATTTGGACTTTATAACAGATGGTGGGCTCTAGAATGCCCATTCATTATAAACCCCGTGTTTCCAGGTACGTGCGTTGATCTGTCGTGGCGAAATGCCAAAAATGGGAGTATCCTCTGTGGGTATAGAACCCATGGGATGGTTAAACAATAAGAGGCAATAAAAAGGTTTACACAGGGGCTTAATCTACAAAGAAACCTATTGAACGGGGCCCTGCTACACGTCTGCGCCTTTGTCTCCGTTGTGCCGTATCCTGGAAGGGTATCTCACGAACATTGTCTGCGGAAAAGGGAAACTCATAGAAGAGTGCAACGTAAGTATGCGATGGATAGTAAAAGTGTAAGATGTTGGCCTGCCAATAAGGTTGAGTCAGTGGGGCTTTATTATGTGTTTTTAGCCCCTGGTATCCACTATAGGATTACATATACGGTGCCCTGGTTTGATATGGGCTGCCGGACTCGTCTAACAGTGTCTGTGGTCTGAACGACCCGTCATGTTTTTGTTAGAGGCCGCTTATAGTTCGGCCGCTAGGGCCGCCGCGTGTTCCTCTGCGCGTGAAGAGCGCTCTATTATTCCGCTAATGGCGATGACGCCATGTGGACAGGGCATCTTGATTGTAAGGTAGCCATAGTGCGGCAATGCGTTGAAGCGGGCGAAGGCCGTTCTTCCAAGCAATTCTTGATAGCTGCTTTGGAAGGGTGCGGTGATGAAGAGTAGTTCTTCGCTTCTGGAGTTGCCTGGGGAGCCGAATGTTACCTCCAGTATGACGGAGCCCCTGCTGTAGGCTTTAAAGCCTGGTACCGCCCCTTCAAAGGTGGTGTTAATCTTGCTGATTCTGGATGGGTCTATCCCCATCCTGTGGACAGTGTCCTCATATATTAAATTGAGACTACTGCCACCGTCCATGAGGACGTGGGTGAGATGGTACCCGTTGATTATTGGGTCAAGCACCAAGGCATCTGATGCTTCACGCCGAATACTAGTTCAGCCATCCGGGTGATCGAAGGTGATCGTATAAGACATCAGTAGTTAGGCGTGGGTACAACGGGCTCTATATCGCGTGCATCTTTATGGGCGTGTTCGTGCCTGCTCGAGGATGTGCGAGTCGCGTGGATCATATTCACTGTTTTAACCTCTGGTGGGAATTTCTTCTGTCCCCCAGTGTTTGGCGAGCGAGGTTCATCCTCGTCTTCACTTGGTGTTTCCCTTCCCTTGTGTTCGGCGTTTAGTTTGCCAGCCTGCTTGAAGACCCAGCACTCTTTGTGCGTGTGGTTCGCAGTTTGTCGAGGTGCCATGAATTTGGCATAGTCTGTCGGGACTCTGTTGCACCGGACGTCCCTCTTTACTGCCTTTAGATGGCCTATTTTGCTGGTTAGGTTGAGAGCCCCTGAATCCGGCATTAACCGTTGTGTTATCCGGGCTCTCTTCCTTGTTTTGGTGTTTGTTTTTATTACGCCGTGGCTTCCCGTTGCCATCCCTTATTTCGGACGTGCTGGGGTCGCTGGTGCCTTTACGGGCTAGCCAGCTATCTTCACCCACGCAAAAGCGGGTCATAAGGCTTGCTAGGTCTGCCATTGTCCTGGGCTTTTCTTGGCCGAGGTGTCTGGCGAGCCACTCGTCACGGATGCTGTGTTTGAATTCCGCTAGGGCTTCGGCATCCGGACAATCAACGATTTGATTCTTCTTATTGAGGAATCTGTTCCAAAGCTTTCGGGCGGACTCTCCGGGCTGTTGGATTATATGACTTAAATCGCCAGCATCTGTAGGCCGGACATAAGTCCCTTGAAAATTGGCCCTGAAAGCGTCCTCAAGTTCCTCCTAACTCCCGATTGAATTTTCGGGGAGGCTTTTCAACCATTGTCTAGCTGGTCCCTTTAGTTTGAGGGGAAGGTATTTGATGGCCTGGAGGTCATCCCCGCGAGCCATATGTATATGTTGGATAAAGTCCTCGATCCAGACCCCTAGGTCTGTCGTTCCGTCGTATGCCTCTATGTTCACAGGTTTAAAGCCCTGTGGGAATTCATGGTCCAGTACTTCATCAGTAAAGCATAGGGGGTGAGCAGCCCCTCTGTATCTGGACGCGCTGTGGCATGCTGTCGGCTGTTGCTATGTCCGGTGTTTATTCCGAACTGGTATTTGATTGGCATATTCTTTGTGATGATCGCAGTCCCCCGCCGGGGTGTGTCCTTTAGATCCGTAGATGGACCTAGCTGCGCCAGCTATCTTATCCAGGTGCTCACGTAAATCGTGTGCGTCTTTGGTAGCTGCTTTGTTGCGGTTATGAAGTGGTACGTCTGGTCTCCTGGTCGTGTTACTCTTTGGTGGAACGGCCTCGTCGTCGAATTCTGGTAGTAGCTTGCGCTTTGGGTAGCTCTTTGTATGGCAATCGTCGCCATATCTTTCCTCAGTGTCTAGCACTTTGTTCCATCTGCGATTGAGTGTTTCCTGTGCGGTTTTAAGCCGTTGCTTCTGCTTCTTCATACTTCTTGCTATGGCCATAAGCTTTTTGTGGAGGTTATCTCGTTCCACGCATTCTTCCGGAATTATGAATGCGTCATCGTCCGGACTGTCCCCTTGTCCTGGGCCGGTTTGATGAACTCGTCCCTCTGGATCATTGTCTTCGGGTGTTTGCTCCGAACTGTGTTCGGCGTGACCTGGTTTGTCCTGCTCCATCGCTGGTTCCATTTGGTCGTTGTTGCCTTCGGGGTTGACCGAAATATCCATCCTTCTGGCGCTCTTGCTGATATTTTTACTGTTGCTGGATTTGGAACGGCGTCTGCCCCGTCGCTTTGGCTTTTGCCCGGGGGTTTTATCTTTCGGATTGTCACCGTCATCTTCCTTGGGCGTATCCACCATGTATATGTCATGTGACGAGGCAGGAGTCTGGTACCCCATAGATTCTGAGTCTTCTCCTGCATCGTCGTCCATACCATCGATGCCTTCGGAGTCGAAGTCAAGCATGTCGGTTAAATCATCAACCGTGGCTATCAAGTGGGTGGTGGGTGGGTAACGAATTTCTTCGTCGCCTGCTTCCCACTCGAGCGGACATAGTTCGCCCGAATTCTCTGTCAAAGAGAATTTTTAATGAGTTTAGTATGTCGCCAAAGGGCGAGTCTTTGAAAGATGTCCGTGGTGAACTCCATTACGGAGCCCTACCGGGCTCGGCGGGCTCGAGAACGCGCGATCGGAACCTACATCTGGATCTGAGTCGAGTGCAGAGTCACGAGGCTTCCTCAGAAGCAAGGCCTGTGTTCGGCTCCATCGCCGATGAAGGTACAATCTGCGGGGCGGGGTCTAGCCCTCCGTCTTTGGGCAACGCAACCTGCCCCGGATTTAGATCTGAGGCTTCTGCCGGGGTGATATCCCGAGCCTCGTCTGACAGCGGGTCTAAGCCGTGCTCATCGTGACTGTTCGGTGCTCCTGGTGCAGGCTCGGGTCCGCCGAAGATCAAATCTCTGTGAATATCCGCTGTGTTCATCAAGTTTCCGAACCTGACCTGGGGACCGGGGGCATAGCTGTCGATCTGCTCCAGATGGCCAAGCGAATTAGCCCGCAGTGCGCAGCTGCCGAACATGAGGATCTGTCCAGGGAGAAAATTCTCGCCCTGGACTGTGTTGTTGATGATTGGAGGCGCCATCAAGCCCTGTTGCGACGACACAGAGGAACTCTCAATGAAAGCACCAATGTCGGTGTCAAAACCAGCGGATCTCGGGTAGGGGGTCCCGATCAGTGCGTCAAGGCTGATGGTAACAGGAAGCAAGGGACACAGATGTTTACCCAGGTTTGGGCCCTCTCGATGGAGGTAAAACCCTACTTCCTGCTTGATTAATATTGATGATATGGGTAGTAAAAGAGTAGATCTACCACGAGATCATAGAGGCTAAACCCTAAGAGCTAGCCTATGATGGTATGATTGTAATTGTGATCGGCCTTCTAAGGACCAACCTCTCCGGTTTATATAGACACCGGAGAGGGCTAGGGTTTACATGGATTCGGTTACAAGGAAGGAAATATAATATCCAGATCGCCAAGCTTGCCTTCCATGCAAAGGAGAGTCCCATTCGGACACGGGCCGAAGTCTTGAGTCTTGTATCTTCATGCTTCAATAGTCCGGAAGTTGTACACAGTCCGGCTGTCCGGATACCCCCTAATCCAGGACTCCCTCATTGGCCACCCCTTGCGGACCTCCTCTGTCGCCACTAAGGCCCACTAAGGGCCAATATTTGCCCCGAGGGGTTCCGGTAACCCCTCGGTACTTCGGTAAAATACCCGAATCACTCAGAACCATTCCGATGTCCGAATATAACCTTCCAATATATGAATCTTTACTTCTCGACTATTTCGAGACTCCTTGTCATGTCCGTGATCTCATCCGGAACTCCGAACAAACTTCGGTCACCAAAACACATAACTCATAATACAAGTCATCATCGAACGTAAGCGTGCGGACCCTATGGGTTTGAGAACTATGTAGACATGACCGAGACACATCTCAGGTCAATAACCAATAGCAAAACCTGGATGCTCATATTGGTTCCTACATATTCGACGAAGATCTTTATCGGTCAAACCTCATAACAACATACGTCATTCCCTTTGTCATCGGTATGTTACTTGCCCGAGATTCGATCATCGGTATCCTCATAACTAGTTCAATCTCGTTACCGGTAAGTCTCTTTACTCGTTCCGTAATGCATCATCTTGTAATTAACTCATAGTCACATTGCTTGCAAGGCTTATAATGATGTGCATTACCGAGAGGGCCCAGAGATACCTCTCTGATACACGAAGTGACAAATCCTAATATCGATCTATGCCAACCCAACAAACACCTTCGGAGATACCTGTAGAGCATATTTATAATCACTCAGTTACATTGTGACATTTGATAGCACACAAGGTGTTCCTCCGGTATTAGGGAGTTGCATAATCTCATAATCAGAGGAATATGTATAAGTCATGTAGAAAGCAATAGCACTAAAACTTAACAATCATTTTGCTAAGCTAACGGATGGCTCTTGTCCATCACAACATTCTCCTAATGATGTGATCCCATTCATCAAATGACAACACATGTCTATGGTCAGGAAACTTAACCATCTGTTGACATCGGATTTTGGCAAGATACAAAAGGCAAGTAAGATGGCCTCAAGTAAAAGAGTTTTCGGCATGCAAAGTTTCAGGTCGCCGAGTGGAATAACTTTGATGTTTAACTTATCGCCATTCGACCTTATCTCGGTGGCCGAAGTTGTACTCCGAGTGACAAAATTCAACATTCCGAGTGGTTTTCGGCCGACCATGCCTTCAAGACGACCTCGGATGAAGGAGTACTCTAAAGGAATTGTCTTCGTCTCGTCGAGGCGATCGATTTTGATATATAAATCATCTCAATCCGAGTTCATATGCAAAAGTTAGAGGCAATACACTGCAGGCCGAAGCTGAGTGGAAATCTGGCGCAAAGTACCAGACGCCATGTCTGATGGGTCGCGCGAGCAATTAGGCCCTTAAGAAGTCCTTGAATCGAAAAACCTTCAACACGAAAAAGTTTCGTCTCGTCGAGCCGATCGATTTTCATATATAATTCGTCTCAATCCGAGGTCGTATGTAACCTGGAGAGGCAAATCAAGATCAGGCTATATTTTTGGTCGAGTGAAAACTTACCATCCGAGTGAAAACTCACGGTCGAGTGAAAACCTACCGATCGAGTCACGGTCGAGTGAAAATTTACCGATCGAGTCACCGGTCGAGTGAAAACCTACTGATCGAGTCACCGGTCGAGTGAAAACCTACCGATCGAGTCCAAGGTCGAGTGGAAACCTACCGATCGAGTCACCGGTCGAGTGAAAACCTACCGATCGAGTCCAAGGTCGAGTGAAAACCTACCGATCGAGTCACGGTCGAGTGAAAACCTACCGATCGAGTCCAAGGTCGAGTGAAAGCCTACCGATCGAGTAAAAGATTGTCTTCCGAGTGAAAATATAGCCATCCGAGTGAAAAAGTCCAGTCGACCATCCGAGTGAAAGACTCTAATGTCCGAATGGATGAGCTCAAATCCGAGTGAAACTGAACATGTGCCCAAAAGTTTATAAAGATGATCTCGGATGAAGAAGTGTTCAATACAGAAGTTGTGCGTATCGTCAAGACGGTAAACTTTGCTTTTGGAGTCATCGTCATCGGAGATAGTATATGGCCTGCAAATTCATTACAAGACTCGGATGATTCAGTCTACCGCAAGACCGAGTCCGACTGGAAGGTAAAGATGACCTCGAAAAGTGTTCAAGATGGCCTTATTTGAAAAAGTGATCAACATGAGAGTTGTTCAGATATCGCCGAGGCGCACAAGTTTGGTATTTGGGCCATCTTGATCGGAGGTCATATGGAGGCTCGGCGGCCTGCACAAAGAGGAAGACAGAAGTTGGGCCAGATTCAGATGAATCCGAGTTGGAATAGAACTAGGACTCTAGGACGTGAATTGATGTAATTTTTCTTGTAAGGAAAGCCTAGATGAATCCTTTACTTGTACGGGAAGTCCAGCCGCCTCTTATATATGTTGGGGGTGACGGCCGATTGAACAACACACAATCGAACAAATCAATATACTACTTTTTCCCGTCTACTTTTTATCTCTCCACCGTTTTTCTCTCTCGTTCTTCGCTGTTCTTCGTGTTTGAGAGCTGCGAATCCCGAGGCTCTAGGGGCGAGCGAATCGACCTAGGGCAGCCCATAGCCGCCGCAATCCCTGACGGGGTCCCTCCCGGTCTTGCTGGGTTTCGGTCTAAAAAGCACCCGCCGATCGCCTTGCGTGTCGCTACCGTCGGTCGGGTCTCCTTCGACGTGAGCTGCGGTGCATCACCCCGGTGTCGAGGGTACACATGACGTGTTCGTGTGTCAACACACTTTTGGCGACTCCGGGGGACCAAGATCAATCATCATCATCCACCATGTCCGATCTTCCCAAGCCATCTGAGGTAGACGCCGATAACATCATCAAGCCCAGCCTTGATGAGATATCGGCCGATCATCGCCAAGTCTATGAGGAGTACAAGAAGGCGCGCGAGGAGAAGGACTTGCAGGAGTTCCTTGCAAAGTTCAAGAAGGATCGCCAAGGCAACATCACTCCGATTGAAGAAATCAAGTTCCTCCTTTGCAAGCCAAGCGGGTTAAACCCTCTGTAAGTCGCCTTTTCTCCCGAAAGTGGGCTGAGATTGAAAGTCGTATTGCTGATGGTAACAATCAGTCTATCAAACTTTCATAGAAAATACTAATGCTCAGAAGAATACATCTCAATCGACTAGTGGTAATGATGGTGTAGCTGCTAGCGTGCAAAACCCTAATCTGGCTTTACCTATCTCATCGGCGCCTCCCGTGCCGATGGCTTATTATCCTACCCAAACAAATCAGATTGTGGCTGCACCCATTAATCCTATTATGAGCATGCCAGGTTTGGTGGTGACGCCGAACCAAACCCTACCTACAGCTACAACCACTCGACCACTAGCAAATTATGGGTCGACATACCTGCCACAATTCCTACCTACAGCTAGTAACCCTACTCCTCCTATGCCACTGCCACAAGCTTCATCGTCCACTATGGATGATGGTTTAGCTAATCTTAGAGAGGAGATGGCTAAGATGCTTCGAGAGAATTTTGGAGTTGAGTTACCTCGAATCGGATTTACCAAAAGCCGCACTTTAGTACTTTGATGCCATCCAAAGCCCTCCGGGATATAAAATTCCAGATTTTGTTAAGTTTAATGGAGAAGGCACAAAACCACATGGGAGCATGTTAGTCAATACTTAGCACAATTGGGTGAGGCAGGCTCATTGAATGAGTTGAAAGTGCGTTTATTTCCTTTGTCATTAACTGGTACCGCATTTTCATGGTTTTCTTCTTTGCCACATGGTTCCATTCGAGTTTGGTCGCAACTAGAGCAGAAATTTCATGATCACTTTTATAGCGGCGATAATGAACTCAAGTTGTCACATCTAACATCGGTTAAGCGAAGCATGATGAATCGGTCTCCGATTACGTCAAGAGATTCAGAAAAACGAAAAACCGTGTTTTAGTTTGGTGATAACCGAGAGACTTAGCGCACCTAGTGCCGAGTGGTTTGAGAACTCCCATTAGAGAAAAGCTAGAAGGCTATGAGTTTTAAATATCAACCAAGTCTTACAAAGGGCTTTGGCTCAGAAAGCGAAGCAAAGATCTCAAAGAAGTGCATAGATACAAATCGATCGACCAAAGATGAATATGGTGGAATATGATAGTGATCACTTTCGGACGATGAGGGTGATGTTTTTGTTATCTGAATTTGTTTGGCCATCTAAGGCCAAACCCTTTACTTGTAATGATCTGAAACCGATTCATAAGAATCGTGATGAAGAGATGAAGTTTACTTTTAACATTGCTAAGTGTGATAAAATATTTGATGCTTTCTTTGCAGCTAAGATTATTAGAATATCTCATACTTTACCGCCGTTTGAAGAGCTGAAGCGGCGTGCTTATTGCAAGTATCATAACTCTTTTCTCATGCTACTAATGATTGCAATGTTTTTCGACGACATATACAATCGGCCATTAATGATGGACGATTGAACTTTTCTGAGATGCAAATTGATAAACAGCCCTTTCCAATGAACACCATGGATTTAGAAGGAAGAAGTTACTCATTCGGCGGAGGTAGCCGAATCTGCTAATAAAGCTAATGTCATTGTTGGTGAGCCCAGAAAGACAAGGAGGCGATAAGGTCTTGGGGAGACATGTTGTGCTTGATAAGCAACCCGATGGCAAGGAAGTAATCAAGATCACCATCAAGAATCCTACACTGGGGCAAACACAGTGCAACAGACACTCGAGTTAAATTTGTCAAGCCCAAGAGTCCGAAGTTGGCAAATGGAAGAGGAATGAAGCTAAAGTGCAACGCATAGCGGATCAAGCCAACTTTTGATATGTTGCTATCCAAATATGCTAATCAATCGGCTGGTCCCAGCTCTAACCGCCATCACACTTGAAGCGACCAAGGTCACCATCGATGATATGTTTAGTCGATATGCAAAACCGAGTGGACCAAGGGCACTATTTCCGAAGAGCAGAGGCAATCTGTGGAATCGACTTGATTACTCATATAATGGCCGATCAACATTGGTAACTATCGACCGGCTGGTCAACATATGCATCGAGTGGAAACTATCCTAGTGTAAGAATGCACCCGGTGGAAGCTATCCAAGTGAAAAATGTGGTCAAGTGGATTCCATCCGAGTGGATTCCATCCGAGTGACATCCATCCGAGTGGATTCCATCCAAGTAAAAAGGTGCGCCAGAGTGGAAATTTCATGCATCCGGAAAGTCGAAACGAATGGCGTGTTAAGTCACCGAGTGTTGCAGCAGTTGAATCAGAAAAGGCAAGGAGAAAATGGATGTCGACTCACTTATCTTGGGCACCAAACATTCCCCATACAGCAGCCGATTGTGCATAACCACTGACCGAGCCGATACTTTCTATCGCGCCAAAGCACTCGACTAATGACCATGAAGCAAGCACCAGCCAAGTAAAGGTGAGAGATGCTAAATACACTCGACCAAAGTGGTGTCCTCGGGGCTAACAAAGACACAAAAGAGGAAACTACAGAGGTTAAGGAGTCAAGAGATGGCGGAGCAGAGGCCGAGAAGCAAAGGGATAAGTTGTTCAATGACACTCGCCCATGGTTCCCAAAACAAGTGTGGAGGCCAAAACAAATACAAGATACATCAGCTTCTACATCTATCACGTAGTGCCTACACCACCCAAAGAGGACGATGCGACAGCTATTACATCGTCTGTGACACTTCTTACCTCTCCTTCACTCGGACAGATTTGAAATCGGTCGATCCACTTGAAGAAGAGGCTGATATATTGGACTATGAATCTACACCGTTCATGAAGGTATGGATATCAATATGGTGTATTACTTACCTGCTGAGTTTACGTCTGTATATGAGGAAGGGAAGTTGCTCAGCTGGATTTTGGTCCTAAAAATGCAATATTCGAGAAGCCAAAAGAACCAGTAAAGCATCTGAAACCATTATATCTCAGAGGTCATATCAATGGATCGCCACTTAGTCGAATGCTTGTTGATGGTGGTGCTGTGGTAAATCTTATGCCCTATTCGGTCTTCAAGAAATTGGGTTTGCCTGATGAAGAATTGATCAAGACCAATATGGTGCTCAACGGGTTTGAAGGCAAAGAGAAAACTGAAGCCAAAGGTGTAATGTATGTGGAGCTTACAATGGAAGCAAAACTTTGGCCATGCATTCTTTGTCGCCGAGGTGCAAGGTAACTACAACGTTATACTAGGCCGTGATTGGGTTCATGCAAACCGGTGCGTGCCATCCACTATGCACCAGTTTTTGATTCATGGGTTGATGATGAAGTGGAAGTCATTCATGCGGATAATTCGCTTGTGTTGCTTTGGCGATGCATCGGTGGATTGGCAACATCCCAATGCTACTTGCTTGACGGGGCGTGACTTGTCGAGTTTGATTTTCTCGGTCACGACCAAAAATGGTTTTGTGCCCGTGTCTTTAAAGCCGATCAATGCAATCGGCTCCAAGGTATGATATGTTTAAATGGATCCTAATTCGAGTGGTTACAAAAGCGTCTTGCAAAATATCGGTCCAATGAGAACGATATGTATGAGTCTATTGAGGAGTTGGATGACATGGATAAACTTGGACAAGGTTTTACATCGGCCGATCCGTTAGAAGAGGTAGATATCGGAGACGGATCGGTCAGTCGACCGACATTTATAAACAAAAATCTGAAAGCCGATTGTAAAGCTAAATTAATCGAGCTATTGAAAGAATATGTCTGTTGCTTTGCATGGGAATATCATGAGATGCCAGGGTTGAGCCAAGAGCTAGTGGAGCATCGGTTGCCTATAAAGGCCGGTTTTAGACCTTATAAGCGATGGCGTAAAGTTTAATCCGAAAACATATGACCGGATCAAGGAAGAGATCGGTCGATCGCTTGAAGCTAAATTCATTCGACCTTGCGGGTATGCCGAGTGGATTTCTAACATTGTCCCAAAGAGAAGAAGGGATCCGGCAAGTTGAGGGTGTGCATTGACTTGAGAGATGTGAATAGGGCTACACCCAAAGATGAGTATCCCATGCCAATAGCCGATATGCTTATTAATGATGCTTCGGACATAAGGTTATTAGCTTTCTAGATGGTAATGCGGATACAATCAAATTTTATGGTCAAGAGGACATGTACAAAACAGCTTTCCGATGTCCCGGTTTCCTTGGTTTATTCGAGTGGACAAGTGATGACATTCGGATTGAAAATGTCAGCCACATATCAAAGGGCTATGAATTTGATTTTCATGATTTACTCGGTGTCATACTTGAAGTTTATATTGATGATATTGTTTTCAAATCGGATGCTTTTGAATCTCACTTGGCGATTTGCGTTTAGCTTTTGGAAGAATGAAAAGTATGGATGAAGATGAATCCTTTGAAGTGTGCATTAGGCGTGTCACCGGCAAATTTTTGGGTTTCATTATTCATGAAGATGGCATCGAAATCGATCCCAAAAGATAGAGGCCATCAGAAAGTGGAGGCTCCAACATGCAAGAGAGATATGCAAAAGTTCCTTGGCAAGGTCAATTATTTGAGAAGGTTCATAGCTAATCTGTCGGGGAAAGTTGATGCATTTACTCCTATCCTTCGGTTAAAGAATGATGTTGATTTCACTTGGGGGCAAAACAGCAAGAAGCCTTTGATATGATCAAGAATTATTTGTGCACTCCTCCGTGATGAAAGCACCCAAGCATAGAGAGCCTTTTAAACTTTATATCGCAGCAGAGGAAGGTGTTATTGGTGCTGTTTTGACTCAAGATACCAAGGAAAAGAGCATGCCATTACATATTTGAGCAGACGTTTATTGGACGCCGAGACAAGGTATACATTTATTGAAAAACTGTGTTTATGCTTATATTACACTTGCACAAAGTTGAGACATTACCTAGTGCCGAGTGCTTGTGTAGTAGCTTGTCAAACCGATGTCATTAAGTACATGTTGCATAGGCCAATTCTTAGTGGTAGAATTGGCAAGTGGGCTTATGCTTTGATTGAGTATGATTTGGCTTATGAATCTCTAAAATCCATGAAAGGCCAAATTGTTGCTAATTTCATTGTTGAACATCGGATTAATGACAAGCATGATGTTGATATGAACCTTGTTTCATTAGTGACATGGAGATTATACTTTGATGGTTCAGTTTGTAGCAATGGCCAAGGTGTTGGTATTGTTTATATATCTCCTCATGGTGCTGTTTTGAAGCCTCATGCCGCTTAGAATATTTTTGCACAAACAATCAAGCGAATATGAAGCATTGTTATTCGGTCTAGAGATGTTACTTGCTATAGGTGTTACACATATTGAGGCTTACGGTGATTCGTTACTAGTGGTGCAGCAAATATCCAAAGTCTTTCGGTGTTTGGACGAATCACTTAATGTTTATCTTGATAGATGTCTAGATATAATTTCTACTTTGGATTGTTTTAGCATTGCACATATATCTAGACATGACAATTGAAAGCAAATGAGTTGGCACAAGAAGCATCTGGATATCATGTTGATCATGGCATGTTTCATATTTCTCAAAGTCCGATGTCTTGTCTTACCAAGATAGAAGAGGCGAACCTGAACCCACCGATTCGCCATTAACAAAAAATCTAGTGCGGTGATAATTCGATCGAGGAAGCCCATTGTTGCTTACTTGCTAATCCGAGTGAAAGGGTGGACAGGGGCTGTTCGGCGATGGCTTTCTATAAGGGATGATGACCTTTATCGCGAACAGTTGATGATGTTCTTTTAAAATGCTTGGATGAGGACCAAGCAAGAGTTGCTATGGGAGAGGTACATGAGGGCATTTGTGGTACTCACCAATCGGCTCCTAAGATGAAATGGTTATTACGACGTCTGGATTTTATTGGCCGACTATGATTAATGATTGCTTGAGATATTATAAAGGGTGTGAAGCTTGTCAAAAGTTTGGTGATATTCAATTGGCTCCTGCTGCTATGTTACATCCTATTATCAAACCGTGGCCTTTCGAGGTTGGGGTTTAGATTTCATTGGACAAATCCACCCGTCTTCCTCAAAAGGGCATCGGTTCGTATTGGTGGCAACTGATTATTTCACTAAATGGTCTGAAGCAGTACCTCTCAAGAACATGACACATACGGAGGTAATTCGATTCATAACCGAACACATTATTCATAGATTTGGTATTCCTCAAACGTTAACTACAGATCAAGGTTCATCTTTTATGTCACACCAAGTCAGAGAGTTTGCCGAATCTTATAATATAAAGTTGCTCAATTCCTCTCCATATTATGCCCAAGCTAATGGACAAGCTGAGTCTAGCAATAAAATTCTAATCAAGCTCATCAAGAAGAAGATTGAGGATAATCCGAGGAGATGGCATGAGTTGTTGTCTAAAGCTTTATGGGCACACAGAATTTCAAGACATGGTGCTACGAAGGTGACTCCATATGAGCTAGTATATGGTCGAGGCTGTTTTACCAAAGGAGGTAAATTTGAATGCTTTGAGAATAGCCAAACAAAATGATTTATCGGCAGAGACTTTTATAACTTAATGATGGACAATATTGATGAGGTTGCCGATAAGCGCTTGGTTGCTTTGGAGTCCATAGAGAGATAAGTTGAGGGTAGCAAGAGCTTACAATAAGAAAGTCAAGTTGAAAAATTTTCAAGTTGGTGATCTCGTTTGGAAAGTGATTCTGCCGATTGGTTCAAGAGATAGAAAATTCGGAAGTGGTCTCCAAGTTGGGAAGGTCCTTTTAGGATTACAAGAGTTGTTCCCGAAATTCATATTTGGTGGAATCAATACAAGGGCATTGTTACCCGAGCTCTCAACGGAAAATATTTGAAAAAGTACCACCCGAGTGTGTGGCAGAACCTGAGTAGGCAATGGCCGATATACGATTATCGCCCTTAGCACAAACATGGCCGATACATAATTATCGCCCTGAGGAAAATAAATGGCCGATGGAGTGTTGACATCGTCCTTAGAACAAACACCGTGCATATTATTTTTCGGCGTGCAAGCATTGCCGAAAAACAGGGGGGCATGTGTTGACATCGGATTTTGGCAAGATACAAAAGGCAAGTAAGATGGCCTCAAGTAAAAGAGTTTTCGGCATGCAAAGTTTCAGGTCGCCGAGTGGAATAACTTTGATGTTTAACTTATCGCCATTCGACCTTATCTCGGTGGCCGAAGTTGTACTCCGAGTGACAAAATTCAACATTCCGAGTGGTTTTCGGCCGACCATGCCTTCAAGACGACCTCGGATGAAGGAGTACTCTAAAGGAATTGTCTTCGTCTCGTCGAGGCGATCGATTTTGATATATAAATCATCTCAATCCGAGTTCATATGCAAAAGTTAGAGGCAATACACTGCAGGCCGAAGCTGAGTGGAAATCTGGCGCAAAGTACCAGACGCCATGTCTGATGGGTCGCGCGAGCAATTAGGCCCTTAAGAAGTCCTTGAATCGAAAAACCTTCAACACGAAAAAGTTTCGTCTCGTCGAGCCGATCGATTTTCATATATAATTCGTCTCAATCCGAGGTCATATGTAACCTGGAGAGGCAAATCAAGATCAGGCTATATTTTTGGTCGAGTGAAAACTTACCATCCGAGTGAAAACTCACCGGTCGAGTGAAAACCTACCGATCGAGTCACCGGTCGAGTGAAAATTTACCGATCGAGTCACCGGTCGAGTGAAAACCTACTGATCGAGTCACCGGTCGAGTGAAAACCTACCGATCGAGTCCAAGGTCGAGTGGAAACCTACCGATCGAGTCACCGGTCGAGTGAAAACCTACCGATCGAGTCCAAGGTCGAGTGAAAACCTACCGATCGAGTCACCGGTCGAGTGAAAACCTACCGATCGAGTCCAAGGTCGAGTGAAAGCCTACCGATCGAGTAAAAGATTGTCTTCCGAGTGAAAATATAGCCATCCGAGTGAAAAAGTCCAGTCGACCATCCGAGTGAAAGACTCTAATGTCCGAATGGATGAGCTCAAATCCGAGTGAAACTGAACATGTGCCCAAAAGTTTATCAAGATGATCTCGGATGAAGAAGTGTTCAATACAGAAGTTGTGCGTATCGTCAAGACGGTAAACTTTGCTTTTGGAGTCATCGTCATCAGAGATAGTATATGGCCTGCAAATTCATTACAAGACTCGGATGATTCAGTCTACCGCAAGACCGAGTCTGACTGAAAGGTAAAGATGACCTCGAAAAGTGTTCAAGATGGCCTTATTTGAAAAAGTGATCAACATGAGAGTTGTTCGTATCGTCGAGGCGCACAAGTTTGGTATTTGGGCCATCTTGATCGGAGGTCATATGGAGGCTCGGCGGCCTGCACAAGGAGGAAGACAGAAGTTTGAGCCAGATTCAGACTGAACCCGAGTGGGAATAGAACTAGGACTCTAGGACGTGAATTGATGTAACTTTTCATGTAAGAAAAGCCTAAATGAATCCTTTTCTTGTACGGGAAGTCCAGCCGCCTTATATATATGTAAGGGGTGACGGCCGATTGAACAACACACAATCGAACAAATCAATATACTACTTTTTCATCTAGTTTTATCTCTCCATCGTTTTTCTCTCTCGTTCTTCGCTATTCCTCAAGTTTGAGAGCTGCGAATCCCGAGGCTCTAGGGGCGAGCGAATTGACCTAGGGCAGCCCATAGTCAGCCGCAATCCTGACGGGTGCCTCCCGGTCTTGCTGGGTTTCGGTCTAAAAGCACCCGCCGACTGTCTTGCGTATCGCGTTGTCGGTCGGGTCTCCTTCGACGTGAGCTGCGGTGCATCACCCCCGGCGTCGAGGGTACACGTGACGTGTTCGTGTGTCAACACCATCTTTGATTAACGAGCTAGTCTAGTAGAGGCATACTAGGGACACTTTGTTTTATCTATGTATTCACACATGTATCGAGTTTCCGGTTAATACAATTCTAACATGAATAATAGAGATTTATCATGACATAAGGAAATATAAATAACAACTTTATTATTGCCTCTAGGGCATATTTCCTTCATTATCTTCATGATGATATGGTAAATCAAGTAACTTGTCCATACCCACATTAGCCGGTAGGCCCAAATATTTATCATTCAGAGCTTCAGTCATAATACTGAGAGTGGTACAAATTTGCTCCCTGATATCCACTCTCGTGTTGGGGCTGAAAAATATGCTTGATTTCTCAACACTCACTATTTGCCCAGAGTCGGTATAATACGAATGCATAATGGATTTCAAAGCTTCGGCATTGTGTATATTAGCTTTCATCAGGATCAATGAGTCATCCACAAATAGAAGATTTGTAATAGAAGGAGCCTCCCTACATACCTTAAAAAAAGGGCAGCCCAGTGCATGTAGCTCCCGCTTGCGCAGGGTCGGGGAAGGGTCCAACCACTTTGGGTCTATAGTACACAGCCTTTCCCTACATTTCTGTAAGAGGCTGTTTCCAGGACTTGAACCCGTGACCTCATGGTCACAAGGCAGTAGCTTTACCACTGCGCCAAGGCTCCCCTTCTCCCTACATACCTTCACACCTTCAATTTTCCCAGTCTCCTCCACATGTGACAAGAGAGCAGTCAGGCTCTCAGTACATAACAAAATAAATAAGGAGATATCTGGGACGAAAATCCTCCGGAGGGCTTAGGCTCGCAGTTTCTTCCATATTAAACCTAACCCGATATTCTATAGTGGAAACACATTGCATAATAAAATTGACCCGACTCTCATGGAAGCCCAACTTCAACATAATCTCTTTCAGGAAAACCCACTCAACCCGGTCATACGCTTTATGCATGTCAAGTTTGATAGCACACAAACCTTCCTTTCCTTCCCTCTTATTTTTTATTTTGTGAAAATATTCATAGGCCACTAAAATATTATCAGTAATCATTCTTCCGAGCACAAAAGCACTCTCAGTCGGGCTGATAATTTCTGGGAGAAATACCTTCAATCGAGCGGCCAACATTTTTGATATAATCTTGTAAACAACAATACAAAGGCTAATTGGTCTGAACTGGGTTACCTTTTCTGATGAATTAACCTTTGGGATCATTACTATCGCAGTATCATTCCATCCATCTAGAATAGTACAAGTATTCAACGCTTGTAAAACTTCTTGAACAAGATCGTCTCCAAGCATAGGCCAAAATCTTTTGTAAAAAATAGCATGGAGACCATCAGGGCCTGGGGCTTTTAAATCTCTAATATCAAAAAGAGCTCTACGAACATCATCAGCAGTATAGGGCGCCAGGAGGGAATTATTCATCTCATCTGAAACTCTTCTCCTAACAAGAGATAAAACTTCCATATTCGGTTGCCCCACTTTGGAGGTAAAAAGATTTAAGAAATAGCCCTTGATATGGTCCTTTAACTCCATTCCTTGCCGCCAAACACCAGTGTCATCAAGAAGCTTTTTTATGTTAGTCCTTTTCTTTCTCGCCGTTGCGGCATTATGAAAAAAAGATGTATTATGATCCCCATGCATCAACCAGTTAGCTCTTCCACTTTGTAACCGAAAAATCTCCTCTTGATCTAACAAGTTCTCAATCAGGACTAGAACTTCCTTTTGGAGAGAGTCAGACTTCACATTCATAGGTCCCCGCCTTAATTTCTCCAACTCCTTTTTTAATTTATTAATTCTTTGCTTTGGTCCATTTCAAGTCTCTTTGTCCCAAGTGTGTAGGTCAGCCTGCACCGTCCGTGTACGTGCAGCCAGAGACGGGCCAACACCCGCTAATTTAGCCTTTTCCCATGCCGTGCGTACAGTTTCTTCAATAGTCTCTTCTTTGAGCCATCTAGCCTCAAATTGCTTCACACGGCCTTTTGGGTAATTAAAAATATTCCCATCAAAATATCCAGTGTCAAGGATTAAGGGACGATGATCCGAGTGCACATGTTCCTCACTGATAATGGCCGCTTTTGGAATTTATTTGACCATTCAACATTACAAACAACCCTATCAACCCTTTCCCCAATCTCCCCTCTCCTGCACGTGAAACAGTCGCCAATATACCCCAAATCGTGTAAACCAAATTCTCCCAAACAATTCCAGCACTCTCGCATCATTGCATTTGGTCTTGGGTTACCTCCATCCTTTTCATGAGACTACAAAATTTCGTTGAAATCTCCAATAACAACCCAAAGGTAAGAAGCACGAGAATGTAAAGTGTGAAGATCCGTCCAAGATAAGTGTCTTTCATTCCAAGACGGATGACCATAAAACCCCTTAAATCGCCAATCCACATTATTCTCATTCATAAACATCACATCAATAAAAAAGGGAGACAAATATTCAACTCAATTTTATTCTCTTTTTGATAATATAACACAAGTCCACCAGCCTTACCAACACTTTCGGATAAAAACATGGAACTAAAGCCTAACTTACAACGTAGCTTGTCAGCCTTTATTTTATTCAAATGCGATTCAGATATAAAAAAACTAACTCTAGCGACACCCGTCCATGGAGCTCCAGGAGCTCTCGAACTGCCGTGGGGAGAGTATACCACGACAGTTCCATCCTAAGATTTTCATTTGGCTCGGCAAACCTCCTCCTCGGAGGCCCCCGCTGCGCCATTATCTTCCTTTTCTTCTCCAACCGACTCCCTTCCCTGCTGCACATACTCCTCTAACTCCTTCGATACATGTGTGACAGGACCATCAACATCCTTCACTGTTTCCACTCTATCCGTGCATACTCGCTTGGAGGAAACACGCATGTCACCGTAAAGCAAGCGCTCATAACTATCAATAGCTTTCTCAAATGAAAATTCTAAGTCACTTCCCGTCGGGCGAAGGTCAGATATGTGTCTTTTTTACCTATTATCTTCCTACACGCATCCTCTGCTCTCTCATTCTTTCCTTCCCTTTTATATTTCTTCCCCTTCCTCTTCAGCTGGCCCTACATATGATTCTTGGTAGCGCTAAATTTTAAAAACATTGTCATTCGCAACTCTAGATGCCGTAAGCCTCGCAGCAATAGCCCCCCACAGGGCTCCAAGTTGTCGTCTTTATTTTGTTTACAACTCTGGTCGTTCATCTTATAATATCAGCGGATCCTGGAAAAACTGAAAACTCATTGCCATCCTTGAAAACAATTTTACTGAATCATGAAGGTCCGTGCGGAACAGATCTCGTAAAACCATGTCGTATTTTTTTTCTTTTCTTCATCTTCACCAACGAGCTGAGCGCCGTTAGACAAAGCACCGGCTCCCATCGCCACCCCCACCCGTCTTGGGCCCTCTCCTGGCCCTCCTAACGCTGGCCTCCCCCGCCTCCTCCCGTGGAGGTGGTCCCATGGGGGAGCTTCCATGGGGCTGTGAGCATGACCACTCCCACCTGGCTCGGGCTTTCGCCTAGCTCTCCTAGCGATGGCCTCCCCGCCTCCTCCCGTGGAGGTGCTCCCATGGAGGGCTTGGCCATGGAGGTGCTTCCATGAAGGTGCTCAAACAGGCCACAATTTCGTAAGAAATTGGTCAGTATCAAACCTCCTCACCGGGAATCGAAGATTGACGCCAGAATTGAGTCTCCTTGTCATGCAATCGAGCTCGGGATTTGCCGGTGCTGGCGCAAACGCGGGCATTGACTCATTTCCCGTTCACCTCAAAAGTTGACTCCAAAACTACAAGTATGGGGTATGTAGATGATAATATCCAGGGACCTGGAAAATATTTTTTGGGGTCGCGTTTACGAGATCTATTCGGTGCATATTTTTGGATCAAAACTGTAAATTTACAGGTGTCGGATATCGGGTTCCGGCAAAACCCTTAAGGTTCGAACACTGGGGTGCGCACGAAGATTTCCCCCTACCGAAACACGCCCTCAACCTCACCGCAATCTCTAAGCTAGCACGATGAACAACACAAGGGACACAAGATTTATACAGGTTCGGACCACCGTTGTGGTGTAATACCCTACTCCTGTGTGTGGTGGTGGATTGCCTCTTGGGCTGGTGATGAACAGTACAAGGGAAGAACAGCCTCGCGAGGAGAGGTGTTCTTGAGGTGGTGTGGTGTGCGGATGAACTTAACTTCCCTCTTCTACTGTGGTGGCTAGCCCTATTTATAGAGGCCCTGGTCCTCTTCCCAAATATTGAGTGGGAAGGGATCCAACAACGGCCATTTTGAAAGGGGACAACTAGTACAGGCCATCCTGACTAAAGGCGGTCTTCGCCTGCCAAAGGCGCTGGTGGTGACGCCGTCTTGGGCTCCATGGTGACCTCCGGCCTGCCATCCTGCTGGTCTTGGTCTCGTTGCACCGATATGGAAACCTTTGCCTGATGCCTCGGTACTCTGCGCCTGCGCCTGCCCCCTTTGCACCAAAGAGGAAACAAGGACACTGCACGGGCTGGCGCCCGCCTGGCGCCCGCCTGGTCTCAATCGTCATGGCTCACGTCATGGGCACCTCGTGAGGTACCCCTTGCCTTGATCTCTCCGCCTCCTCGCGAGCCTGCCTGGTGAGGCCACTCCTGAGGAGGCCTTGTGTCATCTGCCCCGCGAGGCTCGGCCCCTCGCGAGGGTCTTGAGTGTTGGGTTGATGAAGACGGGCCGTACTGGGCCAATGGTGGAGCCACGCCATAGGCCGCAGGCAGGCAAGTCTGGGGACCCCCGTTCCCAGAACACCGACAGTTGCCCCCGGGCCCAAGGCGCGCTCGGACTTGGCTTAGCAGCGAAGCCAAAGGGCAAGGGCGGAGCGCCGCGGGCCTCAACAGCCTGCGGCCTAGGTTGACGCGTGGTGACTGATTGGACTTGGGCATCTCCGTTTCCCCACACTGCCCCAATATCCGCCTGGCTAGGCGGCCACGGCGCCCTACGCAGTTATTTCGCCCTTGCAGGCAGCGTGCTTCCTATTCCCCCTTCTTCCTCGAGCTCATGCATCCCGCGCCTCCATTGACAGGAAAGTCACTGAGGTTCGGTTCTTTATCGACGCCTTGTGGGCTGGCCTGGTCCCCCCTTTCTCCGCCTTCTTCAACGCAGTGCTTTCCAATTATCAGATCCACATGATGCATCTTGACACCCAATCCGTTGCCCTTCTTGCTGTCTTCGCCTTTGTTTGCGAAGCCATGGTGGGCATTGCTCCTTCTGTCGCCCTCTTGCGCCACTTCTTCTCACTACGCCTAACCGATCCCTCGAAGTGCTCAGGGTGCGTGAGCTTCCAGGCCATGGCAGAGACGGCCGCCTCGGGGATTGATTTTGACCTCCCGCTGTCCACGAGTGGGTTCCGGACGAGGTGGTTGTATGTGGATGTTGGAGTGCTCAGCCCCTGCTCTCGCCTCCATCGCTGCCTGCTGTCTCGAACCCCGGCTGGGGCCATGAGAGTCTCGTGAGCCCTCGCCTTTCCTTCGTTTGGTTCTGACTGAAGAGGTTGAGAGATCTTAGCGTGACCGCGCCCCGGGTGGTGAAGGAGTTCCTTCAGTGTTGTATTGCTCCTCTCCAGCGCCATTCCCGGCCGATGTGGGCCCTGTCCAGTGACCAGGATCGCATGAGGCTTCAGGAGTCGGAACTTTCGCCCGAAGCGCTGAGGACGATGCTTGAGGTCTTGACTGGCAACCCCTCACCAGGCGATATGCCGCAAGAGGGGAGCCTCTTGTATCTCTACTCGAACAGGGTCGAGTTCGCGGGACAGATGCCTTCCTTTGACGAGTGGGGGCTGCGCCCGGTTGGCCTTGCGGGTCCTCGCGAGAATCCTGTCGCCGTGGCTCCCCTCCTTGCCGCCGGCACCGAGCTTGCCCCGAGAGTGGTCGCAGGGGGCAAGCATCGCTTGAGGCTGGAGGCTCGGGTGCCGAGGCGCCAACGCCGCCTGGGGCTCCCGAGGCATCATCCTCCGGAACCCGTGAAGCTCACCCTGGGACGGTCGTTGAGGGGGAGATGCAACCTGCGGCTCCTGAGGCTGGAGCTCCTGAGTGCCTGGGTGCTTCTCCAGCCGCGCCCCATGCCGGCCCTCACGTCCAGCGCCTTGGTCGGTTCCGCGTGGACTTTGCCGCGCTTCGCAAGAGGAAGGAGTCTTCGGGCTGCAGTGGTGGCACCTTCCGGCAGTTGAAGCATAGAAAGTACATCGCCATAGACGAGTAAGTACCTTGTCCTTGTAATTCCTCAATTGCTGCTTTCCTTCCTGACTGTGGCTCTTCAGGATCCCTCCTGCCAAGCCCGCGGGGTCTCCCGAGAAGCAACCTCCTCCGGCCTTGCCTTCATCGCTGGCCTTGAGCGTCCCGAGCCTGCATGCTGCCCCTGACGCGGGGTCAGCCGGAGAAGCAAGCCTGCCTGCAAGGTGTCTTGGGCCCGTGGCCTTGCCTTTTTGCTTTGCAACCCTTCCTGGAGAGCAGTTAGCATGCCCAGGGTTCCTCCTCTGGTCGTGGATGGCGAATGGTTGGCATCAATCCTGGGCGCCTCTTCAAGTGGCGAGCCCCCGGCAGCCCGGGTCCCTGGCGGGGCCTGGCCGATGACCGTGGGGCCGCCAGCCCCCAGCCCCTTGCCGAGAAAGGGCGAATCTCTTAGGTTCCCACCGACGACGCCAGCAACAGGGGACGGCATCAGCAGCGTGCTCGAGCTTGCGTGTGAACGAAGCGCTGTCCGCCGCGAGTTCCTCCAGAAGGCGATGGACGCGATGGGTCAGCTTGGTGGAGAGCTTGCGGATGTGGACGCGTGCCTTAAAGATGAGGGCCTACGGCTGATTGAGGAGCGACGCAAGCTGAAGGTGGCCATCAACCTGGCATGCCACCAGCGCGAGCTTGACAGCGCGAAGGTCGAGGCGTCCCTTGCGGCCTCGCGAGAGGCCTGCTCCTGAGCTCAGGAGGAGGCTCGGGAAGCAGATCATCGTCGCGAGATTGCAGAGAAACGCACATTGGAGCTCCAAGCCTGGAGCGCCACCCTGGAGCAGCAAGTGGAGTTGCGCTAGGCCGCCCTTGCGTCGCTGAAGGGGACGCCTGTCGAGGAGGAGGAGCTCCGTAGGCGTGAGGAAGCGCTGACGCTGGAGGCTGCCGAGCGCAATCTTGGTCTTGAGCGGTTGGAGACGAGGGAGCGCCAGGTTACCCAGGCGGAGGACGATATTGGCGCGCGCGAGGCTCGAGTCCAGGAAGAGGTCGACCGCCGCATGGCGGAGGCTCGCGCAGATCTTGTGAGCAGGTATGACCTGAAGTTGGAGCTGGTTGAAGCCGAGGTTGCAGGCAAGACTGTCGCCCTTAGGTCCAAACTGACTGAAGTGGAGCGGCGCGCGGAAGCTGCCGCAGCCTCCTTGGTCTCGGCGCGGGCCGAGCTGACCTCCGCCCGCGCCGAGCTGCTTCTTCTTCAACAGCGGGTTGACGATGCCGAGTCCATTGCACAGCAGAACAGAGAGGAAGTGCTTCAACGGCAGACGCTGGAGCACATGCACGGCCCCATGCTCCAGGAACTCAGGAACAGGGCCAACACGGCCCTGGGCAACATCTGTGACGAGGATGCCCTGCATCCTCACGTGACCATGCCAGTCATCTCCGCTTCTTCACTGATGTGGTGACGCGCCTGGAGAACCGATCCGAGAGAGCTTGCCAACTTGTCGAGGAGAGGAGCCGCAACCTGCTTGGGCGTGCATTTTCCTGCGTCTTCAGCCATCTTCAGAACACCGATCCCAACTTTGACTTCGACACCGTCATTGCCCCAGTGCCCGAGGCCATCCGGGGTGACCTGCCGCGGTGGGTGGAGGACAACGTGGATGCGCTTGTTAGGGCCTTTGCTTCCGACAACGACGGGGTGGTAGTCGTGGCGGATGGTGGCGACGTGGTCGATGGTGGTGAAGGTGGCGCCGGTGATGGTGATGCCAGCACCAGCGCCAGCGATGCGTCTGGAGGCGACCAGGAGGATGCGGTGAGCGATATGTCTGACTAGCCCCATGTTTCTCTGTTGTTTATCCTGCACACAAAAGCTCGGGCGCGACCCCAAAGGTTGTAAGAGCATTTTGGGAGGGGAAGCCCCTCATGTAAAAAGATTGCCGTCCGTATGCTTTTAGGAATGATGCTGAACATGTGCCTCCATGATCCTACGGGCCTGCGGCGAGCTTATTGTTGTGGTTTACCTTTAGCCAGGACAAGTCCTGAATAGGCTCGCGGGGTCGTGAGCCCCCGAGCATCCCCCGAGGGACCTGCTGACCCGATCAAGTGGGCCTCGCGAGAGCGAGTGCTGGCCGTGGTACGGCATGCGCACAGCGTATGTGCGCTTCGCCCAGCCCCGCCCACGAAGGGCTCGCGAGGAGGGGGGGCAGCTGGTGCGAACTCCAAATTGGGGCAGAAACCAGAACACAAGAAATCACATGAGCGATAAAAGACACCCCCCGCACATACAAATGCAAATTCAACTTCAACTTAAATCCGAAGCAAGGAAGCTCGACCACAGAAAGGGAGGCAAAAAGCAAAAGGCCGCGTCCGGCGCCTAGTCTAGTCTTCGACATCTTCTCACCAGCGCGGAGCTAAGTGCTGCCACTGGGCGTGGGAGGGAGCCCCCGAGGCCCAAGGGTGGCTCTCCAGAGACTCTGGGGCGTGTACAGCCCCACTCGTTATTACGTGAGAGTGTCACGGGCGGCGAGCTTCACAGGCACTGGGCCTTCTTCACAGGCACCGGGCCTTGCTTCATATCGCCAGACAAGGGCCCCGCCTTGCGCCACCCTCGACCACCATTGACGGGGCAAAGGGGGCGCCAACGGCGCCCTCGGTGACCACGGATCCTTTGCCGGGGGTAGGCTTTGCAGCACCTCCCCGGCAGAGGGCCTACCTCCGGGGGACGCCTTGCTCCATGCGCCGTGGGGAGGGGCCTGGCTCCCGGCCCCTCTCCTGTAGCCCCCAGTGCGCTCCTCCTAGCGGAAGGGAGGCTGCCGAGCTGGGGCGGCCGTTAGTTGCTGTGACCTGAACCTCCTGCGACCCATGGTTAGCATAAGCTTGTTCCTGAGGAATTAGCGGTACCAGTAGCTTCTTTGCTGCCAAGGCAGCAGTGAGGCTTCCTGAGGCTCTGAAAAGGCTCGACTTGGCGTCTCTTCCTCCCACCACCCGAGGAACGAGCCGGGTCGTCTTCAGTAGCGTACTCGATCCACCATGCAGGGCACGTAAGCCTCCGAGGCCGCCGCCTCGAAGACTTCTCCATAGTGCCCCATGCTCCATGTGGCCTGGCCTAACGCGATGTCTTGAGGATGGTAGGGCAGCGGCCCGCCCGGGTCGTAGGCAGCGATGCACATGCCCTCGTTCATCGGAGGTGGTGCTGGTGCAGCCTGACATCCGGCGCCGATGGTTGAGCTGGTGTCTACGATGCCTTGGGGTGTGCCGTAGGGCGCGCGGGTGCGGAGATGCCCGTCGCGTGATCCGACTGGGGGCCGGGGTGGAAGCTGGAAGCAGAAGGGCGGTGCCCCCGAGGCCGCGGCATCCAGGAGCTCGGCAACGCGCTCCAGCAGCGTATCCAGGCCGCTCTCCATCAACCTGCATCGTAGCAGCTCCCGAGCCATCGTGAGCGCGGCTCTCATGTTTGCTTGTTCACGTCGGGGTGTGCGACGCCGTGGCTGCGGCGTGGCTTGAGGCCCTTGCGGCTGATCTCACCTGCTGTGGAGTAAGGGCGGGCAGTGCGTGACCACGCCACCCGCGGCCCGCAGCGTTATGCGGTGCGCGGGCTGCCTGGGGCACGGGGTTGAGGTCTTCTTGGGCAGGCGGCGTGGCCCGAACCGGCCAGGCGGCCCAGCGGTCGACGCCGGGCATTGGGTCGCTGGACCTGGATGCAATGAAGCGGGGGGATGCGGATCAGCGGGAGGAAGATTTCGGTGCACCTCCTACCTGGCACGCCAAATGTCGGATATCGGGTTCCGGCAAAACCCTTAAGGTTCGAACGCTGGGGTGCGCACGAAGATTTCCCCCTACCGAAACACGCCCTCAACCTCGCCTCGATCTCTAAGCTAGCACGATGAACAACACAAGGGACACAAGATTTATACAGGTTCGGGCCACCGTTGTGGTGTAATACCCTACTCCTGTGTGTGGTGGTGGATTGCCTCTTGGGCTGGTGATGAACAGTACAAGGGAAGAATAGCCTCGCGAGGAGAGGTGTTCTTGAGGTGGTGTGGTGTGCGGATGAACTTAACTTCCCTCTTCTACTGTGGTGGCTAGCCCTATTAATAGTGGCCCTGGTCCTCTTCCCAAATATTGAGCGGGAAGGGATCCAACAACGACCATTTTGAAAGGGGACAACTAGTACATGCTATCCTGACTAAAGGCGGTCTTCGCATGCCAAAGGCGCTGGTGGTGACGCCGTCTTGGGCTCCATGGTGACCTCCATCCTGCCATCCTGCTGGTCTTGGTCTCGTTGCACCGATATGAAAACCTTTGCCTGATGCCTCGGTACTCCGCGCCTGCGCCTGCCCCCTTTGCACCAAAGAGGAAACGAGGACACTGCGCGGGCTGGCGCCCGCCTGGTCTCGATCATCATGGCTTGCGTCATGGGTACCTCGCGAGGTACCCCTTGCCTTGATCTCTCCACCTCCTCGCGAGCCTGCCTGGTGAGGCCACTCCTGAGGAGGCCTTGTGTCGTCCGCCCCACGAGGCTCGGCCCCTCGCGAGGGTCTTGAGTGTTGGGTTGATGAAGACGGGCCGTACTAGGCCACTGGTGAAGCCGCACCGCAGGCCGCAGGCAGGCAAGTCTGGGGACCCCCGTTCACAGACCGCCGACAACAGGTTTAACCACTTTTCCGGGATCTGCTAGACATGCTCTTAGAGCATCCGCAGAAGCGGTTTTTTGGCTCTACATGTAAAAAATTGTCTCGGGCAGAGACCCTGTACCAGGCTATATATATATAATATAATATAATACTCTCTCCGTTTCTAAACATAAGTCTTTTTAGAGATTCTATAATATGGACTACATACAGAGCAAAATGAGTGAATCGACACTTTAAAATACGTTTATATTCATCCGTACGTAGTCTAAATTCAAATATCTAAAAGACTTATATTTAGGAACGGAGAGAGTATAAGGTATCAAAATTTTCACTTGAACGAAAAGTGTACTTCTGTTCACGAACTCAAATGCACCGTGAAGAACAGTAAAACTTAGAAAACCAAATAAAAATAATGATTTGTTGGCATCAAATATTGGCTACATGTATACATATGTGCAATTTTTCATGAATAAAAAACTCTTCTAACGTTCTGGGAAAAAACAAAATCAATGCTCCAAAATGAATTCATTTTTTTGAAGAATCAGTTTTTACCCAGAGCATTTAGAAATGTTTTTCTTCACGAGAATGCGCAAGTATGTAGACAATTTATCTGTTTGTAAAAAAACAGTTTTCTATGTTTTGTTTCCTATTTTTGTTTATTTTGTTGTTCATGAAGGAGCATTTAACTTGCTCGCGTGCAGAAACTCGATGTCCCGCCGCGAGCCCCTTATCCTAAGGGTGGAGAAGGAGGCCCCTTTCCACCGTTGCCAACTGCGGGAAGAAAAGGTTCATGCCCAGCCGTCCTCACCCTCACCTCCGACAGTGCCGGTGTGTGGCTGGGTTAGGGCATCCGGCTTCAGATGTTAGACTTTGGTGTGATGTTTGTTTGGTATTCGGCTCGGACGTTTAGCACACCTTCATCAAGGGGATAAAAGTAGCAACAGATGTTGCCTAGATGGTGGCTTCAGGCTTACCGATGTATTACTTTGTAGGGTCTTTGTGAATAAATAATAAAATAGATGCATGCATCCTCCTTCTAAAAAAACATATTTGTGAGGACGTGCACAATTTCATTTCATGGCTCCTCAAACCAATCAGAAGTCAAAGAAAATTGAGCTAATCTAGCAAGCTTGTGAGGAACTTTATTTGTTTTTATATTACAATGCTTGAACCTAGAAATAGGGAAATCTCAAGCAAAATGAAAACAATCATCAATGGCTGCCGCTGCCAGCCGTTTCGACCGTTCTCCATCCTCCATGATATCAATCACCTCTAGGTTGACCGAATTAATAATATGATTGCATACCGTCCTATGCGCAAGCGATATATCGAGTTTGAGAGCCAAAGCTTCAGCCAACAGGACATCCGCGCACCAGTTTATCTTTCAGTTCCTCCCAGCGATGAATCTGCCTTTGTCATCTCTTAGTATCGCGTCAATCATACCCCTACACAAATCATGGTAAAAAAAGCATCAACATTAAGTTTAACAAAACCCACGGGGGGCATGACCAACCCCCTCTTTTCATGGAGACAAGCAGTAACAAAACTGGCCATCCTCATAAAAATCTAGTCCGTGTTCTGAGTTGTCTCCTTGTTGTCTCCTTGTGCACCAATTTACGCCTTTCCCACAACAAGTACTGGGCTGAGATGGCAGTGCACCAATTTACGCCTTTCCCACAAGTAGTACTAGGCTGAGATGGCAATCATTTTTCACGCACATTCTGATTACCCATGAGACACAAATCCCGCTCTGGCAGAAGAAGTAAATACCGCAGCACCGCCTCACCAGCTAGATCTACTTCACAGATGCTTCGTACCCGGGAGTGTGCCATGTAGGGTACGCCAAATATGGTATGTTCGTTCAGAGTTAAAGTTTGATCCTCAGGGAGAGGCTCCTCCGCAGCATAGCTCCAGCCTATCTCATCACAGCAGCAATATGTTGTCGGAGTCACAATGGAAGAACAGAACTTGAAAATAGCATTGTACTATTAAGGAATGCCGCATGTAAACCTATGTACAAATGTGGTGGCTACCAAAAATGAACACCAATCACCGTAACGCACAACACATTCGTGCGGAAGAGGGACACCACACATTTTGCTTCTCTGAAATGAATGATTCGTGTCACAGTTAACTCTTTTACAGTGAAGATTCACATCATCACATGTACATTTGTCTGGAGAGCTTGTAGCCCGAAACCGTGGCTGACAAGGCGAGGGCAACAAATGCAAGGAAGGCCATGCTGATCGCCGCAGCGGTCGCGTCAGTGAAGTTGTTGATCACAGCTGTTCTCATGCGGTTCGTGATAGGGATAGCCGCTGATAGAGCAGACATCAGCAAGTATGCGACTACCTGCGAATATGTTCACCAGTTTCTATTAGCAGGGGCAACAAATTTCATCTTTATGAAATTTTGACTGGCATGTTTTGAAGAAACACAACAATAAAAAAAATGAGACCAACCCAAGGGCTAACCCTCGTTGGCATTTATTTATAGGAGAAACTCCGCGAGCACCACGCGTCCAAGCCGGGACTTGAACTCGGGTGGGCTGGCAGCAACCTCAGCTGCCCAGCCAACGGGTCGACGCCCCATCCTCAAGAAACACAACAATTGACAGGCAAGTCCAATGCAGGTTTTGGAAGCTGGCTCAATCCAGAATATCCTACTACCTCCGTCCCATAATGTAAGACGTTTTTTGACACTACACTATTGTGAGAAAACGTCTTACATTTTGGGACGGAGGGAGTACTATTTTGTAATCTTGCATTCAACATGGTACCATGGCACAAAACAAAAGCCTGAGATAAAATATAACCACAACAGCAGTTTAGCCATTATCCGAAAAATCTAAGGGTTAACATGGAAAACATGTTTGGTCCAAAAACTGATTTCCTTAAGCATGCGTGTGTAAGAATTTCATGGACTGCAGCATTCTGACTAGCCACATTATTAGTAATACTTTCATTAATTAACAAAATCTAGCTATTTGCACCGGTAAAGTAAATTTGGCAAGGGCCACGTTCCAGCAAAAATACTTTTAAGTATCAGTAGCATATTGGGGTCCACTAATACAAATTCCATTGTTTCTTCACATGGGATTCAAAGCCATGAGAGTAAGCTGCTAAACAATCATATTATTTGCAGAAGGCAGAAGCTCATAAGAAAACATTAATTAAGTAGCAACAGCACGGGTTTAAAACATTCATACCCTCCAGGGCATCCTAAGTAAATGTGGTCCCAAAACATTTGAAAGTTGACAATTACATCCATTTATCTGTATTCACACAATATGCAATGGACAACATGAACTATTTTTTGCCATCTAGTATTGTACTATTCCAAAGCTCGAAGCAAGCCAATGATTGAGAGCATACATCGAACACGGAGCAACTTCTAATAGCTCATGGCTGGCCCTAACCACTCCCCAACCACTCTAATCTCCCCATTCCAACGCCACAACATTATCAGAGATGGTTGTTGTTGGGTTGCCATACAGATTGAACTATTGGACCACTATCGAGAGTTACATGTACCATATTTTAGTTGTTTCCACAAAGAAACAAGAGGCTGTATGGGTTGTAATTTGTTAGGTTGCCAATCTTTAACAGTTAAAAGACGCCCCCATTCCAAAGCCAATCGAAGAACAATACAGTATCTATCAGGGTATCAGTGTATTGAGCGCTTAGCTCATTTGGATTCCACACACATAGAAAAAAAACCCTAGTCTAGTGGATTGATGTCTCCTTTACAAATGGATTTGGAATCTGTACTCCCCTGTCCCTATTCTTGCTTTAACATGGTAAATTTCGGCCACACTTTATCTGCTGAGATCTCTTATCTCTTAATACTATACGGTTCCCTACTTTCCCCTCCCTGAGCAGCAAACATTGGTACAATTGAGAGATTCAAACCACATGAACTCTTATCAGATAACAAGGAGAAATGATGATAACAGCTGCAAACTAACAGGTCGAAGCAACTCGCCTGGTCAGCAATGAAATCGAAAAGCCTCGCGGACGGCGCGGAGATGGGGTCGGCGCCGCCGCGCATCCGGTGCGCGTGCCGCAGCGCCTGCGCGAGCGAGTAGGCGAAGGCCAGCGCCGCGATCGCGAGCAGGTACCTAGCAACAACGCAGCACATGTAAGACGCTTGAGATTTGAGAAGCCCGGATCGAAGACCAGCCCTAGGCGGCCAAGCTCAAATCGGCGCACATGTACTCCTGGTAGCGGTCGAACTGCATCCAGTCGCCGTGCTGGTTGGAGGCGACGAGCACGAGCGCGACGAAGGCGAAGGCGGCGGCGGCAGCGTGCAGCGCGAGGGGGCACTTGTCGAGCATGTCCTCCCGCTTCCACCGCGCCACCACAGATTCCACAACGCCGCCGCCGCCGCCGCCGCGGCGGGCCCCTCCGCCCACACCCGCGGTGGAGGCGCCGTTGTAGGAGCTGTAATCCTTGTCGGCTTCTGGCTGCTTGGTGGCGGCGTCGGCGGCGGCGGAGGCGTCAGCCGTGACCATCGCCATCACTCACCAGTGGAACAGTGCCTGACCCCTGGCCCTGGGTGGTGAACGGGGAGAGCTGAACTGAGGTGTTTGCTTTGTGTGTGAAGCCGGAAAAGCACTTGAGGCGAGAGCAAGACCGGGATCCTTCACCTCTTGACTCTTGTCAAGGACTAAACCGTCGCTGCTTTGTTGTGCTCGGGCCCTTCAGTCAGTGAGGTTTCGGTGCTTTTGTCACGTGCCAGGTGGAGTGTAGTTTGAGTAGATTCCTTTTATCCTACGGGTTACTTGTATTACTCAATCACAGTATCAATACAATCCTCAGCAACTACCTTCAAAACTTGAGGAGGACCTGACCCTAACCAAGTCATAGTTCTATTATTAGAACGACCAAAAGACGCTAGCTTATCACTCGCCTTATTCTGTGAACGAGCAATATGAGTAATACAAGCTTGATGAAGGTTTAGTAAACCCCTAATCTCATTAACCAACGACGAATATAGTGATCGATGAGTATCACCATAAGTGATCATAGCTACGGCAACAGAGGAGTCCATCTCAACTTGTATCGGTAAGGAAGTACGTTGGACCGCCGAAGATAGCCCCTCCAAGCACGCATAAAGTTCAGCTTCTAGCGCGTCTCGGCAAAACTGTAATGCCCTGCAAGCAGAAAATATTATTTTGCCAAACTCATCCCTCAAGATCATGCCAGCACCCGCATTATCACATGCCACAAAAGCTCCATATGTGTTTAGTTTTATCCACCCGTGCTTTGGCTTCTCCCAGCCAGGCAGCTTGGCCGTGTGCATATCACTTTGACCTCTTTTCTCCATCGTAATATATGTCTTTCTTTTCACTGGGTCGGCACCACTGTCATTCTTGATGACCATCAGAGATGCAAGATAACTCTGCAGATATCTTACGGATACATCCATCGGCGGCGCTGTTTTATAATGCACCACTTCATTATGAATATACCAAGCTCTCCAGAAAACAAGCAGAATCATACACCGTTCCAAATCACTTCTAGGAGCTAGCAGTTGCAAAAGCCACTCCTTTCCACAGTTGACAGTTGTCTGAAGCCGGGGTAAGCTCCAGATTTTTGCCATTCTCAAATATAGATCTCTTCCTAGTTGACACCTCAAGAACGGGTGAAAATTGTCCTCCATGCCTACTCCACAGACTGGACAAATACTCGTGGTCTCCAATCCAATCTTATACTTATTTTTCCACGTTGGCAACCATCGGTCGCAACTCTCCATGCAAAATTTGCCACCATTGGCGGCACGCCACAGTTCCATATGAACTTCCAATAGTTCCTCGCACCGGATGGCGACGAGCTAGAGGACGCTACATTGGATCTATGTACCTCATCAAACGCCAAATGGTACACACTCTTTACTGAGAAGACCCCCAACTTATTCGGTCAATGACATCTTCGCTCTGCCTGGGTGATACTCTGATCTTTAAGATCTCGGCCACATCAGCTTGCAGGAAATATTGGTTCAGAATTTGAGTTTTCCAGGAGCCGTTGTCGTTCAGAAGGTCAGAGACATATCGAATGCGACAAACACCCTGCCGTGTGATCGGTTTATACGAAAAGGGACGTGTAATCCAGCTATCCCGCCACACCCGAACACTTCTCCCATTGCCTATTCTCCAAATTAAACCTTTCTTCAATAGCTCCAAACCATGACTAATAGCCGACCAGGACGATGAGGCATTACCAGCAAACACAATATCTTCCAATTTACTAGTCGGGTAGTATTTGGCTTTGAGTAAGCGAGCACAAAAACTCTCCGGCCTTGTGATTAATCTGCACGCCTGACGAGCCAGAAGGGCTTGGTTAAATACTCGAAAATCTCGGAAACGAATCCCACCTCTTTCCTTTGGCCGCATAAGATGATCCCATCCCTTCCAATGAACCTTCCTTTTCCCCTTCTCTGATCCCCAATAAAAATTCCTCACCATTCTCGTGAGATCGTCACACACCGAAAACGGTAACTTGAACACACCCATTATATATGTGGGTAAAGCTTGCGCGACAGACTTGATAAGCACCTCTCTACCAGGCTGTGCCAAAAATCCATCTCCCCACTGGACAAGTCTTTTGGTAAGGCTTGTTTGCAAATTCTGAAACTTACCTTTCGACATTCGTCCTTCAGGCGTGGGAAGACCCAAATACTTCTCCTCAAAAACCAAACTTGTGAAGTTTAGAACGTCTCTGACCTGTTCTTGATTCAAGACCGGGCACGCCTCACCAAAAAATATCGAACACTTTTCATAGTTCAAACTTTGTCCCGTGGCCGTGCTGTAGAGATCCAAGGCTGCTTTAACTTGCTCCGCCTGGTCCCTAAATGCCTGGAAAAACAGCATGGTATCATCTGCAAAAAGCAAGTGGGATATGCCCGGAGCTCTCCTGCAAATTTTTACTGGAGCAATATCGCCAACTTGCACTTTACTCTTCAAAATAGCTGATAGTTCATCTGCCACAAATAAGAATAAGAACGGAGAAAATGGGTCTCCTTGCCGTAGCCCACGCGACGGTGCAAATGAATCCAGGAGAGTTCCATTTAATTTTATTGAATACCTCACCGATGTGACACACGCCATTATCCAGTCAATCCATCGATGAGAGAACCCTAACCTTTGCATCACCTGCTTCAAGAAAGCCCAATCAACTCTATCATAAGCCTTGGACAAGTCCAGCTTATACGCACAAAAACTCCTCGAAGGATCCTTCTCCTGTTTAATATAATGTAAACACTCAAAGGCAACCAACACATTGTCTGTTATCATCCTGCCTGGTATATATGCACTTTGTTCAACCGATATTATATCATCCAGCAAGGGTCTTAATATGTTAACAAGGCATTTTGAAATTATCTTGTATGTGACATTACAAAGACTTATAGGCCTATAGTCCGCCATCCTTGAGGGGTTAGATGTTTTTGGGATAAGCACAATGGATGTATGATTAGCACCCTCAGGCATGGCACCCGTACTGAAGAAATCCCGGACTGCAGCCAGCACACCCTCCTTCATCGTGCTCCAATTCCGTTGGAAGAAACGAGCGGGAAACCCATCTGGGCCTGGCGCCTTCAGTGGCCCAATCTGGAACAAAGCATCGGATATCTCCTTATCAGTAAATGGTGCACACAACCTATCATTATCCGCCGGTGTGATCACTCGTTCAAACAAGCTTACTACTTCGGATGCATTCAGTGTAGTGTCCGCAGCAAAAATATTATGGAAATACTCGTTTGCGATCTGGCTCATTGCTGTAAACTCCGTATGAACGATTCCAATGTTGTCCGTTAACTCCCTGATCTTATTCTTCCTCGCCCTCCAAACTTCTTTACTTTGAAAATATTTTGTATTACGATCTCCTTCCTTAAGCCAAGCAATTCTCGATCTTTGCATCCACATCATCTCTTCTTGATACAACAACTCATTCATTTTATCCATCACTCTCCTTATATCTTCCCTGTCCGCGTTCATATTCATAAGCTCCTCCAGCTGGCTTCTCGACTTGGCAAGTTCTCGTGTCACATTGCCAAATTTCTTGCTCCATGACCGTAGTGCAGTCATCGTTTTAGACAAGGCTTCTTTCAGCTGCGGGAGGCTGTGAATCTCCCCTACCGCTGCCCATGCATCTTCCACCACCTGTGGCAATGCCGAGTCCCTCTCCCAAAAAACCTCATACCTTCTGCACTTCTCCTTCACCGGTTCCGGGTCCGTTTCTCCTTTAAGAAACACAACGAGGTGGTCTGAACATGGAGACGGTATGTGCTCCACAGCAGCAAAGGAGAACAGATTACGCCAATCATTTGTAGCTACCGCGTGGTCCAATCTCACCTTGACGTTAGCCGCTCTCGCTCTTCTATTGTCGTATGTGAAAGGCAGGCCCGTGAACCCAAGGTCAACTAGATCACACACCTCCAAGGTATCCCTGAAGGCTATCATCTATGCCTCCGCCCTCGGCGTGATCGATAATGCTCAAAATCCCACATGGCTTCATTAAAGTCACCTATAACCAGCCAGGGCAAATTATTAGCAGCTTTCAGATTCCGCAACTTAGTCCACATTAGGTGTCTATTTTCCACCCGTGGCTCCCCATATACAAAGGTAGCTCTCCACTCCGGTGCACCTTCTCGGGCTTTGATAACAATGTCAATAAATCTTTCATCCTTGTCCAAAACATCAACAACACATTCTTCCCTCCAATATAGTGCCAAGCCCCCGCTTAAACCATTACTATCCACTCCACAAAAGCCCTTCAATCCAAGTTTAGCTCGGATCCGTTTCATCTTCTCTTCCTTTTGTCTCGTTTCACACAGAAAGACCAACATGGGGGAACGCGACTTACACAACGTCACTAGCTCACGAACTGTCCGGGTGTTCCCCCCTCCCCGGCAGTTGCAACTGAGGCAATTCATTGGGCCCGGCGGTCCTCCTCTCCGGAGGCCGCCTGCGTAGATGTGTCCATATCAACTCCATCACTATCCTCCACCCCTACCTCTCTTGCTTCCTTCTCTTCACTATGGGGTTCTTACCCGGTGTTCCTTTAGGGTCCGGCTGGTTTCCAAAACTGTTGGCCTCCCCATACTCCAGACGTAGGACCACATCAGCAACCTTTCCTCCCGAATTTTGCCCGCCCGGATCATGCACATTTGCTACACCATTTTCATCCACGAGCCTCTTCCTTGCTGTACGTTCCTCAGCCGATTTCATCATCTTAAACTGCATGATATCCATCCCAACTGCCAGCTCCAAGCCTCCCTCGCTTTGCATATCTACTTTACCTCTCTCCTCCGCACCTTCTGCTCTGCCTCCTCTAGTTCCACCTCCTATACCACCTCTTCTTCCACCCCGTCCCCCCTATAGGGCCAGCACCCCCTCTACCTCCATAACTCCCTCCACCTCTACCTCCTCGGCCTCCAGAGCCCATGGGTTCACTGACCCAATGCAGCCACTCCCCCATTCGCAAAGAGCAGTTTCGTGAACAACATCATCACATTCCTCCACAACATGTCCCATGCGCCCGCAAAAATAACAGAAGTCTGGGACAGGTCCTCGAACTCCCCAGATAGGTCCAGATCTTCTTCCTCCTCCCCTTGCAACTCGAGATTCTCAAACACCCCCTCTAGATCATGGCCATGCTCATACTGATCCCAATCTTCCTCCTCCTCGCCCTTCTCCACGTCCACATCCTTCCCGCCGGTCGTTCTCCCTTCAACACCATCTCCCTTCACCGCCCCGTCTCCCGGGCCAAGCCCGGTACCCGACCCTAGATCTTCAGCCCTAGCCGCCACTACTTCCGGTTTCTCCCTCCCACCACGCACCTCCTGGCCGCCCAAGTTCTCCATGCAGTCATCGGAGGCGAGTCCCACCAACCCCTCGAAGTCCTCCGCTCGAGAAGCCGTCGTCAGACGGTGATTTCTACGTCGATCTTGGTGTACTTTGGCGGCGCCGCTGAAGGAAGCGTTGGACCCCAGGAAACCCTAGGGGAGAATAATATAAGAATATCCTACGGGTTAATTGTGGTATGATGTGATTGATATGAGTTGTGCCGCGCACACATGTGGAAATTTTCGCGGCAGGGTGTTGCAATACGTTCATGATTTGCTTATAGTGGGTTGCGAGGGTGACAAAAGTTTAAACACGAGTAAAGGGGTTTTTGCGTATGGAAGTAAATGGATTTTGTTACTTAATGCTATGATTGGATTTTACCTTAATGATCTTCAATAGTTGTGGATACTTGTTAGAGTTCCAATCATAAAAACATGTGATTCAAGTACGGAAAGTATGTTAGCATATGTCTCTCCCTCATTGCATATGATAAGTATCTATCGTGTTATATTCAATTACCTAGGGACAATCTTTCTCATTGTTCTACAAAAGTTCTCTACTAAACAAATTAACTTTTATTATTTTTGCAAAGTACTTCTAGTTTTATTCCTACAAAGCAATTTTATTTCTTGTTTCTAGGTAGAGCAAGAGTTGGTGGGCGTAGAGTTGTAAGAGAATACAAATCTTACCTTTAACTCCTCGTTGGGTTCGACACTCTTACTTATCGAAAAAGACTACAAACGATCATCAATATCATGATCTTTTTCTGGTGCCGTTGCTGGGGAACAATAGCGTGGGTTGAATATTCTCATGTGTGCTTGTTGGCTTTATCTATAAATATATTTTACTTTCTGTTCTATGTTGTTTTATATCTTTAGTTATGAATATGAAACATGAGACACCAAACAAATTAGTTGTACTTGCTACTCATGGAGATGAGGAACCTCCTAAAACCTCCTATGTTGGTTATGTGGAAAACATTAAATAATACTTTGATAATCCTAATAAATCCCCCTTCAACTTGATAATGGGAGATACTTTGGGTCACCAGGAATACTTTAGAGATTATCATTTGTCTCAAAAAGGAAAACATGTATGGGATCAAATTAAAATATTGCATTGGTATGCTTGGAATATGTGCTCTATGTATGATTATACATGTTACTCTAACATGGAGACTCCACACCTTTCCTTTCAATGTGAATTTAATGATAATGAAACATAGGCTTCTTATGCTAATGGTGTATATGGTTACTATAATGCGGAACAAATAGAAGAATTTGTTGCTTTTAAATGTGCTTATGAAATTGAATCTTTGTTTGAAAAGTATGAAGATCATGATGATGCTCTTTATAGATCTGAAAATTATGTTATACTTAAATATTGCTATGAAAATTATAAATACAATGCCGATATTATTGAATTTATTGAGAAGGTCTCTCATGTCCAAGAAGAGACTAATGTTTTGCAGGGATCTATGAAAGAAGAAATTGTGAAAATTGTGAGCTTATTAGATGAAAAAGATGAGGAGCAGAGCAAAGAACAAAAGGAGAGAGAGAGCGAATTAGCTACCCGTGCCCACCTTCTAATGAGAGTAACCCTTCAAACCATACATTGTTTAATTTTCCTTCGTGCTCACCGAAGGATGAATGCTATGATCCCTCGGATTTGTTTGAAACATCCCTTTTTGATGAATTTGATGCTTACTATGCTTGTGGCCATGATGCCAATATGAATGCTGTTTATGGAGATAAATTTTCTATAACCCACACATGATAGTGCTATTATCTTTTTGAATTCTCCCAACTACACTATATCAGAGAACTTTACACTTATTAATGATTATATTGATGGGTTGCATCTTACCGTTATGCATGACAATTTTGATGGATATAATGTGCATGTGCTTGTTGATTCTACTTGCAATTAGTATGAGAGAGGAACCACATCCCCACCTCTCTATGTTTCTAGTATGATAAAATTGCGAGAAACTGTTTATACTATGCATCAACGTTTACTTGGTGAGCATGAGTGATTCTTTTATGACATGCTAATGCATAGGAAGAGAGTTAAGACTCCGTTGTTCTATGGTAGATACTAGATCACTGATGGCGCGCATTGTCGCGCCCGTCTATTTTGATAATAAAATTATTGGAATTGACACATATATTTGTATATCTATATTTTTTAAAGTAACAACATTAAGAGAACTCACGTAATTATGGAATTCGTTTGCCCACATTTACGGATATAATTCATTTGTCTGCATTACCGATATACAAATCGTAATTCATTATAGCATAAAAGACACAGTTCAGCAATCGGTGACCTTTTAACTGAAGAAATCAGAAGAGATACAACATGGTCAAGGTAACTAATAGCTCTTGACTGGAAAACACCCTTGATCCATTAGCGTCATGTTCCTCAAGGGAAACAAGCAGTTTCTTGAACAATTGTTATGGTCACTTGTCAGGAAGCCTTGAACCCTGCAATATAGCAGAAGAGGAAGGAAATGTGATTTAATACCAAACATCACAAGACAAATTTTTAACATGCCAGTGTACTAACAGTATAACGCCAATGCAAAACTTATTCTGAGCAACCATTGTAGCCCTTCCAAACTTACTGAAATTTGGAAGTTATATATGTTCATAAATGTAGATGATAATTGCACTCAGGTAAGCCTACACAGAAAACAACCTTGGACTTAAATACTTTTGGTATTCAAATCACGACATTGCTTACCTAAACAAACAAGATCTACTATATTTCCATTTTTCACATTTACATTTTATTATGAGGGATAAACCTCCCATAGGTTGTTAAGGCTGACCTTGAAGCTAACATAGAGATCACTTAGATGACAACAATCTGAATTTCCTTGGCCAACACTAAGACAACAATTAATGTTTGGACACTGAGTCTCACGGAACAGGAGCACGTGGGTAGAGAAAATAAAGATGTAGAAATATTAGAGGCAAAGTGACACTGCTGCATCTCAATAGTATTATCCAAAAAATAATAGAACCAGGCAACAAATCCTGAAATTAGGAACCAAGAAAGCAAGTACTAAACAAGGCATGCAACTAATTTACATATAACACACTGCATGTTTAGAAGTACTCACTAATTAACATTTTAGTACACCAGCTTCAATAGGAGAGTACCAACATGTGTAGGGCTGCCGAAAAGAAGCTGCAACGTAGTTGCACTTTGGGTAAAAAATGATTTCAATTGGGCTTTAGATTCTTGTAGCACTTTTTGATGACATGAACAACGTCCTGTGTGATGCTAGCATCATTAGTGTAACAATGGATTGTGTATTGTATCCCTACACAGGATATCTGTAAGATGAGTTGGGTAAAGAAATCATAGGAAGTCTGTACGAATTACACAATTCTCATTTGGACAAACAAAATTCAGTTACTCAAGTTTGAAAACTTCATGTTCAGATTTCTTTAGATGTA
This sequence comes from Aegilops speltoides, assembly GCA_021437245.1. Classification (NCBI taxonomy): domain Eukaryota; kingdom Viridiplantae; phylum Streptophyta; class Magnoliopsida; order Poales; family Poaceae; genus Aegilops; species Aegilops speltoides. The sequence goes on from CM038144.1 coordinate 343,508,579, forward strand.
GAAAACTGATGGGTCCAGATGAAAGGGTCTGTCCAGCAGTGTTGATGTTATTACATAGAAGTGCACTACTAAGGTAAGTTTTTAATGTGGACACCAAACGATATTGACAACCAATGCATGTTTGCAGAGTGTAATCAGAGAATTATGTATAAAAACCTCCATCCTAAAACATGAGAAATTCAAAATGAACATAAAGAGTCGAACATATACCTTAATATAATCCTTGAAATTTTCCATTGGGGTTTCAATTAGCTGTGCAAGAAATCAAAAAAAAATGCCTGTCAGACATAGAATCAAATATACAAGAATAAAAAATAATAAGTTAAATTTAGATGCATAAGTTACATTACATGGTCATAGGCAGCACTGAAGTAATCACATTTGGTGGTACTCGAATCACCTTATTAGAGTCATACACTTTACCCATTAGGCCACAAGAGCTTCTATGTGATGACAACAATATCAAGCAATTGCATATCCTAGCCATGTAAATCTGGTTTACATACAAGAAAAGAAATGCATTGGAAAGCTCTACTTACATCGAGAGGAAGGGAATAAATCATAAATCTGCAGATTGGTTTGATATTTGTTTGGTGAATAGGATTCGGGAGATGCCAGCGGCACACATTATGTGTGCCCTCACCTTTGGAAAGTTGCTGAAAGTGCAACTATCCCTAGGTGGTTTTGGTAATTCATAACAACATATAGCTCATTGAGCTAATGCTATTCCAAGACAAATATTTCAGGAAAGCTCAATGAATGGCATGGCATGGATGATGAAAGTGGATCCCTCAAAATATTAAGGACAAAGGATTGGCTCAAGCTCAAAAGCTCAAGACTCTACATTTTACATTTTAGTGATCCAAGATCACATTGAGTCTATAGGAAAAGCCAATACTATCAAGGAGGGATGAGGTGTTGCTTAATGAGCCTCTTGCTTCAAGTGCTTAGTGATATGCTCCAAAAACCCTCAACTACTTTCTCACATCCACATATGACCTAAACCCAAAGTCAAAATTGGTCCTACCGATTCTTTCTATCCGGCGCCACCGAGTTCAAATGTCATAGCCACTGCCACAAACCCTAGGCAAATCGGTCTCACCGATACGGATCTCGGTCTCACTGAGATGGGATTGTAATCTCTCTGTTTCCCTTCGTAACGTTTTGGTCTAACCGAAGTGAGCAATCGGTCCCACCGAGATTGCAATGTAAACTCTCTATTTCCCTTCCGTAACATTTCGGTCTCACCGAAAAGAGCGAATCGGTCCCACCGAGTTTACCTGACCAACTCTCTGGTTAGCTAATTACCAAAATCGGTCTCACCGAGTTTGTGTGATCGGTCTCACCGAGATTACGTTATGCCCTAACCCTAACCATATCGGTCCTACCGAGTTGCATGTCGGTCCCACCGAAAATCCTAACGGTCACTAGATTTGCTAAATCGGTCCGACCGAGTTTCTCGATTCGATCCCACCGAGTTTGGTAAATTGTGTGTAACAGTTAGATTTTGTGTGGAGGCTATATATACCCCTCCACCTCCTCTACATTCGTGGAGAGAGCCATCAGAACAAACCTACACTTCCAACTTACCAGTTCTGAGAGAGAACTACCTACTCATGTGTTGAGGCCAAGATATTCCATTCCTACCATATGATTCTTGATCTCTAGCCTTCCCCAAGTTGCTTTCCACTCAAATCTTCTTTCCACCAGATCCAAATCCTATGAGAGAGAGTTGAGTGTTGGGGAGACTATAATTTGAAGCACAAGAGCAAGGAGTTCATCATCAATGCACCATTTGTTACTTCTTGGAGAGTGGTGTCCCCTAGATTGGCTAGGTGTCACTTGGGAGCCTCCGACAAGATTGTGGAGTTGAACCAAGGAGTTTGTAAGGGCAAGGAGATCGCCTACTTCGTGAAGATCTACCGCTAGTGAGGCAAGTCCTTCGTGGGCGACGGCCATGGTGGGATAGACAAGGTTGCTTCTTCATGGACCCTTCATGGGTGGAGCCCTCCGTGGACTCGCGCAACCATTACCCTTCGTGGGTTGAAGTCTCCATCAACGTGGATGTACGATAGCACCACCTATCGGAACCACGACAAAAACATCCGTGTCTCCAATTGCATTTGAATCCTCCAAACCCTTCCCTTTACATTCTTGCAAGTTGCATGCTTTAATTTCCACTGATCATATACTCTTTGCATGCTTGCTTGAATTGTGTGAAGATTGCTTGACTTGTCCAAAGATAGCTAAAATCTGCCAAAGTCTAAAATTGGGAAAAGGCTAAGTTTTTAGTTGGTCAAGTAGTCTAATCACCCCCCCCTCTAGACATACTTCAAGGTCCTACAAGTGGTATCAGAGCTTTGGTCTCCATTTGCTTTGATTTCCATAGCTTTTGGTCGTCATATCCTTGGTTTCATAACCTAGGAGAGTATGGCGTCTAGCGAGGGAAATTATCACCGTAGAGGTCCTTACTTTGATGGTACTAATTTTGCTAGTTGGAAGCATAAGATGAAAATGCATATTCTCGGACATAACCCCGCCGTTTGGGCTATTGTGTGTATTGGCTTGCAAGGTGAATTCTTTGATGGGGGAGAGCCGAACCGTGAAGCTAGTGCGAATGAATTGAAGATGCTGCAGTACAACGCTCAACCTTGTCATATCCTCTTCAATGGCTTGTGCCCCGAAGAATTCAACAAAATCAGCCGTCTTGAGAATGCAAGATATGCATGAAGGTACCGACTCCGTCAAGGAATCCAAGTTGGATGTGCTCCAAAGTCAGCTTGACAAGTTCAAAATGAAGGATGGTGAAGGTGTCGCTGAAATGTACTCTAGGCTTGCTCTTATCACAAATGGGATTGCCGGCCTAGGAAGTGAAGAGATGACCGATAGATTCATCATCAAGAAGATCATAAGAGCATTGGATGGAAAGTATGATACCATGTGCACATTGATCCAAATGATGCCAAATTACAAAGATCTCAAGCCAATGGAAGTCATTGGAAGAATTGTTACTCATGAGATGTCACTCAAGGATAAGGACGAACTTCACAACAAGTCAAGTGGTGCTTACAAAGCCTCAAGTGAATCCCCCACATCATCAAGTGAGAAACAAACCTTCAATGAAGAACTGAGCTTAATGGTGAATAACTTCAACAAATTCTACACAAGTAGAAACAAAGAAAGAAGCTCTAAGTCAAGGTCCTACAATGACAAAAGATCTTCTAGTCGAGAGTGCAATTGCTACAATTGTGGGAGACCCAGACACTATTCCAATGAGTGTACGACACCCTACAAAAGAAGAGAAGATTCTCCAAAAAGAAGAAGTAGAAGAGAAGAATCACCTCCAAGAAAAAGGAGTAGAGATGATCGTTATGAACGAAGACCCTCACGGAGAAGCAAGGATTCGGAAAGGAAGGACAAGTCATCAAAGAGCTACACAAAACGAAGACATCAAGCTCATGTTGGTGAATGGGCATCCAGCTCCGACTCCGACAATCACTCCGAGAGAAGCTATCACTCCGACTCCGAATATACTCAAGATGAAGGTGTTTCCGGTCTAGCACTTGTGTCAACCAACTCCTACGACATATTTGATTCACCAAATGAAGGAATTGGAAGATGCTTCATGGCCAAAGGTCCTAAGGTAACACACCCCGAGTATGTTGATTTTAATAGTGATGAAGATGACTTGTTAGGTGATGATGATTTACTTATTGACAACTCTAGTAATGAATACTATGATGAAACGTCAATTAGTCATGCTAATCAAGATAAAACGAATGACAATGATAAGGAGAAGATTGAGCTTCTAACTAAAGAACTAAACACTCTTAAGTTAGCTCATGAAACTATCTTCGCAGATCATCGAGAACTTTTAAGGGCTCATGAGAAGTTACGCTTTGAAAAACTCAATCTTGAGCAAGAGCATGAGTTCTTAAAGGCAATCAATGATGATCTCCGTAAGAAAAGTTCTTCTTACATTGCCAAGCGTCTACTCTTATCTACTTACATGCCTCAAGTCAAGTCTAGTAACAAGTACAAGAAAGATTCTTCCTCTAGTAGTAACAATAATAATGCTAAATCCAATATTGTTGCTTCTAGTAGTTCTTTTGATTCCACTAATGATTCTCTTAGCCAAGTTACACTTGAGCAAGAAAATAGCTTATTGAAGGGAATTATAGAGAAAGGTGTATACAAGAGCCTTGCTCAAGTAAGCAATTCGAGGAAATTATGCATAAGCAAGGAAGGCACCGGAAGAATCAAGGTGTTGGTTTTGAGCGAAAGTTCAATGCCAATGGAGTTGAGTGGGAAGAAGATCAATACCCCAAGACGAAGTTTGTTCCTCAACAAGAGAAGTATGATCCTACTTCCTTCAAGGGAACACAAGCACAAGATGATCTTCCACCATAAGACCACAAGAACAAAGGCAAGGACAAGCTTCAAGAGGAGATTGATGCATTTGAAGAAGCACCTAAGGCCTTGGTCAAGTAGGTTCCCAAGACTACGTCAAGTTCTACTTCATCAAGTACAACTACAGCTCCAAGGATTCCCATCAAGATGATGTGGATCCCGAAGAAGAAGAACTAGAGTGTTCTTGAGGGTGACTCCGCCAACATTCTTCACTCATATCATTATGGCAAGGACAAGTGCAATCAACTTCCATATCTTGCACTAGTTCAAGGAGTCACAAACCCTCATGTTGGTAAGGCAAGGTACAAGGTAACCTAATGTTTTCATGGACATCATCTTGTGTGTGCATCACTCTATGTCTATGGATATTCTTGTTTGTTCCTTGTGGGACTAACCCATGTAGGTATTGAAAGTGCAACTCACTCCAAAGGATTGCTCCAAATGATCTACATCAACAATGAGCATCCACATCTTCAACACCTGCATGAAGTCATCATCAACAAAACCCAAGGTTAGTTCATCCCTCTAAGGGGGGATCTCACATCTAGGGGAGCTTAACTCTAAGAATTGAGTCAAAGCAACTCTAATGATGTGAACACATCAATGCATTATGTAAAAGTGGTAACCCCACTTGAGCTTAAACGATGAGTATGACCAATGATCAAATGTTCTCATTTGATTCCTAAGTCAATATACTCATATATAGATGACCTAGTCATCGCCAATTGTTTGATAGATGCTAGAATTGGTTGGGCATGCTTTGCCACATATTTCATTTGCCATTTTATTGTGTGAGCATGTTGGTTGCATATTTTACTCATTCTAGGACATCCACTTATTGTTTTGATTGAGTGGTTTCTTTTTCTTTGGCCAAGTGGATAGACAAGAATGCCTAAGAACCTTCTCTAGCTATCTATGCTTTTCTCGTCTCAAACTCTATTCATGCTACATCACAAAATTTGATCAAGTCAGATTCGAACCACTCTGTGTGAGGAGCACTCGGAGTCCCCGATTCGTCATAGACTTAAACTTCCAAAACTTCTTTGTGCTTTTCGGTCTGACCGATTCTTCCATTTCGGTCATACCGAGATCACTAAGTCGATCTAGGTTTTCAATGTCGATGCAACCGATTTGAACTTTTCGGTCACACCGAGTTGCTGTAACTGTCAACAGTTATGCACCTCGGTGCCACCGAGTCGTTCCACTCGGTCACACCGACAGTGTCGGGCTATATATTCACACGGGCAAAAATTTGGAAAACTTTCTCCAAACCTCTTCGCCCACGCATAGCTCGCTCTGCCTTCTAGGTCTCCGGATCGTCGACTTCGTCGCCAGCCGCCTCCTATCGCTGGTCTCCGCCGCTGTCAACGGATTTCATCTCCGCTGTTGCCGCCGTAGCGAGTTCGTCGCCGAACTAGGGTATGAACTCGGTCACAGTGCTATCCTTGTCTGATTCTCAGCACATTGTGTTCATTATGATTCTTTCCACGATTGAAACACCTCTATCCAGTCAAAACAATCCTTAGAATAGATGCGATTTGAAAATTTAGGGTTAGGTTTCCGCCGAAACCATCTCGGAGCCACCGAGTTGAAAAACTCGGTCCCACCGATTCGGCTAACGCCATTGCACTAGTAACTCTCGGTCTGACCAAGAATTGCTAATCGGTGTGACCGATTTTAGAACTTTGTGAAACCATAGTGAGGGAGTCCTGGACTAGGGGGTGTCCGGATAGCCGAACTATCATCATTGGCCGGACTCCAAGACTATGAAGATACAAGATTGAAGACTTCGTCCTGTGTCCGGATGGGACTTTGCTTGGCGTGGAAGGCAATCTTGGCAATACGGATATGTAGATCTCCTACCATTGTAACCGACTCTGTGTAACCCTAGCCCTCTCCGGTGTCTATATAAACCGGAGGGTTTTAGTCCTAGGGCGAACAACAATCATACCATAGGCTAGCTTCTAGGGTTTAGCCTCCTTGATCTCGTGGTAGATCTACTCTTGTACTACCCATATCATCAATATCAATCAAGCGGAGTAGGGTTTTACCTCCATCGAGAGGGCGAACCTGGGTAAAGACATCGTGTCCCTTGTCTCCTGTTACCATCCGCCTAGACGCACGATTCGGGACCCCTACCGAGATCCGCCGGTTTTGACACCGACATTGGTGCTTTCATTGAGAGTTCCTCGTGTAAATCGCCCATAGGCCCGATGGCTCCTTCGATCATCAACAACGGCGTGGTCGGGTGAGACTTTTCTCCCGGACAGATCTTTGTATTCGGCGGCTTTGCAAGCGGCCAATTAAGCAGCCATCTAGAAAGATCAAAGCTACGCCCCGGCCATCGGTCGATTTGGAAGTTTGAACTATCGGCCGACATCGCGGAGACTTGATCTTCGATGGATTCGAGCCACAGCCAAGCGCGCCACACTGTCACGATGGGCATGATTTAGCTTTGCTGCCGGACAGTGCCCTGGAGGCCGCACAAGAGTCTGCTCTGACCCTTAACTCGGAGCCGACTGCGCCGATCGAGGATGGGTGGCTAGACACCGCCACGGGGGCTGCTACCTCTACGGTGATGGAGCCGAATACCGACCCTGTCCCTTGTGAAGCTCGTGACTCCGAGGTGCCGGACTCCTCCCCGGACTCCGATCCTCCTGCGCCCCTACCAATCGAATCCGATTGGGCGCCGATCATGGAGTTCACCGCTGCGGACATCTTCGGACTTTCGCCTTTTGGCGACATCCTGAATCGCTAAAGTATCTCTCTTTATCGGAGAGCCTGGCGGATTACGATCGGGGCGGTTGGGATGTGGACGATGAAGAAATTCAAAGCCCACCCACCACCCACTTTGTAGCCACCGCCGGCGACTTAAGCGACATGCTAGACTTGACTCCGAAGACATCGACGGTATGGACGACGATGCCGGAGACGACCAAGAACCAGCGCCTACGGGGCACTGGAAAGCCACCTCGTCATACGACATATACATGGTGGACACCCCAAAGGATGGGAATGGAGATGGAACAACGGAGGATGACCCCTCCAAGAAACAGCCTAAGCGCCGGCGTCAGCGGCGCCGATCTAAATCCCGCCACAGCAAAAATGGAATTCGGCTCAGAGACAATAAAACCCGGACGGTCGAAGACAACCCCCTCCAGCAAGATTCAGCATAGGAGGATGGAGAAGCCAGCCCTCGTGAGAGAGCAGCAGACAAAGAGGTAGAGGACGATAATTACATGCCTCCCTCCGGAGACGAGGCAAGCCTCGACAACGACGAATTTGCCGTGCCTGAGGATCCCGTCGAACAAGAGCGTTTCAAACGTAGGCTTATGGCCATGGCAAGCAGCCTCAAGAAAAAGCAGCAACAACTTAGAGCTGATCAAGATTTGCTAGCCGACAGATGGACTGAAGTCCTCGCAGCCGAAGAGTACGAACTCGAACGCCCCTCCAAAAGCTTCCCCAAACAAAAGCTGCTGCCCCAATTAGAGGAGGAAGCATATAAACCTACATCACCAGCGCACAATACGGCCGACCGGCCACCTCGTGGCCGCGACAGAGTGGCCTCTAGGCCCTCCACTAAAGCCGCACCTCAGCATCGCTCGAAAAGTACAAAGCCACGGGGGAATGCGCCGGACTTGCAAGACATATTGGAGGATAAGGCAAGACAATCAAGATCAATCTACGGTCGCGGGCGCCCACGATCTGTGAACAACCGTCGCGCGGATCTGACAATTCGGCCGGGCGGACCACGATGAACAAAGCTCGCTTGAGCTACGTCGTGATATAGCCCAATGAGGCGCCAAGCACCCACTATGCTTCACAGATGAAGTAATGGATCATCAAATCCCCGAAGGGTTCAAACCCGTGAACATTGAATCCTATGATGGCACAACAGATCCCGCGGTTTGGATCAAGGACTATCTCCTTCACATCCACATGGCCCGCTGTGATGATCTTCACGCCATCAAATACCTTCCACTCAAGCTTAAAGGACCAGCTCGGCATTGGCTCAACAGCTTGCCAGCAGAATCAATTGGGTGTTGGGAGGACCTGGAAGCCGCATTCCTTGATAACTTCCAAGGCACATATGTGCGACCACCAGACGCTGATGACCTAAGCCACATAATTCAGCAGCCAGACGAGTCGGCCAGACAATTCTGGACACGGTTCTTAACCAAGAAAAATCGAATCGTCGACTGTCCGGATGTAGAGGCCCTCGCAGCCTTCAAACATAACATCTGTGACGAGTGGCTTGCCCGGCACCTAGGACAGGAAAAGCCAAAATCCATGGCAGCCCTCACATCACTCATGACCCGCTTCATGCGGGAGAGGACAGTAGCTAGCCCGCAGATAACAACCTCACCAAAAATTCGGTAGTCCGGATACCAAGGACAACAATGGCGGTCGTGTATAATAGCACAAACGCCGCGTGCGGCGATATCTTGAAAAAGCGGCGGTCAACGCCGGATTCAGAGGCTCTAAACCGGTCGTGAAAAAGCCATTCAAAAGAACTACTCGGGCCCGTCAATTTGGACCGGATACTCGATCGCTTCGTGCGGATACGGCACCCCAAAAGCATCCTATCACACCAACAGGATTGTTGGGTATTCAAGCAGCGAGCAAGTTAATTGCTGAAAACAATGACAAGGGCTGCATAGCAATGACGAGGAAGAGACCCGCCGCCGAACAATAGAGGACGAAGGGTTTCCCCCACAAGTCGCGGATCAGAACATGATATCGCAACCCACATACCCAAAAGGGAGGCGGAAGCGTGCGGTCGAGGGCGATATACGATGGAGCCAGTCGCCCCAAAGTTCAATCCATGGTCCTCCTGCCCGATCACTTTTGATCGAAGGGACCACCCAACCGGCATCCGCCACGGCGGATTCGCTGCATTGGTTCTAGACCCAATCGTCGACGGATTTCACCTCACTAGAGTCCTGGATGGACGGCGGCGGCAACTGAACCTGCTTTATCGGGATACAAGGTCGCAAGATGGGCATAGACCCTCAAGGATTAAACCCACAAAGACGACCTTCAAAGGCGTCATACCGTGTAGAGGCCAATTATGCAGCTCGCTTAAACTTGAAGTGGTCTTGGATCCCGGATAACTTCGAAGCGAGAGTTAATCTTTGACATAGTTCCGTTCATGGCGGCTATCATGCCTTTGCTTTCGGACGAACCGCGTTTGCAAAGTTCAATGCGGTGCCGCACTACGCATACCTCAAGCTCAAAATGCCAGGCCCTCGAGGAGTCATCACGGTCAACGGAAACACCAAACGCTCTCTCCGAACGAAGGAGCATACAGCGGCTCTCGCGGCGGAAGTTCAGAGTAGCCTCTCAAGGCAATTCTCGAGTCCGGCTGTTAAGCGACCGGACACCATCAAGCGTGCCCGGAGTAACCTACAACAAGACCACCTGGCACGATCCGAGCACGCGTAGCAATGCGGCCCCAACCCCAGCCCTCGCAAAATTGCAAGACCAGTACCACGCGTACATCACTACGCTCTGGAGATACCATGGGCATAGGGGGAGGGGCACGACCACGGCAGGCCCAGAGTGCGGCTCAACCACACCAGGGGCTCCCAAATGTGTCATCCTTTTTCTTCTTTTTTTCTTATCCTCAGGACAACATTTCCCAGAAGCCCTGTCCGGCAGTAGACCTGCCGAACTCACGATGCAACAGCCAGGGAAGCAGAAAAGCTACGACGAGTATCCAGGTGGTCTCCATTACGAGCATTATACCTGTTTTATACACCATTCCGCAGCCTACCCCTGGAGGGGGACATGTTAAATAGTCCCACCCCTTGCTTATCGCACTATTTGTATCGTTCTGCATTCATGGCAGTATTCTTTGAATAAACAATGCATCGCTTTATGCTTATCATTGCATTCCTTTTTTATACATATGTTCACTTATGACATGTTGCATCCGTACGCTTTGGTACGGCCAAATACACCAGGGGCTTAAGTTCCCCAAACTATGGTGTGATAAGTCCGAACACTTTCACAAGTGCGGCACCCCGAACTTATAGCATTATATGCATCGGCTCCGAATCATGTCTTGGGTCAATAGTTGGGTTTGCCCGGCTCCCATGTTTTGGTACCTTATGTTCCGTTATATCGGCTAAGGTAGCGCTGGGAGAACCACTGCAATTGTGCCCCAGTCGAGCTGGGCTGAGCACCTCAGTGGAGAAAGCTAAAACTGACCGTCATGATGGGGTGAGAGTCGGTCGTTGTCCGAGAGGTTTTTTCGAGTCCCTAAAGACTTATGCCGCTTAGAGCGAGGAACCGCTTTGTCTGCCCAGGGCATGGATAGCGCCCAATTCGCCTTCCAACACTAGGGCTTCACCGAAATTAAAATTATAGAATTCTATGGCTAAGTGAGAGTGTTCAAGCATTATAAGTCTGGTTGCCTCATTCGTTGTGTTGGCGCCTCCTAGAAGGACCCAAAATGGGAACAAGAGCGCTCAAGTTTATCCCGAACACCCCAAAGATCACTTTCATGACATGGGGGCCGGCCAACAACTTGCCATCTCTCGATTTGATAAACGGCCGCATAGAAGGTAATATTTTAAATTAACAAGCGTTGCTTAGCGCATATGAACAAAGTTTTCAGCGCACAGGATAACAAAATGCGAGTCTACTAAAAAATTACATCTTTGGAGCATTCACCCGCAATAATGTGGGCACGCTTCAGGACACCCTTATAATACATCTCGGGCGTGCGATACTCCTTGCCCGACGGTGGCGCGTCCGTCACAATCTTCTCGGCGTCCATCTTGCCCTAGTGCACCTTAGCACGGGCAAGGGCCTGACGGGTGCCTTCAATGCAGGCGGAGTGCTTGATGACGTCAACCCATGGACCGGCGTCCACCAGCCGCCGCACCAGACCGAAGTAGCTCCCAGGCATGGCTTCTTTGGGCCACAGCCGAACTATGAGGCCCTTCATGGCCTGTTCGGCCATCTTGTGGAGCTCGACCAGCTGCTTCGGCTGGTCGCTCAGGGGCACCGGATGTCCGGCTTCAGCATACTGAGACCAGAACACCTTCTCCGTCGAGCTCCCCTCCTCGGCTCGGTAGAACGCGGCAGCATCGGATATGCTACGGGGCAGATCTGCGAACGCTCCTGGAGAGCTCTGAATTCGGGTAAGTAACAGGTAATTCACTTTTACATGCTTGCTTTGCATGAAGAATGCCTTACCCGCCGCTATCTTCTTTACTGCCTCGACCTCCTGGAGGGCCTTTTGGGCTTCGGCCTTAGCGGCTTTGGCACTCTCAAGAGCCGACGCAAGCTCGGACTCTCGAGTCTTCGAGTCACGCTCCAAACTCTCGTGTTTTTCCACGAGAGCCTGGAGCTCTTGCCGCACCTCCGCCACCCGCGCCTCCTGCTTCTCTCGCTCGGCGCGTTCCGCGGCTGCATTGCGTTCGGCCGCAGACACCGCCTCCTTCAGGGTCGCCACCTCATTCGTGGCCCCTGGAGTACCCACGTTATTCTTGTCATTTTTTCTTGCAACCAAATCCTTTTCTATAAGGTACAACTTTAATAAGGTGTTACTCACCTTCCTTCTCCTCGAGCTGCTTCTTGGCACGAACGAGCTCGATCTCGGACCGCTCAAGGCTCTGCTTCAAGGAATTGACCTCCGCAGTCAGTGCGGCAGAGGTCAGCAGCGCAACCTGCATTCCCATATTGACATATTTTTGTTAGACTCTTGCATATATCTTTTTAGATCCTCAGTTCGGCTTTTCTTTCCGAACACCGAACTGAGCATCAGGGGCTACTGTCTATGCGGTACTATTTTACATATCTTAAAAATTCTTACCTCAAAGCCTATTAGAAGGCTGGTGCAGGCTTCGGTCAGCCCGCTCTTGGCAAGCCGAACCTTCTGAATCACCGCACTCATGAGAGTGCGGTGTTCCTCGTTGATGGAAGCGTCGTTGAGCACCTCCAGCAAGTTATCCGGCGCCTCCGGTTGGACGGAGGCCGTCGGCGTCGCTGTCTTGCCCTTCTCACGAAGGGGCCGCCCGCCGGACTCCGGAACCACTGAAGGTTCCGGTGCGGAGTCCGGTCCAAAGTCCGGGAGGCTGCCCTGCGGCACCTCCGGGACCTCCTCCTCCTGGCGGGTCCCCTTCTGGGACCCTACCTCAGCGTCGTCTGCGTCACGGGGGGAGGAGGCGGTCGGAAGTGAAGCACTATTCACATCCGACGAACCCAAGGACCCGCTCGACGAAGCGGGGAGATTGTCCTTGGGCGGACTACAGGGTTGTATGCGGCGTTAGAAGACACTATGCGACAAAAAGAAAAATTATGAGTTATTCAGGAGTCCGGACACTTACGATCTCGCAAGGGGCTTGGCCCTTGAGGGCCACTCCTCGTCGCCGTCGTCGGCATTGGTGGAACAGTCCGGGGGAAGGGTCCTTCCTTTCTTGGACCCTTCGGCCTCCCCCATTGGGGAAGCCTTCCTCTTCTTCTCTCCCCCCGCTGGGGGGGAGGCCTCTTTCTTCTCCTCCTCATCTTCATGAGAGGAGTCCGCCTCGGAGTCATCGGACGATGAGTCCGATAACACCTGGCACCGGGAACTCCTCTGGGTTCCCGTGGCCTTCTTCGTGGCCTTCTTCTCCGGCACCACATAAGGCGCCGAGACCAGCAGCCCTGTCAAATGGGCATCCGCTGGGTCTTCTGGAAGGGAAGCCGGACAGTTAACCTGTCCGGACGTCTTCTGCCAGGCCTGTTAAAGGTAATGGGAGTTTAGATCCCACATAGAGTCAAACTATGGAAAGCAAGTGTCCCGTAAAGGATAATATAGCTTACCTCGCCAGCCGAACGCTGCGAGCTGAATCCGCGATCTTCGGTAGCGGATGCGGGCGCCTCTGCGCCCTTGAACAACACCCTCCTTGCCTCTTCGTACGTAGTGTCGAAGAGCCTGCTCAAGGTCTGGTTCTGTGCCGGATCGAACTCCCACAGGTTGAAATCCCGCTGTTGGCACGGGAGGATCCGGCGGATGAGCATGACCTGGACTATGTTGACAAGCTTGAGCTTCTTGTTCACGGGGTTTGGAGCAGGATTGTAGTCCGTCGGCTCCTCCGAATCGCCCCAGCACAGCCCTTCTCTTTCCAAGAGGTGAGCCATGTGGGGATGCAGATCTGAATTCGGGGCCACTTGCCCATTCAGGTCCGCTGCGCTCGGTGATGTAGAACCACCCCGATTGCCACCCTTTGATGGTTTCCACGAAGCGCCCTCGAGCCAGTGGCGTTGGGCATCTTGCCCACCATGGCGCCTCCGCTTTCTGCTTGGCTGCCGCCCACTACCTTGACTTGACATTGAAGGTCTTTAGCCATAAGCGAAGTGGGGCTGGATGCAGAGGAAGGCCTCGCACACGACGATAAACGCCGAGATGTTGAGGATAAAATTCGGGGCTAGATCATGGAAATCTAGGCCATAATAGAACATGAGCCCTCGGACAAAGGGGTGGAGTGGGAAGCCCAGTCCGCGGAGGAAATGGGGAAGGAATACCACCCTCTCATGGGGCCCGGGGGTGGGGATGATCTGCCCCTCGTTGGGGAGCCGATGCGCGATATCGCTGGACAAATATCCGGCCTTGCGCAGCTTCTTGATGTGCCCCTCCGTTACGGAGGAGGCCATCCACTTGCCTCCTGCTCCGGACATGGTTGGAGAAGGTTGAGGTGAGATGTGCGAACTTGGGCGCTGGCTTCGAGTCTTGGCGGAGATGGATAAGCAAAGGAGGAAGAAGGCGTGGGTAAAAGGTGGATCCTTATCCCTTATATATGGGCGGATGAAACTATCGTCCCCACCAGCCCGTAAAACTCGCTTATCTCCCAAGCGCCCGCGATTAATGGCGCGGTTGGGTTACCCACGTCCGTATTGATGAGAATCCGGAATAAGGGGACACGATCTCTGCTTTGACAAGGCGTGCCAAGAAACCGCTTAGCTAAACACGCTGAGGTGGAACAATAAAAGCGATTCGAGTAAAGGCTTGGCGTGGTGTGGCGTCATGCCATGAAATCGTCGTGATTGAACTTGTGTAAATATTATTCTCTCTACGGTGGTATGTGGAATTTATTTTGCGAGCGGACACTATCCCGGTATTCACAATCTTCTATGAATTATTCGGAGGAGGAACCCGCCTTGCAATGCCGAAGACAATATCGCGCCGGACTCGTCGTCATTGAAGCTTGGTTAGGGGACTCTTGAGGAGTCTGGACTAGGGTGTGTCCGGATAGCCGAACTATCATCATTGGCCGGACTCCAAGACTATGAAGATACAAGATTGAAGACTTTGTCCCGTGTCCGGATGGGACTTTCCTTGGTGTGGAAGGCAAGCTTGGCAATACGGATATGTAGATCTCCTACCATTGTAACCGACTCTGTGTAACCCTAGCCCTCTCCGGTGTCCATATAAACCAGAGGGTTTTAGTCAGTAGGACGAACAACAATCATACCATAGGCTAGCTTCTAGTGTTTAGCCTCCTTGATCTCGTGGTAGATCTGTTCTTGTACTACCCATATCATCAATATCAATCAAGCAGGAGTAGGGTTTTACCTCCATCGAGAGGGCCCGAACCTGGGTAAAAACATCGTGTCCCTTGTCTCCTGTTACCATCCGCCTAGACGCACAGTTCGGGACCCCCTACCCGAGATCCGCCGGTTTTGACACCAACACCTAGCAATCTCGGTGCTACTGAACTGTGACTCGGTCTGACTGAGTTCACTATTTTAGGTTCCAAAACTGCTTCGGTATCACCGAGTTTGAAAATCGGTTGATCCGAAATGCTTTCTGTGGAAAACTAAAACTAAGTTGTTGAATCATCCTTTTGCAAAAATCTCTGCATTTTGTGATGCTCATCCACTCTATCTCATCTATAACTATTCACAGGGTGAGCAGTCAGTGTTTGCAGCATGTCAGATCAAAGTGACAGTCAGAACAAGTCAAAAGAGCAGATTCACATGAGTGAGGGCACTAGTCCCTCCAGCACTTCAGATGATGGCAGCAGAAGCACTCCAAGCAATCTGCCTAAAGCTGCCACCAGGGCCAGAAAGAAGAAAACCTCAGAATCTAAGGATGAGGACTATGTGGCAGTAGAGGATGAGGCCACTTCCAAGAAGAAGGTGCTCAAAAAGGAGTATGTCACAACTTCATCCATTAAGCCTGGAATGAAGATCAAAGTGCCTGCAAAGAGAACTCCTATGTCTAAAGCCAGGGCCTCTACTCAAGTTCCTTTGAAATCTCAACCCAAAGAGGCTGCTGCAGAAGGGAAGAAGAAGGAAAGAAAGAGAGGAAGATGGTGCAAGAAAGTTGATCCCATGGCAGAATTTGAGAAGCATTCTTCTGATGAAGAAGAGGAAGAAGAAGTTGCTGCACCAGCACCCAAGGCACAAAAGCTGATGGGTGATGCTATAAAGTCAGGGGCTGCAACATCAAAGCCCAAAGAAGCACCCAAAGCTGCCTCCAAGTCCAAGAATGCACCAAAGAGGAATACCAGGAGTATACCAGCTGCTGAGAAGAACAAGGCCCTAGTGTCTGAAACTGTTGCTGAGGAAGAAGAAGATGAAGAGCATGTGTTGAGAAAGCTGAAGCCAAAGATTCCAGACCACAATGATGCTCATCCTGTGGCTGAGAACATGAAACTGAGAAAGGATGCATGACTCAGACAGTGGAGGTTGTCTGATCCCTATGCTATAAGGAGAAGGACTGCTGTTGACAACAGGTTCCACACTAAGGAACAACAGGATTTCTATGAGACAGTGTTGTTGGACAAGAAGCCTATAGTGTGTGACATGAGGTGGGTCGACTGGACCTACATGAAGGAGAATGAGGAACACTATCCTGGAGTGCAAGACAGCTTCATTGCTTGTGGAGTTGCAGACTTTGTTGGGCAGAAGCTCACAAAGTGGAATGATGAGCTCATTATGCAATTCTACTCCACAACACATTTCTACCCAGACGGCAGGATAGTGTGGATGTCTGAAGGTATAAGGTACCAATCAACTATTGAGGAATGGGCAAATCTGATCAATGCACCCAAGGAGCAGGAAGATGACTTGTATGTCTATGCCAAGAAGAAGATGGATCACAATTCCATGGCTCATATGTACAAGGAGATCCCAGATCTGCAGTTGAGACACATAAATTTGGATCATGCATTATCTTCATCGTGGCTGCCAACGATCAACTGGATCCTAAGGCACACTCTTTTGCCCAAGTCAGGTGACCACAACATGATCAGAGGGCATGCAATTAACTTGCTACACTTGTTTTATGTGCCACAGAAATTCAAGGTCATGAGCCTCATTGTTGAGACTATCAAGAGGACAAAGACGGACACTGAAGAGAAGTTGTGGGTATGCCCCACAGATTCAGGAGTTGATTAACTCCAAGATGGGCACAGGCACATACTTGCTGGACAAGGAACATTTTGCTATCTATACAGAATTTGAGGACAACCAAGTGGTTATGGATGAAGATGAACCATCTTCTGTGCATGCTCAAGCCAAGAAGGAGAAGGCAAGGACAGAGAAGGCTACCAAGATGCCAACAATGGAAGAGGCATCTCAGTACTTTCTGAAAAGCAAACAGGATCAACTAGGCTACTTGATTGCATCCACTCTGAGGATTGAGAAGGGGCTGGCCACCTTGACTCAAAACCAGGAGAGCCTGGAGAGGATCATGGAGCAGAAGTTCTACAATTTAGATGTGAAGGTGAGTGAGATTCAGTCTATTGTTGAGCAGCTTCAGGATGACATGGAGGAAAGGAAAGGCAAGACAACCACATATGCATTTGCCAGAGTGCCTAGAGCTCATAGATCAGCTGCAGTGCCTGTGATAGACACCAGAGCCACTTCATTTGCACCAGCTACAGCTCCTATAGCTTCAGCAACCACTTCAAAGACACCACACCTCCACTCCATATACATCAACCGATGCTTTAGTCCTTGGCGTTCTATCTACACCACCACCTGAAGACCAAGCCTGAGAGACGATATAGTACTATGCATTTTCTAGGAACTTTTTGGTAACTTGTTGCCAAAGGGGGAGAAAAATGTATAGATCATAGGCTTCGGGAGAGAGTGTTGCTTTTTGTTCTCTCTTGCTTTGGTGGTTAAACTTTTTTTGCTTGTTTGAGATACTCTATGTCTGTGTGATACTTGATGATCATGTGTTTGATCATATGCTACACTTATGCTTGCTAGATGATATTATATTACTTATCCTTATATGATCATACACTTTGCTTGGTGATGAGTGCATGTATTCAATCTTTATTATTTTGAGCGCTCCACCAAGATGTATGTGACATGGAAGAGTAACCCATGAGCCTAATTCCTTGTGCATTTGCAGTCCAAAGAAAATCTTAAACTATGCACAAATTTAGGGGGAGCTCTTGCTTATCACATACTTCTCAAAGAGACGATGTTTTTCAATTTTATTATCATTTGTCGAAGCTTTGATCTATATGATGTCATCAATTACCAAAAAGGGGGAGATTGAAAGTGCAACTATCCCTAGGTGGTTTTGGTAATTCATAACAACATATATCTCATTGAGCTAATGCTATTCCAAGACAAATATTTCAGGAAAGCTCAATGAATGGCATGGCATGGATGATGAAAGTGGATCCCTCAAAATATTAAGGACAAAGGATTGGCTCAAGCTCAAAAGCTCAAGACTCTACATTTTACATTTTAGTGATCCAAGATTACATTGAGTCTATAGGAAAAGCCAATACTATCAAGGAGGGATGAGGTGTTGCTTAATGAGCCTCTTGCTTCAAGTGCTTAGTGATATTCTCCAAAAACCCTCAACTACTTTCTCACATCCACATATGACCTAAACCCAAAGTCAAAATCGGTCCTACTGATTCTTTCTATCCGGCGCCACCGAGTTCAAATGTCATAGCCACTGCCACAAACCCTAGGCAAATCGGTCTCGCCGATACGGATCTCGGTCTCACCGAGATGGGATTGTAATCTCTTTGTTTCCCTTCGTAACATTTCGGTCTAACCGAAGTGAGCGATCGGTCCCACCGATATTGCAATGTAAACTCTCTGTTTCCCTTTCGTACCATTTTAGTCTCACCGAAAAGAGTGAATTAGTCCCACCGAGTTTACCTGACATACTCTCTGGTTAGCTAATTACCAAAATCGGTCTCACCGAGTTTGTGTAATTGGTCTCACCGAGATTACGTTATGCCCTAACTCTAACCATATCGGTCCTACCGAGTTGCATGTCGGTCCCACCAAAAATCCTAACGGTCACTAGATTTGCTAAATCGGTCCGACCGAGTTTCTCGATTCGCTCCCACCGAGTTTGGTAAATTGTGTGTAATGGTTAGATTTTGTGTGGTGGCTATATATACCCCTCCACCTCCTCTTCATTCGTGGAGAGAGCCATCAGAACAAACCTACACTTCCAACTTACCAGTTCTGAGAGAGAACTACCTACTCATGTGTTGAGGCCAAGATATTCCATTCCTACCATATGAATCTTGATCTCTAGCCTTCCCCAAGTTGCTTTCCACTCAAATCTTCTTTCCACCAGATCCAAATCCTATGAGAGAGAGAGCTGAGTGTTGGGGAGACTATCATTTGAAGCACAAGAGCAAGGAGTTCATCATCAACGCACCATTTGTTACTTCTTGGAGAGTGGTGTCTCCTAGATTGGCTAGGTGTCACTTGGGAGCCTCCGACAAGATTGTGGAGTTGAACCAAGGAGTTTGTAAGGGCAAGGAGATTGCCTACTTCATGAAGATCTACCGCTAGTGAGGCAAGTCCTTCGTGGGCGACGGCCATGGTGGGATAGACAAGGTTGCTTCTTCATGGACCCTTCGTGGGTGGAGCCCTCCGTGGACTCGCGCAACCGTTACCCTTCATGGGTTGAGTCTCCATCAACGTGGATGTACGATAGCACCACCTATCGGAACCACGACAAAAACATCCGTGTCTCCAATTGCGTTTGAATCCTCCAAACCCTTCCCTTTACATTCTTGCAAGTTGCATGCTTTAATTTCCGCTGATCATATACTCTTTGCATGCTTGCTTGAATTGTGTGAAGATTGCTTGACTTGTCCAAAGATAGCTAAAATCTGCCAAAGTCTAAAATTGGGAAAAGGCTAAGTTTTTAATTGGTCAAGTAGTCTAATCACCCCCCTCTAGACATACTTCAAGGTCCTATAGTTGCCCAGGCTCGTTGCTCAGCTGTTTTGCATGTGCCTCAGTGGCTAGACATCAAACACGTACAAATAGATGGGGGAATATCAAGCATGTTTGTGTGCCTAGCTATTAGTTGACCACCGAGTCACTTCCTCCATCCTCTATAGGTCTGTGTATCTCTCCGCATTCTGCACAGAGAAGATCGATATATTACAGATATCCTCAGTTGCTAGTAATATAGAAGCATCATCAAGAAACAGAATCATGTGCCTGGTGTGCTGGCACAAGGTTAATCAATATCCAACTCTAGAACTATCGTCAATTATCCCCTTCATACAAGATTGTGATCACAACATCCTTTTTGTTCTACAAAAGATGGTGTGGATCAGTAAAACATCAACATCCCTTTTGTTCTATATCAAATATGAAAGGAAAGAAGGGTTGGGATTGGAGGAAGGGGGGCAACGGTGGAGGGGGCTGGGGTATGGTGGCCGTGCCTACATGGATCCCAGCGTAGAGGGGGTGTGTGGGACGTGGCGGACGAGGGTCATACGCGGAGGAGAAATGATAGGAGAAGAAGGACGGGGAGGATATCTGTGCCTCCGTGGATACTGTTGGGCGCGGTCACCATAGGTATACCTATACCGCCGAGGCGCCGACCTCCATCTAGGGCGCCGCCGGGGATGGGGATGAGGACCAATTACGGGATGCAGTATGGGGAGGAGCGTTGCGAAACTAGTAGCATAGCAACCTGGGGCGGCAGTGGTGGCGTGGAGAAAGGGCAGCAACCTAGCGGCGGGGATGGCGGCCTGGACTTGATCAGCAGCCGTGAGGAAAACTGGTGGCAGAGACAGGGATCTGCGACAACTGGGAAGAGAACCGAGCAGAGAGAGGGAAAGGGGAAGTTGTACGTTGATATTGCAGTCACAAATACAGTGAGATGATGGATCAGATTAGGACGAGGCGAACGGGAAGGAGATGTCAATGAGTGAATTCACGGCCACGGGGATACCATCACCATCACGGCGGCGAGCGGACGCTGCCGCAGATATCGTGAAAGAGGGGAGAAGTGGAGGGCTGAAGCGGCACCGCTTGCCTCACCTTTTCTTTCAAGAATCGCTTGCTTCATCTTCTGTCCGACACCCGGCGAAGCGTTCAAAGGCCCATGTTGGCCAAATTCACCACAGAAGCCTAATTTTGTTACAGGAGCAGCAGCCCATGCTCACTCGCGAAAACAATAGCCATTATAGGTTGATCCAGTGAACAAAAATGATCGCAAGTCTAGATCCAATGGCAAAAATCATTGATGGCCTGTGAGGGCTAGAAGAGTTCTCGGTTATAATATATCTAAATTGCTTTGTGCTCACTACAAAATTATAAATCATTGTTAATTGAAAATCGGCTTGGATATACCTTGGGATTCGGGTGGATTGATTACTTGAGCACTTTATGCCTAGCTTAATAGCTTTAAAGAAAATGCTACCTGGAAGTCACCGTTAAATTTTTAGAGAGTCATATTATTTTATTGTGTGCTTTTTAAAAGTTTAAAAAAATATATAAAAGGGAACCTAAAACTTTTTCAAAAAGAAAAGTGAAAGTGAGACGGATGAGTAATGTGGAAGTGGGGGCTAGCCTTGAACTTTGTTCATGCCCATGAAAACTTTGTGAACCTTGATTACAGAAACTTTTCAACAAAAATAATTATCACCTTGTGTCAAGATTTACCTTGAGGGTGTTTAAATTGCTTGTTTGGTATGTGCAGTGCAAAAACAAAAACTTTTCCTGTAGTGTTTGAATTTTCATATTTTACTGGACAGTGGAATTTTTTTGCAAGTTTTACACATTACTTCTATACAAATTGTTTACTACGTCCTAATTGTTCAGAATTTTTGGAGTTAATAAGTATATTTACCATCTGCATCTTTATGGACTATCTTGTTTTCTCACAGATTGTTGTTATAGTTTCTTTCCCTGCTTGTGTTTGGAACTTTGCCAAGCCCCATTGACATGTGAGCATTAGAATTGTGTTATCATACAGTAGGTAATGTTTGTATTATAATTATACAATATTTTTACAGCAAGTCTGATGACCCACAAGTATAGGGGATAAATCGTAGTCCTTTCGATAAGTAAGAGTGTCGAACCCAACGAGGAGCAGAAGGAAATGGCAAGCAGTTTTCAGTAAGGTAATTTCTGCAAGTACTAAAATTGTCGGTAACAGGTAGTTTGATAGCAAGAAAATTTGTAACAAGTGACAAGTAGCAATAGTAACAATAGGTGCAGCAAGGTAGCTAACAGTACCAAAAGTAACAGTAGCAGTTTTGTAGTAATTGTAACAGTAGCAACGGTAAAGTAACTATGCAAAGCACAATATGTGAAAAGCTCGTAGGCATTGGATCAGTGATGGATAATTATGTCGGATGCGATTCCTCATGTAATAGTTATAACATAGGGTGACACAGAACTAGCTCCAATTCATCAATGTAATGTAGGTATGTATTCCGAATATAGTCATACATGCTTATGGAAAAGAACTTTCATGACATCTTTTGTCCTACCCTCTCATGGCAGCGGGGTCCTAATGGAAACTAAGGGATATTAAGGCCTCCTTTTAATAGAGTACCGGACCAAAGCATTAGCACTTAGTGAATACATGAACTCCTCAAACTATGGTCATCACCGAGAAGTATCCCGATTATTGTCACTTCGGGGTTGTCGGATCATAACACATAATAGGTGACTATAGACTTGCAAGATAGGATCAAGAACTCACATATATCCATGAAAACAGATCTAAAATCATGGCACTCGGGCCCTAGTGACAAGCATTAAGCATAGCAAAGTCATAGCAACATCAATCTCAGAACATAGTGGATACTAGGGATCAAAACCTAACAAAACTAACTTGATTACATGGTAAATCTCATCCAACCCTCACTGTCCAGCAAGCCTACGCTGGAATTACTCATGCACGACAGTGAGCATCATGAAATTGGTGATGGAGGATGGTTGATGATGACGCCGACGACGAATCCCCCTCTCCGGAGCGCCGAACGGACTCCAGATAAGCCCTCCTGAGAGAGATTAGGGCTTGGCAGCGGCTCCGTATCGTAAAATGCGATGAAACTTTCTCTCCGATTTTTCTCTCCGTGAAAGCAAATATATGGAGTTGGAGTTGAGGTTGGTGGACGTCCAGGGGGCCCACGAGGCAGGGTGGCATGCCCTAGGGGAGGGGGCACACCCCCCACCCTCGTGGACAGGGTGTGGGTCCCCTGACATTGATTCTTTCGCCAATATTTTTTATTAATTATGAAAAGTTGCTCCGTGGATTTTCAGGTCATTCCGAGATCTTTTATTTCTGGACAAAAATAACACCATGGCAGTTCTGCTGAAAACAACGCCAGTCCGGGTTAGTTCCATTCAAATCATGCAAGTTAGAGTCCAAAACAAGGGCAAAAGTGTTTGGAAAAGTAGATACAACGAAGACGTATCAACTCCCCCAAGCTTAAACCTTTGCTTGTCCTCAAGCAATTCAGTTGACAAACTGAAAGTGATAAAAAAAACTTTTACAAACTCTGTTTGCTCTTGTTGTTGTAAATATGTAAAGCCAGCATTCAAGTTTTCAGCAAAGATTATGAACTAACCATATTCACAATGACACTTAGGTCTCATGTTTACACATATCAATGGCATAATCAACTAGCGAGCAATAATAATGAAATTCGGATGACAACACTTTCTCAAAACAATCATAATATGATATAACAAGATGGTATCTCGCTAGCCCTTTCTGAGACCGCAAAACATAAATGCAGAGCACCTTTAGAGATCAAGGACTGACTAAACATTGTAATTCATGGTAAAAGAGATCCAGTCAAGTCATACCCAATATAAACTAATAGTAATGCATGAAAATGACAGTGTGCTCTCCAGCGGGTGCTTTTTAATAAGAGGGTGATGACTCAACATAAAAGTAAATAGAAAGGCCCTTCGCCGAGGGAAGCAGGGATTTGTAGAGGTGCCAGAGCTCGATTTTGAAATAGAGATGAATAATATTTTGAGCGGTATACTTTCACTGTCAACGTAACAACTAAGAGATCTCGATATCTTCCATGCTACACACATTATAGGTGGTTCCCAAATAGAATGGTAAAGTTTATATTCCCCCACCACCAACAAGCATCAATCCATGGCTTGCCCGAAACAACGGGTGCCTCCAACTAACAACAATCCTGGGGTAGTTTTGTTTGCAATTATTTTGATTTGATTTGAGCATGGGACTGGGCATCCCGGTAACCAGCCATTTTCTCGTGAATGAGGAGCGGAGTCCACTCCTCTTGAGAATAACCCGCCTAACATGGAAGATACAGACAACCCTAGTTGATACATGAGCTGTTCGAGCATACAAAACAAAATTTCATTTAAAGGTTTAGAGTTTGGCACATACAAATTTACTTGGAATGGCAGGTAGATACCGCATAGAGGAAGGTATGGTGGACTCATATGGAATAACTTTGCGGTTTATGGAGTTTGGATGCACAAGCAGTATTCCCGCTTAGTACAGGTAAAGACTAGAAAGAGACTGGGAAGCGACCAGCTGAGAGAGCGACAACAGTCATGAACATGCATTAAAATTAATCAACACTGAGTGCAAGCATGAGTAGGATAAAATCCACCATGAACATAAATATCGTGAAGGCTATGTTGATTTTGTTTCAACTACATGTGTGAACATGTGCCAAGTCAAGTTACTTGAATCATTCAAAGGAGGATACCACCCTATCATACCACATCACAACCATTTTAATAGCATGTTGGAACGTAAGGTAAACCATTATAAGCTCCTAGCTAATTAAGCATGGCATAAGCAACTATAATCTCTAATTGTCATTACAAACATGTTTATTCATAATAGGCTGAATCAGGAACGATGAACTAATCATATTTACAAAAACAAGAGAGGTCGAGTTCATACCAGCTTATCTCATCTCAATCAGTCCATCATATATCGTTATTATTGCCTTTCACTTGCACAACCGAACAGTGTGCATAATAATAATAGTGCACGTGCATTGGACTAAGCTGGAATCTGCAAGCATTCAATTCAAGGGAGAAGGAAAGGTAATATGGGCTCTTGGTTAAATCAACAATCATGCATATGAGAGCCACTTAAACACTTTCATTATGGTCTTCTCCTCTCGACCCCAAAGGAAAGAAAAGAAATAAAACTATTTACATGGGAAAGCTCCCAACAAGCAAAAGAAGAACGAAAAATCTTTTTGGGTTTTCTTTTAATTATTACTACTACAGACATGGAAAGTAAGCTAACTATTTTTTTGGTTTTTCTTAAGGTTTCTTTAAACACACAACAAGAAGGCGAGAAAAAGTAATTAAACTAGCATGGATAGTACAATGAAAGAGTATGAGCACCGACAACTAGAATGAGTGTGTGAACATAAATGTAATGTCGTGAGAAATACGTACTCCCCCAAGCTTAAGCTTTTGGCCTAAGTTGGTCTATGGCCATGGGTAGCTTGGTTGATATCCGAAGTTGTAACTAGGGTCGTACTGAGATGCAGCAGCCATTGCCTCCTGAGCTACAGCATGGCAGCGAGCTGCCTCCATCCTCCTCTCATACTCGTTTGCCTCCTCCCTGGTTATAACATATCTTCCTTTTGTCTGATAGTCAAAGATGGTAGGAGCAAGGAGAGTAATATGGATAGCGCGACGTCTGTCAAAGATTAGTCGATACTGGAGGAATTGTTCATTCCTCTCAAGAAAATGATGATTAACCATGGCATTAATCTAAATAAGCGGGAGGTAAGTCCCTATCATTTTCATGTACAGGTATACCAAGATAATTAGCCACACGGGTCGCATAAATCCCTCCAAACAAATCTCCAACTAAACCATTATTATGCAACCTACGTGCAACAATTGCCCCCAAGTTGTATTGTTTATCACCTAATACAACACTCTTGAGAACACAAAGATCAGGAACACACATGTGGCATGCTTCATCTTTACCGTTAATGCATCTACCAATGAAGAGAGCAAAATAATGTATAGCAGGAAAGTGAATGCTCCATATGGTAGCTTGTGCTATTTCTCTAAACTCTCCCTCAGTGATACTAGCAAGAAAGTCTTTATATTCAGATTTACGAGGTTCACTAACACTGCCCCACTGCGGGTGTTTACAAGCAGTAGTGAAATCTTCTAGGTCCATGGTATATGATTTATCATAAATATCAAACATGACATTTTGATAATTATGCTAAGATGTAAATTTAAACCTTCTCACGAATGAATCGGTTAAATGGTAGTATTGAGGACACTTATCTTGCATGAAGTCCTCAAGATCGGCATTACGGACATATGCATCAAATTCATCCTTGATGCCTGCTTTGACCATAAACTCCTTTGACGGCCATTCACAAGGCCGCACGTCAGCTTCCCTTGGTGGTTCGTCGTCTTGCTCACGTATTGCAAGCCTGGGTCCTTTCTTCCTTGAAGTACCACCTTGGTACATTTTCCTGGACATATTTCTTCCTCCGAAAAATTTCTGAAATTTTTAGTAACTCAAAATAAAAGTGAACCAAACTCAACAAGATTGATAGCAACTACTCCCACAAGTGCCTAGAGACTATATCGTGCATTAGAATTACTTGAGACCACATACATTTGACATGCAAGCTCAAGAACAGGGTCACCTAGGCAGCAAAAATTTGCAATGAATAAAGCACTAGAACAAAAACTAATTGGACCATTGGAGAAGTCACATACCAATGAACAATCCCCCAAAGCAGTTTTGTGAATGGAGGTTTGAGCAAGGAGATCGAAAATGGCAGCAAAATGAGCTAGAACTCGTGCTTGAGCTGGATGGTGATTTTTTGGGAGGAAGAAGTGTGTGGGTGCAGTAATAAGTGGAGGGGGCCACCATGGGCCCACGAGGCAGGGGGGCGCGCCCTATAGGGGTGGGCGCGCCCTGGACCCTCGTGGCCAGGTGCTTGCTCCCCATGTTGTGTTCTCAATGCTAGATATTCTCAAATATTCCAGAAAAAATCATATTAAATTGGCAAGGCATTTGGAGAACTTTTATTTTCGGGGTATTTTTTTATTGCATGGATAATTCAGAAAACAGACAGAGAATACTATTTTTGCTTTATTTATTCTAAATAACAGAAATTAAAAAGAGGGTACAGAAGGTTGTGCCTTCTAACTTCATCCATCTCATGCTCATCAAAAGGAATCCACTAACAAGGTTGATCAAGTCTTGTTAAAAAACTCATTCCGATAACATGGAACTGGAGAAATTTAGAATAACACTAGGTTACCTCAACTGGGATATGAACATCCCCAATAATAAGAATATCATATTTCTTCTTGACAGTAGGGAAGAGGAAATTCAAAACCTCCAATAATAACCGTTGGAATTTTTCCAATAGAATTGATGCTATGAACTTGAGGTTGTTTCCTCGGAAAGTGCACCGTATGCTCATTACCATTAACATGAAATGTGACATTGCCTTTGTTGCAATCAATAACAGCCCCTGCAGTATTCAAAAAGGGTCTACCAAGGATAATCGATATACTATCGTCCTCAGGAATATCAAGAATAACAAAGTCCGTTAAGATAGTAATGTTTCCAACCACAACAGGCACATCCTCACAAATACCGACAGGTATAGCAGTTGATTTATCAGCCATTTGCAAAGATATTTCAGTATGTGTCAACTTATTCAATTCAAGTCTACGATACAAAGAGAGAGGCATAACACTAACACCGACTCCAAGATCACATAAAGCAATTTTAACATAGTTTCTTTTAGTGGAGCATGGTATAGTTGGTACTCCTGGATCTCCAAGTTTCTTAGGTATTCCACCCTTAAAAGTATAATTAGCAAGCATGGTGAAAATTTCAGCTTCTGGTATCTTTCTTTTATTTGTAATAATGTCCTTCATGTATTTAGCATAAGGGTTCACTTTAAGCATATCAGTTAAGCGCATACGTAAGAAGATAGGTCTAATCATTTCAGCAAAGCGCTCAAAATCCTCAGCATCCTTTTTCTTGGATGTTTTAGGAGGAAAAGGCATGGGTTTCTGAACCCATGGTTCTCTTTCTTTACCATGCTTCCTAGCAACAAAATCTCTCTTATCATAATGTTGATTCTTTGATTGTGGGTTATCAAGATCAACAATGGGTTCAATCTCTACATCATTATTATGGCTAGGTTGAGCATCAACATGAACATTATCATTAACATTATCACTAGGTTCATGTTCATCACCAGATTGTGTTTCAGCATCAAAAATAGAAATATCATTGGGATTCTCAGGTGTGTCTACAACAGGTTCACTAGAAGCATGCAAAGTCCTATCATTTTTCTTTTTCTTCTTTTTAGAAGGACTAGGTGCATCTAAATTATTTCTCCGAGAATCTTGCTCAATTCTCTTAGGGTGGCCTTCAGGATACAAAGGTTCCTGAGTCATTTTACCAGTTCTAGTAGCCACTCTAACAGCAAAATCACGTTTATTATTTAATTCATCGAGCAAATCACTTTGAGCTCTAAGTACTTGTTCTGCTTGAGTGGTAACCATAGAAGCATATTTACTAATGAGTTTAAGTTCACCTTTGACTCTAGCCATATAATCACTCAAGCGTCCAATCATGTAAGCATTAATCTTTAATTCTCTACCAACATAAGCATTGAAATTTTCCTGTCTAGCCATAAAGTCATCAAATTCATCCAAACATTGGCTAGCAAACTTAGTAGACGGGATTTCAACTTTATCATATCTATAGAGAGAATTTACCTTTACTACCTGTGTTGGGTTATCAGGACCATGTATTTCTTCAATAGGTGGTATATTAAGACCATGTATTTCTTCAACAGGAGGTAAATTCTCAACATCTTCAACTTTAATACCTTTTTCTTTCATATTTTTTTGCCTCTTGCATATCTTCAGGACTGACAAATAGAACTCCCCTTTTCTTCGGAGTTGGTTTAGGAGTTGGCTCAGGAATTGGCTCACGAGTTGGTCCAGGAAGTGTCCAATTGTTTTCATTAGTCAACATATTATTCAATAGTAATTCAGCTTGATCGACTATTCTTTCCCTGAAAACACAACCAGCACAACTATCCAAGTGGTCCTTGGAAGCATCAGTGAGTCCATTATAAAAGATATCAAGTATTTCATTTTTCTTAAGAGGATGATCGGGCAAAGCATTAAGTAATCGGAGAAGCCTCCCCCAAGCTTGTGGGAGACTCTCTTCTTCAATTTGCACAAAATTATATATTTCCCTCAAGGCAGCTTGTTTCTTATGAGCAGGGAAATATTTAGCAGAGAAGTAATAAATCATATCCTGGGGATTATGCACACAACTAGGATCAAGAGAATTAAACCAAGTTTTAGCATCACCCTTTAATGAGAATGGAAATATCTTAAGGATATAATAGTAGCAAGACTTCTCATCATTAGTGAACAGGTGGCTATATCAAGATGTGCCACAACAGTTCCAGATTCATAGCCATGGAAGGGATCAGATTCAACCAATGTGATTATCTCCGGATCGACAGAGAATTCATAATCCTTATCAGTAACAAAGATAGGTGAAGTAGCAAAAGCAGGGTCATATTTCATTCTAGCATTCAGAGTTTTCTGTTTAAGTTTAGCTAATAACTTGTTAAGATCAGATCTATCATTGCAAGCAAGAAAATATCTAGCAGTTTCTTCATCCATAACATAACCCTCAGGAACAACAAGCAATTCATATTTAGGGGGAGAACCTTCATCATCACTATCTTCAAACATATCAGTTTCAAGAATTTCATTCTCTCTAACCCTAGCAAGTTCTTCATCAAGATATTCACCTAATGGCAAGTAGTGTCAAGCACAGAAGTAGTTTCATCATAAGTATCATGCATAGTAGAAGTGGCATCATCAATAACATGCAACATATCTGAATTAATAGCAGAAGCAGGTTTAGGTGTCGCAAGCTTACTCATAACAGAAGGAGAATCTAGTGCAGAGCTAGATGGCAGTCCTTACCCTCCTCATAGTTGAGGGATAAATCTTAGTTCTTTCATCTTTCAAGTTCCTCATAGTGATCACCAGATATAAATCCCAAGTGACTCAAAGAATAGAGCTATGCTCCCTGGCAACAGTGCCAGAAAATAGTCTTGACAACCCACAAGTATAGGGGATCGCAACCGTTTTCGAGGGTAGAGATTCAACCCAAATTTATTGATTTGACACAAGGGGAGCCAAAGAATATTCTCAAGTATTAGCAGTTGAGTTGTCAATTCCACCACACCTGGATAACTTAGTATCTGTAGCAAAGTATTTAGTAGCAAAGTAGTATGGAAGTAATGGTAATAGTAGCAAAAGTAACAGTAGCAGTTTGGTAGTAATTGTAACAGTAGCAACGGTAAAGTAACTAAGCAAAGAACAATATGTGAAAAGCTCGTAGGCATTGGATCAGTGATGGATAATTATGTCGGATGTGATTCCTCATGTAATAGTTATAACATAGGGTGACATAGAACTAGCTCCAATTCATCAATGTAATGTAGGCATGTATTCCGAATATAGTGATACGTGCTTATGGAAAAGAACTTGCATGACATCTTTTGTCCTACCCTCCCATGGCAGCGGGGTCCTAATGGAAACTAAGGGATATTAAGTCCTCCTTTTAACAGAGTACCGGACCAAAGCATTAGCACTTAGTGAATACATGAACTCCGCAAACTATGGTCATCACCGAGAAGTATCTCGATTATTGTCACTTCGGGGTTGTCGGATCATAACACATAATAGGTGACAATAGACTTGCAAGATAGGATCAAGAACTCACATATATTCATGAAAACTTAATAGTTTCAGATCTGAAATCATGGCACTCCGGCCCTAGTGACAAGCGTTCAGCATAGCAAAGTCATAGCAACATCAATCCTAGAACATAGTGGATACTAGGGATCAAACCCTAACAAAACTAACTTGATTACATGGTAAATCTCATCCAACCCATCACCGTCCAGCAAGCCTACAATGGAATTAATCACGCACGACGGTGAGCATCATGAAATTGGTGATGGAGGATGGTTGATGATGATGACGGCGACGAGTCCCCCTCTCCGGAGCCCCGAACGGACTCCAGATCAGCCCTCCCGAGAGAGATTAGGGCTTGGCGGCGGCTCCGTATCATAAAACGCGATGAAACTTTCTCTCTGATATTTTTCTCTGCGAAAGCAAATATATGGAGTTGGAGTTGAGGTCGGTGGACGTCCAGGGGGCCCACGAGGTAGGGGGCATGCCTTAGGGGAGTGGGCGTGCCCCCACCCTCGTGGATAGGGTGTGGGCCCCCTGACGTTGGTTCTTTTACCAATATTTTTTATTAATTCTGAAAAGTTACTCCGTGGATTTTCTGGTCATTCCGAGAACTTTTATTTCTGCACAAAAATAACACCATGGCAGTTCTGCTGAAAACATCGTCAGTCCGGGTTAGTTCCATTCAAATCATGCAAGTTAGAGTCCAAAACAAGGGCAAAAGTGTTTGGAAAAGTAGATACGACGGAGATGTATCAGTAGCCCAATCCTTTTTGTAGCAAAGGACATGCCAAAACAATCTCTTATAGTAAGCAAAGCGTTCCTGAGGACACACGGGAATTTCATCAAGTCACATTCATCTTGTTGGTTTGATTCACGTTCACTACTTTGATAATTTCACGTGTGGGCTGACTGGTGCTTGGGTGTTGTTCTTACTTGAACAAGCCTCCGACTTATGATTAACCCCCCCGTCCCGCAAGCATCCGCAACTATGAAAGAATAATTAAGATAAAATCTAACCATAGCATTAAATATGTGGATCCAAATCATCCCCTTACGGAATAGCACATAAATTAGAGTTTAAGCTTCTGTCTCTCTAGCAACCAATCATCTAATAACTACTCCACAATGCATCCCCTTAGGCCCAAAGATGGTGAAGTGCCATGTAGTCGACATTCACATAACACCACTAAGGGAATCATAACATACATATCATCAAAATATCAAATGAATATCAAATTCACATGATTACTTGCAACATGACTTCTCCCGTGGCCTCAAGAACAAGGGCAACTACTCACAAATAATATTCATACTCAAGATCAGAGGGATATTAAATAGCATAATGGATCTGAACATATAATATTCCACCAAATAAATCATCTAGCATCAACTACAAGATGTAGTCAATACTACTAGTCACCCACAGGTACCAATCTGAGGTTCCGGTACAAAGATTGAACACAAGAGATGAACTAGGGTTATGAGATGAGATGGTGCTGTTGAAAATTTTGATGAAGATTGGCCTCCCAAAGATGAGAGGGTTGTTGGTGATGATGATGGCTTTGATTTCCCCCTCTCGGAGAGAAGTTCCCCGGGCGGAATCGCTCTGTCGGAGGGCAAAAGTGCTCCTGCCCAAGTTTTGCCTCCAGATGGCGATGCTCCATCCCAAAAGTCATCTCTTTATTATTTTCTAGGTCAAAAGACCTTATGTACCAGAAGATGGGCACTAGAGGTGGGCCGGGGCCCTGGTGCCTAGTGGGCACCTAGGTGGGCCCCTCTGGTATTTATTTTCTTCAATATTTATTATCTATTCCAAAAGAATTCTCCGTAAAATTTTAGCTCATTTGGAGATATG
Organism: Aegilops speltoides; assembly: GCA_021437245.1. Lineage (NCBI taxonomy): Eukaryota > Viridiplantae > Streptophyta > Magnoliopsida > Poales > Poaceae > Aegilops > Aegilops speltoides. The sequence goes on from CM038144.1 coordinate 343,540,845, forward strand.
CAAAATAGGTACCTCTAACGTGGCTTTTTTAGGTCCAAAATTCATGCTGGTGGTATTCTCCCTCTTTATGTATACCTTGCATATTATGAGAGAAAAGACATTAGAATTACTCAATAAAGTGTTATAATGAATAAAAATAATATAAATAACAATAGGAAAACATGATGCAAAATGGACGTATCAACTCCCCCAAGCTTAGACTTTGCTTGTCCTCAAGCGAAAGCCGATATCAAAAATCATGTCCACATGTTTGGAGAGAAAGGTATTGATAAAAACAAAATACGAACATAGTGGCGTCATGCTTATTATTATAACAACAACAAACTTTATTATCATAAAACTTCTCATGAGCAAGTAACAATTCATCACAACATCGAAGTATAAAGCATAAACCTTATTAAAAAACTAACAAACTATGTTCTCAGTCAGCTTTGCAATTTCAATTCATCATATTTTCAGGAAGGGTCTCGTATCGGAGCCTTTTGGCAAGTCCTCATACTCAACCATCATTTAGTCTTCTATGATTGCTAACACTCACAATATATATATGGATCAAAAGTTCCAACCGGACACATAGAAAGGTTGGGGCTTATAGTTTTGCCTCCCAACTTATTCTCCTCAAGGGTGATGTCAACAATAATAACTCATGATCACTCATATCCAACTAGGCATATGTGCCTAGATCTTTCCCCACCACATGATGGATGATGATTGCAAAAGAGTAAATAAAAAGGAATAGAGGAGAACACTTTGACTCTTGCATAAAAAGTAAATACATAAAAGTAAAAGACAGGCCCTTCACAGAGGGAAGCAGAGGTTGTCATGCCCTTTTTGGTTTTGTATGCACAATCTCTTAATGCAAAAGAACGTCACATTATATTGCCCCTTATGATAGCAATCTTTATTATGCAGTCCGTCGCTTTTATTACTTTGCCATCACAAGTTCGTACATCGCTTATTTTCCCCTATACTAAAAGATCAAACACATTTAGAAGAAATTTTTATTCCCTTATGCATCAATGGCAAATTACTTGAAGAATCTTGTTCAATCCATAGGTAGGTATGGTCGAATATCAAAACATGGATTTGGGTTTAAGGGTTTTGGATGCACAAGTAGTATCTCTACTTAGTGCAGATTTTTGGCTAGCACAGATATTGGCAAGCACTAGATGTTGGAGGATCTATGACAATATAACTTCTATGTGAATATGAACAAACATAAATCATTACTTTGTCTTCCTTGTCCTACATCAACAATTTGGCATAAGATATTTAATGGGGGCTCACAATCATAAAAGATGTCCAAGATTGTATATTTGCGTGTGAATCTTCTCTTCCTTATTAATTCTTTCATGAATTGCATTATTGACCAATGCTATGTTTGTCAACTTTCAATAAATGTTACCACTTATACTTTTCCTTATGTGGTGTCATTACCTACCATAACATTAGCATATGATCTTTTTCATTATTTCCTTTATTTTGACTGAAACAAGAAAGTAAAGAAGCACAAACTCGAACTAAACTTTATTATATAGCTCTCAATTCGATTACATAGATGGATAGATCACAAAACTAGCACTAAAAATAGATCATACTAAACTTTTATTCAGCTAAATCATGAAATGACTAAGGATCGAACTAAAAACTAGTGAAGATAATAAAAGTGATGGTGATACAATACCGGGGCATCCCCCCCAAGCTTGGCGAAAGCCAAGGAGAGTGCCCATACCCATGTGCTCAAGTCTCCTTCTTTGGTGATGGTGGTGGTGGTGATGATGTGGGAAGTTTGTCCTCCGGCTTCCATGGTAGGGTTTCACCATCATAAGAGGATGCACGAGTCTCCTGAGTCATGCAACTGGCAGCTAAACTCATACATTTTAGCTTGCTTCATACTCGAAAACTCGATTTTGAAGAGCATAAATTTGGCTTTGCGGAAAATTGATTTGCTCGTTGAAGGTGAAGACGATGTCCTTCATAGACCGGCCATCCACCTTGTGATCACGAGTGAATTCCACGATCATGGAGTGATTGGCACTAAGTCCACGCTCCACCACCCCTTGGCACTTGAAGATCTCTTGCTCCACCGCCTTGAGCCTGTCGTCCACGCTTCCCATCTTCTTGGGACCTTGAACATCCCAGATGTGGAGCACCCCCTCACGCATCTCAATGGCTTGAGGGTGCTTCAACACCTCCGGTAGGTAGGGGTTAGTGACCTTATCGAAGAACTTGTCCTTGGAAGAGCTAGCTGAAGCCATGGCGATCTAGATCTGATGAAAACATAGCACGAAACAAGAACAGAAGATTTCTCCATGATACGATGGTCAAATCGTCTGGGAGTATATATAAAGAATTTTTATCTTGGGAAACAAGTATGCTACAGGAAAATGGAGTCGGGAAGGTGCCCGAGGGGCCCACTACCCACCAGGGTGCGCCAGGTGGGGCAGGCGCGCCCTGGTGCCTAGTGGGCACCTGGGTTGCCTTCCCGGGTGTTTCTTATTTTTTTTCTAATATTCTAAAACTGATAAAAAATATTTTTACGGAATTTTTGGAGTCAGTTTACTTACCGTATCGCGTACCTCTTCCTTTTCAGGGTTCTAGAGTGTTCTGGAAGGTCTCTTTTATGTATTCCTTTGGTGTCATGGTTTGGATAATGTTAGTTTCAACATTAATAGGCATAACTGAAATATAGTGTTTAATTCTTTGTCCATTGACCACCTTCGGATTAGTTCCTTTGGCATTATTGATCTTAATAGCTCCAGAGCGGTAAACTTCTTCGATGATATAAGGTCCTTCCCATTTGGAAAGAAGTTTTCCTGCAAAAAAATCTCAAACGAGAATTGTACAATAGAACATATTCACCAACTTTGAATTCACTCTTTTGGATTCTTTTGTCATGCCATCTTTTAACTTTTTCTCTAAACAGTTTGGCATTTTCATAAGCTTGGGTTCTCCATTCATCTAGTGAGCTAATATCAAATAGCCTCTTGTCATCGGCAATTTTGAAGTCATAGTTCAGTTCTTTAATTGCCCAATATGCTTTGTGTTCTAACTCAAGAGGTAAATGGCAAGCTTTTCCATAAACCATTTTGTATGGAGACATTCCCATAGGATTTTCATAAGCGGTTCTATAGGCCCAAAGTGCATCATCAAGTTTTTTAGACCAATTCTTTCAGGACCTATTGACAGTTTTCTGTAATATCAACTTTGTTTCTCTATTGCTAAGTTCAACTCGTCCACTAGATTGAGGATGATAGGTTGATGCAATTCTATGGTCGACATCATATTTAGCAAGCAATTTACGGAAAGCACCATGAATAAAATGTGAACCACCATCAGTCATTAAATATCTAGGGACTCCAAACCTTAGGAAGATAACTTCTTTAAGCATTTTAATGGAGATGTTATGATCAACACTACTTGTTGAAATAGCTTCTACCCAGTTAGTGACATAATCAGAAGCAACGAAAATATGTGTATACCCATTAGGGAATGGAAAAGATCCCATATAATCAAATCCACAAACATCAAATGGTTCAATAACAACTGATTAATTCATAGGCATTTCTTGACGTCTACCAATATTACCAATTCTTTGACATTCATCACAAGATAAGACAAACTTACGGCATCCTTAAAAAGAGTAGGCCGATAAAAACCATATTGCAATACCTTGTGTGCAGTTCTATCCCCGCACGATGACCTCCGTACGCTTCAGAGTGACATTTCCGTAGGATTTGTTCATCTTCATGCTCAGGTGCACAACGTCTAATAATACCATCTACTCCTTATTTATAAAGATGTGGGTCATCTCAAAAGTAATGTCTTAAAATCATAGAAGAATTTTCACTTTTGTTGGTATGTGAAACTAGGTGGTATAAATTTAGCAATAATATAATTAGCATAGTCAGCACACCAATGAGTATTATGAGAAGCACTAATGACAACTAGTTGTTCATCAGGGAAGCGATCATCAATAGGTAGTGGGTCATCAAGAATATTTTCTAACCTAGACAAGTTATTAGCTACAGGTTCTCAGCTCCTTTCCTATCAGTGATGTGCAAGTCAAATTCTTGTAGCAAAAGAACCCACCAAATGAGTCTAGGTTTAGCATCTTTCTTTTCCATAAGATATTTAATAGCAACATGATCGGTGTGAACAATCACTTTAGAATCAACAATGTAAGATCTGAATTTATCACAAGCAAACACAACTGCTAAGAATTCTTTTTCAGTAGTAGCATAATTTCTTTGGGCACTGTCTAGAGTTTTACTAGCATAATGGATAACATTTAATTTCTTATCAACTCTTTGTCCTAGAATAGCACCAACAACATAATCACTAGCATCACACATAATTTCAAAAGGCAAGTTCCAATCAGGTGGTTGAACAATAGGTGCAGAAGTTAAGGCTTTATTAAGTGTTTCGAAGGCTTCTACACAATCATCATAAAAAACAAATGGAACATACTTTTGCAAAATATTAGTAAGAGGCCTAGAAATTTTAGAGAAGTCTTTAATAAACCTCCTATAGAAACCAGCATGACCAAGGAAACTACAAATACCTTTAATGCCTTTAGGACATGGTATTTCTCAATTGCATCAACTTTAGCTTTATCCACTACAATACCCCGCTCAGAAATTTTATGTCCCAAGACAATACCTTCATTCACCATAAAGTGGCACTTCTCCCAATTCAAGACAAGATTAGTTTGTTCACATCTCTGCAAAACTCGATCAAGGTTGCTTAATAAATCATCAAAAGAAGTTTCGTAAACGGAAAAATCATCCATGAAAACCTCAACAATATTTTCACAAAATTCAGAGAATATAGCATTCATACATCTTTGAAAGGTAGCAAGTGCATTGCATAAACCAAAAGGCATACGCCTATAAGCATAAGTTCCAAAAGGACAAGTAAAGGTGGTTTTCTCTTGACCAGGTTGTGATACAGCTATTTGAGAGAAACTAGAATATCGATCAAGAAAGCAAAAGTGTGTGTGCTTTGACAATCTTTCTAACATTTGATCAATAAAAGGCAAAGGGTAATGATCTTTTCGAGTAGCTTTATTTAGTTTTCTAAAATCAATTACCATTCTGTAGTCAATAACATTTCTTTGTGGAATAAGTTCATTTTATCATTAGGAACAATGGTTATACCTCATTTCTTAGGGACACAATGAAGAGGACTTACCCATCTACTATCAGCTATGGGATAAATTATACATGCTTCTAGAAGCTTTAGTATTTCTGTTCTTACCAATTCTTTCGTCTTAGGATTCAATCATCGTTGATGATCAACGATGGGTTTAGCATCTGGTTCCATATTAATCTTGTGCTGACAGAGAGTGGGACTAATGCCCTTAAGATCATCAAGAGTATATCCAATTGCAGCACGATGCTTCCTCAGAATTTTTAATAATCTCTTTTCTTCATGTTCTGTAAGTTTAGCACTAATAATAACAGGATATATCTTTTTCTCGTCAAGATAAGTATATTTCAAAGTGTATGGCAATTTCTTTAATTCAAACAAAGGATCACCTTTAGGTGGAGGAGGACCTCCTAGTGTTTCAACAGGCAAATTGTGTTTAAGAATAGGTTATTGTTCAAAGAATATTTTATCTATTCCATTTCTTTCATGCAAGTGCATATCATTTTCATGGTCTAGCGAATATTGTTCTAGTGGATCAGTAGGAGGCAGGAGAATAGAAGCAAGACCAATTATTTCATCCTTACTAGGAAATTATTTATCATGAGGTTGTCTATGAAATTTAGAGAAATTAAACTCATGAGACACATCACTAAAATTGACACTGACAGTTTCTTTATGGCAATCTATCTTAGCATTGGCAGTGTTCAAGAAAGGTCTACCAAACATTATGAGACACAAATCATCTTGTGGAGAACCAAGAACTAGAAAATTAGTGGGGTATTTTATTTTCCCACACAAGACTTCAACATCTCTAACAATCCCAAGTGGTGTGATGGTGTCCCTATTTGCAAGTTTAATAGTGACATCAATATCCACTATTTCAGCAGGTGTTATGTCATTCATAATTTCTTGATATAAGGTAAAAGGAATAGCACTCACACTAGCACCCAGATCACATAAACCATGATAGCAATGATCTCCAATTTTAACTGAGACGACAAGCATGCCAACAACAGGTTTATTCTTGTCTTTAGTATCGGGCTTGGCAATTCTAGCAGCTTCGTCACAGAAATAAATAACATGCCCATCTATATTATAGACCAAGAGATCTTTACCCATAGCAATACTAGGTTCTACTTTAATTTGTTCAGGGGGTCTAGGTGTTTTAATATTAATTTATAACTATAGTTGAGACTTTAGCATGTTCGTTTATCCTAACAGGAAAAGGTGGTTTTTCAATATAAGCAGTAGGCACAACTGGATCAACATTATAAATGACAGTTTCTTCTTTAACTGTAATTGGCTCCTCAATCTTTTTTTAATAGGGGGATGATATTTAAACCACTTCTCCTCAGGGAGATCAACATGAGTAGCAAATGATTCACAAAAAGAGTCCACTATCTCAGAGTCAAGCCCATATTTAGTGCTAAACTTGTGAAAGGCATCAGTGTTCATAAAGGATTTCACACAATCAAACTCAAGTTTTATACCTCACTCTTTACCTTCGTCGAGTTCCCAATCTTCAGAGCTGCGTTTAATTCTTTCCAAAAGATCCCACCTAAATTCAATAGTCTTCTTCATGAAAGAACCAGTACAAGAAGTATCGAGCATGGATTGATCATTACGAGAAAGCCGAGCATAAAAATTATGTATAATAATTTCTCTTGAGAGCTCATGATTGGGGCATGAATATAACATTGATTTAAGCCTCCCCAAGCTAGAGCGATACTTTCTCCTTCACGAGGCCTATATATATATATATATATATATATATATATATATATATATATATATATATATATATATATATATAGGACAAATGTTTCCTACAAGCAGTGGTAGTTACCACCACTTGCGTTTTGTATGTTGTATGTAGTATTAGTCGGAACCGAGAGTATGTATGTGTAGTATGTAGTATATAACAATGATTAGGTAGTATATATACTAATTTTTAGGTAGTATGTACCATTTTTTGAGTATGCTCATTTTTACGTACAAATATGTACGTATTTTACAAATATAACAAAAACTATGGGCCCATATGCAATTTTTTCATGTAACTTGCTTTGAAATATCTTAGATATAGTATATGAACATATTTAAAATAATAAAATAGTATATATAGTACCACATGGTAGTATATGAGACATGTGGGGTAACTACCACCGGGTGGTAGGATGGATTTTCCCTATATATATATATATATATATATATATAGTAGCACTATTCTGATCCTGGGATCAGAATAGTTATTTGGATCACGACGCGCTATATAGGACCGACGGGTTGTTCCTGGATCCTGGAAAAGGAAAACGCACCGGCCCATTACCATGCCTCGAACGGCCTCAAACTCCTCCCACGACCTGCCCCTGGTCGTCTCCTACCGCCCCCAATTCCATTCGCGCCGCCGCTGGGCTCTTCTCTCAGCTGCGCTCCACCGCCCCACTCCTCCCTCAGCCCCGCATCGAGCGCGCGCCGCGCCGTTTACCCTTGGTCCCGCATCCCGCGCCCCGCGCCGCCGCTTCCTCCCTCGGCCCCGCATCTCGCGCGCCACCGCGTGCTGGCCACGCACCCCGCCTCTTCCATTACTCGGCCTCCGCAACCCACATCGCACAGCTGCCACACTTCCTGCGCGCATCCGCCGTCGATCTGCTTCCTTTCTTGCAACACGACGCCGCGCGCCACCCTCGTAGCACCGGCCGCCGTGCGACCCCGGCTCCTACCAAGGCTGATCCTGAACTGAGATGGGCAGCTGCTGGCTCCCTGATTTCTACCGTCGGCCACGTCAAGCACCTGAGCGCTCCAGAGCTCCTCACATCCTGCTTCGCCACAAACCGGCCAGAGGTTCTCCATCCCTCGTGTGTGACCTTCGCTCGCGCCTTTACCAGGCCTTTGCCGACGCCTCGCAATTCTGCCACGCATGGCACTACCTAGCGTCTCTCCCCATGGCTCTGTGTCGTGCTTGCCCTGTCACCTCTCCACATCCGGCATCCAATACTTGGGGATATGGCACCAAGCTGCTGCTGCGGGCTCTACCTGGCACTTTTTTGTTTGAGCTTGCTGATCGATTCGGGCGTGCAGGAAGAGGCAAAAGCATGATAGGAAAATGGGAATGATAAGGAGGAGAGTGTCTCGTTGTGTGGATAAAAAAATGTGTGGTGTACGAGAGGTCAAGGCAAGACGTATGTTACTATTGAGTGAAAAACAAAACTTGTGGCGTGGAGGAAAGCTACGTTTTTATAAGTGCTCATTGATTGGCTTTAGAATATATTTTTTAATTCTTATTCTTCAATTCGTAAGTAATTAAAATAGCAGACCAGCAGAAAAACTTAGTGAAGTTCAAGTTATTAATTATAGGAAAAGGCAGGAAAAACAAAAGGAAGATGCTTTGTCAATTCCATGTTTTATTAACTCATGTGAAAAAAGTACCTTATGGAAGTTCAGGAGCAAAAACCACCAAGAAAAAAAGGTTAAATAAGTAGAACGATATTGGTCTAATAGATCCACCACCCATGGGATTTCACTGTAAAACATAGAAATTTTGAGGGCCAATAAAAAACAAAAGGAAGGAACTTCACAAAACAAACAAAAATAGAACTATGAAAAAAATGCCGAGAAGTTTAAGGTCGGCCGTTTAGAAAAGTTTAAAAATTTGCGCAATTTGGCTTTGTTTCTTTGTAAAAATATCGCATAAGTTCAAATATACCGACCACCGAAGTTTGGAATTCTACTCACAACACACCTTAAAAAACCTAGAAGTTCGAATCAAAATAATGGAGCGGATCAATGTTTATTATAACCTTGAATTTTAACTGCTAATAAAAACAAAATCAAGAAGTTAAAATAAATCAATAGAGCAGTTCAAAATTTATAAAAAAAATGATTTTCCTTGTTTCTTAAAATTATAGAAGTTTAAATTCAAATAACCAAAAGCGGTTCAATATTTACTAGGAAAAACTAGAAGTTCAACCTTAAAATATAGAGCATATCAAAAAATAATAATCAAAGGATTATTTTCCATTCCTAAAATAACAAGAAGTTCAACTTTTTAAAAATAGAGCTCTTCGAAATTTCATAAAAAAGATTAAGAAATAAAACCAGGAAGTCCATATTAAAAAGATGGAGAAGTATAGAAAACTCAAATTTTCCTCGTTATTAAAGAATGAAAACAAGAAGTTTCAAAAATTAAATAACAAGAAGTTCAACTTTTATAAATAGAGTGCTTCAAAATTTTTTCAAAAAGATTAAGAAATAAACCAGGAAGTCCATAATAAAAAGATAGAGAAGTTCGATGATTATACAAAACTCAGATTTCCCTCGTTATTAAAGAATGGAAACAAGAAGCTCAAAAATAAAATAACAAGAAGTTCAACTTTTAAAAATAGAGCGCTTCAAAATTTCATAGAAAAAAATTAAGAAATAAAACAAGGAAGTCCAAATTAAAAAGATGCAGAAGTTTGATGATTATAGAGAACTCAGATTTATCTCGTTATTAAAGAATGGAAACAAGAAATTCAAAAATAAAATAACTTCTAAAAAAGTTGTTGCTAGAAGTTCAAGTGCTCTGTCTGGGGAAGTTCAAAAATTATTGTGAGAGAGGTTGAACAAAAATACATGACAGAAGTTCAAGATGAAAACAACGGGAAGTTCAACTACTACACGAAATGCGTTTCAGATAGGAAAATAAGAATAGAAAACAAAAAGCTTAAAAGATTTTGTTGCTAGAAGTTCACGTGCTACTCCCAGTGAAGTTCAAGATCTCTAGTGTGAGACGTCCGACCTTCAGTTACATGTAAAATCAGGCAAAAACAACGTTGTTTTACGCAATCAAAAATATATTTTGAACTGTTGCGAGTATGAAAAACTCATCAACACAAAAAAGTTGCGTGTTTTTAATAGCTTTTCATCGATATATCATTTGCTCAATTACGGTAAGTGGTTTGAGAATTATAGGCAAAAAATATCACGTCAAAAAACAGAGTGAAGTTCAAACAGAACTGCCATAGAAGTTCAAGTACTTCACGCGATGCATTTTCGACGAATCTGTTTCGCGATAAAGGCAGAATGAATGATCTTGCCATTTTTGAAATTACTTGAAAACGGCTAGGAATCAGAGAAAGTCGTCAACATGAAAAAGTTTCGCATTTTCCGTAGCTTTTCAACAATATATTATTTGCACCATTCCGATAAAGTTCGTAGAAATTACGGCGAAAATACGTTTTTAGCTATTTTCAAAATTGACTTAAAACCGTAAAGAATTAGGAGAAACAATACATATCAAAAAGTTTCGCATTTGTTCAGGCTTTCCAATGCCATATCATTTGCTGCATTCAGACGCATGATTAAAACATGAGCTCGAAAATACGAACTCGGTAGGACTTGTACCGTTTTTGAAATTACTCTTAAACCGTTCAAAATTAGCAAAAACTTTCAACATGAAAAAGTAGCACATTTTCATAAGCTTTCCAAGGCCATATCATATGCCTCAATTGGATTAGCCGTTCAGAAACGACATAGAAAATACGAACTCGGCTGTTCGGTTTGCGAAATTTTACGTTTTTCCATATTACTCTTTCACCATAGGGAATAGGGAAAGCTTTCAACATGTGGAAGGAGCGGTTTTGCATATGCTTTTCAACGCCATATTATATGCCTCATTCCGATAAACGGTTTAGAAATATGATCGAAAATACGATTCACATTTTTTGTATGAAGAAAAAACGGTTTTCAAAACTGCTCTTAAACCGCTTACATTTTGCCAAAAATTTAACTTGGGTCATGATACTGGTGTCCATAGCTTTCCAACGGTATATAGCAAGCCCCATTTGAGCAATGGTGGCGGAAGTTCAACCTAGCACAAGGGGAAGTTCAGGTCGAACAACTCAGGCAGTAAATTTGCAAAAAACGCGAGTTCATCACGACTCGAGTGCAAAATCTGCCTATAAGCAAGATTCCTATTTAAAACGTGTATTTAGTTGCCAAAAATCGTTTGCAGATTGCACTAACATCATATAGAACACGACTAATAAGAATAATTCGCGGGGGAAGCCACGGTTGCGAAGATAGCCAGAACGTCGGGTTCGTACAGAGGAAAGTTCAGACGCGTTACTCAGGCAGTTCAGGTTGTGATCAAAATATTATTCTGCCCCCTTAATCAGAATAGTGTTTATGTATATATATATATATATATATATATATATATATATATATATATATATATATATATATATATATATTTCGATCACGATGAACTAGATGCATAGTTTTAGGGATGTAACTATTGGGTATGACCCGCCCAGGTGGGGCTGGGTCATTGCCATTGGTGACTTAAAGATGAAGAGGCCCGATAAGGTCCAAGAAGACATGAAGATGGCGGTTCATGGAGCGAGCCTATTGAAAGCCCAAGATCCGGAGGCGACTTGAGGCCCAAAGGGGTGAGCCGCCATATGTTTAGCTTGTTTTGTAAGGCAAGCTTAGTTAGAAACCGAGTCGGTCATGTTTGTGTGAGCCGGTCGGGACTCTGTAAGCTGTCGGGCAACAACCTGTATATAAAGGGGTGAACCGGTGGCGGGTTAACTCAAGAAACAATCGATCGAGTACTAGGTCAAGCGCATTCGCTCCCTGGTAATTGAAACCCAAGCAATACAACCTAAAGCATGAGTAGGCTTTTACCTCATTGAGAGGGGCCGAATCTGGGTAAACTCTCTGTGTCCTTTGACCCGTTCACACCTTTAAGCTAACCTAGTTGCGATGGCTCCACACCTAAGTCCTTCTGCTAGGGCATCTGCCGTGTTAAGTCCACGACAGTTGGCGCCCACCGTAGGGCCAACGCACGGTGGTTTCGAGTTCTTGATGGGAAACTTCACAGGGATCAATGGATACGCCGTCGGCCAGATGACTAAGAGCCACCACAGCAAGCTCTACATTGATGATGCTGGCTGCGGCCCCGAGACTGTCACAATCGAGTACGGGTATCGGGTCCCCTTCGACGGAATCCATGTCTTCATAGGCAAGATCGGCGAGTCGGAGCCTGAGCTGGACACCTGCACCGACATCATCGAGATGGCTCGGCGTGCACGATCCGCCAAGGTTCAAACCGCTGTGAAGCACGCTTTCGTTGGTTCTATTAATGGAGCGGGTCTTGAGGAAGGATCTGTGTCTGGTGGAGACACGTCCATCTACTCTGATGATGAGTCCTCAACCAGTGAGACCAATTCCGTGTATCAACTGCAAGATGGCGTGCTTGGGGGCTATTCCGATGGCAACAGTATTCCTGATCCCTATGAGCCAGCAAACAGGGTCGCGGTCTTCATGGCCGGCACACAACTGGTACTCAATTCATCAACCGATGCAGCTATGACCTCTAGCTCAACAGCTGCGGCGACGGCCGAGGCTAGCGGCTCTGGGCGTCCACCGGCTCAAGTCTTATCCGAGCTCTTGGATGCTTTGGCAACCTTATTAGCTACAGAGGTAACCCCGAAGAATCAAGCACATCACAAGGTGGACGTCGCAAAACTGCGAGATGAGATAGCTCAGGCTAAGGAGGAGCTTAATGCTGAGAACGCTAGGATGGCGATGGAACGAGCCGCCCTGGACGCGGAGTCACAACGGATTCAAGCCACAACTTTCCGGTTAAGCTTGGATCAGAATGCATCTAACGCCATTCTACGAAGGAGGCACTAGAGTCGTTTACCTTCGGAGTACGATGCGAGGAATCTTTTCAACACGCCTGGGGCGGGACCAAGTAATCCACCTGAGATAAATCGGGCTGTCGAGGCGCCTGTGACCAGAGCGACGGTTCAACCACGTGTTGCAGATCCACCTCGTTTGAATTTAACCCCGCCTCAGTAGGTGCTGACACCGCCGGGTCATTATTCTAACCCTCTCGATAACTTGGTTGCTGCGGCGTCATGGCTGGCGGCTCTTCCAGTGCAAGGTGAGTCTGCCGCGGCGGTTGAGGCCCAGAGGGCTGTCGAGCTTCTTAACACGGCGCTAGCTCAGCATGCGGCTTATTCGTACAGTCGTGAGTGGATTCATTCGACTCCACACCCCAGTCAGAGTTATAGCCGGCATATTGAGTCATCGGCGGTGTCGAGTAGTGAGCAACGTCGTAACCAGCCGCGTGGGCGTGATCCGCCACCTGCTGGTAACTAGGCCCAGGCTTTGGTGGACCAGGCCAGGGCATGTCGGGAGATTGAGCTGGCGGCTCAGCTAGCAACTCATCAGCAACTTTAGCATAACCCGTCGGTGTCTGTGGAAGTTGGGATTACTTCTAGGACGTGGGTGTGCCGTGTCTAGTGCCGACTTTGTGTAATGAGAGTCTGCCAAAGGATTTTAAGGGTCCCCGCAGGGTTCCCAATTACACAGCGGATCAACCCCGGGAGGCTTGGATTGAGACCTATGAGATGGCCATGGAGATGTTGGACGTCATTGACGCTGCATGCGCTAAGTATTTCACCATGATGTTGGATGGGCCGACTCGCACCTGGCTAAAGGGACTGCCCCCTAATTAGATCAGATCATGGGCTGAATTGAAAATGTGTTTTATTCAGAACTTCAAGGACACATGCAAGCAGCCTACCTCGACTCTTGATTTAGACACTTGTGTCCAGGGTGAGGGCGAGTCGACAACCCATTGGGTACACCGGATCTCGGCCATTATCCATTCATCGGACAGTATCAACACCGGCTCAGCCATCCTGATATTAGAGAAGAATTGTCGGTTCCTTCCCTTCAAGCAAAAGCTGGGGTGGCTTAAGCGCCACTGCAATGATACGGGAGAGCTCATGGCGGCTCTCATCAAGTACGCTGACTTTGATAATACTAAGGACCCTGAGTCTGATGAGGAGAAGGCTGGCAAGGGGAAGAAGATCGGCAGTGCAAAGGGGAAGCAACACAACACGGTGGGTCAAGGAAATAACGGTAAGCGCAAACAAACTGACAGTGGTTCAGACTTTGTGGTTAATACCAACACGCAAGGTATTAATCAGCATCATAAGGGGAAATCGTCAGTGCCCCGGTTTGGCGGGCCAAAATTCAACCTTGAGGCGATAATGAATCAGCCTTGCCCAAAGCACGGTACTCAAGATAAGCCGACCACTCATCTCCGGAAAGATTGCTTCATCATGAGGGAGTATAGAAATTCTGACTTTTAACAGGATAACCAGGGCCCGCATGGCGGGTTAGGATCCGGCTCTCATGGGCCCGGCTTTGGAGGTGGCAGCTCAAACTCTGGATTTCAGGGCCAAGGTAATCAAGGCGGTTTCAATCAGCAACCTAATCTAAGTAATCAACAGCAGCAGTCCGGTTATCAGAGTAATCTGAAGCAGCTGAATAGTGGTCAATATCATGTGTTTACCACGAGTTTGTGCAAATGAGACCAGAAGGTTCATAAGCGGGCGGTGAACGCGGTTGAGCCGGCGGTCCCCCAATACCTACGATGGTCAGAGCAGCCCATTGTATGGAGCCGTGAGGATCACCCGCCCCGGGTGGACAACCCGTGTCAGCTGGCTTTGGTTGTTGCTCCTTAGGTTGGAGGATACGAGTTCACGAAGGTGCTTATGGACGGGGGCAGCAGTATCAATATCCTTTATTATGATACTTTTCGCTGTATGAGTTTGATTGACAAAGATCTTAAGCCGTCTTCTACCGTTTTCCATGGGGTAGTGCCCGGTAAGTCGGCATATCCGATGGGTAACTTTGGAGGTGGCTTTTGGCAATGATCATGACTATAGGGCCGAAAAATTAACCTTTGAGGTGGTCAGGATCAAGAGGCATTATTACGCCCTGTTTGGACGACCGGCTTATCACTAGTACACGTCGGTGCTATACAAACGGTTTTTAATCCCTTTCCGCGGCGACATTTGGAACCATCGCCTAGTGAGTGACGGTGATAGGGGTCCTTCCACACGACCCAGAAACTGTCGGGGATAGGCAGTACAAAAAAGACATATCTGTGACATTTTGGGCCGAATGAATTTTTTCTGTCATGCTTATGACACTTCTATGACGATAATTGTGACAAAACCCGGTATGATCATAGATGTGGTGGGATCCTACTTCTTGACAAAATATCATGACAGAAAATGGGATTTTTGTCCTAGGCGGGCCGGAGACGCAGTTGCATGACATTCTTTGGGCCGTCCATGATGGAAAAATCGTGGTAGAAGCGAGGGCGAGGAAAATATCGGGGAATTCCCAGTTATGGTGGGTGGTCGGGGGCGAGCGATGCATGGAGGTTTGCGCGTTTCTCTTGTACATGTACACGCGTGGGTGCGAGGCGTTGAGCTCTAACTGAACCCGAGCGAGGCGTTCGCTTACTGAACCCGAGCGATTGCACTGCAGACTATGCGTTACTGAACCCGAGCGACCGATCGATCCCTGTTAAGTGAACCCAATCGAGCGATTCCTTCCCTACTGCTGCTAACTGAAGCTGATTGATGCTGCCTCTTGATGAACAGTGAGCGTTGTTGGGGGGGGGGGGTTGGATGAATAGTTCCCAGTGGGGGGGTTGGATGAACAGGACCCCCTAGTGTTGCCGCTGGATGAACAGGACCCCGATCGATCGAGCCGATTGGGGGATGGATGAACAGGACCCCATGGAGGGCTGGATGAATAGGATTCCGTGGAGGGAGGTTTAACAGTAGCCGGTGGAGGGCTGGTTGAACAGTAGCCGGTGGAGGGCTGGATGAACAGTAGCCCGTGGAGGGGTGGTCGAATAGGACGCCGTGGAGAGGGCTGGTTGAACACTAGCCGGTGGAGGGGTGGTTGAGGCTGGATGAACAGGAGACTGTGGATGAATAGTTGCAGGTGAAGGCTGGAGGAGGTCGACGGTGGATGAACAGTAGCCTGTGGAGGCAGTCGACGGTGGAGATGAACAGTATCCCGTGGAGTCCCGTTTTGCGGTACGCCACACCCCTGCCGATGATAAGGACCCCCGTTTCGACCGTAGCACTCCAACACAAGTCCGTTTGCTCCATTTTGCGGTATGCCACACCCTCCCGATCAACAGGACCCCGTTTCGACCGTAGGAGGTCCAAGAGAAGTACGTTTCCTCTGTTTTGCGGTACGCCAAGCCCTGCCGGATGAACAGGATCTCGTTTCGACCGTGGCCGGTCGAACACAAGGCCGTTTCCTCCGTTCTGTGGTACACCAGGCCTCATTTCGATCGGCTGTCCCGTCCAAGCCAGTTGGCTCCCGATGAACATGACGGATTCCATTTCCTCCCGATGAACACGACGCATTCCGCTGCGTCCCCATGAACATGACGACGCAGTTTCTCCGTTTCGACCCAGCCATGTACACGAGCCCTGGCCGTACGTATGCGCGAGTAGGCGTTCGAGACCCCGCCCGTATGTACGTACGTGGCCATATTTACTTCCTTGCACCCTGGCTGTACGTACGTGTACATGCTACGTCCGAGCCTCTACTACGACACGTGCCCTTCCTTACACGGCCATGGTTCATCGCCGCAACCTGCAGACAGACCGATCGACCAGTATGTACGTACACATTCGCGACCAGAATGACAACGCTACGTATGCTTCAACCGGGTGGGTCCTGACTGTCAGGCACTTCCTTGCGTGCGAAGATGTAGCTGTTGGGTCCCAGCAGTCAGGGGGCAAATCATTTTTTGCCCATAATACGGACGCACTTCCTTGCGTGCGAAGATGTAGCTGGTGGGTCCCAGCAGTCAGGGGGGAAACATTTTTTTCACGAAATACGGTGGCCTGTCCGATGGGTCCCTGCTGTTAGGTGGAGGAATCATTATTTTGAGCGTAATAAGGAGTCAGTTCCTTGCTGCTGCCGTGGACCTAGTTGTCAGCCTCTCCATGTACAGTACTCTTCCGATGGAAGTCGTTCCTTGACCATGTTGACCACGCCGCGCCGAGAGCACTAGGGCGGTGGAGGACGGCAACGCCTAGGAAGGGGACGACGTGGAGCCAGGGAAGACGTGGCAGTGGAAGCCCACGCGGAGAGGAGTATGAGGGTTCACTAGTTCGGCAGCGGTGTGAGGCTGCCGTTGTCACAGAATAACAGGGGATGTGGGTGAGTGGATGGCCTGGCCAGCGGTGGGAGTAGTAGGGGGCGGTGAGGCCTCCGCGGCATCACAGCCGGCCACGGGAGGCAGGAGCACGCGGCACGACCGGCGCTGGTTTGGGCGGCTGGTTTGGGAGATGGACATCATACAGTAACGGGAGCCAGAATCGTTCATATTGACTAAGTTGACAAAGCCCTCCGTCCCCATCAACTTAGTAGGCCCACAACTCAGCCTCCCACTATGGTGGGTCTCAGCTGGCAGGGGGGTATTAATCTTTTTGTGTGTAATAAGGAGGCACTTCCTTGCGTGTGAAGATATAGCTGGTGGGTTCGACCTGTCAGCGGGGGAACATTTTTTTTCACGAAATATAGAGGCCCTTCTGGTGGGTCCCAGCTATCAGGTGGAGGAATCATTATTTTACGCGTAATAAGGAGGCATTTCCTTGCATGCGGCCATGGACCCAGCTGTCAGCCTCTCCACGTATAGTCCACTTCCGAAGGATGTCGTTCGTTGACCATGTTGACCACCCCGCGCCGAGCGCATGCACATTGCAAGGTGGTGGACGACGGTGTGGCCCCTGTCGGTGTACTAGAGTAGGGGTACCCTAGTATCCCGAACTTGTGCACGGGCAGTCGCAGCACCCCGCGGCAAGGCTTGCTGGGTGACCTCCAAGGTCCTCCATGGTTCCTTTGGAGCCATTCAAGAACAAAGTATTCAAGCCAAGGAGACAAGGCCCCTGCAAGAGGAGCTTGCCGGAAAGGCCAACCGAGGCATCTCAAGGAACTTGCCGCGACGCGTCACGCGTCCCGGCAAGGCCCGGTGAGCGACAAGCTTCCGGACGCGACAAGACAACAACCGTGGCAAGGCGCTTGCCGCGGCAAGCTACCACTTGGTACCTGCGCTCCAGCACATCCACCAACGTGTCACCCTGGGACCTTTCCAGGCGCGCGTGGCAAGAAGCTATGCAGCCAGCGGTGCGAGGTGGCGTTTATCGCCGACAAGATTGCCATCGTGGCAAGCGGTGGCGTCCGACGCCCTTTTTGCACCGCTTGGGCGACACGCAGACGGCATTTAATGCCTTTGTCCCCGCCGTGGTTAGATATGATACATCGTACAAGTAGTTGTACCAACCGCAACTCCTTTTCCATTTTTGCCCTTGTCTACGTTGCCACCTGTCGGTGACCCCTTGAGCATATAAAAGGAGGCCCATGCGCAACGTAGAGGGGGGTTCGAAGCCAGAAAACACTCACGCTCGGTCTCGTTAGCGGCTAGTGTGTACTGTAGCACTCAGCGCTCTCAAGCAAGAACTCAATACAATCAGACAAGCAGCAGTAGGAGTATTATCTCTCCGGAGAGCTCCGAAGCTGGGTAAACCGCTCGTGTGCTTCGCCTCGATCCGCTTTTCGTGCGATCTCCGCCCCCCGCCGAACCGAAAGGGGCTCGGTCCGCCGGTCCCATAGGTGTCCGTGGATCAGTCTCCCATGACATCTATGGCGCGCCAGGTAGGGGGCGTCGAGGCTGTGTGAACCTGATCCGGCATTCACACGAGCTAGATCTTCATCTTCTTCATCGACATGCCACCGAAGAAGAAGGCTTCGAAGGTGGCTGCTCCGTCCCCGTCGATCCCACCACCACCGGAGAAAACGGGTGGTGGGGTAGACGCCCGCGGAAGAACGGGCGTCGACGAGGGAGCTCACGGTGCTGCCAGGTCCAAGGACAAGGCTGCGCAGACCTCGGCGTCCGTACATGCACCGCGCCCATCCCAGGAGGCGCAGGACCGACAGCGTCATGGTACTCACGGTACCATACGTTCGTTGGACCAAGATCGAGCTGGTGGATCTCGGGGTGCTCAAGACCAGCATGCACGCCAACATGCTGGCACGAGCAAGACACGGTCGCCTGGACGAGATATCGCTCCTTCTAACATAGTTAGAAGTCCGGCATATCCGCGCCTCGCACCGCTCACCACTATCGCCCACCACCCGGCGGAAGCTTTAGCGCGAGCTCAATCGCCTCGGATTACCCTCCAATGGCGATAAGATCGACGAATGGAGGGCCACCATTCGTAGTCTCATCGGCCGCCAACGGCGACACTCCACGGCAGCCGAGTACATCGCAGCCGCGGCAAGACTCGCCAGCGCGAGCCGATGTCGACAAAACCGTGGGGTGCAACCACCGCACTCTCCGCCCGAAGGCCAAGATCGCCGACTCGCTGGATCCACCTCGACAAATGACTCCACCGCATCATCAGATCCACGAGCTCGTCGCGATCAGCGCCAAGTTCTTCACGAACGACAAAGAAGAAGACGCCGCTTTTCGTGATCGAGCATCAAAGAGAAGCGCGTCAATCGGACCAGCGCTACTGGGCCCTCTGTCGACATGCATGCGCCAGGGGAACCAGCGACTTGCCGTCTGACGCTGTAGGTTGCCTGCGCTCACTCGTGAGCTGCGGCAAGTCCAAAGGCTCAAAGACGAAGAATTTCAAGCCGACGTACTAGAGAAGTACGACGGCAAGTCGCATCTGTTAGAGTTCCTCAGCATCTACACCATCGCGGTGCAAGCTGCCGGGGGGCGGGACGACAAGATCCTTGCCAACTACTTCCCGCTGGTGCTCAAACCAATGTCAGGTCCTGGCTCATGCACTTGCCGGACAACTCCATATCTTCCTGGGCAAACCTATGTCATTAGTTTGTCGGCGCCTTTACAGGCGGCCACAAACCTCATGGCCAAGAGAGCGACCTTCATACACTCACCCAGAAGGAGGGAGAGTCCCTGCGCAAGTACATTCAGAGATTCAGCCGTGTACAGCACAACATCCCAGATGTCCACCCTGCCGCGGTCATCAGCGCGTTCCATCAGAACGTGCGAAACCGCAGGACGCGGGAGGAGATGGCGGTGTGCAAGATCAGAGACGTTAGTGAGCTATATGCCCTGCCGACAAGTGTGCACGTGCTGAGGAAGGGAGGAAACTCCCCGGAGAGAATGCAGAAGTAGGAGGATCTGACAGCGAGGATGCTGCCCCTGCAAAGAGAAACCGACAGCGGAACAACAGGAAGAAGAAAGGCAAAGATGTACTAGGCGTTGAGCAGTCCGGCAACGGAGGTGGCACCGAGAAAGCCAAAACTGGTAGCTCCGGCGAGGCTGTGGTGGTCGCCGACAAGCAGGACGACACCAACAAGCAGTACTGCAAGATCCACCGCACCAAGGGCCATGACCTCCAGAGCTGCAAGAAGGTCGAGCAGCTTGTCGAGCAGCAAAATGCTGAATATGAGCAACGCGACAAGGAGAAGGCCCAAGAAGGTACTGGAGGATCCGGCAAGAAGCGTCCCGGCCGGGGAGGACGCCGCGACAAGGCCAAACAGCGGCAAGGAGACAGACCTCCCCGCGGCCGCGACAAGGATGAAGATGATGACGACGATGAAGATATGGATGATGATGAGACCGGTGAGCAGGAGTTCCAGAAAGCCACAGAGGTCACATGCATTGACGGCGGTGCTTCTCAGATACTTCACACCGCCACTCAAGCAAAGGGTGGGGAAGTCAATGCGCGTAACCACCCGCGAGTCACGCAAGCCTCGAAATGGTCCAAGACGCCTATCATCTTTGATATTGAGGACCACCCCGATCGCATAATCGCGGTCGGTGCTTGCCGATGTTGGTTTCACCAACTATCCGCAACCTCAAGGTCACTAAGATGCTAGCCGACGGCGGGGCGGCTTGAACCTGATCTCCTCCGCGGTACTCCGAAGCTCCATATCCCCGACAATGAAGCTCAAGAGACCGGCACATTCCAAGGAATCAATCCGGGAAGGAGCAAGCTGAAGGGAAAGATCACGTTGCCGGTGACATTTGGCAGCGAGTTGAACTTCAGGACTGAGAAGGTCACTTTTGACGTTGCTGACTTTCCATTGCCTTACAATGGGATACTCGGCCATCCAGCACTCGCCAAATTCATGGCAGCCTCTCACTACACATATAACATGCTGAAAATGCCAGGCCCGATAAGTGTCATCTCTGTCCCTGGCGACAAGAAGGATGCTCTTATTTGCGCTGACAAGATCTACCGGAAGCAAAGAGCCGAACAGATCGCAGGTCACTTGCCGCTGAAGCTCCCGGGAAAGAAGAAGACCAAGTCCGCAAGAGTTCGATGCCCACTCGCAAGCGCACCCCTTCGGAGTGCTGCACTACCGTCGAGGACGCACCATCGAGCTCCACCGGCAAGTGTAAGAAGACAAAGGCAGCTCCACCAGAGACCAAGAAGGTGTCCGCCAAGGAGGACAGCACTGGTAGTACCTTCACCATTAGTGCCACTCTCAACCCTAAATAGGAAAGCGCGATCGTTGCTTTCCTGCGGGCAAACGTTGACGTGTTTGCATGGCAACCGTCTGACATCCCCGGTGTTCCCAGGAAAGTAATCGAGCACCATCTTGTCGTCTATCCTCATCGCGCCCGTCAAGCGAAAAGTCGAAACAAGCGGTGGGCGCCAAGAATTCATCGCAGAAGAAATCAAGAAGTTGAAGCAGCAGGCCTTGTCGAGGAGTGCTCCGTCCCACGTGGTTGGCTAATCACAGTAGTCGTGCGCCAAGGCAAACGGAAATGGAGGCTTTGTATCGACTTTACCGATGTCAATAAAGCTTGTCCCAAAGACCCATTTCCTTACCGCGCATTGACCAGATTGTTGACTCCACGGCTGGATGTGACTTGCTTTCATTTCTTGACGCATATTCAGGATACCATCAGATCTTCATGGCAGAAGAGGATGAGGAGAAGACCGCATTCATCACTCCATGTGGCACATACTGTTTCATACGGATGCCTTTCGGTTTAAAGAATGCTGGTTCAACATTTGCAAGGGTAGTCCATGGCGCCTTTGAGCCACAAATACACAGAAATGTGGAAGCCTACATGGATGACATAGTGGTCAAGAGCAAGGACAAGGCAACTCTGATTCAAGATTTAGACGAAACCTTTGCAAATTTGCGCAAGATCAACCTCAAGCTTAACCCTGAGAAGTGTGTATTTGTAGTCCCCTCCGGCAAGCTTCTCGGGTTCTTCATGTCTCAGCGGGGAATTGAAGCCAATCCCAACAAGATCAAGGCCATTGAGCAGATTGAAGCACCAAAGCGCGTCAAGGATGTACGGAGACTTGCCGGTTGCGTGGCTGCTCTCAGCAGGTTTATCTCTAAGTCTGCTGAAGGCCGCCGCTTTTCAAAATATTGAAAAAGGCGGGTCCAATGAAATGGACTCCGGAAGCGGAGGCTGCGCTGCAGGACTTAAAGAGATACCTGTCCTCCACTCCAACACTTGTCGCACCTAAGCCACAAGAGAACTTGCTGCTGTATATAGCGGCAACCAATCAAGTGGTTAGTGCTGCGTTAGTAGCGGAGAGGGAGGCGGATGATGAGCCAGCAACCACGGCAGATGCATCCAACGACAAGCAGGGCACTTCGCCAACAAGCTCTGGTCCCGACAAAGATGGATCTGCGCAGGCATGTGAGGAGATACAGAAGAAAATGGTGCAGCGCCCAGTTTACTTTGTCAGTTCCCTTCTGCAGGGGGCTAGGTCAAGGTATTCTGGTGTGCAGAAATTGCTTTTCGGCCTTCTCATGGCCTCGAGAAAGCTGCGCCATTACTTCCAAGCACATGAGATCACAGTTGTCACTCATTTTCCACTGAAGAGGATACCGCAGAATCCGTACAACAGCAGGATTGTCGAGTGGGCACCGAACTGCCAAGCTTTGGCCTCAAGTTTGAGAGCACTTCAACTATCCGAGAAGAGCATTGGCGAATTCATAGCGAGTGGACGCCAACCCGATGAAGAAATTCCGAAACGAGCATCCCGTCAAGGAAGCAAGCAAAGAGTGGCTGATGTACTTTGATGGTGCCTTCTCGCTGCAAGGCGCCGGTGCTGGCGTGCTACTTATTGCGCCCACCGGAGAGCACCTCAAGTACGTAGTCGAGATGCACTTTCCCAAGGAGCAAGCAACAAACAATACCGCAGAGTATGAAGGTTTGCTTGCCGGTCTCAGGATCGCAGCAAACCTTGGGATCAAGAAGCTCATTGTCAGGGGTGACTCGCAGCTTGTCATCCGCCAAATGAACAAGAACTATCAGAGTCCGTTGATGGAGGCTTACGTTGATGAAGTGAGAAAGTTAGAAGAGCACTTTGACGGCCTACAGATGGAACATGTTCCAAGAGCTCAGAACGACATTGCCGACGGCCTATCAAAGTGCGCCGCACTTAAGTTACCTGTGGAACCAGGGATCTTTGTGCTCAAACTGACTCAACCGTCTGTAACGCCATCAACTGGACAGAGCAAGAAGAGGAAGTTGATTTCTGGTGACTATTTTCCGGCAGAGCTCCCCGAAGCCGCCGCCAAGAAGGTCCCCAAGATCAACACTAAGAGTGCTGAGGAGCAGGCTGCTCCGGCGAGCCCTAGGGTTTGTTCCGTTGAAGCAGACGCTCCCGACAAGTTTTGCCCCGGCAAGCTTGCCGGGAACGCTAAGTTCCGGTGAGCCGCAGTGTTCTCGCCAGTGAAGCGGATGTCCCCGCAGCAGCATATGTGCCTTTAGTCCTTGTTGTCGAGCCGCAAGCTCCAAAGATGGGCACAGCAGATTGTCCGCTTCTTCAGATAGGAGAACTTCCCAAGAGCAAGAAGAAGCGGAAAGAGTAACCCGGCGGTCAAGTATGTACCAGTTTGTCGACAACACACTGCATGTAAGAAGACTCAACGGTGTGAAATTGAAGTGTATTCACCGAAGATGGACAAAAGCTGTTGGCGAGAGATACATGGAGGCATATGTGGTCACCACATTGGCGCAAGGGCACTTGCCGCAAAGCATTCCCAAGAAGGTTTCTTTTGGACGACAGCCCTCCGTGATGCAAGCGCACAAGTAGCCAAGTGTGAAGCGTGCGGTTCCATTCCAAGTAGATACACCAGCCAGCTCAAGCTCTCCAGACGATCCCTTTATCCGGCCATTTTCGTCCGGGGCTCGACATCCTCGCCCCTTTCCCGAAGCTATCGGGGCTTTGAGTACTTGTACGTCGCAATCGACAAGTTCACAAAGTGTCCTAAGTGGAAGCAAGGAGGAAGGTGACAACCACGATCGTGATCAAGTTCTTCGTGTCGATTGTTTGCCGCCGATCCCTAACAGATCATCACCGACAATGGCACGCAATTCACGAGCCGCACCTTCATGCAATCGCCCAAGATCTTGGCGCCAAGGTCCGCTTCTTCGCTGCTCACCCGAGAAGCAACGGTCAAGCGGAGAGGGTAAATCTTGAAGTCTTGCGCGGCTCAAGACCAGGACTTTCGACAAAGCTGCACAAGTGTGGAAAAAAGCTGGATTGAGGAGCTGCCGGTGGTTCTTTGGTCGATCAGACGACGCCAAATCGAGCCATCGCCGGACACCTTTCGCCTAGTCTATGGAGCAGAGGCGAGTTCTCCCCACTAACTCGTATACGGGTCACCTCGAGTGCTCGCTATGATGAGCTTGAGCAAGAGCAGCTGCGGCAAGATGACGCTACGCTCCTTGAGGAGGACCGCCTTCAGGCATTGCCAGACGAGCTGCTCGATACCAGGCAAGCTTTGCGCCGCTACCATATCCGCAGTTAATGCCAAAGTCTCGAGGAAGGCGACCTTGTTCTTGGCGCTGTTCAGTCCGCCAAGAATTCCAACAAGTTGACGCTTGAAGTGGGAAGGCCCTTACCGGGTGAAACGAGTCACTAGGCTCAAGGCGCTGTCCGCCTTGAGACCGAAGATGGCATTCCGTGAGCAACTCCGGAACATTGAGCATCTTCGTAAGTTTCACCCGTAGGGCGCGGTTGCCAGAACCTGTTCCGGCAACCACCTTTTGTACAAGTCATGCCGCTGTTGCATGTAATCCTTTGTACAAAGCCGGGCGCAGACCCCGTGCATAAGTAAAGCTCATGTGCTTCGCACATCTTGTCAATTTCATGCTTTCTATTTTTTGCATGTGTTATCTGACACTTTGTGAAGCGCCTACTCCCAGTAAGCAATAACGAGCCATAAGGCTCCATATCTTTATTTTCTCTTCTTTCTTTTTCTCAAAGAAAGGAAGGTTCCCTCACCCACAAGTTTGCCGGGGGGAAAGGAGAAGATAATGGTGTGGACCAGACGTCGTTCAAGAAAGTTTTGCCTTATCGGGAAGCAAATGACAGAAAAGCTAAGTTGCCAAAGTTTGAGCAATCAGTTTAAAAAATTTAAGTTATCTTCCTCGAACGACCGTGCTTTGTATGGAAAACCTGTGCGCGGAGGAACCAACTCGTAGCTAGTTGCGCCCTTACTTTGTTTCGAGTCCGCTCAACAACTTAAGTGAGCTGCGACTAGTTGCGACAAGGTTTCTTGCCGGTAGCAGCACTGCCAACAAGCTGCTGACGTCCCGCACTAAGCGCTCGCGGCTAAGGTGCCTGCACCGGCAAGTTCCCTAAAAGCTTAGGGCAAAAACATACAAAGGAAGGAATCAAGTAAAGGAAATAACATAGCAATCGATACCCAAAATAAAGTTATATTACAAGATAGCTTGTCGCAGCTCTAATAGATTGTTCTCGTAACATGACCAGCAGCGACAAGAAAAGGAGAAAATGGGCGGCCTAATCTACGCGATCGCCATCAACCCTCTTGATCTCGCTCACCTTGTCCACAATGGGTGCGACAAGGGCCTTGAGCGCTTCGATCAAGATCCGGCGACAAGGTCCCGAGGACGCAGAGGTTGAGGCCTGGTTGCGGAAGGCCACCTTCACCAACACCTTTTGAAGAGCTCCCACGCAGATCTTGCGCGACTCGTCGGCCAGCTACTTTGGGATCCTCTCCCGGAGTCGCTGGAGGGCCGTCGCCATGCCTTTGAAGAACAAGCTGAGCTTGGCGCTGGGTTGGAGGTTCTCATCGGAGGGATACCCGAGGTCCTCCATCCCCAGCTGCGCCAGCTCCCCGTTGATGGATGCGGCAATATCCACGAGACCCTCCGTCCAGTGCTCCACATTCTCCCTAAAAGTGTTCTGGGTTGCAGCAGCACTCGCCAGCAGTGCCTCGTTGGCCTTGATCTCCTTCTTCAAGGCCACCTCCTGCTCCCTAGCGCCGTCCAGCGTCTTGGTCAAAGTAGTCAGCTTCAACTCAAGATCTGCGTTGGAGTCCTTGGCGGCGCTAAGCTCCCTGCCCTTCTCGGCGAGACTACCTTGCAGCTCGCCAAGGGTGTAGGCGTCCTTCTCGCGCTTGCGCTTGAGCGCGGCAAGCTCTTCGCTCCTCGCCTTGAGATCGGCCTCCAGCTGCGCCACCTTCGTCTCCAGCTCCTTCTTGGCGGCCTCGGCAGCTGCGGCAGCATCCTCTGCTTCCTTGAGAGCCCCGCCGAATGTTTGCTCGCTGCAAGCTCCTCCTCGTGGTCGCCGAGGTTGACCTTTCGCGCGCCAACTCTCCCTCCCGTGCAAACAGCTCCTCGGCGACAAGCCTGTTGCTCTTCACTTCGCCTTCTCGAGGAGGAAGGCTTTCGCTGCGTCGGCGAAGTTGCGCCTGGCCTCTCAGAAGGGACCGGAGGGCTTCGTTACGATCCCGAGCTCCTCCGCTTCGATGTCCAATCCCGCCCTCGCGATAATCGCTTCTGGATTCCAGCTTATTCGCCGAAAGCGTAGAGCGACACCAACTTCCGCAGCAGCCGCTCCTCCTCGGGATTGCTGCCATCTGCCGCCAGCGCATCAACCAGCGTCAATGAGGCGTAGCACCTTCCATCCAAGGTTTCTCCTTCAACCGGCGCCGGAGCTTGACGCCTGTGGAGCTTGATGAAGACGCCATCGCCGCCTTCAAATAGGCGCCGGGCTGGGGCTCTTCAGAGCTCGACACCGCGGCAGCAAGCGGGGATCGGGCGGTCGGTGCAGCGTTCGACGCCCCTGCGCCTCGGGGCGTCAAGGCGATCGCCAGATCCTCACCAGCTCTGGGCGGCAGCTTTTACGGCCTCTTTCACGGCGGGATCATCAACGCTACCGCTTCTTGAAGGCAAGCGACGCTGCGTCGTGTTGCCACAAGCTGTTCTCCTCGCCGGCAACTTCGGTCTCCATTGGCTCCGTGATAGGTGGGTCTGAAAGCCGGAAGAGGGAGAAAAGTCAAGAAAATATCCAAAAAGAAAACCAGAAGAAGAAGAACCCAAGGGAAAGTTTTCAAGCAAGAGGATTACCTGTACTAGGCTCTTCAGTCGTGGTCTCCACCACCGGGGGATCGCTGATGCTGTCCCTTGCCGGAGAACCCTCCCTTGCCGGAGACTTCTCCCTTGCTGGAGAACGCTCCCTTGCCGGGGAACCCTCCCTTGGCGGTGTAGTCGAAGCAGGTGGCATGTCGGGGACGGCTTCCGGGCGCTCCTGGTGAGGCTGCTCTGCTCCTACACATACCAAGAGTCAGATGTCAGCAAAGAAAGAGCACCCATGCGCGCCTAACAGCGGGAAGTAAACCATATACTTACTACTGGGCTGCTGCTGGGCTGCTTTAGAATAGTTGCGGGTCCGCAAGGTGGTCCTGATACACCCCGCTGTCACGGTGGGATCGCCTCGATGACAATCACCGGACCTTGGCTCTCTTCGCCGCCTTCCGGGCCGTAGTCCCGAAAAGGAATGAGTTCGAGTAAAGCAAGTCGATACAAGACAAAACAGCAATAATTGAAGAACTACAAGTACATCAAAGAATCTTACTCTTCTTCTTCCTTGTCGAGCTGAGCGCCGAGAGGTCGAAGTCCGCCCACCTTCGCGCGACGAGGCGGAGGTGGGTTCCTTGACCGCTTAGGCGGGCGGCGGCAGATCGAAGCGGTGGTCCGGAGGACCCGCTCCGCCAAGCCGTGAGCGGGCGTGAGGCGCCCCGCAAGCAACCGTGCTTGTCACGGTGGAGCGTGTTGTCGCGCGGCGGCTATTGACTCGCTCGCCGCCCCCACTACGCCCCCGCCTTGCGGAGACGCTTCGTGGAGCTGGTGGCTCGCGCTGGCGGCGGCTATCTCAAGATGAGGAGGAAGAGGAGTCGGACTCGACGAGCCGCCGCACCCTCGGCGGGCTCGCCGAATCGGCTTCGCTCGGCAAGCTCTCCCTCGCGGCAGTTCTCCTCGCCGCAAGCCACTCGCCGGCAAGGCTGCCGCCCGCTACCTCTGCCTCCTCCACGGTGAATCCAAACCGCCACGGTAGCGCTGCCGCCGCCTCTTCCGCCTGGTGGCGATGCGCTGCATCTCCGCATCGGTGGTGTCGTGGGTGAGGCTTTTCTGTTCATCGGAGTGGACCGCCACTTCTACCAAACCATCAAAATACTCCTGCACGATGTCGTCTGCAGGCTCTTGCCAAGTTGGGACAATTCCATGCGAATCGCACAGCGGCATCATTGCACGGATGCGGTCGAGCGAGGAGTTGTTGCACACCGAACGACACCTTCGCAACCTGAACCATTCAGATGTTGAGGGTCGTGTTTGAACAGTTCCTTGAGCATCGTGATCCGGTTCTGTGACGGTGAAGTTGAAGTTGAGGCCCGGGTGCAGCCTCATGATGTCCGCCGCACCCCCGAACTCCCAGGCGGGTCTCCTCCTCTCCGCAGGGGCGATGGCGGGCGGCGAAGAAAATCGCGCCAACGGTGCCTCTGAAGAAGCCCGCAAGCCCGAGGCGAGGATCCGAGTAATGGCAATCTTCACTTATCATCTTCCGGGGCCACGCTGCTCCAATCGCTGCCGCGCTCTGGGGGCTTGGCGCCGAGCAAGAACAAATGCGGGTTCTCCTCGATGATCCAAAGACTCCGCTATCCATTCCTCCCACTTGCCGCGAGCTCTCCTCCGATAAGCTTCCTTCTTGCCGGCTCGAGATTCAAAGATTCCGCGGATAAAGGCTCTCTCTCTCAACTCGGGGCATAAAGAAGTGGCGGAAAAGAGCTACATTTGATGGATTCACAAAGTTTTCGCAGATGTGCGAAAACTGCCATGGTCGAACGACATTGGGGTGAAGTCAAGGAGGTGGAACCCGTAGGTGTTCATAATATCGCAGAAGAATTCAGAAAGGCGGGCGAGCCCGCAGAGAAGAACAACGCGAAGAAGGGATATCCATTCGAGCCCGCCCGCAAGCGGCGGAAGAGTACCTTCGCTTGCGGATGCGCCGCCTCTCCGTCGACCGTAAGAGGTAGTAGTACTCCCTCAGCTCCTTCGCGCGAGCTGGGGAGGTTGTCCGTTCCTTCGCAGCAGCGCCATGAGCGCTGCGCTTCGGCCGACTTCACGGCTTTCCCTTGCCGGCTTTGAGCCATGGCGGAGGTGGTGGGGAGATCGACGGCGCAGGTGGTGGTGGTGGCGATGGGAGGCGGACCGCTGCTCTCTTTCAGCTTTGGGAAGAAGGGGGGGCAGCGGAAGTTTTGAGATTGGAGCGGCAAATCGGCGAGATGGGCGAACTGCCCCTGCTTCCCCTCGCTATAAAGAGGAGGGGGGACGTTCCGCCTTTCCAATAAAGAAACCACCCACGATCTCTCCCACGACGCCAAGATTCAACGCGTGCTGCTCGGGGAGGGCACGGTGGATACGGAGTAAGATACGGCGTAACCCAGCCGCTGCGTGCCGCAGCCTGCTTTTGGGCTCCGCCCAACAGCGCTTCGGCACTGCAGTGTGGCCCAGGCCCGGGGGCTCCTGTCAGTGTACTAGAGTAGGGGTACCTTAGTATCCCAAACTTGTGCACGGGCAGTCGCAGCACCCCGCGGCAAGGCTTGCCGGTTGACCGCCAAGGTCCTCCATGGTTCCTTTGGAGCCATTCAAGAACAAAGTATTCAAACCAAGGAGACAAGGCCCCGGCAAGAGGAGCTTGCCGGGAAGGCCAACCGAGGCATCTCAAGGAACTTGCTGCGATGCGCCACGCGTCCCGGCAAGGCCCGGTGAGTGACAAGCTTCCGGACGCGACAAGACAACGACCGCGGCAAGCTACCACTCAGACTGCGCCAAAGACATCCACCAACGTGTCTCCCCGACCTTTCCAGCGCGTGGCAAGAAGTCAGGCAGCAAACGGTGTGAGGTGGCAAGCGACGCTGACAAGATTGCCATCGTGTCAAGCGGTAGCGTCCCTGACGGCCCCTTTTTGCACTGCTTGGGTGACATGAGACGGGCATTTAATGCCTTTGTCCCCTGCCGCCGTGGTTAGGTATGATACAAAGGTACAAGTAGTTGTACCAACCGCAACTCCTTTTCCATTTTCGCCCTTGTCTCACGCCACACTGCCGGTGACCCTTGAGCATATAAAAGGAGGCCCATGCGCAACATAGAGGGGGTTCGCCGTAAAACACTCACGCCGGGTCTCAAGAAGCGGCTAGTGTGTAATCAGTAGCACTCAGCCTCGAGCAAGAACTCAATACAATCGACAAGCAACAATAGGAGTATTATCTCCGAGAGCTCGGTTGGGTAAACCGCTCGTGTGCTTCGCCTCGATCCGCTCTTCCTGCGATCTCCGCCCCCCGCCGAACCGAAAGGGGCTCGGTCCGCCGGTCCCATAGGTGTCCGTGGATCAGTCTCCCACGACAGCCCCGGACAGCAACAAACCGGAGATGGGAAGACGAGGGAGTGGAGTCACAGACGGAGAGGTGTATGAGGGTTAACTGGTTCTGGTGCGGTGTGGTTCGGCAGTCGGTGGAGAAGAACAGGAGGTGTGGAGGGGTGGAAGGATGGCCTGGCCGGCGGTGGGGTAGCACTTCATAGTGAAGCGTGCTAAGCAGTGCTGCTAGCAGCGGGAGGTGGGAGCAGGTTGTCCCGGCGGCACTCGAGGAAGAAGACGAGAGATTGAAGATGGATGCCGGTCGGTGGATGTAAATCCAACGTCTAACGATGTCAGAATCATTTGTTGACTAAGTTGACAACGACTTGCGTTGGCTTCGACCTATTGGCCCACATTTTAGCCTCCAAAAATGTGGCACATATTCAACCCATTTTTTCAGAATTTACAGTCAATTCAATCTCTCTTTTTTAGAATTACAGTCCATTTGCTGGGCTAGGTGAACAAATAATGTAGCATCCATGCGGCCCATTTATTTTTTTCCTAAAAAATTACATGCCATTTGCACTTTCTCGAAATACACGATTTTGTTGGGCTGATTCTAATTATAATATTGGGTTGGGCACAACAATGTTATCAAAAAATAAACAGGGGTTGAGCATTTTGTTATAAATATATTTAAATAATAAGTGATTTATTATTACATTGGTCCTTGAATCTTACCAAGCTTTTGTACACAATCACCAGGATTTTCGTTGCCAAAAAAATCCAGGAATTTATTGTTGAGAAATTATTTTTATAAGTTAATAAGATGTGGGATATTGTTTTCTTACATATGTAAGTATCTATTAAATATATGATAATAATAACAATAATATTTAATAACATATAAAATAATTTAAATATATATAATATAGTTAGAAGGGAAGCATAAGCTGGACCAGGCGTTCCTATTCTTATATAGAAAAATAGAATAGACCTCTGCGTTTTCTTTAAAAAAATACCTAAGTTGGGCTGCCGATGTTTCAGGAAAAATAAAACCTCGGATAGGAGGTCCATAGGTCGGTCGATACATGACATCCCTCAAGAAAATACAAACCGGCATGTCGTGGGCTGCACATGTTAAATAAGAAAGCCTAGATGGGGCAGCCCGCAACCCAGTTGATACTTGCTGCCCTAGTGATAATAAATGATACCTGCCAGCTCCCCGGCTTCGTTGTGAATTTATCTCCTTTAGTAACTACGTGGAAGCACCTAAAAAAATGTAACTATGTTGACAAACCCGTGGGCCCCAACGTCAGTATAGCATCAGGAGGAAGTATTTTTTCAATGAGGCACTTGCTTGCATACGGCCATAGACCTGGTGGGTCCCGACTGTCCGCCTCTCCACGTACAGTCCTCTCCAAATTCCTCTCGTTTGTTTAGCATGTTCACAACGGCAGACAGTAGCGCCGCAGCGAGCGCACAAAGGCACAGGAGGAGACTGAACCACCTGAGGCAGTGCCTTCTTTGCAATGGAAGTACTGAACTAGCCCAGTGGCCAAGTGACACTACCCGACAGCTGTTCTGCCCGGGTTCGATTCCACCTGATGTAGGGAAAATATCTCCAATTTTTTTGCCTCTGCCATTATTGACATGTGGGTCCCCATTGTCATCTACGCACACCACGTCCAACACTTTCCAAAACTTCGTCCCTCGTTTTCTCTGTTTTTCACACACTTGACATTGTGTGGGCATTTTGAAAATAGCATATCTTTTTGACTCTGCATCGCATGAAGATGTGCTATGCATGAATGTTGATCAGCATGATCTTAACTGGCTGGTAGCTCCATTTTTGACCATGAATAAAACTTCCAACATGATGTTACCCCTATTTCAAAAGGCAGTGTTAATATAAATGCTCTACCTCTGAAAGTTGCAGTTTCTTATCTGAAACTGAACTTGCAGTTTCTTATCTGAAACTGAACTTGCAGTTTCTTTTGTGAGAATCACATTGTCTGCACTTTCATACTCCTATGAAACTACATTTTTTTAAGTGCTAAAAATAGATCTCTAGAATTCATAAAATACTTCATATGCTCAATTCTGCAAATCTGAAATTCAAAAGACATTCATATCTGAAAGTACTCTCAAAATACACAACACAAAACACAATTCACAACCTGCAAATAATGACAACCCTAAGCTCCTCCTGACAATTCACAACCTACCCGAATATTGGGCTGGGGGGGGGGGCAATCCCCTCCTATTCTTTGGTGGCACACAGTCGCCCCGTGAGACAATGTGAACGGCGAGGGAGAGAATGGCGGGGAATCATCATCGGGCCAACTGCTTTTCTCCTCTTGCAGTTAGGTTCGGTCAACGAAGACTCCACCGGTTTGATCTGGCATGACACCCTCACAAACGGCACCCTGTAGATGCTCGATCCTTCAATCTCTGGTGGACGCTCCACCTGGTATCAATACTCCCAC
Source organism: Aegilops speltoides (assembly GCA_021437245.1). NCBI lineage: Eukaryota > Viridiplantae > Streptophyta > Magnoliopsida > Poales > Poaceae > Aegilops > Aegilops speltoides. The sequence goes on from CM038144.1 coordinate 343,573,996, forward strand.
CACTGCTCCCTCATAATCGGATTCGGTGAATCTGTTTGCTCCATGGCCCAGAGGAGCAGCTCTATGTACTCCCGCATGACTCCCTTCGGGAGTATCGCCACGTTTTCGCTCTGTTGTAGATATTTGGCCATGGATGTCATCGTCGCCACTAGTTGCTCCTTGTTGTCAAACCAAGACTATATCTCCAACATCCTAGCTAGCTTCACAGGGTTGCCATCTGCGATCCTCATGTATCAGTTGTACTCCTCAATCGATCTACTTCTCCACAGCACCTTCACTCGCTGGCGGTGGTTTTTTAATGGAAGGGGAGAGGAGCAATGCTGGTTTTGGATTAGAACGGGAGAGGAGCGGCGCTGTATTTAGATTGGAACAGGAGAGGAGCGGCGCTGGTCTTGGAAGTATTTTTTTGTTTTGTGTATTTTGGGTCAAAGTTTGACCACGTACTGTATTTGACAAGCAAAATGTGAATGCATGTCACCAAAAATTGTATCATTTGGTTCGTATCTGAATGTACTTCCAAATTATATTAGTTTTGCAATGTATAACATATATTTTATTTGTGAAAATCATGGTCAATTATGACCTAGAATAAAAGGGAGACTAGTTAGTGTGGGGTCGCTTTCTTAATTGAAGGGTAAATTGATTTTGATTTTGATCCACTCATAACGCGTCGGGCCTCTCATCCAATCCTAAATCACTACCGCATGCTCCTCTCCCTCTTCTCCATTGCAAAACCACCTCATATACTCTCCATCATCTCCATTCCAAAACCATTGTCTTGCCTCTCCCTCTTCTCCATTGCAAAACCACCTCCTCTGCTGTCCATCATCTCCATTCCAAAACCACCATCTCGCCTCTCCCTCTTCTCCATTGCAAAACCACCCCCTCTCCTCTCCATCATATCCAATCCAAAACCACCATCTTGCCTCTCCCTCTTCTCTATTGCAAGACCACCGTCTCTCCTCCCATCTTCCAAAGCTAGCATCGGACCACTCAGAAGGATATCTATGGAGAGGATGCATCAGCAAATCAGGCAGACCGCCGTCGGCGACCAGGAAAAGTTAGCCGGGTTGAAGGAGATCCATACTTGGTTTGACAATGAGTGGGAGATTTCTAGGACGGTGAGGGCCATGTGGCAATGTATGCGAAAGACCGGGACGGCGGCGATGTACTCCTCGGCGGCAGTGACGCCGCAGTCTTTCGAGTTCATTGAGTATCTCCTCTACGCGATGGAGTAGACAGATTCGCTCGAGGCGAAAGTCAGGCGGAGGTGGTGGGCGTACAGGTCAAAGATCGAGCACCCAGAGTATAACAAATTTATCGAGTATGGTGTGCCGTTCGTGAGGGTGCAGAGCCAGCCGGAGCCACAGGAGTATTCGTTCTCCCACCACAAGAGGAGGCCGGATGTCGCGATGTCGCTTCCCCGCCATTCTCCATGGTTCCCTTGACGCTCGCCTCGTTTCAATGGCAGCAGTAGGGTTTAAGGTAAGCTTCACACTAACCTAATCTTCCATCTGCTCATGCTTACAATCAGTGTGACAGCTAATGAAAATCAGGCTTAAAATCAGTCTCCGAGTACTACGCCAATCACCCTAAAATAGCTCTGGACCTTTGGGTCAAAGTTGTGACACTGTGTACAAATAAAGAAAAATAGATTGGTGCTTCTTTCAGAAAAGAGTACTCCCTAGAAAACTGCCAATATAAGCTACTAGTATTTGGTTAGAGGATTTGCTGCCGAGAAAGATCCTTCCACAGAGAGCGCCGCACATCCCACTAGTGGTGGTGGATGCCAATGCATGCATGGAGCATGGTTGGTGTTGGTAATTTTTACTTGGCACACCTCACACTCTGCATATATGTTGGTTCCATCCGTACATGTGTGCAGTTCCACAAAATGCAGCTGAATAACCCTGTTTGCATAGATAATGAAAAAAGTGTGATTACATTATAGTGGCACTAGTTGATGAAACATACACTAATAAATGGAATAAAATATTGTGATAGTATCATAGTATGGCATGCTGCGAGGGCGAGATGGGCCCTGCGACGCCTCATACGGTGCGCCTCATACTGGAAATCGACCCAAGTCTCCCCGTTACACCTTCTGCCAGTGATGAACATCAGTGTACATAGGTAGTACAAGGAGGGGCCTTGAGACATTCCAATCTCTATTTTTGTGCAAATCAACTAAAATTAACCACCCCAGTTTGCCGAAACGCTTAAACATTAACAATGGGACTAGTTGATGAAACATATACTAACAAAGAGAAGCACTTTCTTTATCTACATTGGAAATGAAATGATAGAGAGGACACTTGCTCTATTTTAACTATATTATTACTTCATTTTATCAGTGGCACTAGGGTCGAGTAGGTGGCAAACGAGGTGTACCGTGCGTCACAAGGATGGAGGCCGGGGGTGCTTAGACTGGGATGCTGAAGCTGGCTCTTTCAGTCCCTATCTCCCCCCTGTTGTTTCGGTGGTAGCATTTGGGTTGTAATCCAAACTTGGTCGAGCTGGTGTTGCGTCCCCCTACCTGCCTAGCTTATGTGGCGAACTTGTCTCCTGCTAGTACTCAGTCCGTTCTAGTAGTAGTTACATAACTGCCCGTTTACACTGAGATGTTGTCGGATAATGGTTCTCTATGGTTGGGTTTCTTTAATGAAATCGGAGGAAACCCCCTCTTTCGATATAAAAAAAATCAATGGCACTAGCGGTGCCAAAACATTGCCTCAAATGAATAGTGCCACTAGATTAAGGTGCAAAATAATAACATTACTGCTTTATCACGGCAGTGCCAAAACAGTAGCACAAGAGCAGACTCAACATGCAGGATCTTTGGCAAACGATCAGACCAAAAAGGAAGATACCTTGTGATGCGAGCCATATCTGCAGTCAACACCATCGTAGAAGGGATGACACCAGTCGCCAACATGGATGATTCAATTCATGGGATCTTTTGGTGCAGTTCACCTAAAATGAAGCAATGTCCCATGAGCTAGCAGCTTCTTCTTCATTTTTTAAGAAAAGGGCTCCAGCCCTGGTTCCATTTCCATCAAAAAACGAAACCCACAGAGCTTCTTCTTCATTAGTTGCAATAAAATTGAGCAACATCAAGGTTGGTTGTGAATCTCCTGGAGTGTTATAAAAATATAATTTGGATATCATTTGTGCAGTTCAACTAAGATCAAGCGTGAAATGTATATCTCTATTTGCATAAAAAAGGTGGAAAGGAGGGTGACTAACAAGTGATGAAACATACATAATATGAAAAGAAGCATGTTCCTTATCTGAATGGCAATCCTACAAGGAGAGTAGCAATTTCTAAAGCAGCAGCATTGCTAGATATTAGTGTGGGCATTAGGATTAACTATGATAATCGTTAAATACGACATTACTTTAATTGTGCCATTGCTTCATTTTACCAGCAACATTACATTAACAGTTGCTACAGAGTTGGTATTTGGGCACGGGAGGGTAGGCAGACCAGGACAGTTGCATTTCTAACGAAAAGAAGCAACTTATCTTAATGGGAAATTTAACAGGACATGAAAAAAAGTTCCATTGATTCATATTACTGGAGGCATTACATTGAAAACAACATTGGTTTAACATGTCCTTACTTTTAATAGTGCGACTGCTACATTTTACCAGTGACATTACATAAGAGTGGCTCTAGGCAACAAACATCAGAACAGGATATCTGGGTTGGTCCCATTTTTGTTCAGTGTAGCCACCTTATACTGTGTGAGGCTAGCAAATCTTGTGCTGGACTTACTCTGTTGACTTGTCCCCCAGTCCCCACTTTCTTTCCTTTTTCAACCAATAGATCGGGTTTATATCGAGTTTGTACTGTGTTTCCCTTTATTTCCCTATTAGACCAAGAGACCCTTGGATAGCCAGTCTCTGCTACTTTTCGCCCCCATTATTTCCTCTTTTGACCAAGTCCTAGATTCAGGTAACAAATCTTCCCCCACCCCACCCCCTTTCTTCCTTGTTTGAACCAAGTAGTACTAGATTCAAGTGCATGAACTAGTTTTACCTCTTAACAGTAAAAATTTAGGTGGCTCTCGAATAGCCGATCGTTCCTATCTACGAGGGGGCATGATAAATAGTAAAAGATACAAATGCAGCAACGTCAGGAGCTCGGGAAGTAGAGCAAGGCCGGTTTCGAAGGAAGTTATACTTGAGGGTCGCCTGGATGTCGCTAGGTGGGCGGCGGGAGGCCGGATCTGCCCACACTACGGCAGCGAGGAAGAAGGGGTCGGAGGCCCTCCCTAGCCAGCGGTGCTAGGGAGAGAACGGCAAGGCACGCTGATGTGACGCCCGGATAGTTAAGCTACAGTAATTCCCTGCTAATGATGCCACGTCAACACGATTACCGTTAATTAAACCCGCGTGGATTCAAACGGAATTCAAATTGAAATTTAAATTAAAGCCAAATCAACAAAGTTTTAAAACATTAAAACAAAAATGTTCGGACTGTGCCAAATATTACATAGGTAATTATAGTGAAGGAAGCACATGTTTAGAAAATACTTAAATGCCCTAAATTAAATAAAATAGAAAAGGAAAATAAATAAAAGAAAAGAAAACACAAAAACAGAAAACAAAGCTAAATAAAAAAAGAGAAGCCCCCGGGGCTCCGGCCCAGCAGGCCATCAGCCCCACTGGGCCAACCCACCAGGCCTAGCCGGGCACTCCCCCAACTCCCCCTTATCCACTCACCCTCGAAACCCTAGGGCATCGAACCCCATTCTCCCCACTTCTCCCTCTCCCCGCACTATTTCTGGATCGGGGGAGCGACCCCCCCGGACCGCGCCGTCGCCTGCCACCTCCAACCGGCACGCCGCGCCTGAGGACTGCTGCCTCCGCGTCACAGCATCGTCAATGCCCCGACGTCCCTGGAGCTAGCTTCATGCCGTCGCCGCCCGGATTGCCTCCCCGCCATCCTCTACGTCGTCGCCTCCTCTGCTGTGCCGGTCGTCCTCGTCCTCCTCCTCGAGCACGCTGCCGTTCCTCTGCACCGCCCGTGACCTCGCCCCTCTCCTCTCCCCCTCTGCTCCCGTCGCCGGATCTGACCGCGCCCGCCTCTTGCGCTTCGGCCCCGCACTCACCGTGGTCGGGCCGCGCCCTAGCCACGCCCCCGCGCACTACCGGCGCCGGTTTGTGCCCTACCGCTCCGTCCCTGAGGGAGTCCTGCACTAGGGGGTGTCCGGACAGCTGGACTATCATCGTCCGCCGGACTCCAAGACTACGAAGATACAAGATTGAAGACTCCGTCCCGTGTCCGGATGGGACTTTCCTTGGCGTGGAAGGCAAGCTTGGCGACTGGATATGTAGATCTCCTACCATTGTAACCGACTGTAACCCTAGCCTTCTTCGGTGTCTATATAAACCGGAGGGCTTTAGTCCGTGGGACACAACATACATTACAACAATCATACCATAGGCTAGCTTTAGGTTTAGCCTCCTTGATCTCGTGGTAGATCCACTCTTGTACTACCCATATCATCAATATTAATCAAGCGGGGCGTGGGGTTTTACCTCCATCAAGAGGGCCCGAACACAGGTAAAACATCGTGTCCCTTGTCTCCTGTTACCATCCGCCTAGACGCACAGTTCAGGACCCCCTACCTGAGATCCGCCGGTTTTGACACCGACATTGGTGCTTTCATTGAGAGTTCCTCTGTGTCGTTACCGATAGGCTCGATGGCATCTTTAATCAACAACGCTGTCCAGGGTGAGACTTTTCTCCCCGGACAGATCTTCGTATTCGGCGGCTTCGCACTGTGGGCTAATTCACTTGGCCATCTGGAGCAGATCGAAAGCTACGCCCCTGGCCATCAGGTTAGATTCGGAAGCCTAAACTTCACGGCCGACATCCGCCAGGACTTGATCTTTGACGGACTCGAGCCACAGCCAAGCGTGCCACGCTGTTACGATGGGCATGATCTAGCTCTGCCGCCGAACAGTGCCTTGGTGGCCGCACAAGAATCCGCTCCGGCCCTTAGTCCGGAGCCGATCGCCCAGATCGAGGGCTGGTGGTTGGACACCGCCTCGGGGGCTGCAACTTCTACGGCGATGGAGCCGAACACTAACCTTGTCCCTTGCGAAGCTCGTGACTCCGAGGTGCCGGACTCCCTGCCGGACTCTGGACCGCCCGCACCCCTGCCAATCAAATCTGATCGGGCGCTGGTTATGGAATTCACCGCCACGGACATCTTCCAACACTCGCCCTTTGGTGACATCCTAAATTCGTTAAAACACCTCTCGCTATCCGGAGAGGCCCGGCCGGACTACGGCCAGGACGGTTGGGATTCGGGAGACGAAGAAATTCAAAGCCCACCACCACCCACTTTGTAGCCACTGTCGACGATCTAACCGGCATGCTAAACTATGACTCCGAAGACATCGACGGCATGGACGACGATGCCGGAGACGAACAAGAACCAGCGCCTACAGGGCACGTGAAGACCACCTCATCATACGACGTATACATGGTGGATACCCCAAAAGGAAGTGACAACGAGGACCAACGGGGCGCGGCAGAAGATAATCCCGCTGACAAACAACCAAAACGGCGACGCAGACGCCGCCCTAAGTCCCGCCTCGACAACAACAACGCTCTTAATGACCCAGCAATACAGCAGGGCAAACCAGTGGACGACGAACACGCAGACAAGCAACCGTCCAAACAGGACGAGTCAGATAATCAGTCTAGGCCCGGCGAAAACAATAGTCCAGACGACCTCACGCCGGACACACCGCCGGAGAATAAAAACCTTCAGAAAAGACTCGTCGCCACCGCAAGAAGCTTGAAGAAAGAAAAACGGAAGCTCAAAACAGCGGAAGATACACTCAGAATGAGGTGGAGCAAAGTGCTCAAAACCGCAGACAAATACGGCAATGGCCATCAATCAAAGAGCTACTCGAAGCGCAAGCTACTGCCATAATTTGATGAGGAGGCCATAGAGCCCCCACAGCCAAAAAACAAAGAGGCCGCCTGGTTGGATAGACGGCCAGATGATAGGCCAAAATCTGAAAGCGGCGCCGCATATAAACCGACTAATGACCCTGGAAGGACAGATGGCCCAATCAAGTCCATTTACGGGCCAAAGAAGAGGGCCCCAGGAAGCAATACAACACGCCAAGTGTCCGAAGACAGCGGTACACCCAAATCATGAGGCGCCAGACACCCACTATGTTTCACCGGTGAGGTCTTTGGATCATGAATTACCAAAGCAGGATTTAAACCCATAAACATAGAGGCCTACGATGGAACAATGCACCACAGATGCGGATAGAAGATTATATACTACACATACACATGGCTAGAGGAGACGATCTCCACGCCATAAAATACCTACCCTCAAGCTCAAAGGGCCAGCCCGTCATTGGCTCAAAAGCCTCCCAGAAAACACTGTTGGAAGTTGGGAAGAGCTCGAGGACGCGTTTAGAGCAAATTTTCAAGGAACTTATGTCCGCCCTCCGGATGCAGATGATCTAAGTCATATAACTCAACAGCCCGGAGAGTCGGTAGCAAGAAGTGCAGAACAGGTTCCTCACCAAAAAGAACCAAATAGTCGACTGTCCGGACGCCGAAGCCTTAGCAGCTTTTAAACACAACGTCCGAGAAGAATGGCTCGCCAGACACCTCGGCCAAGAGAAGCCGAGGACAATGTCCGCGCTAACAAGCCTCATGACCCGCTTTTGTGCGGGAGAGGACATCTAGCTAGCAAGATGCAGCACCAGCGACCCAAGTACATCCGAGATCAGAGATGGAAACGGAAAATCACGGCGCAGAAAAGAGCGAAGGCTTTAATAAAGAGAAAAACCCAAAGACACGGCGAACGAACACGGATTCAAAAGCTCGCGCCAAACAACAAAACACCGCCTCTTAAGGATAACAGCGATGAGCTATCCAACTTAAACAAGATTTTGGGTCGAGATATGTCAAATCCACAGTACCCGGAAGGCGCAAACCACACCCACCGAGATTGTTGGGTTTTCAAACAGTCCGACCGACTAAACGCCGAACACAAGGGCTCGGCGCATCAGCGAAGATGATAAACCCCACCAGCAGAGCACCGGAAAACAAAAGAATTTCCCACAAGAGGTCAAAGCAGTAAATTCACTTCATGTGATAATACGGAAAAACAGAGCGGCACCCGTTAAAACGGGTCTCGCACGGTCCAACCCAGCAGAACATAGAGATTGGACATCAAAACCATTCACTTTCGACCACCTGGATTATTCCAGAAATGTTCGAAATGCAGGATGGACTGCCCTGATATTGGATCCTATAATCGACGAACTGCAATTCACACAAGTCCTGATGGACGGAGGCAGTGATTTAAACCTGCTGTATCCAAACACAATCCGCAAGTTGGGGATAGACCTTACTAAAATTCGACACAGCCACACTTCCTTTAAAGGAGTGACGCCAGGCCCTTACGCCAAGTGCACAGGCTCCCTATTACTAGAAGTTGTGTTCGGATCACCGAACAACTTTCGACCTGAAAAACTAATCTTTCATATCGTCCCATTTAAAAGTAGCTATCAAGCACTCTAGGGACGAGAAGCTTTTGTCCGCTTCAACGCCATACCACATTAAACGTCTCTTACACTTAAGATGCCCGATCCACGTGGCATCATTTCAGTGCGAGGGTCATTTAAAGACCCCGGACACGGTCAGACGAGTCTGGCATAAATAAGCTAGGGGCTCCCTAGCCGCACATCCCTTCACAAGGGGCTGCGCGCTGAAGCAACAAATGAGCTCACAGACTCCGCTTTACTTATTTATATTTCTTTCTCCGTATATTTTTTTTCGCACGAGTTCCTTTCAAACTAAGTTCCTCTCTTTTACGTATGAACTACGTGCACACCGTCCGTGATAACGGCACAACGGAGACATAGGCGCAGACGTGCGGTAGGGACCCATCGCGAGATTCTTTTGATTAAGACCTGCGTAAACCTTTTTCTTGTCTCTTGTTGTTATAATCCCTTGGTTTCTCATTATAACCAAAGCGGAGCCTGACGTTTTGGCATCAGCCGCGTCAGAGGACCATGCCCGTACGTGGACACTAGGGGCTTAGGGCATTGTTTTGCCCATTATTACAAAGACCGAACACCTTAGGGAGTGTTCGACGTCTCGAGTTAGGCCTTATATGCATCAGCTCCGAATCATGTCTTTGGTCAAATGTTGGGTTTGCCCGGCTCCTGTGTTTTGCTGCCTTACGTTCCGTATCATCGGCTAACGCGCACCGGAGAACTATCGCTATTGTGCCCCGGTTAATTTGGCGAGCACCTCGATGAAAGCCGAAACCGATCATGATGATACAAAGAGACCTGGTCAACCACTCGATCGACTACCGGAATGTTTAGAATTCCCCGCTTTGATGAAGGACTGTTTCCCGGTCAGGCACACACGCGCCCCAAATTCGGAGAAGCGCGGTGCCCCAAGGGGCTATATCGTAGCCCCACCCTCGAACTCCACTGGCTAATGAAAGTGATAAAGCATCATAGTCCAGATTGCCTTGTTTGCTACGCTACCACCTCCTTAATAGGACCGAGACGTCGGATTAAGTGTGAAAACGCGCTATTTTTTGCGAACACCCCCGCACCTTGTGCGTGGGGCTCAAGAACGCAATCTTCGGGTTATACAAGCGTATACATAAACGGCCGCATAGGAGATATTTTAATACTTGGAACGCACAAGTATAAAAAGCGGTTACAACATAATCACTGTTTTACAAGATAAAACGTTCATTTGAACGTGACATTTTTCGAGCACTGTGACTCTATTACACGAGCGCCACGCATGACTTCCCCAAAATAGTGCTCGGCGGGTAACCGGCTTTCGTCCGAACCCTGGGCTGCAATAGCGGTGGAATCCATCTCTGTCCAATGTGTCTTCACACGGGCAAGGTCCATCCGCGCACCTTCTATGCAGGCCGACCGCTTCATCTCCCGGATATGCGGCACCGCTCCAAGAAATTCCTGCAATAAGCCGAAATAGCTCGTCGCCTTGGGCCTCTCTGGCCAGACATGAGCCACGATATCAGTCATGGCAAGTCCGGACAATCTGTTCAGCTCAGCCCATTCGGCCAACCGATCAGTCAACGGAAGTGAACGATCCGGACTATGGAATTGAGACCAAAATAGCTCTTCCGTCTTGTGATCCCTCCGGCTCCGGGAAGTGCTGCGCGGCATCAACCGACTTGCCGCTAAGTCCATATATGGATCCTCCGGACCCCACACCTGGCCAAGTTGGGCATACTTTGGATCCGTAAACCGGCGACGCAGCGAAAAGGCCTGCTAGCCACAATATCTCGACTGGCGCAGCTCCTCCTTCATAGCCCGCATTGCGAGCGGGCATCCTTGGCCTCGGCGGTGGCCTTCCCAGTCTTCCCGCTCGATAGGCGCTCCTTTTCAAGAGCCTCGTTGCGGTCGGCAAAGATCCTTCAATTTCACGGCCAATTCGGCCATCTTTTCCCTCGCTTAGGCGGTGTGCAGCCTTTTCGCTTTCAACTCCTCGGCGCCCGAGGTAGCCGCATCACTCCTTCGGGCTTGCTCCTTAGCTTGAGCAAGCTCGGCCAAAACTCTCCACAGCAGCGAGCACCGCGTATCACAACGTATATATTGTCGAGCGGGCTTTGACCCCTTAAATAAGTGACTGCGGAGAATTCATTTACCTTGCGACTCGTCAAATCGCGGTTGACAAGCGCGATGTCGCATCCGCCACATCGAAGTTGCCGCATTAACTCGACAACTCCACTAGTCCGCTAGCCCGGACTATCCGCCACCGCATAGGAATGGCGACATTCATTACCTGCGATTTTGATCCTCGGCGCGCTGCCGCTTTCGACAACCTACCAAGTCTCGGGGCTACTATCTATACTGAGCGACTTCTATGTGCGGTATCACAAAAGGTGCGTCGTTCTTGCGTACCTCAAATCCCCCCACAAACTCGGCGGTACTATGCAATCCGCTTTCGTGGGCGAAATCCTTCAATCACCATACTCATCAAAGCACGGTGATCTTACGAGATGGGCGCCCTCTCAAGCAGATCCTTGACTCCCGGCGGACACTAGTTGGCGCCGAACTCTCCGCCCCACGGACTCTGGATACCCTCCGGACGATACTTGAGCTCGTTTGCCTGTCCGACAACGCCAAAGCAGACGGAGGCATTTTGCTCTCCATCATCTCGGGCGAAGATCCCCAAGACGAACTCATCTCGAGAAGGCCGCAGATCCGAATCTGAAGGTAAAATTTCGGTTATCCATGAAGCACAAATAGGTGTATTTTCTTATTAATGAACCCCTTTTCCTACTCACGGCTCATTTGGAGGCTGACCCTTTAGAGACGATTGTACGTCCGGTCTCTCCCCGGACGTAGGACCCTCCGTTAAAGATTTCTTCCCCGCTTAGGGGCTTTGGCCTCCGGGTCTTGGGCGGTCCTCTTCTCCCCTGGAAGGAGGGATTTTCGATCCCCCCTCTTGGCGCCCCTTGGGCGGGTGATAGCTCTTCTATTTTCCCCATCGCCCCTTCTACGGGCGCGACATCCAACATTCGACCAGCCACGGGCTCCGGTGCGGTCTCTGGGGGGGGCGGACACCTTATCGGCTTCGATCCGCTACCCACTCGATGAAGAATAATGGGTTAGAAAGGCGAATTTGAAAAGAGACAAGCGAGCGTCCGGACTCGAGCCACTTACGGTGTATCCGGACGATTGCGGCTTAGGCCTGCGTCCTCGGTCAATTCGGACCACGCCGCTGCGGTCGAAGAATAACTTGTACATCTCCACAGGCGTCATACCCATGAAGTGTTGGAGAATTCGTGGTCCTTCGGATTGAACTCCCATAATCGGAGAGGGCGGCGTTTGCGGCGAAGTCGCTGATTAGCATGACCTGCATCACCACAACCAGATTGATCTCCCTCGCTTGGAGGTCTCGAATCCGGCCCTGCAATAAAGGCACGTCTTCGGACAGCCCCCAATTGAGCCCTTGGTTAACCCACGACATCAATCGGCGTGGAGGTCCCGGGCGGAATGAAGGCGGCGGCTTTTGCTTGCTGCCCTTCGGAGTGGTGATATAGAACCACTCCTGCTACCACAAGCCGAGCTCTTCTTGGAAGGAGCCCTCGGGCCACGGGGCATCGGCCCTCCTGCTTATAGCCGCCCGCCGCCTCAAGCTGCGCCCCGATCATCTTGGCTCCACATTGAAGGTCTTCACCACAGGCGAAGTGGGGGTGTGCGGAGGAAGGCTTGACAAATAATGAATGAGGAAATATGGAGGATGGACTCGGAGCCAAGTCGTGAAAATCCAGCCCGTAGTAGAACATGAGCCCTCTCACGAAGGGGTCGTCGAGAAGCCTAAACCCCGATGGAGGTGGGATACAAAGGCAGGCGTACTCACCGGGCTCGGGGGTGGAGTGCAGCCTGCCCTTGGGCAGCAACCTGTCTTGAAATCTCTTAGGGGCCAGTGCTTGGCCTCCGCAGCTTTAGCACGTCCTCCTCCGTGACGGAGGAGGGCATCCACCGACCCTGAAGGTCGGAGCCGGACATTGTTGAAGATCCGAAGCGCTCGAATCTGGGGCTCTGGGTGTTGGAACTTGGAGCAAGGAGAAGATTCGATGGAAGATTGAAGAAAAGAAACGAGCCTTGGTCCTCTTATAAAGGGAGAAAATACCAAGAGCCGTCTCCGTGACCGTTCGGGATTCACCTTCGATAGAGGAGGCGTGGCGACGGGCGCGGTTGGGTTACCCACGCTCGTATTGATGAGAATCCCGGAATAAGGGGAGCACGATCTCTGCTTCGACAAGATGTGCCAAGGAAACCGCTTCGCTAAACGTGCTGAGGTGGTATAATAAAAAACGATTCAAGTAAAGGCTTGGTAGTGGTGTGACATCATGCCACAAAATACGTCAGCAGATTGAACTTGTGTGCATTTTATTCTCTCTACGGTAGAATGTGGAATTTATTTTGCAGAGCTGGACACTATCCTGGTGTTCATGATCTTCTCTAGATTATTCAAAGGAGGAACCCGCCTTGCAATGCCGAACATTATGCGCACCGGACTTATCGTCATTTAAGCTTCGGTTCAGGGCTCTTGAGGAGTCTGGACTAGGGGTGTCCGGACAGCCGGACTATCATCGTCCGCCGGACTCCAAGACTACGAAGATACAAGATTGAAGACTCCGTCTCGTCTCCGGATGGGACTTTCCTTGGCGTGGAAGGCAAGCTTGGCGATACGGATATGTAGATCTCCTTCCATTGTAACCGACTCTGTGTAACCCTAGCCTCCTCCGGTGTCTATATAAACCGGAGGGCTTTAGTCCGCAGGACACAACATACATTACAACAATCATACCATAGGCTAGCTTTAGGGTTTAGCCTCCTTGATCTCGTGGTAGATCCACTCTTGTACTACCCATATCATCAATATTAATCAAGCGGGGCGTGGGTTTTACCTCCATCAAGAGGGCCCAACACAGGTAAAACATCGTGTCCCTTGTCTCCTCTTACCACCCGCCTAGACGCACAGTTCGGGACCCCCTACCCGAGATCCGCCGGTTTTGACACCGACAGTCCCACCACAACCTCGCGCAACCACCGTGCCCGTTTACATTGTTACGCCACAGCTCTGTGCGCCCAGCGTGCATGACTCGCGCCATCCGGCGGCGCCCTGCTGCCTGGCCTCGCCTGTCGCCGCCCACTCCACCCTGCTGCCACCACCACTTGCTACCCGCTCCGGCGTGCGATTCGCCTGCACGCTCCGCCGGCTACCTCCGCTCGGCCACAGCGGCCAGACCTTGTCGCGCGCGGCCCCTCGTTAGCCGTGCCGGGTCCGCCCTTCTCGCTGCGCTGATAAGGCACCAAGCAATCGCCGCAGCGCCTTGTGCCCGCTATGGCCCCCTGGCCAAATGACAAGTGGGGCCCGCCCTTGTGAAACGTGAAAAAAGGGAAATAAATAAATAAATTTAATTAGTTAACTTAATAAATACCGTTTAATCAACCTAATCACCTTATTGAACTAACTAGTTCTGTTTAGGTAAATTGAGTCAATGACAATCAGGCCCCACCGTCAGTTTGACCGGTCAACGATCAGAGTTGACCGCTGACGTCATGCTGACATCACGCTGACGCAATATATGAATTTTTCAATTAAACAAATTTAGTAATTCTAGAAATTAATTAAAATATTTGAAAATTATTATAAAATAATCCGTAGCTCGGATGAAAATACTTTGTACATGAAAGTTGCTCAGAACGACGAGACAAATCCGGATACGCAGCCCGTTCGTCCGCCACACATCCCTAGCATAGCGAACCCGCAACTTTCCCCCTCCGGTTCACCTGTCCGAATACGCGAAACACCCGGGATACTTTCCCGGATGTTTCCCCCTTTCGCCGGTATCACCTACTACCGTGTTAGGGCACACCTAACACTTCTCATTGTCATGTCATGCGTCGTCATGCTTATGTTTGCATTGTATTTACTGTTTCTTCCCCCTCTTCTCTCCGGTAGACTACTAGACCGACGCTGCTACTGCCCAGTTCGACTACGGTGTTGACGACTCGTCCTTCTTGCCACAGCAACCCGGCAAGCCCCCCCCCTTGATCACCAGATATCGCCTATTCTTCTCTATACTGCTTGCATTAGAGTAGTGTAGCATGTTATTGTTCGGTTACTCCTATTCTGTTGCATAGCCTGTCATTGTTGCTACATCTGCTGATACCTTACCTGCAATCCTAAATGCTTAGTATAGGAGGCTAGTTTACCATTAGTAGCCCTACATTCTTGTCAGTCTGCCATGCTATACTATCGAGCCGTGATCACTCGGGAGGTGATCACAGGTATATACTATACATACATACCTACATACTATACAGATGGTGACTAAAGTCGGGTTAGCTCGTTGAGTACCATAAGTGATTCGATGTGGGGCCGGAAGGACGGTGGCTCCATCCCGGTAGAGGTGGGCACAGGTTCCCGATGGCCCCGATCACACTTTGTGGCGGAGCGGCAGGCGAGTTGAGACCACCTAGGAGGCAGTGGGCTCGACCTTGGTCGGCGTTCGCGATTGCTTCATAATAACACGCTTAACGAGATCTTGGTATTTGATCTGAGTCGGCCCCGCGCTTTGGCAGACGCACTAACACACTACTGCGAGGAGCGATTATGGGCACTCGGCATCGTGGTATCAGCCAAAGCCTTCATGACGTCAGCAACTGAGCAGCGTGCGTCGAATTGGAACGTAAGCCTGCTCTTGTATTAAGGTGGCTAGTTCTGCTTCCGGCACGTCACGCAACTGCGGGTGTGCTAAGGCGATGGGCGGACCCCTGTGCGCAGGTTTAGACCGTCTTGACCTCTCTGTTGTGCCTAGGTGGGGCTGTGACGTGTTGATCTTCCACGGCCGGGCATGACCCAGAAAAGTGTGTCCAGTCAAATGGGATCGAGCGTGTTGGGTTATGTGGTGCACCCCTGCAGGGAAGTTAATCTATTCGAATAGCTGTGATCTTCGGTAATAGGACGACTTGGAGTTGTACCTTGACCTTGTGACAACTAGAACCGGATACTTAATAAAATACACCCAGACAAGTTCCACAGACAACCCGGTGATCGCTTTTCCACAGGGCGGCGAGGGGAGGATCGTCGGGTAGGATTTTGCTATGCGATGCTACTTGGAGGACTTCAATCTACTCTCTTCTACATCTTTGCAAGACGGAGGCTGCGAGCGTAGTCTTCGGCAGGACTAGCTATCCCCTCTTATTACGGCATTACGCGCTTCGGTCCGATATTGCCTCTTTACACATATACCCATGCATATGTAGTGTAGCTCCTTGCTTGCGAGTACTTTGGATGAGTACTCACGGTTGCTTTTCTCCACCTTTTCCCCCTTCCCTTCTACCTGGTTGTCGCAACCAGATGTCGAACCAGAGCGAGGCCATACCGTCGGCGACGACTCCTACTACTACTGGAGGTGCCTATTACTACGTGTTGCCTAACGCGGCGACTAGGAGTAGTTTAGGAGGATCCCGAGCAGAGGCTGCGCCTTTTCGGTATGTATCCCAGTTGTGCTAGCCTTCTTAAGGCAAACTTGTTTACTTATGTCTCGTACTTAGATATTGTTGCTTCCACGACTCATCTATGATCGAGCACTTGTATTCGAGCCCTCGAGGCCCCTGGCTTGTATTATGATGCTTGTATGACTTATTTATGTTTTTAAAGTTGTGTTGTGATATCTTCCCGTGAGTCCCTGATCTTAATTGTACACGTTTGCATGCATGATTAGTGTACGATTGAATCGGGGGCGTCACAAGTTGGTATCGAGCCATTGCTGTAAGAACCCCTTTCCAACTTCGTGGCCGAAGTTGAGTCTAGTCGATGAAAATTGTTTTACTAACTTGGCTGTGCGGCCCATGGGCCCACGCCGCCAATTGGGTGGTATTATGATCTTTTACTCCTCGACCTTTACTCTCGGACTCTGATCTCTCTTCTATTCGGGTTAAATAAATTTACTAAATCTGACTCTAGGTTCTCGTAAATACTTCCTCCCGGTGAGCCCCTTATTACAGATGATTGCCGGCTGCACCAGAAGATTTCGAAGATAATCTCCGATATTCTCTACAGACCTTATGCCCATTGCTTTGGCAATTCCCTACCACCGAAATATCCCTATGGATAACTACCTACAATTGTCGTTCATTTCTTTATCCTCAGTTGCTCTTGTTATTACAAAATGCCCTAAATTGCTCTCCGTTGTTCAGAAAATCCTTTAAGCTTACTGCCTTGCAGTTCTTTACCACATGAATACCCCTATTGAAAATTCCTCAGACTTATTGAGTATCTGTTCATCCCCAGTTGTTCGTATGCTTCATAAATACTCTGAAATACTATCCGACCTTCTGAGCATCCTCTTCAAACTATTGCTCTGCAAATACTTGTATGCTTACATTATGGATGCTCCCATATCACTAGCAATATTCACTAGTATCTTTTGACACCATCATTTTGATCCTATTGATTCAACATGTGTGCGAACGCACACAATCATCTATCAACCCTTCTAAATTATCTTTCCGGCTCAGACGTCATTTTGAACATGAGCTGGATCTCGACCAACCTATTTGTCGTCAATTGTGCCTCTGGTCTATACAACTTATCCATCCTTGATCAGAGCGTCTATTTCTGATCCTTTGTTTTGGAAATCATAATTTCTTTGTTATCTAAGCATCGGATTATTCTGATGTTTTATAATATGATGCTCGTGCATTCTTTCTTCCTCTGATGGAGTACCGATACTCACATCAGCTCCGTTGTGGATCACCCGATCCATTGTTGGATTGTTATCCGACAGGGTCCTTCATATTCAATCACCTTGTGAGTTCTTCCCCTGATACATAGTGCCTTTGGTAAATTGTATCATCTGCTTGGCCAACCATGCTCTGCTTTCGAGCTTGTGATATTTACTCTTGAAACTTGTGGTATATGTTTCTAAGAAGCCCTTATGGGTTGAACATATGCCTTCTCTAAACCGTGTGAACCCGAAAGTTTTCACGAGTCATACCATTCTGGTGTTTTTACCAGATAATTTTCTGCTCTACAACTTCTTCGAAAACGAGAAGTAAATGATAGGTTAGGCATTGAAGAAGTGGGGGTCGACCTTGAACTTTGTGTCCATGCCCATGGATCCGATGTGGATCCTATCATGGAAGCTTCTTGTAATAATAACTATTTCCTTGATATAATATCATTTGGTATCTGTGAATTGATCCTTTGCAAACGTGGTTCCGACCATATTTTCTCCTTGATTCCATTTCTTGGACAAGTTAAATCACTTGTCTTCTGCAGGTCAATACGCTTGCCCAACCTCTATTATGATCTACCTTTGAGTATTACCCCTCGTATCTCGAGGATATCTTTCCATTGCACTTCATCTTATAAACTTTGATGAAGTACTACCTTACCTTGTCTTTGTCACTTCATGGGTTCTGGGTTGTTTGTCGACCGAGAACACCGATAAGTGAATCGATTCCACTCGCCGAATCAATAACTCTTAAGTAATTTTCGTTGCTTACGAGTTTAGTAACCCTTCAAGTCATTCCTAGTCTGATTGGCTATATCATTATCGTGCAACTTTTTAAATGTGCTATCTGGTCCTTCTTTCCGAATCACAATTTTCGATGATGAGCTAAGATTACGTCGACTTTCCTCGTCATATCGTTTCGCCTTGAACAACAAGCTCGATTCTAAATTTGTGTCGTACCCATGGTTTCAATAACTTTTCGCTCCATCCTTCCTTTTACTTGATGTCGTCGATGAGCTATAATATCTTCATGAAACCTCTCAATAAATGTGTCATGATCATCATCAACATTCTGAACTCTTCAAGGATATCGATTGAATTCATGTTGAGAAATACCATCCTTGCCCCTCAATGATTTGTGTTATGATCGACAACATCCTTGTCTTCCCTCGACAAAAATGTGTTTTTGTTTTGGATTGAATCTTGAGTTACTTGCTATCTAGCATTTGTTCTTCTTTACCTTGGAGTATTACCATCTTTTATGTCAAGAATGTCATGAGGATTACTCCACCTCTTAAGGATTCTTGGTATAGTGATACTTCTCACCATCACCATTCTTTCTTGGTTCCCATGTTGATTCTAACCGGGTACCAACAAGTGAAGTGCTGTTTGGATTCTGTACCTCTGGCAACCCTAATGCTTTGAAGTTAATGATCTACAGTTCATTCTTAGACCAATGGTTATCAAATTACCATTCTAACCTTGATCGTGCTATCGAGCCCATATTTCGGGTGCAACTTTCAACCAATGTTTAAATATGTATGTTTTGCTCGAGCATAAATCATTATATCATTTGATCTGACAAATGATATCTCCTTGTTCACATAATTGTGGAAGTCCATCTTTTTGGAAATCTCGAGGAATTATCGCTGAGTCCATCAGCCACCTCCTCATCCTCTTCTTGATTTAATGATGAACTCTTGTTTCGGAACTCGCTTCCATAGTTCATTTCCCGAGAATCTTTGATGTCATCTCGTCAATTTGTGTCGCACCTTTTCTCCTCGAGCATTGTGAGTTTGAGGTATCCTAACACCAATCAGATATGAATCTCGGTCAGATATGATGGTTGGAACATATTTCCAAGAGTTATAACAATGGTCTTTATGTGACCCGGTAAGGTGATGTCGTGCCTACACTGTCGATGGCCCTATTGTTATAGATTCCTTTTCAGCAAGGTTATCCATTCTTCCATGAGGAAATTGTAAGACTTATCCTATAAGTTGTTTCCGATGAATCCTTTGTGTTTCTGAAGTCTGATCTTCACCTGATGACCATGTCAATGCTATCTCGAAGCATGTCTATGGTACTCCGATTTTCAACAAGAACACTTATCTCAATGCTAATTTTTTCTTGCTTAATTATCCAAACACCATTGTATGGGTAATGTCATGAAATTTCTCTCACCTTACCTAAAGAGTTTTCTACATTATATCCGGTCATGGATATCATGCTCTGCTTGTCTTTGGGAAGGATATACCCTTGAAATTTGCGTGTAATCACAATTTTCCTTTCCATTGTTCTGTTTAATCTGATAATTGTGTTTTCCTTTCCATTCTTTTGTTTAACCTTTCCTGAGTCTGGCTTAACTAAGCAGAGACAGTTCCCTGCTTAGGTAGGCACCTTGTTGTATTATTCTGTCTGTAAGATCCTGTTACTATTGTTGATGACATTCCCATAACAACCATAGGTGATAACTTTGCCAATTGGTTCGCCTCATTCAACAAGCAGAAAAATTGCTCTCTTCGTTCCCCGTCCTTGGTACCGACATTGTTGCTGGCATAGCTGACAAGCTATTCACTGACATGCCTCCCTGTCGTGCTGTGCAAGATGTCACCACCCTTCCCACCTTCAACCCACATGGTGGGCCCATAACTCACAGGTCCACTGGATCGAAACCTGAGTCTTCTTTACAACCCGGATTCTAATGTATCCTTTGCACCTGCCTTCACATGTGATTCACGAGCTAAATTCTATACCATTATTCAACTTGGAATCAAACACCATGTTATCCTCGTTGTTCAAACCCCCATTCCAGCTTCTGTCTAGTCTTCGAATGATTGCCTACCCGTTTGGAACTTTGGTACCATTGTATATTGCACTCAACAAATTCACTGAAATACAACTCATGGGGTACCTCGTGTATTTCCCATTGAGTTCACCGTTAGATGCCCAACTTCGTGGAGATGCGTTCTTCTGAAGTTTTTCCCCTTGGTCACGTTCGTAGGACGATGGAGACCCCGTAGAAAGGATGACGACTTGATCATGGTGACTTGAAGCAGAGAAATGAAGACATCAATGAAAGGGATCAACGTCCTCTAAAGGGCAGCCAAGACCGAGAAGACTCGTTAGGTTTTTGCTACCAACACTTTCCCCCCTTACTCCACCGCTTAAATCCCGGGACGAGATTTCTTGTAGTGGAGGAGAATTGTGATGCCTGGATAGTTAAGCTACAGTAATTCCCTGCTAATGATGTCACGTCAACACGATTAACGTTAATTAAACCCGCGCTGATTCAAACAGAATTCAAATTCAAATTTAAACTAAAGCCAAATCAACAAAGTTTTAAAACATTAAAACAAAAATGTTCGGACTGTGCCAAATATTACATAGGTAAATATAGTGAAGGAAGCACATGTTTAGAAAATACTTAAATGCCCTAAATTAAATAAAACAGAAAAGGAAAATAAATAAAAGAAAAGAAAACACAAAAACAGAAAACAAAGCTAAATAAAAAAAGAGAAGCCCCGGGGATCCGTCCAATGAGTTATCAACCCCATCAGCCAACCCACCAGCCCAGTACGCCACTCCCCAACTCCCCTTATCCACTCACCCCGAAACCCTAGGGCATCGAACCCCACTCTCCCCACTTCTCCCTCTCCTCGCCCCGTTTCTGGATCAGGGGAGCGACCCCCCCGGATCGTGCCATCGCCTGCCGCCTCCAACCGGCGCGCCGCGCCTGAGGACTGCCGCCTCCGCGTCGCAGCATCATCACCGCCCTGACGTCCCTGGAGCCAGCTCGACACCGTCACCGCCCGGACTGCCTCCCCGCCGTCCTCTATGTCGTCGCCTCCTCTCCTGCGCCGGCCGTCCTCGTCCTCCTCCTCGAGCACGCTACCGTTCCCCTGCACCGCCCGTGAGCCTCGCCCCTCTCCTCTCCCCTTCTGCTCCCGTCGCCGGATCTGACCGCGCCCGCCTCTTGCGCTTCGGCCCCGCACTCACCATGGCCGGGCCGCACCCTGGCCACGCCCCCGCGCACTACCGGCGCCGGTTTGTGCCCTACCGCTCCGTCCCACCACGACCTCGCGCAACCACCGCGCCCCGTTTACCGCTATTCGCCCACACGCTCCAGTGCGCCCCCGCGTGCATGACTCGCGCCATCCGGCGGCGCCTGCTTGCTGGCCTCGCTTTGTCGCCGCCGCTCCACCTCGCGCCACCACCTTCCCTTCTCTGGTCATGCGATCGCTCCTACGCTCCCGCGGCGACATCTGCTCCGCCCAGCGGCGGCGGCCTTATCGCAGCCAGCGGCCCTCGTTGGCCGCTGCCCGGGTCCGCCCCTTCGTGCTGCGCCCGACAAGGCGCCCGCAACCGTCGCCTGCGCGCCTTGTGCCCGCTATGGCCCCTTGGCCAAATGACAAGTGGGGCCCGCCCCTGTGAAACGTTAAAAAAGGGAAATAAATAAATAAACTTAATTAGTTAACTTAATAAATACTGTTTAACCAACCTAATCACCTTATTGAACTAACTAGTTCTGTTTAGGTGAGTCAATGACAATCGGGCCCCACCGTCAGTTTGACCGGTCAACGATCAGAGTTGACCGCTGACATCATGCTGACATCACGCTGATGAAGTATATGAATTTTTCAATTAAACGAATTTAGTAATTCTAAAAACTAATTAAAATATTTGAAAGTTATTATAAAATAAACCGTAGCTCGGATGAAAATACTTTGTACATGAAAGTTGCTCAGAACGACGAGACGAATCCGGATACGCAGCCCGTTCGTCCACCACACATCCCTAGCATAGCAAACCCAGAAGTTTCCCCCTCCGGCTCACTTGTCCGAATACGCGAAACATCGGGGATACTTTCCCGGATGTTTCCCCCTTTCGCCGGTATCACCTACTACCGCGTTAGGGCACATCTAACACTTCTCATTGTCATGTCATTCGTCATCATGCTTATGTTTGCATTGTATTTACTGTTTCTTCCCCCTCTTCTCTCCGGTAGACTACGAGATCGACGCTGCTGCTGCCCAGTTCGACTACGGTGTTGACGACTCGTCCTTCTTGCCAGAGCAACCAGGCAAGCCCCCCCTGATCACCAGATATCGCCTATTCTTCTCTATACTGCTTGCATTAGAGTAGTGTAGCATGTTATTGTTCGGTTACTCCTATTCTGTTGCATAGCCTGTCATTGTTACTACATCTGCTGATACCTTACCTGCAATCCTAAATGCTTAGTATAAGAGGCTAGTTTACCATTAGTAGCCCTACATTCTTGTCAGTCTGCGATGCTATACTATCGGGCCGTGATCACTCGGGAGGTGATCACGGGTATATACTATACTATACATACATACTATACAGATGGTGACCAAAGTCGGGTCAGCTCGTTGAGTACCCGCAAGTGATTCCGATGTGGGGGCTGGAAGGACAGGTGGCTCCATCCCGGTAGAGGTGGGCCTGGGTTCCCGACGGCCCCCGACTGTTACTTTGTGGCGGAGCGACAGGGAAGGTTGAGACCACCTAGGAGACAGGTGGGCCTGGCCTTGGTCGGCGTTCGCAGTTGCTTCATAATAACACGCTTAACGAGATCTTGGTATTTGATCTAAGTCTGGCCACTGGCCTATACGCACTAACTGTTGGGGAACGTTGCAGAAAATTAAAATTTTTCCTACGGCTTCACCAAGATCCATCTATGAGTTCATCTAAGCAACGAGCAACGAGAGAGAGATTGCATCTACATACCACTTGTAGATCGCGTGCGGAAGCTTGCAAGGTGTTGATGGAGTCGTACTCGAACGTGATTCAGATCACCGATGTCCAAGTGCTGAACGGACAGCACCTCCACGTTCAAAACACGTACGGGACGAGCGACGTCTCCTCCGTCTTGATCCAGCAAGGAGGAAGGAGAGGTTGAGGAAGACAGCTCCACCGCAAAGACGACGCGGCAGGATGGTGGAGAGGCAAGATCTCGGCAGGGCTTCGCGGCGCCTACGGAGGAGGAGAAGTGTTGGGAGGGAGGGCTGCGCCTTGGAGATGGGTACAGCAGCCCCCTCCTCCCCCCTTTATATAGGCCCCTGAAGTGGCGGCCCCGAGATCAATCTCGGGGGCGCGCCAAGGGGGTGGAGTGCCCCCAAGCCAAGTGGGCGCCCCACCCCTAGGGTTTCAACCCTAGGCGCGAGGGGTGGGCCTAGGGGCGCACCAGCCCACTATGGGCTGGTTCCTCCTACTTCAGCCCATGGGGCCCTCCGGATAGGTGGCCCCACCGGTGGACCCAGGGACCCTTCCGGTGGTCCCAGTGCTTCTGGGAGACCCGAAACTTTCCCGATGGCGAAACACCACTTCCTATATATTATTCTTTACCTCCGGACCCTTCCGGAACTCCTCGTGACATCCGGGATCTCATCTAGGACTCCGAACAACATTCGGTATTCACATACTAGTCTTCCTACTAACCCTAGCGTCACCGAACTTTAAGTGTGTAGACCTTACGGGTTCGGGAGACACGCAGACATGACCGAGACGACTCCCGGGCAATAACCAACAGCGGGGTCTGTATACCCATGTTGGCTCCCACATGCTCCTCGATGATTTCATCAGTTGAACCACGATGTCGAGGATTCGATCAAACCACATATGCAATTCCTTTGTCAATCGATGCGTTACTTGCGAGACTCGATCGTCGGTATCCCAATACCTTGTTCAGTCTCGTTACCGGCAAGTCACTTTACTCGTACCATAATGCATGATCCCGTGACCAACACCTTGGTCACATTGAGCTCATTATGATGATGCATTACCGAGTGGGCCCAGAGATACCTCTCCGTCATACGGAGTGACAAATCCCAGTCTCGATCCGTGTCAACCCAACAGATACTTTCGGAGATACCTGTAATGCACCTTTATAGTCACCCGATTCGTTGTGACGTTTGATACACCTAAGGCACTCCTACGGTAACCGGAGTTACACGATCTCATGGTCGAAGGAAGAGATACTTGACATTGGCAAAGCTTCTAGCAAACGAACTATACGATCTTTTATGCTATGCTTATGATTGGGTCTTGTCCATCACATCATTCTCCTAATGATGTGATCCGTTATCAACGACATCCAATGTCCATAGTCGAAAACCATGACCATCTATTGATCTGTGGGCTAGTCAACTAGAGGCTCACTAGGGACATATTGGGGTCTAAGTGTTCACACGTGTATTACGATTTTCGGATAACATAGTTATAGCATGAACAAAAGACAATTATCATGAACATTGAAATATAATAATACTTTTATTATTGCCTCTTGGGCATATTTCCAACAGTCTCCCACTTGCACTAGAGTCACTAATCTAGTTACATTGTGATGAATCGAACACCCATAGAGTTCTGGTGTTGATCATGTTTTGCACGTGAGAGAGGTTTAGTCAACGGATCTGCGACATTCAGATCCGTGTGCACTTTGCAAATCTCTATGTCTCCATCTTGAACATTTTCACGGATGGAGTTGAAGCGACGCTTGATGTGCTGGTCTTCTTGTGAAACCTGGGCTCCTTGGCAAGGGCAATAGCTCCAGTGTTGTCACGTAAGAGTTTGATCGGCCCGACGCATTGGGTATGACTCCTAGGTCGGTGATGAACTCCTTCACCCAAACCGCTTCATCGCTGCCTCCGAGGCTGCCATGTACTCCGCTTCACACGTAGATCCCGCCACGACGCTCGCTTGCAGCTGCAGCAGCTTTCGCTCCACCATTCAACATATACACGTATCCGGTTTGTGACTTAGAGTCATCGGATCTGAGTCGAATCTAAGCGTCGGCGTAACCCTTTACGAGCTCTTCGTCTCCTCCATAAGCGAAAACATGTCCTTTGTCCTTTTCGGTATTTCAGATATTCTTGACCGCTGTCCGGTGTTCCTTGCGGGATTACTTTGGTATCTTGCAACCAAACTTACGGCAAGGTTTACATCGGTCCAGTACACAGATGGCATACATAATAGATCCTATGGCTGAAGCATAGGGATGACACTCATCTCTTCTTTATCTTTTGCCGTGGTCGGTGACTGAGCTGAGCTCAATCTCACACCTTGTAACATAGGCAAGAACCCTTTCTTGGACTGATCCATTTTGAACCTCTTCAAAATCTTATCAAGGTATATGCTTTGTGAAAGACCTATGAGGCGTCTCGATCTATCTCTATAGATTTTGATGCCTAATATATAAGCAGCTTCTCCAAGGTCCTTCATTGAAAAACACTTGTTCAAGTAGGCCTTAATGCTGTCCAGAAGTTTTGTATCATTTCCCATCAAGAGTATGTCATCTACATATAATAGGAGAAATGCTCTGAGCTCCCACTCACTTTCTTGTAAACGCAGCTTCTCCATAAGTCTCAATAAACTAAACGCTTTGATCATCTCATCAAAGCGAATGTTCTAACTCGAGATGCTTGCACCAGTCCATAAATGGATCGCTGGAGCTTGCATACTTTGTTAGCGTTACGAGGATCGACAAAACCTTCCGCTGCATCATATACAGCTCTTCCTTAAGATGTCCGTTAAGGAATGCCGTTTTGACGTCCATCGCCATATCTCATAATCATAGTATCGCGCAATTGCTAACATGATTCGGACGGACTTCAGCTTCGCTACGGGATAGAATGTCTCGTCGTAGTCAATCCCTTGAACTTGTCGATAACCCTTAGCGACAAGTCGAGCTTTATAGATGGTAACATTACCATCGCGTCCGTCTTCTTCTTAAAATCCATTTGTTTTCTATCGCTCGCCGATCATCGGGCAAGTCTGTCAAAGTCCATACTTTGTTTTCATACATGGATTCTATCTCGGTTTCATGGCCTCAAGCCATTTGTTGGAATCCGGGCCGCCATTGCTTCTTCATAGTTCGAAGGTTCATTGTTGTCTAACAACATGATTTCCATGACAGGGTTGCCGTACCACTCACAGTGCGGAGCGTGTCCTCGTGGACCTTGAAGTTCGATGCAACTTGATCCAAGTACCTTGATCATCATCATTGTTTTCCTCTTGATTGGTGTGGGCATCACAGAACGGTCTCTGCGCTGCACCACCTTCCCGTTCGAGAGGTAGTACTTCATCGAGTTCTACTTTCCTCCCACTTACTTCTTTCGAGAGAAACTCTTTTCCGAAAGCATCCGTTCTTGGCAACAAAGATCTTGCCTTCGGATCTTAAGTAGAAGGTATACCCGACAGTTTCCTTAGGGTATCCTATGAATCGCATTTTTCCGACTTGGGTTCGAGCTTTTCAGTTGAAGTTTCTTGACATAAGCATCCCATCCCCAAACTTTTAGAAACGACAGCTTAGGTTTCTTCCCAAACCATAATTCATACGGTGTCGTCTCAGCGGTTTAGACGGTGCCCTATTTAAAGTGAATGTAGCTGTCTCTAGGCGTATCCCCAAAATGATAGCGTAAATCGGTAAGAGACATCATAGACCGCACCATATCCAATAGAGTGCGATTCGACGTTCGGACACACCGTTTATTTGAGGTGTTCCAGCGGCGTGAGTTGTGAAACGATTCCACATTTTTAAGTGTGTGCCAAATTCGTGACTTAAGTATTCTCCTCCACCATCGATCGTAGGAACTTTATCTTTCGGTCACGTTGATTCTCCACCTCATTCTGAAATTCCTTGAACTTTTCAAAGGTCTCAGACTTGTGTTTCATTAAGTAGACATACCCATATCTACTCAAGTCATCGGTGAGTGAGAACATAACGATATCCTCCATGAGCCTCAACGCTCATTGGACCGCACACATCGGTATGTATGATTTCCAACAAGTTGGTTGCTCGCTCCATTGTTCCGGAGAACGGAGTCTTGGTCATTTTGCCTAAGAGGCATGGTTCGCATGTGTCAAGCGATTCATAATCAAGAGACTCTAAAGTCCATCAAGATGGAGCTTCTTCATGCGCTTGACACCAATGTGACCAAGGCGGCAGTGCCACAAGTATGTGGGACTATCGTTATCAACTTTACATCTTTTGGCATCCACACTATGAACATGTGTAATATTACGCTCGAGATTCATTAAGAATAAACCATTGACCATCGGAGCATGACCATAAAACATATCTCTCATATAAATCGAACAACCATTATTCTCAGACTTAAATGAGTAGCCATCTCGTATCAAGCGAGATCCGGATACAATGTTCATGCTCAAACTTGGCACTAAATAACAATTATTAAGGTTCAAAACTAATCCCGTGGGCAAATGTAGAGGCAGCGTGCCGACGGCGATCACATCGACTCTGGAACCATTCCCGACGCGCATCGTCACCTCGTCCTTCGCCGGTCTCCGTTTATTCCGCAGCTCCTGCTGTGAGTTACAAATATGAGCAACGGCACGGTATCAAATACCGGGAGTTACTACGAGTCTTGGTAAGGTACACATCAATTACATGTATATCAAATATACCTTTGGTGTTGCGGCCTTCTTATCCGCTAAGTATTTGGGGCAGTTCCGCTTCGATGACCCTTCCCTTGCAATAAAGCACTCGGTCTCGGGCTTGGGTCCATTCTTTGACTTCTTCCCGCAAGCGGCTTACGGGCGCGGCAACATCTTTGCCGTCCTTCTTGAAGTTCTTCTTCCCTTGCCCTTCTTGAACTTAGTGGTCTTATTGACCATCAACACTTGATGTTCTTTCTTGATTTCAGCCTCTGCTGACTTCAGATTGAGTACACTTCAGAATGGTCTTCACCATCCCTGCATGTTGTAGTTCATCACAAAGCTCTTGTAACTTGGTGAAAGCGATCGGAGGATTCTGTCAATGACCGCCTCATCACGGGAGGTTAATGTTCATTTGGGTCATACGGTTGTGCAACCCGGACATCTTCGAGGATGTGCTCACCGACATAACTGTTTTCCTCCATCTTACAACTGAGAACTTGTCGGAGACCTCATATCTCTCGACCGGGCATGAGCTTGGAAAACTAGTTTCAGCTCTTGAACATCTCATATGCTCCGTGATGGTCAAAACGCTTTTGGAGCCCGGTTCTAAGTCTGTAGAGCATGCCGCCTTGAGCGAGGGAGTAATCATCGAGCAGAGTCTGCCAAGCGTTCAAATCGTCTTGCGGTCTTTGGGAGAACAGGTGGGTCACCTAACGGTGCTTCTAGGACATATTGTTTCTTGGCAGCTATGAGGATGATCCTCGGGTTCGGACCCGATCCGTATAGTTGTTGCCATCATCTTTCAGCTTGGTTTTCTCTAGGAGCGCGTTGAAGTTCATGTTGACATTAGCGTTGGCCATTGATCTACAAGACATATTTGCAAAGGTTTTAGACTAAGTTCATGATAATAAAGTTCTAATCAAAATTATGAACTCCCACTTAGATTAGACATCCCTCTAGTCATCTAAGTGTTACACGATCCGAGTCGACTAGCCCGTGTCCGATCATCACGTGAGACGGACTAGTCATCGTCGGTGAACATCTTCATGTTGATCGTATCTTCCATACGACTCGTGTTCGACCTTTCGATCTCCGTGTTCGAGGCCATGTGCGCACATGCTAGGCTCGTCAAGTTAACCCTAAGTGTTTTCGCTGTAAACTGTCTTACACCCGTTGTATGTGAACGTAAGAATCCATCACACCCGATCATCACGTGGTGCTTAGAAGCGACGAACGGTAGCAACGGTGCACGGTTAGGGGAGAACACTTCTTGAAATTTTGTAAGGGATCATCTTATTTACTACCGTCGTCCTAAGTAAACAAGATGCATAAACATAATAAACATCACATGCAATTATATAGTTGTGACATGATATGGCCAATTTCATCAAGCTCCATTGATCTCCATCTTCGGGGCTCCATGATCATCTTGTCACCGGCTTGACACCATGATCTCCATCATCATGATCTCCATCATCGTGTCTTCATGAAGTTGTCACGCCAACGACTACTTCTACTTCTATGACTAACGCGTTTAGTAATGAAGTAAAGTAGTTTACATGGCGTTCTTCAATGACACGCAGGTCATACAAAAATAAAGACAACTCCTATGGCTCCTGCCATTGTCATACTCATCGACATGCAAGTCGTGAATCCTATTACAAGAACATGATCTCATACATCACAATTCATCATTCATCACAACTTCGGCCATATCACATCACATGATCAATCGCTGCAAAAACAAGTTAGGCGTCCTCTAATTGTTGTTGCATCTTTTACGTGGCTGCGATTGGGTTCTAGCAAGAACGTTTTTCTTACCTCGAATCACCACAACGTGATTTTGTCAACTTCTATTTACCCTTCATAAGGGCCTTGTTCATCGAATCCGCTCCAACTAAAGTGGGAGAGACAGACACCCGCCAGCCACCTTATGCAACTAGTGCATGTCAATCGGTGGAACCGGTCTCACGTAAGCATACGTGTAAGGTTGGTCCGGCCGCTTCATCCCACAATACCGTTGAGCAAGAAAAGACTAGTAGAGGCAAGTAAGATGACAAGATCAGCG
The DNA here is from genome assembly GCA_021437245.1 of Aegilops speltoides. Classification (NCBI taxonomy): domain Eukaryota; kingdom Viridiplantae; phylum Streptophyta; class Magnoliopsida; order Poales; family Poaceae; genus Aegilops; species Aegilops speltoides. The sequence continues at coordinate 343,603,795 of CM038144.1, forward strand.
CCCACAACAAATTGTGTTCTACTCGTGCATTAGAGAACTACGATCGACCTAGCTCATGATGCCATTTGTTGGGGAACGTTGCGAAAATTAAAATTTTTCCTACGGCTTCACTAAGATCCATCTATGAGTTCATCTAAGCAACGAGCAACGAGAGAGATTGCATCTACATACCACTTGTAGATCGCGTGCGAAGCTTGCAAGGTGATGATGGAGTCGTACTCGAGCGTGATTCAGATCACCGATGTCCAAGTCTTGAGCGGACAGCACCTCCGCGTTCAACACACGCGTGACGGACGAGCGACGTCTCCTCCGTCTTGATCCATCAAGGAGGAAGGAGAGGTTGAGGAAGACAGCTCCACCGGCAAAGACGACGGCGTGGTGATGGTGGAGAGGCGATCTCGGCAGGGCTCGCCGGCGCCTACGGAGGAGGAGAAGTGTTGGGAGGGAGGGCTGCGCTTGGAGATGGGTACAGCAGCCCCCTCCTCCCCTTTATATAGGCCCCACAGGGTGGCGGCCCTGGAGATCCAATCTCCAGGGGCGGCGGCCAAGGGGTGGAGTGCCCCAAGCCAAGTGGGCGCCCCCCCTAGGGTTTCAACCCTAGGCGCGGGGTGGGCCTGAGGCGCACCAGCCCACTATGGGCTGGTTCCCTCCCACTTCAGCCCATGGGGCCCTCCGGGATAGGTGGCCCCACCGGTGGACCCGGGACCCTTCCGGTGGTCCCAGTATTTTACCGAGACCCCAAACTTTCCGATGGCGAAACACCACTTCCTATATATTATTCTTTACCTCCGGACCCTTAGAACTCCTCGTGACGTCCGGGATCTCATCTAGGACTCCGAACAACATTCGGTATTCACATACTAGTCTTCCTACTAACCCTAGCGTCACCGAACCTTAAGTGTGTAGACCCTACGGGTTCGGGAGACACGCAGACATGACCGAGACGACTCCCGGGCAATAACCAACAGCGGGTCTGATACCCATGTTGGCTCCCACATGCTCCTCGATGATTTCATCGGTTGAACCACGATGTCAAGGATTCGATCAAACCACAGATGCAATTCCTTTGTCAATCGATGCGTTACTTGCCCGAGACTCGATCGTCGGTATCCCAATACCTTGTTCAGTCTCGTTACCGGCAAGTCACTTTTACTCGTACCGTAATGCATGATCCCGTGACCAACACCTTGGTCACATTGAGCTCATTAAGATGATGCATTACCGAGTGGGCCTAGAGATACCTCTCCGTCATGCGGAGTGACAAATCCCGCCTCGATCCGTGTCAACCCAATGATACTTTCGAGATACCTGTAATGCACCTTTATAGTCACCTAGTTACGTTGTGACGTTTGATACACCCAAGGCACTCCTACGGTAACCGGGAGTTACACGATCTCATGGTCGAAGGAAGAGATACTTGACATTGGCAAAGCTTCTAGCAAACGAACTATACGATCTTTTATGCTATGCTTATGATTGGGTCTTCTCCATCACATCATTCTCCTAATGATGTGATCCCATTATCAACGACATCCAATGTCCATAGTCAGGAAACCATGACCATCTATTGATCACAACGGGCTAGTCAACTAGAGGCTCACTAGGGACATATTGGGGTCTAAGTGTTCACACGTGTATTATGATTTCCGGATAACACAGTTATAGCATGAACAAAAGACAATTATCATGAACATTGAAATATAATAATACTTTTATTATTGCCTCTAGGGCATATTTCCAACACTAACCAACTACGCGGGAACAATTATGGGCACTCGGCGTCATGGTATCATCCGAAGCCTTCGTGACGTCAGCAACTGAGCGGCGCGCGCCGGATTGGAACGTAAGCCTGCTCTTGTATTAAGGGGGCTAGTTCTGCTTCCGGCCGCGTACACAACATGCAGGTGTGCTAAGGGCGATGGGGCCAGACCCCTGTGTGCTTAGGTTTAGACCGGCGTGCTGACCACTCTGTTGTGCCTAGGTGGGGCTGCAACGTGTTGATCTTCCACGGCCGGCCAAATGGGATCGAGCGTGTTGGGTTATGTGGTGCACCCTTGCAGGGAAGTTAATCTATTCGAATAGCCGTGATCTTCGGTAACAGGATGACTAACAGTTGTACCTTGACCTTATGACAACTAGAACCGGATACTTAATAAAATACACCCAGACAAGTTCCACAGATAACCCGGTGATCGCTTTTCCATAGGGCGGCGAGGGGAGGATCGCCGGGTAGGATTATGCTATGCGATGCTACTTGGAGGACTTCAATCTACTCTCTTCTACATGCTACAAGACGGAGGCTGCCAGAAGCGTAGTCTTTGACAGGACTAGCTATCCCCCTCTTATTCTGGCCTTCTGCAGTTCAGTCCACTAATATTGCCTCTTTACACATATACCCATGCATATGTAGTGTAGCTCCTTGCTTGCGAGTACTTTGGATGAGTACTCACGGTTGCTTTTCTCCACCTTTTCCCCCTTCCCTTCTACCTGGTTGTCGCAACCAGATGTCGGAGCCCAGGAGCCAGACGCCACCGTCGACGAAGACTCCTACTACATTGGAGGTGCCTATTACTACGTGTTGCCCGCTGACGACGACCAGGAGTAGTTTAGGAGGATCCCAGGCAGGAGGCCTGCGCCTCTTTCGATCTATATCCCAGTTTGTGCTAGCCTTCTTAAGGCAAACTTGTTTACTTATGTCTGTACTTAGATATTGTTGCTTCCGCTGACTCGTCTATGATCGAGCACTTGTATTCGAGCCCTCGAGGCCCCTGGCTTGTATTATGATGCTTGTATGACTTATTTATGTTTTTAGAGTTGTGTTGTGATATCTTCCCGTGAGTCCCTGATCTTAATCGTACACGTTTGCGTGCATGATTAGTGTACGATTGAATCGGGGGCGTCACAGCTGATCGGGACGCGCTGGCAGTGGGTAAGAGCCATCACCGAGGATGACCGTGTGAACGTTGCACCTTCTCACCTTCCCCGACGGAGAGGATCCAATTGGATCTGTTACCAGCGGTGAGCAGAGAGAGAGAGTGTGGCCACCGCTATCGTGTTTAGATCTAGAGAGGACGAGACAGTGTGAAGAGAGCAACACTAGCAAGCAAGCGTGGAGGCTCCTGCCTATATAGTGGAGTACTAGTTTTATTTTGTCTACCGGAGCCGGCTTGACCTCGTCAATGACTATCGAGAAGTCTTCATGCACGTGCCCCAGAGGTGCAGTTGTCATCATTTTGATCTGAAGCACTGGATTATAACATATAACACGAAAAATGCCACGTGACAACAAACCATAACCTCACTGCCCAAAGGAGACAACATGAATCCCGACGGACAAACTAGACGAGGATCAAAACTCAAATTAAAGATAAACTTGTAGAAAAGGGGTCCATTGATAGATGTCCTATTTAACATAGCCGGCTTGACCTAGATGGCAGCCGAGTAGTCTTCGTGCATGTGCCCCCAATGACCAGCGCCTTGGAGGAACTCAGTTGTCGCTGTTTAACCCTCACAGTGAGCCGAAGCACATGACACCTAATATTGCAAGATGACAAGAAACCTTTTTTAGATTTCTCATCAGAACTACAGCCCTGTACAACACAGCCTGTAGCCCTGCACGATATGTAGACTATAGCCATTCCAGGCGTGTCTGCTAAAGTCTGGTCACATGCATGGACGAACTGATCTTCCGTGTCATGCAGGGATCATCCAGGCACCAACGTCTGTACAACACTTCTCTAGTACTATCGCTCGTCTCTCTCTTCTATTAACTCACCCGACTTGCGGGGCGGGGGAGTGTGGCCAGTTCTCAATTGCAGTCCCGCATGTGTGTGCAAACGCAATATGATGCGCTTTCATTCGGAGAGCAGCGTGCCATACCGACCGACCGTCTGGTGTGCGACGCGAACGCAGCGGGCATGATGTATACTCTGTACATGTGTACCACCATTTTCTTGAGGCTTTGCTCCATGGCACAATCCATGGAGTACTATTTAAAATTCGAGGGCGGGTCTTTTCTGGCGCGGTAGGCGAGGCAGTTCTGCCTAGTCGGTTCGACAGAGACGCGAGAAGATGAGGGAGTAGGCTGCTGTAAACATAGGGTTGTATGATTTGACAGTGAGTTACTACTGGGCAGGTGGGGCCCCCTGATTTGACTTGCCATTATCATTTTAATTGCGGGGCTACGACCGACATGATTCTTCCGATTCCTGACCACCTCCATGGTCTAGTATACAGGCGCCTCTCCCAATGCTCCACCATGTAGAGGCTGGCTCTTGCATGAGAGCCCTCTCCTCCACTTTTTCCTTGCCTCTTTCCTCCACATATACAAAAATGCCATGTAAGCGGGCTTATAGCCCACTATTGTACTTGCTCGTACAGGTGTTAAGCCTGCCACATAGGCATAAAGTCTGATGTGGTAAGTTAATTAAGAAGAGAGAGACTAGTTTGGTGACCCCAGGAAGAAACGGTGCTAAGCGCGTGTACCTAGGTGAAAAGGCAATTTTGAGTCTATAGCTAATTAAATGAAGCAAACTTAGTAACAAAAAACTAAGCACCTATGCATTGGGGACGTGAGTTGCTAAGCCATTTAATGCCCTTAGCACCTCATCTAAGCACCATTTCATTGGAAGAGGTCACTCCTTCGCAAATGCAATAAATACTATGAAGAAAGAGACAGAGAGAAGTAAAAAAAATACTCTTACAGCCAACCTTATATCTAACCTTGTTGTATGAGTGACTAAGTGATGACTATGTATGACATGCCAACATCAGATAGCCTAACGCACCGTGTTAAATCTCCAAGGACGTGACCGCACGAGCGAGGCGACGGTCGTGGTAGGCGCTACCATGATACGGGCTGCTGGCCACTCATAGTAATGTGCTTGAATCCATTTATCCACCAGGCCACCGTGTTAGCATGCAACTGTTCAATCTCAGATCCAAGGGCTCTCGGAAGCCCGTATCATGGGAGAATGGAAAGCTTTGTATCACCTGTAATTTTCCTGACGCTTGACATGACATCGAAGGCCATTTAATTGGGCCCCCCATAGTACTGTGCTTGAATCCATTTATCCACCAGGCAAGCCACTACCTTGCCATTCGCACATCCCACTCAGCATTTTTACAATCGAAAAACCGCGGGCAGTTCGCTCCTACTCGTCCCCGGACGTCCATTAAATTACGGCAGTTCGCTCCTAGTCATCCCGTCCTTTCACGTTATGACAGTTCCACTAATCCTAACCCTCCTCCCAAATCCATGGCGTCCCAAATCTCCATGATTGGCGGTGAGTACAAGGTTAGAACCATCACCGGCAATGAGTTCGACGTCATCTACACCCGTTCTTCCGCGATGGTGAAAGGATGCCTTGCTCGCTTTAGACGCATGTTCGAAAACTCAAATAATGAATGGGTCGCTGGGCTAGATGTTGAGTACACCACAACCCTGGACAAAGAGAAGCTAAAGGAGGAAGAGAAGATGAAGCCCGCCGTGATCCAGGTTTGCGTGCATGACTTATGCTTGGTCTACCACATATGCCATGCCAACGTTGAGTGCGAGGAATTTAAGAACTTCCTCAAGGGCGACCTAGTTAAATTTGTTACTGTAGACTTTACGAACGACAGAACAGTCCTGGGTCGGATAGGCCTTGTTGTAGGCAACCCCTTCGACCTCCAGAAGAATGGGCTGGTGCCCTCCCGTGATCAGCCTTCAATGCTGACCCTGGAAGGAGCCATGGTTCATCCTTCGTATGGTAAAACTGAAGAAATCTCCGCCCAAGTTTCATCGTGCATGGCAGTGGAATGCACTAGATATAGACCACATCCACTACGCTACAATGGATGCGTACCTTTGTTTCAATATCTACAAGGGTTGGATGAAGAGCAAGAGCCAAGTGTGCGGTTCAAGCAAAGAAGTATCGGCCAAGAGGAAGAGGGGTAGGGATGAAGTCGAGCACGTGGACGAGGAGTCCGAGTAAGGTGGCAGTGTTGTTGCTCATGGTGGTTCTAATGCAGTGTCTACCAGATTAGTTGCTTAGTTTAATTTTAGGTGTGCTTAGTTTTATTTGAGGGGTGTGTTGTGCTGAGCCCCCAGCAGAACTATGTTATGTTCCTTCTCGTTACTTTAAATCTTCAGTACGTACATGCTAGTATTTCTTACAGTTCATATTTTAGTTGGTATAGTACTACCACTCGTTTCTTCACATTATATACGTACAATATATATGGCCTGCATCATATAGCCAACAGTTTAATTGTCGAAGAATTTTAGGGTGCTTAGTTTTGTCAAAGAATTTCAGGGTGCTTAGTTTTATTTGAGGGGTGTGTTGTGATGGACACCATTATTGTGACTCAAATCTCTTTTGCCATGTTATAATGGGACTAAGCTTCGGTGCCTTAAAGGCACCTACCTTTGGGTCTATGGCAGGTGGGCCAGCCACTTGTTAGGCCCACCTGTCATAGGCCCAAAGGCAGGTGCCTTAAGGCACCGAAGCAGCGGCCGTTATAATGACATAAATACCGATGGACCAACATGCCAGCTCTCCCTCTATCTCACTACAGTAAAATAAAGTGTGGGGCCTACTTGATCCCAACAACGTTCTTATTTTCCTGTAAAATTATTTGCTTGGTTACTCCTGACAAGCGGGGCCACACTTATCATTGTGAGAATCGGCTTATTTTTGTCATATAACATGGTCAACGGGTTTGACGTGAAAATAACAATGTCTAATGGCATTTTTGAGCAAACATCTAACTTAACGATGGCATTTTTTAGATATCTAATTGCATTTTTTGAGCAGGCATCTCATAGATCGATGGCATTTTTGAGTAGTTGTAACTTCTAATGGCAAAACTGAGTAGTGATACACAACTAGTGGCATACATAATAAGAACCCAAGAATTAAATAGGTATGCTACTTTCTTTAATGGAATTTAGCACCCCATTTAAGCATGTACTAGCTTTTTTAATAGCACTATATGCATAATTTGGCGACGAGTGCTCGCTATATGTACAACCTTTTTACTTTAATTTCATCTAGTTAGTTTTGCTCCATGGCGCAATCCATCGATACTACTACTGTACAAAAGTATACATTTTTAAAAGGCTAGAGGGCGGGGCAATCTAGCTTGGTCGGTTTCAAGAGAGGCGAGGGCCTTTGTGATTTGACGGCTCATTACTGCTGGAAGGTGGGGCCCTGTGATTTGACTGCTCGTATAAAGGTGCCGATGACCTGAGGAGGAGCAAAGAACCGTGCGGTATACTCAAGTTTTCCACTAGAGTACGACGGAGGAGCACGAAACACGACAACTCAGTGCCATATGGCGATAAAAATGATCTAATTTGCTAGTCATCTCATTGTTAGCATTGTTCTATTCATGCCTCGCAGATAACATGACACATGCGGCGAAACACCCGAAGCAAAAGAAGAAACATAGGAGCAAAAGAAGAAGGAAGATTATCACCCCCAAAAAAGAAGGAAGACGCACACACAAGTCTAGGGCGCTACTCTCTACTACATGAAGGGTTGCTGGCCACGGAGTCGTAACTGCTTCTTCATCGCCTCCACAACTTCCATCTCCTTGCGCATCTCCTTCGCCATCTTTTTCATTTTCTCCATGACGCGGGATTTCTCGACGCGAGCCTTCATCATCTGTTCCACGGCTCCATTACGTACCTTGAAACCAGCCGGGTGCTCGATGCGGAGCTTTGCCAACTCCTCCTTCTGTTCCATGACAAGGGCCTGCAGCATCTTCATCGAGGAACTACTCTTCTCATGCAGCTTCTTCCTGCCGGTGTTCTCCTCCTTCAGCAGGTCGAGCTCGTGGCAGAGCTTCACCTTGTCCTCCTGAATTTGGAGGATTTCTCCGGTCGCCTTCTTCTCCGAGGCAATGCTCTTCTTCAGCAGCATCACCAAGCTGGCGGGTAACTCCTCCTGCTCATTGAGCTCAGCGGGCATGTCATCGAGGCTCTCCTTCAGCAACTCCACCAAGCTGTGGATGAACTCCTTCTGCTTATTGAGGTGCTTATTGAGCTGATCGGGCATGCTGTCGAAGGATAATGACTCCAGCACCGCCAGCTCAGCATGTTCGCCTCCGCGGCTAGGGTGCTCCTGGGAACCATCGCCTGCCCGTGAGAGATCTTTTGAGGTCTCTGCGAGGCGGCGAGCCCTCTATTTTTTACAGCCTGGGTCGCCGCTCCCTTCTTATGAGTAATTCTTGACCTAGAGCTCTACACACGGCCATGGCAAGGACGGACGAAGAAGAAGGACTTATGAGGAGGAAGGTAGAATAATTTTTGGTTAGGCAGTTCCCCTTTTTATAACCTAAGTACTAGCACTAGTATTAAAACCTGCATAGTGGGAACACATTCAGGTTTGGTACGTACTAGTAGGTGTGAGCAGGCTTGCACTTAATTGTAGCACTAGTACGTTGGAATGTGATGGGAACAAGGTAAAGATTAATTGATGGTTTTGGTTTCGAGGCCCAAAACAGCTCCCGATGATTTTAGTGGAACATAAATTTCAAGTATTACTACACTGCTCAAATGCGGTCGCACAAGTCAGTGATGTGACTGGTCGTACATGTCAGACCAAGCCAATGCATGTCCCTTCGGGGAGATGTGGGTGCGACTGACCGTCTGTTGGTGCGACCGACCGTAAAGTATTACATGATGGAGACTTCTGGTTGTGGCTTCAGTTGATTGTCACGATCAAGCATTCTAAATCTAGTGATAAATCAATTCCCATCTTTTTCCAAACGACCAAGTATTTTCACAGGAATACAATACATATAGATGGTGTGATTGTCAAGGTTGCAAACCGACATGGCGTTGCAAATTCACTGCAGCAGCAACTGACTAGGTCACTGCATCACTGGCGGGCAAGGAGGGCAGCTCACCTTGCCTATGATGCATGCCTAGCGGCGCCGCCGCAACTGGTCCCGGGATTTGGCTTCTCCTAACGCCCATTTGAACAGTTACACCAGCTGCTCATGCCATTGCGCAGGCATGCACGTTTTTTCCTCCGCAGTCGACTCCGTGAATATGTTCTCTGCTATTAGCCCTAGCTCGAAATCAACGCGACGCTGCCAGATGCTGACATCCCTCAGTATCTCTCCCCTGAGATCGACTTGTGCCTCCGCCTTGTGCTGCACCAGGCGCAGCTCCTTGAAACTTGTCTCCAATCGATGCGACGCTTCCTTGATCCGAATTGCCCTTGCTGCCCACCACCTGAAATGCAGCCCTGGCATGTCCTCCGGCGCCACCGATCTATGATTCCAGAGCAATGGATCCCCTCTAAAACACATGTGGGTTTTGCTCAAAGGCGGCAGTGCTGCGGGCCGTAGCAAGAGGGAAGCCCGTGGGATCCTGGGATCTAAGGGATTATCCATGGCGGGATCCTCCATGGCGGGATCCGGTGGGTGAGGCAGGGAGGCGAGCTTAGGCGCTGGGAGAGCCCTACAAGGCTAAGATAAAGAAAGTACTACTCCAATCCGTCCATATTTAAATACAAAGGCCACCAACAGTAGCCCTGGCAAAAATTGATCATGCTGCCTGCATCCTGGTTTATTGGCCCTATCGGTGTCAAAACCGGCGGATCTCGGGTAGGGGGTCCCGAACTGTGCGTCTAGGCGGATGGTAACAGGAGACAAGGGACACGATGTTTTACCCAGGTTCGGGCCCTCTTGATGGAGGTAAAACCCTACGTCCTACTTGATTAATATTGATGATATGGGTAGTACAATAGTGGATCTACCACGAGATCAAGGAGGCTAAACCCTAAAGCTAGCCTATGGTATGATTGTTGTAATGTATGTTGTCTCCTACGGACTAAAGCCCTCCGGTTTATATAGACACCGGAGAAGGCTAGGGTTACACATAGTCGGTTACAATGGTAGGAGATCTACATATCCATATCGCCAAGCTTGCCTTCCATGCCAAGGAAAGTCCCATCCGGACACGGGATGAAGTCTTCAATATTGTATCTTCGTAGTCTTGGAGTCCGGCGGACGATGATAGTCCGGCTGTCCGGACACCCCCTAGTCCAGGACTCCCTCAGTAGCCCCTGAACCAGGCTTCAATGATGATAAGTCCGGTGCGCATAATGTTCGGCATTGCAAGGCGGGTTCCTCCTTTGAATAATCCAGAGAAGATCATGAACACCAGGATAGTGTCCGGCTCTGCAAAATAAATTCCACATTCTACCGTAGAGAGAATAAAATGCACACAAGTTCAATCTGCTGACGTATTTTGTGGCATGACATCACACCACTACCAAGCCTTTACTTGAATCGTTTTTTATTATACCACCTCGACGCTTAGCGGCGCGTTTCCTTGGCACGTCTTTTCAAGCGAGATCGTGCTCCCTTATTCCGGATTCTCATCAATACGGCGTGGGTAACCCAACCGCACCTGCCGCCACGCCTCCTCTATCGAAGGTGAATCCCGAGCAGTCACGAGACGGCTCTTGGTATTTTCCCCCTTTATAAGAGGACCAAGGCTCGTTTCTTTTCTTCAATCTTCCATCGAATCTTCTCCTTGCTCCAAGTTCCAACACCCAGAGCCCCAGATTCGAGCGCTTCGGATCTTCAACAATGTCCGGCTCCGACCTTCAGGGTCGGTGGATGCCCTCCTCCGTCACGGAGGAGGACGTGTTAAAGCTGCGTGAGGCCAAGTACCTGTCCTACGAGATTTCGCACAGGTTGCCCGCCCAAGGGCAGGCCGTACCCACTCCCGAGCCCGGTGAGTACGTCATCTTTGTATCCCACCTCCGTCGCGGTTTAGGCTTCTCGACGGACCCCTTCGTGAGAGGGCTCATGTTCTACTACGGGCTGGATTTTCACAACTTGGCTCCGGAGTCCATCCTCCATATTTCCGCATTCATTATTTTCTGCGAAGCCTTCCTCCGCGTCACCCCCCACTTCGGCCTGTGGCTGAAGACCTTCAATGTGGAGTCGAAGATGATCGGGGGGCGTCAAGTGGAGTGCGGCGGGGCGGCCATAAGCAGGAGGGCCGATGCCCTGTGGCCCGAGGGCTCCTTCCAAGAAGAGCTCGGCTTGTGGCAGCAGGAGTGGTAATATATCACCGCTCCGAAGGGCATCAAGCAAAAGCCGCCGCCTTCATTCCGCCCGGGACCTCCACGCCGATTGATGTCGTGGGTCAACCAAGGGCTCAATTGGGGGCTGTCCGAAGACGTGCCTTTATTGCAGGGCCGGATTCGAGACCTCCAAGCGAGGGAGATCAATCTGGTTGTGGTGATGCAGGTCATGCTAATCAGGCGTCTTCTGCCCTGCAAATGCCGTCCTCTCCGATTATGGGAGTTCAATCCGGAGGGACCACGAATTCTCCAACACTTCATGGGTATGACGCCCGTGGAGATGTACAAGTTATTCTTCGAACCGCAGGCGGCATGTCCGGAATTGACCGAGGACGCAGGCCTAAGCTGCAATCGCCCGGATACACAGGTAAGTGGCTCAGAGTCCGGACGTTCTGTTTGTCTGCTTTTCTGAAATTCGCCTTGTAACCCATTATTCTTCATCAGGAGTGGGTAGCACGATCGAAGCTGATAAGGTGTCCGGCCCCCCTCCCAGAGACCGCACCGGAGCCCGTGCTGGTCAGAATGTTGGAGGTCGCGCCCGTAGAAGGGGGCGATGGGGAAAATAGAAGAGCTATCACCTCGCCCAAGGGGGCGCCTGAAGAGGGGGGGATTGAAAATCCCTCCTTCCAGGGGGAGAAGAGGACCGCCTCCAAAGACCCAGAAGTCAAAGCCCCTAAGCGGGGGAAGAAATCTTTTACCGGAGGGTCCTGCATCCGGGGAGAGCCCGGACGTACAATCGTCTCTAAAGGGTCAGCCCTCCAGCGAGCCGTAAGTAGGAAAAGGGGTTCATTAATAAGAAAATACCCTATTTGTGCTACATGGATAACCGAAATTTTACCTTCTGATTCGGATCTGCGGCCTTCTCGAGATGAGTTCGTCTTGAGGATCTTCGTCCGGAGATGATGGAGAGCGAACGCCTCCGTCGCTGCGCCGTCGGACGAAGCGATTTGAGCTCAAGTATCGTCCCTGCAGGGTATCGAGTCGGTGGGGCCGGAGAGTTCGGCGCCAACTAGTGTCCGGTCGGGGGAGCTGAAGGATCTGCTTGAGAGGGCGTCCATCTCAGAAGATCACCGTGCTTTGATGAGTATGGTGATTGGAAGGATTTCGTCCGCCGAAGGCGGATTGCATAATGCCGTCGAGTTTGTGGCGGGATTTGAGGTACGCAAAACGGCGCACCTTTTGACGATCGGCACATAGAAGTGCGCCAGTATAGATAGTAGCCCCGAGACTCGGTAGGTTGTCGAAAGCGACAGCGTCGAGGATCAAAATTGCAGTAATGAATGTCGCCATTCCTATGCGGTGGCGGATAGTCCGGGCTAGCGGACTAGTGGAGTTGTCGAGTTAATCGCGCAACTCGATGTGGCGAATCACGGACATCGCGCTTGTCAACCGGCGACTTGACGAGTCGCAAGGTAAATGAATTCTCCGCAGTCACTTATTTAAGGGGGTCAAAGCCCGCTTCTGACAATATATATGCTGTGATACAGATGGTGCTGCTGCTGTGGAGAGACTTCAGGCCGAGCTGGCTCAAGCTAAGGAGCAAGCCCGAGGGAGTGATGCGGCTGCCTCGAGGGCGGCCGAGGAGTTGAAAGCTGAAAAGGCTGCACACTGCCTAAGCAGGGAAAAGATGGCCGAATTGGCCGTGAAATTGAAGGATGCTGCCGACCGCAACGAGACTCTTGAAAAGGAGCGCCTATCAGAGTGGGAAGACCTAGGGAAGGCCACCACCGAGGCCAAGGATGCCCGTTCTGCAATGCGGGCTATGAAGGAGGAGCTGCGCCAGGGCGGAGATATTGTGGCTGGCAGGCCTTTTCTGCTGCGTCGCCGGTTTACGGATCCAAAGTATGCCCAACTTGGCCAGCTGTGGGGTCCGGAGGATCCATATATGGACTTAGCGGCAAGTGCGGCTGATGCCGTTGTGCACTTCCGGAGCCAGAGGGATCACAAGACGGAAGAGCTATTTTGGTCTCAATTCCATAGTCCGGATCGTTCACTTCCGTTGACTGATCGGTTGGCCGAATGGGCTGAGCTAAACAGATTGTCCGGACTTGCCATGACTGATATCATGGCTCATGTTTGGCCAGAGAGGCCCAAGGCGACGAGCTATTTCGGCTTATTGCAGCAATTTCTTGGAGCGGTGCCGCATATCCGGGAGATGAAGCGGTCGGCCTGCATAGAAGGTGCGGGGATGGCCCTTGCCCGTGTGAAGACACATTGGACAGAGATGGATGCCACCGCTATTGCAGCCCAGGTTTCGGACGAAAGCCGGTTACCCGCCGAGCACTATTTTGGGGAAGTCGTGCGTGGCGCTCGTGTAATAGAGTCGCAGTGCTCGAAAAATGTCACATTCAAATGAACGTTTTATCTTGTAAAACAATGATTATGTTGTAACCACTTTTTATACTTGTGCATTCCAAGTATTAAAATATCTCCTATGTGGCCGTTTATGTATACGTTTGTATAACCTGAAAGATTGCAGTCTTCGGCTTCAGCCCCCACGCACAAGGTGCGGGGGTGTTCGCAAAAAATAGCGCGTTTTCACACTTAATCCGATGTCTCGGTCCTGTTAAGGAGGTGGTAGCGTAGCAAACGAGGCAATCCGGACTATGATGCTTTATCGCTATCACTTAGCCAGTGGAGTTCGAGGGTGGGGCTACGATATAGCCCCTTGGGGCACCGCGCTTCTCCGAATTTGGGGCGCGTGTGGGCCTGACCGGGAAACGGTCCTTCGTCAAAGCGGGGAATTCTAAACATTCCGATAGTCGATCGAGTGGTTGACCAGTCTCGCAGTATCATGATCGGTTTTCGGCTTTCTCTCTTGAGGTGCTCATACTGCGGAACTCGGGCACAATCGTAGTAGTTCTCCGGTGCCGCATTAGTCGATGATACGGAACGTAAGGCAGCAAAACACGGGGCCGGGCAAACCCAACATTTGACCAAATACATGATTCGAGCTGATGCATATAAGGCCCTAACTTCGAGGCGCCGAACACTCCCTAAGGTGTTCGGTCTTTGTAATAATGGGTAGAACAATGCCCTAAGCCCCTAGTGTCTAGGTACGGGCATGGTCCTCTGACGCGGCCGATGCCAAAACGTCAGGCTCCGCTTTGGTTATAATGAGAAACCAAGGGATTATAACAACAAGAGACAGTAAAAAAGGTTTACGCAGGGTCTTAATCTGAAAAGAATCCTCGCGACGGGTCCCTACTGCACGTCTGCGCCTGTGTCTCCGTTGTGCCATTATCCTGGACGGGTGTGCACATTGTTCATCTGTAAAAAGAGAGGAACTTAGTTTGAAAGGAACTCGTGCGGAAAAAAAATATACGGAGAAAGAAATATAAATAAGTAAAGCGGAGTCTGTGTGAGCTCGCTGTTGCTTGTGCGCGCAGCCCCTTGTGAAGGGATGTGCGGCTAGGGAGCCCCTAGCTTATTTATGCGGACTCGTCTGACCGTGTCCGGGGTCTTTAAATGACCCTCGCACTGAAATGATGCCACGTGGACCAGGCATCTTAAGTGTAAGAGACGCGTAATGTGGTATGGCGTTGAAGCGGACAAAAGCTTCTCGTCCCAAGAGTGCTTGATAGCTACTTTTAAATGGGACGATATGAAAGATTAGTTTTTCGCGTCGAAAGTTGTTCGGTGATCCGAACACAACTTCTAGTAATAGGGAGCCTGTGCACTTGGCGTAAGGGCCTGGCGTCACTCCTTTAAAGGAAGTGCGGCTGTGTCGAATTTTAGTAAGGTCTATCCCCAACTTGCGGATTGTGTTTGGATATAGCAGGTTTAAATCACTGCCTCCGTCCATCAGGACTTGTGTAAATTGTAGTCCGTCGATTATAGGATCCAATATCAAGGCAGTCCATCCTGCATTTCGAATGTTTCTGGAATAATCCAGGTGGTCGAAAGTGATTGGTTTTGATGTCCAATCTCTATGTTCCGCTGGGTTGGACCGTGCGAGACCCGTTTTAACGGGTGCCGCTCTGTTTTTCCGTATTATCACATGAAGTGAATTTACTGCTTTGACCTCTTGTGGGAAATTCTTTTGTTTTCCGGTGCTCTGCTGGTGGGGTTTATCATCTTCGCTTGATGCGTCGAGCCCCTTGTGTTTGGCGTTTAGTCGGCCGGACTGTTTGAAAACCCAACAATCTCGGTGGGTGTGGTTTGCAGGCCTTCTAGGGGTACTTTGGATTTGACATATCCGACCCAAAATCTTGTTTAAGTTGGATAGCTCATTGCTGTTATCCTTAAGAGGCGGTGTTTTGTTGTTTGGCCGCGAGCTTTTGAATCCGGCGTTGACTGCCGTGCTCTTTGGGTTTTTTCTTTATTCGGTATTGCTCTTTTTTTCTGCTACCGTGATTTTCGTTCCATCTCGATCTCGGATGTACTTGGGTCGCTGGTGCTGCATCTTGCTAGCCAGCTGTCCTCTCCAAAGACAAAAGCGGTCAGAGGCTTGTTAGCGACATTGTCCTCGGCTTCTCTTGGCCGAGGTGTCTGGCGAGCCATTCGTCTCGGACGTTGTGTTTAAAAGCTGCTAAGGCTTCGGCGTCCGGACAGTCAACTATTTGGTTCTTTTTGGTGAGGAACCTGTTCCAGAATTTGCGCGCTGACTCTTCGGGCTGTTGAGTTATATGACTTAGATCATCTGCATCCGGAGGACGGACATAAGTTCCTTGAAAATTTGCTCTAAACGCGTCCTCGAGCTCTTCCCAACTTCCAACAGTGTTTTCTAGGAGGCTTTTGAGCCAATGACGGGCTGGCCCTTTGAGCTTGAGGGGTAGGTATTTTATGGCGTGGAGATCGTCTCCTCTAGCCATGTGTATGTGTAGTATATAATCTTCTATCCAAACTCCGGGGTCTGTTGTTCCATCGTAGGCCTCTATGTTTATGGGTTTAAATCCTGCTTTGAATTCATGATCCAAAGACTCATTAGTGAAACATAGTGGGTGTCTTGGCGCCTGTATTTGGGTGTACTTGCTGTCTTGGACACTTGGCGTGTTGTATTGCTTCTGGGGCCTCTTCTTTGGCCGTAAATGGACCTGGTTGGGCCATCTGTCCTTCGAGGTCATTAGTCGGTTTATATGCGGCACCGCTTTCAGATTTTGGCCTATCATCTGGCCGTCTATCCAACCAGGCGGCCTCTTTGTTTTTTGGCTGTGGGGGCTCTATGGCCTCCTTATCAAATTCTGGCAGTAGCTTGCGCTTCGGGTAGCTCTTTGATTGATGGCCATTGCCATATTTGTCTGCGGTTTTGAGCTCTTTGCTCCACCTCATTCTGAGTGTATCTTCCGCTGTTTTGAGCTTCCGTTTTTCTTTCTTCAAGCTTCTTGCGGTGGCGACGAGTCTTTTCCGAAGGTTTTTATTCTCCGGCGGTGTGTCCGGCGTGAGGTCGTCTGGACTATTGTTTTCGCCGGGCCTGGACTGATTATCTGACTCGTCCTGTTCGGACGGTTGCTTGTCTGCGTGTTCGTCGT
The DNA here is from genome assembly GCA_021437245.1 of Aegilops speltoides. Lineage (NCBI taxonomy): Eukaryota > Viridiplantae > Streptophyta > Magnoliopsida > Poales > Poaceae > Aegilops > Aegilops speltoides. The sequence goes on from CM038144.1 coordinate 343,620,359, forward strand.
CCACTGGTTTGCCCTGCTGTATTGCTGGGTCATTAAGAGCGCTGTTGTTGTCGAGGCGGGACTTAGGGCGGCGTCTGCGTCGCCGTTTTGTTTTTTGTCGGCGGGATTATCTTCTGCCGCGCCCCGTTGGTCCTCGTTGTCACTTCCTTTTGGGGTATCCACCATGTATACGTTGTATGACGAGGTGGTCTTCACGTGCCCTGTAGCCGCTGGTTCTTGTTCGTCTCCGGCATCGTCGTCCATGCCGTCGATGTCTTCGGAGTCATAGTTTAGCATGCCGGTTAGATCGTCGACAGTGGCTACAAAGTGGGTGGTGGGTGGGCTTTGAATTTCTTCGTCTCCCGAATCCCAACCATCCTGGCCGTAGTCCGGTCGGGCCTCTCCGGATAGCGAGAGGTGTTTTAACGAATTTAGGATGTCGCCAAAGGGCGAGTGTTGGAAGATGACTGTGGCGGTGAATTCCATAACCGGCGCCCGATCAGATTTGATTGGCAGGGGCGCGGGCGGTCCAGAGTCCGGCAGGGAGTCCGGCACCTCGGAGTCACGAGCTTCGCAAGGGACAAGGTTAGTGTTCGGCTCCATCGCCGTAGAAGTTGCAGCCCCGAGGCGGTGTCCAACCACCGGCCCTCGATCTGGGCGATCGGCTCCGGACTCAGGGCCGGAGCGGATTCTTGTGCGGCCACCAAGGCACTTTTCGGCGGCAGAGCTTGATCAGGCCCATCGTAACAGTGCAGCGTGCTTGGCTGTGGCTCGAGTCCGTCGAAGATCAAGTCCCCGCGGATGTCGGCCATGAAGTTTAGGCTTCGAATCGACTGATGGCGGGCGTAGCTTTCGATCTGCTCCAGATGGCCAAGTGAATTAGCCCGCAGTGCGAAGCCGCCGAATACGAAGATCTCTCCGGGGAGAAAAGTCTCACCCTGGACAGCGTTGTTGATTGAAGATGCCATCGAGCCTATCGGTGACGACACAGAGGAACTCTCAATGAAAGCACCAATGTCGGTGTCAAAACCGACGGATCTCGGGTAGGGGGTCCCAAACTGTGCGTCTAGGCGGATGGTAACAGGAGACAAGGGGCACGATGTTTTACCCAGGATCGGGCCCTCTTGATGGAGGTAAAACCCTACGTCCTGCTTGATTAATATTGATGATATGGGTAGTACAAGAGTGGATCTACCATGAGATCAAGGAGGCTAAACCCTAAAGCTAGCCTATGGTATGATTGTTGTAATGTATGTTGTGTCCTACGGACTAAAGCCCTCCGGTTTATATAGACACCGGAGAATGCTAGGGTTACACAGAGTCGGTTACAATGGTAGGAGATCTACATATCCGTATCGCCAAGCTTGCCTTCCACGCCAAGGAAAGTCCCATCCGGACACGGGACGGAGTCTTCAATCTTGTATCTTCGTAGTCTTGGAGTCCGGCGGACGATGATGGTCCGGCTGTCCGGACACCCCCTAGTCCAGGACTCCCTCAGGCCCCCTTTTTTGTGCCACTTTTTATGACATGCATAAATATTATGTTACTTAAAATATGGTAAAAAAGTTGGCACAAAATACGAAGGAGACCAATGGAAGTAGCAACCCATGATTTAACTGCTCGCATGCATCCAGTGGAGTAGTAATGTCTTTCTTCCTCCCTTATGTCCACTCAATTTGCATGCGCTGTATTAATTGACCATCAATGAAGTGAAGGACTTTACACGCCTCAAATTATCACATGGGGTGGATCTTCGTACAAAAATGCGTCCCACCGTGTACCCGCATGTGCGTGGCGTGCATGCACATCTTTGCTTCATGCCTGTACCGCCAGTGTGCCTCATAGAGGACGAGTACATTCTTCTAGAACCAGCAGCACATCACTGTTATCAATCCACACAAGGAGGTCGCGATAACGCCTCCACATGTGCCACGTGGCTTAATGAACTGTAAGAGAGACACTATTTAGTGTGCCATTGGAATTATAATTTACGTGTTTTGCACATACTCGAAGTACTAGTAAGGTAAGGTACACATGCATTGCACGCATCAGATTTGGCAACCAAATTATGAGTAAATACCACACTATAGCATGTAAGCTTTGAGCCATATATGCCTGATGTAGACGTTCGTTTAATTCTTATAGTTCATATCATTCAAAATCAATTAGTTTTTATAAAAAAGCTAGGGCCTCTTTGATTCGTAGGATTTCCAAAACACTGGAATAGGAAAAACATGGGATTAGAGTGGAATGTCGTCTTGAATCCTACAGGATTGTACAAGTGTTTGATTGTGCATAGAAAAATGCATGATTCTTTCAAGCAGGTTTGAGTGGATGGGATGTTTCCTATGAAATCTAGTGCAAATGAATCCTATGGAAAAATCCCTATGGTTTACAATCCTACGAATCAAACAACCAAGATAGGAAAAATTCCTGAGGATTAGAATCCTCCAAAATTCCTTTGAGAATCCTTTGAATCAAAGAAGCCCTTAATCTATTTTATGATTCATGGAATTGTGCGTTGTAAAGCATAAGGTAAAAACAAATAATGGCAATACAACTAGAAAAAAAGTTTGTGCAGTTATGATACGGAAGATTCTAGAACAAAGGAGAAGCACTTGTGTTTTGAGGTTTGTGCATTATGCTTAAGTTCAACCATGGAGTCTGCTAGATTGTACATGTGGCAAAATCAGGTGGGGGGCTAGAAGATGGTGCGAGGGGCCATGTGGAGGGAGACTATGAAGGAGTGCACAAGTGCGAGGTCGATATTTAAAGAGAGGGGGCGAGAACATGCGATGTTGCGCGCAGTGGAGGAGCCATGAAAAATAAATGAGCTAGGGGCCAAGCATTGCTAATCCTTTACAAGGAGGGCCAATTCATCAACTTAAACCATTTTACCAGCAATTGTGTAATGATCACATTCATATTACCCTCGATATATAGTAATGTTAGGGGGGAGGGGGCAGGGCCCTTCCTGCCCCTGTCTTCGCCACTGTGCGTGTTTGAGAGATGAAGCGGAAGGCATGGATGATGAGAGGGGGACGTTGGATATATAATTAATGTGGGTGTATTAGCTATGTAATCGTATATAGAGAGGTATAGATTGATCGATGTGGGCGTGGGAAAGAGGGTGAGACCTCACTAGATATATAGATTGATCGGTTTGTGTGGAAAACTGGGAAAGACCTAGCTATATATATACACACACACATAGAGGAACATCGATCGTTGCGCATGCACGTGAGAGATAAAGAATGCCCGATATGATGGAGAGGGGGAGGTGTGTGTGTGCTTGCATGGGAGACCGACCTGAAGAAAAAGATTGCATGTGTGCGATGGATAATGCCGACTGGTAGTGTGTGTGCATGCATGCACGAGAGAAAGTTAGTGGTACAATTACAAAGAGAAGAGGACTGTGTGGGTGGAAAATACTAGGTGAGGTCATAATCAATGTAAAGTTGAATTCAAATATTAAAATAAGAGATCATGATGTTTGAAACCCATGCATGCATGAATATAACTGAGATATGCACACTGTGGTTTGGAAACGAGCATGTTGTACTGTATACACATTAAACAAGGTTAGACCGATTTGAATTTGAGATACCGATGGCAGACATCATTTGGCCACATTACATCCGTGCATGGACACACTATTCTAATTGGAGATGACGGGTGGCTTTCGCATCACATATCTATATCCATACCACTATATATTATATTATATATTTTTCATATAGTGTGTGGATAACTTTAAATTTGAAAGATGGTCGTTGGATGAAGCCAATCTGATGGTGCAAAGATGGCAAAGTTGAGCACTACTGGCCGTTGGATATCATCTAGATTCCACTTAATTTTGCCACATGTACAATCTAGAAGACTCCATGGTTGAACTTAAGCACAATGCACAAATCTCAAAAAACAAGCACTTCTTCTTTGTTCTAGGATCTTCCGTATCAGAATTGCCCAAATGTTTTTCTACATGCTTTGCCATTATTGTTTTTACTTTATGCTTTACAATGCACAATTCCATGAATCTTAAAATAGATTAGCTTTTTTATAAAAATTAGATGATTTTGAATAAAATGCACTATAAGAATTAAACGAACATCTACATCATGCATATATGACTGAAAGCTTACATGCTATAATGTGGTATTTATTCATAATTTGGTTGCCAAATCTCATGCAGGCAATGCACGTGTACCTTACTAGTCTAAATGGTGTTTGTGTGTGTGTGTGTGTTGTGCGTGTTAAACACATTGTACGTAGTATCATACATGGTTTAGATTCCGAACATCTAGTAGAGCATACATGTACTATGATTTGAATTCAACATAAAATGGATACATATATGTGAATTTGAGATTGTATGTACACGTAGTTCGTATTTATATAGGAATTTACTTCTCCTATATTCGTGTCATGTGTTGTGAAGATAATATTTAGATGGTTGTATAACTAACCCGGGTACAGTCCCATTCAAACAGGGAAAATGTACTCAAATTTAGTCCATATGCTAGGCAACACACATTGTTTTTTATTGTTGAGGGAAGTGCAAATTGTTTTGGTACTGTACACATTATGTTTGTTGTCCTGATTTTTTTTATTTTTTGGTTGTATTTGAATGTATTTCTAGTAATATAGTAAAACGGAACATGGCTCTCTCTAGTGATGAGGTGCGGATTGTCTTTTTTGGGTACACGTTAAGCTTGTTCTCCCAAAATTTCAAGCCGCGCCTTGTTATGCCAAAATTTCAAGCTAGCATCTCTGTCTATCATGCTGTGAAACTCCCGCCTCTTAACCCCGCACCTTGTTACCCCAAAAAATATAAGATATATCTTTGTCTCGTTGTGCTCCAAAAACTCCCTCCATCTCAACCCGGGCCTTGCTATCCCAAAATTACAACGCGCCCGAAAACTCCCACCTCCTGCGAAATCCCGACATGCGAAATGCCCGTGATACCCCTGAATCAAAAGAACCGCCTAGCTCAAATCGGTGGGGGTACTTTCATAACATACCCCACATTTCGGACAAGCGCGTCCCTAAGCCATGGTTCCCCACTCCCATCCCATCAGCCCACCCATTCGTACACTGAGGCCGCAAAAATCCGCGAAGCCCCACACCCTCCTCCGATTGCCACCCAGCCGGAGCCTCTTCCCCGACGACATCGTCCACAGCAACACCTCGACGTCCATCATCCACCATACTGGATCAGGATCCGCCGTCGATCGCGTCGTCCCGCCAGTTTAGCCACCCCGTCCTCCACATCCAAGGAGCTGCCCCGACGTTCCCCTCGTCTTTGGTGCCACCTTCATTCCCATACCGCTGTCTTGACCTACACCACCGGAAGATCATCATCATCACCGTTTCCTCGGATGAAGCTGCGGCATAATCGGCGCCACCAAAGAGGTTGTACACTAATCGCCACATTTTCTTCTTGATTCGATCTCACGGTGCTGCCGGTGCTCGGTCCTGAGCCGACACGGCACGGCTCCATCCATGGCAGCATCGCCGGCCACTTCCTCCACGGTGTTGCTCCCTCGGCGGCGACGTCCACATCAGTAGGAGCTACTGCTGCTTTAGCTCTCGCTCGCGCTGCTGCTCTGCTCTTGCTCTCGGTCCCCTGCCTAGTCTGCTCTTGCTCTTGCTCTTGCTCGCGCTACTACTCTCGCTCTTGCTCTTGCTGGCGATGCTGCTCCGATTTAGGTACACTTGATCGATCAATCGACTTTTGGGTCGACCAATTTTCATGGCGGGGGGCTCGCGGAGTTAAGGAAGAACCACCCACAACGGGAGGGGGCTCACGGAGAGGTACCCCACTATCTATCTTAGGGTTCAAGGTGGGAGCGGTGGTCGCCGGCGGTGGTGGGGCGGTGCAGTAGGGATCGCCGGAGAAAAAGCTCGGCACGGGGGGGGGGGTGAAAGGATCGAGAAGAGGTGTCTAGAGGGGGGTGATTAGACATTAAGTACCAAAAGTTGATGTTTTTAACTTCTTTAAGTTGGAGTGGAGTTTGGGCACAAGTTTAACACTCACAATACATAACAAGCAAGCATGCAAAGAGTATATGAGCAGCAGAAAGTAAAGCATGCAACTTGCAAGAATGTAAAGGGATGGGATTGGAGGATTCAAACGCAATTGGAGACACAGATGTTTTTGTCGTGGTTCCGATAGGTGGTGCTATCGTACATCCATGTTGATGGAGACTTCAACCCATGAAGGGTAATGGTTGCACGAGTCCACGGAGGGCTCCACCCACGAAGGGTCCACGAAGAAGCAACCTTGTCTATCCCACCATGGCTGTCGCCCATGAAGGACTTGCCTCACTAGCGGTAGATCTTCACGAAGTAGGCGATCTCCTTTCCCTTACAAACTCCTTGGTACAACTCCACAATCTTGTCGGAGGCTCCCAAGTGACACCTAGCCAATCTAGGAGAGACCACTCTTCAAGAAGTAACAAATGGTGTGTTGATGATGAACTCCTTGCTCTTGTGCTTCGAATGATAGTCTTCCCAACACTCAACTCTCTCTCACAGGATTTGGATTTGGTGGAAAGAAGATTTGAGTGGAAAGCAACTTGGGGAAGGCTAGAGATCAAGATTCATATGGTAGGAATGGAATATCTTGGCCTCAACACATGAGTAGGTGGTTCTCTCTCAGAAAATGTATGCTGGAAGTGTAGGTTCGTTCTGATGGCTCTCTCCATGAATGAAGAGGAGGTGGAGGGTATATATAGCCTCCACACAAAATCTAACCGTTAGACACAACTTGCCAAACTCGATGGGACCGATTTGATAAACTCGATCAGACCGATTCAGCAAAATTAGTGACCGTTAGGATTTTCGGTGGGACCGACATGCAACTCGGTAGGACCGATATGGTTAGGGTTAGGGCATAACGTAATCTTGGTGAGACTGATTACACAAACTCGGTGGGACCGATTTGGTAATAAGCTAACCAGAGAGTTGGTCAGGCAAACTCGGTTGACCGATTACACAAACTCGGTAGGACCGATTTTGGTAATAAGCTAACCAGAGAGTTTGCATTGTAATCTCGGTAGTACCGATTGAACAAACTCGGTGAGACCGATTTTGGTAATGGACATACACAGAGAGATTACAATCCCATCTCGGTGAGACCGAGATCCCTATCGGTGAGACCGATTTGCCTAGGGTTTGTGGTAGTGGCTAAGACATCCGAACTCGGTGGCGCCGGATAAAAAGAATTGGTAGGGCCGAGTTAGACTTTTGGTTTAGGACATATGTGGATGTGAGAAAGTAGTTGAGGGCTTTGGAGCATATCACTAAGCATTTTGAGCAAGTAAGCCATTAAGCAACACCTCATCCCCTCTTGATAGTATTGGCTTTTCCTATAGACTCAATGTGATCTTGGATCACTGAAATAGAAAATGCAGAGCCTTGTTCTTGAAGCTTGAGCCAATCCTTTGTCCTTAGCATCTTGAAGGGGTTCCACATCCTTTAGTCCATGCCACTCCATTGTTGAACTTGTCTGAAAGATACTAGGTAAAAGTGTTAGTCCAACAAGAGATATGGTGACATTAATAACCAAAACCACCCAGGGAGCACTTGTACTTTCAATCTCCCCCTTTTTGGTAATTGATGACAACATACATCAAAGCTTTAGATAAAGATATAGAGAATGGAAAGTAAAGCTTTGGAAAGACATGTAACTTGCATAGGCTCCCCCTACATGTATGCAATCATGTGAATATGGAATATAGAAGCAAGTGAATGCATAAGCATGACAGAGTAGGAAATGTGTTACATGTATCTTGGCTATATGTATCAGAGCAAAAGATGTGAACATGGGAAATGTACCTTCATGCTCATGAGTCCTTCTTGCAAACAGTATGTACATCAGCAAGAATTCCTCATACACATGATTGTGATGCATATACTTACCTTGTGGTCTTGAGTTGGCTTAGGATGGAATGAACCTGTGAAAATAAGGTTAGATAACACAGATGGACCTACTAGCCAGAGCAAACAGAAAGAAACCACAAGAGTACCAAGACTAGGATGACATGTAAAGAGTGAGTACTAAGTACCACATTTAACATAGACATGTCCCCAAAGGTAAAGATGTGCAATGTATTTAAAGAGTTTCTTTCCCTTAGATGTCTTGCTCCCCCTGAATCTAGCATGGGATACTGGGAGAAGATAGGGAACAGAAAAACTGAGCTCAAGGAAACAAATGAACAGAGCTAATGCAAATAAGCACATATGAACATGTCTTTCCCCTCAAGAAGACATGTGTCATCTCTCCTCTTGAACACCAAGCATCTGGGATCCTTGAAGATTACTCTCTCCTTGAGTATTCTCTCCCCCTAGAGATATGATTAAGCTTTGATGTGATCTCTCTCTCCCCCTTTGACATCAATTTCCAAGAAGGGCCTTCTGGAATTTGTCGTGAATGGTTTGGTCCTTGAGTCACAGTACAAAGTACTAAGGTAAATGTGATGCTTGTAGAGGACAAGATTCATTGAGTGGAGCTGGATCATGAGTAATGCAGGAATAAATGGCAAAATGTTTTTCCTCTAGTGAAATCGGTGGCACCGAGTGGTATGCTTCGGTTACACCGAAAGGATTTGGTTGGACTGAAAGCATCAAATTAGTGAAACCGAGTTCATCGCAGAGAAAACACTTGTCACCTCAGCTCACTAGACAAGTAAGATCTCACAAGGATTTGCAAGGAATTAACTGAAAGATTTGCAATGAATTTGGATGCAGGGAATGCAGAACAAATAGAAAAGAAATCTAGATGAAGTTTTTTTTGAAAGGGGAAACAAATATGCATGAGACAAATGCAAGAGCACAGAAAAGAACACAAGAAGACTTCATCTAGAGATGGTCGGCGACAAAGTCACCTATGTTAGAGTATATTGACTTAGGAGTCAAGTGAGATCACTTGATCATAGGTCATACTCATCGTTTAGGCTCAAAATGGGGTTACCATTTTTCGTTTAAGCATCTTGATGTATTCACATCTTGTCGAGTTGCTTTGACTCATGACTTGGAGTAAAGCTTCTCTAAGATGGAATAACATACCTTGGGTGGTGGTGTTGATCGTGATCATGTAGTTGAAGTTGTGTGGGTTGCTCAAATTTGATGTAGCTCATCAAGAGTTGGGAGCACCACTTGGAATTTGAGTTCATCTACCTACATGGGTTAGTTCTTGCAAGGAAGAGCACTTGTGTGTCCAAAATGACAATAATGAAGGTCAATAAGAAGTTTGTCAAAGGATATGTTTGAGTGGTTTCGTGCTTCCTTGTCTTCATCCACCATTGTGTAGAGACTTGGTGATGTAGAGATTGCTCAAGATGTGAGTGAGTTGCAATCTCATAGATTTAGATTCATCCAAGTACCTACAAGGGTTAGACAACATGCAAGGTGCAAATGTACCCAAGACATAAGATAGTCTTCATAAGAGAAATATCAGGGGTTAGTCATAGGCTCATGCCTTGCATGTATCCAAAATGGAGTTCCTACTCCAAGTTTGAAGCATCAATGATGTTCAATTCCCCTCTTAACCTGCAAAACACTTTCTCATCAAGTGGTTTAGTGAATATATCCGCTAATTGCTTTTCGGTGCGAACATGCTTAAGATTAATGTCCCCTTTGGCAACATGATCTCGAATGAAATGATGAAGAACTTCAATATGCTTAGTTCGAGAGTGTTGCATGGGATATGAGCAATCTTGATAGCATTTTCATTATCACAAAGTAATGAAACATGTTTCACATATATCCCATAATCTTTAAGAGTTTGGGTCATCCAAAGTAATTGAGCACAACATGAACTAGCGGCAATGTATTCCGCTTCGGCGGTGGACAAGGATACCGAGTTTTATTTCTTGGAAGACCAAGACACAAGAGATCTACCAAGAAATTGACAAGTACCCGAAGTGGACTTTCTATCAACCTTGTCACCGGCATAGTTCGAGTCGGAGTAGCCAACAAGATCGAAAGAGGCCCTCTTAGGATACCAAATGCCAAAATTTGGTGTATGGATTAAGTATCTCACTATCCTTTTCACGACCTTAAGATGACATTCTTTAGGAGCAGCTTGATATCGTGCACAAATGCACACACTTAGCATGATATCGGGACGTGAAGCACATAGATATAACAATGAACCAATCATAGAGCGATAAACCTTTTGATCGAACAGTTCACCATCTTTGGTCAAATCGAGATGTCCACTAGTAGGCATGGGTGTAGTCATACCTTTGCATTCTTGCATATTGAACTTCTTGAATAAGTCCTTGGTGTACTTCGTTTGAGAGACAAAGGTTCCCTCCTTAGTTTGCTTGATTTGCAAACCAAGAAAGAATTTGAGTTCACTCATCATAGACATTTCAAACTTCTCCGACATTAGCTTTCCAAACTTTTCACTAAAATGAGGGTTAGTAGAACCAAATATAATATCATCAAGATAGATTTGGCACACAAATAGTTCTTCATTGACCCTTTTAGTAAAAAGTGTAGAATCAATTTTTCCAATTTCAAAGCCTTTTTCAATAAGGAACTTGGTCAAGCATTTATACCACGCTCTAGGAGCTTGTTTAATACCATAAAGAGCTTTGTGAAGTTTGTAAACATGATCAGGTTTCTTAGGATTAACAAAGCCGGGAGGTTGTTTAACATAAACTTCCTCCTCTGTTTCACCATTTAGAAAAGCACTTTTAATGTCCATTTGGTACAAGGTGATATCATGGTGATTAGCATAGGCAAGTAAGATGCGAATGGACTCAAGTCTAGCAACGGGAGCATAAGTCTCACCGTAGTCCATACCTTCGACTTGTGTGTAGCCTTGGGCGACGAGACGTGCTTTGTTGCGAACTACTTGTCCATCTTCATCTTGCTTGTTGCGAAACACCCATTTGGTACCGATGATGTTGTGGTTGTTGTCGGGCTTCTCAACCAATGTCCAAACTTGATTTCTCTCAAAGTTGTGTAGCTCTTCATGCATGGCATTTATCCAATCCGGATCTTCAATTGCTTCTTCAACCTTCATAGGTTCAATGCTAGAGATGAATGAATAGTGTTCACAAAAGTTAGCTAAACGAGTTTTAGAGCGAGTGATTCTCCCGGTTTGGATATCTTTGTAGATTTGCTCAACGGGATGATCTTTAGCAATTCTTGCTCGAACTCGTGAAAGCTTTTGCTTGGGTCTTGGTTGAACATCTTCTTCATCTTGTTCTTCTTCTTGGCCTTCTTAATTGTTGGCGTTGTCATTCTCTTGTCGTGGTGGAGAAGGAGGTTGTTGATGTTTGTCTTGGTGCACTTCCTCGTTTTCTTCATCCTGGTGTGTCCCACTCGTGGATGCTTCCATATCAACTCTTGGTTCACCTTGTCGTGAGGTAGAATCTTCCATTTGGACGGACGAGGTACTCTCCTTCACCTCCATTGGACGAATCTTGCCAATAGACAAGTCTTGGATTGCTTCCGAGGGATCTTTGTCTCCTACACCAATTGGCACTTGCTCTAATTGTGAGCCATTAGATTCATCAAACTTCACATCTACCGTTTCTTCAACCTTTCGGGTGAAATTGTTGTAGACATGGTATGTGTGAGAATTTGAGCCATAACCAAGTAGGAAACCTTCATGAGACTTAGGAGCAAATTTAGAACGATGATGCTTATCAAGAATGTAGCACTTTGAGCTGAATACTCGAAAGTATCCAACATGGGGTTTGTTACCGGTGAGAAGCTCGTATGCCGTCTTGCCGAGTAGCTTGTGAAGATACAAGCGATTTGTTGCACGACAAGCTGTCTCAACCGCTTCCACCCAAAAGTGCTTCGGCGTCTTGTACTCACCAAGCATCATTCTCGCCATTTCGGTGAGCGTCTAGTTCTTCCTCTCAACAACTCCATTTTGTTGAGGTGTGTACATAGCCAAGAACTCGTGTGACATACCTTCTTCGTCAAGAAAGGTATCCACATTTGCGTTCTAGAACTCCGTTCCGTTGTCGCTGTGAACCTTCTTGATCTTCACTTCAAATTGATTTTGGGGCTTCCTAGCGAAGTTTTTGAAGACCTTTTGAACCTGCGATTTATCATCGAGAAAGAACCCACATAAATCTTGAAAAGTCATCAACTATAACTAGACCAAAAGAATTTCCACCGAGACTTTTGTAGGCGTTGGGACCAAAAAGATCCATGTGAAGTAGCTCGAGTGGCCTCCTTATGGTCATGATGTTTTTCACGGGATGCCTCCCTCCGACCTGTTTACCTGCCTGACAAGCACTGCAAAGTCTATCCTTATCAAATATGACATCGTTAACTCCAAGGATATGATTTCCTTTAATAATCTTGTCAAGGTTTCGCATGCCAACATGACCTAATCGTCTATGCCATAACCAACCTTTAGAAGATTTAGCAATAAAGCAAGTTCTAGGTTGAGCCTTTTTAGTGAAATCAACAATGTATAGATCACCTCTCGCATACCGGTAAAGACCATTTTATGATTATCTCTCGAAACACTTGGCAATCTACTTGATAATAGGACATTGAAACCGAAATCAGCAAGTCTAGATACTGAAAGTAAGTTGTAGCCAAGAGATTCAACGAGCATGACATTTTGTATGGAGCTATCATGTGATATGGCCACCTTACCGAGGCCAACCACCTTACCCTTTGAGTTATCACCGAAAGTGACATACTTTCGAGGGCTGTCGTTTTCAGCAAGCTCACGAAACATATCTTTGTCTCCGATCATGTGATCGGTACATCCACTATCAAGAACCCATTCCTTTCCTCCTGCCATATATCCCCGAAGATTTGCCATAAGACCAAAGTGTCTCATTGCATCATCAAGATCAAAGTCACTATCATCATCCTCATCATAGTATCCATGTTCAACATCGTCATGTGGTGGATCAAATCCTAGAGAGGGTGATTCGTTAGAGTGAGTTTGACAATGATCTTGTTTATGAATTTTATAGCTTCGGAAATAATATCACTAATAATTCCAACATCTCCTTTGGCACGCATATGGTTGGTAAGCTCAAATAGACAATCACCAAACATAGGATCACTGGAATTCATCTTACTCAAGGCAATAGACTTATGAAGAATTTCATCAAGATTTTTCAAGGAATAATTTGGAAAACGTTCCTCAAGAAATTTCCATATGGTGTAGGCACACTTAAGAGCAGGCAAACATCCAATCAAGTTTCTAGGCAAGCCTCTAGTGATAAGTTCAACAGTTCTAAGATTGCGAATCACGTCAAATGACTCATCAAGAGTAGGATGCATAGGATCAACATGAGGTGCACAAGGGCTAGCAATCTACTTGTTCAAATGATATCGATTGAAAATCACAAGAATCTCATTTTTCCACTCATGAAAGTACTCTCCATCAAGTATAGGCACTCTATGTCTAAGACTCCCAATAGTAGACTCATCCATCTTCCTCCAATGGTGTTTAAACCAAAGCAATGGAGACCAAAGCTCCGATACAAATTGAAAGGATCGAGAAGAGGAGTCTAGAGGGGGGGTGATTAGACACTAAGTACGAAAAGTTGCAGTTTTTAACTTCTTTAAGTTGGAGTGGAGTTTGGGCACAAGTTTAACACTCACAATACATAACATGCAAGCATGCAAAGAGTATATGAGCAGCGGAAAGTAAAGCATGCAACTTGCAAGAATGTAAAGGGATGGGATTGGAGGATTCAAATGCAATTGGAGACACAGATGTTTTTGTCATGGTTCCGATAGGTGGTGCTATCGTACATCCACGTTGATGGAGACTTCAACACACGAAGGGTAATGGTTGCGCGAGTCCACGGAGGGCTCCACCCATGAAGGGTCCATGAAGAAGCAACCTTGTCTATCCTACCATGGTCGTCGCCCAGGAAGGACTTGCCTCTCTAGCAGTAGATCTTCACGAAGTAGGAGATCTCCTTGCCCTTACAAACTCCTTGGTTCAACTCCACAATCTTGTCGGAGGCTCCCAAGTGACACCTAGTCAATCTAGGAGACACCACTCTCCAAGAAGTAACAAATGGTGTGTTGATGATGAACTCCTTGCTCTTGTGGTTCAAATGATAGTCTCCCCAACACTCAACTCTCTCTCACAGGATTTGGATTTGGTGGAAAGAAGATTTGAGTGGAAAGCAACTTGGGGAAGGCTAGAGATCAAGATTAATATGGTAGGAATGGAATATCCTGGCCTCAACACATGAGTAGGTGGTTCTCTCTCAGAAAATGTATGCTGGAAGTGTAGGTTTGTTCTGATGGCTCTCTCCATGAATGAAGAGGAGGTGGAGGGGTATATATAGCCTCCACACAAAATCTAACCGTTACACACAACTTGCCAAACTCGGTGGGACCGAATTGATAAACTCGGTCAGACCGATTCAGCAAATCTTGTGACCGTTAGGATTTTCGGTGGGACCGACATGCAACTCGGTAGGGCCGATATGGTTAGGGTTAGGGCATAATGTAATCTCGGTGAGACCGATTACACAAACTCGGTGGGACCGATTTTGGTAATAAGCTAACCAGAGAGTTGGTCAGGCAAACTTGGTTTGACCGATTACACTAACTCGGTAGGACCGATTTTTGTAATAAGCTAACTAGAGAGTTTGCATTGTAATCTCGGTAGTACCGATTACCCAACTCGGTGAGACCGATTTTGGTAATGGACATACACAGAGAGATTACAATCCCATCTCGGTGAGACCGAGATCCCTATCGGTGAGACCGATTTGCCTAGGGTTTGTGGCAGTGGCTAAGACATCTGAACTCGGTGGCGCCGGATAAAAAGAATCGGTAGGTCCGAGTTAGACTTTTGGTTTAGGACATATGTGGATGTGAGAAAGTAGTTGAGGGCTTTGGAGCATATCACTAAGCATTTTGAGCAAGTAAGCCATTAAGCAACACCTCATCCCCTCTTGATAGTATTGGCTTTTCCTATAGACTCAATGTGATCTTGGATAACTGAAATAGAAAATGCAGAGTCTTGTGCTTGAAGCTTGAGCCAATCCTTTTTCCTTAGCATCTTGAATGGGTTCCACATCCTTTAGTCCATGCCACTCCATTGTTGAACTTGTCTGAAACATACTAGGTAAAAGTGTTAGTCCAACAAGAGATATGTTGACATTAATTACCAAAACCACCCAGGGAGCACTTGTGCTTTCAGGGGGCCTATAGGGATGGCCGGCATGGCAGCGGACCAGCGGTGGGGAGTAGTTTCGGGGCGGGCGGGCGGCGCACCGCCACATGGGCGGCGGCGGGGGCGGCGGTTTGGCCGGTGGTGGCTGGCGGCTCAGGGGGGTGGAGGTTGAAGATGAACTGCTACACGACCAGCTGCCCCAGCTCTCGCACGCGCTGCTGCTACTGCTTTTCTGCTACTAGTGCATTCAATTTTGACAGTAAAATTCAATTTCAACAGCAAAATTTAGTTTTGACAGTTTAGTTCAGTTTCGACAGTTAAATTTAGTTTCGACTGTTAAGTTCAGAGATGAGCGGCTGATGTATTTTACATCTAGCACTTTGTGGTTATGTATTTTATGTCATCTATTGAAGATGCTATTAGAATTCCACTCAGGTTAACATTGTCTCTCTTGTCCTGCTTCAGCCTCGACGTCGTACAACTCACAGGAGCTGCTCCAACGACAAAACCCTCCATCACAGCGGAGCAGTACCCTGGGCTCCATCTCCAGACGCCTAAGATCATCTTCCCCACCTCCGACAGCTAAGTCAGCCGGAGCATCCTCCCCGACCAACCCAATCATGCTGAGATCGACATGGCTTCGCCAAAGAGGTTGTACACTTGTTGCATCTCTTTTCTACTCTGCATGTTATATATATTGTCCACTGAGCACACGTAGTAACATGAAATATGATTATTTTATCCTACTATATGACAAGGAGTGAGGTACCATGCAACTTAGCTATCCGTGATGGACTCTCTTGAATGCCATCATTATTTATCTTTGCGCGTTTGAGCTGTGCATTTGTCGATGGACCTGGGAGTTGAGCTAGTAGGGCAGTGGCCTGGGTCCAAATTAGAAGAAGTAGCACAAAAACATTTTTTGAGTGTAGGATTTTCCTTGCTAAAGCCTACCTACTAGAATCGCGAGTGCTTGAAAGGAAAAGTGAAGGAAAAACATAGGAATTGGAAAGTTTCCTATGGTAGTACTATTCATGCATTTCGTTCAAGGGAATGGAGCAAAGGAAAACTGTAGGACTTGTTCCCTTAGTGTCTCCTTGAAAGAAAAACCGTAGGAAGTTTAATTTCCACTTGTCCTCCTTTTAAAATTCCTATTCTTGAAGCACAAGACTAAGAGATAGTAGCATAATAGCATTATAACCATACATTTTCTTGTGGTTTGACTTAATCTCACCATGCTTCCTTGCATCCTTTGATCTTCCAATTCTTCTGACCCAAACACCCAGATTGGCAGAAATCCTGTGTTTTTAAATTCTCTATTTTGCACGTGCATTCCTATCCTATTCCTGTCTATTTCCCATCCCTGCATTGTTAGAATCCTCAAATTCAAACAAGACTTACACAATTACTTCTGTCACAGATATGTGTGAAAGAAAACCTTGTGTGGTTTGTCCTGCTCCTGCTGTGCTGTGTTCCACCCCAGCTCAGCTGCTCCAACGACGGAAGGGTTCACCACAGCAGGGATCTGCTTTCCAGACTGTCTTTCGCCGCCTCAGATCTTCTTCCCCGCCACCGGCGGCCACGACAACTGCACTACCATCATCAACTAAGAAGATGACCTTAAGGACTACATGGGTCTGCAAGAGAGGTCGCACTCTTCCGTGTCTGCTTACATTATGCATAGCTTAATATGATGACATGCTACTTTATCGTCGTGTTCACCTATTAGACTCTGAGTCTGGTCCAAATTAATGCTGAAACTTGAGTTTTTAAATGGTTTTGGGGTACATATTGGGGCATCAATCAGTACTATCTGTCTACTATCTGGTTAATCTCGTCTGTCTACTATGAGTTTCATCTTGGGGGCAAACAAACATTAAAGGAGCCATTATCTATATTTTTTAACTAAAGCTATTATCTGCCTGCTATCATTGGTTTTGGGTCTATCCGCAGTTTGATACCATCACTCTGGATTTGTGCATGCACTCCTTACAAAATCTCACTATGTTTTATTCCTATGCATGTCAGTTATTGTACACAATGGAACTGAACATGTAGAGCAAAAGAGACGAGCCTTGCGTGGCAATAAAATTTCATGTAGACGTCGTTCCATGGTGGGCGCAAAGGCAGCCTCCCTCCACCCATTTCAGATTGTCATCACGAGGAGGATAACTGTTCTGAGGGCGATTCAGAAGGAGAAGACCACTCCTATTTACCCCCTGAGGTCTTCGCTCTAACTTGGCATGCTGATGTTGGTAATATCATGCATATGGTGCCTTGCATTGCTTACTTTATACATCAAATATGTCATCTGCTTAGTTTAGAAATGTTTTGTGTGAATGCCATCTGTTTAGTTTCTTTATCGTATATGTGAATCATGCAATGCCATTTTGTTAGCCAGGCATCGTATGTGTGAATTTTGTAATGCCACCCTGGTTAGCCAGTCATCTTTTATGTGCATTATATCATGCCATAATTTTTTTATTACGTGTTAAATTTGTCAACAATTTTAGTACATTCAATTACTCTTCCTGTGCATCAGCCATTCGGCACGGTCATGGAAAAATCTGGAGTGGAAACAAGGTCTTCAGAGCAGACAATGCTATCTGACAAAGTGCATGTCTTGCTGGTTACGGATAGCTCCTCAGAGGAGGATTCAGAGACAGATGACTAGTCCTATTTCCCCCTGAGGGGCATGCTCTAACTTGGCAGGGTTATGTTGCTCATATCATGTGTATGATATCTTGCATTGCTATGTCATTTGCTTAGTTTAGACATGCTTTGTGTGAATGCCACCTGTTTAGTGTCTAATTACCATATATGTGAATTATGCAACGCCATCTTGTGGCAAGACATTATATATGTGAATTATGCAATGCTATCTTGTTGCAAGGCATTATATATATATGAATTATGCAATGCCATGTTGTTTAGCCAAGCGTCATATATGTGAATTATATCATGCCGTTCTTTTTTTTGTATTTCTCGTTGCATTTGTTGACAATGTTTGTATATTGAACTGTTCTTCCTATGCATCAGCCATTTGAATTGGTGACGGAGAAATCTGGAGTGAAAACCAGGTCTTCGGAGCAGACAATGCTACCTGCTAAAGCAGATATCTTGCTGGTTATAGATAGCTCTTCAGAGGAGGATTCAGAAGCAGATGACCAGTCCTATTACCCCCCTGAGGTGTATGCTCAAACTTGGCAGGGTTATATTACTCATATCATGCATATGTTGTATTGCAATGCTTAGTTTTTACATCATATACATAATATTGAATGTCATCTCCTTAGTTGACACATCATATATGCGATTGCCCTCTGCTCACTTGCTTAGTATATAAATCATATACTTGAATTATATCATGCCATGATGTTTACATAGACCGTATCTGAATTATGGCATGCCAACCCATTTTCTAAAGTCATAATATAGTTATATCATCTCATCCTATTTACATAGTCATCATATTTTGAATTATGTCATTCTATCCATGAATTATATCATGCCATCATGTTTCCATCGACGGCATGTTTGTGATTTATGGCATGCCAACCACTTTAATAGACACATTGTATAGTTATATCATGTCATCCTGTTTACATAGTCAGCATATTTGGAAGTATGTCATTCTATCCTGTTTAGTTAGCCATCATACATGTGAAATTGTGTCATGCTATACTGTTTAATTAGGAATCATATATGGGAAATTATGTCCTGCTATTATGTTTGGTTAGACAACATAAATGTGAATTATTTCATGCTCTGTTTTCTTCCCTACTATCCATTGCACCTGTCTATCTTACAATGTCTGTACATTCAATTACTTTTCTTGTTTATCAGCCATTTCAATTGGAGGGGGTGATGGCAGTATCTGTGGGAGTAAAAACACGGTCTTCAGAAAAGATCGTGCTACCTGTCGATGCAGATAGAACCACGGTTCTACTTGCACAAGAACCAGCCCCACCACACATAACCCAGACTCATGCAGATTGTACCCCTACCCAGTTGGACAGAGAACCAGCTACACCCCTTCTAATCCCAACCCCAGCAGATAGTAACCCAGTTCCAGTTGACACAACACCGCCTCCACCACAGTGCACCCAAACACAAGCATTTAGTAAGGCAACTTGTCGTGGATTTGTCACGGCAGATGTCCTAGCATAAGGACTTAGTCGTGGAGCCATCGCTACGGGTTTACTTGCAGGGGTTAAAGCGGACACAAAGACACGAGGGTTTTATACTAGTTCGGCCCCTTCGATGAAGGTAAAAGCCTACGTCTAGTTGTGATGGAACTGATGTAGTCTCGATGGCTAGGGAGCAAATAAGCTTCGCCTAGGCTCGAGCTGTGGTTGTCTCTCCTTGAACCGCCGCCGGGTCGTCCCCTTATATACACGAGTGACGCCCGTCGGTTTGCAGAGTCCCAACCGGTTCATACTCGTATCCCGGTTGGTATCTCTCTATTCCTAACTTACAATACAAGTTATACATCAGGCCGGTTTACGGCTACAAGTTCTAAACCAACTACAGGCCTTGGGCCTTTCCATGATTACACTACTAGCGGAGTTAACCCGGCCCAAGCTTGGCCGGTTTACCCCTAGTGGTAATATCCCCAACATTAGGCCCCAGATTGATTTGAACTGGTTCATGTCAATCCTTCACAGAACCTGCATCTTGGACATCTTCTTTGTTTGATAAACCGTCACGTCGTCATTGCTTCTGATCACTGTAAACCGGCATAATATTGTTGCTTCTGGTCATTGTAAACCGGCATGACGTCATCTTGAAGTTTATCCTTTATAACACCTTCTTTAATGACCGTCCCTGAATTCACGCGCTTGACCTAGCTTTACTGCCTTATAAATAGGACCGAAGGGTCATTCTGTTTCTCCCTTCGCTTCCTCTTCTTCTTCTTCCTCGCGCGCTGCCTTTGGAGCTCCGTCTGTCGCTATCAACGTCTGCTTCGCCCTTGGTCACTGCATCAACCTGTTCGACCAGAATATCGCGGCCTTTCTCCGCATCTCCTCCGCTTCCGTAAATCTCTTACCCTTCTTCATCTGTTCCTCACCTTAGATCTGCTTCTAGGTTCGAGCTTCATACCACGTTCTTCGTATGTTTTCGCTTTTCTAGCCTTTGAGCCATGCTATGGATCCCGTTCTGTACCAAACGACGACTCCTGCATACCCGCTGCACTTTCTCAACTTAATCCCACAGATTTTCTACATATATCTACATATACCTTATAGTGCATTTCTTGCTTCTTCTTTACTTCCGTGACGCACTTCCTGTTTGCTGAAAACTCGCGTTTGATCCATAATAAACATGAAATCTTGTGAAACCTGTTTCTGTCCATTACCTTCGAGGCCAAGATTAGGCGGTTTAACTCATCATAGTAAAAAAAATTGCTTAAACCGGCACCGGCACACCATTAGTCCCCTCGTTGAACCGCCAGTTCATATCAGACATCATAGGAAACGCCTCCGGTTTATCATAGCTTAAATCAATCATTCTGCAATAAACACCTTCTTAAACCGGATCCTTCTCCTTGTAGATCTTATGATGGCCAAACAGGTGTACGAATGCAACTGGGTCCCTTCCCGCGTCTCGAGACACAACTGAATGAGTTAGTGTCGATTGGCGCTTTAGACGATCAAATACAATCCATTGAGGGTTCCCGGAGAGGAATGTCCTCCCACACCTCGTGAAGGTGAAGTTGTAGTTTTCATGATCACCGGCCCGGGTTTCAAACCGCCTGGTCAAAATTTTACCGGATGTGATGGCCAACTTTCAGCTCCGTCCCCAAGACATCGGCCCCAACTCGTTACCAACCTGTGCCACTTTCAAGCATCTTGTCAAGCATATCTGCAAGAGGAACCGTCTGCTGAGCTGTTCCGGGATCTTTTCCACCTAAACCGTCGCGACCGAAGTTCACCGATGGCCCTAACACAGAGTTAGGCGGTATGGCTATCCAGAAGAGGAAGGAAATCACTTATCCCCACGTCAAACTCCACACGCATCCCAAAGAGTGGAACGCGACTTGGTTCTACTGCAAAGACACTTCCCCTGAAGGTGAAAATCCTTTACCTGGTTTTCGCCCAGAGCGGCTAAGCAACACTCATCCCTTTCCGCAACGATTAACCGCCAAAGAGAGAAGCAGATACGCTCCACAACTGTCCAAGCTTCGAGCCTTTATGGCCAACGGTTTAACTGGGATCGATCTGGCACGCTGCTGGTTATCTTGGGGCATATTGCCTCTAAGCCGGCTTTCCGGTTTGATGTGCCAGTATACTGGCAGCGTCGATGACCCACTCCGACACACCAAACTGGAACTGTCTGAAGATGAAGGCACGGATTCAGTGAGGAAGATGCTGAATGAACCGGAGCACCTTTGTGCCCAAACCGCTTGGCTCTCATCGCACCTTCAACGCACCTCCTGCGGTAAGTCTCGATCGTGTCATCATTAAATACTGCTATTACTTTCATACTTCCAATTCTGAATTATTTCTGATCCAGGGTGATAATCCGTTTTGGAGCAAGAAACTCTCTCAAGACAAAGCGGACAAGGCTGGGCGGCCAAACCGGCCCAAAACAAAAGTTGTTAAGAAATCCGCCCACAAGAGGAAAACCACGGCTTCATCTGATCCGGCCATCGATGACGATGTGGGTAATCCGGAACTTGATTCTCTTGGCTTGTTTTTTACACGTCTTATTGATGACGATGCTTGTCGATGATAATATGAAGCCAAGAACGCTGGATTTGCCGAGGTAACCATTCTCTCTTCCGATTCAACAAACTTACCTTCACCAAAATTTCGCCGGGCAAACCGGAAAGTTAACTTTTCTCACCCTCTTGCTTACCTGGATCCTAAACTTCTTATGAAGACACAGCAGCATGAGGCTCGCCGCACAACCCGGCACAGCGGATAGGTAGTTACCTCTGCCGGTTTACCAAACAGCCCGGCTCGAAAACGCCGCACCGAGGTTTCCAACCTTTTTATTGCCTTAAATTCCAAAGCGGGTTTATTCCATCAACCTCTTAATCCGTCCGACTCCGATTATCAGGTCACCTCTCATTCATCATCTGGCGAATCGTCAGCCACTCAACTACCACCGTTGAAGATAGCTGTCGGGCAAGTCAAAATGGCCATATGTTTGTCAATTTCTTCTGTAATATATGTGCCTTATTTCTGAATCCTTTGTTTCTTCAGGACCAAACCGAAACCCAGCAAGAAAGCTCGCTTGGAGAAAACAGCTGAAGAGGCTGCCGCTTCAGATCATGAGCAGGCGCCAGACCTCGAAAATGTTGCCTTTGAAGACATTCCGAGTGATCCCCGGTTCAAGAAGATGTGATTCTCGAGGAGAGGCTCATGATCGTTTCCATGTCTGCTGATCCAGCCGCCCGCATCGTCGGTTTGAAAATCCTCACAGTCCAATCAAAGCAGTGTGCCCACGATCCGTCGAATCGAAGGATGACGACGTTGTAATCACTGGAACGGGCCACTCTGAACCGGGGAATTGTGCAACTCTAACCCGGCATACTGTGAAAGAGGACTCTTCCACCTTTAACAAAGGAAAGTGGAATGTAGAGCTGGAAACATACGCCGCTATGAGCGCCCAAGACCTTCATTCCGGATATCTAAACCGGCTTTACAGCAGCCGTGATTATGAAGCTGGCTTGGTGAAGCTGATGAGAGGTAAGTTTGAGGTAACGCTCCTTTCCTTATTACCAATATAGTAATCCATGTAGCCCCCAAGGGCCGGTTTGCAATCTTTGATCAAACTGGTACTTGAGAACTTTATTTGATAGACTTTGCAATCTTCCCTCATAACTACCAGGGCCGGTTTAAATATGCATACTTAAACCGGCACTCCAAAAACTTCGTGACAACACTTTAATAGAATCAAATAGCCATTAGCCCCCAAGTGCCGAGTTGAATACTCGTATTGAACTTGGGACTTTGCCATGTATCAGCAGTAGAAAAAAAAATGAAGGTGCATTAGCCCCCAAGTGTCAAGCATATAACTATGTTGTGTGGTTGAGACTTGAACTGTAATTGTTGGCTGATCATACTGTCAATGCGCAGGCTGATGTGAAAATCAAGGATGATCGGATTGCCGATTTACAAAGCGCATCGAAAACCCAAGCAGCCGAGATGCATAAGGCCAACAAGGAGCTAACCAGTGCCTTGACTGCTGCGGAACAAGTGAAGGACAACATGAAGAGGGAACAGGCGGTCTGGGCCACCGAAAAGGCCAACTTGCTTAAACGGGCCGAGAATGCTGAAGCTGCCCTTAAACCGGTTGTGGATGATCTGACAGCCGTGAAGCGGCAAGTGCATTCTATGACGGCAGCCATCTTCGGTAAGTTCCCTGTTAATAAGTGTAATATGCTTTTCCTGCTGCCCCAATATTCCGGTTTAAAAATATCCTGTCATCATACGCAGGCACACGCGTTGGGCACTTGGGTAATGATGTGCGGAAGAAACCGAAAGCTGTCTACACTTTAGTGGAGCAGTTATATACCGGAGCCCAGCGCGTTATTACCACAATGTCACATAATAACCCAGCACCGTCCCTGATCCAAGATACCTTGAACCGGCTTTCCATCCTTCCTTCCCGGATTGAAGAGGTGAAGAAATCTGCTGCACGAACCGGAGCCATCAACGCCTTGATCCGGGCCAAAGCCCGGTGCCGGATTTTGATCCCGTGGAAGCAGCTCGGGCTATCCCAAAGGTGAAGGAAGACGGCTCGGACTTTAGTGAAGAGGACTTGCGGCAATAAACCGTCGCGGTACGCCTACCGGCTTGTCAATTGGCGGAAGAAGCCGATTTGGAGCACTACCAAGCCCAATACAATGATCGTAACAAGCGTGTGTCCGCTCCAACCTTTGAACCGAAAACTTGATCCCTCAATCCGTAAGCACACTTACGCCCCGACATTGAACCGCTGTCTCGATTCACGAAGAGGCTGTTTTCCAAGCGCTAATGGGCATCGATCGACCTCTGTGGATTTCCAGCCAATGGGTAGAGACGAAGATGTCAAGCGGCGGAGGATGAAGAATACCGTGAACCGTAGCCGGTTTAAGAAACATCGATCTCATTTGGGCAATCGTGTTGCCTTGTAATAGCCTTTAGTCAAAACTTTGCTGTCTGGGTATGCCTTCGTGCATCGAGGAAACTTTTGTTTGATTCATACTCCCTGCAACCAAAATATTGAACTTCGGCGGCGGTGATACTGCCAGCCGGTTTATGGCATCCAATGTATTTTATGTATTGAAAATTAATTAGTATGTGATACAAATACCTGCCATATCCGGGCATGAAGCTGGCGTAGCCAATCTTGAAGCGGAGGCCTAAAAAACCATAACCGTCTGGGGAAACAATGACCCCCACATAGGCGTGCTGAATCAGCACAAGCCTCCATTTTTCTCCATAAGGATGAACCGGAAAAAGGTAAACCGGAAAGAGAAAAACTTCGGTGTAATACCAAACCGTGTCCTGTCAGTTTGTTACTGACAGCTAAACCAGATAAAAATATTCGTCGGGTTTTGAAAACGCAACAAGAATCGAACACCAAATATGGCAACAAAGGCAATAACTCTTTGCAAAAGTAAAGCTTCATGGAGCTGGTCAGATGGCATTACCATGGTCAGACGCAACCAAGCCCCCCAAAGGCGTAGCGATGGTGCTAGTCGTCCAGGTCCCCAAAAGACTCTTGGCGAGTACGCCGGCCAAGTGGCGTGACATTGGTTCGGGTTCGACCAAGCCCCCAAGTGACGCTGGCCCTAGTGGCCGACCAAGAGGCGTGACCGGTTCAGACGTGATGTTGTCCCCAATGATCCGGTGGCTTTCGCCTATCAAGAGGTGTTGCATTGGTTCGACACCACCAAGCCCCCAAGTGATAAATATATGTCAAGGGGTAAACCGGAGGCCGCTTTAAAAATGTAAAACACTCCGTGTAACCACACA
The DNA here is from genome assembly GCA_021437245.1 of Aegilops speltoides. Classification (NCBI taxonomy): domain Eukaryota; kingdom Viridiplantae; phylum Streptophyta; class Magnoliopsida; order Poales; family Poaceae; genus Aegilops; species Aegilops speltoides. The sequence goes on from CM038144.1 coordinate 343,645,451, forward strand.
TGAGAAGAAAGACAGAGACCCCGCTTTAGCTGAGGCCCTGATGTTTATTATATCGAAGATAATATATACATTGTTATGCTATGTACATAAACTGAGCCGATGACTCATGTGTAGTAAGGTCGAAGATGAGCTATATTCCACGGCCTATTGGTCTCCTCCTCTGATGTACATGAGTCTTTATGCTCTCGAATATCAACCAGATAGTAGGAACCGTTGTGCAGATTCTTGCTGACCACAAAGGGTGTCGCGCGGCGATGGGTGGCGCGGCACCTATGGGGCCGGGGCCCCTTCGTGTGTTCGGTACGAGGGCGGAGGGTGCGCGGAGAGCAGATCGAGGCGATGCACGCGGGATTTTACCCAGCCGGCCGCGATGGTCGCAGAAACCCTATCGCTGCATTGTGTTGTATTGCGCTCGAGCTTGAAGAGCTACAGAGTAGCTACCCGAGCGTGGAGTTGCGAATGAGTCGAACCTCCTCTCGCTGTGCATGGGCCTCCTTTATAGGGCAAGGGGTCACCGACAGTGTCAACGAAGGTAGAGGGGTAAAACGTAAAAGAGGTGGTAGTTGGAACAAGGTCTGGAAAAAGGCGGCTACAAAGGCTTGAACAATGGATTCTACCTACTTTTGACAGAGGGGACAAGAGCATTAAATGCCCGTCGCCGCCGCCCCAAAAGCTCCCGCCATTGCGTCTCCGTTTGCCACGGCGGCGGCCACCACCGTGGAGTGCCACCGCACCCCTCATGCAGACACCACCCGCCACGCGTCTCGAGAAGGCTAGAGGCGACGCTGGGCGGATGAGCTGGAGGCGGCACGAGCATAGCTCTCCCGGCAAACACCTTGCCGGGTCTTGATCTTGCGGGCCGGGTGCTTGTCGGGCTCTATGACTTGCCGCCCCGGTCCTCGCCGGACGCGCGCCAGCCGAGGCGTGTCTTCGTGATGTGATCTTCTAGTCCTCCCGACGAGCCCTCTCGCCGGGATCTGCAGGAGTGATGTAGTCTTGAGCCAGGAATGGCCTTCCCGCAAGCTCCTCTTGCCGGGTCTTGAGCTTCGTCTTGTACACTTTGTTCTTGAATGGCTTGGTATGGAGGGAGATGGTCTCCGCAAGCATTTGATGGATCTAGCTGCGGGAGCCTCACCGCCTGCCCGTGCACGTTGGGGTACCGAGGTACCCCTACCTTAGTACACCGACAGAGCCCCGGCCTGGGCCACACACGGTGCCGAAGCGCCGTTGGGCCAGGCCCAAGACAAGGCACGGCATGCGAGGCCCACGGCGTGTCGAATCTGCTGCCGCACTGTCGCCTCCCCCCCGCAACGGCACGCTGCCGACCGCGGCGCCATGGGAGACGGGCGGCGATGCAGCCTTTAAGGCATCCACCCGTGATCGTGGCGCAGAGCGGGTCGCTTCACCCGCCGCCCGGCTCCACTTTTTCGCCACGCTGCCCCATGCACGGGGTCGGGCGGCGAAGGTGGAGGCCGAGCCGTCACGGGCGGAGAGGGCGAGTCGGCCCCGCCTCCGCCTCCTCGCTTCGATTGGCTGAGCGGGCGGTTGAGTTTCACCTCGCCCCTTTAAAAAGGGGCGGAAGGGGAGCACAATGGCCACACTCATCCACTTCTCCTTTCATCTTCATCTTCTGTTCTTCTCGCCGCCATGGAAGGAGGGAATCCCGGCTCTTCGACGGTGGCGGCGCGGGTCGCTTCCCGGCAGCGCACCATTCCCCATCCCGCTCCCGTGACGGCGGAGCCGGCCACGAGAGGGAGAGGGAGGGGGCGTGGCCGCGGACGAGGCCGAGGGCGTGGCCGAGGCGGTCGAGGGAGAGGTGGCCGAGGCGACGTGCCTCCTCCATCTCCCCCGGCGTCTCCTGACCACGGCGCGGTCCACACCGGAGATGACCCCTGGGAGTTCTTCATCAAGCTTCGCCGGGCGCCTCGCCGTCGCCTCCGGCTGCCGGCCCCGTTTGCAGACGCGATGGGGCCGGATCCACCCGACGTGATGGAGTTGCGCATGAGGGGCTGCGGGATCAGCGGCACTCGGGTGAGTGTCGTGTCCCCAGCCCCCGGCGTGATGTTCTTCGACCGAGGGTGGAAGACGTTCGCCGGATCCATAGCTTGACGGCGGGTTCACCTCCATTTCAAGTTATTGGATGGTGACCTCCTCGCCGTCAAGGTCTTCGGCGACTATGGAACCCGTGCGCTGCTGTGTGGACAGCTCCTCGGATAGCGAAGGCTCCTCCCGAGCGAAAGTGACGAGGAGGAGAGCGACAGCGGCGGCGAGGGGATGGCGGGCCCGACTAGGCGCCGGACACCGCTGCTCACAAGCCACCGCAACCCCATCTTCCAGGTTGCGGGCTCCTGAACTCCCCGGGCCGTCTCCTGGCGGCTGGCGGAGAGAGCAGCAGAAGAGGAAGAGGGGACGGCGGCAAGGCCGTTAAGTCGAGTACGAGGGCGAGGTGCCTCGTGCCGATGTCCCACCACTCCGCCTTCAAGCTCGCCTCCGACGCCTCGACTCCGCCAAGCTCTGGCCGGCCCCGGGTGTTCTCTTGGGGTCTTCGCGCCTGTGGCTCTCCATGGCTTCAGGACTTGTTGCTGGCTCCGGGCATGCGTTCCCCATACCCGCCACCTTGCGCAGCTCGCGCGCGGCGTCGTCCACCGCCACGCCTTCTAGGCGCCTCGCCTCTTCCCCGACAAGCTCCTCTTGCAGGGTCTCTCTCCCGGCAAGCTTATCTTGCCGGGACTCTTGACCTGCCTCCCAACTCCCGAACAGAGAAACAGGGAGGATCACGGGCACCTTATCTTTTTAACTTGTAAGCCTTCGGGCATTAGCTGTATTTAAGAACTTGTAATCCTCTCTATCATGTTTTTCATCCTCTATGGACTTGTACTAAACTGGATGTTTTTAATGAAAAGAGGGGAAAGCTTGCCGGACTGGGTCTTTTACTTGACCGCGTGCCTTGTGTGTTCTTACGCTATCGGGGAGCTTGCCGGGGAACACGCTTAGCGATCATGGACAGCCCGCCGGTGGTGTCGCTTCCGCAAGCAACCTTGTCGGGCGGGCTATGACGCCTACCTTGCCGAAAGGTGCTCGAAGCAAGATAGGGTGCAGCGCACACTTGTGTTTGTTGAGCGGACTCGAAACAAACCAAGCACGCAATCGGCCGCGACTCGCTCCTCCACGCACGGGTTTTTACAAGTCACGCCGTTCAAAGACGCAGTCCCGCATCTCCGGTCCATGAGAGGATGCATGACGAGGATGAAAAACTTATCTCGAGATCGCAGCCCCAGCAACACTAGCTTGCGGAGACGAATCTCGATGCTCGCAGCCCCAAATGAGGCTGGCTCGCGGAGAAGAGCTCGGCACCGCAGCCCCGCGACTTCGCTTGCCGGCCCAGTGCTGGTGTGATCTTTTGGTTCCTCCTTGTTGCTGCAATTGCAGTCATAAAAACAGCTGATGTAGATATGCAATCGTCCAACGCGCACGACGTGCAAGATATAAATCTTGATCACGAATGCGATGCCGAGCTTAGTCCTTCAGATGTTTGTACTTCACGCCTTGGGGAGCTTGCCGGGCGAACACGCTTATCGACCGCGGGACAGCCCGCTGGTGGCGCCGCTGCCGCAAGCAACCTTGTCGGGCCGCTTCATGACGCTTAGCTTGCCGAGCATGGCTCGAAGCAAGATAAGGTGCTGCAGCACACTTGTGTTTGTTGAGCGGACTCGAAACAAAACAAGCACGCGAATCGGGCCACGACTCGCCTCTCTCGCGACAAGCCTCTCATACGGCGACATCTCACGGCAAGGGCTTGCTATGTTATACCCCCTGCTCTGCATCCTTTGTGCGTTTTCACCCCACGCTTCTAGGAACTTGCGGGTGCTTAACGCGCTTGCTGAGTACGGGACATCAAGAGCCCGGGCTGGCGCCGCTCCGCAAGCAACCTTGCAGCGTCTAGTTCGCGACGCGCTTAACTTGTCAACAGACTCAAACGAAGCGAGGGCGCCGGTTGGTCGCGATTCACTCTTAACTCGTTGAGCGTGTTCGAAGCAAAGTAAGGGTGCGACCGTTCGCAGGCAGGCTCCTCAGCGCACAGGTTTCTGGCACAAACGACAGACGCGAGAGGGATATAACAGATAAAAGCATGGAATTAAGAAGCGCTCTGCACAAAGGCGCGAGCGACTTAGCTTTTCTTTTTCTTGCTTCTTCGCACTTGCTTGGCGGAACTCAATGGCGCGTCCTCGTCGACAGCGCAGTACTCCTGGGAGGTGCGTTTGCCGGGACGAGCACCAATGCTGTCTTTGCCGGGCTTATAGCGTTCCGAGGAGCCGTGCTTGTCGGAGTGAGCGCCAGAGCCGTCCTCGCCGGACTCAGAGCTCGACGGTGCGCCCTCGACGACAGCGTGGCGTTCCAAGGAGACACGCTTGCCGGCGCGGAGGGGAGCGGGAGTGAGCGGCGCAGGGAACAGGTCGTGCTCGGACTCCTAGTAGCGATAGGAGGAGCAAGGCCCTGCTCCGGCTCTTTCGCTCTGCTCATGTCCGGACAGCAGTCCGGAGCATCCCGCGAGCCTCCGGCCTATTCTTGCCCCAAAGAAAGCGGACACCACCTCTCGGGGCATGGCGCTGCTGGGATGGGAGTGGATCTGCGGAGACCGATGCGCGGTCACCCGTCCTGCCCCTGGATCTGGTGGCGCCGCGAGTGTCCCCGCCGGCGTCCACCCTTCCGCTGGCGTCTCCTCCGCCCACCGCTGCTCCGGTGGCGGCGGGAAGATGGAGATGGGTCTGCGACCCTCGCTCTCGCCTTGGGCCATGGCGCAGCTTGTCGGCGAAGCCGAGAGGTTGATGAAGAAAGCGGCCGTGCGAACACCGGATCAGGTCCGCGACAACCTCGACGCCTCTACCGGGCGCGCCAGAGATGTCATGTGGCGATGGGTGCGCGGCACCTATGGGGCCGGGCCCTTCGTGTTCGGTACGAGGCGGAGGGTGCGCGGAGAGCGGATCGAGGCGATGCACGCTGGGATTTTACCCAGCCGGGCGCGATTGTCGCAGAAACCCTATCACTGCATTGTGTTGTATTATGCTCGAGCTTGAAGAGCTACAATAGTAGCTACCCGAGCGTGGGAGTTGCGAATGAGTCGAACCTCCTCTCGCAGCATGGGCCTCCTTTTATAGGGCAAGGGTCACCGACGGTGTCAACGTAAGGTAGAGGGGTAAAACGTAAAAGAGGTGGTAGTTGGAACAAGGCGGGAACAAGGCGGCTACAAGATTGCGAACAAAGGATTCTACCTACTTTTGACAGAGGGGACAAGAGCATTAATGCCGTCGCCGCCGCCCCAAAAGCTCCCGCCATTGCGTCTCCGCTTGCCACGGGCGCGGCCACCACCGTGGAGTGCCACCGCACCCCTCATGCAGACAGACCACCCGCCACGCGCTCTCGAGAAGGCTAGAGGCGACGCGCGGGCAGATGAGCCGGAGGCGGCACGTAGCATAGCTCTCCCCGGCAAACACCTTGCCGGGGTCTTGATCTTGCCGGGCCCGGGTGCTTGTCGGGCTCTATGACTTGCCGCTCCCCGGGTCCTCGCCGGGACGCGCACAGCGCCGAGGCGTGTCTTCTGTGATGTGATCTTCTAGTCCTCCCGACGAGCTCCTCTCGCCGGGGATCTGCAGGAGTGATGTAGTCTTGAGCCTGGAATGGCCTTCCCGGCAAGCTCCTCTTGCCGGGGTCTTGAGCTTCTGTCTTGTACACTTTGTTCTTGAATGGCTTGGTATGGAGTGGGAGATGGTCTCCGGCAAGCATTTGATGGATCTAGCTGCGGGGAGCCTCAGCTGCCCGTGCACAAGTTGGGGTACTGAGGTACCCCTACCTTAGTACACCGACAAAGGGTCCTTCCCAAGGCGGGGATAGCTTGTGCATATCTGTTTGGTCTTGGATGAGACGAAGCACCAAATCTCCTTCCTGAAAGGCTCTGGTTTTAACCCGGCGACTGTGATAACGACGGAGATCTTGCTTTGGTAAATCGCTGACCGAGCGGCTGCCATATCACGCCCTCATCCAAGAGGTCCAAAGCGCCCCGTCGTGCCGCTTCATTGTCCGCTTCAACATAAGCCGCTACACGGGCGAATCGTGCTCGATATCATCGGGGAGAATCGCTTCGCCCATAAACCATGAAGAAAGGCGTAGCCGAGACCGGTTTAGGCGAGTATTGATACTCCATAGTACCGACGGAGCTCTTCAACCCAGCACCACGGTGTTCTCTCAGAATGGAACCGAAGTCGTGGCTTGATGCCTCGCAAGATTTCTGATTAGCACGCTCTGCCTGCCCGTTGGATCGGGATGCGCCATCGATGATACATCGTCGGATATGCTCACGCTCACGTAATTCTTTCATAGCTCCCTTGGACAGATTAGTGCCATTGTCAAGAATGATACTGTGTGGAAAGCCAAACCGAAAATCACCTTTTGATGAACCGCACCGCTGCCGCATCACACTTATCGACAGTTCCGCTTCAACCCACTTGGTGAACTTGTCCACCGCCACTAACAGTGGGTCTTCTTATCTTTGGATCTCTTAAAAGGCCCGACCATATCCAGCCCCAGGGTCGCAAATGGCCACGTTATTGGGATCATCCGCAACTCTTGTGCCGGTACATGAGCACGCTCGAGAATTCTCGACACCCATCGCACTGCTTGACCAAGTCCTCCGCATCGGCATGAGCAGTTAACCAAGAGAATCCATGACGGAATGCTTCGCCACTGTGGACTTTGAACCGCATGATGCCCACAATTCCTTCATGGATTTCTCGTAAAATTTCACAACCTTCCTCGGGAAACACAGCGTTGAAACGCCTCAAACACCGCAATGATGCAACTCACCATTAAGAATCGCTATAGACTTGGAGCGCCGGATTATCTGTTCGCCGTAACCTCATCGTCAGCAACTCTCCTCTAGTCATATATGCAAGGTAAGGAACCGTCCAATCCGGAATAGCATGTAATGCCGCCACCAACTGAGCCTCCGGATCAGGAATCGCCAAATCCGCTTCACCAGGGAGCTGTACCGACGGGTTGTGCAAGACGTCCAGAAAGACATTAGGTGGCACCGGTTTACGCTGAGAACCCAAACGGCTTAAAGCGCTCTCCGCTTCCGTTCTTCCGCGATCCACATGATCCACTTGATAGCCCTTGAAGCAACCTGCAATGTTATCCACCTCTCGACGATATGCAGCCATGAGGGGGTCCTTAGAATCCCAAGTGCCAGATACTTGCTGAGCCACCAGGTCCGAGTCACCGAAGCACTTAACCCGGCTTAAATTCATCTCCTTAGCCATTCAGAGACCATGGAGCAAGGCTTCGTACTCAGCTGCATTATTAGTACAAGGGAACATTAGATGGAGAACGTAGCAAAACTTATCACCTCGTGGGGAAGTTAAAACGACTCCAGCCCCCGAGCCTTCCAGCAGTGCCCAAAGCATGAGGACCACCACTCCGAACCCCAAGTAAACACTTAAAGCAGCAGAAGAATTGTTCTTAGGTCAGGTTCCGTAGCTATGGTTCATACTACTTTGCTCTTGCATTACTGTATTTACTCATACCAACTAATTTCAAATTTGAAGGATGCAATTGAAACTCCAATGGCGCAATAGGTATGTTTTAAACCCGTTTCTTTAACGTGTTTGCTGTTGTAACTCGCTCTATGTTGATTTCAATTTCAGTTGAATAAACAGTTATGTTCTCATGCCATGCACATTACAAGTGTTGTTATTGCTGTGTAGTTTCCCACACTTATATTCTGTCTATGCTGCTTTGTCTTAAATAGATACGATTCGAACTATCTCTATCTTGATTTGGCAACATAAACTAGAATGATATAGACCATACACAGACCATACTACACATATATATGTTTGTTTCATGCTGTTATCCTGTCCACCTTACTACTGAACTGGTTTACCAAAATGAGTTTCACATACAACATGGTAAACCTGTGATGTGTTTGTTTGTTTCTCTTTTAGAACGCGGATAAAATATTGGAGAAGAGTACCCCATTATGCAATGGTAAAGTAATGCAGATAAGGTTCAAGATAGTGCGACATCCCTATTGGTCTCCAAGAAAGCTGATAAAAACTATATTGAAGACACTGAGACAACCCCAAAGTCCTGTCTTGATGCAGTGTTCGAGTTATCGGCTACTATCTGGGCGCCACTCTTGAACTCGCCGCTGAATCGTTCGACTTCTTGAGTCTCAACTTCAAGTTGAAAGACATCGATCAGATGTTATGCGACAGGAAGCCGAAGAACTGAGGAAGTCCCTGCAGAATTCAGATGCATACTTTCTGGCGCAACAACAAGTGCTGGAGGATTTAAGTGCCAAACAAGAGAAAGTTAATAAGCTTGCTAAGCATCTTGGCAGCATTATGGGTACCCAGGATATTGTTTCTTGAGCTCTTCTGAAGTGGTTTCAGTTCTGGACTTGTTTTGCTGTAGCGTTTATTTGCACTGGTCGCCAACTTTGACAACCAGTGTATATGATCTGCTGCTTTGTTCCCTATATTTGCACTGGTGGTGAACTTTGATGCGCAGTGGATGTAATATGTGTAATCGCTGTGATAGCCTAGCGTAAGTTGCTTGCTTATTTATTTCCTTGTTGGTTCCCTATATTTGCACTGGTGGCGAACTTTGATGCCCAGTGGATGTAATATGTGTAATAGCCGTGATAGCCTAGCATAAGTTGCTTGCTTATTTATTTCCTTGTTATCTTGTTTATTTGTTTGCTTGTAGTCAGTGCAGTTCTTTTTCCACGGTTTGCTAGTGGCTGCAATAACCTATTTTTTAAAACTAGGCCACAATAACCATGGGCTACATATTTACTGTAGTTAGTATGGGCCTCCTACGGGCCGTAGAAACAATGGCCCTTCTAAGGGTCGTAGAAACAATGGGCCTTCTACAGGCTGTAGCATCAATGGGCCTTCTATGGGTCGTAGCATCAATGAGCCTTCTATGGCCCGTATGATCGATCGACCAAACATGGGCCAATAACAGACCGCATTATGGGTCGTAAATGGGCTAGATTTGTAATCATCCGTTCATGGGCCGACAATAACTGGCCGTCGTTAATCGGACGTATTTGATGACGCTATGAAAACGGCCCAACGGATTAACGGGCTGCAAATGGGCCGATTGTAACCACGGGCTGAATTTGGCACACAAGCAGAAAGGGCCAGTAACGGGCCATAAGTAACCGAATGCTGGAAATGACCCCAAGAATAAATGGGCCCTGAGAAGGCCGAAAGATAACACGGGTTGGAAACGGCCCAATGGAATAATGGGTCGTTAATGGGTATAAAGCGGTACAATGTTCATTACGGGCCAGATTCACCACGGGCCGTTAATGGGCCAAGAGTTACAAATGGCCTCGTATGGGCTGAAAGACATGATGGGCCATACATGGGCTGGAAGTTACAACGGGCTGGAATCATATTGGACGTCCCAGATGAAGCTACTGGGCTTAATTCCGATAGGCCGTAACGGGCCGTGAGTTAGCGGGCGTAAATGGGCTATATACGAATATGTCGTTAACAGGCTTTCCGTGGGCGACCTGTTACCTTTTGACCAAGTCAAATGGGTCGGCCTTTTCACCGGAATGGGCCTCTGTTGGTCCGTGCCACATGTCGACGTATCATAGGCGCCTCCTGTCCAATGAATGGATGACTTCTGTCCCAACGGTGAGCCAACACGTGTTTCCTCTGGCCAATGAAAATTTTACACGTGAAAAATTCTCATTGGTCCGGGCTATTAGCGGGTTATCGGATCAAAAACCGGACTCGATAGCTTAACGGTGACCCGTTACGGTGGATGCCACGTGTCGGTCACCCTTGATGAAAGCACTTCCATGACGCGTCATTTATCGTCATGGAAGTGGACACTTCCATGATGATAATTTTGGTAATGTCATGGAACACTTCTACGACAGCACAGGTATGACTATCTTCATTCTGTCATAAAATCGTCATGGATGTACATGCATGACAGAAAACGCGACCTACTGTGACAAACACGTATCATCACGGAAGTGTTTTTTTGTAGTGAGGGACCATATAGTACTCCTACTCGTTTGTGCTTGCATTGCCATCGCAGTAGGTATTCTGTGGTGCTACATTTACGATGCGCGGCCCATCACTAACAGTTCACTATTATAGGACGTGTATGATAAGCATACAATCACACACATTCGCTTTTCCCAAACCGTATGCGATAACTAATTAAGAAGATTAGCTAATCGTCGTACGAGTGTCAGATAGGATTACGAAATGTCGGACCGTCGTAACATCGTCGTACACGACAACTATCACACACACTATTCTGTGGTGCAATGTTTATGATGCACGCTTCATTAGAAATAGTTCATGGTTGCGAATCGTGTATGATAAGGCAACTAACACACACATTTAGTTTGCCCACACCATTTGTGATATTGTCTGACATGCAAACGGCAACTTTGTGCATGCTTGCACATGTTTCCTCTCTGTGAACCATCTCGGATTATGGTGTATATTGCAATGGTTTGTGTTTTACCAACCATGTGTGCTGTAACAACCTGGAGAGCGTAATTTCACCGTAATTTACTTGCTGCTATTTCAAATTGTATTGGGTTCGAATTTGAATTTGAATGTATGCTACAAATTTATTCATATCCATCAGGTTCAAACAACCAATGCATTATTAAATTCATAGGTACATATGTTCATGAGTTACATAAGAACCAACTAAAGAATGATGAACCACAGTTGTATACTTGTACTATTAAAGACGGTAAAGCAAGAGGCGAAATACATTCTGGTTGCTGAACAAGGTGAAGCGGAATGCCCATATTATGCCCTCCTCCATGCAGAAGGCACGGACAACTCTAGTCCAACCCCTTGTGATGGCCGACCGCCCATCCTTCACGCTCTTCGTGAAAGCATCTAGATAATCATCGTGTTCTGGTAGAAATACTTTAACCTTTGCATGCCCACAATCATGTAGTTTGAGAGGTAATCTTGAGTAAACTGCTTTGGCAACCACTGCAAAGGAAAATGATTCAGACATTGTCATCTAACACAACTCATTATGGGCAGTAAAAAGAAGGCTCAGAGTTCTTACTTACCATCCTGCAGTTTGCTGTTGTCTTGGATAAAGTGTAAACAAATAGTTTAATTGCCATCTTTGGACCCATTTTACTAACAATCTTTATCAGCTTCCTCACTTGATGCTGGTTCATCGATATCTCATTGCCCCATACGCATAAAGGGTCGAAGCGCGGATCTTTACCAATGACATATGTACCTAAAAGCACCAAGTTAATATTAGAAGCTAAACAGCAATTGCACAATGATGTAGTACACCACTCTTTTATAATACTACCTCCGTTCCTAAATATTTTCCTTTCTAGCAATTTCAACAAGTGACTACATACGGAGCAAGATGAGTGAATCTACACTCTAAAATATGTCTATATACATCCGTATGTGGTAGTCCATTTGAAATCTCTAAAAAGATAAATATTTAGGAACGAAGGGAGTATCTTATAACATCCAATATACTCACATATTAGATGAATGAACATCCTATATTATGGGCCAGAAGGAGTTTAGTGCATTCTTACAAATTATCGACTGATTAACTGCCGCTGTATCCATGAGTTACAGTTAGTTTGAGCTAGTTCAGGCTCAAATAGCCCTAAAGTATATCTAAAAATGAGGGCTAGTTTGATCTAGTTGCATCTATCACCCACCCAAAAAAACCATCCAACCCAAGAGGTGCGAATTGGAGCTAGTTCTCCTAGTGCATTTATTGTCAATCTAACCCTACCATCCAAACACTTTGGATGGAGTTAGTTCAAGGTTAGTCATGAGCTAGAAACTAACTCTAACCTCTAGCTAAGTTGAGTATCCAAACAGGGCTGTGTTGCTGTTGTTGTTGTTGTTGCTGCCGGCGTCCTGGACTTGGGGGTATCCAGTCCTGCCTACCTGTGGCCCACCACGTGGCTCCATCAATGGGCTGGTACGGCCCAGCTTCAACACCAACACCACAAGACCCTGGCGAGGGGCCAAGCCTGGCGAGGCGAACGACGCCAAGACCCCTAAAGGAGTTGGCCTCCTCAGGAGGGCTCCTAAGGGGCGGAGAGTTCTATGCAGCTACCTCATGAGGCTCAGCTGACATGAGCCATGACGACCAAAGCTAGGCGGGCGCCAGGCAGGTGTAGAGTGCAGGTTTCCTCTTTGGTGCAAGGGAGGCAAGCCACAGGCGCGGAGTCCCGAGGAATCGACCAAAGGTTTCCATTCTGGTGCAATAAGACCAAGACCGCCAGGACAGCAAGGTGGAGGTCATCACAGAGCCCACCGCAGCGTCACGACCAGAGGCTTTTCGTAGGCGAAGACTACTTTTGTCAGGATAGACTGTACTACTTGTCCCCTTTCAAATCCCGCCGTTGTGGAATCCCTTCCCGCTCATATTTGGGAATAGGACCAAGGCCACTATATATAGGACTTAGCCACCACCGTAGAGGGACGGAAAACCAGAACAAGTAGAAACCACACAAGCTCAAGAACACCTCACCTCCTGAGGCTTGTTCATCCTTTGTACTAGTTCATCCATAGCCCCTCGAGGCAATCCACCACACCACACTGGATTAGGGTATTACACCACAACGGTGGCCGAACCAGTATAAATCTATGTGTCTTTGTGTCTCTGTGAGCTCGACGCGCTAGGCTAGGGAGGATCGCGAGTAGGCAGGCTGGGCAGGTTGAGATCTCCGCATGCTCCCCAGAGTTCGAACCTCTCAATGGTTGCCGGATCCCGAAATCCGACAGTTGCTGCTGCTCTTCTACGTATATCTAGACATCATTAGAACATTAATGCAACACTCTTCCTTGTTGCTATGTAGCCTAGGATTGCATATTTAGACATTAAGCACAGTGTATGTTGCTATGTAGCCTTAGATATATTACATATGGCCCTAGTGAACCTAACGATAAATGGGTTGTATATATATTTAGTTAAAAGTCTGATTCACCGATTAGTCCCTTATCAGCCCCCGCCCTATATGGTACCAGCTACCGATATCCTGAACAGTGAGCAGATATAAGCCATGGGATGAAACTAACCTCGATGGAAAACAGAAGTCGTTCCCAAAAATTGTCCTGTGTAGGTACATCGAGAAGCATGTTAAGCACAATAGGCTAAACATCAACCAGAATTATCCATGGCAGACAAAATAATCTCCAAAAGATAGCTTCAGTGTGCAGGTTTAAGCACGCTAGTAAAGCAAAACAAGTGGAAAGGTGTGTTAACTGCAATAGGCCTAACATTTAAGAACAAGCAAACATAGTCATTCAAACTGGTATTGTGCCAGTCTAAGTACATTTGTTATTGTTAAATAAAAATGGAAAGGCGTGTTAACTACAAGATGCAGCAACCAAATGTAGTCATTCATAGTGGTATTGTTGAAACTGGTACTGATGAAATTGAACTGCATAGTTCATACTTGCACATATAGAACATCACGTTGTGAATAACTGGAATAAACAAGGCATACTACGAACAACCAAAGATAGCATTTGAAACTGGACATATGCTAACTACAAATAACCGAACAATCAAAAAACTTTAAAAGAGGCATATGCTGCCTATAACAGGCTTAACAACAAGCAAATATATGCATTCTCACCGGTATGTTTAAACTGGATTGATGAAATGTACTACACAGTAAATAATTGCACATATAGAGCATCACATTGTGAACAACTGAAATAAACAAGGCATACTGCAAACAACCAGATATAGCAATTAAAACTGGACATAATCTCACTACACTACAAAGGGACTCGACAAAACAAATCATGGCTTTCCCCCTATGAAGAGTCATGGCAAAACAAATCACGGGTTTCCTCACTTGTCACAGATGGGCTCATTCCCGTGGGAAGATCATGGACCTTGGATGCGCTCCATGTTGTCGCAGATGGGCTCCTTCCCCTTGGAAGAGCATGGCTATAGGGTGCCCTCCCTGATGTCGCAGATGGGCGCTTTCCCCTTGGAAGAGTAGATGGGCTCTTTCCCATTGGAAGAGCCGGAGAGGGTGCCCTCCTTGTTGTCGTCATCGATCACGTCTGACTTGGAAGCTGTGGATCCCAAGCCAGCAGTCGTAGAAAGTGTCCTTCAGAAATGACAAAAGGGGCTCGATGGCGATGTAGGATGGAAAATTGTTGACAACGAGCCAGAGGAGATCAGCGGCGGGGCCATGGATGAGATCGACGGCGGTTGAACCCGAGGGGGTGGTGGTGGGCCACTTAACCTACCTTAGGCCATCGCTGTCGATGACCTTGATGTCGTAGCTGGCAGCTGAGACATGCCCGCATACTCTAGCCCGCTGCTTGAGTGCCTGCCGCCAGTAATGGTCGTCAGCTTCCTCGGCGACGTCGGGCGAAGAGACCGTGATACACCTCTTTTGGGCCAGTCGCTCCTCGAGCTCCACGGGAAGCGTAGCCGGGCTTAGGCTGCGACTCTCTGGAGTGGGGGATGGGGATGGGGATCTGTGGGAAAGGGGGCATTTGGCAGGCATCATCTAAGAAACTCAGGGCGGCCTGGGTATGGAGATCGGTGGGTAAGTTGCACGGGCAAACTGGCAGATGTTGACAATGGAGGCCTTGCGGCCGCGACGGCGGTGGCGGGGATGTTGCTAGGGTTTCGAGAGAGGGAGGGTGTGTGTGTGTGCGCACGCCCGAGGAGGTTTTGGTGTGTGTGTGTGTGGAGGGGGGGTGTTTGAGGAAATGACGCGGGTACAGAAAATTTTACTACGCGGGAGTGAAATGCCGGGGCTATTGAAAATTTTGATGATAGTGCATGGCACACAGTCCAGAGATAACAACCATGTGTTATGAAACAAAAAACCCTTGAGGCGGGCAGATATTTTCTAGGGATGCAGGCGGGATTGGGAATAAGAAACATCACACACGGTCTGGAGATAACAATCGTGTGTTATGAAACAGAAAAACCCTCGAGGCAGGCAGATATTTTTTAGAGGGGGAGCCTCGTGGAGCCCAATGTACTATGCGGATGTGTGTGTGACAGGGGCACCGACGTGGCACATAGTTAGTTTGAGTGAACCGTGTCTGTTGCGTCATCCGACTTCTCTAATGTTCATAAATTTGGCAAAAAAAAATGACGCGGGAGAGGGTCAGAACACGAACACACTTGCATGTGGACCAAATTTATGTATGAAAAGGGTGGTTTGATTTTCAAATACCAAATGCAACTTCGATGTGGCACCTATCTCGCAAAGAGCACGGTATCGCTTGCCCCCACCCCCCCTCGTGTTGGCACGAAGGGAATCCTAAGCTATGAATGCATGCCCCCTCCCCCCCAACCGAGGCTCACCTAGCAAAGTGCGAAGTAGCTAGCAGCCCCCTCCTCCCTCGTGTCGACACGAAGGGAATCCTAAGCTATGAATGCATGCCTCCCCAACCGAGGTTCACCTAGCAAAGTGCGAAGTAGCTAGCAGCCCCCTCCCTCGTGTCGGCATGAAGGGAATCCTAAGCTATGAATGCATGCCCCCCCAAATGAGGTTCACCCTAGCAAAGTGTGAAGTAGCTAGCAGCCCCCCTCGTGTCGCCACGAAGGGAATCCTAAGCTATGAATGCATGCCCCCCCAACCGAGTTTCACCTAGCAAAGTGCGAAGTAGCTAGCAGCCTCCCTCGTGTCACCATGAAGGGGATCCTAAGCTATGAATGCATGCCCCCAACCGAGGTTCACCTAGCAAAGTGCGAAGTAGAACCCCCCCCCCACACACACACACTTTCAGTCGGTGCGCCAGAGAGGCATATCTCACCAAGATGGATCGTAAAACGGACCAAGAATAATCCACCTTGGTCATACAACCTCTCTATTTTTGTTGGTCAAAGTGATGGCCGTCCATGTGACCCTGGAGATGGGCTAGCTCGCCAATAATCATGCAAGTAGCTAGTCCCCGAAGACAACCACTTCATGCATGTGGCCCAAACATATGTATGGAGAGGTGTGTTTTTGAGTAACAATGGAACAACTTTGATGTGGCACCATGATTTCGAACTAGAAATCCCCACACTGAGTGAGGGTTAGGTTGACGATGCATATGTATGTTACACAACACTTCAAGCCAATGATGGGGATTCATGCATGCATGCATGCCTGCATAGTATATGCGCTCAAACTTAAGGTCCGAATCTCACCATGACCTATACGACGATAACATGAACCAAATGAAGAATCCGCCATGGTAACCTATCTTGTTGTTGGTCAAGGTAATCATGGATGTCCATGCGGGCCCACGAATATATAGGCTTGTCGCTGATAACCACGCGAGGGAGTGTACTGTTCGAAGGCAACTACTACATGCATATGTATGGAGGTGATGCATGCATGAATGTTTGAATACCATTTCACAACATTGCTGTGGCGCGTGCGTCAAAAATCGTACACTAGTTCCCCACACAGAGCGAGATCGGTTCATGACGTGTCGTTGTACTAGCCACTTTGACTTGATGGGAGGGATTCATGCGTACACATGCATGTGTGTGTGCTCAAACTGTATCATGCATGTCATCCCATAGCATGACCTATATATATCATATTACAAGCAAAAATAATAATCCCCTCCTAAGTCAAATTAACCTCTCTTGTTGTCAGGCAAAAAGTAGTGATGGACCAAGCAGACCCACAGATGGAAAGTATCGATATCGCTGATAACCGCTTAAGTGGGTGCGAGAGGACAACCACCACCGCTTTGCATGTGGGCCAAACATATATATGTCGAATACCTAAAATGCTAAACTTCGATGTGCCACATGCCTCAAAAACTATAAGCCATGCAACCACACAGAGCGAGGTTCATGAAGCTTACAACATATGATGGTCCCCTTTCCCCTCTTCACTGCATACAATATGCTCCTGCCGTAATATGTACAACCCAAAAGAATCCTCATTGATGGTGAAATTAATTAACCTCTCCCGATGTAGGTCAAACATGCATGCATCGACGATGGCCTCGTGGGCCCACAGATGTAAGCGTCAGACGTGAGTGTCCTAGCTAGGATAACCACCGCGTGCATGCATGTGGCCCAAAGAGGTGTCGTGTGATGTTTGAATAGATAATTTCACAATTTTGATGTGGCACGTGCCTCGGAAACCAAAAAGTCCCGACACTGAGTGAGGTGTACCTGTTCACGGACGTGTACGTATAGTATATATGTTGGTCCCCTCCCACCTCTTCGACGCGTACTATATACCAACATAACACAAACAAAAATGATTCTACCTTGCTGGCCAAATTAACCTCACTACCGACTGTCTGTCAAAGTGATGGACAACGACCTCGTGGGCCCACAAGAAGCGTCACACACGAGTATCGAGTGTCGTGTAGGACAACCATCGACTGCATGTGGCCAAAACATGTATGTATGTAACGATTTCACGACTCCGATGTGGCACTGGCCTGCCTAACAAAATGGCCAACCCACACGATGGCTCACAACTTGTAGTGTATTGTGAGCCACCCGCCACCCCCAGACACACACACCCACACACACTGCGAATCCACCGCAACTATGATGCATGTTAAATTAATTATCCCGTGGTGAACATATGTTACCAAAGGAGGGATGTTTTAATTTTGAAAAAATCATAGAGATCATTAAGACGTTTTAGTACATTAATTGATTGATTTTCTACGGGTAGAATGTGCAAAAATCAAATTTGAGCTACATGCACACGTGACAGTGCACCTAAATGGATTGCAAAAACACATGTGTCTCACTGGGTGCATGTTTACTCCCCGTGCAACAAATTTCAAACATTGACAATCATGATTATTAAATCCCAGTACATCCAAATCTTATTTGAAGGTCATGAAACTTATCGTGTTGTCATATGAACACCAATACAAAGTGGCATCGTACTTTTTTTGTCAAATTTGACACCATTTTTTATGTAATCTTTATCTAGTTAGAAACGGGAGATTATTAATAATTGGGAACCAATATCCGAAACAGATTATTTATTCGAACCGTGAGCGTTAGACCAACAATGGATACGCGCCATGCTTCGGTTAAGCAATAAAGCGGCAACATTAATAATCCATATAGAAAAACAATATACGTGCTGCCGCGCGACCCGTGTGCCATGCCAGCAGGCGTGAGTTGACAGGACGCATGCGAGCAGTCCGCCGTGTAGGCAGATGGGGAGGCGTGCGTGCAGGTGTGTTAACTGACGGAGGCATGCTCGCTGCGCAGTGTCATCTGGAGGCGTGCGAGTAGCTGTGTGAAACTTTGGTAGGCATGCCAGTAGTCCGGTGTGCAGGCTCACCGGGAGGCGAGCCATCGGTTTGACCGCCACCCGCCTCTCTCCCACAACTCCCACTACTCCATATTAATGGTGCTCCCGAGCGGCCACACCCCCCATCCTCGCCACACACACAATCCTCTCTCTCTCCGCTTGCATCCTCGATGCCGCTCTCAGTCCTCAAAGCCGTCAGTATATGAGGATGTCGCCGAAGCGCCCCATCGGAGGGAGGGGCGATGCCAGGGATGCTAAAGCACTGGAGCACGATGTGGAGATGGAGACAGAGGTTTCCATCACCGTCGGCGAGTTATCCCTGCACCCTGACGTCATCGATGGCGTCGAGCTTCCACAGCCGGAGGCGCAGTTTCACACCGACTCTGGTGACGACCCCGGCGATGACTCCGACGACCACTCCGGCGACAACTCCGACGACGACGGACAGCTGGTTATTCATCTATACCCATTTATGTGTCAGATAGATCATAGGGTTTCTCTAGTTACTCACGCCTCCCCCTTTTTAGAATAGAAATCCTATGGTTATGTTCTCCCAATCCATGAAATCTGAGTAAGTTTTGCTAGATCCGTGTAGTGTATTGTTTGTTCGAATGGTACAAGTGATAAGTGATTACTTGTTTCATCTGTGCAAATGATTTCTGCTAGTAATCCAACTAGGGTTAGTATTCATGCTAATAATTCCTAGCCAGGACTTGACAATTGATTTTGAATGACCTACATATGTTTGTGCCATTATTTTCTTCAAGATTGGTCTATACATAGACGAATGTGCTTAAAAATCGAACCATAATCTCTGGATATGTATAATAAATAGCCATAAATTCGTAATCCTACTTCATGGCATGTAATCACTGATTTGATGCCAAATTTGTTTTACTATTTGTATAGGTGTTGTCTGACAATGTGGACAGCGAGGATGAAGATGGCCAGAGGAGGTACAAGAGGCAAATCCTGAGGGAGATTTATGCGGGAATGCATAACAGGCGTATTAGGACCTGGAACGGCGGCTATCGATGCCCTTTTTGCAACCACAAGCTTCATGACGCGTATCTAAGTGTTCTGGCACATGCAAGGAGGACGGGCTGTTGGCTCCTTCAAGCAGAAGTATTCTCGCAGGGTGGCGTACGACGCGTACGCCGAGTACCTGGAGAAGCTTCAGGATCATGCCGGCATGTGAGATGAGATGTGGGATGGATCGAACTATGTACGCTTGAGTATGCTTAATGACGGTTGAACTATGTAGTTATGGTTGAACTACGCTTATGTATGTGTATGCTTATTATCTATGACTGAGTATGTTTAATCTATGTTTACTTATGTCTAACCGTGGGATGTGGATGCAACCAGTTCGGTTGATGGAATCTATCTCCGTCTTAGTTTACTGGTCCCCTTTGTAATTTGTGTTAAATTTTGACCAAAGGTTTAACTGACAAAATGTTAGTGCAGGTCAGCAAAAATTATATCGTTGGATGGGTATTTGAGCATAGTGTTCAATGATATAATTTTTGGTGACATGCATAAACATTTCTTAGTTAAATATTTCATCAAAATTTGGTAAAAATTACAAAGGGGGACCAATAAACCAGGACAGAGGTAGTACGTCAATCACACACAGTTCCCAAAATTGGAACCATGTGCAATGACTTTCATTTTGCCTGTTGCGTCAATCACAAACGGTTCGCTCTAGTAAACCGTCTGCTCCAAATTCTTTGTGGGACAGAAAACCCTCACCACCCAATTCAAAAAAGCAAAAATAAAACCCTCACCATCCCCACGTCACAAAAACCCTCACCCCGCCTGCCACCCCCTCCGATCCCCATTCACACCTGCACAAGCTCCTCCGCGTCTATGCCATGGCACCGCCTATCGCGGCGGTAAACACTTAGCTCGGCGCCTGCCGCTGCCGCCAGAATGCCGGCAAAGCCCACTGCATTTCGCCACTTCTGCTTGCCGCCGCCTAACTCCATCGACTTTCTCGACGCTGCTCGCGGTCGACCCAGCTCCGCTCGGTTGGGGAATCTATTGTACTGAGGGTTCTTTCTCATGGACGACAAGGTAACTAATTTAATGAGATATTATCTCATCTCTTATCTCAGTTCATCTGCCTCCTTTAATCACCCGGCGGAAATCGTCGTGGATTCATTTTTATTCGAGCTAATTTGAGGGTTTTCTTTCATTCATAGAACGTACAGTGCACCGACACATCAGGACTTTCCGATCTCCGCAAGAGATTCCATCTCACCGTACCAGATCACTTGAGGATGCACACGGTATGTTCAATCTCACCCTAAATCGGTTGGCATGGCCTACTTTCCGGAACATATTCTAAATATTGCTACATTTGGATAAAAGGTGCCATATGCACCATATAC
Organism: Aegilops speltoides; assembly: GCA_021437245.1. NCBI lineage: Eukaryota > Viridiplantae > Streptophyta > Magnoliopsida > Poales > Poaceae > Aegilops > Aegilops speltoides. The sequence continues at coordinate 343,666,172 of CM038144.1, forward strand.
GTCAAAGGGGATTTTCCCCTCTTCTTTCCATATTATGGAAATTAATGATGTATTGTTCTTTCGATTACTCACATATTTCCATGACATCATGTTTACCCTATCTGTTTAATTATAGATTTTTGTCCTTCGATTTCAACTGTTGTACAGTTCTTTCAATTTGGGCCCATATTGGCATGTTATCGTATTTTCTTTAACAATCCTATAATTTTCTGCAGCGCATCCCTTGCTATGCAATAGATTATGTAGTGCACAATCTTTCCCTTTACATAGATCAAGACCGCACGGATGTCATACTGCACACAAACCATGGATTTACAATCATTGCTACTGTAAGACTTGATGAACATGGTGACTCCTATTTTGGCACTGGCCTTTGGAAAGAAATCGCAAAATCTTGGATGCGTTCTCCAAAATCCTCGGCAGTCACCTTGGCCCAACTAGAGGCCTGAGAATGGGAAAGTTCCGTTCCAACGGCAAGGACCGAGCCAAGCTTGACGACTGGTTCCAATCCCCCGCCCTAGATCAGCTCGAGGAGCTCACTTTTGATGATGGGCATATGCGGTCGCTGCCAATGTCCGCACTCCGCCTCGCGCCCACACTGCGGGTCGCCAAGTTCAGGAACTGCCATCCCCCTTAATGACGCACCCACTCTTATTCTACCACGACTGAAACACCTCGAGCTCTCTACTGTCTGCCTCTCAAACGTTGACATGGAGCGCCTGCTCCATGGCTGTACTGCACTTGAGTACTTCGTCTTTAGGCGATCAATGGGTTGAGTACCTTCCACATCACCTCCATGACTCTCCGGACTATTTATGTGTGTTGCTGGTGCGACAGGAAGACATCACAAGATGTGTACCATGGTATGGTCATTGAGGACACACCTGCACTTGAGAGATTACTTGTAGTTGATCAATAAGGTCCAACAAGAACCAATGACATTTCTGCACCGAAATTGACACTGGTGGGCTACTTGTCTGACAAATACTCCGAACTTGTTATTGGATCCACACCCGTTCAGGTACAACATCCGCCTTCTACCTCTCCTTCTACAAATTAACATTATTTCTAATTTTGAAGATGTTTGTTTGTCTGTCATTCAGAAAATGATTCCGACAAGCTTGACCCAAAAACTGCGCACAGTGAAGGTCTTGGGACTAGAATCTATCGGCCCCAACCTGGAGCAAGTTTTCATTTTCCTGAAATGCTTTCCGTGCCTGGAGAAGCTATATATCGAGGTGATGTTCCTTTCCTATTAAATGTTAACCATAAGGGAGTTCAACTTGTGACACCTTTTGCCAAGTTTACAATGACAATGTACTACGATTTCTGAAGGATTCTTTTGGAGGATTTCAATACATACATGTCCCCCCCCCCACACACACACATTGGTTGCTTGATCCATATGGTTACAATCAATAAGCATTTCTCCTTTGGATTCATATGTATTAGTTTTCTTAGGGAACTTTTCATCCACCCCAACCTCTTGTGAAGAAGGCTACATTTTTCTAGAATGTAATCAAATGCCCATGTTAATCATGTCAGATCAAAGATGGCATGTTAGTGGATTTTACAAATCCTGCAAACCAAATAGGCCTGTAGTAATGTTCAAAACTGCATGTAGGCACTAACATGTTTTCTTCTTTTGCAGATAAGATTAGGCTCAGTGGTGGATAATGTGATACAATATAACAATCACATCGAATGTCTGGATCTGCATCTCTCAGAAATTACTTTGAACTCCTATCGAGGGACCTTACTGGAGATTATATTCGCTAGGTTCTTTGTTCCTAAAGCAAGGGTGCTGAAGGAAATGAGGTTTTCCCTACATTTATTTCGCAAAAATGAATGGTTTGTTGATCAGCGCCGGTGCCTGTGGCAGAATGGAATAGGCTCCAAAAATGCTGAATTTTATTTTGGAACTTTAGATGACAGAGTAATCGGAAGTCATCGTGTCAACCCCATACATGACTTCTCAGTGGCTGACCCCTTTGAAAAAGTGTGAGGTTTCAAAACCAGACTTAGAAGTGGTAATATTAGTTTGAACCTCTCTGATATCCATGTTCAGTGCATTAGCGCGAGCATTTGCAGCTGATGAGCTGAATTTCATTTCTAATATCAGGTTGAACCTTATAATCTTCGAATTTGAGCCATATAACTCTGGAATTTGAACCTTGTAATATTTCGAGCTTTTGTGATACAATCGTTGAAATGGCATCGTATGAGACTCATATATTGGTAGCACTATTTTGACCTTAATATGCAATGGCCTTAGATTTTATTAACCATTCTTGAATATGTTTAGCTTGTCGATCTCACAGCACACGATCTGTATCGCTAACTCGACTGCGATCTTCGACATTATTGCACAGAGTTGGTTTCTTCCACCGTGTGCCCTGTAGAGCACAGAATTAATTATCGCACTCGAGTGTCCATCATCACCCTTTTGTGTAACTTTGACCTTATCACCCACGGGTAAACTTATGACCGAAGTCATTCCACACACTTTGTTTTTACAAAGCTTTTTGCCAATAAACGCCCACGATTTGTCCCTCTTCTAGCCGACGCGTGGCCAAACTAGCCGGGTGGGAAGCTTGCGCGGTAAACTGCGTGGTAGCGCGGGAACAGGCTCACCGATGATACATTTGGCGCCTCTTCGAGCCCACGTGTGTGGTGCGGTATTGTCAAGCATGCACTGGAATCCTGCGCTATGAATGTCGTGACAAGATGTGATGATTACAGGCCGGCTGGCCCCCATTTATTACAGCGGCCAACATTTTGATTGCGCCCCTCCATTGCAAGAAGCACACCCACCACGAGAAATTCTTAGAGGGTATCCTACACTGCTCCAATTACGCTCCAAGCGGCTGCCGACGACGAGCAGCAGTTCACCGTGCGTGCCGTGGTGGACACCCATAGAAGGTTCATTGACCTATCGCTGGTGTACACCAACGACCCAGTCTGGGTGGAGCACTCCATCCACATCATGGAGCTGTTGCTTGCCTAGGAGAAGTACAAGGTGGTCGGGTTCGACCTCGAGTACACTCGCGCTCGTGCCGGGTCCCGTCCAAAGGTCGCCACCGCCCAGATGTGTGTGTGCCACCACGTCCTCGTTTACCACTAGTGCCTAGCCACAAGGCCTTGCGAGAGTTTCGCTAGGTTTGTCAACAGCCCCCACTACATGTTCGCTACGGTGGACATCACCAACGATGTAAAGGCGCTCGAGAATTCGGGCATCGCCTTCCAGAATCTTGTCGACATCCAGGGCCAATACAAGATCTGGGGCAGCAAGGAGCATGAGAAGGACTCACTGGTTCACCTCGCCGAGGCCATCATTGACCCCTACTACAGAGACATGAAGGATTCGTGCAACAAGGACAAGCGTGCCTAGCACTCAGCCTAGATGGAGAAACTTGACAAAGCTCATGTCGTGTACGTGGCCAAGGAGGCATACAAGAGATATGACATGTACATGCGGATCGTTGACATGAGGAAGTACCTCCTTCCCCAAAACGGCCAGGGATCCAGCCAGAAGCGAAGCAATGGCAAGCATCGTCACAACAATAAGTAGATGATTAGATCCTCGTTTCTCCTACTTTAGTATGCATGTAATTGCTTACTTTGGTGTATGGAAATGTTATGTGTGTAGTCACTTGTGTAATTCTATGCTTAATTTGGTTATGCAATGCTATCTTTTTAAGTATATACGTTGATGCTCTGTAGACAGAGCATAGATGTTGTGCGGACAAAGAAAATCACATCGCACACGGACTAAACAATGGAACCCGTCGGTGATGTTTTCAGCAATCACTCACAATTGTATACCAGCAATCCTTTGCTCACAACACACACGGCTTATTAGCAGGAATTGTTTGTGTTGTTATTGGTCTTCGCACACGTTTCCGATTACAGACCTATTTGCCGTGTATCACACACATCTTGTTAAGTTGAACCGTTTATGTTCTCATGTCTCACTGCAAACAGTTCATCTGACTGAACCGCATGCTGTATATCTCACACACCTTGATCTGGCTGACCGTTTCTTTTTTGTTGCCTAATCACAAACAGTTTATCCGAGTGAACCGTATGCTGTATATTGTAAGTGCATCTAGTGCCCATTAGTGATTTTGGTGTATTGAAGACTTATAGGTTAAGGGACTGATGCGTTTGTGAGTGTACACAGGTCTATAAGTCTATGAGGAGTTTGATATTTACTGAGAAAGTTGACCCTAAAATGAAGTTCTTCGATCAAGACTTTGATATTCGAAGACTTTCTCGAGACTTTGAAAGTGAAGAAATTGGTGTGACCTTGAAGACTTGGTATTCATTTGAGGAACATGAAGCGTGAAGACTTTTGTTTTCGTAGTTTCATTTTCTCTTTCTTGAGTCATAGGAAACACCGTCTTGTTAAAGGGGTCGAGGAAATACTAAGGAAAAATTTCCATGTGATGCTCAACTCAAAATCCTACACCTACCAATCCCTTGAGTGAAGCCATTGGAAATCTCATACTGATTCGATCAATTTCTTGATGTGATGAGACGCAATTCTTCCAGTCATCGAGGACTTTGCTCGATCGAGGAGTTAGGAATTCGCCAGGCTGAATTGCCTACACAAAGGAGGAACATGATAGCCCCGAGGAATTTGAGAGCCAAATTTCCGACCGTTCTTTATGTTCTTGGCGCTGTTCCAAAATATCTTACCCACCTAACGGTCATATCATTGAAGGGCATTTATGTCTTATCATGTCGGGATGCTCCCTAGGCTATAAATAGCCGCCCCCTACAACCACTAGCTGGTTGGCTGCTCCGAGAGAACTTGACACTTGTCATTTGAGAGCAACCCATCCTCTGAGGACTTTGAGCAAAAATCATCGAGTGAGGAAAACCCAAAACCAAACCCCCACAAACCCAAAGTGATTGAGCATCACTGAAGAAATTGATCCTGCGTGGATCCGACGCTTGTTACCTTTGAAGACTGTGCTTCTTCCAGACGGTTAGGCGTCATGGTCTAGAGCATCCAAGAGGAATTGTGGATCGCCGAGTGACCAAGTCTGTGAAGGTTTGGAAGTCGCCTGAAGACTTACCACGAGTGATTGGACGAGGCCTACGTGGCCTTAGTTCAAGGAGAATACGGTGAGGATCGGTGTCCCGAGCTGCGTGCTTTCGATGATCGGGTGTCCGGACTGCGTGTCCTCGAGTTTAAATACTCAGCCGCTCCAACCGTGACGCACAACCGAGACAGCGAGCTTGAACTGGTCTACCAAATCATTGTCTTCACCAACTAACTGGTTCTATTTCCTCAACCCTTTCATTTCCTCATTATTGTGTTGTATGTTTGTTCATATCTGTGCTTGAAGACTTTGACTGAAGACTTTCTCAATTTCCTCAGTTCAATTTCTTCAGTCTGCTTGTCTTCAACCTGTGTTATCCTGTGATTACGCTTTCTGTACTCTGTGCTTGTCTTCATTTCATCATGATGACCATGCTTGTATTCTGTTATGCTTACTTCTGAGTACTTATTCCGCTACTAGTAGTTCTTCCCTAAGGAATTTCCTCACCAGCAAATTCCTCAGTGAAGAATTCATAAAAATCGCCTATTCACCCCCCCCTCTAGTCGATATAACGCACTTTCAATTGGTATCAGAGCAAGGTACTCCCTTTTTACGTGTGATTTTGGTTTAACCGCCGAGTTTTAGTTATGTCGACCGCAGTATGATCAAGGTCTCGGCTGGGTGTCCTACCTTTGATGGGACGGACTACCCCTCTTTCGAAGAACAAGATGCAAATGCATCTTGAGGCAATTGACAACGATCTCTGGTATGTTGTGGAAAATGGTGTTCCCTCTGTCACACCCTCACTGAACGCTACCGATGTGAAGAGATTCAAACAACTCGATTCTCAAGCGAAGAATATCATATGTGGCCATCTGAGTAAAGGACAGTATGGAAGAGTGAGTGCTTTGGAAACTGCTAAGCTTATCTGGGATAGGCTGTCCAAAGTGAATGAAGGAGTCTCAACTCAGCGTGACTCTCGAGTTGATGTTCTTCGGAATCTCTTCAACCGCTTCAAAAGACTCGACAATGAAAATGTCCAACAAACCTTTGATCGCCTCACTGACATTTCAAATGAGCTTCAAGCCCAAGGTGCCACTGACATCACTGACCATGAGGTGGTGAAGAAACTGTTGAGATCGCTTGATTCCTCATTTGACAATCTGGGACTGATGATACAAGAACGTGCTGACTACAAGTCTCTTGATCCTGCCGATATCCTCGAAAGGCTAAATACTCACGAGTTCTAGCTTGCTGAAAAGAGACATCTCTATGGTTCGAGCTATGGCAAACCACGTGCCCTGAAGGCCAAGGCTGTGTCTGATTCTGAATGTGAGGATTTGGTAGTAGCCTTGGTGATCCTGAAGAATTGAGCCAGGAGCTAGCACTGCTCGTGAAAAAATTCCAGAAGTTCTCAAGACGTGGTCGCTTTGGAAAATCCTCAAGAAGCAGTGATTCCTCATCAAGTGACTATAAGAGAAGGCTGTGCCACAAATGCAAGAAACTTGGTCACTATATTCAAGATTGTCCTCAGTGGAAAAAGGAAATGAAGAGAAGAAATACAAGGATTACAGTTCTGATGATGCAAAGAAGAAGAAGAAATCGTCAAAATCTTCATCATCAAAATCCTCGAAGTCTTCATCTCACAAGAAGAGCAACTCCAAGAAGGCTCGGGCATTCATTGGCAAGGAAATGGACTCTGAAGCTGAATCTGAGGAAAATGAGGAAGAGGAGGCAACTGAAGAATCTGAATCTGGTGTGGCAAGTCTGGCCTTCGCTACTGCTTTCATTAGCAAGTCCATCTTCACAACTAAAGAAACTGACTCCACCGACAAGCCTCTTGAAGATAATGATGACTACGCTCCCACCTATTGCTTCATGGCGAAAGGTGCAAAGGTACTCAAATACACCTCCTATGAATCTAGTGAAGATGAATCTGATGAGGATCTCAAGCCCAGCTACTCTAAACTTGCTAAGATTGCTGTAAAACAACAAAGGGCTTTTGAAAAGGTTCAAAACATGCTAGACAAAAGTGATGATATGTTGGGTGAAGAAATGGATCGCACTAAAGCCCTGACTGAAAATCTTCAGAGACTTCAATCTAGGTTTGATAACCTTGAAAGTCATCATAACACTCTCTTATCTGATCATGAGAAACTTTCTTATGAATTTCTTCAAGGAAAGCAAGACCTTGAAAAGCTAAGAGTGTGTTATGAAGATCTTCAGAAGGAGCGCGATTCATTACTAGCTCACCAAATCAGCGCTTCTCAGGAAGAATTTCTTCCTCCATGCTTAAAGTGCATTGAACGTGAATCTGCTAATTCTTCACCTGAATGTTCAAATGCTTCAACTGTTACAAATTCTTCATCTGCCTCTGCTATCACTAATTCCTCATCTGAGGACATTGCTAGTATCACTGACAATGCAGGGCTGAAGGAATTGTACATGACAGGCATGTACAAAAGCCTCAAAGGGCATCAGACTCTTTGTGATGTGCTTAAAAAGCAGATCCTCAATAGAAACCCTAGGAAAGAGGGTATTGCCTTTGAGAGGAAACTTAATGCTGATGGAACATATTGGAAGCCTGAGCAGTACCCCAAAACCTCATGGGTTGCTGCAAAGGGACCTCCAGTTGATCCATCTAACTTATCTGTCTTTACATGTGAATCTCCTCATTCTTCTAATGAGTCATTTGACTCCAACTATAAACTGTTCAAAAATCAGAATGGTGAAGTATTTGCTAGATATGTTCGCACTAACTGCAGGAATGGTTCTCCTATGAAGAAAATATAGGTTCCCAAGAAGTGCCTTGAAAGTCTTCAGGTGAATGTCCTCATGACACCACCTGTGAAGAACAGGAACCCCAGATCAAATTCTTCATATGGACCAAATTCTTCATATGGATCCAAGTCCTCATACGGACCAAATTCCTCACGTGGATCAAATTCCTCAAATGGATCAAAGTCCTCGTATGATTATCATCGTGCTAACAACTCTGTGTCGCAGGGTAGAGCTAAGGGCCATGAATATGTGCATTATTCTTCAAATCATTATGTTCATAAGTCCTCGAAGAATTTCTCTGCTTATTCATATGCTTACCCTAACCCCTATTATGTGAAACAAAATGGTTTGGCATCTTTGCCACCTTTCTCATATGGTGCTCGCAGAGTGATGAACTCTTTGCCACCCCTTCAGATGTGGGTGGTGAAGAAAAAGAACTAATCTCTTCTGCAGGGTCAGGTCTCTAGACGTGCTTTAACGTCTGAAGAATTTGCTGGGGACCTGACAAAATTGCCTGAAAGGACGCAGGCGAACCATGATGAAATGAACCTTCATTTCACACGTCCTCATACTGCTATATATGTTTACTGTTTGATGAAATTCATCTGATGAATTTGATATCATATTCTTCACTGATGAAGCATATGAGATTGTAAGCTACACTAATTCATCTGCAGGATGATCAACCCAAAACTACTGAATGGGTCCTCGATAGTGGATGTACGAATCACATGACTGGTGACAAGAATCTATTGATGGATGATCCCTTATCATCATCACATCTGAAGCATATCATCTTTGCTGACAAAGGCAAAAGTCAGGTATTGGGTCTTGGTAAGGTCGCAATCTCTAAGGATGTCACACCCTAGCTAGTTCTTGCATTAGAGTGTTGCATCATGTTCTTTTCTTTTAACAGAAACCTGAAATGGGATTGCCAGAACTCCCAGCCCCCTCTGAAACAACTAGGGTTTACTAAAAATATTTTCGATGAACCTGAAATGCCCTTCTAAAATGTCCATCATTTTTGTCTTGGTCCAGAAGCTTTGCCAAAAGTGATGCACAATTTCCTAGGTCATCCCAGGGACTTTGAATTAAATCATAGCTATTTGAATTTGGGCATTTTAAATCTATAAAATATTTCAAATGTCCAAATATTCCCAAACTAAAATGTTTCATGTTGGTAATATCCCAACATAGGACCATGAGCAGTTTGGTGAATTTTAGAACCCTTCTGGTATTTTAAAAAACTCAACAAAGTTGCAGAAAAATAGAAAAAGAAAACAGAAAGCAGAAAAGGACTTACCTGGCGCCTCGTCCCACTAGCCAGCCCACTGGCGGCCCAGCCCAAGACCGCGCCAATGAGCTGCTTGTCGGCCAGCAGCAGCAGTGCTCGACGGCGAGCACCGCATGGGTGCCACGCACCTGCTCGCCGTCTCGCCGTTTCCCTCGCCTTGCCACGTCGGGGATCGATCCCCCTCGCTCTCCCGCACCCCCCAGACGCCTCCGTTCCTCTCCAGTTCGTCTCCCTCGCTCCCCCACGCCATGGCCGACGCTACCGTCGCCGCACCACCGTCGTAGCCGCGCTCCCCGTCGACCCCACGCCGCGCCACCGTGTCCAGAGCTCCGCCGCCGTCCGCTACATTCGAGCTAGCCGAGCCCGAAGCTTCGCGTGCCAACCGCCGCACCAAGCTTCGCCCGGCGCCACCGCCGAGATCCCCGCCGTCACCGCCGCTGCAGCTCGTCCCCGACCACGCCGTCTGCACGACGCGTCGCTGTGAGCTTAGCTACCTCCCGACCCTCTCTCTCGCTCCCGTGCACCACAGCGACCGCCTGAAGCTCCGTGCACTCGCCGTCGCGAACCTCGCCGCCGACGTGCTCCCGCCACACTCCGCCTTCTCCTTTGTGTCCAACGCGTTCACCACATCGCGCTGGAGCTAACCACGCACTCCACGCACCTCACGCACACCACAAAGACGAGTTCACTTTCACCCGAGCTCGGTGGCGCCAAAATCGCCGCGGCGTAACTCCAGCCACCCCGAGCCCAACAGACTCCGCCAGAGCTGCGGCTCGTCTCGGCTCCACTCCGTGGTCGCCGCACCTTTTGGTGGCGAACGGCCAAAAACACTATCGCCGCCCGCGTCGGCGCCGGCTGGCTAAACGCCGTGGGTTTGACCCGGTTTGACCACGGTGGGCCCAGGTTGACCCCACAGGTCTATGACATGTGGGCCCACCACGCTAATTAACTTAGTTTAGTTTTAATTAAATTCTAATTAAACTAACCCCATCGACATCACGGGACCCACTGGTCAGTTTGACCTGACCAGCCCGTTGACCCCGACGTCATCATGGCCTTAATCTTGTGTGATATTTAAATTCTTGGAATTATTTTTACACAGAAACTCCGTAAATTGTTTCAAACTTCAAAAATTCATATAAAATCAACCATAGCTCCAAATGAGACAAATTATATATGAAAAATGATCAGAAAAATCCAATCTTTCCATCTGTACTGGTTTCATGCATGTTTACAGAAGCTAACCCACTGTTTATGGCAGAACAAGTTTAAGCACTTTAAATGATCATAATGGGTTTGGAAATTGCATCCATAGTTCAAAATGCTTCAAACTCATTTGGTCCTAGTTGCATTAGCCCAAAGCACTCATTTTGCCATGTCTCATTGCATGCATCATATTGTTGCATCTTGTTTGGTAATGCCTGTATCGGTGTTCTGCGGCGTGTTACGGCCCGAGGAGTACCGTGATAACCCCGACGAAGAACAATACCGTGTAACGACCCGTCGAGCAAGCAACCAACCATTTGATCATATCGATAAAATCCCATGTTCTTGCTCCTGCTCTCGTTTCGCATTAAGACAACGCGATTCAAACTGCTGTGTGTTGCGGTAGTTGAACGCATTTCCTCTGCATGACTGTCATTGCCACAATAACTAGATGAAACCCACTAGCATGTGTAGGAGTTGATTGAGCCATATGATTGTGTTGTTCCTACCTTGCTATGCCTGCTATGCTTAGAGTCGTGTCGTCCGGTTCATCGGGATGATGGCTAGAGTGAAATGATCGAGTTGGTATGAGAGTAAGGTGTTGAACACGATTTGGTAAAGGTATCGATGAGAGGCCATGTAGGAGTACATGGTGGGTTGTTTCATTGAGGCCGTCCTTAAGCCTTGAGATCTGTATGTGTGATTTAAGAAACAGCTACTACCATACATTGGGCCTGAAATATGACCCCGCCGACTTCTTATTCACGCTAGTCCTCTGTCCGGGAGTTGCAAGTAGTTTCGGTGTTTGTAGCCCTCTTGGAGGCCGTGGACAGCGCTGACCGTAGGGGTGGGCTGTGATCACGGTAGGTGCGTGGCGGGTGTACCGGATGCCCGTTTGGTATCCCGGGAACCTTGTTCACATTGTTTGGGGCTGTGGCGAGACTTGGCCGAACTCCTCATAGATGGAACCCAAATAGGCGATAAACCCGACTAGAGACTTGAGTGTCTAGGTAGGTCGTGGTCTACACCCACGTCGGTTTTAAGCTTGAAGTCTGCCGAGCACATGTCGTGTCTGCGGGCGCTAAGTGGTGAAACATGTATGAAGAAGTACACCCTGCAGGTTAACATCATCTATTGAATAGCGCGTCATGATAAAGGGCTACTTGGTTGCCTATACAGTTCATAGACAAGTAAATGGATACTACTAAAAGCCTCAAGATAAGCGTGAGTGCGAGGATGGCTTCTCCGTAGGAAGGCGGGGTTGGATCCTCGGTGGTGTATTGAAATGATGAGTAGTGGACTCGAGTCATAAAACTATTTCAAGTTGGTGTCTCGTGGGATAGCTTAGCCATGAGTCAAAGCTGGCTTGCTGCAATAACCCCACCAACCCTTCTTGATAATATGCATGTATGTAGGGTCGATGTAAGTCTTCTTTGAGTACCTTTGTACTCATGTTGCTTTAATTTACATTTTTCAGAAGATGCCACAAACCCTTCCGACGGGTTCTTCGTGAGCGTTGACATCGATGAGTAGACTAAGGCCGGTGGTGATCTGAGCAAGAGAAGGACCATGTAGTGTAGCTAGGCTTACCCTAGCCTCTTTTATTTTATTAGTTATGCGTACTCGGGCAAAACACTTCATTGTCGGCTTGTATGCTTGTATGACTTGTATGTGGGTCGTGTGACCCGTACTTGTGTGTATGATATGAATGGCTCTCTGAGCCTTTAAATAAAGTACTTGTGTCGTAGAGTCATGTTGTGATGCCTTGTTGTATTTGCACATATCGAGCATATTGTGTGTATGATTGAAATGCTTGGTATGTGTGGGATCTGACTATCTAGTTGTTTATCTTTAGTAGCCTCTCTTACCGGGAAATGTCTCCTAGTGTCTCCACCGAGCCATGGTAGCTTGCTACTACTCCGGAACACTTAGGCTGGCCGGCATGTGTCCTTCTTCGTTCCTGTGTCTGTCCCTTCGGGGAAATGTCACGCATTGAGTACCGGAGTCCTGCTAGCCCAGCGCTACAGCCCGGAACTTACTTGCTGTTGACCGACACGTTCGATGCTGGGTCATGGATGCCTGTCCCTGTAAGTCTGTGCCACTTTGGGTTTACGACTAGCCATGTCAGCCCGGGCTCCTTTTCATATGGATGCTAGCGACACTATCATATACGTGTGCCAAAAGGCGCAAACGGTCCCGGGCCAAGGTAAGGTGGCACCCGTTGGGATACCGTGCGTGAGGCCGCAAAGTGATATGATGTGTTCTGAGCTAGATCGATGTGACATTGAGTCGGGTCTGACAGCGTTGGCATCAGAGCCGGACTGCCTATAGGTTCTCCAAGCCAAACTGGTCGATGTTGAGTCTAGAAATGCTTTAGTTATATGTAGGGGAATTGATTGTGGGATGGTACGTAAGGCTCTTTTTACTCCTTTATCTCATAATATTCTGATCTGTGTCAGTCCATTCTTCCATCGGGGGTTAAGGATTAGGACCTCTTCTCTCTGCTAGGCTCACGTGTTACTAATCAGTAGTACCTTGTAGGTTTGATGGTTACAAGCCTGGTTCAGTTTTACTATCCTGTTATGTTACTAATTGGACCCAGAACCTTGATATGAAATTGTTGAGTGGTTATGCAATTCCTTGTGAAATGTCTCAAACCCTTTGGCGTTCTGATCGTTATCTGTCCAAATTCCGCTAGAAATACTAATGTCTTGCATTGTGGTTGTGCTTCGGATGGCCACTCGTGATCACAATCAAGTGGTTAAATCGACCAGATGCATTGGTGTGACCGGTCATACAACCATGCTAGTTAGTGTTATGATCGAGCGGGATACCGTTGGTACCCGAATACAGTTGAAGAAGCGATGTCGAGACTTTAATCAAAGTCGATATCTTTGCCTTTGTCCGGTGTTTCCCTCTTATCCTGGTTCCACGAGGCCCTTCACAGCTCCTATGGGCTTGGTGTTACCATTGATATGGCGGTGCAAGGCGCTGCATATTCTATGATGACCATTATACGAGCGAGATCTGGGCTGCTCCGCAACACCAACTTCCGTATATGCGAGTTCACTTCTGGGCGTTTGGTTATCTTGAGCCATCTATGCTGATTCGATCGGGAGGACTCCCTAACCCGTACTACCGCTGAGTTGCTCGAGGACAAGGACCGAGAGAGTCGGGCCTTGAGGATGGAGCTCTTCAATTCCGTCTTGATCACTTGGGCTACCTTGACTCGCTTTGCACCGGCTGTTCAAGCTGGTTATATGGATATGAGAGACTTGTATCCCGTCAGGGCTGCTCTGCCGGACATGATGGACTGGCGTGATGTGGGGGGCATCACCCCACCTCGTGGTCCTCGCTTGCCACCGTTCGTAGGTCCAAGACCTCACCCTTGTCCTTACGGTCCACAGGCTCCTCGGGACCGCTTTGTTCCCGACGATCACGTTGAACTCCCGAGTTACGGAGGAGACTTCTATGAGAACTACTACGGAGACGTCTGAGTTAGTAGTAGTCCCACTAGTATTGTAACAGTTGTATTTTCCACCGTCCTGCGTGACTCGTGGAATACGACTTAGTGTGTACTAATTCCGGAGGTGTAAGAAGAATAATGTATAGGAGCTTGGTATGCCTTCGATGAGATGTAATCTTCCTTTCACCGTAGTAGTACTTTGTTTGGTCTTGTACTAAACCTTGTATGGTGTGTATGACGATGGAATAAAGAAGCAGATTCTGTATCTGCCATGTCATACGGATGATCATCTTGCATTCCAAGTTATCCATTACATCTTACAACTCTATGTCAGAATCTTGCCATCCTGGACTAAATCCTTGTCTTGTTTTCCCTAGGATGGTTAACACCATAACAACCCTGCTCCGCCAGAGCAGGCGAAAGCGATGGAGTTGGAGAAGCAAACCTGCCTCACCCTCCTTCTCTGGCGAAGTTATGTTGGAGGCGAGAGAAAACAAGCAGAGACCAACCGTTTGCTTGGGCGTATCGAGCAGAACACAGCCCATCATCGGAGAAACAACTTGGTGTCGCTTAGTGACTTCATCAAGTTACACCCTCCTACCTTCCACCACTCCGTCGAGCCTCTCGGCGCCGATGGCGGCCCGGCATCACTCACAAGCTGCGTTACTGCCTTTGGTAGCCGAGGCGGACAAGGTCACCTTTGCTGCATATCATCTCGAAGGTCCCGCTAGTCTCGGTGGGAGAATTATATGGCTATCGCCCGATTGGCCATGTCACTACTTGGGCAGAATTCAGCGAGGCTTTCGTGAACATCACATTCGGAGGGTCTCATGGATAAATAGCGTGAGGAGTTCTGCAGTTTCACCCAAGGTCGTCTCTCCATGGGCGCCTATAGTAGAGAGTTCGTAATCTCGCACGCTATGCAATCAAGAGGTCTCCATCGGCGCCAAAAGAAACAGCAAGGTTCCGCAAGGGACTTAGCCCGAACCGCCGAGATCTCCGTGCGCATGAGTGCACCTCTTTCCGAAGCTTGTTAACAAAGCCATCGGTATTGCTGAAACTGGTCGACTGATTTGAGGCAACACGCAAGCATGGTCGTGATATGGGTTCCTCATCCGGTCTTTGGACCACGAAGCGCCGTGTGTGGGTGCCTAATCTTGCCACGCCACCCAGATTCACACGAGGCCATCCTTTGAGCGCCTCGCCCGAGTTCAGCGATATGCACCAGCTAAGCCCTATGGTGGGCCAACCAACAACGCTCCTCTCGCGCCAGCCCGTGGCGTGCTTCAAATGTGGTGAATCAGGCCACTACATGCGCGATTGTCCCAGACCAACCCCAACCAGCCTGCAAAAGCTGTTGGCGTGGCAAGCCAGCGGGAAAGGTGTTCTATGCCAAGCCACCACCTTGCGCGTGGCCATGTTAATTGTGTCTCGGTGAGGAGGCCCAAGAGGATCCCAACGTCGTGCTCGATGCGCTTCTTGTTAATTGCCACCCGCATCCGTTCTTTGATCTTTGGAGCATCTCATTCATTCATATCCGAAAACTATGCTCGTTTGCATAACACGCGATACGTGACATGCCTTCCACCATGGAAATTTCTACCCGGGTTCTAGATGGCAAACCTCTAGAGTAAGCCATGGAAATGAAATTCAGGTCGACAGACTTGTTTTCCTTGCATCGTTGATAGCTCTCAAATCTTCGGATATAAATATCATCTTGGGTATGGACCGGATGTCAGCCCATCATGCCAAGATTGATTGTTTCTCTAGGACTGTTCAACTTCGCACCCTCGGGAAGATAGTCAATGTCTTGACCCGAATATCAGCGCCAACTATACTCTCTTAATGCCACCATTGCGGACCTCGAAGGCGTTCCGGTAGTCCGTGACTTTCCGGATGTCTTTCGGAAGAATTGCGGTGTTCCACAGCGGAGATGTTGAATTCGTGATAGACCTCATTCGAGAACTGTCCCAATTTCTAGAAGACCCTATAAGATGGCACCCCTAGAACTAGCGAACTTAGAAACAACTCGATGAGGCCTTGCAAAGGGTTTCATCCGTCCTAGTTCATCTCCTTGGGCTTGCCCCGTTCTCTTCGTCAAGAAGAAGGATGGTACGGACCGGATGGTTGTAGATTATCGACCCGTCAACCTGGTCACAATTAAGAACAAGTATCCGCTCCCCAGGATCAACGATCTGTATGATCAGCTCACAGGATCCTCAGTCTTCTCTAAGATGGATTTGAGGTTAGGCTACCATCAAATCAAAATCCGAAACGGGGACATTCCTAAAACGGCTTTTGTTACTCGTTATGGCCAATACGAGTACACCGTCATGTCCTTCGGTCTAACCAATGCCCCAGCCACATTCTCTCGGTTAATGAACTCAATCTTCATGGAGTATTTGGATAAATTAAATGCGTGGTTTACCTCGATGATATACTCATCTACTCTAAGAATGAGGAAGAACATGCGAACATCTAAGGCTAGTGTTGATGAAACTTGAGAGCATCGCCTTTATGCCAAGTTCTCTAAATGCTAATTTTGGCTGCGAAGTGACCTATCTAGGGCATGTAATTTACGGTAAAGGTATTCTTTAACCCCGAGCGAGTTCAAGCCGTCCTTAATTGGACTCCACCTGAATCGGTCAAGCAAGTTCGGAGTTTCCTTGGCTTAGCGAGCTATTGCCGCCGCTTCGTCGAGAACTTCTCCAAAGTTGCTAAACCTCTAACTGAACTCCTCAAGAAAGATAAAAAGTTAGAGGGACTCCACAATGTGAGCACAGTTTCGAGGCGAAAAAGGCGTTTAACTTCGCTCCCGTCTTTGGTACCACCAGATTTCTCCAAGGACTTTGTTATCTATTGCGACGCCTCGCGACAAGGGCTAGGCTGTATTCTCATGCAAGATCGACACGTAATTGCTTATGGTTCACGGCAATTACACCCACATGAGGAAAACTACCCTACTCATGATCTAGAGCTTGCAGCTGTAGTCTATGCACTCAAAACCTGGCGACATTACCTTCTTGGTAATCGTTGCGAAATCTACACCGATCACCAAAGTCTGAAATATATATTCACCCAACCAGATTTGAATCTCGAGGCAAAGGCGTTGGGTTGAGTTGATCTCAGATTTCGACTTAGGGATAACTTACACCCGGGAAAAGCCAGCGTCATGGCTGATCGCTAAGTCGTAAATCTTATTGCAACAATCGATGTTGCAACAAAGTCAACCACTTCTCCACGAGGAATTTGGAGCTCAACCTTCACCTTGTTCCTCGAGGGTTCCTTTCCACCTTGGTGGCGAAACCTACTCTTATGGATCAAGTCATCGCTGCCCAAAAAGCGAGATAAGGGAATATCCGGCTTAAGGAGAACATTGTTAGCGGAGATGCTAAATGTTTCTCTACAAATGATCATGGTGTTGTATATTTTGAGAACCGCCTAGTGGTTCCCAAAAATCAACACATCTGGCGGTGATCCTTAAGGAGGCTCATGAATCTCCTCTCACCATTCATCCGGTAGCACTAAAATGTATCGGGACCTCGCCAGAGGTTACGGTGGACTAGGATGAAGAGACATTGCTCAATATGTTGCTAATCTGCGGCGTCGTAAATGCGTGTAAAAGCGAGCATCAGCGGCTCTTTGGCACCCTTCAACCCTTAGCTATTCTGAATGGAAATGGGATAAAATTAGTATGGATTTCATCCTTTGGTTTTCCCGGGACCAAGAGAGGAATAATGCTATCTTTGTTGTTATCGACCGCCTCTCCAAAGTAGCCCATTTCTTACATTGGCGAGAGTATAACCGCTAGTCAGCTAGCCGACTTGTACATCTCCCGAATAGTGTCTCTTCATGGTGTTCCATTGGAAATTAACTCGGATCGAGGAAGTCTCTTCACCTCTCGATTTTGGGAAAGTTTCCAAAACGCTATGGGAACCCATCTTTCCTTTAGCACTGCTTTTCACCCTCAATCAAGTGGTCAAGTAGAACGTGTTAACCAAATCTTAGAAGACATGCTTCGAGCTTCTGTTATCTCGTTCGGAATGGATTGGGAGAAATGCCTTCCATTTGCCGAGTTTGCTTATAACAACAGCTATCAATCCAGCTTGGGTAAAGCACCTTTTGAAGTTCTCTATGGACGAAGGTGTCGAACACCTCTTAACTGGTCGAAACCGGGAAAGACAATTCTTTGGCGGATATGATTCGAGAAGCGAAGAGCAAGTTCGCATCGTTAGTGAAAAGTTGAAAACAGCCCAATCTCGTCAAAAGAGTCAATATGACCGAAAACATAAGGCTATGACTTACGAGGTTGGCGAGAAGGCTTACCTTGGGTTACTCCTCTGAAGGAACCCATCGTTTGATATCAAAGGCAAATTGGCCCTCGCTACATTGGACCTTTTCGCATTCTTGCCAAGCGAGGGAAGTTGCCTACCAATTGGAACTACCTCCGCATCTCTCCAAAGTCCACGACGTCTTCCACGTTTCTCAACTCAGGCGTTGCTTCTCGGATCCTATCCGTGGAGTGGACCACGAAACGCTTGATCTTCAAGATAATCTCACATATCGAGAATATCCCATTCGTATTCTCGATCAAGCGGCGTACCACTCGGCGGCATAATATCAAGTTTCTCAAGGTTCAATGGTGGCACCATTACGAAAGGAAGCTACTTGGGAAAGGGAGGATCGTCTTCGACTTGAGTACCCGCCCTCTTTCGGAGGAACCAAAATCTCGGGGCGAGATTCTTTTGAGTGGGGTGAGTTGTCACACCTAGCTAGTTCTTGCATTAGAGTGTTGCATCATGTTCTTTTCTTTTAACGAAACCTGAAATGGGATTGCGAAACTCCCAAATTCCCTCTGAAACAACTAGGGTTTACTAAAAATATTTTCGATGAACACGAAATGCCCTTCTAAAATGTCCATCATTTTGTCTTGGTCGAAGCTTTGCCAAAAGTGATGCACAATTTCCTAGGTCATCCTGAGGACTTTGAATTAAATCATAGCTATTTGAATTTGGGCATTTTAAATCTATAAAATATTTCAAATGTCCAAATATTCCCAAACTAAAATGTTTCATGTTGGTAATATCCCAACATAGGACCATGAGCAGTTTGGTGAATTTTAGAACCCTTACGGTATTTTAAAAACTCAACAAAGTTGCAAAAAATAGAAAAAAAAATGCGAGCGAAAAGGACTTACAGGCGCCTCGGCCCACTAGCCAGCCCACTGGCCGCCCAGCCCAGCTCAAGCGCCCGACTGAGCTGCTTGCCAGCCAGGCGGCGAGCAGTGCTCGGCGGCGAGCACACCGCATGGGTGCCACGCACCTGCTCGCCGTCTCGCCGTTTCCCTCGCCTTGCCACGTCGGGATCGATCCCCTCGCTCTCCGCACCCCGAGACGCCTCCGTTCCTCTCGATTCGTCTCCCTCGCTCCCCCACGCCATGGCCGGCGCTACCGTCGCCGCACCACCGTCGTAACCGCGCTCCCGTCGACCCCACGCCGCGCCACCGTGTCGAGAGCTCCGCCGCCGTCCGCTACTTGAGCTAGCCGAGCCGAAGCGCTTCGCGTGCCCAACCGCCGCACCAAGCTTCGCCAAGCGCCACCGCCGAGATCCCCGCCGCGTCACCGCCGCTGCAGCTCGTCCCGACCACGCCGTCTGCACCGCCGCGTCGGCTGTGAGCTTAGCTACCTCCCGACCCTCTCTCTCGCTCCCGTGCACCACAGCGACCGCCTGAAGCTCACGTGCACTTTCGCCGTCGCGAACCTCGTCGCCGGCGTGCTCCGGCCACCTCGGCCTTCTCCTTTGTGTCCAACGCGTTCACCACATCGCCTTTGGAGCTAACCACGCACTCCACGCACCTCACCGCACACCACAAAGACGAGTTCACTTTCACCCGAGCTCGGTGGCGCCAAAATCGCCGCCGGCGTAACTCCGCCACCCCGAGCCGCGGACTCCGCCAGAGGCTGCGGCTCGTCCTCGGCTCCACTCCGGTGGTCGCCACCTTTTTGGTGGCGAAACGGCCAAAAACACTATCGCCGCCCGCGTCGCTCGCCCGGCGGCTAAGCGCCGATGGGTTTGACCCGGTTTTGACCACAGGTGGGCCCAGGTTGACCCCACGGGTCTATGACATGTGGGCCCACCACGCTAATTAACTTAGTTTAGTTTTAATTTAATTCTAATTAAACTAACCCCACGACATCACGGGACCCACTGGTCAGTTTGACTGACCAGCCCGTTGACCCCCGACGTCATCATGGCCTAATCTTGTGTGATATTTAAATTCTTGGAATTATTTTTACGAAAAACTCGAAAATTGTTTCAAACTTCAAAAATTCATATAAAATCAACCATAGCTCCAAATGAGACAAATTATATATGAAAAATGATCAGAAAAATCCAATCTTTCCATCTGTACTGGTTTCATGCATGTTTACAGAAGCTAACCCACTGTTTATGGCAGAACAAGTTTAAGCACTTTAAATGATCATAATGGGTTTGGAAATTGCATCCATAGTTCAAAATGCTTCAAACTCATTTGGTCCTAGTTGCATTAGCCCAAAGCACTCATTTTGCCATGTCTCATTGCATGCATCATATTGTTGCATCTTGTTTGGTAATGCTGTGTATCGGTGTTCTGCGGCAGTTACGGCCCGAGGAGTACCGTGATAACCCCGACGAAGAACAATACCGTGTAACGACCGGTCGAGCAAGCAACCAACCATTTGATCATATCGATAAAATCCCATGTTCTTGCTCCTGCTCTCGTTCTGCATTAAGACAACGCGATTCAAACTGCTGTGTTGCGGTAGTTGAACCCATTTCCTCTGCATGACTGTCATTGCCACGATAACTAGATGAAACCCACTAGCATGTGTAGGAGTTGATTGAGCCATATGATTGTGTTGTTCCTACCTTGCTATGCCTGCTATGCTTAGAGTCGTGTCGAGTCCGGTTCATCGGGATGATGGCTAGAGTGAAATGATCGAGTTGGTATGAGAGTAAGGTGTTGAACACGATTTGGTAAAGGTATCGATGAGAGGCCATGTAGGAGTACATGGTGGGTTGTTTCATTGAGGCCGTCCTTAAGCCTTGAGATCTGTATGTGTGATTTAAGAAACAGCTACTACCATACATTGGGCCTGAAATATGACCCGCTCGACTTCTTATTCATGCTAGTCCTCTGTCCGGGAGTTGCAAGTAGTTTACGGTGTTTGTAGCCTCTTGGAGGCCGTGGACAGCGCCGACCGTAGGGGTGGGCTGTGATCACGGTAGATGCGTGGTCGGGTGTCTGGGATGCCCGTTTGGTATCCAGGAACCTTGTTCACATCGTTTGGGGCTGTGGCGAGACTTGGCGGAACTCCTCATAGATGGAACCCAAATAGGCGATAAACTGGACTAGAGACTTGAGTGTCTAGGTAGGTCGTGGTCTACACCCACGTCGGTTTTAAGCTTGAAGTCTGCCGAGCACATGTCGTGTGCGGGCGCTAAGTGGTGGAAACATGTATGAAGAAGTACACCCTGCAGGTTAACATCATCTATTGAATAGCGCGTCATGATAAGGACTACTTGGTTGCCTATACGGTTCATAGACAAGTAAATGGATACTACTAAAAGCCTCAAGATAAGCGTGAGTGCCGAGGATGGCTTCTCCGTGGGAAGGCGGGGTTGGATCCTCGGTGGTG
The DNA here is from genome assembly GCA_021437245.1 of Aegilops speltoides. Taxonomy (NCBI): domain Eukaryota; kingdom Viridiplantae; phylum Streptophyta; class Magnoliopsida; order Poales; family Poaceae; genus Aegilops; species Aegilops speltoides. The sequence continues at coordinate 343,687,649 of CM038144.1, forward strand.
TATTGAAATGATGAGTAGTGGACTCGAGTCATAAAACTATTTCAAGTTGGTGTCTCGTGGGATAAGCTTAGCCATGAGTCAAAGCTGGCTTGCTGCAATAACCCCACCAACCCTTCTTGATAATATGCATGTATGTAGGGTCGATGTAAGTCTTCTTTGAGTACCTTTGTACTCATGTTGCTTTAATTTACATTTTTAGAAGATGCCACAAACCCTTCCGACGGGTTCTTCGTGAGCGTTGACATCGATGAGTAGACTAAGGCCCGGTGGTGATCTGAGCAAGAGAAGGACCATGTAGTGTAGCTAGGCTTACCCTAGCCTCTTTTATTTTATTAGTTATGCGTACTCGGGCAAAACACTTCCTCTGTCGGCTTGTATGCTTGTATGACTTGTATGTGGGTCGTGTGACCCGTACTTGTGTGTATGATATGAATGGCTCTCCGAGCCTTTAAATAAAGTACTTGTGTCGTAGAGTCATGTTGTGATGCCTTGTTGTATTTGCACATATCGAGCATATTGTGTGTATGATTGAAATGCTTGGTATGTGTGGGATCGACTATCTAGTTGTTTATCTTTAGTAGCCTCTCTTACGGAAATGTCTCCTAGTGTCTCCTTTGAGCCATGGTAGCTTGCTCTTGCTCCGAACACTTAGGCTGGCGGCATGTGTCCTTCTTCGTTCTCGTGTGCATCCCTTAGGGAAATGTCACGCATTAGTCTGGAGTCTGCTAGCCTAGCGCTACAGCCCGGAACTTACTTGCTGTTGACCAACACGTTCGATCTTTGGGTCATGGATGCTGTCCTGTAAGTCTGTGCCACTTTGGGTTTCGACTAGCCATGTCAGCCGGGCTCCTTTTCATATGGATGCTAGCGACACTATCATATCGTGTGCCAAAAGGCATAAGCGGTCCCGGGCCAAGGTAAGGTGGCACCCGTTGGGATACCGTGTGTGAGGCCGCAAAGTGATATGATGTGTTACAGGCTAGATCGATGTGACATTGAGTCGGGGTCCTGACAAAGGATAAACACATGGACAAAGTCATGCTTGTTGAGTCCTTAGGATACAATCTCATGTCGATCTCAATGCTTTGTGATCTTGATATGGTTGTTGTCTTTGGCAAATATCGCTGTGTTGTGATTATGGAAGGCGACAATTCCAAAGTCTTGAAGGCTTTAGGAGAGGAGATCTATATATTGTTGATTTCTCTACAGGACCACAACCAGTCGTGTGTCTACTTGCAAAAGCTTCAGAAGGCTGGCTATGGCATCGACGACTTGGTCATGCAGGCATGAGGAACTTGCACACGCTTGCGAAGAAGAAGCGGGTCATTGGCATTGAGAATGTCAAATTCCTCAAGGATCACTTATGCGGAGCCTGTGAAGCCGAGAAAATGACCAAGGCCAAGCATCCAGCAAAGACTATCATGACCACTACTCGTCCATTCGAATTGCTTCACATGGACCTCTTCGGACCTAATCATTACTCAGCAGTCACTAATGATGCATCTCTATATGGTTTTGTCATTGTTGATGATTACTCTCGATATACATGGGTACACATTGTTGCTTACAAACATGAAGTGCGGAAGTCTTCAAGCGATTTTCCTCGAGGGCTTCAACCAACTTTGGTGTGAAGATCAAGCACATCGAAGTGACAATGGGCCCGAGTTCAAAATTCGGTCTTGATGCCTATCTTGATGAACTTGGTATTACTCATGAGTTATCTGCTCCCTATACTCCTCAGCAAAATGGCGTCGTGGAGCGCAAGAACAGAACTCTTGTTGAGATGGCTCGCACTATGCTTGATGAATACAAAACGCCTCAGCGTTTTTGGATTGATGCAATTGATACTGCGTGCCACATCATCAATAGAGTATATCTTCACAAATTCTTCAAGAAGACAGCCTATGAACTCCTCACTGACAAGAAACCCAATGTGAGTTAATTCAAAGTCTTCGGTGCTAAATGTTGGATTATAGATCCTCACCACTACTCTAAATTTGCACCGAAAGCAAATGAAGGTTTTATGCTTGGTTACGGAAAGGACTCACACACCTACAGAGTCTTCAACATTGTTCTTCACAAGATTGTTAACACTGTAGATGTGCGGTTCGATGAAACTAATGGCTCGCAAAGAGAGCACCTACCTTCTGTGTTAGATGAACCAGCACCGAGGATTCTATCAAGTTCAAGGCAATGAGGATGTCATTCCTCTTGAAGAATCGATGAACAATTCATTCAGTTCATGAAGAGCGTCGGTGATGCACTGAAGAAAATCTTGAGGAAAATGGTCTTTGAAGAAAATGCTGATCAAATTCCTCGGCGACAACCAGCTCATCCTCACGTTGCAAAAGAAGTGCAAGTGGAGAAGATCATCGATGACATTAGCGCACGGGTCCTCTCACACGCTCAAAAGCTTCACATTTATCTAACTTTTGTGGGCACTATGCTTTTGTCTCTATCACAGAGCCCACTAAGGTAGATGAAGCATTTATGGAGCAGTGGATTCAGGCTATGCAAGAAGAATTACATCGATTCGAGCTTAACAATGTTTGGGAACTAGTCAATCGTCCGGATCCTGCAAGCATAATATCATTGGCACAAAGTGGATCTACCGCAACAAGCAAGATGAAAATGGCCTTGTGGTGAGGAATAAGGCACGACTAGTAGCTCAAGGCTACACACGAGTTGAAGGAATTGATTTCGATGAAACTTTTGCACTGTTGCTAGACTTGAGGCTATTACATATTACTTGCCTATGCTAACCATCATGATATCATCTTATATCAAATGGATGTGAAAAGTGCATTCCTCAATGGTAAGCTTGAAGAAGAAGTATATGTTGCTCAACCCCCAGGTTTTGAAGATCCAAAGAATCCTGACAAAGTCTTCAGACTTAATAAGGCCCTCTATGGCCTCAAGCAAGCCCCTCGGGCGTGGTATGATACATTGAAGGAATTCTTCGTGAAGAATGGCTTCACACCCGGTTCACTCGACCCTACTCTCTTTACTAAATATTATGATGGTGAACTGTTTGTGTGCCAAATATATGTTGATGATATTATCTTTGGCTGTACTGACCAACGTTATAGTGATGAATTTGCCTACATAATGAGTGAAGAATATCAAATGTCTATGATGGGAGAGTTGAAATTCTTCTTAGGTCTTCAAATTAAATCGGCGCAAATGGCATATTCATATCTCGGAGAAATACCTCAAAGATGTCTTGAGGAAATTCGGCATGCAAGATTGCAAAGGCGTCAAAATTCCTATGCCCACAAATGGCCATCTATGCCTTGATGAAAATGGTATTGACTTGATCACAAGGTATACCGCTTCATGATTGGTTCTTTATTGTACTTATGTGCATCTAGGCGGATATAATGCTTAGTGTTTGCATGTGTGCCCGATTTCAAGCTGCACGAAGGAACCACACCATAAGGCTGTGAAGCATATTCTTGATATCTAGCTCACACACCAACACTAGGATTATGGTACCCCAAGGGCTCTGCTTTTGATCTCATTGGATATTACGACTCGACTATCTTTGGTGATCGTGTGGACCGCAAGTCAACATCGGCACTTGTCATTTCCTCGGATGATCTTTGGTGCATTGGTCCTCGAAGAAAGCGAATCTGCGTATCACTATCTCTGCGGAAGCTGAATACATTGCTGCTGGCTCTTGATGTGCTCAAGCTGCTTTGGATGAAGCAAACCCTCAAGGACTATGGCGTCAGCGTGAAGAATGTGCCTCTCCTCTGCGACAATGAGAGTGCCATCAAGATTGCTCACAACCCAGTTCAGCACTTTCGAAGACAAGGCACATTGATTCATCATCATTTTCTTCGTGATCATGTGTTGAAGGCGACATCTCCATCGAGCACGTGAAGGCGAAGAACAGCTAGCTGATATCTTCACTAAGCCCTTGGATGAGAAGAGATTTAGCAAGTTGCGGTGTGAGCTAAATATCTTAGAATCTTGAATGTTCTTTGAAAAGGACACACATCCGACACTTATGCAAAATTGATGACTTAGATGTGCAGCACATGAAGAAACATTTTCTTCAATCAATGAAGAATAACACTCTAAGTGTGAAGAAATTAATGAAGAATTTGATTCTCGAAACCCTCGACAATTATGCAGCGTTATGCGAAATCATCATTCTTATCTGATGGGTCACGCCACCACAAAAGTTGAAAATCTTCAATTTGAGTTTTCCTCATTTTGAAATTCTTGAGTTTTCAAATTCTTCAACTTTGCAAAATCTTCCTTTGTTTTACATCGTGTTTCTTCATTGGCTTATGTCCTCTACAGCATTCACTTATGGCTATTTCTTCAAGTTGCTTTCTCTGCTAAGTGAATGTGATCGGACCCTTCCCCCTCTATGCTATACTCAACCCAATCTATTCACAAATTCTTCATGTGCGTTCTATTTGAAACTCGTTCAAAGTCTTCACTGTGTCCTTGTAGGCTGAAGAAATTGCGAACGAAACTTTAAAACAAATCTTATCCAGAATTTCGGTTTTACCGCTCAAACCGTTCCGCATCCCACGATGCATTATTTTATTCACCCACGATCTTACACGATCTCATCTACACAGTACGTGGGTGACACATGTCGCGTGAAGGAGAAAGGGCAGGGGCATGTTCGTCCCAAAATTTTCGGGCGAACAGTTTTTCACCATGACTATAAATACCCCTCTCCCCTTCCTCACTTCATTTACTCCACTCGACTGCTGTCTCTCGCTCGAGCTCCTCAAACCCTAGCGCCGCCGCTACTCCATCGTCGCCGGTGAGGAAGAGCTTCGCTGCCCCGACCTCGTCGCCGTAATACTCGCGCCGGTTGCGGAAATCTTCACTCCGATGCCACCGTAGCTGTCTCCCTCTGCCAAGTTAGGGCGTGGGAGATCTAACCTGACGAACTTCACATCCGTTCTTCTTAGTTCGTCATGTTCTTCACTTCGGGTAATTAAAAGTTACTTTTATTACTCACTTTGATTCTCAAACTTTCCTGAAAATCTTCAAAGGTGTTTATTCTTCAAATCTTCACACATATGAACACCTCACGGATCATATGATCTTGAACTATTTCTCTAAGCAATCATTTTCTTCAAGATTCCCTAATTGTGTGGATCTTCGATCTGTACAACTCTGGAACCTAAGACAAAACGCTTGGTGAAATTCCTCAAGGTTCATCTGGTCAATTTCCTCAAATCTTGTCTTTTCGAAAAACCTTCTGAGAACGCATATGACCTCTCCAAATTCCTCGCACCTACACTCTGTTCACGGTACTCATGTCATTCTTTGAATCACTAGGTTCTCATCAACTTAACTCATTTGCAGCGTTCCTTGAAAAAAACTGCATACTTCTTCAGAGTGTTCAATTGTTCAAATTCCTCATCTGAAGAATATGGCAGACGGTAAGAGACCATAGAAAGGAGGAAAGAAGCCTGAGGTCATGACTGCTTTCAAGATCCCTGATGACATTTATAAGGACTATTGCACACCTGATGAAGCCAAATTCGGCAAAGAGAACAAGAATCAGCGCAAGGTGCGCATACAGAGGATTGAAAGAAGATGGGCAAGAGAATGGAGGGAGTACAGATATGTTACTCCAAAGTATATGAAGAAATTTGCTTTAAATCCTCCATGCCCAAGAGCTCCATTGGCACCTGGCCAAGTAGCTGATCCCACCAGCATCAAGAGTGGTGAGGACTTTCCTAAAGAATGGGCTAAGCGCCAAGCCAAATTGGCAAGGCAAGCCAAGGAGGCAGGGAAGAAATTCAATGAGGATTCTGCCACTGCTGCTGCAAGTGAGGCCTCGTCCAGGCCAAGGAAATCCATGCCAAAGAAGCCTGCTCGTAAGCCAAGTGCTTCACCAACAGCGCCCTCACGGCCAAGTTCCTCAGCAATGCCCTCACGGCAAATTCCTCACTCTGCTACTGCTCCACCAAAGTCCTCAGCAGCTCCCTCAAAGTCCTCAACTCCTGTGCATCTGGCTACATGTCAAAGGACTACAGGTTTCTCGATTGCCTCTGGAGTCTCAGCATGTTCCTTAGCTGCACCAATGTCCTCATCAGGCCCCACACTGTTGAAGACTAAAGCAACAGCTGGACGCGGTCCTCGACCAAGTCCAAGGAAGAAACAGGTCGCATTCCATGTGCCCTCTGATGATGAAGCTTCTGATGATGAACTTGCAGAAATCATCAGAGACAGACAAGTGAAGGCCGCTAGAGCCAAAGGCACATTTGTGCCACTGCTTTTGGATCCGAAGAAAATCCTCGATTACATTGATCTCTGGCACAAGGATCCATACACCCCAATGCCTATCTTCCTCTGACTCCTGGTCAAAGTCACATGCTGACCCATTTCATCACTCAAGAGAAATGGAAGTTTGAAAAGGCAAGAGAGATCAAGAAAGCTCAATACAGAAAGGAGAAGCTCCTGAAGAAAAATGTTGTCAGAATGACACATGAGGAACTTCTCAAGGCTCAGTCTGAAATTCAAGCCCTCAGTAGAGACTTTGATGCCTACTATGCTGATTGGCAAGGAGCCAAAGTGAGATTCGTCGATCTGACGAAGAAATTCACGAATGTTGCAGCCCCATCGCAACAAGAAAACCCTCAGGCTGCAAACTCTGCTCGGCCTGCTGAAGAACATGCCAGCACCGCTGATGACTTTCAACTGCTTGAAGAAAATACAAGTTCGGGGCTGATGACTCCATCCCAGCCGCTGAAGAAATTGCGGGGCATCCACTAGTGGTGCGCTGAAGAAATCGAAGAGATCAGAGCAATCTGCATCGATTCGCTGAAGAAAATGAACCAGATTCCTCGGCTCCTCCTGCGCCTACACCAACTCCAATTCTTCCATCTGCCTATGAGGTGAAGAAGACCAAGGCTGCGAGCGAGCTGCGATGAAGAAAGGAAGGCATCATCTGCATCAAATTCTTCGGCTGCGAAGAAAATGAAGCCAATGACCAGCTCACTTGAACATCCAATTGATGTTGTTCCAATTTCCTCCATGTCATCAAAGGAAATTGTTCCTTTTGGAGAAGACTATAAGATCCCAAGCGGATCTGATGAAGAAAATCATTCTGCTGCTTCGTCAGAGCAGATTGATGAAGAAATTGAAGTGGACGCAATCCCTTCAACGCCAGTCATTTCCTCACCTATGCCTCAGTTCACAGCTGAAGAGGCTGGTGTTGAGGAAATTGAAGATGAAGATGTGGATATAGGATGCACCACACCAGTGATGAATGATGATTTTTGGGAAAGTCAGCATCCCAATACTCCTCTATTCACACCTATCCAACAGATTCATCAGTCCCCGGCAACAACTGTTCAAATGGGCTCTGAAGAAACTCATCCCACTCCCTCTGCTCATGAAGAAATTCCAGCCACTAGTAGAACCTGCTGCTGTTGATCATCAAGTTGCACAAGAAGAGGAACCAGAAATTCCTCAGCCTGAAGTACCTGAGCTCGCGATTCCTGAGGTGGTACTGCAACTCACCGACACCCTCTGCCAAAGCCGAAGAATCCGTTCTCAAGCAAGCGAAGTTCAAGGCTGAAGATTTCTTTTCGAGCATGTATTCTTCATCGACTACAACCCTATGGCTCTGCTCGCATAAGGAAGAGGCGTTTACGGACTGCCACCAAGCCAACTTCTATTCCTCGGTCTGTTTGACAAAGACAAAATCTTTGATCATGAACACATTCCTCACGTGGATATGGAATCTCGCCATGCTTGAGCCGGTCCTCGGTGTTCTTCACGATGCGGGATTCTGAATTTCTGCTGACATACGTGATTGGAATGAAGAACTAATTCTTGAGTTCTCTGCGACCTTCGCTTATCCTTGGAGGCGCTGAAGATGTTAACTCATGGGTGTTGGATTGGATGACCGAAAACACTCACTACAAGGCACCGCAACTGAATTGCTTCGTGTCCTTCCTCTCGATCCTCCCCATGACGATTGCGTTGCATCTACAATGACCTGAATCGACAAATCACTATATGCAAGTGCTCATGAAGCCTTTGAAGCCTGGGCAGGCCCCACGAACCAAATTCCTCGTCAAGGAATTACTCTATGTGCCTCGGACTATCTATCACATTCTGACGAAGACAATGAGTCCTATCAAAGGCCACGACTCAAATGATGAAGAAGTCTTTGGCATCATGAAGAATATGCTTTTCAACATCATTCATGGCGTTCCCGTCAACTTCCATGATTTCTTCATGAGGACTCTAGCAAATGTTGCTATGTCACCATTCGAGCTGAAGCCCTATGCGCCTTGGATTATGAGATTCATCGAGGCAAGATCTTCCTTTGAATTACAAAGTGACACTCGAACCACGGTAGCTACTTGCCTCCCATTGAAGTCCTCAAGCGCCGGTTTCATCATCTGATGATAAAGGCAAGGCAGCTGCTGTGATCGAAGGCATTCGTCCATTAGATGGTCAATTTTGCCTGGCTACATCTTACTCTACCAATGGCGACTCGCCACACATGACACTACATAAATACCTCAGCCAAGCAAAATCCTCAAGCTCTGACACCGGGGTGATGGTGACCGTGAGTTACTCCTCAATCTTCATCGGAAGGTTGATCGCAATCACAAATGGGTAAGCGTCGGTTTGGTGCAATTCTTCACAACATGACCTCAACACACAATGCGGTGAAGAAGAACCATTACTACCTTCATGAAACCCTCAAGCGCACTGGCTGTCCTCACTCATGTCCATAGCGCCAAGATCTGAAGACCATGGGTCTCAAGGAAGAATTTGACTGATGCGCACCTCCTCAGAAGAAATTCAAGAGGTCAAAGTTCCTCCACTGGTGGCCAGCTCTTATTCTTCATCGCGTGACACTGATGAGTATGAAGATTTGGACAACACTGTGGCAGGCCCTGCTACAACAAACAACCCCGACAACGCTGTCGCTCCTCCATCGACTTGAAATTCTCAGGGGCGTTAGTCCTCAGTTTCAATCCTTTTGGTCATTTGATGACAAAGGGGGAGAAATCTGAGTTAGTCTTCAAGCGGGTTTATATAAAGGGCGTTTTTTAAGTTACAACTCTCGTTCTTCTGAAACTTTTATTTGGATCGAGTTGTAATCTGAAACCTGATGGTGCTCTGATACTTTTGGATGGTGCTCTGATACTTTTGATGCACTATGCTCCGACACTTTTGATGCTTTCAGCATGCTTATTCCTCATTAATGACATTGCACGCATGCTGAATTTCATCAGGCACCATATTTCATCATGCATTTCAAATTCTTCATATTATATATCAAATGCATGTATGAATTACAAGATATAGGGGGAGATCTCCATGATTCAACTCTTCAAATGTGCATTGCCTCAAGCATAAATTCCTCACTATGCACATCTTGGGGGAGTTCTTCTATATCTTGCAATCAAATTCCTCAATATCGATATTTACACTTCATATGTTTATCCCCATTGAAAACTTAACCTATATTGTCACCAATCACCAAAAAGGGGGAGATTGTAAGTGCATCTAGTGCCCCTTAGTGATTTTGGTGTATTGAAGACTTATAGGTCAAGGGACTGATCGTTTGTGAGTGTACACAGGTCTATAAGTCTATGAGGAGTTTGATATTTCTGAGAGAAAGTCGACCCTAAAAATGAAGTTCTTCGATGAAGACTTTGATATTCTGAAGACTTTGAAAGTGAAGAAATTGGTGTGACATTGAAGACTTGGTATTCATTTGAGGAACATGAAGCGTGAAGACTTTTGTTTTCGTAGTTTCATTTTCTCTTTCTTGAGTCATAGGAAACACCGTCTTTGTTAAAGGGGTCGAGGAAATACTAAGGAAAAATTTCCATGTGATGCTCAACTCAAAATCCTACACCTACCAATCCCTTGAGTGAAGCCATTTGAAATCTCATACATTCAGTCAATTTCTTGATGATAGAGACGCAGTTCTTTTGGTCCTTGAGGACTTTGCTCGGCCGAGGAGTTAAAATTCACCAGTCTTGAATTGCCTACAGTGAGGAACATGATAGCCCGAGGAATTTGAGAGCCAAATTTCCGACCATTGCAGATCTTTTGGCCGGCTGTTCCAAAATATCTTATCCACCTAACGGTCATATCATTGAAGGGCATTTATGTCTTATCATGTCGGGCTGCTCCTAGGCTATAAATAGCCGCCCCTACAACCACTAGCTGGTTGGCTGCTCGAGAGAACTTGACACTTGTCATTTGAGAGCAACCCATCCTTGAGAACTTTGGCGAAAATCATCAAGTGAGAAAACCCAAAACCAAACCCCCACAAACCCAAAGTGATTGAGCATCATTTGAAGAAATTGATCTGCGTGGATCCGATGCTTATTACCTTTGAAGACTACTGCTTATTCAGACGGTTAGGCGTCATGGTCTAGAGCATCAAGAGGAATTGTGGATCGCCGAGTGACCAAGTCTGTGAAGGTTTGGAAATCGCTGAAGACTTACCACAGTGATTGGGCGAGGCTGCGTGGCCTTAGTTCAAGGAGAATACGGTGAGGATGGGTGTCTGAGCTGCGTGCTTTCGATGTTGGGTGTCCGGACTGCGTGTCCTCGAGTTTAAATACCCAGCCGCTCCAACCAGACGTACAACTGAGATAGCAGTTGGAACTGGTCTACCGAATCATTGTCTTCACCAACTAACTGGTTCTATTTCCTCAACCCTTTCATTCCCTCATTATTGTGTTGTATGTTTGTTCATATCTGTGCTTGAAGACTTTGACTGAAGACCTTCTCAATTTCCTCAGTTCAATTTCTTCAGTCTGTTTGTCTTCAACCTGTGTTATCCCGTGATTACGCTTTCTGTACTCTGTGCTTGTCTTCATTTCATCATGATGACCATCCTTGTATTCTGCTATGCTTACTTCTGAGTACTTATTCCGCTACTAGTAGTTCTTCGCTAAGGAATTTCCTCACCGGCAAATTCCTCAGTGAAGAATTCATAAATATCGCCTATTCACCCCCCTCTAGTCGATATAACGCACTTTCATATATCGCACCCACCTTCATCTGGCTACCCATTTATTTTGTTCCTCCTCATCACAAACAGTTAATTGAACTAAACCGTATGCCCTGCATCGCACACGCAACTAAAATCTGAACCGTGTTTGATGCATCCTCCATCACAAATGTTTTGCACCTTTTTTAACGGTTTTTTTACACCACCATTTGTGATTATGGCATCGCACACAGTTTTGTCAAAGGGTGTCTGATCGTAGTGTCGCGTTAGCAGCATCCTGCAGTAGTGTATGCCAAATTTATGGCACGGCCTTGTTATGTTTATTTGTAGCTTAAAATTCTAGGTCATAAGGGTACCATCAGGGTGCACGGTGATAGGAAGATAGCTTTGGAGTGTGAAGAAGGCGATGCTGCCTATGCTGAGTCTGTTTGTGCAACTGAGGAGTTGAAGTTCTACAAAGATAATGTTGACCCAGCAGATATGACCCCCTTGAAGAAACCAACCATAGAGCATGACTCTTTGTTGATATTTAAGTCGGCAGATGACACCAAGCAGGTCGATTTTGTTCCTAGCGACTCATCCAAACAGTTCAATATCAGTGCCAATATGGATCCGAAATAGGAAAGCATGCTCATCGAGTTCATCTGTCAGAACTGGGACATCTTTTCATGGAAACCTTCAAACATGCCAGGTGTACCGAGGGAACTCGTTGAGCACACTCTCAATATTGATCCAAAGTTTAAACCAATCAAGCAATTTCTTTGTTGATTTAATGAAGAAAGGCACAGGGCCATTGGTGAAGAAGTGGCCCCGCTCTTGGCGGCTGGATTTATTATTGAAGTTTTTCATCCTGAATGGTTGGCTAACCCGGTGTTGGTGCTTAAGAAAAACGGCAGTTGGCGCATGTGTGTGGATTACACGGACCTTAACAAGGCATGTCCGGCTGATCCTTGTGCTCTCCCTCTTACTGAACAGATCATTGATGCTACGGCGGGTTGTGAGCATTTGAGTTTATTGGATGTTTATTCTTGTTATCATCAGATCAAGATGGCAGTTAAGGACCAGGAGAAGACATCTTTCATCACTCCCTTTGGAGCCTTCTGCTATGTATCTATGCCTTTTGGGCTCAAAAGTGCTCAGGCAACTTATCAGCGTTGCATTCAGAATTTCCTCCATAACCAGATTGGACGTAATGTTCATGATTATGTGGATGATATAGTTGTGAAATCCAGAAAGAAAGAGACCTTGTTAGATGATTTGAATGAGACCTTTGACAATCTTTGTGTCTATAAGATGATGCTTAACCCGGTCAACTGCATTTTTGGTGTGTCAGCACACAAGCTATTGAGTTTTTTGGTTTCTAAAAGAGGCATTGAAGCTAACCCAAAGAAAATCAAGGCTGTCACTTCTTTGGCTAAGCCGACATGTATCAATGACATCTAGTGTTTGGCGGGTCGTATTGCGACTTTAAGCCGGTTTATAAGTTGTTTGGGTGAAAAGGCTATTCCTTTGTACTAGATGATGAAGAAAACATATCACTTTGTCTGGAGTGATGCTACCAATCAGGTGCTCGAGGCGCTGAAAAAGCCGTTGGCTGAGCCACCGGTTCTTGCAGCTCCCATTGATAAGCATCCCTTGCTTTTATATGTGGCTGCTAACAGCAGAGCCGTCCGTCTAGCGGTTGTGGTGGAAAGGAAGGAATCAGGTAAGGAATATGTCACAGCCCCAGTTCTGGCCTTGCATGTCTTGCATTAGCCTCCATGCATCATGTTAAATTTCAAATGAAGTTGAAATGGGGATTGATCCAAACCCTAGCACCAAATGAATTCAAATAGGATCAAATAAAATCCTTTTCAATAATTCCAAAATGTCCTCTGGAAAAGTTCATGATTATTGATAAAGGTGAAAACCTCTGGCAAAAATGATGCACATATTTCTTGGCCATTTCTGGACTTTTGAATTAAATCGTTATGTATTTGAATTTGGGCATTTAATTGCTATAACAATTTTAAATGCTCAAATAATTCTGGAACTAAATGAGGGTTGTTGGAAATAATTCAACAGGTCCTCATAATTTGTTTCAGGATTTTTAGATGAGGTTTAGTATTTTTACTAAATCCAGAAACAAAGATAGAAAATAGAAAACAGAAATAAATAAAACAGACAAGGAAAGGGCCTTACCTGACTTACCTGCCTGGCCCAACTCCTGTTCTGGCGCAGCCCACCTGGCAGCCCACTAGCCGGCCCAACACTATGCTGGCTCGTGCCAGCCACCTTCTTCCTCTCGCGAGGCAAGCAGAGAGGAGCGCGCCCGCACACGCCGAGCTCGCCACGCAGCTCCCTGGCCGCCTGCCTCGCTTGGACAGCGTGGCGACGCCTCGAAGCCACTCCTCGGCGCTGCCCCGACCCCGCTGACACCCCATTCTCCCCCTGGCTCTCTCCCACGTCCTCTCCTGTTATGGCCGACGCCCCTGTAAGCCGCCGCCGCCATAGTCGACGCCACCACCTCTCCCTCGCCCCCTCGAGCAGCCCAGAAGCTCCGCCGCATGTTCCTAGTCCTATCCACCGAGCTACACGGCGCCGGAGGCCTGTTTCATCGCCACCATCGTCGTCTTCGGCCTCGGCCGCCGTGGATCGCCGCCGTCGATTCGCCGCACGCAGAACGCCCCCGAGCCCGCCGAGCTTCTCTCCGACCTCGCAGTGAGCTCCTGATCCGAACCTCTCTCTTCTCCTCGTGTTTGCGACCTCCAGGATGCATCTCCACCATGGCCGAAAGCTCGGCTCCGCCGCGCATGTCGTCGTCGTCGTTCTAGCCGCCGCCGCTTGCGTCCGAGCCCACCCTCGTGCTCAGCAATGCCCCAGGAGCCGAACGCACCCACTCACCTGTCCTGCCACGCCTTGTAGCGCCGTCTCGAAGCACCTCCGAACTATGGCGGCCGCCCAGCTCGTCGCTGCCGCTGCTACACACACCCACAGCACACCACGCGGCCACCACCAGATGCGCCGCACTGCCAGCAACCCATAGCCGCAAACCGCGCTCGAAACCGTCCCCTGTAGCGCCTTCCCGCAGCATCTCCGTCGTCGGTTTTGGTCACTGCCGGCCGAACTCCGGCGATGTCGACGTGGCCGTCATTAGCCACTAACAGCCCCACTAATCAAGCTAAGAGACACTGACAGCTAGACCCCACTGTCTAACTAAACATAGCTTAATTTCTGTTTAGTTTTAATTAACCTCAGTGGGCCCACGCGCGACTTTGACCAAGGCGGCGTGGCGTTATTGAGCCCACATGTCAGCGACACAAACCAGCCTGAGACACTGCGTGTGGACCCTACTGGTCAGGTTTGACTCGGACAAGCCCCTTTGACCTGCTGACGTCATGCCTACACATTGCTGATGCAGTAAAAGAATTTCTGGATTAAATATAATTCAGTAAATTCCAGAAAATATCCTAAACTTCTAAAATTCATATAAATTCAACCGTAACTCCAAATAAAACAAATTATATATGAAAAATTATCAGAAAAATCAAATCTATCCATCTGTACCATTTTCATGCATGTTAGAACAACTTATAGCTGCTGTTTAGCACAAATTATATAAATGTCATTTAAATATCCACATATGGAGTTTGAATTTGAATCTTGGATTCAAACCAACTTCATTTAATCCGGTTGCTAGTTGTATTAGCTCAAACCACAGCATATTGCCATGTCACACTCATGCATCATATTGTTGCATTGCATTGATTTTGTTTCCTTCTGTGTTGCCGGTATTTGTCCCCTCTCAGTAGACGATGTTTCGACGATGAGTTCGATGACACCGATGAAGAACTATACTATCTTCAGAAGTGCCAGGCAAGCAAAACCCCCTTGTTCATTCCGATACAATCCCACTTTCTCGCTCCTGCTCTATTTTACTGCATTAGGATAACAACAATACAACTGTTACTTGCTACGGTAGTTGGACCCCTTTATCCTCTGCATGACCTGTCATTGCCACAATAAATACATGAAACCCACTAGCATGGGTAGGAGTTTTTTGAGCCCTGATGTGCCTACTCATTCATGCTTGTTGTCATGCCTGCTATTGCTTAGAGTTGAGTCAGGTCTGATTCATCGGGGATGAATTGGAGGTGTGTGAACATGTCCTACTGTTGAGAGCTAAGTGTGTAAACACGATTTGGTAAAGGTAGTGGTGAGAGGCCATGTAGGAGTACATGGTGGGTTGTCTCATTGTAGCCGTCCTCGAGGCCGAGTTACGTGTTTGTGATCCATGAACAGCTACTACCACTCATTGGGATCCTTAATTGACCCTCTCGGCTTCTTAGTCACGCTTGTTCTCTGTCCAGGAGTTGCAACTAGTTTTTGGTGTTTGTAGGTAGTGCTAGTAGTCTACCAAGTGGCACCCGATGCAGGTGGGCTTGGGACGGTGGGTGCGATGTACGGTGTACCAAGTGGCACCGGATGGTGGGCTTGGGAACCTGCTCACATCGTTTGGGGCGTGGCGACACCCGGCGGATCTCCTTGCGGATGGAACCGAATAGGCGATAAACACAGACGAGAGACTTGAGTGTTTAGGTAGGCCGTGGCGACACCCTCGCCGAACTTCCGCTTGAAGGTTGCCGAGATACATAGCGTGTACATGGCGGTAAGTGGCGAGGCGTGTTTGAAGAAGTACACCCTGCGGGGTTAACATCATCTATTGAATAGTCGTATGCTGCTGTAAGGACTTACGGGTTGCCTATCGGTTCATAGACAAGTGAAAGTGGATACTCTAAAATACGCAAGATAAGCGTGAGTGCTATGGATGGCATTCTCGTAGGTTGACTGGAGTGGATCCATAGTGGTGTATTGACATGGTGAATATGTGGACTCGTGTGCGCCACCTCAAGGAGTTACATTGCAGTCGTAGTTCAGGATAGCCACTGAGTCAAAGCTGGCTTGCTGCAGTTAAACCCCACCAACCCTTTGTTGATAATGATGCATATGTAGATAGTTCTGATGTAAGTCTTGCTGGGTACATTTGTACTCACGTTTGCCTATTTTATGTTTTTGCAAAGAGACTTCAGTCTCACTAGTTGTGCCGTGTGGACTTCGACGTTTAGCTTGTTACCTCAGCTACGATCTTGTGCCCTCGGCAGGATCTACTAGATAGTCAGGCTTCTCAGCCTTTTCATTTGTAGATGTCTGTACTCAGACATGTTGAGCTTCCGCTTGTGCTTGACTTGTATGCTCTGAATGTTGGGTCATGAGACCCATGTTTGTAATATCTCGCTCCTCGGAGCCTATTGAATAAAATACTTGAGTTGTAGAGTCGTGTTGTGATGCCATGTTGTATTTGCACATATCGAGCATATTGTTTGTATGATATTGAAATGCTTGGTATGTGTGGGATCTGACTATCTAGTTGTTCATCCTTAGTAGCCTCTCTTACCGGGAAATGTCTCCTAGTGTTTCCACCGAGCCATGGTAGCTTGTTGCTGCTCCGGAACACTTAGGCTGGCGGCATGTGTCCTTCTTCGTTCTGTGTACATCCCTTGAAATGTCATGCGATGAATCTAGAGTCTGTTAGCCCTTCTGCCGGTTCACGAGTCTGCTAGCCCAGTGCTACAGCCTGGATTCACTCGCTGATGACCAACACGTTCGATGTTGGGTCATGGATGCCTGTCCCTGTAAGTTTGTGCCACTTAGGGTTTACGACTAGCCATGTCAGCCCGGGCTCCTTATCATATGGATGCTAGCGACACTATCATATACGTGTGCCAAAAGGCGCAAACGGTCCCGGGCAAAGGTAAGGCGACACCCATGGGAATACCGTGCGTGAGGCCGCAAAGTGATATGAGGTGTTACATGCTAGATCGATGTGACATTGAGTCGGGGTCCTGGCAGCTTTGGTATCGAGCTTTGTTGCTGTAGGATTACCAAGCCAAACTGGTCGAAGTTGAGTCTAGAAATGCTTTAGTTATATGTAGGGGAATTGGTTGTGGGATGGAACGTAAGGCTCTTTTTACTCCTTATTCCTTATGCCTTCTGATCTGAGTCATCCTATCTTTCTTACGGGGTTAAGGAATTAGGCTTTCTCTTCTCTCTATCAGGATCACGTGTTACTAATCCGTAGAATCTTAGGATTGTTGTTTCCAGGCCTCAGTTCAGTTTCTACTACTTTGGTATGTTATCAAGTGAACCAGAACCTTGATATGATGTTGTTGAGTGACTATGAAAATCCTTGTGAATGTCTTAAATCCTTTTCTGAGCATTTACAGCCATTATGCTGTCCGAGTAATCCCAGGTTTCTAAATAGTCTGCTGCATTTGCAAAATCCTTTCCCTCTGGTTTCGATGTTCCTTTAGGCCAGGTTAATCACACCAATTGTTGAGTTGAAGTATTCTATTGCCTCAACATATATGTTGGAATTATTATTATGACCCTAGGTGTCTTAGGGGATCACCTAGTAATCTAGCCATGTTTTGTGCTCCTAGTGTGAGGATTCTTGCCACCATTCTCGAAAGCATCCCGTGATGTAATTTAGTTAGTAGGTATTCTACTCCTGGGTTTTGAACCCGAGATTCACCCTACTTACCTCATGTTGATAGTGTTGCTAGTTCCTTTAGGATATTAGTAACCTTGCGATAGTCCTCGAGGTTCGTGGTACATCCTTCTTCCAATTACCATGAACCATTCTTGGCAGGAGTTCTTTTGAGCCAAAAGGTCATGACCAGAGTGCTCATGATGAGTTCTCCATTCTATATTGTGAATCTGCCAGTTCTACCCATTCCGCATGGGTTATCTGGAAGAAATGTTGAGCTTCGCTCGACATACTAATCTATGCATCCACAACTCAGAAAAACATATGTTCCTTTGAGTTGTCCCTCTTTAGTTGTTTTTTGGCCCTCGTCTATCAATTGGTAGTCTGGAGTAGTTATGCTTTCGTGTTCCTCGTTGCCCACTACTCTTGTGGTCCCTCAAGCCATTCTATTTTGGAATGACTAGGAGAAACAAACTCCAGTACCTCATCCATTTCTAGGATTTGGTCAAAGCAGTTGTATCCCACAGATCAAAATGCCAATCCAGCTTCTGCTCTGCTCTACCTTGGAGTGTTACCATCTTTATGTCAAGAGTGTCATGAGAATTGCACCACCAGTGTCATGAGAATTGGACCACCTCTTATGAATTCTTAATACCGTGATACTTCTCGCCATCGACATTCATTCCTTGGTTCCCGTGTTATTATAACCGGAACGCCGACCAGTGAATCGTGATGTATGAAATCTATACTCCTAGCAACTCTGTTGCTTGGTAGTTAAATGGATAATAACCTCATTCTTAGCGTGTTGATTATTGAATCATCATTCTGAGATTGATCGTGCTACCTAGTCCATTTTCCCTGGTGCACTCCTCGATCAATGAGATAGTATTGTGTCAATCCATCACTCTCTTGATCACATCGTCTTGCCCTGAAAAGCAAAATTGATCTCGAGCTTAGTAACATACCGGTGGTTCGTGATTTTCCGAATATCTTCTCGAAAGTGTTACCGTGTTATCCACATTGTTATGTTGAGCTCGTGATCAAGTTGGTTTCTTATAAACCACCCTTCTCCAAGAATCGCATGTTGGATACCCTGAGCTAGTTGGTTAAGCTGAACAGCAACTTGGAGAGTTGGAAGATAAAAGCTTGCCTAACTTAGTTCATTTCCAAAGGGATATCTTGTGTTTGTGTGTTTGTTGTAGAAAGGTGATTTCTTCATCGATTGGTCCTCGTGATCAGTTGTTGAACCTATCGTCTTGCCCAAACCTTGATTTGAGTGTGGGCCATTGTCAAATCAAATTAGAACCAACGATATTTGTAATGTTGTCTTACTCGTGGTTAATTCCTCGAGCATACACAATTACATCTTTTGGTTTGACCAATACTATCACATTGTTCACATAATGGTGGAAGTCCAGTGATATGGAAATTCCAATGAGTTGCTGTTGAGCCCATCAGCGGCATTTTGTCTCCACCATGATTCGTGTTGAACATCCAGCTGGTGTTGGAAACTTCTATAAGCATTATCTCCATGTTCCGTTCATGAAGCATATGTTGGATGGAAGAAGTGACTTCCTCGAATTCATGTGCATTTGGTGCAAGTTGCCGCCATGAGTTCGAGAAAGATTGTTTTGTTTCCTTTGGTACCATCCAAAGTCAGTCATGCATGTGCAAGGTATACTATGGTTTGGTAGATTAATTACCTCCACTCCACCTGTATTCCGTAGCACACCAAGCCACTAACTGATTTGTTCAAGGACAAGAAGTTCCTTCATAAGAGCTAATCATGACTTATGTTAGGACTTCGTTATCCTCGATGATGGTTCCCCACCTGAATTCGGTAGTGTTTTATTTATAAGACTACTACGTGGTCATGCTTGCCTTGGACAGCGTGTTCGCAGGTTTGTAGCAGAACCAGCTAGTGTTTTGGAACATGCTATCGTAGTTCATTTTCCTGAGAATCTCGCAACGTCATCTCTTTGGTTTGTGTTGCAAATTTTCTTTTCCAGACATGCTGTCTGAAATGTCCTGTTACCAACCAGATCTGAATCTCAGGCAGATATGATGGTTGGAACATTTCCAAGATCTATGATGTAGGTCGAAAAGGTTGATGTTACGGCCGACACACCTAGCGGAAGATCTATTATTATAGTATCTTGAATGAGCAATTCGACCATTTTCTCCATGAGGATTTGGTATGACTTATTCCACAAGTTGTTCCTTATGGATTTTTGTGCTTCCGAAGTCCGACCTTTACTTGATGGCCATGTTGATGTTTTAAGCATTTACCATGGTACCTAGTAGATCAAGGAGAACATTAGAAGCAAAGTGCTAAATGTCTCTCGGTCGATCATCAAGATTTGCTTCTTTGGCATTGCTAAGGAAAAATCTGAGAAAGTGATGTCCTCCTTTGCACTGGCATCCTCCATCACCGTTCTTTATGGTAGTATGATGTGTTGCCAGGATCCTTGGCACGGATGTTGGTAAAACCTTGATGAATATGGAAATGCTCAAGTTCTTGACAGCACGCTCAGCCACTAGGTTATATCCTTGGTGTCAATTGGAATGTGCCTTCCATTTGCCAAATTTCCCTATAACCGTAGTTTCCTTTCCAACTAAGTATGCCATTCCTTAGAACTCCTTCAAATGATCGATTGTGATTTACCTTGGGCTGGTATAAAGAGTTTCAATGATCTTTGTATCAAAGTAATTCTTTTTGACACTTCAAGGATAAGCCTATGAGGCACCTCTCCCAAGGTGCCCCATTATGGGATCATGGCAATTTCTCCTCTCTACTTGAAAACCCTTGTCAAAGTGTTTCCTCCGTCCTTCCCGATGCATGTTTGCCTCTCAGCTCAAGAGATGTTTCAATGTCCCACTCCGTGCGTTGATCCTGAGTTGTTCGATCTTCGAGAAGATCGATTCTTTAGAGTTTTCCATTTCCTCTCATTGTCATGTTAGTCGGAGTTCTTAGAGCAAGACATCGAGATAATGATGGTGATCGAATTGACGTTCCTATGAAGTGCAAGTTGGATCATGAAGATTGTGTTAGTTTTGTGTCCCCTCTGTCTCCTTACCTCACGTCTTGAATCTCGGGACGAGATTCTTGTTTAGTGGGGGTGAGCTGTCACAGCCCCAGTTCTGGCCTTGCATGTCTTGCATTAGCCTCCATGCATCATGTTAAATTTCAAATGAATTTGAAATGGGGATTGATCCAAACCCTAGCACCAAATGAATTCAAATAGGATCAAATAAAATCCTTTTCAATAATTCCAAAATGTCCTCTGGAAAAGTTCATGATTTTTGATAAAGGTGAAAACCTCTGGCAAAAATGATGCACATATTTCTAGGCCATTTCTGGACTTTTGAATTAAATCGTTATGTATTTGAATTTGGGCATTTAATTGCTATAACAATTTTAAATGCTCAAATAATTCTGGAACTAAATGTGGTTTGTTGGAAATAATTCAACAAGTCCTCATAATTTGTTTCAGGATTTTTAGATGAGGTTTAGTATTTTTACTAAATCCAGAAACAAAGATAGAAAATAGAAAACAGAAATAAATAAAACAGACAAGGAAAGGGCCTTACGACTTACACTGCTGCCCAACTCTGTTACGCACAACCCACTGGCAGCCCACCGCGGACCAACACTATCTTTGGCTCGTGCGGCCACCGCTTCCTCTCGCAAGGGGCAAGCAGAGAGGAGCGCGCCTGCGCACGCCGAGCTCGCCACGCAGCTCCCTGGCCGCCTGCCTCGCTTGGACAGCGTGGCGACGCCTCGAAGCCACTCCTCGACGCTGCCCCGACCCCGCCGACACCCCATTCTCCCCCTGGCTCTCTCCCTCGTCCTCTCCCATTATGGCCGACGCCCCTGTAAGCCGCCGCCGCCGTAGTCGACGCCACCGCCTCTTCCTCGCCCCCTCGAGCAGCCCAGAAGCTCCGCCGCATGTTCCTGCGCCGGAGGCCTGTTTCATCGCCACCATCGTCGTCTTCGGCCTCGGCCGCCGTGGATCACCGCCGTCGATTCTCCGCACGCAGAACGCCCCCGAGGCCGCCAAGCTTCTCTCCGACCTCGTAGTGAGCTCCTAATCCGAACCTCTCTCTTCTCCTCGCGTTTGCGACCTCCAGGATGCATCTCCACCATGGCCGAAAGCTCGGCTCCGCCGCGCATGTCATCGTCGCCATTCTAGCCGCTGCCGCTTGCGTCCGAGCCCACCCTCGTGCTCAGCAATGCCCCAGGAGCCGAACGCACCCACTCACCTGTCCTGCCGCGCCTCGTAGCGCTGTCTCGAAGCACCTCCGAACTCCGGCGGCCGCCCGGCTCGTCGACGCCGCTGCTACACACACCCACAGCACACCACGCGGCCACCACCGGATCTGCCAGCCTGCCCGAGAACCCATAGCTGCAAACCGCTTTTCAGCTGTCCCTGTAGCACCTTCCCACAGCGTCTCCGTCGTCGGTTTTGGTCGCCGCCGGCCGAACTCCGGCGATGTCGACGTGGCCGTCATTAGCCACTAACAGCCCCACTAATCAAGCTTAGAGACACTGACAGCTAGGCCCCACTATCTAACTAAACATAGCTTAATTCTTGTTTAGTTTTAATTAACCTCAGTGGGCCCACACGTCAGCTTTGACCAAGCTGACGTGGCCATTGACTGGGCCCACATGTCAGCGACACAAACCAGCCTGAGACATTGCATGTGGACCCCACTGGTCAGGTTTGACCCGGACAAGCCCCTTTGACCTGTTGACGTCATGCCTACACATTGCTGATGCAGTAAAAGAATTTCTGGATTAAATATAATTCAGTAAATTCCAGAAAATATCCTAAACTTCTAAAATTCATATAAATTCAACCGTAACTCCAAATAAAACAAATTATATATGAAAAATTGTCAGAAAAATCCAATCTATCCATCTGTACCATTTTCATGCATGTTAGAACAACTTATAGCTGCTGTTTAGCACAAATTATATAAATGTCATTTAAATATCCACATATGGAGTTTGAATTTGAATCTTGGATTCAAACCAACTTCATTTAATCCGGTTGCTAGTTGCATTAGCTCAAACCACAGCATATTGCCATGTCACACTCATGCATCATATTGTTGCATTGCATTGATTGTGTTTCCTACGTATTGCGGTATTTGTCCCTCTCGATGAGCGATGTTTCGACGATGAGTTCGATGACACCGATGAAGAACTATACTATATTCAGAAGTGCCAGGCAAGCAAAACCCCCTTGTTCATTCCGATACAATCCCACTTTCTCGCTCCTGCTCTATTTTACTGCATTAGGATAACAATGATACAACTGTTACTTGCTGCGGTAGTTGAACCCCTTTATCCTCTGCATGACCTGTCATTGCCACAATAAATACATGAAACCCACTAGCATGAGTAGGAGTTGTTTGAGACCTGATGTGCCTACTCATTCATGCTTGTTGTCATGCCTGCTATTGCTTAGAGTTGAGTCAGGTCTGATTCATCGGGGATGAATTGGAGGTGTGTGAACATGTCCTACTGTTGAGAGCTAAGTGTGTAAACACGATTTGGTAAAGGTAGCGGTGAGAGGCCATGTAGGAGTACATGGTGGGTTGTCTCATTGCAGCCGTCCTCAGGAACTGAGTTCTGTGTTTGTGATCCATGAACAGCTACTACCACTCATTGGGATCCTTAATTGACCCTCTCGGCTTCTTAATCACGCTTGTCCTCTGTCCAGGAGTTGCAACTAGTTTACGGTGTTTGTAGGTAGTGCTAGTAGTCTACCAAGTGGCACCCGATGCAGTGGGCTTGGGACGGACTAGGTCTGATGTACGGTGTACCAAGTGGCACTGGATGGTGGGCTTGGGAACCCTGCTCACATCGTTTGGGGCCGTGGCGACACCCGGCGGATCGCCTTGCGGATGGAACCCGAATAGGCGATAAACACAGACGAGAGACTTGAGTGTTTAGGTAAGGCCGTGGCCGACACCCTCACCAGAGCTTCGCTTGAAGGTTGCGAGATACATGACGTGTACATGGCGGTAAGTGGCGAGGCGTGTGTGAAGAAGTACACCCTGCGGGGTTAACATCATCTATTGAATAGCCGTGTCCGCTGTAAAGGACTTACGGGTTGCTGTGCAGTTCATAGACAAGTGAAAGTGGATACTCTAAAATCGCAAGATAAGCGTGAGTGCTATGGATGGCGTTCTCGTGGGTTGACGGGGCGGATCCATAGTGGTGTATTGACATGGTGAATATGTGGACTCGTGTGCATACCTCAAAGAGTTACATTGCGATCGTAGTTCAGGATAGCCATTGAGTCAAAGTTGGCTTGTTGCGATTAAACCCCACCAACCCTTTGTTGATAATGATGCATATGTAGATAGTTACGATGTAAGTCTTCTTTGGGTACATTTGTACTCACGTTTGCCTATTTTATGTTTTTGCAGAGAGACTTTAGTCTCACTAGTAGTACCGTGTGGACTTCGACGTTTAGCTTGTTACCTCAGCTACGATCTTGTGCCCTCGGCAGGATCTAGTAGATAGTCAGGCTTCTCAGCCTTTTCATTTGTAGATGTCTGTACTCAGACATGTTGAGCTTCCGCTTGTGCTTGACTTGTATGCTCTGAATATTGGGTCATGAGACCCATGTTTGTAATATCTCGCTCCTCGGAGCCTATTGAATAAAATACTTGAGTTGTAGAGTTGTGTTGTGATGCCATGTTGTATTTGCACATATCGAGCATATTGTGTGTATGATATTGAAATGCTTGGTATGTGTGGGATCTGACTATCTAGTTGTTCATCCTTAGTAGCCTCTCTTACCGGGAAATGTCTCCTAGTGTTTCCACCGAGCCATGGTAGCTTGCTGCTGCTCCGGAACACTTAGGCTGGCCGGCATGTGTCCTTCTTCGTTCACATATGCATCCCTTGAAATGTCACGATGAATCTTGGAGTCTGTTAGCCGCTTCTGCCCGGTTCACGGAGTCTGCTAGCCAGTGCTACAGCACTGGATTCACTCGTGATGACCGACACGTTCGATCTTTGGGTCATGGATGCTGTCCTGTAAATTTGTGCCACTTTGGGTTTCACGACTAGCCATGTCGATCCGGGCTCCTTATCATATGGATGCTAGCGACACTATCATATCGTGTGCCAAAAGGCGAACGGTCCCGAGCAAAATAAGGCGACACCCATGGGAATACCGTGCGTGAGGCATAAAGTGATATGAGGTGTTACATGCTAGATCGATGTGACATTGAGTCGGGATCCTGACAGCTTTGGTATCAGAGCCTGACTACCTGTAGGATTACCAAGCCAAACTGGTCGAAGTTGAGTTTGGAAATGCTTTAGTTATATGTAGGGGAATTGGTTGTGGGATGGAACGTAAGGCTCTTTTTACTCCTTATTCCTTATGCCTTCTGATCTGAGTCATCCTATCTTTCTTACGGGGTTAAGGAATTAGGCTTTCTCTTCTCTCTATCAGGATCACGTGTTACTAATCCGTAGAATCTTAGGATTGTTGTTTCCAAGCCTCAGTTCAGTTTCTACTTCTTTGGTAGTTATCAATTGAACCAGAACCTTGATATGATGTTGTTGAGTGACTATGCAAATCCTTGTGAATGTCTTAAATCCTTTTCTGAGCATTTACAGCCGTTATGCTGTCCGAGTCATCCCAGTTTTCTAAATAGTCTGCTGCATTTGCAAAATCCTTTCCCTCTGGTTTCGATGTTCCTTTAGGCCAGGTTAATCACACCAATTGTTGAGTTGAAGTATTCTATTGCCTCAACATATATGTTGGAATTATTATTATGACCCTAGGTGTCTTAGGGGATCACCTAGTAATCTAGCCATGTTTTGTGCTCCTAGTGTGAGGATTCTTGCCACCATTCTCGAAAGCATCCCGTGATGTAATTTAGTTAGTAGGTATTCTACTCCTGGGTTTTGAACCCGAGATTCACCCTACTTACCTCATGTTGATAGTGTTGCTAGTTCCTTTAGGATATTAGTAACCTTGCGATAGTCCTCGAGGTTCGTGGTACATCCTTCTTCCAATTACCATGAACCATTCTTGGCAGGAGTTCTTTTGAGCCAAAAGGTCATGAGAGTGCTCATGATGAGTTCTCCATTCTATATTGTGAATCTGCCAGTTCTACCCGTTCCGCATGGGTTATCTGGAAGAAATGTTGAGCTTCGCTCGACATACTAATCTATGCATCCACAACTCAGAAAAACATATGTTCCTTTGAGTTGTCCCTCTTTAGTTGTTTTCTGGCCCTCGTCTATCAATTGGTAGTCTGGAGTAGTTATGCTTTCGTGTTCCTCGATGCCCACTACTCTTGTGGTCCCTCAAGCCATTCTATTTTGGAATGACTAGGAGAAACAAACTCCAGTACCTCATCCATTTCTTGGATTGGGTCAAAGCAGTTGTATTCCACGGATCAAAATGCCAATCCAGCTTCTGCTCTGCTCTACCTTGGAGTGTTATCATCTTTATGTCAAGAGTGTCATGAGAATTGCACCACCAGTGTCATGAGAATTGCACCACCTCTTATGAATTCTTAATACAGTGATACTTCTCGCCATCGACGTTCATTCCTTGGTTCCCCTTCGGTGCAAAGGGGGCAAGCACAGGCCAAGGCATCAGGCAAAGGTTACCGTTTCGATGCAACAAGACCAAGACCAGCAAAGCGGCAGGATGGAGGTCATCGTGGAGCCCAGGACGGCGTCATCGTCAAAGCCTTTGGCAGCCGAAGACCAACTTTAGTCAAGATAAGTGTACTAGATGTTCCCCTTCAAAATGGCCAATTGTTGGCGCCCTTCCCGCTCATTATTTGGGATGAGGCCCAGGGCCTCCCTCTATAAATAGGACTAGCCACCATCTGGGAGACGGATCGATCAGAGAGAGAGAGAGAGAGAAGCGACTGAACTCACCCAAGCAGTTCATTGCACCAGCTCAAGAACAGCCCCTCGCGAGGCTGTTCTCCCTTTGTATTGTTCATCATCAGCCCCTGAGGCAATCCACCACACCACACACTGGAGTAGGGTATTACACCACAATGGTGGCCTGAACCAGTATAAATCTCGTGTCCCTTGTGTGTTCTTCTTTCTAGCCTAGATCCTTTGTGAGACTTCGAGATGTGAGCTGGTAGGGGAAAGATCTTCGTCGCACCGCGAGTTGAACTTGAGTCTGCGGAACCGAAATCCGACATTTGGCGCGCCAGGTAGGGGTGCGCCGGAGTCCTTCTTCCGCCGCCTCGCGTTTCGTCGCCTCGCCGTTCTGATGTCAAGCGACCCAACAGCCAACACCGACCGCTGGGCGGCGTGGCCTGCCCATGCTGTGCCACCGGACCAGGGCGACCTCAACCTTGCGCCTCAGGCAGCTCGCGCTCCACAGGGCGCTGCGGGGCGTGGGCGACGCGGCCAAATGCCGCCTGCCCTCACGCCGCGGCAGGTGCGGTCAGCAGCAAGGGCCTCAAGCCACGCCGCGGCCACAGCGCCGCACACGCGACGGGAGTTGGCGAACTCCAGGGCTGCGCTCACGATGGCCCGGAAGCTGCTACGGTGCCGGCTGCTGGAGGGTGGCTGCGACGTGTTGTTGGAGCGATTGGCCGAGCTCCTGGACGCCGCTGCCTCGGGAGCACCTCCTTTCTGCGTCCCGCTGCCGCCCCAGATCCAGAGCGGGTCGTATGGCGGCCCCGTACGCGCCCATGCAACTCTAAGCAAGCTCCAGGGCCTACTCAACGCCAACCTGGCTGGCAGCACTAGGCGACTGAAGGAAATATGCCCTAGAGGCAATAATAAAGTTATTATTTATTTCCTCATATCATGATAAATGTTTATTATTCATGCTAGAATTGTATTAACCGGAAACATAATACATGTGTGAATATATAGACAAACAGAGTGTCACTAGTATGCCTCCACTTGACTAGCTTGTTAGTCAAAGATGGTTATGTTTCCTAACCATGAACAAGGAGTTGTTATTTGATTAACAAGGTCACATCATTAGTTGAATGATCTGATTGACATGACCCATTCCGTTAGCTTAGCACACGATCGTTTAGTATGTTGCTATTGCTTCCTTCATGACTTATACATGTTCCTATGACTATGAGATTATGCAACTCCGTTTACGGAGGAACACTTTGTGTGCTACCAAGCGTCTAGCGTAATGGGTGATTATAAAGGTGCTCTGGTGTCTCCAAAGGTACTTGTTGGGTTGGCGTATTTGAGATTAGGATTTGTCACTCCGAATGTCGGAGAGGTATCTCTGGGCCCTCTCGGTAATGCACATCACTTAAGCCTTGCAAGCATTGCAACTAATGAGTTAGTTGCGAGATGATGTATTCGGAGCGAGTAAAGAGACTTGCGTAGCGAGATTGAACTAGGTATTGGATACCGACGATCGAATCTCGGGCAAGTAACATACCGATGACAAAGGAACAATGTATGTTGTTATGCGGTCGACCGATAAAGATCTTCGTAGAATATGTAGGAACCAATATGGGCATCCAGGTCTCGCTATTGGTTATTGACCAGAGGCGTGTCTCGGTCATGTCTACATTGTTCTCGAACCGTAGGGTCCGCACGCTTAAGGTTTCGATGGCGGTTATATTATGAGTTTATGAGTTTTGATGTACGAAGGAGTTGAGTCCGGCTGAGATTGGGGACATGACGAGGAGTCTCGAAATGGTCGAGGCGTAAAGATCGATATATTGGGCGACTATATTCGGAGTTCGAAAGGTTCCGAGTGATTGGGTATTTTTGAGTGTCGGAGAGTTACGGGAATTCGTATTGGGCCTTAATGGGCCATACGGGAAAAAAGAAAAAGGGCCAAAGGGTGGCGCGCCCTCCCTTGGTCTAGTCCGAATTGGACTAGGGAGGCGCCCCTTCCTTCCTTCTCCTTCTCTCTTCCTTTCCTTCTCTCCTACTCCTAATACATGGAAGGACTACTAGTTGGACTAGGAAAGGGAATCCTACTCCGGTGGGAGTAGGACTCCCCATGTACGCCATAGAGAGGGCGGCCTCCTCCTCCCTCCCTCCTTTATATCTCAGGGGCAGGGGCACCCCATGGACACACAAGTTGATCCTTGAGATCGTTCCTTAGCCGTGTCGGTGCCCCCTCCACCATATTCCACCTCGGTCATATCGTGGCGGTGCTCGGCGAAGCCTGCGTCGGTTGAACATCAAGATCGTCCTGCACGCCGTCGTCTTGTGGAACTCTCTCCTCGGAGCTTTGCTGGATCGGAGCCGAGGCGTCACCGAGCTATCGTGTGTCAAGAACTTCGGGCGCCGAATGTGGCGCTAGGATCGGTTGGATCGCGAGGAGAACGTACGACTACTTCCTCTATGTTGTGATCGCTTCCGCTTTGGTCTACAAGGGTATGTAGACAACACTCTCCCCTCTCGTTGCTATGCATCACCATGATCTTGCGTGTGCGTAGGAATATTTTTGAAATTACTACGTTCCCCAACAGTGGCATCCGAGCCAGGTTTTTATGGTTTGATGTTTTGCACGAGTAGAACACAAGTGAGTTGTGGGCGATACAAGTCATCTGCCTACCAAAGATGTCATACTTTGGTTCAGCGGTATTGTTGGATGAAGCGGCCCGGACCGACATTACGCGTACGCTTACGCGAGACTGGTTCTACCGCCGTGCTTTGCACAAAGGTGGCTAGCGGGTGTCAGTTTCTCCAACTTTAGTTGAACCGAGTGTGGCTCGCCCGGTCCTTGAGAAGGTTAAAAGCGAGTCTATTTGACGAAATATCGTTGTGGTTTTAATGCGTAGGTGAGATTGGTTCTTGCTTCAGCCCGTAGCAGCCATGTAAAATTTGCAACAACAAAGTAGAGGGCGTCTAACTTGTTTTTGCAGGGCATGTTGTGATGTGATATGGCCAAGGCGTGATGCTATATTTTATTGTATGAGATGATCATGTTTTGTAACGAAGTTATCGGCAATGGCGGAGCCATATGGTTGTCGCTTTATTGTATGAAATGCAAGCATACATAATTGCTTTACTTTATCACTAAGCGGTAGCGATAGTCGTAGAAGCAATAGATGGCGTAACGACAACGATGCTACGATGGAGATCAAGGTGTCGCGCGGTGGCGATGGTGATCACGACGGTGCTTGAAGATGGAGATCACAAGCACAAGATGATGATGGCCATATCATATCACTTATATTGATTGCATGTGATGTTTATCCTTTATGCATCTTATCTTGCTTTGATTGGCGGTAGAATTTTAAGATGATCTCTCACTAAATTATCAAGAAGTGTTCTCCACGAGTATGCACCGTTGCCAAAGTTAAATCGTGCCCGGACACCACGTGATGATCGGGTGTGATAAGCTCTCGTCCATCTACAGCGGGTGCAAGCCAGTTTTGCACACGCGAATACTCAGTTAAACTTGACGAGCCTAGCATATGCAGATATGGCCTCGGAACACGGAGACCGAAAGGTCGGCGTGAATCATATAGTAGATATGATCAACATAAGATGTTCACCATTGAAAACTACTCCATCTCATGTGATGATCGGTTATGGTTTAGTTGATTTGGATCACGTGATCACTTAGATGACTAGAGATGTGTCTGTCTAAGTGGGAGTTCTTAAGTAATATGATTAATTGAACTTAAATTTATCATGAACTTAGTCTGGTAGTATTTTGCAAATTATGTTGTATATCAATAGCTCGCGTTGTTGCTTTCATATGTTTGTTTTGATATGTTCCTAGAAAACTGTGTTGAAAGATGTTAGTAGCAATGATGCGGATTGGATCCGTGATCGAGGTTTATCCTCATTCTTTGCCTGAAAGAATTATGTTCTTGATGCACGCTAGGTGACAGACCTATTGCAGGAGCGGATCTGGGCGTTATGAGCGTTTGGCTAGCTCAATATGATGACTACTTAATAGTTTTGTGCACCATGCTTTATGGCTTAGAATCGGGACTTCAAAGATGTTTTGAACATCATGGACCATATGAGATGTTCGAGAATTGAAGTTAATATTTCAAGCAAATGCCCGAGTTGAGAGATATGAAGTCTCCAACAAGTTCTATAGCTAAAAGATGGAGGAGAATCGCTCAACTAGTGAGCATGTGCTCAGATTATGCAGGTACTACAATTGCTTGAATCAAGTGGGAGTTAATCTTCCGGATAAGATAGTGATTGACGAATTCTCTAGTCACCATCACCAAGTTAGTAGAACTTCATGATGAACTATAGTATGCAAAGGATGATGAAAATGATTCCCGAGCTCTTCGTGATGTTGAAATCGACGAAGGTAGAAATCAATAAAGAGCATCAAGTGTTGATGGTTGACAAGATCACTAGTTTCAAGAAAAGGGCAAAGGGAAAGAAAGGGGAACTTCAAGTAGATTGACAAGCAAGTTGTTACTCCCACGAAGAAACCCAAAGCTGAACCAAAGCCTGAAACTGAGTGCTTACACTGCAAAGGAAATGGTCACTGGAAGCGAAACTGCCCTAAATATTTGGTGGATAAGAAGGATGGCAAAGTGAAAAAGGGTATATTTGATATACAGGTGTTTGATGTGTGCTTTACTAGTGTTTATAGCAACCCCTCGGTATTTGGTACTGGTTCAGTTGCTAAGAGTAGTAACTCGAAACGGGAGTTGTAGAATAAACAGAAACTAGTTAAGGGTAAAGTGATGATGTGTGTTGAAAGTAGTTTCAAGATTGATATGATCATCATCACACACTCCCTATACTTTCGGGATTAGTGTTAAACCTAAATAAATGTTATTTGGCGTTTACGTTGAGCATGAATATGATTTGATCGTGTTTATTGCAATACGGTTATTCATTTAAGTAAGAGAATAAATTGTTGTTCTGTTTACATGAATAAAACCTTATATGGTTACACACCCAATGAAAATGGTTCATTGAATCTCGATCGTAGTGATACACATATTCATAATATTGAAACCAAAAGATGCATAGTTAATAATGATAGTGCAACTTATTTGTGGCACTGCCGTTTAGGTCATAATGGTGTAAAGCGCATGAAGAAACTCCATGTTGATGGGATTTTGAAATCACTTGATTATGAATCACTTGATGCTTGCGAACCATGCCTTTTGGGCAAGATGACTAAAACTCCGTTCTCCGGAACAGTGGAGCGAGCAACTGACTTATTGGAAATAATACATACTGATGTATGCAATCCAATGAGTGTTAAGGCTCGCGGCGGATATCGTTATTTTCTGACCTTCACAGATGATTTGAGCAGATATGGGTATATCTACTTGATGAAACATAAGTCTGAAATAGTTGAAAGGTTCAAAGAATTTCAGAGTGAAGTGGAAAAATCATCGTGACAAGAAAATAAGGTTTCTACGATCGATCGCGAGACAAATATTTGAGTTCTGAGTTTGGTCTTCAATTGAAACAATGTGGAATAGTTTCACAAGTTCATGCCACAGAACACCACATCATAATGGTGTGTCCGAATGTCATAACCGTACTTTATTGGATATAGTACAATCTATGATGTTTCTTACCGATTTACCAATATCGTTTTGGGATCATGCATTAGAGACAGCTGCATTCACGTTAAATAGGGCACCATCTAAATCCGTTGAGACGACACTATATGAACTGTGGTTTAGTAAGAAACCCAAGTTGTTGTTTCTTAAAGTTTGGAGTTGCGATGCTTATGTGAAAAGTTTCATCTGATAAGCTCGAACCCAAATCGAGAAGTGCGTCTTCATAGTTACCCAAAGGAAATTGTTGGGTACACCTTCTATCACAGATCCGAAGGCAAGATATTCGTTGCTAAAAATGGATCCTTTCTAGAGAAGGAGTTTCTCTCGAAAGAAGTGAGTGGGAGGAAAGTAGAACTTGATGAGGTAATTGTACCTTCTCCCTTATTGGACAGTAGTTCATCACAGAAATCTGTTCCTGTGACTACTACACCAATTAGTGAGGAAGCTAATGATGATGATCATGTAACTTCAGATCAAGTTACTACCGAATCTCGTAGGTAAAACAGTGAGATCCGCACTGAGTGAATACGGTAATCATGTTACGGAAGTCATGTAACTAGAACATGATGAACCTCGAACTATGAGGAAGCGATGATGAGCCCAGATTCATGAAATGGCTTGAGGCCATGAAATCGAGATGAGATCCATGTATGAGAACAAAGTGTGGACTTTGGTGGAGTTGCCCGATGATCGGCAAGCCATAGAAAATAAATGGATCTTCAAGAGAAAGATGGACGCTGATAGTAGTGTTACTATCTACAAAGCTAGACTTGTCGAAAAAGGTTTTTGATAAAGTTCAAGATGTTGAATACAATGAGATTTTCTCACTCGTATCAATGCTTAAAAGTCTGTCCGAATCATGTTAGCAATTGCCGCATTTTATGAAATATGGCAAATGGATAAACAAAACTGCATTCCTTAATGGAGTTATTGAAGAAGAGTTGTATGTGATGCAACCAAGAGGTTTTGTCGATCCTAAAGGTGTTAACAAAATGTGCATCTATGGAATGGTGCAAGCATCTCGGAGTTGGAATATACGCTTTGATAAGTTGATCAAAGCATATAGTTTATCTGACTTGCGATTGAAGCCTGTATTTACTAGAAAGTGAGTGGGAGCACTACTGACATTTCGATAAGTATATGTGAATGAAATATTGTAGATCGAAAATAATGTAGAATTATTCGCAAAGCATAAAGGAGTGTTTGAAAGGAGTTTTTCAAAGAAAGACCTCGGTGAAGCTGCTTACATATTGAGCATCAATATCTATAGAGATAGATCAATACGCTTGATAAGTTTTTTCAATGAGTACATACCTTGACAAGATTTTGAAGTAGTTCAAAATGGAACAGTCAAAGAAAGAGTTCTTGCCTGTGTTACAAGGTGTGAAATTGAGTAAGACTCAAAACCCGACCACGGCAGAAGATAGAAAGAGAGTGAAAGTCATTACCTATGACTTGGCCATAGGTTCTATAAAGTATGCCATGTTGTGTACCAAATCTATTGTATACCCTGCACTAAGTTTGGCGAGGGAGTACAATAGTGATCTAGGAGTAGATCACTGGACAGCGGTCAAAATTATCCTTAGTGGAATAAGGATATGTT
Source organism: Aegilops speltoides (assembly GCA_021437245.1). Lineage (NCBI taxonomy): Eukaryota > Viridiplantae > Streptophyta > Magnoliopsida > Poales > Poaceae > Aegilops > Aegilops speltoides. The sequence continues at coordinate 343,721,264 of CM038144.1, forward strand.
TCTCGATTATGGAAGTGACAAAAGGTTCGTTGTAAAGAGTTACGTCGATGCAAGTTTTGACACCGATCTGGATGACTCTAAGTCTTGATCTAGATACATATTGAAAGTGGGAGCAATTAGCTAGAGTAGCTCCGTGCAGAGAATTGTAGACATAGAATATTTGCAAAATACATACGGCTCTGAATGTGACAGACCCGTTGACTAAGATTTTCTCACAAGCAAAACATGATCACACCTTAGTACTCTTTGGGTGTTAATCACATAGCGATGTGAACTAGATTACTGAATCTAGTAAACCCTTTGGGTGTTGGTCACATGGCGATGTGAACTATGGGTGTTAATCACATGATGATGTGAACTATCGATGTTAATCACATGGTGATGTGATCTAGATTATTGACTCTAGTGCAAGTGGGAGATGAAGGAAATATGCCCTAGAGGCAATAATAAAGTTATTATTTATTTCCTCATATCATGATAAATGTTTATTATTCATGCTAGAATTGTATTAACCGAAACATAATACATGTGTGAATATATAGACAAGCAGTGTCACTAGTATGCCTCTACTTGACTAGCTTGTTAATCAAAGATGGTTATGTTTCCTAACCATGAACAAGGAGTTGTTATTTGATTAACAAGGTCACATCATTAGTTGAATGATCTGATTGACATGACCCATTCCGTTAGCTTAGCACACGATCATTTAGTATGTTGCTATTGCTTCCTTCATGACTTATACATGTTCCTATGACTATGAGATTATGCAACTCCGTTTACGGGAGGAACACTTTGTGTGCTACCAAACGTCTGGCGAATCGGGTGATTATAAAGGTGCTCTCAGGTGTCTCCAAAGGTACTTGTTGGGTTGGCGTATTTGAGATTAGGATTTGTCACTCCGAATGTCGGAGAGGTATCTCTGGGCCCTCTCGGTAATGCACATCACTTAAGCCTTGCAAGCATTGCAACTAATGAGTTAGTTGCGAGATGATGTATTACGGAACGAGTAAAGAGACTTGCGTATAACGAGATTGAACTAGGTATTGGGTACCGACGATCGAATCTCGGGCAAGTAACATACCGATGACAAAGGGAACAACGTATGTTGTTATGCGGTCCGACCGATAAAGATCTTCGTAGAATATGTAGGAACCAATATGGGCATCCAGGTCCCGCTATTGGTTATTGACGAAGACGTGTCTCGGTCATGTCTACATTGTTCTCGAACCATAGGGTCCGCACGCTTAAGGTTTCGATGATGTTATATTATGAGTTTATGAGTTTTGATGTACGAAGGAGTTCGAGTCCCGGATGAGATTGGGGTCATGACGAGGAGTCTCGAAATGGTCAAGATGTAAAGATCGATATATTGGGCGACTATATTCGGAGTTCGGAAAGGTTCCGAGTGATTCAGTATTTTTGAGTCTGGGAGAGTTACGGAATTCGTATTGGGCCTTAATGGGCCATACGGGAAAGAAGAAAAAGGGCCAAAGGGTGGCGCGCCCTCCCTTGGTCTAGTCCGAATTGGACTAGGAGGGGGTGCCCCTTCCTTCCTTCTCCTTCTCTCTTCCCTTTCCTTCTCTCCTACTCCTAATACATGGAAGGACTACTAGTTGGACTAGGAAGGGGAATCCTACTCCCGGTGGGAGTAGGACTCCCCATGGCGCGCCATAGAGAGGGCGGCCTCCTCCTCCTCCTCCTTTATATCTGAGGCAGGGGGCACCCCATGGACACACAAGTTGATCCTTGAGATCGTTCCTTAGCCGTGTCGGTGCCCCCTCCACCATAGTCCACCTCGGTCATATCGTGGCGGTGCTTAGGCGAAGCCTGCGTCGATAGAACATCAAGATCGTCCACCACGCCGTGGTCTTGTGAACTCTCTCCTCGGAGCTTTGCTGGATCGGAGCCGAGGAGCGTCCACCGAGCTGTACGTGTGTCAAGAACTTCGGGCGCCGGAATAACGCGCTAGGATCGGTTGGATCGCGAGGAGAACGTCGACTACTTCCTCTACGTTGTGATCGCTTCGCCCGGTCTACAAGGGTATGTAGACAACACTCTCCCCTCTCGTTGCTATGCATCACCATGATCTTGCGTGTGCGTAGGAATTTTTTTGAAATTACTACGTTCCCCAACAGCGACAAGTCGCGCCGACCCCATCTCCGGCCGACAAAGGAGTGCACGCCGTGACCATCGGCCTCGGCGGACCACCATGCCACCACCCTCAAGACAACGCTCCAGGCCGGACTACATGGCATGTGGGGCACTACGGAGAGACCCGCGGGGCGGTGGCCCCAGAAGCTTATGTGCCCCACATGGTGGATCAAGAATGCGCACTTGAAGAAGACCATGGCTTGTTCCTCGGGCCAGGCTGGGGCAAGGAGACACCAGAAGCTGAGCTCTTTCAGGAACCCCAAGAGGGCCTCGACAACCGCGCCGGTGGTAGCGACTATCTGGTACCACTAATTCCTCAGGAGCAAGCTTATGCTAACCATGGGTCGCAGGAGGTATAGGTCGCTGCAGCAGATGGCTGCCCCAATGCTGAAGCCTCTTACCCATTGGGAGGAGGGCACCGGGGGCTGTAGGAGAGGGGCCGAGATCCGGGTTCATCCCCGCGGCGCTCGGCGCAAGGCGTTCTCAGGAGGTAGGCCCACTGTCGGGGAGGTGCCTCAGGGCCTGCCCCCGGCAGAGGACCCATGGTCGTCGGGGGAGCCGCTGGCGACCGCTCTACCCCATTGGCGTCGTCCTTGGTCTCCGGCCGCCGTCAATGGCGGTAGTGTGTGGCGCAAGGAGGGGCCCTCGTCTGGCGATATGAAGCAAGGCCGGTACCTGTGAAGAAGGCCCAGTGCCTGTGAAGCTCGCCGCCTGTGACACTCTCACGTAATAATGAGTGGGGCTGTACACGCCCCGGAATCTCCGGAGAGCCGCCCTCGGGCCTTGGGGGCTCCCGCCCACGCCCAGTGGCAGCACTTAGCTCTGCGCTGGTGAGAAGACGTCGAAGACTAGACTAGGTACCGGACGCGGCTTTTTGCTTTTTGCCTTTTCCTTTGTTGACAAGGTTCTTCGATTTGAATTTAAGTTGGATTTGAGTTTGAGACTTGCGTGTGTTTGGGGAAGGGGTGTTTAGTCTCGTTCGATCAATCTCTCGTGTTCTGGTTTCGGCTTTGCGTCCAAAGTTAACGTCAGCTGCCTCCCCTCGCGAGCCCCTCGCGAGCCGGGCCGGGCCAAGCACGTCTACAATCCGGACCGCTGTCGCCGCCCCCTCTCCGGAGGTTCTCATCGCAGGATCAATGGGTTCACCCAGAAGACACACGAGGTGCTGCAGCCCCCACAGCCCCGCTCGGGACTCGTTGGGGTCAAAAGGTAAACAAGTGAGCTGACCCATCACCGGGCCAGTAGCAAAGCTCACACGCAGCGTTATGCTTACCAGGGTACTGATCGCAAACCTTTACATGAGGGGCTTCCCCTCCCAAAATGCTCTTACAATCTTCAGGGCCAAGCCCGAACCTTCTTCATGCAGGGTAAACAGCGGTGACATACGATCAGTCGGACATATCACTTGCCGCGTCTTCTGGGGCGCCTCCGGAGGCGTCACTGGCGCCACTGACATCATCACCACCGCCAACACCTCCGCCAGCGCCAGGCTCGTCCACAACGCCGCCTTCATCGGCGGCCATGATCATGCCGTCATCATCAGATGCGAAGGCCCTGATGAGGGCGTCCACGTTGTCCTCCACCCATTGCGCCAGGTCACACTGGATGGCTATGGGCACAGGTGCGATGGCGGTGTCAAAATCGAAGTGGGGGTCCCTGTCCTATAGATAACTGAAGACACGGGAGAAGGCACGCCCGAGCAAGGCTCGGCTCCTCTCCTCGACAAGCCAACGAGACCTCTCAGAGCGGTTCTCCAGAAGCGTCACCATGTCAGTGAAATACTGGAGGTTGCCGGCGTAGTTGGTCTCATGAGGCACCTTGGCCGCGGCCTAGCAAATGTTGCCCAGGGCCGTGTTAGCCCGTTCCCTGAGCGTTTAGAGCATGGGGGCGTGCTCGTGCTCCAAAATCCGCCGCTGACGGATCTCGTCCTTGTTCTGCCGTGCGATGGCCTCGGCACCATCGACCCTCTGTTGGAGAAGAAGCAGCTCGGCGCGGGAAGAGGCCAGCTCCGCTTGCGCTGCACCAAGGGCGGCTGCGGAGTAGTCCGCACCATGGGTCACTTCAGCCAGTTTGGCCTTGAGGGCCGCGGTCCTACCCTCATCTTCGGCCCTGATCAACTCCAACTTCACTTCGTATTGGCGCTCGAGATCTGAGCGAGCTTCCGCCACGCGGCAGTCGACCTCTTCTTGGACTCGGGCTTCGCGCGCGACGATGTCATCCTCCGCCTGACTCACCAGGCGCTCCCTTGTCTCTAGCCGCTCATGGTCAAGGTTGCGCTCAGCGACCTCCAGCGTCAGCGCCTCCTCGCGTTTTTGGAGCTCCGCCTGGTCGACAGGAACTCCCTTCAGCGACACAAGGGCCGCCTGGCGCAGTTCCACTTGCTGCTCCACAGAGTTGCTCCAGACCTGGAGCTCCCATGCGTGCTCCTCCGCATCCTTGCACCGTCGGTCTGCTTCCCGGGCCTCCTCGACGGCTTGGGAGCAGGCCTCCCACGAAGCCGCCAGCGACACTTCGGCCTTCGCGTTGTCAAGGTCATGCTGATGATGCGCGAGGGCGACAGCTACCTTCAGTTTGCGCCTCTCCTCAGCGAGACGCAGGCCCTCGGCCTCAAGGCGCGCATCCTCACCAGCAAGCTCTGCCCCGATTCGGCTCACCACATCCGCCGCCCCCTGGAGAAACTCTTGACGAAGGGCGCGGCGTTCACGAGCACGCCTGAGCACGTCTTCCGTGTCGCCCTCTGCCCCTAGCGTATGCGGAGGGCCCTGAGGCGGCATGCCCCTCCCGGCGCAGGGCTGGGGGATGGCGCCCCAGCAATCGCCGGACGGACCTCGCCAGGAGCCCGGCCTGGTGTCGGCCCATCCCCAGAAGAGGAGCTCAAGACTGACTTCAGCCAATCACCATCCACAATCAAGGAAGGAGCACGGGGCAAGCTATGCATGCCCCCAGAGAACTTCGTGAAGGGAGGATAAGCGGCGCCTGAGCTCGAGGTGCCTGGCGGGACGGGCCACTTCTCCGACTGGCCGAGTGGCAGGGGCGCCGCCCGAGCTCGGCGCGCCAAGAGTCAGCAGCGAGGACAAAGTTTGGAGGGATGGCTCCTTGGTCGTCTCCGTGAATTCGGCAGGAAGGGCCCTGAAGGGCCGCGGTCAGCTGCCAGAACAGAGAAGTAAAGAGGAAAAGAGAGAAGAGGACCTACTCGTCCATGGCAAAGTACTTCCTGCGCGTCAACAGGCAGCAAGGGCGATCGTCACCACCCAAGGCCTCCTTCCTCTTGCGGAGGGCCTCGAAGTCTACGCGGAACCGGCCTAAGCGCTCGGCGCAGGGGTCGGTCTGTGGCATGGAAGAGGCATCAAGGTGATCAGCGCCAAGGGGACCGGCCTGGGGGACGCCACCAGGCGCCGCCTCATGAGGAACGGCCGGGACCTCGGGAGCCCCAACCTCGGGAGCCGTAGGCCGCAACTCCTCGCCTGCCACTGCTCCAGGACGGGCTTCGGGAGATGCCACCTTTGGGACTCCGCGCGGCATCAGCATCTCAACATCATCACCTTCAGCTCCCGGCGGTTCTCGTCTCCCCACTCCATCGCCTGAGACAGAGCCGCTCTGGGCGACCGGAAGAGCAATCAAAGTGACTGGATTCTCGCGGGGCCCCGTGAGGCCAGCCGGGCGCAGCCCCCACTCGTCAAAGCTGGGCATCCGCCTCACAAAATCAGCCCTATCCGAGCAAAGATACAAGAGAGCGGCATCATGTCGAAGGCTGCCTGGGGAAGGATCGCCAGTCAGGACCCTGAGCACCGTCCTCAGCGCTTCATGTGCCAGGTCCTCCTCCTGAAGCCGCATGTGGTCTTTGTGCCCCACAAAGTCCCACATCCGGAGAGAGTGGCGCTAGAGAGGAGCAATGCGATGCAGGAGGAACTCCTTCACCACCTTGGGTGCCGTCACGTCGAGTGCCCTCAAACTCTGGAAGCGGCGCCAGACGAAGGCGAGCCGGGGGATCGCGAGCGTCTCATGACCCTAGCCTGAGTTGGGAACAGCAGGCAAGGTTGGGTGCGAGAGCAGGGGGCTGGGCACCCCAACGTACACATACAGCCACCGCTCTTTGAACTTGGCCTCAGGGGGAGGAAGTCTGAAATCGATCCCTGAAGCAGCCGTCTCTGGCACGGCAAGGAAGCTCACACACCCCGAGCATTGAGTGGGGTCGCTCAGGCGCAAAGAGAAGAAGTGGCGCAGTAGGGCAACGGAAGGAGGAATGCCCACCATTGCCTCGCAAACAAAGGCGAAGACAGCCAGGAGGGTAATGGACTCAAGCCCGAGGTGCATCATGTGGATCTGATAATGGGAGAGCACCGCATTGAAGAAAGCAGAAAAGGGGGGAACCAGACCTGCCCACAGGGCATCGGCGAAGAATCGGACCTCCGTGACGACCCTATCAAAGGAGGCATGGGACGCAGGCCAGACCATGGTCCGGCCGCACTCGTTGAAGATGGTGGCAAGAGCTGAACGGACCTTGCCCAAGGCCTCGGGGTTGAGTATGATGGAACGGTCAACGGCGGGGGCCGCTGCCGGAGGCGAGCGAGGCGAAGGCGCGGGCTTCTTCCCCTTTTCCTTCTTTGTTGGCGCCATGGAAATGGGAAGGGGGGAGAGTTCGAGTTGGATTGGAGGCGGAGGTTGGAGCCTGAGGAAGAAGGAAGGGCAGGAAGCACGCTGGCGGCGAAAGGGGAATGGCTGTGTGCAACCATGGGTCCGCCTAGCCGGGCGCGTAATGAGGCATCGTGGGGAAGCGGAGACGCCCACGTCCAATCAACCGCCACGCGGCGCCCAAGGCCGCAGGCTATTGGGGCCCGCGGCGCTTCGCACTTGCCCCTTCGCTTCTCTGCTAAGCCAAGTCTGGCCGCGCCATGGGCCCCGGGGCTACTGTCGGCATTCTGGGAACGAGGGGTCCCTAGACTTGCCTGCCTGCGGCCTGCAGCGTGGCTCAAGTGGTGGCCCAGTGCAGCCCAGCTTCATCAGCTCAAGCTCAAGACACTTGCGAGGGGCCAAGCCTCGCGGGGCGGACGATAGGGAGCTTCCTCAGGAGCAGCCTCATCAGGCAGGCTCGCGAGGAGGCGGAGAGATCAAGGCAAGGGCACCTCGCTAGGAGCCCATGACGCAAGCCATGACGATCGAGACCAAGCGGGCGCCGGCCTGCACAATGTCCTTGTTTCCCCTTCGGTGCAAAGGGGGCAATCACAGGCCAAGGCATCAGGCAAAGGTTACCGTTTCGGTGCAACAAGATCAAGACCAGTAGAGCGGCAGGATGGAGGTTATCGTGGAGCCCAAGACGGCGTCATAGTCAGAGCCTTTGGCAGCCGAAGACCAACTTTAGTCAGGATAAGTGTACTAGATGTTCCCCTTCAAAATGGCCAATTGTTGGCGCCCTTCCCACTCATTATTTGGGAAGAGGCCCAGGGCCTCCCTCTATAAATAGGACTAGCCACCATCTGGGAGACGGATCGATCAGAGAGAGAGAGAGAGAGAGAAGCGACTGAACTCACCCAAGCAGTTCATCGGACCAGCTCAAGAACAGCCCCTCGCGAGGCTGTTCTCCCTTTGTATTCTTCATCAACAGCCCCTGAGGCAATCCACCACACCACACACTGGAGTAGGGTATTACACCACAATGGTGGCCTGAGACAGTATAAGTCTCGTGTCCCTTGTGTGTTCTTCTTTCTAGCCTAGATCCTTTGCGAGACTTCGAGACGTGAGTTGGTAGGGAAAAGATCTTCGTCCGCACCCCAGAGTTCGAACCTCGAGGGTCTGTCGAAACCCGAAATATGACACCAAGTTCTATAACGAAAATTCCCACTAGTATATGAAAGTGACAAAATAAGGGACTCTCTATAATGAAGATCATGGTGCTACTTTGAAGCACAAGCGTAGAAAAATGATAGTAGCATTGTCCCTTCTCTCTTTTTCTCTCATTTTTTTAGAGACTCCCCTTTTTTATGGAGACTCTTTCTCTTTTTTATGTCCTTTTTTAATATGTCCTTTCTCTTTTTTTATTCCTCACACGGGACAATGCTCTAATAATGAAGATCATCACACTTTTATTTATTTACAACTCAAGAATTACAACTCGATACTAGAACAAAATATGACTCTATAGGAATGCCTCCGGCGGTGTACCAGGATGTGCAATGAACCAAGAGTGACATGTATGAAAAAAATTATGAATGGTGGCTTTGCCACAAATACGATGTCAACTACATGATCATGCAAAGCAATATGACAATGATGGAACGTGTCATAATAAATGGAATGGTGGAAAGTTGCATGGCAATATATCTCGGAATGGCTATGGAAATGTCATAATAGGTAGGTATGGTGGCTGTTTTGAGGAAGGTATATGGTGGGTGTATGGTACCGGCGAAATTTGCGTGGTATTAGAGAGGCTAGCAATGGTGGAAGGGTGAGAGTGTGTATAATCCATGGACTCAATGTTAGTCATAAAGAACTCACATACTTATTGCAAAAATCTACAAGTCATCAAAACAAAGTACTACACGCATGCCCCTAGGGGAAGGCTTGGTAGGATTTAACCATCGCGCAATCACGACCTCCACACAAAGGAAGACAATCAAAGAAATACCGCATGCTTCAAATTTGTCCCACAACGCTTACCATACGTGCATGCTACGGGACTTGCAAACCTCAACACAAGTATTCCTCAAATTCACAATTACTCTACTAGCATGACTCTAATATCACCATCCTCATATCTCAGAACGATCATCAAGCATCAAACTTCTTATAGTATTCAATGCACTTTATATGTAAGTTTTTTATTATACCCATCTTGGATGCCCATCATATTAGGACTAGTTTTATAACCAAAGCAAATTACCATGCTGTTCTAAAACACTCTCAAAATGATATAAATGAAGCATGAGAAATCAATAATTTCTATAAAATAAAACCACCACCATGCTCTACAATGCTATAAGTGAAGTACTAGAGCAAAATTATCTAGCTCAAAAGATATAAGTGAAGCACATAGAGTATTCCAATAAATTCCGATTCATGTGTGTCTCTCCCAAAAGGTGTATTCAGCACGGATGATTGTGGTAAACTAAAAGCAAAGGCTCAAATCATACAAGACGCTCCAAGCAAAACACATATCATGTGGTGAATAAAAATATAACCTCAAGTAAAGTTACCGATAGACGAAGACGAAAGAGGGGATGCCTTCCGGGGCATCCCCAATCTTAGGCTTTTGTTTGTCCTTGAATTTTACCTTGGGGTGCCTTGGGCATCCCCAAGATTAGGCTCTTTCCACTCCTTATTCCAGAATCCATCAAATCTTTACCCAAAAACTTGAAAACTTCACAACACAAAACTTAACAAAAAATCTCATGAGTTCCGTTAGTATAAGAAAACAAACCACCACTTTAAGGTACTGTAATGAAATCATTATTTATTTATATTGGTGTTAAACCTACTGTATTCCAACTTCTATATGGTTCATACCCCCCCCCCCCGATACTACTCATAGATTCATCAAAATAAGCAAACGACACACGAAAAACAGAATCTGTCAAAAACAGAACAGTCTGTAGAAATCTGTAACTTTCGAATACTTTTGTAACTACAAAAATCCTGAGAAATTAGTATGTCCTAAGAAATTTATTTATTAATCTTCTTCAAAAAGAATCAACTGAAAATCACGTTCCTGTGATTTACGAAAATTATTTTCGTGCGTGCAAAAGTTTCTGTTTTTCAGCAAGATCAAGTTAACTATCACTGTAGGTTATCCTAAAGGTATTACTTGGCACAAACACTAATTAAAACACAAAACCACATCTAACCAGAGGCTAGATGAATTACTTATTACTAAATAGGAATAAAAATCAAAGAAAATAAAATAAAATTGGGTTGCCTCCTAACAAGCGCTATCATTTAACGCCCTAGCTAGGCATAAAAACAAGAATAGATATAGGTATTGTCATCTTTGGCATGCAATTCTTCAATTGAACATATATGACCATCAGTAGGTTCTTTGGTTTTACTAATGATCAAACTCCTAGGCAAGAAATCGTGAAATTCATTTGTAGTAAAAGGTTCCTTAATGATGTCGAGAAAGTTGGGGTGAACACTTATTGATTTAAGACCTTCATTTTCCTTACTAGAGAATTCACCCTTATTTTTAGGAACATAGATAAACTTGGCAACTTTGGTAGGAGGAGGATTTGAGGTATTTTTAACGGCAGAAAAAGCGGATCCCAAGTTGGTAATAATATCTTCGAGTTTATCAATTCTAGTGGAATCTTGGTCTATCTTTTCATTAACTATGGGTTCCTTTTCCCTAGGATTTTCCAGAGTAACTCCTACCTTAGATCCATATTGGGTAATATGGTTGTGGATCTTTTTATCCAAAATTTGAATTAACTCTACAGTGGCAATTTTATTTTTGATAATATCAAGCCTTTGCATCACATGTTCCAGAGTTAAGATAGTTCCATTGACCAAAAGAGGTGATGGGCCTAACAAGTCTGTCATAGCATTATAAGAGACAAAAGTATGGCTTCCCAAGAAATTCCCTCTGGTAATGGTGTCAAGAACATATCTATTCCAAGGAGTGATGCCTACGTAAAAATTGCGAAGAAGAACAGAAGTGGATTGCTTTTTAGTAGATCTATTTTGAGCATTACAAATCCTATACCAAGCATCTTTTACATTTTCTCCCTCCTTTGTTTAAAATTGAGAACTTCATTATCGGGAGAATTAACAATGATAGGAGGACTAGCCATAGAGGAGAAACAAACGATCTAACACACAGACGCACAAGAAGCAAGCGAAAAAGCGAACGGAAAAGGCGAGGGTGAAGTGGGGGAGAGGAAAACAAGAGGAGAATGGCAAATAATGTAATGCGAGGGAGAAGAGTTTATGATGGGTACTTGGTATGTCCTGACTTGAGCGTAGATCTCCCCGGCAACAGCGCCAGAAATGGGTATTCAACGGGAGATCAAATCTTCACTTGACTTGGCACAAATCTCCCCGGCAACGGCGCCATAAATCCTTCTTGCTACCTCTTGAGCATGCGTTGGTTTTCCCTTGAAGAGGAAAGGGTGATGCAGCAAAGTAGCGTAAGTATTTCCCTCAGTTTTTGAGAACCAAGGTGTCAACCCAGTAGGAGATATCACGCAAGCCACCTACTACCTGCACAAACAATCAAGAACCTTGCAACCAACGCAATAAAGGGGTTGTCAATCCCTTCACGGTCAATCGCAAAAGTGAGATTTGATACAGATAATAAGATAGATATTTTTGGTATTTTTGTTGTATAGATTGGAAAGTAAAGATTGCAAAATATAATAAATAGGAAACTAGACTTGTAGATCAGGATCTTATATGATGGAAAATAGAAGATTATATGATGGAAAATAGACCCGGGGGCCATAGGTTTCACTATTGGCTTCTCTCAAGATAGCATATATTATGGAGGGTGAACAAATTACTGCTAAGCAATTGATAGAAAAGTGCATAGTTATGAGAATATCTAGGCAATGGTCATGAACATGGGCATCATGTCCGTTTCAAGTAGACCGAAACGATTCTGCATCTACTACTATTACTCCACACATCAACCGCTATCCAGCATGCATCTAGAATATTAAATTCATAAGAACAGAGTAATGCATTAAGCAAGATGACATGATGTAGAGGGATAAACTCAAGCAATATGATACAAACCCCATCTTTTTATCCTCGATGGCAACAATACAATATGTGCCTTGCTGCCCCTACTGTCACTGGGAAAGGACACCACAAGATTGAACCCAAAGCTAAGCAATTCTCCCGTTGCAAGAAAGATCAATCTAGTAGGCCAAACTAAACTGATAATTCAAAGAGACTTGCAAAGATATCAAATCAAGCATATAAGAATTCGGAGAAGAATCAAATATTATTCATAGATAGACTTGATCATAAATCCACAATTCATCGGATCTCGGCAAACACACCGCAAAAAGTATTACATCAAATAGATCTCTAAGAACATCAAGGAGAACTTTCTATTGAGGATCAAAGAGAGAGAAGAAGCCATCTAGCTAATAACTATGGACCCTAAGGTCTATAGTAAACTACTCACTCATCATTGGAGAGGCTATGGTCTTGATGTAGAAGCCCTTCGTGATCGATTCCCCCTCCGGCGGAGCACCGAAAAAGGCCCCAAGATGGGATCTCATGGGTACAGAAGGTTGCGGCGGTGGAAAAGTGATTTCGTGGCTCTCCTGGATGTTTTTAGGGTATAAGAGCATATATAGGCAGAAGAAATAGGTCGGTGGAGCTCCATGGGGCCCATGAGGGTGGGGGACGCGCCTACCCCCCTGGGCGTGCCCTTTTGCCTCGTGGCCGCCTCGCAGAGTCCCAGACTTCAACTCCAAGTCCTCTGGATTGCGTTTGTTTCAAGAAAGATCCTCGTGAAGGTTTCGTTCCGTTTGGATTCCGTTTGATATTCCTTTTCTGCGAAACACTGAAATAGGCAAAAAAACAGCAATTTGCACGGGGCCTCCGGTTAGTAGGTTAGTCCCAAAAATAATATAAAAGAGCATATTAAAGCCCATTAAACATCCAAAACAGATAATATAATAGCATGGAACAATCAAAAGTTATAGATACCTTGGAGACGTATCAAGCATCCCCAAGCTTAATTCCTGCTCGCCCTCGCGTAGATAAATGATAAAAACGGAATTTTTGATGTGGAATGCTACCTAGCATAGTTATCAATGTAATTTCCTTTATTGTGGCATCAATGTTCAGATCCGAAAGTTTCAAGACAAAAGTTTAATATTGACATAAAAATAATAATACTTCAAGCATACTAACAATGTAATCATGTCTTCTCAAAATAACATGGCCGAAGAAAGTTCATGCCTACAAAATCATATAGTTTGGCTATGCTCCATCTTCATCACACAAAATACTCAAATCATGCACAATCCTGGTTTCAGCCAAGCAATTGTTTCATACTTTAGTATTTTCAAACCTTTTCAACATGAGCGTGAGCCATGGACATAGTACTATAGGTGGAATAGAATGGTGGTTGTGGAGAAGACAAAAAGAGGAAGATGGTCAGGTGCTTGCTCCATGATCTTTAGATGGCCAAAGAGATGAATCAAAGCCGGGTCAGGTGCGTTGGAGACTCAGATCTGGTGGCTCGGCAACTCTCAGGAACTTGGGATTCTAAAGATCCGCTCATGGTGGCTTACCGCCGGGTGGTTGATGCTATTGCTGGTCATTTCAAGGGTTATCAAGTGGAACATGTTGATCGCAGGAAAAATGAGGCGGCTGATGCTTTAAGCTGGTTGGGGTCCCAGCGTAAGCCGGTACCCCCTAATGTTTTCATTGATATTTTGAATAACCCTTTAGTTAAATTACCTACAGAGGAGGATCTTGCTAACCCTGACCCGGAGGCACAGTTGGTGGCGGCTCTTCATGCTATTCCTAGTTGGACAGCTCCATATTTGGCTTATATGACCCGGGGTGAGTTACCTGAAGATGAAACTTTGGCCAGGCAGATAACTAGGTGGTCTAAGTCGATGACTATTGTCAATGGCGAGTTGCACCGATGCAGTGTCACAGGGGTGTTTCAACATTGTATTTCTCCTAAGGAAGGCCGTGCCATTCTACAGGAGATTCATGAAGGAGATTGTGGCCATCATGCCGGCTCTAAGTCTCTCGTGGCTAAGGCTTCTCATCATGGATTTTATTGGCTAACGACTCATGCTGATGTAGAGAATCTGTTTAGCAAGTGTGTCGGCTGTCAGAAATTTTCCAGACGAGCTCATGTGTCGGCTCAAGAATTGAGGATGATTCCAATTACTTGGCCGTTTGCAGTCTGGGGGCTGGATATGGTCGAGCCTTTTAAAAGATCCATGGACAAAAAGACCCACCTCTTGGTGGCGGTTGACAAGTTTACGAAGTGGGTTGAGGCAGAGCCGGTCAGCAAGTGTGACATGGCAACGATGGCTTAATTCATCAAAAAAGTGATTTTCTGTTTTGGGTACCCCCCACAACATCATAACTGATAATGGTACTAATCTGTCTAAAGGTGCTATGAAAGAATTTTGTCAACAAGAGCATATTCGTCTTGATGTTTCATCTGTGGCTCACCTCCAGTCCAATGGTCAAGCTGAAAGGGCCAATCAAGAAATCTTGAGAGGCATAAAGCCCCGGCTTATGGTCCCTTTGCAGAGGACGCCGGGTTGTTGGGTTGAGGAGTTACCTTCAGTAGTTTGGAGTATCAATACTACCCCCAACAGATCCATGGGTTACACGCGTTTCTTCATGGTTTACAGAGCGGAGGCGGTTCTCCCCAGTGACATCCGTCACGATTCGCCTCGTGTGGCGACTTATGTTGAAGCTGATAATGAAAAAGCACATCAAGATGCTCTTGATTTGTTGGATGAAGAGCGTGACCTTGAGGCCGATCGGTCGGCGATATACCAGCAAGATCTACGTTGCTATCATAGCCGCCGGGTTAAGACTCGAACCTTTCAAGAAGGCGGTTTGGTGCTCTGGCTCATCCAGGATCAAACAGACATGCACAAATTATCCCCACCTTGGGAAGGGCACTTTGTGGTCAGCAAAAACCTAAACAACGGGTCATACTACCTCATTGATATTCGAGACCACAAGGACTCACGCACATCGGAGGAGGAGACCTGCCGGCCTTGGAACATTGCTCATCTTCGGCCTTATTACACTTCAGCCACCTGCTCTTGTGTTGTACATACTTTTTTCAACGTATATGTTATGATCAAGTATAATAAAGCCGGCTTCCCTGATGATTCAGGGCCTCTGTCGTTTCATTTCTGAATATCTAAGTCTTTATTGTCAATTCATAAGATCACTTGGGGGCTTCCTGCTCATTGAGTATACCTGTGACTACCCTCTTGATCCGGCTTGCACGCCTTGTTAAAAATTACTTGGGGGCTTCCTGCTCATTGAGCATAGCTATGAGAACCCTACTTGATCGTCTTATACGCCTTGTTGCAAATCACTTGGGGGCTTATTGCCAAGTTAAAGGTTACCAAAGAGAACTTGCTGCAGCGCACAGTTCAAACATAGGTATCCTGCATTGATGACTTATTATACATCACTTGGGGGATCCCTGTTCAATGAACATAGTTTCATTTACCCCTTTTTGATCGGCTTGTACGCCAGGTGTAAAACACCAAATTCCGGTTTATCCTGCCTTGTATGTCTGCCACTCTGCCCAGGTAATCCTGAAATGACCCACCATACTCTTGATAGTCAATCTTATAAAGACCCTAAACTTGTCAAAGTTAAAATGGCGGTTGGTCATGTGAGGCCCGGCTTACAGGTTTGGATGAAGGATTAACTCAGTGGCTATGCGGCCCATGAACAGCACTTGATACTGAGGCTTGGCAGCCTATGAAAGCCTTGTTTTTCTGATCTGTTATTTTCTTTTGAACAGTGTTTGGGTTCATATCATTGCACCATATTGACATATGGTTTTAAATGATTCAGGCCATGTAGCCTTAATCCTTATGGCTCATATTTGAGCATATCTGGGATTTTGATAACCCGGTCTGGCTTTGGATGTTGAGTCGCCAATATACTTTGATTGTGCACTTGGAGTTATGCACTCTAAAGTCTTTGGGCTATCATCCTTACTGGATATGGCTAGATAAGCCGGCAGTATGAACCAATATCTGCTACGTCTAGAGCTTGCGTTGGTTTTCCTTGAAGAGGAAAGGGTGATGCAGCAATAGTAGCGTAAGTATTTCCCTCAGTTTTTGAGAACCAACGTATCAATCCAGTAGGAGGCTCCTCAAAAGTCCCACGCACCTACACAAACAAACAAAGAACTCGCAACCAACGCAATAAAGGGGTTGTCATTCCCTTCACGGCCACTTGTGAAAGTGAGATCTGATAGAGATAGTATGATAAGATAAATATATTTTTGGTATATTATAATATAGATGCAAAAAGCAAAGATGCAAATAAAAGTAGATTGAAAGCAAATATGATAAAAGATAGACCCGGGGGCCATAGGTTTCACTAGAGGCTTCTCTCAAGATAGCATAAGTATTATGGTGGGTGAACAAATTACTGTCGAGCAATTGATAGAAAAGCAAATAATTATGAGATTATCTAGGCATGATCATGTATATAGGCATCACGTCCGCAACAAGTAGACCGACTCCTGCCTGCATCTACTACTATTAGTCCACACATTGACCGACTCCTGCCTGCCTCTAGAGTATTAAGTTCATAAAGAACAGAGTAACGTATTAAGCAAGATGGCACGATGTAGAGAGATAAACTCAAGCAATATGATATAAACCCCATCTTTTTATCCTCGATGGCAACAATACAGTACGTGCCTTGCTGCCCTAACATCCTTTGGGAAAGGACACATAAGATTGAACCGAAAGCTAAGCACTTCTCCCATGGCAAGAAAGATTAATCTAGTAGGCCAAACCAAACTGTTAATTCGAAGAGACTTGCAAAGATAACTCAATCATACATAAAAGAATTCAGAGGAGATTCAAATATTTCTCATAGATAAACTTGATCATAAACCCACAATTCATCGGATCTCGACAAACACACCTCAAAAAGAGTTTACATCGAATAGATCTCCACAAGAGAGGGAGAGAACATTGTATTGATATCCAAAAAGAGAGAAGAAGCCATCTAGCTAATAACTATGGACCCGAAGGTCTGTGGTAAACTACTCACAACTAATCGGAGGGGCTATGGTGTTGATGTAGAAGCCCTCCGTGGTTGATTCCCCCTCGTGAGGCCGCCGAAAGGCTCCAAGATGGGATCTCGCGGATCTGAAGGTTCTGGCGGTGGAAATTGTGTTTCGTTGGCTCCCTGGATGTTTTCGGGGTACGTAGGCTTATATAGGAGGAAGAAGTACGTTGGTGGCCACCCGAGGGGCCCACGAGATAGGGGGGCGCGCCAAGAGGGGGTGGGCGTGCCCTCCTGTCTCGTGGCCGCCTCGGCTGCTTCTTGACTTGCACTCCAAGTCCTCTGGATCACGTTCGTTCCAAAAATCACGCTCCCAAAGGTTTCATTCCGTTTGGACTCCGTTTGATATTCGCTTTCTTTGAAATACTGAAATAGGCAAAAAAACAGCAATACGGGCTGGGCCTCCGGTTAGTAGGTTAGTCCCAAAAATGATATAAATGTGTAAAATAAAGCCCATAAACATCCAAAAGGGGTAATATAATAGCATGGAACAATAAAAAATTATAAATACGTTGGAGACGTATCAAGCATCCCCAAGCTTAATTCCTGCTCATCCTCGAGTAGGTAAATGATAAAAACAGAATTTTTGATGTGGAATGCTACCTAGCATAATTCTCAATGTAATTTTCTTTATTGTGGCATGAATGTTCGGATCCAAATGATTCAAAATAAAAGTTCATATTGACATAAGAAATAGTGATACTTCAAGCATACTAATCAAAGTAATCATGTCTTCTCAAAATAACATGGCCAAAGAAAGTTATCCCTACAAAATCATATAGCCTGGCTGTTGCTCTATCTTCATCACACAAAGTATTTAATCATCCACAACCCCGATGACAAGCCAAGCAATTGTTTCATACTTTAGTAATCTCAAACTTTTTCAACTTTCACGCAATACATGAGCATGAGCCATGGACATAGCACTATATGTGGAATAGAATGGTGGTTGTGGAGAAGACAAAAAAGAGAAGATAGTCTCACATCAACTTGGTGTATCAACGGGCTACGGAGATGCCCATTAATAGATATCAATGTGAGTGAGTAGGGATTGCCATGCAACGGATGTACTAGAGCTATAAATATATGAAAGCTCAACAAAAAAAACTAAGTGGGTGTGCATCCAACTTGCTTGCTCACGAAGGCCTAGGGCATTTTGAGGAAGCCTGTCATTGGAATATAAAAGCCAAGTTCTATAATGAAAAATTCCCACTAGTATATGCAAGTGACAACATAAGAGACTCTCTATCATCAAGATCATGGAGCTACTTTAAAGCACAAGTGTGGAAAAAGAGATAGTAGCATTGTCCCTTCTCTCCTTTTCTCTCATTTTATTCTTTTTCTTTTTCTTTTTTTTTCTTTGGCCTTTCTTTTTTCTTTTTTTTCTTTGGCCTTTCTTTTTTCTTTTTTTTCTTTGGCCTATCTTTTTTTTCTTTTTGTAAAGTTCGAAGTCTCATCTCGACTTGTGGGGGAATCATAGTCTCCATCATCCTTTCCTCACTGGGACAATGCTCTAATAATGAAGATCATCACACTTTTATGGGTTTACAACTCAAGAATTATAACTCAAAGCTAGAACAAGATATGACTATATATGAATGCCTCCGGCGGTGTACCGGGATATGCAATGAATCAAGAGCGACATGTATGAAGATTATGAAGGTGGCCTTGCCACAAATACGATGTCAACTACATGATCATGCAAAGAGCAATATGACAAAAGTAATGCGTGTCATATGAATGGAACGGTGGAAAGTTGCATGGCAATATATCTTGGAATGGCTATGGAAATGCCATAATACGTAGGTATGGTGGCTGTATTGAGGAAGGTATATGGTGGGTGTATGGTACCGGCGAAAGTTGCGCGGCACAAGAGAGGCTAGCAATGGTGGAAAGGTGAGGGTGCGTATAATCCATGGACTCAACATTAGTCAAAAGAACTCATATACTTATTTCAAAAATCTACAAGTCATCAAACAAAGTATACGCGCATGCTCCTAGGGGGATATATTGGTAGGAAAAGACCATCGCTCGTCCCCGACCGCCACTCATAAGGAAGACAATCAATAAATAAAATTGTGCTCCAACTTCATCACAAAGCGGTTCACCATACGTGCATGCTACGGGAATCACAAACTTCAACACAAGAATTCTTCATAATCACCCAACTAGCATATGATTTTAATATCACTACCTCCATATCTCAAAACAATTATCAAGTATCAAATTGATCATAGCATCCAATTCACTTTCTATGATAGTTTTTATTATACCCAACTTGGATGCTCATCATTCTAGGACCAAAGTTGTAAGCATAGCAAATACCATGATGTTCTAAAAGACTCTCAAAATAATATAAGTTAAGCATGAGAGACTAGCAATTTCTTCAAAATTAAGCCACCGCCGTGCTCTAAAAAATATAAGTGAAGCACTAGAGCAAAAACTATCAAGCTCAAAAGATATAAGTGAAGCACATAGAGTATTCTAGCAAATTCTAATCAAGTGGGCTTCTCCCAAAAGGTATGTACAGCAAGGATGATTGTGGTAGACTAAAAAGCAAATACTAATATAATACACGATGCTCCAAGCAAAACACATATCATGTGGCGAATAAAAATATAGCTCCAAGTAAAGTTACCAATGAACGAAGACGAAAGAGGGGATGCCTTCCTGGGGCATCCCCAAGCTTAGGCTTTTGGCTATTCTTGGATATCTTGGGGTTCCTTGGGCATCCCCAATCTTAGGCTCTTGCCACTCCTTATTCCATAGTCCATCAAAGCTCTACCCAAAACTTGAAAACTTCACAACACAAAACTCAACAGGAAATCTTATAAGCTCCGTTAGTGAAAGAAAACAAAACCACCACATAAGGTACTGTAATGAACTCATTATTTATTTAATTCGGTATTAAACCTACTGTATTCCAACTTCTCTATGGTTTATAAACTATTTTACTAGCCATAGATGCATCAAAATAAGCAAACAACACACGAAAAACAGAATCTGTCAAAAACAGAACAGTCTGTAGCAATTTGTAACTAATGCAAACTTCTGGAACTCTAAAAATCCTACCAAACTAGGAAGTCCTGGACAATTTGTCTATTGATCAGAAGAAAAAAGAATCAATGCTAAATCACGTTTCTGTGATTTAACAAAACTAAATTCGTGCGTGCAAAGTTTCTGTTTTTCAGCAGAATCAAATTAACTATCATCATAGGTTATCCTATAGGTCCTACTTGGCACAAACACTAATTAAAAGATAAAAACACATCTAAACATAAGGTAGATGCAAAAATTATTACTAAACAGGAAAAAAAACAAAAAACACAAATAAATTTGGGTTGCCTCCCAACTAGCGCTATCGTTTAACGCCCCTAGCTAGGCATAAAAGCGAAGATAGATCTAAGTAGTGCCATCTTTGGCACTAAATTCATAAGTAGCTCGTATGATAGATTCATAAGGAAATTTGACTTTCTTTCTTGGAAAGTGCTCCATGCCTTTCTTTAATGGAAATTGGAATCTAATATTCCCTTCCTTCATATCAATAATCGCACCAATCGTTCTAAGGAAAGGTCTACCAAGAATAATAGGGCAAGAAAGATTGCAATCTATATCAAGAACGATAAAATCTACGGGCACCAAATTTCTATTTGCAACAATGAGAACATCATTGATCCTTCCTATTGGGTTTTTAATGGTGGAACCCGCAAGGTGCAAATTTAAAGAGCAATCATCAAGATCATGGAAACCTAGAATATCACATAAAGTTTTCGGAATCGTGGAAACACTAGCACCCAAATCACACAAAGCAAAACACTCATGATCTTTAATTCTAATCTTTATAGTAGGTTCCCACTCATCATTAAGTTTTCTAGGTATAGAAACTTCCAAATTAAGTTTTTCATCATAAGATTGCATCAAGACATCAACAATATATTTGGTAAAAGCTTTATTTTGACTATAAGCATGAGGAGAATTAACAACGGATTGCAACAAGGAAATACAACCTTCTAAAGAACAATTATCACAATCAAATTCCTTGAAATCCGAGATTGTAAGTTCAATACTATTTAAAGTCATGACCTCTCCAATCCCACTTTTACCAATTTTAGCATCAAGATCTAAAAACTCCAAATTCTTGGGACGCCTTCTAGGTAAAGTTGACTCATCTCCAGTCCCATTATTATCAAGATTAATATTGCAAAATAAAGATCTAATAGGAGACACATCAATAACTTTAAGATGTTCATCATTATTTTCATGGAAACTAGAAGAACATGCCTTTATAAAGCAATCTTTCTTAGCACGCAATCTAGCGGTTCTTTCCTTGCACTCATCAATGGAAATTCTCATAGCTTTGAGAGACTCATTGATATCATGCTTAGGAGGAGAAGATCTAAGTTTAAGAGAATCAACATCAAGCATAAGTCTATCAACGTTCCTAGCCAAATCATCAACTTTGAGCAATTTTTATTCAAGCAAAGAATTAAAATTCTTTTGAGAAATCATAAATTCTTTCACACTATTCTCAAAATCAGAGGGCATCTTATTAAAATTGCCATAAGAATTATTGTAGGAATTTCCATAATTATTAGAGGAATTACTAGGGAACGGTCTAGAATTAAAGTTTCCTCTATAAGCATTGTTACCGAAACTATTCCTACCAACAAAATTCACATCCATAGATTCATTATTATTCCAAATCAAAGTAGAAAAAGGCATATCATTGGGATCAAGAGGAGTATTTCTAGTAGCAAACAACTTCATAAGTTCATCCATCTTTCCACTCAAAAAATTGATTTCTTCTATAGCATGCACTTTTTTACTAGAAGATCTTTCGGTGTGACATTGAGAATAATTAGCCATAATATTATCAAGAAGTTTTGTAGCATCTCCTAACGTGATTTCTATAAACGTGCCTCCTGCGGCCGAATCTAAGAGATTTCTAGAAGCAAAGTTCAAACCGGCATAAAAAATTTGTATGATCATCCATAAATTCAAACCATGAGTAGGGCAATTGTGAATCATCAATTTCATTCTTTCCCAAGATTGGGCAACATGCTCATGATCAAGTTGTTTAAAATTCATAATATCGTTCCTAAGAGTGATAATCTTAGCAGGAGGAAAACACTTAGAGATAAAAGCATCTTTGCACTTGTTCCAAGAATCAATACTATTTTTAGGCAAAGACGAAAACCAAACTTTAGCACGATCTCTAAGTGAAAACGGAAATAACTTCAATTTAACAATATCATTATCCATATCTTTCTTCTTTTGCATATCACACAAATGAACAAAGTTGTTTAGATGAGTAGCAGCATCTTCACTAGGAAGGCCGATGAATTGATCTTTCATAACAAGATTCAGCAAAGCAGTATTGATTTCACAAGACTCAACATCATTAAGAGGAGCAATGGAGTACTAAGGAAATCATTATTATTATTATTATTGGAGAAATCACACAATTTAGTATTATCTTGTGCCATGGCAACAAGTAATCCAACACACAAGCAAACAGAAAAAGGCAAGCGAAAAAGAGAGAGAGAGGAGGAGATTGGGAAAGAGAGGGCAAATAAAACGGCAAGGGTGAAGTGGGGGAGAGGAAAACGAGAGGCAAATGGCAAATAATGTAAATGCGAGGGAGATGTGTTTGTGATGGGTACTTGGTATATCTTGACTTGAGAGAAGATCTCCCCGGCAATGGCGCCAGAAATCGCACGTTGGCGGGAGGTCGAATCCTGACTTGACTTGGTGGAAGCCTCCCCGGCAACGGCGCCAGAAATCCTTCTTGCTACGTCTTGAGCTTGCGTTGGTTTTCCTTGAAGAGGAAAGGGTGATGTAGCATTAGTAGCGTAAGTATTTCCCTTAGTTTTTGAGAACCAAGGTAACAATCCAGTAGGAGGCTCCTCAAAAGTCCCACGGACCTACACAAACAAACAACGAACTCGCAACCAACACAATAAAGGGGTTTTCAATCCCTTCACGGCCACTTGCGAAAGTGAGATCTGATAGATATAGTATGATAAGATAAATATATTTTTGGTATTTTATAATATAGATGCAAAAAGTAAAGATGCAAATAAAAGTAGATTGAAAGCAAATATGATAAAAGATAAACCCGGGGGCCATAGGTTTCACTAGAGGCTTCTCTCAAGATAGCATAAGTATTACGGTGGGTGAACAAATTACTGTCAAGCAATTGATAGAAAAGCGAATAATTATGTGATTATCTAGGCATGATCATGTATATAGGCATCACGTCCGCAACAAGTAGACCGACTCCTGCCTGCATCTACTACTATTACTCCACACATTGACCGACTCCTGCCTACATCTAGAGTATTAAGTTCATAAAGAACAGAGTAACGCATTAAGCAAGATGACATGATGTAGAGGGATAAACTTAAGCAATATGATATAAACCCCATCTTTTTATCCTCGATGGCAACAATAAAATACGTGCCTTGCTGCCCTAACATCCTTTGGGAAAGGACACCGCAAGATTGAACCCAAAGCTAAGCACTTCTCCCATGGCAAGAAAGATCAATCTAGTAGGCCAAACCAAACTGATAATTCAAAGAGACTTGCAAAGATAACTCAATCATACATAAAAGAATTCAGAGGAGATTCAAATATTTCTCATAGATAAACTTGATCATAAACCCACAATTCATCGGATCTCGACAAACACACCACAAAAAGAGTTTACATCGAATAGATCTCCACAAGAGAAGGGGAGAACATTGTATTGAGATCCAAAAAGAGAGAAGAAGCCATCTAGCTAATAACTATGGACCCGAAGGTCTGTGGTAAAGTACTCACAACTAATCAGAGGGGCTATGGTGTTGATGTAGAAGCCCTCCATGGTCGATTCCCCCTCCAGCGGAGCGCCGGCGAAGGCTCCAAGTTGGGATCTCATGGATCTGAAAGGTTCTGGCGGTGGAAATTGTGTTTCGTTGGCTCCCTGGATGTTTTCGGGGTACGTAGGCTTATATAGGAGGAAGAAGTACGTCGGTGGCCACCCGAGGGGCCCATGAGATAGGGGGCCCAAAGGGGGTGGGCGCGCCCTCTTGTCTCGTGGCCGCCTCGGCTGCTTCTTGACTTGCACTCCAAGTCCTCTGTATCATGTTCGTTCCAAAAATCACGCTCCCGAAGGTTTCATTCCGTTTGGACTCCGTTTGATATTCCTTTTCTTCGAAATACTGAAATAGGCAAAAAAACAGCAATACGGGTTGGGCCTCCGGTTAGTAGGTTAGTCCCAAAAATGATATAAATGTGTAAAATAAAGCCCATAAACATCCAAAATGGGTAATATAATAGCATGGAACAATCAAAAATTATAGATACGTTGGAGACGTATCAATATCACAGGTATGTTTACTTGTTAAATGAATATGCACGGTTTGATACCCACCCTGGTTATAGACTTTAAAAGTCGCCAGGCGACATTTTGTTGGGCATTGTGACCCGCCCTGATGTAAACTGTCAGGGCATATGTTGTTTATTGTGTGTGCAGGAATGTTGTAAAATAGTCTTTGCAAATGTATCAAAGGCACATCAAGGGTGCATCAGCAGTTTGAAGGCAAAAATATGCACGATGGCATGGCAGATCATGGTTTTCAAACTAGCCTATTACAAGGCTCTCCAAGGCCCAAATTGATTAAATTGTTTTTCCAACACAAGCACTATGCTGCAGTTTAAGAGTCGCCCTTTGAGTCAATTATTCTGGGCTTGGCGTGTTGAAGACTTCAGGTCATCTTGCACCAGTTCTTCTTCCTCTTCTTCATCCATTGGCTGGGAGTCAGATGTGGCCCAGTTGATTCCAGTCAAAGCTCTAAATATAGATTCATCATCTATAAGGGTCAAAGAATCAATATCAGTTGCGAAGGTGGGCTTACGTGCTGGCGGGATAAGATCCACAGCTTCATGAGCCGGCGCCGTTACTCTTGAGTTCTCTTTGGTATAAGCCGCCTGATATTTTGTCAACTCAGTCTCTTTAGCTAGCTTGCTTGCCAAAGGGCGCATTTGTCTTACACACTTGGTGAAATCTGCTGCTTCGAAGGGAGACCCGTCCTCTTTCAAACTTGGGCAGCCAGTGGCCAACTCTTCTAGGTCCAGTTCTGCTTGCCATGCCTTTGCCCGACTCAACGCAGTGATGGCACCGGCTCTAGCGGTTGATCGCTTTAACTCTTCAACTCTTAATTTGGGGTAGCACGGATAATTTCTCCAGAACTTCCTTGATGAGAGAATGTGGTTGTTTTTTGTGCGAGACAGTGAATATAGTCCATTGAACACCGGTGTATAGCTGCTCTATAAGGGTGTATGCAGCCTTAAGCTTCACACACATGTCTTGGCCCAGGTTGGAGCTTCTGGAGCCTGTATCAGTAAAGATATTGATAAACTGACTAATGATTGTTAAACATTGGGTATGAAAGATTGAAGTGCAATATTACTTACCAAAGATGGCGGCTGTCATGCTATTGATTTGATGCTTCAAGACGGATAACTCGTCAGTCACCGGTTTAAGAGCAGCCTCAACATCTTCTGCTCTTTTTAACAGGGTCACCTTCTTAGTATCCCAGCCAGTTCTCTCAGCACTGAAATCCTTCTTCAACTTTTCAATGTCTTCCAAAGCGGTTTTCAGCTCTGATTTAGCCTTGGAAGTTTCAGCTTGCCATGTTTGGATGTTCTGATCAGATCCACTACATGGGATCTTTTATATTTAATTCAGCCTGCAAGATAAAGAGATTAAGCAGCAGTATGTGGTTATGATAATCATCTTATTTAAAGTCCCAATCATAATACAAGTATTTTACTTGGCACTTGGGGGCTAATGTACATTGCTCTTTTGAAGACAAATCTTTAATGACCCAGCTAAGTTTCTTCAACTATAGCCGGCTCATGGCGGCTACATATTTGGATTTATTCATAAATATGGTGGTAAGTCCCAGCTTAGCTATGCAGCTTAAGCCGACCCTTGGGGGCTACATATGTCGATTTTAGCACTACATCTTGAAGTCCCGGCTTAACTTTCCAGTTTAAGCCGGCCCTTGGGCACTACTCGTTTTGATTCAGTAGTTACAAAATGCTAAGGCATAGCTAAGAGATCACAGAGGCCATATAAGTCTACGGTATATTCAATTCTTTCATATTCATTAGACTTGGCGGCTAACAGATATATACTTATATGAGAAGGTCTTGTTAGTGCTTACCTCAACGCGCTCCTTCATGAGGTTAACCATGCTGGATTCAAAGTCACGGCTGGTGTGAAGGCAGTTTAGATAACCCATGTGAAGCTCATGAGCATCGAACTGGGCATAACTTTCCAAGTCAGGCTTCCATTTGCCCTTGTCCACAACTAAAAATTCTTCCTTGGCACTATGCTTTGATAAGACAATGGGGTTTCCCGGCGCTGTATAGCCAAACCCGATGACAATAACATCTTCAGCCTCTTTCTTGGCATGCTTGGTGGGACTTGGCAGCTTAGCTGTGGCCGGGTTAACATCCATGGAATCTAGTGTGACATGGTATTTTTCTGGCGGCAGGTCATTGATAGCTGCTTCACAAGTTTGATGCAAAGATTCAGACAGTGTTTGCTTCTCTGGGTCAGCAACCTTGGGATCTTCAGTGGTGTTGGTGTTTCGGCCGGTTTAGTTGGTTTCAGTTTCTTGCTCGGCTTTGCCACACCACTGGAAAAATAAAAATGATGATGATATAAGTATATCAGTTTACAGATGCTAAAGTGACAAAGTTAGATATCATTACCCATGGGCAAGTTTGAAGGCAGGCATGTGGGTCTGTGATGTGTTGCCAGAAGAGGAATGAGAAGTTCCCTGATAATTTGAGTCGGAAGGATTAAGTGGCTGGCGCATAAGACCCGCATTTGGGTAAAAAGAGATTGAATTCTGAGGCACCTCTTTCCGGCATTTGCGAGGGGCCGGTGTGTTTGGTAAGCCAGACGATAGTTCTCCACCTCCGCTGTTCCGGGTAGTGCGACGAGCTTCATGTTGTTGTTTCTTCAAAATAAAGGTGGGATCCAAGTAAGCCAAAGGGTGAGAAAACCTTACTTTCCGAGTTACCTTCCGAATTTTCTGGCTTCATAAAGGCTCTGAGTCGGAGGAAATGATAGTTACCTCTTCAACATTTGCCTGGCTTCCTTTCGCATCATCCTGATACCAATCAGTGTCAATAAGCTGTATAAAAAAGGAGCCAAGGGAGTCAAGTTCTACCTCCGACTCTTCTTCCAGAGTGAATGGATCAATTGTGTTTGTATTCTTCTTTGTAGGATTTTTGACAGCCTTGTTCTTTATCCTAACCATTTTGGCTGGTTTGTCTTGAAGCTTCTTGTTCCAAAAGGGGGAGTCAGCCTGCAGAAATCAAGTGATTGTGAGAGGACAGTTTATGTAAATAAGGAATGAGTTAGTAAAAATTGCTCGAAAAATACTTACAGCTGGGGGCTTGTTAAGAGTGCAGAAGGGGTTCAGGCCCACTTTTTTGCAGGTCCCTATACTCTCATTGAGCAGAGTTTTAGTCTTATCATTGATCTGTTTTTCTTCCAGGCGGACTGGAGAATACCGCAGCGGGTCTTTGACATCGCCGGTATACTCACACAATAAGCCGGATCGGCAGCTTAAGGGCAAGATTCTCCTTGCGACCCAGCAACGAACCAGATCGACTCCAGTCAAACCATTGGCCATCAAGGCTCTGATTTTTGAAAATATGGGCATATATTTGGCCCATTCTTCTGTGCTGATCCGCTTTGGGAGAGGATGTATGTTGCTAAGCCGGCTTTCACGGTAGCCCAACAGAGGATTTTCACCCTATTGAGAAGTGTATTTGCAATAGAACCAAGTATGGTTTGAGTCCTTAGGATGGCTGGGAGGTGCGACAGCTAGAAACGTGGCTTCTTTCTGTCTCTGAATTAAAATGCCACCTAGTTCTATGTGACGCCCGGGTAATCAAGCTACAGTAACCCTCTGGTAATGATGCCACATCACCTCGATTATTGTTGATAATCTCGCGTTAGTTCAGAACCGATCCAACTTCAAAATTGAATTAAAGTCAAAACAATTAAAGTTTTCAAAATTCAAAACTAAATTGTTCCTAATGTGTCAAATAATCCATAATAAATGTTGGTGAAGAAATCATCTTTTAATAAAATACTTAAATGCACTAAATAAACTAAAACAATGATAAAACAATTATCTAAAATGCTTTTAAGATAATAGGCAAATGCAAAATACTTTATTTAAAGTGCCAAAGTATTTGGGCGATGACCTATTTAATAACACCAAATTAGTTGTCACTTTTAAATTTTATAAAACTAAAATAACAGAAAACAGAAGAGTAATAGAATAAAAAAAAGGAAAAAGAGAAAACAGAACAAACAAAAAAAAAAAAGGAAAAGCCCCCACGGGCAGCCGACCCAACAGGCCGGCCCATTCGGCCACCGGCCCAACTGGGCAAAGGCCAGCCGGCCACGCCTTATCCACCCGACCCCCCTGGTCAACCCTAACCTACCGCCCACTCCCCCGATTCCCCCCACTCGCTCTCGTTCCCCCCACTCCCCCGATCCAGATGGGGATCGGGGCGACCACGCCCCCGTGCCCTCGACGCCCGCCGCCGCCGGACTCCACCCCGTCGCACCTCGCCGCCCCATCATCGCCGGTGCTCCCTGTCGCCCGCCTCTTCGTCTGCCTTTCCGCGGGACTACATCGCCCCTCGCCGCTGCCCGAAGGCCTCCCCATCGCCGGACCGCAACCTCGTCGGACTGCCTCCTCCTCGTCTCCTCCTCGCCGGACCTCCCCGACCTCCGTCGAGCTCGCTGCCATTCCCCCTACGGCCCCAGTGAGCCCCCCTCGCTCCCTCCCTCTCCCTCGCGCACTCGCGCTCGTCGCCGCGGTCCCCGCCGATATCGCCCGCGGTTGACGCGCTCCGGCTGCGTCCGTGCGCGCTCACCGCGCCCGTTGCCGTCTCGCCTGCGCTGCGTCGGCCTCTGTCCTCTCGCCGCAGCTCTCCTGCTTTCGCCGGAGCTCGCCCGCATCACCGGCGCCTCGGTTCGCCCGACCGCCATCGACGGCTGTTGTCTTTGTCTTGCTCTTTGCTACCTGCTCCCCCTCGCCATGACCACCCATCCGCCGCCTCCTGGTCGACCGTGGTGGCCGGCGGCCTGCTCTTTGGTCACGCCCGAGGCCGGCCTGGGTCGCCCATCGGGCGCTCGTGCCCGCGCTTGTGCGCCCAAGACGCTCAGGCCGATAGGGCCCGATGGCCTATGACAATGGGGCCCCACTCCAAAACGTTTTTTATTAAAAAAAACAAAATAAATATAAATATATAATTAATTAATTAATTAATAATTATAATAGTTAATGAATTAATTAAGTTAATTAATCCTGTTTAATTAATCTAATTAAGTTGATAGTTTAATTAAACCCTAATTAGACTAATCAGTCAATGACGAATGGGACCCACTGGTCAGTTGACGATCAACCCCTGATGATCTGCGGCGTCGAGATGACATCATGCTGATGTCATAATTCCATTTTCGAAATTAAATTAAATAATTAATTAAATTCTAGAAATTAATAAAATCTTTAGAAAATCATATCTTTTAATCCGTAACTCGGATTAAATTATTTTCAACATGAAAGTTGCTCAGAACGACGAGACGAATCCGGATACGCAGCCCGTTCGTCCGCCACGCATCCCTAGCATAGCGAACACGCAACTTTCCCCCTCCGGTTCCCCGTCCGAAAACGCGAAACACCGGGGATACTTTCCCGGATGTTTCCCCCCTTCACCGGTATCACCTACTACCGCGTTAGGGCACACCGAACACCGTGTATTGTCTTGTTACGCTTTGTGATGCTTTGATTGCTCTGTTATTTATTGTGTTCCCTCTCCGTTACTTCTTTCCGATAGACCCCGAGACTGCCGGCGACCCCTAGTTCGACTACGGTGTTGGTGACTCGTCCTTCTTGCCAGAGCAACCAGGCAAGCCCCCCCTTTGATCACCAGATATCGCCTATTCTTCTCTATACTGCTTGCATTAGAGTAGTGTAGCATGTTACTGCTTGATTACTCCTATTCATTGCATAGCTTTGTCATTGTTGCTACAATCATTGATACCTTACCCGCATCCTAAATGCTTAGTGTAGGATGCTAGTTTACCATCATTGGCCCTACATTCTTGTCGATCGCCTTGCTATACTATTGGGCGTGATCACTCGGAAGGTGATCACGGGTATATACTATACATACATACATACTATCTGAGATGGTGACTAAAGTCGGGTCACTCGATGAGTACCATAAGTGATTACGATGAGGGGGGCCGAAAGGACGGTGGCTCCATCCCGGTAGAGGTGGGCCTGGGTTCCCGACGGCCCCGATTGTTACTTTAATGGCGGAGCGGCAGGGCAGGTTGAGACCACCTAGGAGGCAGTGGGCTGGCCTGCTCGGCGTTCATGGATACTTAACACGCTTAACGAGATCTTGGTATTTGATCCGAGTCCGGCCATTTGGTCTATACGCACTAACCATCTACGTGGGAGTAGTTATGGGTATCCCGGCGTCGTGGTATCGGCGAAGCCTTCTTGGCGTCGGCGACGGGGCGCGCGCGGGTTGGACTGCGTTAACGCAACTTCCTTTGTAATGGAGGTTGCTAGGTCCGCTCACCGTCACGTCGCATAGCGTGCGAGTGTGCTTTCGAGGCGATGGGCCCGGACCCTGGCGCTTAGGTTTAGACCGGCGTCTTGACCTCTCTGTTGTGCCTAGGTGGGGCTGCGGCGTGTTGATCTTCCGAGGCGGGCATGACCCATGAAAGTGTGTCGGCCAAATGGGATCAAGCGTGTTGGGTTATGTGGTGCACCCTGCAGGAAGTTAATCTATTCAATAGCCGTGTCCCTCGGTAAAGGACGACCGGAGTTGTACCTCGACCTTATGACAACTAGAACCGGATACTTAATAAAACACACCCTTCCAAGTTCCACAGACAACCCGGTGATCGCTTTTCCGCAGGCGGCGAGGAGGATCGCGGGTAGGATTATGCTATGCGATGCTCTTGGAGATGCTACTTGGTGATGCTACTTGGAGATGCTACTTGAAGGACTTCAATCTGCTCTCTTCTACATGTTTGCGAGGCGGAGGCTGCGAGCGTAGTCTTCGACGGGATTAGCTATCCCCTCTTATTACGGCATTCTGCAGATTCGGTCCATCGATATGGCCCTTTACACATATACCCATGCATATGTAGTGTAGCTCCTTGCTTGCGAGTACTTTGGATGAGTACTCACGGTTGCTTTCTCCCCTTTTTCCCCTTTCCTTTTCTTTACGGTTGTCGCAACCAGATCTTTGGAGCCCAGAGCGAGCGCCACCGTCGGCGATTTACGACTACTACTGGAGGTGCCTACTACTACGTGCGGGCGGCGGCGACGACGGGGAGTAGTTTAGGAGGATCCCAGCGGGAGGCCTGCGCCTCTTCGATCTGTATCGGTTTGTGCTAGCCTTCTTAAGGCAAACTTGTTTAACTTATGTCGTACTCGGATATTGTTGCTTCCGCTGACTCGTCTATGATCGAGCACTTGTATTCGAGCCCTCGAGGCCCCTGGCTTGTATTATGATGCTTGTATGACTTATTTATGTTTTAGAGTTGTGTTGTGATATCTTCCCGTGAGTCCCTGATCTTGATCGTACACATTTGCGTGCATGATTAGTGTACGATTGAATCGGGGGCGTCACAAGTTGGTATCAGAGCCGACTGCCTGTAGGAATCCCCCTTCCACACTCATTGGCCGAAGTCGAGTCTAGACATTGCAAAACTTTTACTAACATGGCTGTGTGCCTTACGGGCCCACGTCGCCATTGGGAGGTATTAGGATCTTTTACTCCTCGATCTTTACTCCGGGATTCTGAACTCTCTTCTATTCGGGTTAAACGATTTTTACTAAAATCTAACTTTAGGTTCTCGAAAGTACTTTCTCCCGGAGAGCCACTTCAGTCCAGATGATCGCCGGCTGCACCAAAAGATTTCGAAGATACTCTCTGATTTTCTCTCGAGACCTTGTGCCTGTTGCTTTTGCAATTCCCTTCCATCGAAATATCCCTATGGATAAATACTTACACCTGTCGTGCTTACTTTTATTCCCAGTCGATCTTGTTATTACAAGATACCCTGAGTATATTTTGTGCCTACTGGCTTGCAATTCTTTGCCACCTGAATACCCCTAAGAATAATTTCTCGCACCTTTCGAGTATCCGCTCATCCCAGTTGTTTAGGTGTTTCACAAAAGTCTTTGAAATACTATTCAATCCTCCGAAAATCCTTAGCAGCTTTATTGCTCTGCAAATACTTGTCTACTAGCATTATGGATGCTTCCCATATATCTGGCAATATTCACTAGTATCTTTTGACACCGTCATTTTGATCCTATTGATTCAATATGTGTGCGAATGCACACAATCATCTATCAACCCTTCTAAATTATCTTTCCGACTCAGACATCATTTTTGAACATGAGCTGGTTCTCGACCAAACTATTTGTCGCCAATTGTGCCTCTGTCCATCCAACTTATCCATCCTTGATCGAGCGATCGCTTCGATCCTTTGCTTTGGAAATCGTAATTCCTTTGTTATCTAAGCATCGAATTATTCCAATGTTCTATAATATGATGCTCGTGCATTTTTCTTCCTCGATGGAGTACCAATACTCAAATCAGCTCGTTGTGGATCACCCGATCCATTGTTGGAGTGTTATCCGGCGTTGTCCTTCATATTCAATCACCTGGTGAGTTCTTCCCCTGATACATAGTGCCTTTGGTAAATTGTATCATCTGCTTGGCCAACCATGCTCTGCTTTCGAGCTGGTGGTACTTACTATTGAAGCTTGTGGTATATGTTTCCACGATACCCTGACGGGTTGAACCAACGCCTTCCCTCATCGGTGTGAACCCGAAAGATTTCACGAGTCATACTTATCTGTATTGCACCAGGTAAAACTTTCAACAACTAATGTCATCTTCGAAATACGAGAGGTGAATGGAAGATTATGCATTGAGGAAGTGGGAGTCGACCTTGAACTTTGTGTTCATGCCCATGGACGCGATGTATATCCTATCATGGAAGCTTCTTGTAATAATAACTATTTCCTTAATAACTAACATATGGTATCTGTGAATTGATCACTTGCAACCATGGTTCCGCCCATGATTGTTCTTCTTTGATCCCATTTCTCGGACAAGTTAAAACAATTGTCTTCTACAGAGTAATACCCAAGTCCAACCTCTACTTTGATTTGTCGTCGAGTATTACCCCCTGGTATCTTGAGATTATCTTGGAACTGCATAACTTTTTATGAGTTCATCAAGTACTACCTCCTCACTGATTCAAATTTTTCACGGGCTCTGAGTTATTAAAAAACTCAAAGACACCGATAACTGAATCGAGTTCGCATTGCGATTCAACAAGTATTTGAACCCTTCATTGCTTAAATTTATTTATCCTTGAGTCATTCCTAGCCTGATCGGCTATATCATTATCGAGCTAATTTTAACTGTGCTACCTGGTCCTTCTTCCCTAAGCACAATTTTCGACGATGAACTAACCTTACGTTGATCCTCATCGTCATATTATTTCGCCTTGAACAACAAGCTTGGTTTCGAGTTTGTGTCGTACCCATGGTTCCAATAACCTCTTGCTTCATCATTCTTTTGACTTGATGTGGTCGCGGATCGATTACATCTTCAGGCAATCTCTCGACAAATGTGTCGTGATCATTATCAACATTCTGAGCTCTTCCAGAATATCAATCAAATTCATGATGAGAATTTCCATCCTTGCCCCTCGATGATTTGTGTTGTCATCGACTACTTCCTTGCCTTCTTTCCAACACAAACTTGTTCGTGTTGTGGCTATACCTTGAGTTCCTCGTTAATCGACTTATGTTATGTTCTACCTTGAAGTATTACCACCTTCTATGTCAAGAATGTCGTGAGAATTGCTCCACCTCTTAAAAATTCTTGGTATATTGATGCTTCTCACTATCACCATTTTTTTTCTTGGTCCTCGTGTTGATTCCAACCGGTGTACCAACAAGTGAACGGTGCTGTTTGGATTCTGCCCTTCTAGCAACCCTATTACCTTCGACAGGATTAGCTATCCCCCTCTTATTCTGGCATTCTGCAGTTCAGTCCACTGATATGGCCCTTTACACATATACCCATGCATATGTAGTGTAGCTCCTTGCTTGCGAGTACTTTGGATGAGTACTCACGGTTGCTTTCTCCCCTTTTTCCCCTTTCCTTTTCTTTACGGTTGTCGCAACCAGATCTTTGGAGCCAGAGGCAGACGCCACCGTCGGCGCATTTACTACTACTTGGAGGTGCCTACTACTACGTGCAGGCACGGCGGCGACCGGGAGTAGTTTAGGAGGATCCCAGGCGGAGGCCTGCGCCTCTTCGATCTGTATCCCAGTTTGTGCTAGCCTTCTTAAGGCAAACTTGTTTAACTTATGTCGTACTCGAGATATTGTTGCTTCCGCTGACTCGTCTATGATCGAGCACTTGTATTCGAGCCCTCGAGGCCCCTGGCTTGTATTATGATGCTTGTATGACTTATTTATGTTTTAGAGTTGTGTTGTGATATCTTCCCGTGAGTCCCTGATCTTGATCGTACACATTTGCGTGCATGATTAGTGTACGATTGAATCGGGGGCGTCACATTCTAAGCTGGGCCCGTCTGTGAACTCGGTCTGGCGGTTCAGGTAATAGAATTCCCTGAACAGTTCTACAGTGGGCTCCTGTTGAAGATACACTTCGCAAAAAACTTGGACGTTGCAGATGTTTGAAACAGAGTTGGGCCCAATATCTTGCGGATGGAGTTTGAAGAAGTGCGGCACATCATGAAAGAATTTTGAGCCGGGTGGAGTGAACCCCTGGAGCATGTGATCATTAAAAACTACTAGTTCACTTTGTTTTGGGTCAGGGGTGGTCTCGGTTCCTGGGACTCTCCAGTGGATAACATTCTTTGCGGCTAAGACGCCCACCCGAACATGCTCGTTCGGCGTCTGCTCGGTAACCCGGGAGGCGACCCAGTTGCATGAAGTAAAAGTTTTGGTCATTTTGCTGATGAAACCCTAGAAAAGAAAATATTGCTGGATTAAGGTTATGCTCTTAAGCCGTCCAGTGATCAACAAGTAAGTGAAATTCGTATGTAGTGGGTGTGTGCAATAAACATTGGCGTGATTAAACCGGAAGATGATGCTAGGTTATACAAAGTCTGAGCATATACAGACGGCTTAAAGAGGGGCTAATGGTGTCCGGTGGGTTACGGCCTATCTCATAAGCCGCCCGCACGGCTGCAGTTCACAAGTATCTGTAGGCCTATGAGTGAAATTTTGCTAAGTGCTGAACAAAAAGGTTTCACGGATCAGTTCTATTATTTTGGATCTACAACAGTTCAGAAAAGAAAATAAATTTTAAACCTAAGGTTGCGGCAGTGGAAGAACTCATGTGCTAGGATGTGATCTTATGTAGAGAAGGTATCTTCTGCGATTGGAAAGGGATGCTAAACTACTATCGCGCGACTTCAGTGGCATGTTCAAATCAAACTACGTGATCTAGAGAGGAAAATGAGGAATGATGAAGAACACCGACGAACGGTGGAAACCCTAATGCAGATCTGTTATTGGAAAAGGTGAATACTTATTGATGTTGATGAACAGTGGAGGTGCGCCACAATTTTCTGGTCCGTTCAGGTTGATGCAGCGGCTGGAGTTGAGGATGTTAGAGGAAGACAGCGGCGGCGGAGGAGCTCGGGTTTGCAAAGGTGTCACGAGAAGGAAGATGAAGATGAGGGGGCAAGGTAAAAGTGAAAAGAAGGACCTCCTGCCCCTATTTATAAGGAAGTGGATAGATGGCATGCGTGGGAATCGAGGAGACCGAGAAATGATTATGTGGCTATGTGGACGCCTCGATTTTCGGGAGGTCCATTATGATAAAGATCCGTTGAGATATCCTGTGCTTTGTGCAAAGTTAATGCGCAATGATGTCATGGTGGGTTAAAACGATTCTGAAACATGACATCATGGCGGGATACAATGAATTGGTAAAGGATTGATAAAAGAAGATTCTGCTAAGTGAAGTGATGAAGATTGATGTGAACGAGTTCAAATTAACTTGGGGCCTAATGCTGGGGATGTAACTACTGGGTATGGCCCGCCCAGGAGGGCCCGGGTCATGCCATTAGCGACTTAAACACGAAGAGGCCCGATAAGGTCCAAGAAGACATGAAGATGGCAGTTCATGGAGCGAGCATGTTGAAGGCCCAAGGTCTGGAGGCGACTTGAGGCCCAAAGGGGTGAGCCGCCATATGTTTAACTTGTTCTGTAAGGCAAGCTTAGTTAGAAACTGAGCCGGCCATGTTTGTGTGAGCTGGCCGGGACTCTGTAAGCCGCCGGGCATCAACCTGTATATAAAGGGGTGACCCGGCGGCGGGTTAACTCAAGAAACAATCGATCGAGTACTAGGTCAAGCGTATTCGCTCGCTGGTAATTGAAACCCAAGCAGTACAACCTAAAGCAGGAGTAGGCTTTTACCTCATTGAGAGGGGCCGAACCTGGGTAAACTCTCTGTGTCATTTGTCCCGTTCAACCCCTTTAAGCTAACCTAGTTGCGATGGCTCCACACCTAAGTCCTTCTGGTAGGGCATCTGCCATGTTAAGTCCACGACACATAGGATAAAACTTTTGGTGAAGTTCCAATTTCAATCGATTCCAATCCCAAGCTCAAGTATCATCACATGGCCTATACCATGTCAATGCTTCCCCCCCCCCAAACATAAAGGGAAAACCTTCTTCTTGACTTCATCTCTGGCTAAACCTGCAAGCTTAAATAATCCACAAACTTCATCCACATAGATTAGGTGCATATCAGGATGTAGTGTTCCATCTCCTGCATAAGGACTATCTATAAGTTTCTCTATCATACTCGAAGGAATTTCATAACCAATGGTTTCAGTATGTGCTGTAGGTTGAGGGGCAACTCTTTGTGTTTCCGATCGAGGTGAAGATACCCCTAAGAAACCCCTCAAAGTATTGTTTTCCATAGTAACAAGTAATAGTAAATTTCAGCACGTTATATAAATTTTTTCCTTACCGATTTCCACTTACCAAGAGCGCTTCACTCCCCGGCAACGGCGCCATAAAATAGTCTTGATGACCCACAAGTATAGGGGATCAATCGTAGTCCTTTTGATAAGTAAGAGTGTCAAACCCAACGAGGAGCAGAAGAAAATGACAAGCGGTTTTCAGTAAGGTAATTTCTGCAAGCACTGAAATTGTCGGTAACAGGTAGTTTGATAGCAAGATAATTTGTAACAAGTGACAAGTAGCAATAGTAATAATAAGTGCAGCAAGGTAGTCAAATCCTTTTTGTAGCAAAGGACATGCCAAATGAATCTCTTATAGTAAGCAAAGCGTTCCTGAGGACACACGGGAATTTCATCCAGTCACTTTCATCATGTTGGTTTGATTTGCGTTTGCTACTTTGATAATTTGATATGTGGGTGGGTCGGTGCTTGGGTGCTGTTCTTACTTGAAGAAGCCTACCACTTATGATTAACCCCCCTCGCAAGCATACGCAACTATGAAAGAAGAATTAAGATAAAATCTAACCATAGCATTAAACATGTGGATCCAAATCAACCCCTTACGGAATAGCGCATAAACTAGGGTTTAAGCTTCTGTCACTCTAGCAACCCATCATCTAATAACTACTCCACAATGCATTCCCTTAGGCCCAACAATGGTGAAGTGTCATGTAGTCGACATTCACATAACAACACTAAGGGAATCACAACATACATATCATCAAAATATCAAACGAATACCAAATTCACATGATTACTTGCAACATGACTTTTCCCGTGGCCTCAAGAACAAGGGCAACTACTCACAAATAATAATCATGCTCAAGATCAGAGGGATATTAAATAGCATAATGGATCCGAATATATAATCTTCCACCAAATAAACCATCTAGCATCAACTACAAGATGTAATCAACACTACTAGTCACCCACAGGTACCAATCAGAGGTTCTAGTACAAAGATTGAACACAAGAGATGAACTAGGGTTATGAGATGAGATGGTGTTGTTGAAGATGTTGATGAAGATTGGCCTCCCAAAGATGAGAGGGTTGTTGGTGATGATGATGGCTTCGATTTCCCCCTCCCGGAGGGAAGTTCCCCCAGCGGAATCGCTCCACCGGAGGGAAAAAGTGCTCCTGCCCAAGTTCTGTCTCGAGACGGCGGCGCTCCATCCCAAAAGTCCTCTTTTTTTCTAGGTCACACGACCTTATGTACCAGAAGATGGGCACTAGAGGTGGGCCAGGGCCCCCACTACCCACCAGAGCACGCCTGGAGGGGTGGCGTGCCCTGGTGCCTAGTGGGCACCTGGGTGGCCCCCTCCAATATTTCTTTTCTCCAATATTTATTATATATTCCAAAATAATTCTCCATAAAATTTCAGCTCATTTGGAGATGTGCAGAATAGGTATCTCTGACGTAGCTTTTTAGGTCCAGAATTCCAGCTGCCGGTATTCTCCCTCTTTATGTAAACCTTGCATATTATGAGAGAAAGGGCATTAGAATTACTCAATAAAGTGTTATAATGAATAAAAACAATATAATAACAGTAGGAAGACATGATGCAAATTGGACGTATCAAAGACATGATGGGATTTGATGTTATATGTACTAACCCCTCTAATAAAATTTCGGTTAAGTTTTGTGTGCATGAAGTATTAGAACACCGAGGAGGCATCGATATGAGAAGAAAAAGGAGAGGCAAGTGTTCAAGCTTGGGAATGCCCAAGGCACCCAAGTAAAATATTCAAGGAGACTCAAGTGTCTAAGCTTGGGAATGCCTTGCAAGGTGTCCCATCTTTCTTCCTCAACAATTATGGGTATGTCTTGGTTTTTGATTTGTTCACATGATATGTATAAATTCTTGGAGCGTCTTTTGTGTCTGGTTTCCCTTTTCTTTGATCCACCAATGTTGGTATGATATAGTCCTTGGTTGATTTATAGAATGCTCTTCGGTCTTCACTTATATCTTTTTCTCTCCGATGGAGCGATTCCACTAGGGATACTTCCCTCCGGGAGGTGGAAATCGAAGCCATTGTCATCACCAACACTCCACTCACAATGGGAGGACTCATCTCCATCAACATCTTCATCAGCACCATCTCATCTCCAAACCCTATTTCATCTCTTGTATCAATCTTTGTGTGAAACTCAGATTGGTACCTATGGGTTGCTAGTAGTGTTGATTACATCTTGTAATTGATGCTAGTAGGTTTATTTGGTGGAAGATTATATATCCAGATTGTTAATCATATATTTATGTTCTCTAATCATGAACATGAATATGATCTGTGAGTAGTTCTGTTCATTCTTGAGGACATGGGAGAAGTCTTGTTATAAGTAATCATGTGAAGTTGGTTTTCGTTTAATGTTTTGATGATGGGTTGTGTTGTTGTTCCTTTAGTGGTGTCGTGTGAACGTCAACTACATGATACATCACCATGTTTGGGTCAAGGGGAAGGCATTGTGGGATTAGTTTGTAGACGATGGGTTGTGGGAGTGACAAAAACCTAAAGCCTAGCTTATTAGTTGTTCCATAAGGGCTATTTTGGATCCATATGTTTCATGCTATGGTTAGATTTATATTAATTGTTCTCTTGTAGTTACGAATACTTGGGATAGGGGGTAATCTTAAGTGGGTTGTTTGTTCAAGTAAGAACAACACCTTAGCTTTGGTCCATCCACATAACCACTTATCAAAGCAATTAAAGTGAGTCAATGAATCGTGATGAATGTAACTAGATGCAATTCCCGTGTGTCCTCGAGAACGATTTAATCACTATAAGAAGTACTTTTGGATTGTCCTTTGCAATAAAAAGGATAGGGCCATCTTGTTGCACCTTGTTACCCTGGTTACTTGTTACCTATTCGAATTATCTTGTTATCAAACGATATGTTACAACTACTTTACAACACTTGCAAAGGATACCTTGCTGAAAACCGTTGATTTATTCCTTTCGCTCCTCGCTGGGTTCGACGCTCTTACTTATCGAAAGAACTATGATTGATTCCCTATACTTGTAGATTATCAAGCTTCTCCAATGATGGCCCCCAAAGCAAACACTGTATCCGTCCACGTATCGGTGGGGACCAGTCTGTGGACACTGATATGGGAGCTGGCCATCCAAATCTATCCCCTAAATATTTTCCCAGGTACGATAAATTTGAAATTCAAATCCACCCGATCACATAGCACATGCCGGATCACATAGCACCCGGTTGCAACCAAAAATAGGCAAGTATGCACAACTTTTACATGCTCGATCAAAAAAGATTAGCGGTCCGGTAGTCCATGCAAAAAATTGCCCCGCTGGACCAACCATCTGAGTCCCATCGCTCACTCTGCCACTGTAGCGGTCTTGGCCGTCGTCTTCTTGGTTGCCTCCTTCTCCGCCTCTACCTCCATATCTTCCTTCTGCCGCTTCAACATCTTGAAACGGATGATTTGCACGATCTCCTTGCATCATCACCCAAATCATCCATCTTCAAGGTCAAAATATTTGCGTCCCCCGCAACGGCTGTGATCTCAAACTTCTTCTATTTGATCATGGCCTTCTTCTCTTCGAATTTTATCTTCTTGTCGGTCGCCGCAATCAACACGTTAAAACTCCCGACTTTGCATGCCTCCTTGACGTTGGAGCACTTGATGTATGCCTCCTCTTTCTTCATCAAGATGTCCTTGAACCTCTCCGTCATCTTTACCGCTGCCTCTTCTCGCTTGGCCTTCTCCTCCTCCGACTTCTGTCCCCAGAACCCTCTTCTAACCTTCTTGGGTGGCTCTTTTGTTAGATCGGTTGGATCACTAGTTTCTTCCTCGGCGTCTGTGTCGACGGTCTTGGCAACGAATAGATTCTCTTGGGTTGTCCATTCAACTTCAACCAACAATGTATGATGGTGAAGTTCTTCTTCTCCAACTTCAAGAACACATTTCACACACAGGAAGGCTACACAATAAAACATTGCCAAATGATCAACACAACAATGCATATCCGGCCAAATGATCAACACAACAATGCATATTCGGGCAATGTACAAGCTACAACGATGCAGACTCAAAGAAAAGTAGTAGCACCACATAGACGTCCACACTGTAAGTCACGTGCTCGGCGATGGATGTCGGGGACTGCCTACCAAGCTTCTTGGTGACATAGAAGTAGGACGCCTTGTCCTGCTCCAACCAGGATGACGTCTGCATGAAAAACGACGGTAGCGGCGCCCCGCGTCCCAGGCTCTACCCTGCACCACGGCCGCCACTTGCATGACCACCACATTCGCCTCTGCCGATCTTCTGCTTCTTGGCTGGTGCCACCTTTGCCTTTGCTTTGAGGCAACGGTTTTGTCGTGTCCCTGAGTTGATCTTTCGGGTGAGCATGATCGCCAGATACTCCACCGCCGCTGTCTCCGGCTGCTTTTCATGTGGGTCCCTGCGGCGACAATGAAAAATGGCAGGAATTGGGTGGAGAGCCGCGGGATGGGAGAGAAGAGTGTTTAGAAAGGGGGATTTTTTCTGCGAAAACAGTGCGGATATCTACAAAAGCACGGGCTCCGCCTCAGTTTTGGCTGGGCGGTGGGTGACGGAGTCCTACGTGTCTTGTGTCCGGTCTCCCGCCAAGCCCCCTGGTTTGGTTCCGATTTGTGGGAAAACCTTGGTCTGGACTACTCCGTGAACCGATGGGGGGCGTGTCGTGGTACTAAGTCTGACAGTAAGTATAGGGGGTACGTATGAGGAGGCAAGGTCCTAGCTACGGCGATATTGTACGCAAGTGTTTACGAGTTCGGGCCCCTCTCGGAGGAGGTAAAAGCCCTACGTCTCGGTGCCCTGAGGCGGTCGACTGGAATATGAGAGTGTGTGTTATAGGGGGTGCGAACTCTTGTCCCAGAGCAGGGGGGTAGCTTATATAGAGTGCGCCAGGACCCGGCCCACTTCTGTTACAGGGGTTCAATGTACATAAAGATAGGGCATTACTGATAGTGCCATTTATAAAGTGCTATTAATGATCTTAAAAACTACGGAGTGAACGCCTGAACGTTGCTGTCCAGAGTGACTCCTGGTCTTCTGTAAGTCGATCGTATGGTCGAGTGATATCAGGAGGGAGGGGTACCCGAGTGATATGACTGGTCGAGTGGATGGCACTCGACGCCTTCAATTGGTACTCCATGTCGTCTCTCGGGTGTCTTTGCTTCTAGGGTAGTGACCTTGGGTAGGGCGTATAGGTCAGGCCTATGACCCTACCCTAGGTCTATATCATCATCATTAGCCCCCGAATGGATTGAGGTCCGAGTGAAAAGAAGGCTGAAGTTAGTCTTGCCTCGACTCTTGTGCTTCACAAGTACCCATTTGAATTGGAGGCCCATGTTGGAACTTCGGCTTCGTTTCAGTAACCTTGATCGATTCAGAAGTTGTCGAGTGGATTTATACCAGCACTCGTCGAGTGTTTCTTTGACGCGAAATCTTTGGCACGATTGGTTACAGCGTATCCCAGATCTCGCGGGATTAAAAATTTTGGGGAAGTGCGCGAGGCGGAGCGCGCCGTAGTAAGCGGGATGGATAGACAGGGGTGCCTTGATTTCCACGCCACCTTTTTCGCCATGTACCCAGCGCGTGACTGTTGCGGGATTTGACAGGATTACCCGGGCCCGCGCGTCAGCCACTCGGAAGTGGGTCCTTAAAAGGCGTTGAGGTGTCTGCACTATGCGCGTCCATTCTCCCTCTTCCTTCTCTGCTTCTCCACTGCATCTTTATTCTCTGACCTTGACGCCGCCGCCACGCCACCATGGTGAAGGACAAGATAGCAGCGCTAGAGCGCGCGAAGAAGGTGACGGGGGCGGCGACAGGCAAGAAGATGAATTGGGGGTCGTCGTCGAGGTCCGCGCTGCCGCCGGGTTGGATCCAGGGCGATTGGATCCGATCTTCGCTCCGGCCAGAGGATTTGGAGGAGCTAGCCGACTCCGGTCTGATTGTCGCTAGAGCTGCGAGGCTGTCGAAGGGGGAGACGGAGCCTCAACCGCTACCGGGTGAGTGCGTCCTGCTCACCACCCACATCAATCGTGGTTTCTCCCTTCCTCCGCATACTTTTTTCCTGGGCTTCTTGAACTTTTTCGGAGCTCAGCTCCATCACTTCTCTCCCAACACCATTACGTACCTCGCCACGTTTGTGTCCATGGGTGAAAACTTCCTGGGTTGTCGACCGCACTGGGGTCTTTTCAAGCACATCTTCACAATCCGCTCCCAGTCAGTGAAGAAAGCGAATTCGAGTGACGAGGGACACACGTGATCCAAATGTGCAGGGGCTTGGGGATCCAGAAGAGGAAGAGGAGCGCTTTCCCTTCCATGACATTTCCCAAGTCGGTCAGGGGCTTGCAGTCGACTTGGTTCTACAGCCAGGACATTGCGACTCCCGGTCAGTCGACCGGTCTCCCCCTTTCTCTTTAGATCACGCCCAACAACCTTCTTCGTTGAAAGTGACCGCTGCAGAGAGGGAGGTGATACGTCTTCAATGTATCTATAATTT
Source organism: Aegilops speltoides (assembly GCA_021437245.1). Lineage (NCBI taxonomy): Eukaryota > Viridiplantae > Streptophyta > Magnoliopsida > Poales > Poaceae > Aegilops > Aegilops speltoides. Next base: position 343,764,825 of record CM038144.1, read on the forward strand.
TTTATTGTTCCATGCTATTATATTACTGCTTTTGCATGTTTATGGGCTTTATTTTACACATTTATATCATTTTTGGGACAAACCTACTAACCGGAGGCCCAGCCCGTATTGCTGTTTTTTTTGCCTATTTCAGTATTTCGAAGAGAAGGAATATCAAACGGAGTCCAAACGGAATGAAACCTTTGTGAGTGTGATTTTTGAAACGAACGTGATCTAGAGGACTTGGAGTGCAAGTCAAGAAGCAGCCGAGGCGGCCACGAGAGGGTAGGGCACCCCCCCCTATAGGGTGCGCCCCCCTATCTCGTGGGCCCTGATACGTCTCCAACGCATCTACTTTTCCAAACACTTTTGCCCTTGTTTTGGACTCTAACTTGCATGTTTTGAATGAAACTAACCCGGACTGACGCTATTTTCAGCAGAACTGCCATGATGTTGTTTTATGTGTAGAAAAGAAAAATTCTCGGAATGTCCTGGAAATCCACGGAAGCACTTTTTGGAATTAATAAGAATTTTTGGCGAAAGAATCAACACCAGGGGGCCCAGGGCCTGTCCACGAGACAGGGGGCGCCCTCCTATCTCGTGGGCCCCCTGGACCTCCACCGACCTCAACTCCAACTCCATATATTCACGTTCGGGGAGAAAAAATCAGAGAGAAAGTTTCATCGCGTTTTACGACACGGAGCCGCCGCCAAGCCCTAATCTCTCTCGGGAGGGCTGATCTGGAGTCCGTTGGGGCCTCCTGAGAGGGGGATTCGACGCCGTAGTCATCATCAACCATCCACCATCACCAATTTCATGATGCTCACCGCCGTGCGTGAGTAATTCCATCGTAGGCTTGCTGGACGGTGATGGGTTGGATGAGATTTACCATGTAATCAAGTTAGTTTTGTTAGGGTTTGATCCCTAGTATCCACTATGTTCTGAGATTGATGTTGCTATGACTTTGCTATGCTTAATGCTCGTCACTAGGGCCCGAGTGCCATGATTTCAGATCTGAACCTATTATGTTTTCATGAATATATGTGTGTTCTTGATCCTATCTTGCAAGTCTATAGTCACCTATTATGTGTTATGATCCGACAACCCCGAAGTGACAATAATCGGGATACTTCTCGGTGATGACCGTAGTTTGAGGAGTTCATGTATTTCATTATGTGCTCATGCTTTGTTCCGGTTCTCTATTAAAAGGAGGCCTTAATATCCCTTAGTTTCTGCTAGGACCCCGCTACCACGGGAGGGTAGGACAAAAGATGTCATGCAAGTTCTTTTCCATAAGCACGTGTGACTATTTACAGAATACATGCCTACATTACATCGATGAATTGGAGCTAGTTCTATGTCACCCTATGTTATAGCTATTATATGAGGAATCGCATCCGCAATAATTATCCATCACTGATCCATTGCCTACGAGCTTTTCACATATTGTTCTTCGCTTATTTACTTTCCCGTTGCTACTGTTACAACTACTACAAAACCCAAAAATATTACTTTTGCTACCGTTACCTTTATTATCATACCACTTTTGCTACTAAATACTTTGCTGCAGATACTAAGTTATCCAGGTGTGGTTGAATTGACAACTCAACTGCTAATACTCAAGAATATTCTTTGGCTCCCCTTGTGTCGAATCAGTAAATTTGGGTTGAATACTTTACCCTCGAAAGTTGTTGCGATCCCCTACACTTGTGGGTTATCAAGACTAATTTATGGTGTCGTTGCCGGGGAGCATAGCTCTGTTCTCTGAGTCACTTGGGATTATATCTGTTGATCACTATGAAGAACTTGAAAGACGACCGAACTACTATTTTGCCCTCAACTATGAGGGGAGGTAAGGAACTGCCATCTAGCCTTGCACTAGATTCTCCTTCTGTTATTAGTAAACTTGCGACACCTAAACCTGCTACTGCTATGAATTCTGATATGTCGCATGTTATTGATGATGCCACTTATGCTATGCATGATGAAACTACTTCTGTGCGTGAACCTACTTTGCCATTAGGTGAATTTCTTGATGAACAACTTGCTAGAGTTAGGGGGAATGAAATTACTGAAGAACCTATTATTGATGATAGTGATGATGAAGGTTCTCCCAATGATTATGTATTACCTGTTGTTCCTAAGGGTTATGTTATGAATGAAGAAGCTGCTAGGGAAATCTTTGCTTGCAATGATAGATATGATCTTAAGAAATTATTAGCTAAATGGAAGCATCAGTCTCTTAATGCTAGAATGAAACCTGACCCTGCTTTTGCTACTTCACCTATTTGTGCTACTGATAAGGATTATGAATTCTCTGTTGATCCCGAAATTATTAGTTTAGTTGAATCGATCCTTTTATGGCCTTGAATCAAACTGTTGTGGCACATCTTACCAAGTTGAATGATATAGCTACCTGTTTACTCATGATGAGAAGTCTCGCTATTTATATATCCTTAAGATATTTCCGTTCTCATTAAAGGGTGATGCTAAGACTTGGTATAATTCTCTTGCTCCTGGTTGTGTGCGTAGTCCCTGGATATGATTTATTACTTCTCTGCTAAGTATTTCCTGCTCATAAGAAACAAGCTGCCTTGCGAAAATATATAATTTTTGCAAATCAAAGAAGAGAGTCTCCCACAAGCTTGGGGAGGCTTCTCCGATTTAATGCTTTGCTGATCATCCTCTCAAGAAAAATGAAATACTTGATATCTTTTATAATGGACTAACCGATGCTTCCAAGGACTACTTGGATAGTTGTGCTGGTTGTGTTTTCGGGAAAGAACGATGACGGAGCTGAAATATTATTGAATAATATGTTAACTAATGAAAATAATTGGACTCTTCCGAGCCAGTTCTCAAGTAATTCTGAACCAATTGAGCCAACTCTGAGCCTATTCCTAAACCCACTCAAGAAGAGAGGTGTTTTTTCTCGATCTGAAGATATGCAAGAGGCAAAGAAATCAATGAAAAAAAAGGTATTAAAGATGAAGATGTTAAGAATTTACCTCATATTGAAGAAATACATGGCCTTAATATACCGCCTGAAGAACCATATTGTCTTGATAACCCGACACAGGTAGTAAAGGTAAATTCTCTCTATAGATATGATAAAGTTGAAGTCCCCTCTACTAAATTTCATAGCCCTTGCTTAGATGAATTTGATGACTTTATGGCTAGACAAGAAAGTTTTAATGCTTATGTTGGTAGAGAGTTAAAGAATAATGCTTCCGAGATAGGACGCATAGGCGATAATATAGCTAGAGTTAAAGATGAACTTCATCTCGTTAGCAAATATGCTTCTATGGTTGCTACTCAAGCTGAGCAAGTACTTAAAGCTCAGACTGATTTGTTTGATGAATTAAATAATAAAAATGACTTTGCTGTTAGAGTGGCTACTAGAAATGGTAGAATGTCTCAGGAACCTTTGTATCCTGAAGGCCACCCTAAGAGAATCGAGCAAGATTCTCAGAGAAATAATTTACAGGCACCTAGTTCTTCTAAAAAGAAGAAAAAGAAAGATGATAGAACTTTGCATACTTCTAGTGAACCTACTGTAGACACACCTGAGAATCCTAATGATATTTCTATTTCTGATACTGAAACGCAATCAGGTGATGAGCATGAACCTAGTGATAATGTTAATGATAATGTTCATGTTGATGCTCAACCTAGCAAAAACAATGATGTAGAGATTGAACCTGCTATTGATCTTGATAACCCACAATCAAAGAATCAACATTATGATAAGAGAGATTTTATCGCTAGGAAGCATGGTAAAGAAAGAGAACCATGGGTTCAGAAACCCATGCCCTTTCCTCCTAAACCATCCAAGTCAAAGGATGATGAGGATTTTGAGCGCTTTGCTGAAATGATTAGACCTATTTTCTTACGTGTGCGCTTAACTGATATGCTGAAAGTAAATCCTTATGCTAAATATATGAAGGATATCATCACAAATAAAAGAAAGATACCAAAAGCTGAAATTTCCACCATGCTTGCTAATTACACTTTTAAGGGTGGAATACCAAAGAAACTTGGAGATCCGGGTGTACCAACTATACCATGCTCTATTAAAAGAAATTATGTTAGAACTGCTTTATGTGATCTTGGAGCCGGTGTTAGTGTTATGCCTCTCCCTTTATATCGTAGACTTGAATTGAATAAGTTGACACCTACTGAAATATCTTTACAAATGGCTGATAAATCAACTGCTATACTGTCGGCATTTGTGAGGATGTGCTGTTAGGTTTGCAAATGTCACTATCTTAACGGACTTTGTTATTCTTGATATTCCCGAGGACGATAGTATGTCTATTATCCTTGGTAGACCTTTTCTTAATACAGCAATGGCTGTTATTGATTGCAACAAAGGCAATGTCACTTTTCATGTTAATGGTAATGAGCATACGATACACTTTCCGAGGAAACAATCTCAAGTTCATAGCATCAATTCTATTGAAAAAGTTTCAACTATCATTTTTGCAGGTTTTGAATTTCCTCTTCCTACTGTCAAGAAAAAGTATGATATTCTTATTGTTGGGGATTTTCATATCCCCGTTGAGGTAACTTAGTGTTATTCAAAATTTCTCCGGTTCCGTGTTATTCGGAATGGGTTTGTTAACAAGACTTGACCAACCTTGTTAGTGGATTCATTTTGATGATCACGAGATGGATGAAACTAGAAGGCACAACCTTCTGTACCCTCTTTTTACATTCTGTTATTTAGAATAAATAAAGCAAAAATAGTATTATCTGTCTGTTTTCTGAATTATCCGTGAATTAAAAAATAGTCTGAAAATAAATGTGCTCCAAATGCCCTGCAAATTTAGTATGATTTTTTCTGGAATATTTGAGGATTTTAGGCACTAAAAACACTACAGGAGGGGCAAGCACCAGGCCACGAGAGTGGAGGGCGCGCCTCCCCCTATAGGGCGCGCCCCCTGTCTCGTGGGCCCCTGGTGGCCCCCCTCCACTTATACCAGCATCCACACACTTCATATTCTACCCAAAAAAATCCCCATCCAGCTCAAGCACGAGTTCTAGCTCATTTTGCTGCGATTTTTGATCTCCTTGCTCAAAGCTCCATTCACAAAACTGCTTTGGGAGATTGTTGCTTGAAAAAGAAATATGCTTAGAAGAATGTACCAAGGTGGTTCCTCGGCAATGAAAGGGCCAAGGATTGCTATACGTGAGCAAGATGTTGAATTGCCGAGGGACGCAAATGTACGAGCTTGTGAGTGGCCATCCGATGATTTTATGGTCGAAGCAGGCTTCAAGGAAGAATTTGACGCGTATGTGCGTAATGCCGAGCTGGAGGACTTCTTACAAGATAAGTGTCCTCAATACTATCAACTGACTGATTCCTTTGTGCGGAGGTTCCAATATACCTGTGCGCGTAATTCTCCTAGTGTCATGTTTGATATTTATGATACATCTTATACCGTGGATTTAGAGGATTTCACAACTGCTTGCAAACTCCCGTAGTGGGGTAATATTAATGATCCTCGCAAATCTGAATTTAGAGATTTTCTTGCTAGTATTACTATGGGAGAATCTAGGGACATAGCACAAGCTACCATAGGGAGTATTCATTTTCCTGCTATACATTATTTTGCTCTCTTTATTGGTAGATGCAATAATGGTAAAGACGAAGCATGTCACATGTGTGTCCCTGATCTTTGTGTCCTCAAAAGTGTTGTGTCAGGTTATAAAGGTTATAACTTGGGGGCAATAGTTGCACGTAGGTTGCAGAATAATAGTAGAAGGGGGGATTTATTTGGAGGAATTTCTGCAACCCGTGTGGCTAATTTTCTTAATATAGCCCCACGAGAGGGGGATGTGATTTTACCTCCTGTTTATTTGGATAAAGAAGCTATGTTCGATCATCATTTTCTTGAGAGGAATGAACAATTCCTCCATTATCGACTAATCTATGACAGGCGCAACGTCGTCCCTGTTACTCTTCCTGCCCCCTACCTTTTTGATTATCAAGCAAAAGGAAGATATGTTGTCACCAGGGAAGAAGCAGCTGAATACGAGAGGGGAATGGAGGCAGCTCGCCAACACGCTGCTGCTCAGGAGGCTGTTGCCTCTGCATGTTAGTACAACCCCAGTTTCACTTATGGATATCAGCCAGGCGGTCATTGGTGTTAAACCAACTTAGGCCAAAAGCCTAAGCTTGGGGGAGTACGTATTTCTCACCGACTTTACATTCATGTACACACACTAGTCGTCGGTGCTCATACTCTTTCATTGTATTATCCGTGCTAGTTTAAATTTCTTTTTCTAGTTTTCTTCTTGTGTGTTTGATAAACCTTAAGAAAAAACAAAAAAAATTAGTTAGTTTAAATTCTTTGCTTGTAGTAGAAATTAAAATGAAAACCCAAAAAGATTTCTTCTTCTTCTTCTTACTTGTTGGGAGCTTTCCCGTGTAAATAGTTTCATTTTCTCTTCTTTTCTTTTGGGGGTCAAGAAGACTATATTGAAAATGCTTAGTGGCTCTTATATGCATAATTGTTTATTTAACTTAGAGCCCATATTACTTATCTTCTCTCTTGAGTTGAATGCTTGTAGATTCCAGCTTAGTCCAATGCACGTGCACTCTTATTATTATAAACATCGTTCGGTCGTGCGAGTGAAAGGCAATAATGACGATATATGATGGACTTATTGAGATGAGAAAAGCTGGTATGAACTCGACCTCTCTTGTTTTTGTAAATATGATGAGTTCATCGTTCCTGAGTTAGGTATCATGAAGTAAACATATTTGCAATGACATTTAGAGATTATAGTTGCTTGTGCCATGCTTGATTAGCTATGAATTATAATGGTTTACCTTGCATGCCAACATGCTATTAGAATGATTATGATGTGGTATGATGGGATAGTATCCTCCTTTGAATGAATTGAGTAACTCGACTTGGCACATGTTCACGCATGTAGTTGAATCAAATCAACATAGCCTTCATGATATTTATGTTCATGGTAGATTATATCCTACTCATGCTTGTACTCGGTGTGAATTAATTTTAATGCATGTTTACGATTGTTGTCGCTCTCTCGATTAATCGCTTCCCGTCTTTTGCTAGCCTTCACCGCACTAAGCGGGAATACTGCTTGTGCATCCAAACTCCTTAAACCCCAAAGTTGTTCCATATGAGTCCACTATACCTACCTATATGCGGTATTTACCTGCCGTTCCAAGTAAATTTGTATGTGCCAAACTCCAAACCTTCAAATGAAATTCTGTTTTGTATGCTCGAGCAGCTCATGTTACAACTAGGGCTGCCTATATCTTCCATGCTAGGTGGGTTATTCTCAAGAGGAGTGGACTCCGCTCCTCATTCACGAGAAAGGGTCGGTAACCGGGATGCCCAGTCCCATTGATCCAAAAAGATCAAAGAAAATCAAAATAATTAAACAAAACTCCCCCAGGGCTGTTGTTAGTTGGAGGCACTCGTTGTTTCGAGCAAGCCATGGATTGACGCTTGTTGGTGGTTGGGTCAGTGTAAACCTTTACGATTCTATTTGGGAACTGCCTATAATGCATGTAGTATGGAAGATACAGCCATCTCATAGTTGTTGCGTTGACAGTGAAAGTATACCGCTCAAAATGTTATTCAATCTCTATTTTAAAATCGAGCTCTGGCACCTCTACAAATCCCTACTTCCCTCTGCGAAGGGCCTATCTATTTACTTTTATGAGTAATTGTGAGACCTACGTGTTCTTGTGAGTATGGTTAGTTCATAATATTTGCTGAAACTTGAATATTGGCTTTCCATGTTACAACAACAAGAGCAAACAGAGTTTGTAAAAGTTTTTATTTATCACTTTCAGTTTATCAACTGAATTGCTTGAGGACAAGCAAAGGTTTAAGCTTGGGGGAGTTGATACGTCTCCAACGTATCTACTTTTCCAAACACTTTTGCCCTTGTTTTGGACTCTAACTTGCAAGTTTTGAATGAAACTAACCCGGACTGACGCTGTTTTTAGCAGAACTGCCATGATGTTGTTTTATGTGTAGAAAAGAAAAGTTCTCGGAATGTCCTGGAGATCCACAGAGGCACTTTTTGGAATTAATAAGAATTTTTGGTGAAAGAATCAACACCAGGGGGGCCATGGCCTGTCCACGAGATAGGGGGGCGCCCCCCCTGTAGGGCGCGCCCTCCTATCTTGTGGGCCCCCTGGACCTCCACCGACCTCAACTCCAACTCCATATATTCACGTTCGGGGAGAAAAACATCAGAGAGAAAGTTTCATCGCGTTTTACGACACGAAGCCGCCGCCAAGCCCTAATCTCTATCGGGAGGGCTGATCTGGAGTCCGTTCGGGGCTTCGGAGAGGGGGATTCGTCACCGTCGTCATCGTCAACCATCCTCCATCACCAATTTCATGATGCTCTCCGCCGTGCGTGAGTAACTCCATCGTAGGCTTGCTGGACGGTGATGGGTTAGATGATATTTACCATGTAATCAAGTTAGTTTTGTTAGGGTTTGATCCCTATCCACTATGTTCTGAGATTGATGTTGCTATGACTTTGCTATGCTTAATGCTTGTCACTAGGGCCCGAGTGCCATGATTTCAGATCTGAACCTATTATGTTTTCATGAATATATGTGTGTTCTTGATCCTATCTTGCAAGTCTATAGTCACCTATTATGTGTTATGATCCGACAACCCTGAAGTGACAATAATCGGGATGCTTCTCGGTGATGACCGTAGTTTGAGCAGTTCATGTATTCATTATGTGCTCATGCTTTGTTCCGATTCTCTATTAAAAGGAGGCCTTAATATCCCTTAGTTTCCACTAGGACCCCGCTGCCACGGGACGGTAGGACAAAAGATGTCATGCAAGTTCTTTTTCATAAGCACGTGTGACTATTTACGGAATACATGCCTAAATTACATCGATGGAGCTAGTTCTATGTCACCCTATGTTATAGCTATTACACGAGGAATCGCATCCGTCATAATTATCCATCACTGATCCATTGCCTACGAGCTTTTCACATATTGTTCTTCGCTTATTTACTTTTCCGTTGCTACTGTTACAACTACTACAAAACCCAAAAATATTACTTTTGCTACCTTACCTTTATTATCATACCACTTTTGCTACTAAATACTTTGCTGCAGATACTAAGTTATCCAGGTGTGGTTGAATTGACAACTCAACTGCTAATACTCAAGAATATTCTTTGGCTCCCCTTGTGTCGAATCAGTAAATTTGGGTTGAATACTTTACCCTCGAAAGCTGTTGTGATCCCTTACACTTGTGGGTTATCAGGCCCCTCGGGCGGCCACCGACGTACTTCTTCCTCCTATATAAGCCTATTACCCCGAAAACATCTAGGGAGCCATCGAAACACAATTTCCACCGCCGTAACCTTCTGTATCCGCAAGATCCCATCTTGGAGCCTTCACTGGCGCTCTGCCGGAGGGGGAATCGACCACGGAGGGCTTCTACATCAACACCATAGCCCCTCCGATGAGTTGTGAGTAGTTTATCACAGACCTTCGGGTCCATAGTTATTAGCTAGATGGCTTCTTCTCTCTTTTTGGATCTCAATACAATGTTCTCCCCCTCTCTTGTGGAGATCTATTCGATGTAAACTCTTTTTGCGGTGTGTTTGTCGAGATCCGATGAATTGTGGGTTTATGATCAAGTTTATCTATGAGAAATATTTGAATCTCCTCTGAATTCTTTTATGTATGATTGATTTACCTTTGCAAGTCTCTTCGAATTATCAGTTTGGTTTGGCCTACTAGATTGATCTTTCTTGCCATGGGAGAAGTTCTTAGCTTTGGGTTCAATCTTGCGGTGTCCTTACCCAGTGACAGCGGGGGTTGCAAGGAACATACTGTATTGTTGCCATCGAGGAAAAAATATGGGGTTTATATCATATTGCATGAGTTTATCCCTCTACATCATGTCATCTTGCTTAAGGCGTTACTCTGTTCTTATGAACTTAATACTCTAGATGCAGGCAGGAGTCGGTCGATGTGTGGAGTAATAGTAGTAGATGCAGGCAGGAGTCGGTCTACTTGTTGCGGACGTGATGCCTATATACATGATCATGCCTAGATAATCTCATAATTATTCGCTTTTCTATCAATTGCTCGACAGTAATTTGGTCACCCACCGTAATACTTATGCTATCTTGAGAGAAGCCTCTAGTGAAACCTATGGCCCCCGAGTCTATCTCTTATCATATTTGCTTCCAGTTTACTTTTATTTGCATCTTTACTTTTTGCATCTATATTATGAAATACCAAATATATATTTATCTTATCATACTATCTCTATTAGATCTCACTTTCGCTACTGGCCGTGAAGGGATTGACAACCCCTTTATTGTGTTGGTTGCGAGTTCTTTGTTTGTTTGTGTAGGTGCGTGGGACTTTTGAGGAGCCTCCTACTGGATTGATACCTTGGTTCTCAATAACTGAGGGAAATACTTACGCTACTATTGCTGCATCACCCTTTCCGCTTCAAGGAAAACCAACGCAAGCTCAAGACGTAGAAAGAAGGATTTCTGGCGCCATTGCCGGGGAGGTCTTCGCTCAAGTCAAGACATACCTAGTACCCATCACAAACTCATCTCCCTCGCATTTACATTATTTGCCATTTGCCTCTCGTTTTCCTCTCCCCCACTTCACCCTTGTCGTTTTATTCGCCCTCTCTTTCCCAATCTCCTCCTCTCTCTTTAAACTTGCCTTTTTACATTTGCTTGTGTGTTGGATTACTTGTTGCCATGGCGCAAGATAATACCAAATTGTGTGATTTCTCGAATACCAATAATAATGATTTCCTTAGTACTCCGATTGCTCCTCTTAATGATGTTGAGTCTTGTGAAAACAATACTGCTTTGTTGAATCTTGTTATGAAAGATCAATTCGCCGGCCTTCCTAGTGAAGATGCCACTACTCATCTAAATAACTTTGTTGATTTGTGTGATATGCAAAAGAAGAAAGATACGGATAACAATATTGTTAAATTGAAGTTATTTCCGTTTTCACTTAGAGATCGTGCTAAAGTTTGGTTTTCGTCTTTGCCTAAAAATAGTATTGATTCTTGGAACAAGTGAAAAGATGCTTTTATCTCTAAGTATTTTCCTCCCGCTAAGATTATCACTCTTAGGAACGATATTATGAATTTTAAACAACTTGATCATGAGCATGTTTCCCAATCTTGTGAAAGAATGAAAATAATGATTCGCAATTGCCCTACTCATGGTTTGAATTTATGGATGATCATACAAAATTTTTATGCCGGTTTGAACTTTGCTTCTAGAAATCTCTTAGATTCGGCCGCGGGAGGCACGTTTATGGAAATCACATTAGGAGATGCTACAAAACTTCTTGATAATATTATGACTAATTATTCTCAATGGCACACCGAAAGATCTTCTAGTAAAAAAGTGCATGCTATAGAAAAAATCAATGTTTTGAGTGGAAAGATGGATGAACTTATGAAATTGTTTGCTACTAAGAATACTCCTCTTGATCCCAATGATATGCCTTTGTCTACTTTGATTGAGAATAATAATGAATCTATGGATGTGAATTTTGTTGGTAGGAATAGTTTTGGAAACAATGCTTATAGAGGAAACTTTAATGCTTGACCGTTCCCTAGTAATTCCTCTAATAACTATGGAAATTCCTACAATAATTCTTATGGTAATTTTAATAAGATGCCCTCTGATTTTGATAATAGTGTGGAAGAATTTATGATCTCTGAAAAGAATTTTAATGCTTTGCTCGAAGAAAAATTGCTCAAAGTTGATCATTTGGCTAGGAACATTGATAGACTTTCGCTTGATGTTGATTCTCTTAAACTTAGATCTTCTCCTCCTAAGCATGATATCAATGAGTCTCTCAAAGCCATTAGAATTTCCATTGATGAGTGCAAGGAAAGAACCACTAGATTACGTGCAAAGAAAGATCGTTTTATAAAAGCGTGTTCTTCTAGTTTCCATGAAAATAATGATGAAGATCTTAAAGTTATTGATGTGTCTCCTATTAGATCTTTGTTTTGCAATATGAATCTTGATAATTATGGGACTGATGATGAGTCAACTTTACCCAGAAGGCGTCCCAAGTATTTGGAGTTTTTAGATCTTGATACTAAATTTGGTAAAAGTGGATTGGAGAGGTCATGACTTTAAATAGCATTGAACCCACTATCTCGGATTTCAAGGAATTTGATTATGATAATTGTTCTTTAGAAGGTTGTATTTCTTTGTTGCAATCCGTTGTTAATTCTCCTCATACTTATAGTCAAAATAAAGCTTTTACCAAACATATCGTTGATGCCTTGATGCAATCTTATGATGAAAAACTTAATTTGGAAGTTTCTATACCTAGAAAACTTAATGATGAGTGGGAACCTACTATAAAGATTAGAATTAAAGATCATGAGTGTTTTGCTTTGTGTGATTTGGGTGCTAGTGTTTCCACGATTCCAAAAACTTTATGTGATATTCTAGGTTTCCATGATCTTGATGAGTGCTCTTTAAATTTTCACCTTGCAGATTCCACCATTAAAAAGCCAATGGGAAGGATCAATGATCTCCTCATTGTTGTAAATAGAAATTTGGTGCCCGTAGATTTTATCGTTCTTGATATAGATTGAATCTTTCTTGCCCTATTATTCTTGGTAGACCTTTCCTTAGAATGACTGGCGCGATTATTGATATGAAGGAAGGGAATATTAGATTCCAATTTTCATTAAAGAAAGGCATGGAGCACTTTCCAAGAAAGAAAGTCAAATCACCTTATGAATCTATCATGCGAGCTACTTATGAATTTAGTGCCAAAGATGACACTACTTAAATCTATTTTCGCTTTTATGCCTAGCTAGGGGCGTTAAACGATAGCGCTAGTTGGGAGGTAACCCAATTTTCTTTGTGTTTTTTGATTTTGTTTCTGTTTAGTAATAATTCTTTCATCTACCTTCTGTTTAGTTGTGTTTTTATCTTTTAATTAGTGTTAGTGCCAAGTAGAACCTATAGGATAACCTATGATGATAGTTGATTTGATTCTGCTGCAAAACAGAAACTTTGCGCGCACGAATTTAGTTTAGTTAAATCACAGAAATGTGATTTTGCGTTGATTTTTTTGCTGATGATCAATAGACAAATTTTCCAGGACTTCCCATTTTGTTAGGATTTTTGGAGTTCCAGAAGTTTGCGTTAGTTACAGATTGCTACAGACTGTTCTGTTTTTGACAGATTCTGTTTTTCGTGTGTTGTTTGCTTATTTGATGCATCTATGGCTAGTAAAATAGTTTATAAACCATAGGGAAGTTGGAATACAGTAGGTTTAACACCAAAATAAATAAAGAATGAGTTCATTTCAGTACCTTATGTGGTGGTTTTGTTTTCTTTCACTAACCGAGCTTATAAGATTTCCTGTTGAGTTTTGTGTTGTGAAGTTTTCAAGTTTTGGGTAAAGCTTTGATGGACTATGGAATAAGGAGTGGCAAGAGCCTAAGCTTGGGGATGCCCATGGCACCCCAAGATATTCAAGGATAGCCAAAAGCCTAAGATTGGGGATGCCCCGGGAAGGCATCCCCTCTTTCGTCTTTGTTCATTGGTAACTTTACTTGGAACTATATTTTTATTTGCCACATGATATGTGTTTTGCTTGGAGCGTCGTGTATTATATTAGTCTTTGCTTTTTAGTTTACCACAATCATCCTTGCTGTACACACCTTTTGGGAGAAGCCTACTTGATTAGAATTTGCTAGAATACTCTATGTGCTTCACTTATATCTTTTGAGCTTGATAGTTTTTGCTCTAGTGCTTCACTTATATTTTTTAGAGCACGGTGGTGACTTAATTTTGAAGAAATTGCTAGTCTCTCATGCTTCACTTATATCTTTTTGAGAGTCTTTTAGAACAGCATGGTATTTGCTTTGGTTACAAATTTGGTCCTAGAATGATGAGCATCCAAGTTGGGTATAATAAAAACTATCATAGATAGTGAATTGGATGCTATGATCAATTTGATGCTTGATAATTGTTCTGAGATATGGAGGTAGTGATATCAAAGTCATGCTAGTTGAGGTGATTATGAAAAATACTTGTGTTAAGGGTTGTGATTCCCGTAGCATGCACGTATGGTGAACCGCTTTGTGATGAAGTTGGAGCACAATTTTATTTATTGATTGTCTTCCTTATGAGTGGCAGTCGGGGACGAGTGATGGTCTTTTCCTACCAATCTATCCACCTAGGAGCATGCACGCAGTGCTTTTGTTTTTGATGACTTATAGATTTTTGCAATAAGTACATGAGTTCTTTTGACTAATGTTGAGTCCATGGATTATACGCACCCTTTCACCCTTCCACCATTGCTAGCCTCTCTTGTGACGTGCAACTTTCGCCGGTGCTATACACCCACCATATACCTTCCTCAAAACTGCCACCATACCTACCTATTATGGTATTTCCATAGCCATTCTGAGATATATTGCCATGCAACTTTCCACCGTTCCGTTCATATGACACGTATTACTTTTGTCATATTGCTTTTTGCATGATCATGTAGTTGACATCGTATTTGTGGCAAGGCCACCTTCATAATTTTCATACATGTCACTCTTGATTCATTGCATATCCCGGTACACCGCTGGAGGCATTCATATAGAGTCATATCTTGTTCTAGCTTTGAGTTGTAATTCTTGAGTTGTAAATCCATAAAAGTGTGATGATCTTCATTATTAGAGCATTGTCCTAGTGAGGAAAGGATGATGAAGACTATGATTCCCCCACAAGTCGGGATGGGACTTCGGACTTTACCAAAAAAAAGAGAAAGGCCAAACAAAGGCCAAAGAAAAAAAAGAAAAAGAAAAAAGGGAAAAAGAAAAGAAATAAATAAAATGAGAGAAAAGGAGAGAAGGGACAATGCTACTATCTCTTTTTCCACACTTGTGCTTCAAAATAGCACCATGATCTTCATGATAGAGAGTCTCATATGTTGTCACTTTCATATACTAGTGGGAATTTTTCATTATATAACTTGGCTTGTATATTCCAATGATGGGCTTCCTCAAAATGCCCTAGGTCTTCGTGAGCAACCGAGTTGGATGCACACCCAATTAGTTTCTTTTGTTGAGCTTTCGTAAATTTATAGCTCTAGTGCATCCGTTGCATGGCAATCCCTACTCACTCACATTGATATCTATTAATGGGCATCTCCATAGCCCGTTGATACGCCTAGTTGATGTGAGACTATCTTCTCCTTTTTGTCTTCTCCACAACCACCATTCTACTCCACATAGAGTGCTATGTCCATGGCTCACGCTCATGTATTGCGTGAAAGTTGAAATAGTTTGAGATCATTAAAGTATGAAACAATTGCTTGGCTTCATCGGGGTTGTGCATGATTAAATACTTTGTGTGATGAAGATAGAGCAACAGTCACACTATATGATTTTGTAGGGATAACTTTCTTTGGCCATGTTATTTTGAGCAGACATGATTACTTTGATTAGTATGCTTGAAGTATCACCATTTTCATGTCAATATGAACTTTTATTTTGTATCATTTGGATCTGAACATTCATGTCCCAATAAAGAAAATTACATTCAGAAATATGCTAGGTAGCATTCCACATCAAAAATTATGTTTTTATCATTTACCTACTCGAGGACGAGCAGGAATTAAGCTTGGGGATGCTTGATACGTCTTCAACGTATCTATAATTTTTGATTGTTCCATGCTATTATATTACCCCTTTTGGATGTTTATGGGCTTTATTTTACACATTTATATCATTTTTGGGACTAACCTACTAACAGGAGGCCCAGCCCATATTCTTTTTTTTTTGCCTATTTCAGTATTTCGAAGAAAAGGAATATCAAACGGAGTCCAAACGGAATGAAACCTTCGGGAGCGTGATTTTTGGAACGAACGTGATCCGGAGGACTTAGAGTGCAAGTCAAGAAGCAGCCGAGGCGGCCACGAGAGGGTAGGGCGCCCCACCCCCTATAGGGCGCGCCCCCTGTCTCGTGGGCCCGTTGGGCGGCCACCGGCGTACTTCTTCCTCCTATATAAGCCTACGTACCCCAAAAACCTCCAGGGAGTCACCAAAACACAATTTCCACCGCCGTAACCTTCTGTATCCGTGAGATCCCATCTGGGAGCCTTCGTCGGCGCTCTGCCGGAGGGGGAATCGACCATGGAGGGCTTCTACATCAACACCATAGCCCCTCCGATGAGTTGTGAGTAGTTTATCACAGACCTTCGGGTCCATAGTTATTAGCTAGATGGCTTCTTCTCTCTTTTTGGATCTCAATACAATGTTCTACCCCTCTCTTGTGGAGATCTATTCGATGTAAACTCTTTTTGCGGTGTGTTTGTCGAGATCCGATGAATTGTGGGTTTATGATCAAGTTTATCTATGAGAAATATTTGAATCTCCTCTGAATTCCTTTATGTATGATTGAGTTATCTTTGCAAGTCTCTTCGAATTATCAGTTTGGTTTGGCCTACTAGATTGATCTTTCTTGCCATGGGAGAAGTGCTTAGCTTTGGGTTCAATCTTGCGGTGTCCTTACCCGTGATGTTAGGGTTGCAAGGCACGTATTGTATTGTTGCCATCGAGGATAAAAGATGGGGTTTATATCATATTGCATGAGTTTATCCCTCTACATCATGTCATCTTGCTTAAGGCGTTACTCTGTTCTTATGAACTTAATACTCTAGATGCAGGCAGGAGTCGGTTGATGTGTGGAGTAATAGTAGTAGATGCAGGCAGGAGTCGGTCTACTTGTTGCGGACGTGATGCCTATATACATGATCATGCCTAGATAATCTCATAATTATTCGCTTTTCTATCAATTGCTCGACAGTAATTTGTTCACCCACCGTAATACTTATGCTATCTTGAGAGGAGCCTCTAGTGAAACCTATGGCCCCCGGGTCTATCTCTTATCATATTTGCTTCCAATTTACTTTTATTTGCATCTATATTATAAAATACCAAAAATATATTTATCTTATCATACTATCTCTATTAGATCTCACTTTCGTAAGTGGCCGTGAAGGGATTGACAACCCCTTTATTGCGTTGGTTGCGAGTTCTTTGTTTGTTTGTGTAGGTGCGTGGGACTTTTGAGGAGCCTCCTACTGGATTGATACCTTGGTTCTCAAAATCTGCTCATCTGCTATCTTTGCACCATCCCGAAGACAGTCTTCTGCTCTTTGACGATTACCGGAAACCGTTATCACCCCTCGGGGCCAGGCATCTTAATCTTGAGGTATACATAACACGATCGAGCCATAAAGCTAGGATAGGCAGGTCTGCCCAGAATGGCATGATAGGCACTATGGAAATCCACAACCTCAAACGTCAACTTTTCCTTGCGAAAATTCTTCTCATCGCCGAAAACCACGTCAAGAGTGATCTGGCCGAGTGAGTCGGCTTTCTTTCTTGGGATGACTCCATGGAATCGCATGTTGCTCTCGCTGAGTTTGGACATCAGAATGCCCATTCCTTTCAGGGCCTCAGCATACAGGATATTCAGACCACTGCCACCATCCATCAAAACCTTGGTCAGTCGGGTGCCTCCCACGACTGGGTCGACCACCAATGCTTGCCGCCCAGGGGTAGCTATGCGTGGCGGGTGGTCGGACTGGTCGAATGTAATGGTTCTTTTTACCACTTCAAATACTTTGGTGTTGTTGGAGCAACCATGTCCACTTCTCTGTTAATGACCTTCAATCGACTTTTGCTCTCGAGATCAGCAAAAATCACCAAGGTGGCATTGACATTGGGGTAACCACCATCAACATCCTTATCTTCTTCTTCCTTATCGGACTCTTTGTCCTTTTCACTGGGTTTGCTTTCTCGGAAGCTCTGGTCTAGGAGTCGACATTGTCGAGTCGTATGCTTGGGGAGAATCAGGTTCCCCTCCTCATCCTTCTTGGTGTGAATATGACACGGCAAATCCATCACATCGTTTCCTTCTTGGTCCTTCACTTTCTTAGGGATCCAAGGCCCTTTGGGCTTCCCTTTGAACTTTTTTTGATTCAACACTGCTGCCTAGGCAGGACCTGCTGCCTCAGCCTTTCGCTTTTGCTTCTGACTGGAATTTCCTCCTCCGGTGTCCTGGGAGACTATTTTGTGCTTACCACTCCGGAGTCGGTCCTCCTCTTCGCCGTTAGCGTACTTGGTGGCAATCTCCATCATCCGAGTCAGGGACATATCTCCGTCCCGACCGAACTTCCGACTGAGCTCTCTGTAGCGAACGCCTTCCTTAAAGGCGCAGACTGCTTGGTGATTTGACACATTCTCCACTGTGTAGTGCAGAGTGATTCATCTCTGGATATAATCTCTCAAGGTTTCATTCGGTTTCTGCACGCAATGCTGCAACTCCAGTAGACCAGCAGGTCTCTTGCAGGTACCCTCAAATGTTCTGGTAAACACTCGGGCTAACTCATCCCAACTCAAAATGCTCCCAGGGGCCAACTGATTCAGCCAAACCCCGACAGAACCTTCAAGCATCAGAGGGAGGTGCTTCATGGCCACCTCATCGCTGCCGCCACCAATATGCACAGCCACTCGATAGTCTTCAAGCCAAGTGTCGGGGTTTGATTCTCCTGTGAACTTATTGACGCCAGTCGCCAATCTGAAGTTATGAGGGATCTCAGCGGCTCTGATGGCTCTTCTGAAACACTCTGGGCCGGAAACATGGACCCTGCTTCCACTGGGCCTGTCTTTGTCCAGCCCTTCTCTGTACGCTCTGTTTCGGTCGACCAGACCCTGCACAAGGACTGACCTTGCGTCAAAGCCAGGCTCTCTGGGGTCGACAACTCTGCGGTCATTTCCATACGGACGCCTATCATCATACCGCCGGGGCGCGTATGACCCGTCCCTCGGAAGGGGTGAAGGCGCTCGACGGTGGTTGTCGTGGGCGTACTCACGATCATACTCTCCATGAGCTCTGCCCAGGTGCCGATCTTGGCGGTGACCACGATCTTCATGCTGTAAAGGCGACCTGGGACTGTGTGCCGACTGAATGGTGTCAGCCCTTACTGATCTGTTGTGAATTCTGTTCCGTGACTGGGACACGGCGGAGTTCTGGTCTCCTGCTGCTCGGAGCAGCGCCTTGATCTGTTCCAAACCTCTTCCAGCCTCTGAATGGGACGGTAGAATGGACTCTGTGTTACGCGCAGCAGCTGCAAGATTCTAAATCGGAGTGCGGAATACCTGAGTTTCCGGTGGAAACAATTGCCGTGTACGTCGACTGGATTCGGGGATCAGTCGACGGGCACGCTCGTCGAGAGAATGTTGGATATTCTCCAGACGAATGCGCTCGGCCAGCGTAGCCAGGCGCATTGCCTCCAAGGCCCGGGCCTCGGCGGTTTCCCCTATGATGGGGGTCTGGAGAGCCTCCATGTTGCGGCGATGCAACTCCTCCCTCTGTTGTGAGCTGAGAGGCTGGGGCTGATTCTCCTCATGGCCGAATGACGAGCCGTCGCTGCAACCGCCGCCGCCGCTGCGATGAAAACCAGGTGGGCCGTGATGGGAGTCGACCATGAGGACTTCCGCCACGGGGTCACAACTCCCACTCTCGAAAAAGGTGTTCGTGTAATCAGTCGACAGGTCGACTGGTCCGCAGGGAAATACATCGGGCTCGATCACCGTGACTTGGGGGGTGAACACCTGACGAGCCACCGCGTGTCTCACCCACCGATGGAGCCGCGAACGACCAGACCGCTTGCGGCGGCTTCCAGCAGAGTGAGACGACGACGCGAGGACCGACTGATACGGGGTCGACGGCTGCCGAAGGAGGACGTCGCAGGAACTCGCGCGAAA
Source organism: Aegilops speltoides (assembly GCA_021437245.1). Taxonomy (NCBI): domain Eukaryota; kingdom Viridiplantae; phylum Streptophyta; class Magnoliopsida; order Poales; family Poaceae; genus Aegilops; species Aegilops speltoides. Next base: position 343,784,633 of record CM038144.1, read on the forward strand.
GTGCGACGAGCCATGAATCGGGAGAGCCTCGACGTCGAGGGGGCCTCCTAGAGCCAGGCAGAGTCGTCGGCGACGAAAGTGAGCGCGCCGAGTCAGAACTCGCGGCCCATGACCAAACCGCCGCCGGAAACCATGCTGATGAAGATCGAAGAAAATGCAACCTCGCCGGAAGTTGCAAAGACGCTTTGCCCCATGTTGGGCGCCAACTGTCGTGGTACTAAGTCTGACAGTAAGTATAGGGGGTACGTATGAGGAGGCAAGGTCCTAGCTACGGCGAGATTGTACGCAAGTGTTTACGAGTTCAGGCCCCTCTCGGAGGAGGTAAAAGCCCTACGTCTCGGTGCCCTGAGGCGGTTGATTGGAATATGAGAGTGTGTGTTACAGGGGGTGCGAACCCTTGTCCCAGCGGAGAGGGTGGCTTATATAGAGTGCGCCAGGACCTAGCCCACCTCCGTTACAGGGGTTCAATGTACATAAAGATAGGGTGTTACTGATAATGCCAGCTATAAAGTGCTATTAATGATCTTAAAAACTACGGAGTGAACGCCTGACCGTTGCTGTCTAGAGTGACTCCCGGTCTTCTGTAGGTCGAGTGGTTTCTCGTATTGTCGAGTGATATCAGGAGGGAGGGGTACCCGAGTGATATGACTGGTCGAGTGGATGGCACTCGACGCCTTCAATTGGTACTCCCTGTCGTTTCTTGGGTGTCTTTGCTTCTAGGGTAGTGACCTTGGGTAGGGCGTATAGGTCAGGCCTATGACCCTACCCTAGGTCTACATCATCATCAGGGCGCCGTTGAATGGCTTGCGGAGTTTGGACCGTGCGGTCTGGATTGCTCCGCGAACTGATGGGGACGCCGTTGAATGGCTTGCGGAGTCCGGGACTGATGCGGACGGTTTGAAGATCCGTGTTGGAGATGCCCTAATGTGTTTAACCGGATTGGGATGCATCTAGCCCATGATTGTCAACTTGGTAGTCCTGTGAGAGTGTCCATTCACTAAAGAAAGCCTGCTCTCGATCGAAGGAGTATATTGGTCTCATGGGCGGCCTTATTACTACTCTCTCGGCCCACACACACAAAAGGAGTGCTTCCATGGAGTTGGACGCGCTGGCACTGGCACTTCCCTTGCCACTTGGCAGAGTGTTGAAGGGTGGCTTCTCGTGCTCACTTGGGGCTAGAGCCGCTTCACTGTTGTTTAACCTGAGGTACAGCTCATACCACCGGATGTCCGGACGTCACGGAGAAAAAGCTCCCCTTGTTTCACGCCTGCATCGGACAAAAAGCTTTCGTCCCCTTCCATACAACTCGACGCAATTTTGCGACTTGTTTTGACTGATTAGCAGCAAGTTCTAGACAAGACCAGTGGAGACCGAGAACCTGTTTGGATTAGATGTATGTTTCGTCTGCTCCGGTATTTAGTTCACGCGGCAGCTAAATCTGAAGAAAATATGGGACAGGGATGAGCCACCCGCAAAAACCAACGGGAACCTGCCGTCCGGCTACTGATTACCGTGCGATTCAGGAAGTTTCTTCAAACCTGTGTACAGCTCACTGGAGGATGCATCAGAGATGAACAACGCACGTAATATATCCTGACAAGATGGACAACAATATTGAAGTTTCTGCTGAACTTTTCTGGCTTCTTGTCATTACATCCGTAAAAAAAAAGCTTTTGCAGACTTGTTTTCTGCTTCTCCTGTTCTCTCTGCCATCGAGGGCAACCCAAACCCAACTACTCTCACTGCCTTCAAAGCAGCCCGATCTGGCCGGCAGTGAAAAGAGCTGGAAAAATACCGAGAGAGTGAGAAAAACTACAAGGGAGAGGCAGCCGGCGGCGATCGCCGGCCTCTCACCTAAAACTGGACGACCCAACGGCCATCACCGCCCACCACGTCACGCATGGCTACGCGGCGCCGTTCGGTCGTCCTTGTACGTGCACGGTACACCATGCACAACCAGACACGTATGTACAACAGGGACCAAACTAACACAGCAGATTTCACTCGAGAGCTTCTTCCGGGATGATCTGAAGATGCGGCCGCCACACCGAAGCGCGGACGCTCCGGCTGCGCTTGCACCTGGCCTTGCCCTCCGACAGCACCTCCGCCAGGTAGCTGTCGCCCGCGCCGCGGTCTTTCGTCACCTTATTGGCGCCGGCGCCGGCACTGCTCGGCACGCTCGTCGGCTTCAACGTGGACGATGACCGCACCTTCTTCTGTTGTGGCTGCGACGACGGCTTCCTCTTCTTCTCCGGCACCGACGAGGTCGGCACCAGGAAGTAGAAGCACCCCCGCTCCAGCTCCGAATCGGGGTCGACAATGAGGATCCGCCGCGCGCCGCCCTGGGAGCACGGCCGGCTCACCACGTGGCTGGGGTGCGCCGCCATGACCTCGCCGGCGGTGACCGGGCGGGAGTACTCCTCGATGTGGCCGTTGAGGTGAACGATGCGGATCAAGTCGAAGGAGCCGCACGGGAGGACGCAGGCCAGGCAGCACCGCAGGCTGTTGCCCATGCTCTGTGTGGCTTCTTGCCGACCGGCTAACCGTTGCTTGATTAGCAATGGAAAAACTCTCCCTGCTGGCTGGTCTTGCGCCTTACTTTGGCTCTTGGGCATGTCTGTGTGCCACTGCCTTTATATAGGGGAGAGGTTCTTTTGTTGCACAAGTGGAAGTGTTCTATTGTGCAGGAAAAAAAATGCAACAAAGTATATTTTCCTAAAAATAGTACTGTATTAATTCCTCTAAAAATAGTTGCATATCAATTCCCCTAAAGATTAGTACTACTCCCTCCTACCCAAATTAGTTGACCCAGCTTTAGTACTTTGGATATATGGGCTATATTGACGAGTAAACACTATGTTACTTGGGAATGGCTAGAAATCAGTCAGCTGAATTTTTGGTTTGAGGTCAGTTGATTTTTGCCCCATTGGATGGAAAATCAATGACCCACAGTCTTTTTCAACCTTCGGACACATCTCCTTCATTCATTCATTCAGAAATCGATTGATGCCGAATTCGCATCAGCTGACTGATGTGCAGCTAAACTGATGTTACTTTGGATATTGGGCATACATTGTTTGATGGGTGCAGCAAAATATGGGCTATATTGGCGAGTAAACACTATGTTACTTTGGATATTGGACATACATTGTTGAAGGAAAACAAGCACGAACATATTTTAGACAATTTCAAGACTCTCCTAAGTTAGTACTCCCTCTATTTTTGTATACAAGATCACTTTGTTTTTCATGTCAAACTTTGACTTCTAATTTTGATCAACAAAATATGGGTTATATGTCATAAAAAAATATCATCGGAAAGTTCTTTGAAATGTACATCCAAATGCCATACTTTTTGTGGCATATAACTCACTTTTTGGTTGTAAATAATGATTAAATTTAGCAACAAAAATATGAAGTGGTCTTGTATATGGAAATGGAGGGAGTACTAGACTTAATTATGTGGCTGATAATATTACATCTAGGTTGGTAAGAAACTATTTATTTTTAACGCAGTACATACGCAAGCGCTCATATATATATGCGCATACACTCACCCCTATGAACGCACATACGCACACCCTACCCTTATGAGCACCTCCGAGAGACTGAGCCGAGATATCATCTTGATGGTAAATGCGAGTACCAGGAGTTGAACCCTGTTGGGCTGGGGATACCACTGTCCACCTAACAATCTAACCACAGGTTGGTTTGGGGTAATAAACTTGTAATGCCCTAATTTCTAGGGTCAAGTAGGGACTTTGCACTTCTTGCAAATAAGGAAGTAATAATGATGCCATTAACATCAATGGGATGAAAGGAAACATATAAAAGCACCAACATATGGCCTTTTATCTTGTGTTTCAAGCTTCATGGCATCGAGTAACTTTCTTTTTCATCACCAAAATTGATTAAGTAATTGGTCTCAAAACTTAGCTGAATACGGTAAAACATGAACCAATAGCTGTTTGAAGATACACAGAAAAATGCAAAAAAAAAAGTAAAGTTATAACTAGACTAAAAAATCTTGTTTGCCTCTTTGGAGGTAATTAACTTGGAGTTCCTTGAAGAACTTGTTTTGTTTCTTTCACGATAAGATGGACATATTTTTGGATGCAGGCTCAAACTTCATCCAACAATATGATCTAGATTTTTGAAGAGAAAGTTAATGTGCAACATACAACTATTAAGCATGGTGTAAAAAGGACCTTATATATTGCAACGTGGCGTCCTGTAATTTTTACGATTTGGAGGCCCTCTCCCAAGTTAGCAGTAAATAACTAGCGTTTTATATGAATTGACTAGTTTTTTTTTTTGCGAAATATATGAATTGACTAGTTATTATCGAGTGATCCGAGAGAAGTTGCATGTTGCATGCCCTTCCGAAATGATTAGCGGGTATGTGATCGAAGTGTACGTTGTTCATGAATCCGTATAAAGAGAGCTCTTGTGCCCATGGCCATGGATCGGAGTATGTGCGTGTACATAGAGATCTTATAATCTGTGTGAAAAGGAGAGCTTAGTAGCTTCAAACCCCAACCTTATCATCAGATTAATTTTTCTGGGTTCCGGGGATTACTTTTTTACTCCCTTTGACTTGAACTCTACTCTCTCAAGGCATTCATTCTTTGAACTTGGATGCTAAAAGAACTGCGTTCTTTTTAATAAATAATATCGTGGTGCCTCCAAGTTGCCCTAAATTGTGGGGTTTACATTGCTTGTTTTTCGTTTATTTCCCAATATAATACTGCATCTCTCACTAATACACTTTCTTTGGCAAGCTGTTTCAAGTTCCCGATGAGTTTTGTAGTGCTACACTGCACGCAAAATTGGACATGCTTTCAGTTCGGGAAGGCTTTTGCTGGCAAGACCTTGTTTGCCAAAAGAAAAGGAAAAAAGACAAGACCTGGACAGAGAGTACGTACAGGACAGTGTTGACTGAATGTTCATGCACGAAACGTACGTAGAAGACATTCGAGACATTCACATTGTTTCCCTGTCTTTACCTAAACTCAAAAGAAGATTTTCTTCGAAAAGGAGGAATACCTCCGGCCTCTGCATCTCTTGATGCAGACAGCCACTCACAAGAAGGTATTTGCACTTTGCCGGTTTATCACAATCATCGCTACAAAAATGATGGCTTCTTTTTTTCATGAAAAGAAGGATAACCCTGCGCCACTGTATCAAAAAATGCACATGGACATATATATCATTCAAGAAACAAATTGCTGCATCAAACGATGGCGGCTTCTTGGCACAAGGTAAGGTTAAGCAACCGAGACCTCATCACAAACACCTCCTCGAGGTAGCTAACCGCTCGCGCATAAGCGCAGGGCCGGGGAAGAAGGATCGCCGCCGTAAGATGTCGATCGGGCGGTCTGCAGGCCGGGGACATGCTCGTGACAGCCCTCCATCCTTTGGGGCTTTCTTTCTTTCCATAAGTGCGATTATAGAATACTCTAATCGCTGGTGTGAAAGTTGCGTGTACTTTGCCACTGTTGGCCGACTGGCAATTGCATTGCTTGCCACTAGGTGACGATGCCATGTACTAGTATATGTACTAGTATTAGAAGAGCAATGATGTGAAAAATGTGCTAGACATGCATGTTGATCTTTTAAAAGCTGTGCATGTTTGGTCCAGCTTTTGTGAATGGGTCGAACTTTTATGCTAGTTTGTGCAGTGGTGAAGTTGTACGTCTTGGTTCGCTTTCCCCTAATCAGATCGGATTGTTCAATGATTAGGTGGTACGTAGAGTGCGTAGGTCCGTGCATTGCCGGTTTAGGTGTGATTAAAGGGAGCACACTTGATGAACAGGACGAACTAATTAAATTAAATTTCTGGTAAGGGTCTCCCCACTGTATGCTGCTCCTGCCTTCTTTTCTTTTCTTTTTTTCTTTTAGACAGCATGCAATAAATCCATTTACCATTTAATCAACCTTTTGCTATTACTACATTTTTGTAATGTTGCAAATTAGAGAGACCCAGATTCTTTTCCACATGTATATTTTTGGGGAATGATCCTATTTTACGGATTAACTAAAAATACATAGGATTAAAGATAATAAAACAAAATCAAACTATAAAGATCCTAATAAAACCAAATTTAAGACATGCCAAAAATAATCTGAAGTCTTCTGGCAAAAATAGATAATTTAATGTCCGTTTCGCCACAATACAGTTACATAAGAAAAATGAGAGCATAGAAAGCAAAATGGGAGGGCTACCGACCAACACAAACTCGACATTGGCATATCACCGCCACCACTATCGTCAAGTCGGACTGAAGCACCGGACGATAATCCACCAGATCAAACTCGTCGTCCATGGGACCAAAACATCATACACTTGTAGATCTCAGTTATAACGATCACATCATTGCGAGGATGGGGCTATGGAGATTCTATTATAATCTATGTTGTCTTCACCTTCGGAACATTACCACTGAGGACACATAAAACCTAACAATAGAAGCAACTTAATCTAATTTCTAAGGGTTGATCCATCAATACCGGAAAGAAAAGGTCAACATAGCATTCATTTTTTGCAGGTTATTTTCCGAGCCACAGCGTTGATCCGTTCGTGGTCGCTACTCACTCCGACAGAGGCAAAGGAGCGTTTGGTTATTCGATCTATCTGCTGGAGATGGTAGCTCGGGATATCTTCAACTGGTTTGGATGGCGGTCATGTAATAGGATAGGCAATTAGTTTACCTAAATCTCTTTTTGCCAGCCGGTTGTGGCGTCCTTTATTTGGCTAGTCTGTCTTCTAGCCTTTTTGGCTCTGTGTGAGCTCTTTTTTATTTTTATGTGGAGACTTTAAGACCTTGTTGGAACCTATTTATTTGTCTAATAAGTGGGCCGTATGCATCGTTCTGATGCAGAGGCCGGGGAGCCCCCCTTTTCAGAAAAAAAAGGAAAACCTTGAACATGCTTTGTTGTTGCTGCACAATCCCTTGTTGCGCTAGCAAGCGATGTCTGCTGCTAAAGAAAGAGCTTCACTGCGTACCATAACCAGGCTCGGCCCTGAGCGGTGCAGCGGGAACAGGCCCCAGCCGAGGTTTGTACTCCCTCCATCCAGAAATACTTGTCGGAGAAATGGATTAAAATGGATGTATCTAAAACTGGAATGTGTCTAGATACATCCATTTCTCCGACGAGTATTTTCGGACGGAGGGAGTATTTATAAATAGTGCAATGGGCCCATCACTCTATAGGAGAAATAAAGCTGAATGGCTAGACTACTAATTCAGGAGGCCGCTCCATAAAGCCCGTTACTAGGTAATGAGGCCCACTGTGTAAACTCTTATATCCATAAATAAAAAGGAGGCCCGTAACGACAACCTTGCCTTTTCTTTACAATTTCAAATCGAAATCCAAATTACAATACCAAATTCGAATGGCAAACAGATAGCAGCACAACACGTAAGACGCACACAAACTCACGTTCCCCGCCATGTACAGAAGTCACCAGGAAACCTCTACAGGCCACAGAGCGGCAGGTCGAGCGGCGGCGGCATCGTGGTCTGGAGCTCGGTCTTGCCGTCCTCCACCACCAACGCCATGGCGAGCCCGCCGGTTAGATGCGCGTCGATGTGGCAGTGCACCAGCCACACGCCCGGGTTGTCGGCCAGGAAGCGCACCACGGCCCACCCGCCGACAGGCACGCCGATGGTGTTCCGGCTGGGCGGGTCGACCATGTTGAACTTGGCCTCGTCCCGCCTGGGGTTGTAGTTGCCGAACCCGGTGGCGAGCACGTAGAAGTGGTAGCCGTGGATGTGCATGGGGTGCTCCTCCGCGGCGAAGATGCCCGTGTCCTGGAACACCATCTGCACCACGGCGCCGTACTTGACGCGGTACAGCCGCGTGCCCTTCACGGGCTGCCACAGCGCGCGGGGGACGTTCTGCGAGGTGTAGTCGAAGATCACCGGCGGGCGAGCGGGGAAGTCCTCGGTGAAGACGCCGGGGATGCGGTGGTAGTGCGCCTGCAGCAGGGAGACGGTGTTGGGGAGCTGGAACGACACGTTGTTCATGCTCGCGCCGAACCGGGTGTTGTTGGGGCCCTGGCAGAACGGGCCCGGCTGGCAGTTGAACAGGCCGAAGCCAATGGTGGTGAACACCTCTTGTGTCACCGGTCCAGGCACCTTCACCGGCCTCGGGCTTCGGATGAGGTTCGAGAACCCGGTCGCCGTGTTCGTGTCGTTGTTCGCTGGCAGCATTGGGAACATCGGCGCCGGCCCTGCGCGGCCGGGATTGCCAGAGGATCGGGGACGGCCTAGGCCGGTGTGGCCTCCAACGCCGGCGCCTGCCCCTGTGGGCGGGCAGCCGGCCGCGTTCTTGTACTGGAAGATGGCGGTGGCGGTGGTGTTGTCGAAGGGGACGTTCTGCGCAGAGGCGTAGACGCGGGCGCCGAGGTAGTAGCGGCCAGGGGCGGCGTGGGCGGTGACGAGGACGTCGGTGGTCTGTCCGGGACCAAGGAGCACGACGGTGGTCTCGAAGGGCTTGGTGTACACGGCGTCTGCGGCGACCACCGTCATCTTGTGGCCGGCCAGGGAGACGAAGAGCTCGGAGTTCATGGCCGCGTTGATGATGCGTAGCAGGTTCGTCTCGCCAGCGACCACCGGAATGATGCTCGTCTCTGTGTGGTGATGTACATGCACAGCGCGCAAATGATTAGTTATATTGTATACATGCACAGCGCCATTTTCCCATTTCAATATTGTATTGTACTCCGGTCGTAGTGTTAGACAAGACCTATGCCAAGCTTCTCTGTAAAAAAGAAGACCTATGCCAAGCTATGAGTTTTTTCCAAACCACTTTCACGTGCTGAGATGTATTTTTTTTCAAACAAAAATTAAGTTCCTTTGGTCGGTTTAACCATATCTGGAAATTTGTACTGCAAGGGAATGGAGTAACTCAAAAGAACACTGTTTGAAAACGTTTTTTGTTTACTCAACAACCGCATTAATCGATCTTCCGCACAAGACAACCGAAACGATGCTCACCTTGGCTGGAGCACGGAAGGAAATCCCCGGGCTGGCCGTTGATGAGGATGGTGTCAGATACGTTGGGCGGCGCACCGGTGACCATGGACTGCCTGAGCACCGCGATCGGGTCCCTCCTCCACCACTCCGCTGCACATCCGTCGATGATCCAATCATCAGAAACCAAACAAACCAACTGATCGATCTCTCTCAGCAACAGCATTAGACTTTAGACCGACAGTATGAATCGACATGCGTAGTACGTACCCAGGACGACGGGGAACTCCTTGTCGGGCTTGGGGAAGGGGTAGGGCATGCCGCGCTTGGGGAGGATGATGAGCGCGCCGTGCACGGTGGCGCGGAGCCAGGAGCTGTGCGCGTGCCACCACAGGGTGCCCTCCTGCTCCTGGATGGTGTAGCGGTACGTGTAGCTGGACCCCGGCCGGATGGGGCACTGCGTCACGAACTCCGGCCCGTCCGCCCACCCGTTCCGCAGCTGCCGGAGGCCGTGCCAGTGGAGGGTCACGTTGTACTGCGCCATGTTCACCGCCCTGATCGCCAGCGTGTCGCCGTTGTGCACCTCGATGGTCGGCCCCGGGAACTGCCCGTTCACCGTGATGATCCGGTTCGTCTGGCACAGCCGCTTCACCACCGTCTCCTGGACCTGCATGCCATTCATTGCCAACAACCAGTTAAGCATTTACGAACAAGTAATAAGAATGAATATATACGAGAGAGAGAGAGAGAGAGAGAGAGAGAGAGAGAGAGAGAGAGAGAGAGAGAGAGAGAGAGAGAGACGGGCACGTACAACGAACTCGTAGAATCGCTCCTCCGCCAGTGCGCTGGGGAGCAGGAAGGAGAGCAGAAGAACACCAGAGAGGCAGCAGCAGAGCCTCATGAGGCGTCTCGTCGCCGTGATCGCCTCCATTGCTCCCACTGGCTCCTTCCAATGGGCCGGCTAGCTGGCTGCTCACTTAATTCTGGCAGGTGATGTTGTTGTTGTTGCCTTGATGACAAAACCAGATGCGAGACTGGCTATATATAGAGGTCGTCTAGCCGATCGGCCAAGTAAGCCGAAGCGCGCGCGGGGGGTAGGTCAGTGCGGTTGTTTGAGGTTTGGAAGATTAGGTTACGATTCCGTGCGATTCGATTGCGCCTGCTCTTTTAATTCTCGCCCTTTAAGGACGGTCTGCCCATGGTTCAAAAATGGTGACGGGGAGTTGTTGCACCCACTGGCGCCATGCGTTGCGTTTCACTTTGCTCATGGAATTCTTCCTCCTCCCTGTGCAGAATGGTAGATCGACTGGTGCTTTTCTGACCGCATTAACTCGATCAATCGACAAGGTAGGTAGATAGATCATCGAGCAAACGTTGAAAAGCAGTGATCCCTTCTTTTCTTTTCTGCCTAAGAGCATCTCGGGCCGGTCCTTTAAAAGGATTTAACTCTTTTATTTTTCGTTTTGAGGAGTTAAATCGGACCTGGTCCAACCCTTATCTTGCTTATAACTCCTTAAAAGTTTTATTAAGCGCCGGCTCGGCTGGCCCTCAAATATACTTGTCCGACGTTAATTCTTAGCATAATTTTGGCCCTCTCATCCCCTCGCACTGCATTGACACCGGTGTTGCCTCCGGCGTCCACCCGTAGCCTCAGCCGCCGGCCCCTCGACACCCGGTAGCCTCCGCCGCCCCTCCTGCCCACTTCGCCGGTCGCTGTCTACTGCCGTCGTCGAAATTGATACGTATCTCCGCTGCTGCAAAGATTCTGTGGCCAAAAAACCATCGTAGGAGCTTCGTTTGTTCCAAAACGAAGCCGGCGGAAGACAGAGATGACGAGCACCGACTGAGGAGCTTGGCGGTGTCGTTATCGTGGCAAGACCGATAAGCTTTGTTAGCGAGCGGGGCAGTGTGAGGCTCGCCGTCTAATGCCCTGCCGTTTACTATCGGTTGTCTCACACGCTCGTTGTCCACCCCTAGCTTCAGTATTGGCTCAACGCCGTTGGACCAGGATCTCACCTCTCTGCCTGCAAAGTGTTCGATGAATTACTTAGGTGCATTTTTTTAGCTATTTTCATTCGTTTTGTTGTTTTTTAAAAACAAATTCAACCTAGAATATTGCAGATTTTTTTTTCAAAACTGTGTTATTTTTTGTAGCAATTTTGGAAACTATAGGACGTAATGCAAAAAAACCAAAACTAGTAGCCCGTCGGCCATCTTTAGGCCGAAGTAGTACTTTTCGGCCACTGTTAGGCCGAAGTAGAACTTTTCGGCCGTTGTTAGGCCGAAGTAGTACTTTTCGGCCACAGTCGGGCCAAAAAGTGTCTTTTTGTTCAACTCTAGGCCGAAATAAATTTTTTGGTCAAGTCTAGGCCGAAAAGTCATTTTTTGGTCAACCCTAGGCCGAAGTTGCATGGCTCATGCTGAAATGTATTTTGTCGCCACCCGTTTCCCGCCCACCCCTTCCCGCCACCCGTTTCCCGCCAACCCCTTCCCGCCTTATGTTCCCGCCACCCGTTTCCCGCCAACCCCTTCCCGCCTTATGTTCCCGCCACCCGTTTCCCGCCAACCCCTTCCCGCCTTATGTTCCCGCCACCCGTTTCCCGCCGACCCCTTCCCGCCTTATTTTTTCGTCAATCCCTTCCCGCCTTATTTTCCCGCCAATCCCTTTCCCGCCATACCGCAGTTATTCTTTCCCGCCATTATATCCTCTGTATCTATAAAACCCCCTTCAGGCGAAGGTGGATAAGCATTCCATTGTAGTGTAGTCGAGATGTCTCATTATCCATTCGATCGTAGTTTTCACCCTGGGATGAGCAGGACTCTTCTGAGTCTAGTTACCGATTTCAGGATGGACAATAGGATAGTTCCATGGGACGAACTCACCGGTAGTGACACCTTAATGAATGAGTTGGCTCACCAATTACGTAGGTCTGGGTGGCCTGAAAGGACCTATGAGGAGGTACGTCAAGAACTTCTTAGGTTGCATGAAAGGTGGAAGAAGGTAGTGGAGCCAAAGAGTGAAACTTTCAGAAAGACTGCAGCAAAGAATACATTTTTATGGACTGAGGAGAGCGAGGACGATGAAGATATCTTCATGCCGCCGCTTCTGGGTTCTGCACCGTCGAAGGGCAAGAGTTCTGTATCGTCCAAAGGCAAGAGTTCTGCATCCTCGAAGGGCAAGAGTTCTGCATCCAGCAAGGGCAAGAGTTCTGCATCGACGGAGGGCAAGAGGACCGCATCGTCGAAGGGTAAGAGGGCTGCATCAATGGAGGATGACGATGATGACTTCAGGTAGTATGTAAGATGTATTCCAATTATACCGTTTCATTCAGATGTATTTGCATTATTAGTTTGTATTGTATTATTGTAGGGCATTATGTTCTATCTGAATTTCATTTTGTAGTATGTAAGATGTATCTTAATTATCGGTTGTAGTCTATTTGGAAATGTAACTGGAATAAGAATGCGAATTAACAGTAATATGTCTCTCGCATACATAAAACAATATATGTCTCCTGATCAGATAGAAGGAAGTGCGATAGTAACACATACATGAAGCATGTCTCATACATAAATTCTGACACACAGCTGCGAATAGTCTGAAACTAACATAGATAATGAGTCATACATAGATAGATAAGCATATCACTGTGGGGGACGACGATGACTCTGGGTCTTCCTCGGGCGAGGACCGGAAGGCGATAAGCGCTGAGGCGGTGGACGAGGCTCGCGATAACCACGACCATAGTTAACCTCGTCTCTCACGGTCTGTGTCTCCTGTGTCGGTGGTGGTGGTGGAGTGTGAAACACTGTCTGCGAGAAGCCATAAATGTTTGTAGCTTGGTCATCATGCTCGCGGTCGCCCTCAAAGTAATCAGCACCACCACTAAGGATCGGTGGCTGCTCTGAATGCATGAACGGTTGCGACTGGTTGCTGCCTGCAGTAAAGTAAAACATGTAAAATTGATACAAATGAATGAACGAAGCACTACCAGTAAGCATCAGTGACTGCTGAGAATGCAAGAATGATTACTACACTGTTGAAAAGAATGTAGTGAGTAGTGTTACCTAGTTCCATCTGATGCCAGTAAGCGCTCCCTAGCTGTGAAGGAGGTGGCTGATGCCAGGAAGAGCTCCCTGGCTGTGAAGGAGGTGGCTCATGCCAGGAAGAGCTCCCTGGCTGTGAAGGAGGTGGCTCATTCCAGGAAGAGCTCCCTGGCTGTGAAGGAGGTGGTTCTACATGGTGCACAGAGGGTCGTGGTTCTGAACGGTGAATAGAGGGTCGTGGTTCTGAATGCTGTATAGAGGGTCGTGGCGGACGATGTGCTGGAGGAGGAAGTGCAACATCCGAAGACCGTCTACATGTAACAGCTGCATAAATCCCGCGTAGCTTGTCATCAAGACGCCTCAACCATGAGACGCTCTCTTGCGGTGGGATAGTTTCTCCCCTCTGACTGCGCCACATTAAAGCGGAAACCTCCTCTCGCGCCTGTACTGTCAAGTCACACTGTACACGAAGAGTTAACCAATTATATCCTCGTTGTATGATAGACAACACGAATAGACAACCAAGCGAATATGTCCAGATTAACAAAAGACTTCACATATGAGAATCAAGGCATTTACCACGTGGTGTCTGGTTCCCACAACAGAGGCAGTTGGGTACATATCGCTGGTGAGAGGGGCTTCGATCTGATCAGGAGCAGCTAATGGAACCAAGTAGATCCTCGTTGTATGCCGGTAACGCTGCAGATACAACCCGAACATTTCCCAGTTAAAGGTCCGAACCTCACCCCAGATATTTGTCGCAGCGGTAGTCCATTCGTCAACGTAAGGGGAAATGCTCTTAAGCCAATAAGCCATGGACTTGTTTCCTCCTAGGCGACTGTCCCTGAGATTGACATGCGCGATACATGATTAGGTATATTATGAATGCAGAGCTGACAACTAAAATAGTATTAGTACTTACTTGTGCACGTGTTCTGGCAAGTGTGGAATATCTGGAATCTCAGGCTCTTGATATAGACCGAACTGTCTCATCACCCTATTAAGATACATCTCCTCAACCGTCACGTCGAACACCAACTTGGCCTTGGTCATCCAAAAGTGCCGATCTCTAGTGCACAATCTAGAAATCCCAACTGGGTACCTCGATGATATAGCCTGAGACGAGTATGGCTCCCAGATAACTTGATCCTCGTGCAAACTATCAAACTGCGCCGTGAAGGACGGGTAGCATCCCCTAACCTGACTATGCGCAAACTGTCTCTGTGCCATGACAACAAATAAGCATTAGTAATACTATTGAATGGCAAGAAATAATTGAATTAATTGTTACTTAATATAAATGTACCTCTCGCCGTGCCCAAACAGATCCCATAGTAGGTAAGTCGCCGATAGCAGGCACATAAGCCCCAGCTAAGTCCTCCAAACCAAAAGGTTTATCAACATAGACATAGGGTCGTCCAATAGGGAATCTCGTATGACCAGAGCTGCAACAATAATGGACATCCAACAATACTAGATTTTCTAGACTTCAACCGCAAGCTTTGCACGATCCTCATGCGTAGCCGCTAACACAAGCAGAGAACCAAAACTCCTCTATAGAATATCCGCAGGCAACGCGTCGTCGGCTATCTCGTGCAATACCGAGGAGTCGTGCATCGATAGTGGTCATGTGGTTCTCCGTAAACATCGTCTTGCCGAACAGCCAAAGAATATATGCCTCTAGGGACCGTCAATCTGCCTCCGACAAGCCGAACATCGGGATATCCTAACGAGACAATCTACATAGAAACGTAATAATTGTATGAACATCGGACAACTAAAAACAACATTTGTTTAAGTGGCCGTGATGGTTACTGGCTGGCTCAACCATCTAAAAAGAGGTCCATGAGGACCGTTGTCTATAGCCCTAGCGATCGGGACTGCAGCCAAAAACAGTGCATCGCTGCTTCCCACCCAGATTCTGCCTCTAAGGGACCTATGGCAGCACCGGCCAGAGGTAATCCCGACAAGTAAGACACATCCTGTAAAGTAGGCGCCATCTCTCCCCAGGGAAAGTGAAACGTATGTGTCTCTGGTCTCCATCTATCTACTAAGCAGGTAAGGAGTGACTTGTCGTAAGAGAAACGTTTCACTTGCCTCTTGTGTACCTGCAATGGTTCACCTGCCTCATCTAAGTCCGGACCATCAATCTACTCATCCAATGTATCCTCAACCAGCCGTGCCAAGGGTAGAAGTCCAGCCCAACTTAACCTACAAAATTAAGAGAATGTTAGTGGCGTTGAAAAGTATGTCAAACATAGTAAGTCATTATATGGACTCCTTTATATGCACACATACCTATCAACCCATGAATCGTGTATCATCCAGTTAGTCTTTGGGGTACGAGTGACCAACACGTCTAAGTTGTTGCCCGCTTCCATAAGGGCGCCCCGGTGCTTTCTATCGATGTTACCATTAAGCAACGGATACGAAGACATATCTGCAATTCAAACAACAAATCAACGATGCAATTAAAACATAGTCCTGACATATTACAAATTAAAACATAGTCCTGACATATTACAAATTTAAACATAGTCCTGACATATTACATATTAAAACATAGTCCTGACATATTACATATTAAAACCCAATACGACACATTATATAGCTTGTGAGTTGTTTCTTCCTCGTCCGCCCCTTCGGCCTCGACTGCCACGACCACGTCCGCCTCTTGCTCCTGTTGTCGCAGCCGTTGATGTAGAAGCACTCGTCGATGCGGAAGCACCATCTTTGTTCAGGTCGGGACAATATTTCATCCTATGCCCATAAGCCGCGCATAACAAACATTGTCTGGTTGCTCCACCAGCTTCAGACTGGTCCATATCGTTCCGGATGCGACGGGCCTTTCGTCTGCCCCTACTTGTTCGCCGAAGGTCTGGATGCGGGATGTATACTCTCTCACCGTCGTTTACCTTGTTGAAATTGCCGACGACTCTAAACCCCATCATCTCGCTTTGTCCGGTGTTGAGCACTTGCCTCTTTTAAATAGTATGGGGACACGAAGGAGATAGCATCCAACTCAATCTGGCCACATGCAGCCAACACATGAGAGCAAGGTAGGTGCAACAACTTCGGTTTGTTGCATGTACACTCACACGTTGGATAAAATTCCGTTCCAATTTTTACCTCGTGTGTCTTCACCTCATTTCCAGAACCAAAACCATAGGTAGGAAGCTGAACCTCATACCTCCTTTCTTGATTCCCTATGAGTCTGACAGTGTGCTTCTTTGCTTTCTCTAGCTTCTTCGCCATGTATTCCATGACACGGCTACAATAAGGTGTGTTCTGATTATCTTCAATATGCTTCTTTGCTAACTCGTGCCTTTCTTTGAAATATCTCAAAGTGCCATGGAATACAGCCTCCACAATAGCTGTGAGTGGCAATGCTCTATTCCCTCTCAGCACAAAGTTATACACCTCTGCAAGATTGGTTGTCATGTGGGCATACCTAGCTCCATGTGTGTCATGCAGCAAAGACCAATTCACTGGAGGCTCTTTCTTTATCCACTCAGAAAAATTCTTTATTGCCCTTCCCTTCTTTCTCTTAGTATTAGGAGGGTCAATTGCTGGCAAGTCACAAAGACCTACTGGCTCCTCTAGCTCCGCGATGAGTGCTGCTAATTTAACCTGATCTTCTTCCATTTTCTTCCTCGCACGGACCTGCTTCTTAGTAAACTCATCTAGTTTTGACCATATAAAATCGTATTTGCGCTGCTGGCTTTGCTTGCATAATTTTTTGAACAAGTTCATCAACAACTTCACTGCCTTGGCCGGGTTCATACCCCCTGTGGAGTTGTACGGTATTCTCCTCCTTCGGCACAGGTTGCACAAGTGCATATGGGTGGATTCTTCGGTCTCGACAGCGTCTTAACAGGGACAACCAATGTTGGCTCCTATCTACCGGCATCAGCTCCCACTTGACATTTTTACAAGATTTGGTCCACAATGCATGAATCTTGACGGAACATACTTGAGATCCAGCCGAAACTAGTTGTCGGCCATTACTTCAATTGTCTAATGTCCGATCTGTCCGGATCTGCTAGTGTCATGACGCCATTTTAAACTCGCTAAGATCAACCCCCAACTCATTATATCGAACATTACCAGCGCCGTAGTAAACATTCAGATTCTTGATTCGAGACATTTTCACCGTCGACATTGCCATCTTCTCATTAATCACAACGAACTATGCGCTAAAATGCCTCCAAAAATATATTAACACTAAAATTCACAATATGACTTATATACACTAACTAAACTATATTAATCACAATATACACTAATATTATTCGCTACACGAACTATGCGCTAAAATGCCTCCAAAAAAATAGTAACACTAAAATTCACAATATACACTAATATTATCCGCTACACGAACTATGCGCTCAAATGCCTCCTAAATTAAATTAACACTGAAATTCACAACGAACACTAATATTATCCGCTACACGAACTATGCGCTAAAATGCCTCCGAAAATATATTGACACTAAAATTCACAATATGACTTATATACACTAACTAAACTATACAATTTACGTAATATTTGTGACGACGTGATTATACCTTCGAAGTGTGTGTCCACTTCTTGCTTCTCTCTTTGACTCAGTGGCACCGGCCACCTCGCGAAGTACTTGCACCACCGGAGAACGACAACGCCGCCCCCGACGACCGGAGGTTCAACTCCGGTCAGCCCCCAACCTGCTCCTCCTCCTCTGCAGCAGCTGCTACTAGTCACCACCACCTACTACCCGTCCTCCTCTCCACCATGGCTCCTCCTCCCCACCATGGCTGCTCCTCCCCAAACACATCAAAAACTATCCCATAGCAAAAAATAACACCGTAGGCCGGTGGAGATTGCTATGATCTACCGATTCTGTGGGTTGGATTTGCAAATGTGTGGCAAATGGAGGAGATCGGCTGGGGCGAGGTACGAGAAGAACCGAGAGAGAGAAAGGAAACTAAAACAGAGCGATAAGCCTTGGGCTTAACAGTGCTTATCCGCACCTTTTCGGTTGAAGCCTGGCCGAAAAGGCCTGCTTCGGTCCACGGTGGGCCGAAAACGGCCTAGTTCGGCCGCCCAGCAGCCGAAGCTACTATTTTCGGCCGGGCCCCAGCCAACAGCGAGTTTTCGGCCCAAGCGCGGCCTAAAAGCCTGCTTCGGCCATGGCCTGGCCGAAAACTCCCTTTTCGGCCCACTCCTGGCCGACGGGCTACTAGTTTTGCGTTTTTTTCATTCTACGCTATAGTTTCTGAAATTGCTACAAAAAACATGACAGTTTTGAAAAAAAATCAATATTGCATATCGTAGATGAAGAGGTTGAGGGAGATGTTCTTTGATGACTCTTTGTCGGACGAGGAGGAAGAAGACGATGATGATTTTGAAATGGTCATTGTCGTGATCAGCAATGAGGACTTTCGGCGGTCAGCACTAGGATCATAGTTCGACCGCTTGTACATCAATCGAGATAGAACAGAAGGCCATGAGAAGCTTATGAACGATTACTTCAATCCCAATGCAACCTATCTGGAGAAGTATTTTTGTTGGCGATCTCGGATGCACCGAAGTATCTTCCTCACCATTGAAAGAGTTGTGGAAAAGCATGATGAATAGTTTTAAACTGAGGAAGGATGCATCGGGGTAGATAAAGGGGGAGCCCATTGATGAAGTGTGGCGTGGATGTTTGAGTGCTTGCCTATGGTTGTTCGGCCGACGCCGTTGATGACTATGTCCACATTGGGGATGATTCAATCCTGGAGGCCGCTCGAAGATACACACAAGCCGTACAATATTGAGATCTATGTTGTAGATTACTTGAGGGAAACCAAAGAAGAAGACACCGGAGACTATTGGGTTTGAGTGAAAAATGAGGTGGGATGCTTGTATCTCAATTGATTGCATGCACTGCAAATGGAAGAATTCTCCAGTGATGAAAAGATCGATACATAGGACACTCCAAATATCCAACAATCATTCTTGAGGCTATTGCATCAGAGGGTCAGTGGATTTGTCATTCATACTTTGGATTGCCTACCTCCCGTAGTGACCTGAATGTGCTGTTGAGATCACCACTCTTCGAAAGGCTTGTTGCAATCCTTGCAACTACATTGTCAATGGTCGTTAATACATGATGGGTTACTACCTCACATATGTCATCTATCCTCCATGTGCCACACTTGTGAAGACAATCGTGTGTCCTCAAGGCAACAAGAGATCCCGCTTTGCAGTGCGTCAAGAGTCGGCAAGGAATGATATTGAGAGCTTTCGGTGTGCTTCAGAAGCTCTTTACCATTATTCGTGGCCATGCCAAGTATTGGAACCTACAAGTCTTATGGCTAATAATGACATGTTGCATCATTTTGTATAATATGATCACTGAAGATGAGAGAGGCATGGCACAGAACTTCCGATACATCACCAATGAGGATCCTATTGAGCCGGAACATGATATAGAGATTCCTCGCAGTGCATCGAAGCATCGAGAATCGAGAAATTCATACTCAGTTCCAAGAGATCTTGTTGAACATCAGTGGCTACTCCATAATGCTTGATTGATGTGCTTCTATCGTGCTCTTTACTTCATTGGACCCCTCCGTGTGTTTGAGTTTGAATAATTTGATTTACAAACTTTAAATTTGTAATATTCATGAATTGGTGTGAAATTTTATTATTAAGTTTGAATTTAATATGTGTGCAAATATGTAATTGAAAGTAGCACGTAAACAAAAAACCGTTGAAGAATTGACGAAGATATTTTTTAGGGAATTAAGTTTTAGAGGTTGGCTAGGAGTTGTTTTTATTTAACTCCTCGAATATAAGGAGTTAAGGTATAAGGATCATTTGAGGGACTAAATTATAAGAGATTGGCTAAATTATAAGAGCATCTCTAGCCATTCCCCCCCCCCTCCCGCACACCCGGCGAAGCGCTTTGGGCGTTTGCGCCGGCAGTTTTTTTGGCCTGGGGGAAGCGAGTTTCCAGCCGCGCCCTCAGGTTTTGGCCCCCGGACGCTAATTCAAAGTTCTCTTTTCCACTACCAAAAAATGACACAAGTTCGGCGATCATCATGCCACAGGTCGGCGATCGAACATAGCCAAAGTCCGGCAATCAAAAGGGTAGAAACCATAGACATGGAACTCAAACGGCAGGCTCCTCTGCCGTAGGGCTGGGAGAGGTCGGCGTCGGCGTCGGCGTTGTGGGCATAGCTTCAGTGCTCGGCGTTGGTGTAGGCGTAGTCGTGGGCGTTGGCGTAGGGGCAGTGGTCGCCGCCGGTACTGACATCTGGTTCAAGATGAGGCCGTGCTCCACCAGGTACCATGCCTTCACCTTCTCGTCCATCGTCGACATGTCTGCTCCCATCAGGAACGCGAGTTCGGTGCTCCTCTTCTTCGTGGCGATGTTGGTCCTGAGAAGGTCAAGTTTGACGTCCTGCTTCATCATCAACGCCGACCACCACACGTCGGATTTCTCCTCCCTCTTGGCGGTGTTGCTCTTGGCGTCAGCGATGCACTGTTCTATCAACGATTGTAGCCTTTTGGCAGCGGGTGTTGGATCCCTCGCCGCCGTGGATCTTTTGTTGCCATCAGGACGCCCTTCTGCCACCGTCGGCGTAGGCGCGTCCGGGTTGTAGACATCATCCTTGGCCTTGGCGAGAGCGAGCCGACACTTTGTCCATTTCTCACACAACTCGATCCTGGTGAACACATGTTGGAACTTGAACTCTTGGTCGATGTTGTCCTGGCGAAACATGTCGAACATCCGAACCATCTGCATAGTCGAAGAACAAGTGTGGGGAAGTACATGGCAAAGAGCTGGGCCACCGAGCGATGGCCATACCTGACACTTGAAGTTGGCCACGCTTTCCGGGCAAGCCATGACCTCCTCTTGAATCCCATGCCACTTGTTGTAGGCCTGCTGGATGGTTGCCCAATGGTTCGCTATGGCCTTCTCGTCGTGATACATGTGGATGCTGACGAAGTCGGGGTCGGCCAACTTGTGCTCGTCGAATGCCGTCTTGATTCTTCTCCAGTAGGTGATTCTTCTCCAGTAGGTGTCGGCGTTTTGATTCGCACCGATGATCGGGTCGATGTTGACAGTCTTCCATGCTTCGGCGAGGCACTCATCTTCCTTTGGTGTCCACTTGACGCGAGGCTCGCCTGGCTTGGTGTTGGTCGCCCTCTTCTTCTTTCTCCCATTGGCCGCTGGTTATGCCGGTTCTCCCTCCTCCACCTCCTCCTCGACATCGTCGTGCTCGGTCCTCCATGTCGACGGCGGTGTCCAACGTTTCGTCTTGCATGTGGAACCCGGGGCACGAAGCGGCGACGACTGAGCCGTTCGTGATGATCTCATCCATGTCGGCGTCGGTGCTGCTGAACTGTGGCGCCGAGTCGTGTGCGAAGGGTAGGACCCCACGGCATAGAGTGGGCGCAAGAGAGCCTGAGTATGTCGGCGGTGAGTAGCTGTACTGAGTGTTGAGGCTGGCGGTGAACGCGGGGGAGGGCGTGCGCGGGTCGGCGTTGAAGACGAGGGGGATGCGTGCGGGTCGGGGTTGAAGCCGGGGGGACGCGCGCGGCGCTGCGCCATGTAGGAAGGTGATGTTGGGGTTGAAGCTGCCATGCGCGTCGCTGTCGACGTACCCAAGCGAGGGCGCGTACCCCCACAGTGGAGGCAAGAAGTTGGTTGGCGACGCGACGCTCTGCTCGCTCCCCCACGCGCCTTGTGGGCACTGGCCGGCCTGTTGAGGCAGAAGGTTCGCCATCCCCGCGCGAGACGCCTCCTCCTGCTCCGCCGCCGTGTCCCTGGCCTTCTTCATGTTGAGCCTGTTCCGCCGATCGGCGGTGACCGCTGCACGACAATCAATGTCGGCCTTCCATTGGGCGTTCGTCAAGCCCGGGGGCCTTGGCCTCGGCGCCCTCGGCTTCCTCTGCTTTGGCTGGACGGAATCGGTGATAGGCGAGGGGGCGCATACTTCTTCGGCGGCATGGCGGGCAGATCTGGGGAGAATGGCGGGAGCGGCGGGGAGAAGGGGGTCGGCAATGGAAAAATGGAGGGAAAGGGGAAAGACGGCGGGAAAATAGGCCGGTGTCGCCATCAACGCGGGCCCACGCACCTTTTCACTGCAGTCGGTGCCCCAGGCGACCCCCGGTGCGCTGGGTTCCGCCTGGATTCGCCGGTTGTAATTTCGGTCCAAACCAACAAAAAATGAGGACCAGGGGGGCGGCTGAGCCATTTTTTCGGTGCCGGCGGTAAAAAAGACGCCTTGGTGGCCCTGTTGGGGAGGGGGGGGGGGGTGGAGACGCTCTAAGTCAACTAGTAGTTATGTAGTGCCAATTCCACCCGACTCATCTAGCATTCAGAAACATATGGATGGAAACACATTTGCAGTAAAAGAGTCAAAAACATGTTAGGTGCATCACAAAGCCGATTGGAATGGGCTTGAATTCAAGATTTCAGAGTCTGAAAGAGACTGAAAAACGAAACCAAAGAAAGTGCGTCCATTCGGACACCAGTTCAGGTGGAAAGCGCACAACAACTTGACACTAGTAGTACAGACCTGCAAAGTAGATGGGTCAGTTTGAGTCTGAGGCAGCGAATCTCTCAACGCCCGAGCCACGCTGCAGCCTGCGGGAGCTAGTAGTATAGGCTGTTTGACAAAGCGAGGTCAAACGGGATGGCCCTCTTTTCCCCACTCCAACCCAGCAATTCCTCAAGTTTCAGCGATTAGGTGGCCAGGAGGCGACGCAGGTGCGATGTGATTAGTTAGGGTCATTCAGCAGCTTGCGTACTATTTTCTCGCTGGTAACCATTAACTAATTGCGTGCTTTTTCGGAAACTGTTAACTAATCTATCACCTGTCTCATCGCCCGCACCTGGAGAAGAAAAACGTACTGTGTTCGTTAGAGCAAGTCCAGCTAAAAGTGTCCCAGGCAATCCTATCAGTGAGATCCATAATTTACTCTGGACCATGAAGGACCGTAAACAAACTGCAAATTGGCCGGGTATTTTATTTTTTACTTTGATTCTCAGTAGGCAAGCTCTACGCTTCAACTTCAGATAGGTTCTGCTCTTTGGACAAAAGATTATGGTAGCAAGCGATCTGTAAGCATTGAACATGTGACAGTGATATGGCTCACCTTGACTAGCAGTTGAGGCAGAAGGACAGAGCAAATCAACAGATATGCAGTGCAGGTACGATTCAGACCTAATCCAATGAGTTAAAAGGTGAGAGGGACTGTACGCCTTGGGGGTTTGATTCACGTTACCGACTAACCAAAATGGGTTAACGCCGTCTTGCTACTTCCTTGCCAAACCCAGCAGATGGGAACAGCAGGAGTAAATTGCACAGAAGTACCACAATTGGGGCATTGGAAGCAGATTGGTATCAAAATTGGTAATTTTTTCATGTCAGTACCAAGATTGGGGCGAGCCGTTGCAAAAAAGACTAAAAGTGTGTTTTATACGTATTGACAGAAAAGCTGACCGGTTGGGCCCGCCCGTCGAGCGACATCTGTTGGCTGCGATCTTGGCGATGCCATGTACGACTAAGCGCCGAGGGGCGAGGCCGGCTCCCTTTAGGGCGCTGGCCGGTGCGGTCGAGCCACACCCGTTCACTCCCCGCTCTGCTCTGCGTTCTTCTTCCTTCTCTACGCTTCGCCATTGGCTTCTTTCCGCCCGTCGGCCGCCACACAACATTGCCGCAGCCATGGTTTTGAAGGCGAGGCAGCGACGAGAACTCAAGCCCCGTACATGCACTCAAAACCTCCACCGATGGGCTCAATCGGTCGATTACTTCATTGGAGCTAGGGTTAGGGCTAGGTTTAGGAAAATTTGGGGATTTTACATCTAGGTGGTCTTTCTTTGTGAGGATTTCGTTTGATTTGCTTTGTCCTCGTCCTCTCGCACATGATGCTAACTTGGATTTTGGTTGGGCGGTGCCTTTCTCTCTTGAGACCCGGATTACCATGGTCTTGAGCTAGATCTGATAGTCTTGTCGAGAAGCATGGGAAGCCATCGAGAGGCTTGTTGCATTTGAAGGAACAATGGTGGGAGAAGGTTCTTAGCATGTGCAGAGCCGGTATTTTTCTTGCCTTATTGATTATGCACAGGATATGTTCATTGGAAGTCACATAGTCTAGTTTGCCAATTGTGATGCAGTTATGTGATTGGTAATTTTGTTAGTCATATATGCCATATTGTAGTGCTCATTGTAGGAATGGTGAATATTATGGTCAATGGAGTGCATTTAGGCTAAATATAGGCTCAAGCATGCTCATTTGTGTGCACATGAATGCTCTGTTGTATGCAATGTTGCTTAGTACTCACATTAGCCCTTTAGGCGATGTGCGACTCTTAATAAATGGCTCATTGCTTCTCACGACAAGATGTCTTGTCATTAGCTAGTTTGTTCCTGCAGCTAATGTAGTGTATTTAGCTAGGCTAACGTGGGATCACCCTCTTGCTTAGCACATGGATGTGCAAATTCAGTGTTAGTCGGTACCAACATTAGCTCTTGGCATGAACTAACTGTTGCTTACTACTATTAGTAGTTGTATTGTACTAAATTCTGCCTTGTTATTTTTCCAGAAAGTCGAATTGTGGGTTTGTTCGATGGGTTGATGAGCGGTGGCCCCAACAATGGAGAATGCATTCTTTGAAGCTTTGGTCGATGGTTGAAGATAGCAAGTCTGCTAGGGTGGATGGTAATCTTCAAAGTTCTTTAACTATTCACCATTTGTGAGAAGAAAATAAGAAATTTGGATGCACAATATGACAAGTTAGTGAAAGATGTGCATCAACTTGTGGACTTTCAGCGGGATAGGGTTGTGGATTTCAGTTATCTGCGGTCGGTTGTCACATATCGGCACCAATCAGAGCTGAATTGGTGGCTGGTATGAATCTGAAATGGCAAAGAAAGATGCAGCTCTAGAAAGCTTCAGCGAAGTTTGAAATCCTGTGCAACCTGACAAGTGCTCAAGCAACTGCCATCCAAAACCTCAAGTTGAAGAATATGAAAGAGAAGCAATTGAGGATTGAGGCTCAAGAGAATTTGGAGCTGAAGAATGCAGAGTTCACAAAGTTTGAGGAGAAGCTCACCCAAGAGAAGCTAGAGTTGAAGTTCCAGGTTGCTGATCTGCTGAAGCTCAAGGAAAACCATAATGAAGAGAAGCAGATGCAAGAGTTTAAGATTACTGAGCTCATGAAGGTAGAGGAGAAGCTGAAGGAGAAGATCAAGGGGATCCAGGCCATCTTGGAGAACTGAACAAGATGAATTAAGCATAGTGGGCATTGCAGACCTTTTGGGAAGGATGGCTGTGCAATGGCCTAGTAACTTAGAATTATGGTAGTGTAATGTATGGTTCTAGAACTAATTGTGAACTCTGGCTGTTTATGTACCTAGTAATATGCTATCCATCCTTTTGTGAGAAAAGGATGGATTGTGCATTGAACTCCACTATGTAATGTGAACAATGGTTGTGTATTCCTATAATGTGTTGAACTCCGTTAGTATCATTTGGTTTCAATGTTAGACTGAAAATGATGACATAGTGATGCTTATGTTAGACTGAAAATGATGGTTAAATGCATTTCGGGAATAGTTACATATGTTAGAGTGATGCTTAAATGCTTAAATGCATTTGCAAAAGGAATAGTTTTAGGTGGTTCCGCGGCCGAGACACCCTAGACCCTAGTTGATGGCTTTAGGTGGTTCCAAATGGACCCGATACACCCTATACCCTAGTTGATGGCTTTAGGTGGTTCCACGGGCCCGAGACACCCTAGACCCTAGTTGATGGCTTTAGGTGGTTCCGTGGGCCGAGCCACCAAACCCAAAATGATGGCTTTAGGTGGTTCCGTCGACCCCGAGCCACCAAAACCCAAAATGATGGCTTTAGGTGGTTCCGTCGACCCCGAGCCACCAAAACCCAAAATGATGGCTTTAGGTGGTTCCGTCGACCCCGAGACACCCTAGACCCTAGTTGATGGCTTTAGGTGGTTCCGTCGACCCCGAGACACCCTAGACCCTAGTTGATGGCTTTAGGTGGTTCCGTCGACCCGAGCCACCAAAACCCAAAATGATGGCTTTAGGTGGTTCCATCGACCCCGAGCCACCAAAACCCAAAATGATGGGTTTAGGTGGTTCCGTCAACCCCGAGACACCCTAGACCCTAGTTGATGGCTTTAGGTGGTTCCGTCGACCCCGAGCCACCAAAACCCAAAATGATGGCTTTAGGTGGTTCCGTCGACCCCGAGCCACCCTAGACCCTAGTTGATGGCTTTAGGTGGTTCCGTCGACCCCGAGACACCCTAGACCCTAGTTGATGGCTTTAGGTGGTTCCGTCGACCCCAAGCCACTAAAACCTAGAATGATGGCTTTAGGTGGTTCCGTCGACCCCGAGCCACCAAAACCCAGAATGATGGCTTTAGGTGGTTCCGTCGACCCCGAGACACGCTAGACCCTAGTTGATGGCTTTAGGTGGTTCCGTCGACCCCGAGCCACCAAAACATAGACAACATAAAAAGGACCATTTTGAGCATAGACAACATATCAATAATAAAAAGAACCATTTTTATCATAGACAACATATCAATCATAAAAAGAACCATCCAAGCTTGCATAATCAATAACTCCAGCATATCAAGATAGTCCATTCCAGGCATTCACTCATAAGTTGCATCCACATCAACAAAAGCCATATATGGCATTGATTCTTAAAGTACACCACCAAAGCAAAGATGACATTTTACACCACCACATGAAGTATCTAGTTACCACTTGCATAGAAGTACCTCCCCCATCCAGTATGTCTACCACCAGCACCTCTCCCAGCAGCAGATGTGGAGGGAGCAGTAGATGTGGAGGGACCAGATTGTCTTGGGGCAGAGAATGCACCTCTCCCTCTCCCAACACCTCTTGCACCACCTGGTGCAGCACCTCTCCCAGCTCCTCTTCCAGCAGCTTGAGCTGCTGCAGCACCTCTCCCAGCTCCTCTTCCAGCAGCTTGAGCTGCTCTGGACTCTCTCCAGCAGAGCTGCAGTGCAGCACCTCTCCAGCCCTCCTCTCCCAGCTCCTCTCCCAGCTGGTGTTGTTGTTGTAGGAGCTGCATGAGAGGTTGTTCTTTCTGGTGTAGCAACACCACCACCATTGGAATTCCTTGCAAGAGGCTTGCATAAACAAGAAGGAAAATGAGTTAGTACTTAAAAAATGGAATGTACAAGAAGGAAAACCACTTATAAGAGGATTACCACATGTTTGTTCTTCCTCAAAGCCATCTCGAGCTTCAACTGCTTGAGGCAGCTTGTGTACCTATGTCCTTGTAGTCCACAATTGCCACATGTTATAGTCCCCATTCTTGATGTGTCCTTAGGCTTTGGAACTTCAAATTTCCCCTTGATCCTCTTCTCTTTCTTTCTTCCTCTCTTCACTTTAAATGCAGGTGGGTCAATGTCTGGACCAGGGGTCTTTGTCGATCATGCTCACGAGAACTGGATAGATCATTGGTTCATAAGCTGCCACATAAAATTCTTTCTTGAAGAACTTGCTGACATAATCCTCTGGTTTTCTTTTGCCCTTGTTGATTGCTGAGATGGCATGGTTACATGGGATGCCACTGAGGTCCCATTTTCTGCACCCACATGTGTGCACTTGCAAGTTAACACATGGGTTTCTTGCCCACTTGTAACCTGCCACAAGTTCACACCAGCTTGAATTGGTTTGCAATATTTGGCCCTCTCCTTCTCAACCTCTAGCTTCTCACTATAATGGGGTGTTATGTCCCATCTAGCTGTCTTTGCACTCTCCCTATTCCTATGCCACCTCATCATCTGTTTATCCTTTATTCCATCACACATTGTCCTAATTGGTTTCTTCCTAACATCTAGGACATACTTGTTGAACACCTCGACAAATTGTTAGCTACAAGGTCAGTCTTGCGTTTGTGTCAAATGCATGCCTTGCCCATGTTTTCTTGGGTATTTGACAAAGCCACTCCCAAGCTTCCTGACATTCAGCTCTAAGGTCATTCATTGCAATGTTAAATTTGTGTTCACTATATGCATAGGCAGCATTATCCATACACTTGTTCAGATCTTCCCCCCTAAACCCAGCATTTTGGAAGTTTGCATAGATATGCCTAAGGCAGAACCTTTGGTTGCACTTAGGAAAGATAGCATTCACTGCTTTTAGAAGGCCCTGGGACACACAATTAAACTAGCTAAGCTACTATCTAGCACAAAACAACCATATAGGAACAAGGACATAAGATGCAAGCACATACCTTTTGTCTATCTGACATTATTGTATATGGACCAAACTGTCCCTCTTCTCCTCCTAGGCAGATTTTAAGTTGGTGTAGAAACCAACACCAGTTAGGTGTGTCCTCTTGCCCAACAATACCAAATGCTAGTGGGTATATATTGTTATTGCCATCTCTACCGGTGGCGGCAAGTAGTTGAGCACCATGAGTTAACAATGAAGCACCCATCAACACCGAATGAGCAAGCAAATTCAATATTTAAAACATTCAAATGCATTTCAAGATGAAACAATATGTAACTAATGCACAAGGTGAACAAACTAACCAATGAATGGTCTGCACCCCTTGAGAAACCCCTCCCTTGCTCCATTGATGCAATAGAACATAGCATGGAATCTTGGACTGGATGGGGATTTTTTCATGGGTGTTGGAGTTCTGATAGTGACTACTACTCTACTCCTGTGGTTTGTATCCATCACCTTGTCTGAGCATAGTCTTTCAACCTAGGGTATTGCTTCTTGTGGTCTCCTAGCACAGCATCAATAGCTATGTTCTTTGCTCTATATGCCATTGACTTGGGCACATCCACACATACTTCTCCATGCAAGCATCAATCAAAGTCTGAATGCC
This sequence comes from Aegilops speltoides, assembly GCA_021437245.1. Taxonomy (NCBI): domain Eukaryota; kingdom Viridiplantae; phylum Streptophyta; class Magnoliopsida; order Poales; family Poaceae; genus Aegilops; species Aegilops speltoides. The sequence goes on from CM038144.1 coordinate 343,813,542, forward strand.
GGTTGTTAGATCAGATCTGAGCAGTGACTCATACTTACATGCAAGCCACTTGGCACTTACCCTTGTTGTCTCTGTACTAGTAGGGCAAGTGTGCTTAATTCTCATCTTCTTAATTACAAAAGTAGTTTCACCTTTTATAACTGCTGCCACCATAAAGAAGTTGCAATTTTTTTGGTTGCATTCTACAATTATTCTTTGATCTGAGTTCCTATGATATCTGAAGTTTCTTTCTTGAGTGATGTGTGAAGGAAATATGCCCTAGAGGCAATAATAAAGTTATTATTTATTTCCTTATTTCATGATAAATGTTTATCATTCATGCTAGAATTGTATTAACCGGAAACATGATACATGTGTGAATGCATAAACAAACAACATGTCACTAGTATGCCTCTACTAGACTAGCTTGATTAATCAAAGATGGTTATGTTTCCTAACCATGAACAAAGAGTTGTTATTTGATTAAACAAGGTCACATCATTAGTAGAATGATCTGATTGACATGACCCATTCCATTAGCTTAGCACTTTCGATCGTTTAGTATGTTGCTCTGCTTTTATCCATGACTTATACATGTTCCTGTAACTATGAGATTATGCAACTCCGTTTACGGAGGAACACTTTGGTGCTACCAAACGTCACAACGTAATCGGGTGATTATAAAGGAGTACTACAGGTGTCTCCAAAGGCGATGTTGGGTTGGCGTATTTGAGATTAGGTTTTGTCACTCCGATTGTCGGAGAGGTATCTCTGGGCCCTCTCGGTAATACACATCATCAAGCCTTGCAAGCAATACAACTAATGAGTTAGCTGTGAGATGATGTATTACGGAGCGAGTAAAGAGACTTGCCGTAACGAGATTGAACTAGGTATTGGATACCGACGATCGAATCTCGGGCAAGTAACATACCGATGACAAAGGGAACAACGTATGTTGTTATGCGGTCGACCGATAAAGATCTTCGTAGAATATGTAGGAACCAATATGGGCATCCAGGTCCGCTGTTGGTTATTGACCGGAGGCGTGTCTCGGTCATGTCTACATTGTTCTCGAACCGTAGGGTCCGCACGCTTAAGGTTTCGATGGCGGTTATTATGAGTTTATGTATTTTGATGTACCAAGAAGTTGAGTCCCGGATGTGATCACGGACATGACGAGGAGTCTCGAAATGGTCGAGACATAAAGATTGATATATTGGAAGCCTATATTTGGAGTCGGAATGGTTCCGGTGAAATCGAAATTCTTAGAGTACAGGAGGTTACCGAACCCCGGGAACTAAATGGGCCTTAGTGGGCCTCGAGGGAGAAGAGGAGGGGCCGGCCAGGGCAGGCCGCACGCCCCTTCCCCCCCTAGTCCGAATAGGACAAGGAGGCGGCGCCCCCCTTCCTTCTTCCCCTTCCCCCAATCCTACTCCAACTAGGAAGGGGGAGTCCTACTCCCTGGGAGTAGGACTCCTCGGCGCCGCCTCCACTAGGCCGCCGCACCCCCCCCCTTGCTCCTTTATATCTGGGGCAGGGGCACCCTAGAACACACAAGTTTGATCTACGGATCGTTCCTTAGCCGTGTCGGTGCCCCCTCCACCATATTCCACCTCGGTCATATCGTCATGAAGCTTAGGCGAAGCCCTGCGCCGATAGAACATCAAGATCGTCACCATGCCGTCGTCTTGACGGAACTCTCCTCGACACTCGGCTGGATCGGTCGATGGACATCATCGAGCTGTCGTGTGTCAAGAACTTCGGGCGCCGAGTAACGGCGCCGGGATCGGTCGGATCGCGAGGAGAGCGTCGACTACTTCCTCTACGTTGTGATCGCTTCGCTTGGGTCTCGAGGGTGCGTAGACAACACTCTCCCTCTCGTTGCTATACATCACCATGATCTTGCGTGTGCGTAGGAAATTTTTGAAATTACTCGTTCCCCAACAAATGGCATCCGAGCCTAGGTTTTATGGTTTGATGTTTTGCACGAGTAGAACACAAGTGAGTTGTGGGCGATACAAGTCATACTACCTACCAGCATGTCATACTTTGGTTCAGCGGTATTGTGAGTTGAAGCGGCCCGACCGACATTACGCGTGACGCTTACGCGAGACTGGTTTCACCGTTCGAGCACTCGTTGCTTAAAGGTGATTGGCGGGTGTCTGTCTCTCACTTTAGTTAAACCGAGTGTGGCTCGCCCGGTCCTTGAGAAGGTTAAAGCGGAGTCTATTTGACGAAATATCGTTGTGGTTTTGATCGTGGGTGAGATTGGTTCTTGCTTAAGCCCGTAGCAGCCACGTAAAATTTGCAACAACAAAGTAGAGGACGTCTAACTTGTTTTTGCAGGGCATGTTGTGATGTGATATGGTCAAGGCGTGATGCTATATTTTATTGTATGAGATGATCATGTTTTGTAACGAAGTTATCGGCAATCGGCGAGAGCCATATGGTTGTCGCTTTATTGTATGCAATGCAATCGCTGTAATGCTTTACTTTATAACTAAGCGGTAGCGATAGTCGTAGAAGCATAAGTTTGGCGAGGCGACAACGATGCTACGATGGAGATCAAGGTGTCGCGCGGTGGCGATGGTGATCATGGTGGTGCTGCGGAGATGAAGATCACGAAGCACAAGATGATGATGACCATATCATATCACTTATATTGATTTGCATGTGATGTTTATCCTTTATGCATCTTATCTTGCTTTGATTGACGGTAGCATTATAAGATGATCTCTCACTAAATTATCAAGAAGTGTTCTCCCGAGTATGCACGTTGCCAAAGTTAAATCGAGCCCGGACACCACGTGATGATCGGGTGTGATAAGCTCTCGTCCATCTACAACGGTGCAAGCCAGTTTTGCACACGCAGAATACTCGGGTTATACTTGACGAGCCTAGCATATGCGAGATATGGCCTCGGAACACGGAGACCGAAAGGTCGGCGTGAATCATATAGTAGATATGATCAACATAAGATGTTCACCATTGAAAACTACTCCATTTCACGTGATGATCGGTTATGGTTTAGTTGATTTGGATCACGTGATCACTTAAGATGACTAGAGGATGTCTGTCTAAGTGGGAGTTCTTAAGTAATATGATTAATTGAACTTAAATTTATCATGAACTTAGTACTGATAGTATCTTGCTTGTTTATGTTTGATTGTAGATAGATGGCTCGTCTTTGTTGTTCCGTTGAATTTTAATCGTTCCTTGAGAAAGCAAAGTTGAAAGATGATGGTAGCAATTACGGATTGGGTCCGTAACGAGGATCATCCTCATTGCTGCACGCCTGAAGTTACGTCTGGATGCACCGCTGGGTGCGAACTTCTTCTTTGAGCAACACGGATGTTGTGAGCGTCTGGCGAGCAAAGCGATGACTACTCTATAGTTCGATGTGCCATGCTTTACGGCTTAGAACCGGGACTTCAACGGCGTTTTGAGCGTCATGGAGCATATGAGATGTTCCAGAGTTGAAGTTAATATTCAACAGAATGCCCGGATTGAGAGATATGAAGTCTCAATAAGTTCTATAGCTGCAAGATGGAGGAGAATAGTTACATTAGTGAGCACATACTCGGAATGTGCAGGTACTACAATCACTTGACGCAATTGGGAGTTAATCTTCCGGATGATTGTGTCATTGACAGAATTCTTCAATCACCGCCACCAAGCTACAAAGGCTTCGTGATGAACTATAATATGCAAGGGTTAGTAAAGACTATACAGAGCTCTTCGCAATGCTAAAGGCTGCGGAGGTAGAAATCAGAAGGAGCATCAAGTGTTGATGGTCAATAAGACCACTAGTTTCAAGAAGAAAGGCAAAGGGAAGAAGAAGGGAACTTCAAGAAGAACAGCAAGCAAGTTCTTTGCTCAGAGAAGAAACCCAAGTCCGGACCTAAGCCTGAAATCGAGTGCTTCTCTTGCGCAAGCGGTAGTCCTTTGGAAGCGGAACTGCCCCAAGTATTTGGCGGATAAGAAGGATGGCAAGGTGAACAAAGGTATATGTGATATACATGTTATTGATGTGTACCTTACTAGAGCTCGCAGATAGCACTGGTATTTGATCTTGGTTACATTGCTAATATTTGCAACTCGAAGCAGGACTACGGATTGCTTAACTCGGCAAAGGGCGAGGTGACGATCGCGTGGGAAATGGTTCCAAAGTCGATGTGATCGCGGTCGACACGCTACCTCTACATCTACCTTCGGGATTAGTTTTAGACCTAAATAATTGTTATTTGGTGCTGCGTTGAGCATGAACATTATATCTGGATCTTGTTTGATGCGAGACGGTTATTCATTTAAATCATAGAATAATGGTTGTTCTATTTATATGAGTAATATCTTTTATGGTCATGCACCCTTGAAGAGTGGTCTATTTTGATGAATCTCGATAGTAGTGATACACATATTCATAATGTTGAAACCAAAAGATGCAGAGTTGATAATGATAGTGCAACTTATTTGTGGCACTCGCCATTTAGGTCATATCGATGTAAAGCGCATGAAGAAACTCCATCTTGATGGACTTTTGGAGTCACTTGATTATGAATCACTTGGCACTTATGAACCGTGCCTCATGGGCAAGATGACTAAAACCCGTTCTCGGTACTATGGAGAGAGCAACAGATTTGTTGGAAATCATACATACGTATGTATGTGGTCCGATGAATGTTGAGGCTCGTGGCGGATATCGTTATTTTCTCACCTTCACAGATGACTTAAGCGGATATGGGTATATCTACTTAATGAAACATAAGTCTGAAACATTTGAAAAGTTCAAAGAATTTGAGTGAAGTTGAAAATCATCGTAACAAGAAAATTAAGTTTCTGCGATCGATCGTGGAGGTGAATATTTGAGTTCTGAGTTTGGTCTACATTTGAAACAATGCGGAATAGTTTAGCAACTCCGCCACCCGGAACACCACAACAGTAATGGTGTGTCCGAGCGTCGTGTCGTACTTTACTAGATATGGTGCGATCTATGATGTCTCTTACAGATTTACCGCTATCGTTTTGGGGTTATGCTCTAGAGGCGGCCGCATTCACACTTGAATAGAACATCGTCGAAATCCGTTGAGGCGACACCTTATGAACTGTGGTTTAGCAAGAAACCAAAGTTGTCGTTTCTTAAAGTTTGGAGATGCGATGCTTATGTGAAAAAGCTTCAACCTGATAAGCTCGAACCCAAATCGAGAAATGTGTCTTCATAGGATACCCAAAGGAGACAGTTGGGTATACCTTCTATCACAGATCCGAAGGCAAGACATTTGTTGCTAAGAATGGATCCTTTCTAGAGAAGGAGTTTCTCTCGAAAGAAGTGAGTGGGAGGAAAGTAGAACTTGATGAGGTAATTGTACCTTCTCCTTACTTGAAAGTAGTTTGTCGCGAAACCGGTTTACGAGACACCTACACCAAGTAGTGAGGAAGTTGATGATGTTGATCATGAAACTTGGATCAAGTTACTCTGAAACCTCGTAGATCAACGAGTAAGATCCGCACTGAGTGGTACGGTAATCCTGTTCGGAAATCATGCTACTAGATCATGATGAACCTCGAACTATGAAGAAGCGATGGTGAGCCCAGATTCCATAAAATGGCTTGAGGCCATGAAATCTGAGATGGGATCCATGTATGAAAACAAAGTATGGACTTTGGTTGACTTGCCGAGGGTAGGCAAGCAATAGAAAACAAGTGGATCTTCAAGAAGAAGACCGACGCGACGGTAATGTTCTCGTCTACAAAGCTCGACTTATCGCAAAGGGTTTCGACAAGTTCAAGGGATTGACTACGATGAGACCTTCTCACCCGTAGCGATGCTTAAGTCTGTCCGAATCATGTTAGCAATTGCCGCATTTTATGATTATGAAATTTGGCAAATGGATGTAAAGCGCATTCTGAATGGATTTACGGAAGAAGAGTTGTATATGATGCAACGAGAAGGTTTTATCGATCCAAAGGAGCTAACAAAGTGTGCAAGCTCCAGCGATCCATTTATGGACTGGTGCAAGCATCTCGGAGTTGGAATAAACGCTTTGATAGTGTGATCAAAGCATTTGGGTTTATCTGAGACTTTTGGAGAAGCTTTGATTTACAAGAAAGTGAGTGGGAGCTCTGTAGCATTTACGATATTATATGTAGATGACATATTGCTGATCGGAAATGATATAGAATTTCTGGATAGCATAAAGGGATACTTGAATAAGAGTTTTTCAATGAAAGACCTCGGTGAAGCTGCTTACATATTGGGCATCAAAATCTATAGAGATAGATCAAAACGCTTAATTGGACTTTCACAAAGCACATACCTTGACAAAATTTTGAAGAAGTTCAAAATGGATCAAGCAAAGAAAGGGTTCTTGCACGTGTTACAAGGTGTGAAGTTGAGTAAGACTCAATGCCCGACCACTGCAGAAGATAGAGAGAAATGAAAGATGTTCCTATGCTTCAGCCATAGGCTCTATCATGTATGCAATGCTGTGTACCGGACGATGTGTGCCTTGCTATAAGCCTAGCAGGAGGTACCAAAGTAATCCAGAGTGGATCATCGACAGTGTCAAGAACATCTGAAATACGAAAAGGACTAAGGATATGTTTCTCGATATGGAGGTGACAAAGAGCTCATCGTAAATGGTTACGTTGATGCAAGCTTTGACACCGATTGAGACGATTCTAAATCACGGACGGATCGTATTTACACTAAGCGGAGGAGCTGTCGGTTGGTGCGATTCTAAACAAAGCGTCGTGGCGGGATCTACATGTGAAGCGGAGTACATAGCAGCTTCGAAGCAGCTAATGAAGGAGTGCGGATGAAGGAGTTCATATCCGATCTAGGTGTCATACCTAGTGCATCGGGTCCAATGAAAATCTTCTCGTGACAATCTTGGAGCAATTGCCTTAGCGAAGGAATCCAGATTTCACAAGAGGACCAAGCACATCAAGAGACGCTTCAATTCCATCCGGGCTTAGTCCGGTGGGAGACATAGAGATTTGCAAGATACATACGGATCTGAATGTTGCGAGACCGTTGACTAAGCCTCTTCCACGAGCAAAACATGATCAGCACCAAGACTCCATGGGTGTTAGAATCATTACTATGTAATCTAGATTATTGACTCTAGTGCAAGTGGGAGACTGAAGGAAATATGCCCTAGAGGCAATAATAAAGTTATTATTTATTTCCTTATTTCATGATAAATGTTTATCATTCATGCTAGAATTGTATTAACCGGAAACATGATACATGTGTGAATGCATAAACAAACAACATGTCACTAGTATGCCTCTACTAGACTAGCTTGATTAATCAAAGATGGTTATGTTTCCTAACCATGAACAAAGAGTTGTTATTTGATTAAACAAGGTCACATCATTAGTAGAATGATCTGATTGACATGACCCATTCCATTAGCTTAGCACTCGATCGTTTAGTATGTTGCTACTGCTTTTATCCATGACTTATACATGTTCCTGTAACTATGAGATTATGCAACTCCGTTTACGGAGGAACACTTTGGTGCTACCAAACGTCACAACGAATCGGGTGATTATAAAGGAGTACTACAGGTGTCTCCAAAGGCGATGTTGGGTTGGCGTATTTGAGATTAGGTTTTGTCACTCCGATTGTCGGAGAGGTATCTCTGGCCCTCTCGGTAATACACATCATCAAGCCTTGCAAGCAATACAACTAATGAGTTAGCTGTGAAATGATGTATTACGGAACGAGTAAAGAGACTTGCGGTAACGAGATTGAACTAGGTATTGGATACCGACGATCGAATCTCGGGCAAGTAACATACCGATGACAAAGGGAACAACGTATGTTGTTATGCGGTCCGACCGATAAAGATCTTCGTAGAATATGTAGGAACCAATATGGGCATCCAGGTCCGCTGTTGGTTATTGACCGAGGCGTGTCTCGATCATGTCTACATTGTTCTCGAACCGTAGGGTCCGCACGCTTAAGGTTTCGATGGCGCTTATTATGAGTTTATGTATTTTGATGTACCAAGAAGTTGAGTCCGGATATGATCACGGACATGACGAGGAGTCTCGAAATGGTCGAGACATAAAGATTGATATATTGGAAGCCTATATTTGGAGTCCGGAATGGTTCCGGTGAAATCGAATTTATCGAGTACAGGAGGTTACGGAACCCCGAGAACTAAATGGGCCTTAGTGGGCCTCGAGGGAGAAGAGGAGGGGCCGGCCGGGGCAGGCAGCGCCCCTCCCCTAGTCCGAATAGGACAAGGAGGCGGCGCCCCTTCCTTCTTCCCTCCCCAATCCTACTCCAACTAGGAAGGGAGTCCTACTCCGGTGGGAGTAGGACTCCTCAGCAGCGCCTCCTCTGGGCCGGCCGCACCCCCTTGCTCCTTTATATACGAGGCAGGGGCACCCTAGAACACACAAGTTTGATCTACGGATCGTTCCTTAGCCGTGTCGGTGCCCCCTCCACCATATTCCACCTCGGTCATATCGTCATGAAGCTTAAGCGAAGCCCTGCGCCGATAGAACATCAAGATCGTCACCACGCCGTCGTCTTGTGGAACTCTCCTCGACACTCGGCTGGATCGGAGTACGAGGGACATCATCGAGCTGTCGTGTGTCAAGAACTTCGGGCGCCGAGTAACGGCGCGGGATCGGTCGGATCGCGAGGAGAGCGTCGACTACTTCCTCTACGTTGTGATCGCTTCGCTTGGGTCTCACGAGGGTACGTAGACAACACTCTCCCCTCTCGTTGCTATACATCACCATGATCTTGCGTGTGCGTAGGAAAATTTTTGAAATTACTACGTTCCCCGACAATGTGTAGGTTCAACAAAGCCTCTCTGAATTGATGTTGATCCAGGAAACACATGTGTAGACATAATTGCTCATGTGGTGCATCCATTTTCTCATTGTACCATTTTCTAGGAGGCCTCTGCTTTGCCCTGCTCTTCCTTTTCTTTGGCAGCATAAATGACAATGGCTCAAAACCATCATCATCAGCCTCCTTCAACAATCCTTTCTCTTCTTCATCAGATGAAGGTTTGAAATCAGGTTCCTCCTCACGGTACTACACTTGAATGTGACCTTGTTGTAGGCCCTCTCCTAACTGGAAGCTTCGCTTTCTTCTTCTTCTTCTCTTCATGTACAATTACAGTTTCTTCATCCTGTGAAACAACTTTGTCATCTTCATCCATTTGAAAAGGTTCCTCAACCTCTGTGTCACCCTCATAATGCACAACTTCTTCCTCCTCGATTCTTCATCATCTGTTTCTTCCTCTTCCATTTCATCATACTCTTTCTGTTTCTTTCCCTCACCATCTACGTGTCATCAAGATCACCCATATAAAAGGTGGTACATCAATGTCCTCTTCACCTTCACAATCGAACCACCACCGCCAACATATCGCTCTTCTTCTTCTATTTCCATAATAGCTTTCAGTTTACTTTTACATTCTTGCTCTCTTGTGTGCAAACACCAAGTACCATGAGCTACACCGCAGCTGCTACTCGACTTTCAAATGCAACTCCTTCTTCATTAACAGCATAGATGGGTGGCTCACCGAGATCATATAACACAGCTCTTCATACACAACAATGGATAATTCTTGCCTCTCAATTTGGCTGCAAGGAGGTGGACATGCCCTCACTAGCAAATTTAAGACCTTAGACTCCTCAACACCTTCTTTACTAATTGCAACTCAGCATTACACTCTACCATCTCCAATCCTTTCTCCCTAATTGTGGATTCTCAATGTGAAACAATGAGATCATATTCACTAAATCCTTGGGTTTCCATCATTTGCAATCATATTCGGTATGTTACATCTGAACTGCAGAGCTTCAGCTCAAACATTTCTGAAGCATCAAAATAGAACCTAACATCCAAAATATCATCATACAAACTGCAAAATGAAATAACAGAAAAAATGGTTAAGTTAACATATAAACAAAGCTTTGTTTAACTGTAAAAATGAAACAATTTTACTCAACAGATAGGCTAACATATAAACAAATCTTTGTTTAATTTAACGTATAATTTGGACTCTGCTCTAGTTAGGAATGATTTAAGTTAACATATAAACAAAGCTTTGTTTAAGTCAACTAATGGTGCTCCGCTCTAGTTAGGAATGATTTAATCCACTATGCTTCTCTGCTCTGCTCTGCTCTAACTAGGTAACACCTAATGCTGCTCTGACAATCTGGACTAAGAAATAACAATGTAATCCACTAATGCTGCTCTGCTCTGCTCTAGTTAGGACTCATGTAATCCACTATACTTCTCTCGTCTACTTAGGAACTAGCAATTAGAGTGCTAAACATGCAGACAGTAAACCAGGCAGTAAACCCTAACCCTAATCCCCAATTTCAGTTTGCAAAGATGGAACAGTGGAACACTTACAGAACACCACCGGCCATGAGTCCACCGATGGGCGGTGCTAGGGTTAACCACCCAAATTCGCGCCATCTTCACCTCTGCTCCATCGACAACGCCGGCTCCATAAAATCTTCGCCTCGCCATCAGTACTCGAGTGGAGTAGCAGCCACTCCCATCGAGGCCAAAGCGGGGAGGTCGCCGCCAGACGCGCCCGACCATCGTCGCTTTGCCGGAGTAGCCGAGGCCATCGCCGCCTAGGGCACACGATGGCAGCTGGGGAGAGGAGGCGCGAGGGACGAGCAGCCATGGGAGGTGACAGCAGCCCTAGCGATTCGATCCATGGCTGCGGCGGCGTGGTGTGGCGGACAGCGGGACGGGCGGGGAGGCAGCCGCCGGTGAGGAGGAGAAGGAAGAGGGCAGAGCGGGGTCGGGGTCTGGCTCGGTCACACCAGCGAGACCTAAACGGTGCGAGCCGGCCTCGTCCCAGTCAGCGCCTAGTCGGTCTTGGCAAACGCAGCAGTCTGCTTGGCGATGTCGCTGACGGGCGGGCCCAACTGGTCAGCTTTTCTGTCAATACGTATAAAACACACTTTTAGTCTTTTTTGCAACGGCTCGCCCAAATCTTGGTACTGACCTGAAAAAATTACCAATCTTGGTACCAATCTGCTTCCAATGCCCCAATTGTGGTACTTCTGTGCAATTTACTCGAACAGCAGGGAACTGCAGGTTGGATGGGACAAGAGTCCAACTGTCCAAGAGATTGGCGACAAAGGTTAGTGCTGTTGGGGAACGTAGCAGAAATTCAAAATTTTCTACGCAACACCAAGATCTATCTATGGAGAGACTAGCAACGAGGGGAAGGAGAGTGCATCTACATACCTTTGTAGATCGCTAAGCGGAAGCATTCAAGAGAACGGGGTTGAAGGAGTCGTGCTGTCGTGATCCAAATCATTTGGAGATCCTAGTGCGAGCAGACGGCACCTCCGCGTTCAACACACGTACAGCCGGTGGCGTCTCCTTGCCTTGATCCAGCAAGGTGAGAGGGAGAGGTTGGGAAGACTCCGTCCAGCAGCAGCACGACGGCATGGTGGTGATGGAGGAGCGTGGCAATCCTGCAGGGCTTCGCCAAGCACCGCGGGAGAGGAGGAGTACTTGGGAGAGGGGGAGGGTTGCGCCAGGGGAAGCATGAAGCTCCCATGCACCTCCCCACTATATATAGGGGTGGAGGGGGCTGGTTTCTTGCCCTCCAAGTCCATTGGGGCGTTGTCAAAGGTGGGAGGAAAGAAATCCCATCATTTCCTTCCCCACCGATTGCTATCCCCCTTTTTAGGGATCTCGATCTTATCCCTTCGGGATATGATCTTATTCCTTCTAAGGGGGGATCTTGGTGCGCCTTGACCAGGGGTGTAGGGCCTTGACCCCACTACCCACGTTCATGTGGGTCCCCAATGCAGGTGGGCCCCACTCCGAAACCTTCTAGAACCTTCCCGGTACAATACCGAAAAATCCCGAACATTTTTCGGTGGCCAAAATAGGACTTCCCATATATAAATCTTTACCTCCGGACCATTCCTAACTCCTCGTGACGTCCGAGATCTCATCCGGACTCGAACAACATTCGGTAACCACATACAAACTTCCTTTATAACCCTAAGCGTCATCGAACCTTAAGTGTGTAGACCCTACGGGTTCGGAGACATGTAGACATGACCGAGACGCGTTCTCGGTCAATAACCAACAGCGAGATCTGGATACCCATGTTGGCTCCCACATGTTCCACGATGATCTCATCGGATGAACCACGATGTCAAGGACTCAATCGATCCGTATACAATTCCCTTTGTCTAACGGTATTGTACTTGCCCGAGATTCGATCGTCGGTATACCGATACCTTGTTCAATCTCGTTACGGCAAGTCTTTTTACTCATTCCGTAACACATCATCCCGTGATCAACCCGTGGTCACATTGTGCACATTATGATGATGTCCTACCGAGTGGGCCCATAGATACCTCTCCGTTTACGGAGTGACAAATCCCGCCTCGATTCGTGCCAACCCAATGACACTTTCGGAGATACCGTAGTGCACCTTTATAGCCACCCAGTTACGTTGTGACGTTTGGTACACCCAAAGCATTCCTACGGTATCCGGGAGTTGCACAATCTCATGGTCTAAGGAAAAGATACTTGACATTAGAAAAGCTTTAGCATACGAACTACGATCTTTGTGCTAGGCTTAGGATTGGGTCTTGTCCATCACATCATTCTGCTAATGATGTGATCCCGTTATCAACGACATCCAATGTCCATGGTCAGGAAACCGTAACCATCTATTGATCAACGAGCTAGTCAACTAGAGGCTTACTAGGGACATGGTGTTGTCTATGTATCCACACATGTATCTGAGTTTCCTATCAATACAATTATAGCATGGATAATAAACGATTATCATGAACAAGGAAATATAATAATACCTAATTTATTATTGCCTCTAGGGCATATTTCCAACAAGTGCATCACTGTGCCCATACCAGCAAGAAACCTACAGTTCAAAGTGGCAGAAAGTAGGAAACTATCTGCGGTAATCCCGTCAAAGAATACAATCTGCCACTTACCAAACACGTTTTGCCGCCTTGGAGATTTCACTCCCTCCGTTACAAATGTAACATGTTTTTTATGCCCTATGCGAAACACAAAAACGCCATACATTTTGGTACGGATGTAGTACCTCTAACGTTCTCATTTGCGATTGCAAATCATGCAGATGATAAACATTGTGCAACTTAGGTAGCAAGCCTCGCGACTGCCTCTCGCGTCGCCCCCTTCGCGGGCGACACGAGAGGTCTCAGCAGCCGCCGCCTAGTCCTTCCCCAGCGCTCACCTTACCCTCCGTCGGTGCCGGGCAATGCCCGTGCGTGCGATGGCAGTGGCGGAGGGTCTCTCGTCCCTCCCGAATCCATGGACAGCGCAGGCGCCCAGATCTGCGGGGTGCAGCACTCCTGACAGCATGGCGATTCCCAGCGGCGGCGGGCTTGCGGCGGTGCACGGGTGCCCAGATCCATGGGGTGTGGGTCTTTCAGCTGCGTGGCGGCTCCCGACGGCGGCGGGCTCGGGCGGCGGCATGGGCCGCGCGGTGGCAGATCTCGTCGCTCCGGTCATCGTGGAGGAATCTAGACCTAAGGCGGTGGCCCCGGTAGGCATGGCGACGGTGTCCTCGGCTGGCGGCGCTCGTGGGTGGTGGATGGACGACGTCTTGACCGTGTGGGCGGTGAGTTGCTGGTGGATCTCCTCCCCGCTGCACTTGGTGACTTGCGATCCCGGTGGTCGGCCTCGGTGCGTTCGTGGCGGCTGGTAGAGGTGACATCAGACTGGAGAAAACTCTAGATGGCTCGCTCATCCCAGCGGTGGCGATGACCAAGGTCGCCGTTCACCTCCTTGCAGGCGCCCTCGAGGTCCCTGCCCTCCACCCCGACCCCATTACCCGGGTGAAGACCCAAAATCTCCTCAGATTGGGCGGCGGCGGCGGCATTGCGTGTGTCATGCCCTTCTTGGAGGCGCCGCCTGGGGCGTTCGGGTGCTCGGTTAGAGGAGCTGCAGGTAGAGGGGATGGGACCAGTTGCAACAGGTGGTGTTCGCGAAGGCGGAGCGGCGTCGCATCTGGCACGTCGACAACGATGGGTCTCACCAGCATGGAGCAGTGGGTCTCGGCGGTGGACGCGTGATGAAGGACGAGCGCAAGATGGTGGTGTTCTCTGGCGTCGTGGTGGCATCGACAGCAGATAGGCCTGACAAGGTCGATGCGTTAGTACAGCTCTGAAAAAGGATTGGTGGAAGATGGCGGCAGCGGCGGCCTCTAGGAGTGCACCGGACCGGTGTGTGCCCCAGACCCGGCAATCTGGCTTGGTTGGGTGATAACCCACAAGTACAGGGGATCATTTGTAGCCTTCTTCAATAAATAAGAGTGTCGAACCCAACAAGGAGCTAAAGGCAGAACAAATATTCCCTCAAGTTCTATCGACCACCGATACAACTCTACGCACACTTGACGTTTGCTTTACCTAAAACAAGTATGAAACTATCTTGCAAGAATAAAACTACGAGTACTTTGCGGGAATAAAACTACGAATAAATTGCGAGGTAATAAAAGTGGATAGCTTTTGTCAACAAGAAAGTCATTTGTCCCTAGGCAAACGATAACAAGTACCGGTAATCATTCTTGTAATTTTATATGAGGGAGAGGCATGAGCTAACATACTTTCTCTACTTGGATCATATGCACTTATGATTGAAACTCTAGCAAGCATCCGCAACTACTAAAGATCATTAAGGTCGTGAAATCCAACCATAGCATTAAGTATCAAGTCTTCTTTACTCCCATGTGCCATAACCCACTTATCCGCGTTTAGGCTGTTGTCACCCCCCGCAACACTGATAATAAGCAAACCATGAACATATTGCAACACCCTACAGCGGGGCCCCCTCACGTTTGCGTGAGAACGGAGGGCACCGTAGGACAGCACCAAAAAATAAAATATACAATCATAGCAACCAAGATCACGATTAACCCATAGGACAAAACGGATCTACTAAAACATCATAGGATAACCATATACCATTGAAAAATAATATATGGAGTTGAGCACCATGTTTAAGTAGAGATTACAACGGGGAGAAGGGGTGTTACAACGCTGCATAGAGGGGGAGAGAGTTGGTGTTGACGGTAACAAGATTGTTGGTGTAGATCGCCGTCACGATCCTTGCACCGGCGACACTCCGGTGCCATCGGGAGAGGGGGGAGAGAGCCCCCCTCCTTCTTCTTCTTCCTTGGCCTCCCCCCTAGATAGGAGTAGGGTTCCCCCTCTGGTCCATGGCCTCCGTGGCGGCGGAGGGGCAGGAGCCCCTCCGAGATTGGATCTCCCTCTCTGTTCTCTTCTGTTTTGCGCTCTCCAGATCTGGTCAAAAATTGTTTCTTATATTCCGGGAGATCCGTAACTCCGATTGCGCTGATCTTTTTACACGATTTTCCGGATATAAGCTTCCGTGCGCCCGAAGTACAGCTCCAACTGACGTACGAGGTGAGCAGCACCCACCACCACGCGCCAGGGGTCTGGGGCGCGCCCTGGTATATCGTGGTCTGTGTGGGCCTCCGTTTGCGGTGATTCCAACTCCTAAAATACACAAATATTCGAAAATAATTCTCCGTTGAGTTGCATCACGTTTGGACTTCGTTTGACATGGATTTTCCGCGATACAAAAACATGCAACAAACAGGAATTGGCACTGGGCACTGGATAAGTAAGTTAGTCCAAATAAATCATATAAAAAGTTGCCAAAAGTATGTAAAACTTGTATAATATTGGCATGGAACAATAAAAAATTATAGATACGACGGAGACGTATCATTGGGACCTCCGGTTTTAGATGTTAGAGCAACGCCAACATGCCAACCCAAACGGACGACCATTTTGTCCGCTTTTTGTCCGTTTGGGTCGGCCCGGCGGACACCCATGTTTGCTTCCGCGTTTGGATCGGGGCATGCGCCCAACGCTGGCCCGACCCAACTTTTAGTTCACGCGATAAAATAGAACACAAATATTTCGAAAATAGAAAAACTTTAATTAAAAATTATTGCCGGCCACAAAGACCGGCGAGAGTCCACGCGTCAACATTTACATTAACTAAAACATTAATTAAACTAGGTGTCCTCCTCGTCGACGTCGGGGCCGGTGAGGTCAATTAGCGTCGACCCCGGGCCGGCCCAACGGAACGCCGTATTCCAGAGCCTGGCGATGTCATCCACCGGGGGCTGTGTTGCCGCTGGCTGGGCACGGCGCGCCTCTTCCTTGACCTCACGGCGCTCCTCCTCGGTGTCGCGCTCCAGCTGCTCGAGGTACTCGCCCTCGCGACGCTCCTCGGCCAGTCTTCGCTGGCGCCATTGCTTGAGGTAGGCGCGCTGATGCGCCTCCGTCGCCCCCATCTAGATCGCTGGCACGCTGACCCACTCGTGCACCACTCCGGTCCAGGAGTAGCGCTCGATGGTAGTCGGCTCCAGTTGGCCTTGGCTGGAAACGGCGGGGCCAACGGTGGCACTACGCAGTCGCCGGCTGTGGACAGCGCCATGGCCTCCGCCATGCGCACCTCGTACGTCGCCTCCTCCTCCTTCCTGCGCTGCTCCTTCTCGCTCTCCCGGAGGACAGCTACCAGGCGGCCTCCGTCATCTGGTCCTCATCGCGAACGACGAGGGGCGTCAGCGGGGAGCCATGCGAGACGTCACGGACGCCGCACCGCCTGGCCTCCTCGTGCTTGAAGGCGAACCAACGCGTCCAATAGGGCGAGTCGACGTCGAGGCGCACTCGCGGCTTTGCTCCGGCGACAGCAGCGCCCCCCGGCGCCGCACCTCCTTCGTGTGCGCCCTCGCCGACCGCGGCGCTGCCGGCACTGGGATCCTCTTCGGATCCAAGTGCCAGTCATGTGGTAGGGTGACGTCGGGGTAGGGGAGAGGGACACGGTTCTCCCAGTGCCACTTCGTCTGGTGCACTAGGACGTTCATGCGCTACCTCGGCAGGCGGGAAGACGTCGGCGGAGGCGGGGGAGAGGGTGGGGGGTCCTTGCCCTTACCTTTGCCGGAGAAGAAACCCATCCTTGCGAAGGCTAGGGTTGCCGCCGACGGGGGAGCAGAGGGTGAAAAAGGCCGACCGCTATCGCTGACACGTGGGCCCGAGGTGGGTGGTCGTCATAAATTAAGCTGGCCGCTGTAGTTGGACGGCCGCCAGGTGGGGACACGGCGGACATCGAGAAGGCGCACGAGGCGTCCACTTCCCGTCTGCGCCGACGCATTTCTACCGCAAATTTGGCCGCAAATGGGTCGGCACGGACGCGAAGCGAACGCGTTTTGCGAATGGGTCGATGCGTTGGGCCTTCACTTTTGTCTGCACCGATTCAGACGGACGTCGGCGGACGAAATGGGTACCTGCGTTGGAGTTGCTCTTAGGCTATGGTGCGAGGTCTGTTCGGTATTCGGCTCGGACTATCGGCACCCTTCATCAAGTGAATAGGGGTTGGCAAAAGTTGCCAAGATGATGGCTTTAGACGTATGATGTATTACTTTGTAAAGTCTTTGTGAATAATTAATAAAGTGGTTGCATGCATTGCCGGATCTTCTTCCTTTTCTAAAAAAAACTTAGGTAGCAAGTGATGTAGAATCTTTTACCTAGCATGCGTTCAGATTTGCATATGTAAGCTAACAACAAAATGTGTCTATCACCAGGGCTTATTTTCTGATCCAGTAATGGAAAAGGTACAAGGCATGCCATGTTACCTTGCTCTTCATGACTAGAGCGCAACTGTTAAAGGGATCCATAGTAAATCAAAACGATGTATTGCTTTCAAGGAGTCGAATGGCATCCCTTTGAGGGTTCAGACAAGTACTGAAGCACTAAAGGTTCATTGAAAGTGTAAAGAAAGGTCAGCACTCCCAAATCATCTTCTGATAACAAGGAGTGCTTCTGCCAGATATAAATGAATTTAGGAATGAAAGAATGACACGGGTACCAAAATTCTGCTGCCCTCTAAGAACTCTATATACAGACTGAAAAATAGACTCTGAAGTCTACTTATTAATAGTCTGAAGTAACTAAGAGCTGGAATTTCCTTTCAGTCTGCAAGGGGCTGACTACTCTGTGGTGGTGGACCTTGTATCATCGGTGATGGTAGTGGCGGTCGCAGTAGTATGGCTCGGCTCGCCGGTGAAGGACGAGGTGGCGGAGACCGCAATCGAGGGCCTGATCTGCTCGAGCTGCCGCAGTACCTGCTGCGCCTCGGGCCGTGCCACGGGCGAAGGATCGACGCAATGCAACGCGAGTTTCAGCGTCTTCACGAGCTCCTCGCCGGTCTCCGAGCCCGTGGCCGCGTCCTTCATGAGCTCAAGGTCGAACACCTCGTTGGTCCACTCCTCCTCGACGACGGAGGCCACCCACTGCGGCAGGTCGAGCCCGTTGGTCGTGTCCCCTGGCGACTTGCCTGTGAGGAGCTCGAGCATGATCATGCCCAGGCTGTAGATGTCGGTCTTGGTGTTGGCCTTCTTCAGCTTGGAGAGCTCGGGCGCGCGGTACCCAAGCGCGCCGGCCGCGGCGACCACGTTGTTGTTGGCCGCGGCGCTCATGAGGCGCGGCAGGCCGCAGTCGGCGATCTTGGCGTTGTTGTCCTCGTCCAAGAGGATGTTGCTGCTCGTCAGGTTGCCGTGCACCATACTTGCATCGGTGTGCAGGTGGTGCAGCCCCCGGGCCACGCCCACGGCAATGTTCATCCTCGTCGGCCAGCTCACTGGTGGGCTGTCGGGCGCGCGAGCTTCATTGCAAGAACAGTAGGCATTGCAGAGTTATGGTCAGCACACAGAATGAAACAAGCCAAAGCTAATGGAGCAGTAAGAGAGCACCGAAGAAATGTGGTTACCATGGAGGAAAGAGGCGAGGTTGCCTTTGGTCATGAAGTCGAACACGAGGAGCTTCTCGCCCTTGGGCCCATGGTAGTAGGCCCTGAGAGAGAGGAGGTTGGGGTGCCGGAGCTTGCCGAGCGCGTTCACCTCCACCTCGAACTCCTTGCTGCTCTTGGCGATCTTCTCCCGGAGCCGCTTCACCGCCACGTAGCTGCCGTCCTCCATGGTCGCCTTGTACACTGTCCCGTACGTGCTCTTCCCCAGGATCTCCGCGGTGGCGCAAAGCAGGTCATCCGCCGTGAACGAGAGCGGACCGTCGAAGTGGACAAGCTTGCCACCGCCGTCCCCGCCGGCGTCACTTCCCTTGCCAGCGACCGTGCCAGGCTTCCCGGCATCCTTGGTTGTCGCGCCCTTGGTGCCCTTCTGGGAAGGCGCGGTGTCCTTCTTATCTTTCCTCCAGAAGATGAAGACGCAGCAGAAGAGGAGACCGAAGAGCAAGCAGATGCCTCCGACTGCAATGACGAGCTCCTTTCTGTTGAGCCGCCGGGTCGGCCGCTGTGACAAAGGGAGCGGTGGAGACGCCATGGTCGCCGGAGAAGAAGCGGAGGTGCAGATGTCGGAGCCGTTGAACCCACAGAGCTGAAGGTTCCCCACGAAGGAGCTGGAATTGAACCTGTTGGAAAGAACCACAGGCACAGGGCCTGAGAGGTTGTTGTAAGACACGTTGAAAGAGTTGAGATTGGCAAGGCTGCTCAGGGACGCTGGAATCCCTCCTGTGAGGTTGTTCTCAGAGACGTCGAGCAACGACAGCCTTGAGAGGTTCCCGGTGGCCGCCGGAATTTCCCCGACGAGGGCATTTCTCCTCAGGGACAGATTGGTTAGGTTCTTGAGCCCGTCAATGGCTTCAGGAATGTGACCTCCAATGCCATTGCCATCGAGCTTGATCTCTACTAACGAGGTAACGTTGCAGAGTGAGACAGGGAGGGTACCACCTAACAGATTGTCAGAAAGGTCCAGAAATTGGAGCCTTGAGAGGTTCCCAATCCCATCAGGGATGCTGCCACTGATCAGATTGCTGCTTAGAGACAGATCACGGAGCATCCGGAGATTGCCAATGGTGGATGGCATCTCTCCGCTGAGATTGTTTTTGCTGAGGCTAAGGGACTCGAGGAAACGGAGAGAGGTGAGACTGGCCGGCACAGCACCGGAGAGGTTGTTGTGCGCGAGATCGAGCCTGTAGAGCCTGGTCGCATTGGCGAGAGAGGAAGGGATGGTCCCGGAGAGCGAGTTGCCGCTGAGGTCGAGCGTCTGGAGGAAGGCGCACCCGCCGAGCGCCGGCGGCACGGCGCCGGCGAAGCGGTTGTTGAAGAGGTAGAGGCCACGGAGGTCGCGGAGGAAGCCGATGGCGGCCGGCACCTGGCCGCCGAGCGCGTTGTCGTGGAGGCTGAGCTTGCGCAGCGCGGTGAGCTGGCCGACCTTGTCGGAGAGCGCGCCGGCGAGGGCCTTGAAGGGCAGCTGCAGCGCGACGACCTTGCCGCGCGCGCACTTGACGCCGGCCCACTCCCCGGAGCAGGCGCCGAGGCCCGTGCCGTTCCAGCCGCGCAGGAACCCCCGTGGGTCGACCAGCGCCTGCCGGATCGCCTGCAGCCCCTGCAGGTCCGCCTGCGCGATCAGCACGCCGTCCGAGTCCGACGACGACGCCTGCCCGCGCGCCGGCGACGCCGCGTGCAGCAGGAGGACCAGCAGTGTCAGCGCGAGCATGACACCTCTATTGCTCCTCCAGGAACCCATTGATACTAACAGCTAGCTAAGCTCTACCACTAGCACCACTAGCTCTAGGATCTAAACCCAATGCAATGCAATGCAGCTGCAATATCTGTATCCTCGTACCTAGCTCGGTAGCTAGGCGCTGTTTTTGACGAGTTTCTTGCTGCGGTGGGAAAAGCAATAGTGCTGGGCTCTCTATATATGCAAAGCGGCAGGTGAGAGGAAAGAAAGGAGGGAATATAATTAACACAAGGGATTCAACCATCCAGATGCGATGCGCTAACCAACGGCTAGCTCGTCGTGCTCCTGCCGCTGCCACGGCAGCGACCAACACTAATTTTAAATCAGCTCCTACTCCTACGGCTACGTTGGTCGAAGCCTCAAGGGCAGACCGGCGCTACGGTGCGTGCGGGCCCGGAAAGAATCCAATCTTTATGCCATTCAGTGCAGCAGCAGCAGGCCGTACCCTGCCTGCGACGCCAACGGCTATCTCACATCTCTCCCTCCCCGGCAGCAGCAGCGATCACGTGCGTCGGGGGTTTTAATACCATCGAGAGCAGCGAGTGAATTTATTGGCAGTAAAGAGGGATTTGGGAGGGGCAGACAGCAAACGGGTGCATGGGGAAGGAGCACTCTGGGTGTCGCCCGGCGACGTGCCGCTGGACGTGGATCCCCACGGCCGCCGTGGCCCGCCGCGTCAGCGGCCGCACGGCGCGGCTCATTTTATTCATTTCGTGCCCGGAGAGATTTTGCTGGATCTTTGTGCGCAGGCTTTTGTCAACAGCTCCCTGGTGGTGTACCAAGCCACTCGATGGACCATCATGTGGTACACCACTGGAGGAATGTGCGCGGCACGAGCACGGCTCAGGAGGAGGCCGTGGCCGTGGGATTGGTGCCCGCTGTCCCATGCCCATCCTTCACTTCACTGTGTGCCTTTGACCCTGCCGGTGCTTCCCAACGGCCAGGTGCTGATACCTATGCATGCAGCATCCAACGGGTTCAAAAGATGAGTAGAAAAGGGAAAAAGTCCATTTTAAACCTTGAACTCGTAGACGTTCGGCGAAACAAACCCTCAAATCGAAATCCCGGTCGATTGCACCCTGAACTATGCAATCCCGGTCTAAATCAAACCTTCGACTCGTTTGGATGGGCGGGATTGCTGGGATTTCGCTGAGGGCACACACCTGCATCCTGCTGGGCCGGCCCGCTTTAGTTTTCTTTCGTTAAAAAATAAAAATTTACAAAGGGCCCTACACCTTGCTCCTGCTGGGCCGGACCACTTTTAGTTTTTGTTAAAAATTTGTTCAGAATGCTTTTTCCTATATTTCTTAAAACTTTTTAAAGAAATATTCGGGATTAAAAAAATATCTCTGTTTCAAATATTGTTCACCAATTTAAAAAATATTCGTGCGTTCTAATTTTCTTTCGGAGATTCAAAAAACATTCCTTGTTTGATTTTCTGTTTTTCTGTTTCATTGTGCTTTCTCTTACCTTGTTCGATTCTTTTTTTTTTCTGTTTACAAATATTTGTTCTAAATTAAAACATAGAACTACATCAAAAAACCGTTTTCTTACAAAGAAGTTCAATGAAATTTAAATATTGTTCAGTGGATATCACAAAAATGTTCGACATGTATTAAATACTGTTCAACGTATATCACGAAAATGTTCAATTTTTATTTAAAAAATTTCAACAATGAACTTTATTCAAATTCGTGAACCTTTTTTCTAATTCGATGAATTTTTTCGAAATCAATGAACTTTTTGTTGAAATTGCTGAAAATTTTCAAATTCGATGAACTTTTTTAAAATTTGATGAATTATTTTAAATTAACAAACTTTTTCCATTTTTGCGAATTCAATTGGTACTATTCTTTTTCAAAATTTTGATTTCTTCCAATTTTTTGTTTTTGTGAACAGTTTTTAAATTTCTGTTTTCTTTATTTAAATAATTTATAGCTGGTTTATAATACAGCTAT
Organism: Aegilops speltoides; assembly: GCA_021437245.1. Taxonomy (NCBI): domain Eukaryota; kingdom Viridiplantae; phylum Streptophyta; class Magnoliopsida; order Poales; family Poaceae; genus Aegilops; species Aegilops speltoides. Next base: position 343,836,070 of record CM038144.1, read on the forward strand.
ATGTTTACTGTTTGTACTGAAGATAGGGTCAAATAGTGTTGTTTCCTTTTATAAACAGCAACGTGAGCTTGTCATATTGGTTGACGTACGTGGCGTGCAAATTGGTGGCCGGAGTTCGATTTCCAATCCGGCCGAACAAAACTGTATTTTTTTCTGCTTCGCTCTTACTGTGCGTACGTCTGAAGTTCTGCCGCAAAGAATTTTTTTTTTGAGCAAACAAAAAAATAAATGGGCTGGCCTAGTGCGGAGGACGGTGCTCCTTGGCCCATCAGCTAGACAAATCCCGGTTGAAATTTGTCAAGGTTTGATTTAGACCAGGATTGCATAGTTCAGGGTGCAATCGACCGGGATTTCGACTTGGGGGTTCGTTTCGCCGAACGTCTACGAATTCAGGGTTTAAAATGGACTTTTTTCAGTAGAAAGGGTAACTGAAAGCGGCGCCTCACTGCACAGCAGAGGACGTGGATCTGGCTCTGGCTCTGGGCAGAAACGGAAAAGGAAGAATGATAGGACAAGAAGCAAGTCACATCCCCCGGTTTGATGGGAACGCCGGGGCTGGATGAGATTTCTTCTAATTCTAGTACTACTAGGATGTTGAAATGGCCATGGCCGTTAGCCACTACGGAATTGATCTGCGTATTGTCTTAGCCACTATCACTATCACAAGTTTACATTTCAAAAGAATATCACAGCTTCGTGTTGGTGCCAAGGATATCATGACTAACCAATGGCTTCTTGAAGTTCTTCTGGTGCTCAGTAGCTTCACAGCTCCTGGGTCAAATGAGGAACTAACAGGATTTACGAATGATATGATCCGTCAAAAGGCAATAGAAATGAAGGTCCGGCTACAACGCAGAGGGCAGACACTAGCTTCACAGGTGAGCATTCTAGTACGTAGATCTTTGATAGTAGCTTCAAGCATAAAAGTATGCAAGTATTTATACCGGGTCAAAATTTGAATTCATCATCTATATCAGACAAGCTATCTGGGGGATCATACACAATCATATCTGGGAAAAGTTCCAGAAAATCTTGTTTTATCTTCTCCCTCAGCTCTGGATATGGGATCAGGCCTTTCAGTATAACCCGGAATGGCAAGGACAGAGGTGGCTCCGGGGAGCTCCTCATGTCTTCGTAGAATTCCATTGCCAGGTCAATCAAGCCGGCGTCACAGAAGACTCGCACGATATCACCGTACGTGTGCTGATCAAACAGCACTCCTTCAGACTTGAGGTCTGCCCAGACCTGCCTTGTCTCGTCAACCTTCTTGTTCCTAGCTAGCATATGTAGCATGTCCCGGTAGAAGTACATATCCGGCCGATACCAGATCTCTTTCCGCACGACGCCATATATCTGCAAAACACAAAAATGTTTAATCTTACACGAGCCTACGGAAGTTCAAATATAAATTGTTTCTTTTACACTAATCTGCTCTAGGTTGCAGGTACATCCACCTACTAACCAAGGTAATAATGAGACGAGACCATGTCCAACAAATGTACATGGCACTTCTTGCAACACAAATGCACGCTGCACAATTGAAATAGCTCAGACTGTCCCCAGAAATGGAAATAAAGGGGCTAAGCTTCTCTATGATTGAGGAATTAGGATCTGAATAGATAATATAATAATTCTATTGCCAAGACATCAAATATGCATTTTAACGTCTATCAGTACATGATTTGGTTGCGTATGCCTTACTTTGATCGCTTTGACTATGTAGAAATGATTTGGTTTTTAATGACAAAATTGCTTCCTGAGGCTCAATGACTCTGGAGGCGTGGAGTCCCACAAACATACCAAGGGCAGCATCTTGTGCCTCCTAAGGTTCTTCAGCAATAGCTTGGTTGACTCGGACACGCCTTGTCTGTCCTGGTGTGCAATCTGCATTCCTTGGTGTCTGGAGTATGCCGCGTCCTAGTCGCCTGCGGCCTTCTGCTTGCAGGCCCAAATTGAACTTCACCGGCGTGAGCCCTGCGTTTCTCTTGTTGTGGTCGGCACTAGCAAAGTGCCTCTCTAGCACACCTTCCCTGTAGTGTTGGAGTGATGACCTCCCGCTTTAGCTCTAGGAGACTGTGCATTGTTGTTGGGCCTCGGTTGTCTAATGTTCCGAATTTAGAAGCTTGGATGTTATTTGGTCTTCTGTTGGGAGCTACCCACCCCATGGTGACCCTTCTGTGGTGCTCCTCCAGCTTAATAACTCCCTTGAGGATGACCTTGTTAACGAGATGCTGGAAGGTAGGGAAATCACGGGAGACCAATCGTTCCTTTAGTCTGGGATCCACCCCTTCAAGAACCTTGTTGTCTTATCCCTCTCAGTTGCGATGAGAACTCCCTCATAGCGCACCAGTTGAGTAAAGCAGCTCACATACTCCGACACAGACATCTTTTCCCCGGGTTACAGCCTGAAACTCATCCCTCTTTAGATCCAGCATGCACGCAGGGAACTGCGTGGTATGCAAGGCACTGGCGAACTCATTCCACAGGATGCCTTTCGCGTCAGTATGTGAAATTCGGCAAGTTCCCCGCTAGTCTTAGGCCACACCTTTGAGCTGGTGTGCCGCTAATTTGAGTTTGAACACAGCCTGGCCCATTGCAGTTGGCTACATTAAGCTTCCTTTGTACTCCCTCCATTCCTAAATATAGTGCATATAAGGTTTTGGGCAAAATTCCGCAATGTAGTGCGTAGTTACAGCCGAGCTTAGTTTTGGATGAAATCAACCCTCCACGAACCGATGTACTAGTACTCATATTATCCCTGCCAACCGATTCAAATATGAGTGGAGTGCGTGGGATGGGACAGACACAGCAGGCGCGGGAGGGCGTGGTAGTTTCTCACCATTTTTTCTATCTACTCACGCGTACGGCACATGGGGCTAGGAACAAATCGGCCGGGGGATTTCTCGTCCAAATAATAACACCAGCACATACATTGGTATATGTGCGCAACTCTATGCGCACTATATTTAGAAATGGAGGGAGTATGTCCTTTGGCCAATCATCAGCATCCAAAGGGGCTTTCAATCTTTCAAAGGTTGAAGGCTAGGTCCTCCTGAACTCAGCCAATCTAGACTAGGAATCAGAAAGGAATGAGTTCCAGGCTCTGACCCAGAGAAAGATGTTACTCCAGAGTACTTGAGCCACTACTAAAGTGGCGGCCGTGGGAGAGCTGACATCCCAACTGAGGGGACAATAACGCAAGATTCTTGAAGGGACTGAATCCCGGACTTACGGACACACAGGCGTCCGACTATTTCGCCACCTTCCAGCACCTCGTCAACAAGGCCACTCCAAGAGAGATTCTAGGAGATGGCTTGAGTACCGCAAGCGCAGAGCACCGTGGCAGGGTCACCATGGGTGGGTAGCTCCTGATAGAATACCAACCAGTATCCAAACTACCAAGTGTAGAATACTAGATTGCCGAGGCACAATAACAACCCTCCGCACAATTAATATAGGACTCCAAGAACTGAAGGCAAGCTACAGCTGCGGGTAGAGGGACACTAACTAATGCTTGCCCTCAACAAGTAAAACACCGAGCCCACACCGGCAAAGTTAAATTTAGGGTCTGCAACCAAGACGCCATAGGCGGGAAAGGGACAGACAGCAGTGAATGCATGTCGTGCACCAGGAAAAAGAGAACATGGCCGAGTCAGCCACATCATTGCCGAACAACCTTAGGAGGCACCAAATCTTTCATTCGTATGTTTCCAGGACTTTACAGAAGTTGTATCACAGTGGACACTCACGGTTACACAGGCACGTGCACATCTAGGGCACCGGCATATGGCACATGGATGCATGATTGTGTACCAAGAGGGAAAGAAGATGGTCATTTTCCCGGGGTGGGTATGTTGGTGGTGCACCAGGCATCGGTTCCTTTGGAGGTGGGTGGGTGTGATAATCCGACTCTTTTAAATAAGGCATGTGTAGGACAATAATCTCATATTGCTTAGGGAAATAGAACACCACCAACTTATAAGGGCAAGAGTTCCACGGAAACTAACCATGGGTTAACCATTTGTTGAATTGACAAAAAAAGGTTACTTCCATAGTATGTCGCCAACCCTAGTAGGGTTAGGTCTACGCTAGTTTGGAACCTGGGCCATTACAAAAACTAGTTTGCCAAAATAAACCACCAAATCCTTGAATTATGTGAGATGTAAATATACAATCAAAAGTCGTAACCCCAATAAATTCAAAGTTTGGGATGTCAAAAGCCAATACAATTTATTGTGAAGGAATGAATATGTTTTCATTAGATGTACAATATCATAGCATTGGCCATGAAAACCCAAAGTTCAAGTGAGAGGTGAGAACACCACACTAAGACATGCTTGATATAAATGGTAAATAGCTCCCCATTTGGTTAATAAGAAGATACTGAACAATATCGCTTGAAGCTGACGAGACACCAACCCCCCCCCCCCCTCCCGCGGCGGTCGTCTCCCTGAGGCGGCTCGGGCGGAAATCCCATCTCTAACCGCCGTCGCCGCCCCATCGTCCACTACCTCCCATCGTCGCCGTCGGCACACGGCAGCGGGGCAAAGCCCGATGGCCGGACTCATTTTCCCCGCGAAGCACTGCTCACAGAGATTCCACCGCTCCCCTCAAATCCAAACATCGGCCATGTCCTTCAAGCCCCATCCTAGGATTTGGCGCCTGCTGGCTCCCTGTCGGGGGCGAGCCCTACGATCCGTCCTCGCTGCTAACGCCTACAGCCCAACGGTGCCCTCCGCCCGCCTACTTTTCACATCGGCAAGCGTGTCTTTGCAAGGTGCGTCGCCGCATCTTGCATCCTCAGCGACCTGCTGGTGCCCTTTGCTTCCATCGGCGCGCGGCGAGCTCTATCGCCTCCGGATCCCGTGTTGATTGCGCCAATCCCTTCGTCTCCTATCCGCGCTCGCCGCGGACCGCTGGTTCTGCTGGTCGTCCCCGTGTGACATCTCAGCCGGCAGCGAATCCCCTTGCTTTGGCAGTTCCCATGCCGGATGTGCTGATTTGCCTCATGTCCTTGCGCAGAGCACCGCGCTTCCCGCATCCACACCCTCCCCCAACATCTGACCACCCTCAATTGTGCGGTCACCAACGATGGTGCGGCTCTACCTCCCCTCCCCGCTCAAGACCTCCTCCACCTCTGGGCGCCCCCGTATGGCCACGGTGACACTCCAGATGCTTCTACTTCGCCCTCCCCGCAGATCCAAAAGCCACATCCGCCTCCGAAAGCTCCCCACCTCCACCATCCGCCTCCTCTGGACATCGTGCCTCTTCGTGGCACGCCAACGAAGGTGGCGTCGTGGCCCCCGCCTCCTAGTTCTCCGGGTGGGCTACCGCCGTTCATGGCCCTGCCTGCCAGCCAAGGACGCTTTGCCGATGGTCCTCGTCGGCGCCCTCAACGCCAAGATGCTTGTCGGCTTCGGTCTGCCGGTAGGAATAGCTTGGATCTGGGGCCGAACGTTCTAGCACTGCCCGACGCAATTGGCAACTGAGCTGGATTGGGAGAAATCGATGGTCGGTTAGCTGTTGCTGGCCGAGACAGCGGTGAAACTTCGTGTCATTTTCCATCCTGATGGCACTTTATTGATCCCGATCTATCGGAGTTTAGGTGTACTCTCGGAGAAATCCCTGCTCGGATCTTGTATTTGAGCGACCACGGAGTCGCTCCCCTGTGTCGTAACCTCACTGGAGGTGTGGTCTAGAGTGCACCATTACTAGTCTTGCCTCCGCTTGTACGACGACGACTGCTCCCCTTGCCCACTTCTCTTTGTGGTGCCTCGACGTCGACTCCATGTTGATGTGCTTGCGCAGTTCCCTCCAATGGCGACTGTTGTGTTCCGGCGAGCTTCGTGCTCTTGTAATCTTTGTTGAAAGTTGGCGCAAGGTGCCTCTCCAACTTGCTAATCATTCTGATTTCCTGTGGGAAAGCTCCCAGTCAAGGTTCATGTTCGCCGACGCTCTCTGGGCTTGCATTACTCCAATTCTTGCCCTTTGTGGCGGAGCTTGCGGCCATGCTATGGCACTCACTGATTGTGGATGCTCATGTATCACGGCGTGTGGATAACGCACGCGAGTGCTCTCGGCAACTCGCAAAGTCTTGGTATTCTGTTACCCTAGACGACACCCCACATCTCGTGTCTTTTAGTGATATCTGTTGGCTGGGTTGTGCCTAGTCATGGACTCCCATTTTTCTCTCTCGTCTTTCTTTTTTCCCTTCTTACTTGTATGGTTGTCAACCCGTTTTCCGTCATAAATGGGGTCAACTTGTTCAAAAAAAATTATCCGGTTTTCCTTATAAGCTAGATCACTCTCTTGGCATAATGGACACTTTGAGTAATAGATTCAGGTGGTACCCTCGCGCGCGCGCGTTTTGATTTCTCAAAATAAAATAAAATCAGTAAACGTGTAATCTAAATAAACAGCATCAATCACTTTGTAACTGCATTGTTGCATGCCTCAAAGAATGTAGGGAAGAAAAGGAAGGAACAAGGCATTTTGTGCGTCTCAATTTTAGCCCCGGTCCACAAAACACCCTTTTCAACTCTAAACCATTCACATCACATCCTCAACTATCAAAATGGGTGCAAATCATCATCCTTAATGAACTTGGTTTGGCTTAGGATGTGTGTATACTCTTTCGTGGCATATCTTTTCACTGAACAACAAATACTACTATAGCAAATTAGCTAAGTTTTTCTTTAGCAAAAGGGGTCTCCTCCGATTTCCATTAGCAGAAACCATGAGCAGTGCATACAAAGTCTCCTTACATCACCTGCTAAACTAGATAGATCATAACGCTAGAACAAACAGCTCTAGCTAAGAGACCAGCTACCAAAAGGAGCTACCTCCAGCACCACAACCACAAACTCAATTACTCCCTCCGTTCCTAAATATAAGTCTTCTTATAGATTCCAATATGGACTACATACGGGGCAAAATGAGTGAATCTACACTCTAAACTATGTCTATATGACTATATACATCCGTATGTAGTTCATACTGGCAACAAACAACAACAACAACAAAGCCTTTAGTCCCAAACAAGTTGGGGTAGGCTAGAGGTGAAACCCGTAAGATCTCGCAACCAACTCATGGCTCTGGCACATGGATAGCAAGCTTCCACGCACCCCTGTCCATAGCTCGCTCTTTGTCGATACTCCAATCCTTCAGGTCTCTCTAAAAATACTGGAATCTCTAAAAATACTTATATTTAGGAAAGGAGGGAGTACAATGTTCTTAAGCCCCGAAATTAGCTAAGTACCACACTAGTTTATATGTTTATCCAGGGTGGTAAATTTGACCATGCAGACCGCCTCTTTCAGAGCATTGAAAGCAAATATAGGAACTGCCTATCAAATACAAGTGACGTCAAGGAGCTTACACCTGAATTCTTGTACATGGAGTTTCTTGTAAATTTAAATTCATAACACTTTGGGGTAAAGCGGGACGGTGAACTGTTAGGCATGTTGGTCTCCCTCCATGGGCAAAGGTAATGATTGATAATTTCTACATTCTTTTATATTAACTTTCTGCAAATCTGCTAATATAACCAATCTAAATATTTGGAAGAGTTACCAAACTAAATATTTGAAGCGTTATTATTGGTCAGAAGAAAAAAAATTGGGTCCGGGCTTTGTTTCAATCCTGGCTCTGCCACTGACAGGACGCACTCAGATGTGTATGCCATTTAAGACCACATGGCCTGAATATGCTGTTTACTTCAAATTGTCTTGTTATCGATAGGATACCCCCTGAATCTAAACTTCCATGTACACGCCACATTAGGCATCTCAAGACTAATGTGAACTTCCCACTCATGCAAATTGTTCTGCTATTGATTAGGATATCATCTCAACGTGAACTTCCATGTAGGCGTTACATTAGGCAGAACCAGGGGGAGAGGGGGAGGGGTAGTGGTAAGAGTTTAAGTGTTCAGGTACAGACAAGCACAAAGAACCTAAAAATCATCAATGCTACAGAAGCATGTTCAAATGAAGACCACACTTAAGAGGTCCAATTCACTACATTGGATAGCATATATCACAAATAACACCTGGAGACAGGCAAGAGTACCAAAAGCCTATAAAGTGAATCACAGCTATTGAATTTCAGTACTTACTAAGTCCAACAGCAAAAATAATCCTACATAAAACATATGCATGATATATTTCTGCATACAACAGCTTTATGAATCATGGTCCGTGATAAAAAAATCGCATATTCCCATTCATGCAACCCAAGAACTGTAGACTGGAAGACATTTCGGTGTTGATATAACATATCTAAAGTTCTGAACCACTAATTTCCTACATCGATATGCACATAACTTGACAATCAACACCACTGCAACCCCATATAGGACCCATTTGCCCCAAACAGCAGCATAATCATCTGTTTAACTCTCAATTAGGGCGAGAGTACTAGAGAAAAAGCAATAGCAAGCTAGATGTATTCGCAAAAGAAACAGAAACGCGAGCAGACTCGTCGGGGGTGGAAGCAGTACCTTCATGGAGAGGATGACGTGGTCCTGGCGGAGCAGTTCAGCGAGGACGGCGAGGAGGTCGGTGCGGAGGAGCCGAGACACATGCAATTTCATGTACTCCACCAGCCTCTGGTGGCCTCCGGCAGGGGGTAGCGCCGCGAGCCGCTTGAGCTGCGCGACCGCCATGAGGCCTTCCTTCCCCATCTCCTTCTTCCGCCGCCATATCGAAAGGCTTGGGCTCGATGCCGCCGCAGTAGAGCACAAACTCTGGTGGAGTTCACCCGCGACGGCGGCTGCCGGTTGTAGGGTTTGGAGGAGGCGACGGTGGTGGCGGCGTGGGAGGAGACGGGAAAGCATTTGGGTGGGACTGTCAGGCCAGCACCTTCAGTTACAAGTGTTCAGCGTCTTCAGTTAACGAACGGCTACGATCCAAATCATCGCCACCGATCCAACGGCTCGCGAGGCTCGCCGTATCACTGTAACTGTAGCATTTCTATCTCGTTACTTACTGTAGCTGTCATCCATTGCCGGCTCAGCTATAAAGCTAGCGGCCCCCGTTTGTAAGAGGCATGCCATTATTCTGAGAATTCTCCCTATGATACAATCATATACAGTATCTTACAGTAATACAAACCCTAGTTTGCAGCTACTTTCTCCTTTCCTCCTCACGAGATCCACTAGGTTCTAGATCGATTCCACCCTCGAATTCCTTTAGGGCGTGACAATTGGTATCATGAGCGTAGGTTTTCCTCGGCGGCGCGACAGATCGAAGCTGCGACGGTGATTCCCCACCCTTCCCTCCCTTTTTCGTCGGTGGTGGCGGTGTTGGTGGCGTTGGTGGCGGAGTAGGCGGCGCTAGTGGCGGTAGACTCATTCGTCGGCAGCTCGTCGAGCTCGACTGGTTGTTTGAGCACATCGCTCACTCAGTAAAATCCCAGGTCGTGCGGCGTGTGGTGCTGTTCCGGTGGCGGTCTCGAGCGGCGGCGGCAGGGTTAAGCGTTCAGATCCGGTTCCCATCAAGTCCTGGAGGTAAAATTCCTTTCTGAACGACTTCACCAAGATGGGGCACGGGAAGGCCAGTCTCGACGAATCAGAGGTAGCTGAACTCCTGGCCATGAATGGCGAATTTCTGCAGCACCGTGATGAGACCACAGAGTTACGGGGCGAGGTCGATGACCTGCGCAAGGATGTGCACAGCATCAGCCTCAAACAGGATACCATGGTTGTCGGTGTCAAAACCGGCGGATCTCGGGTAGGGGGTCCCGAACTGTGCGTCTAGGCGGATGGTAACAGGAGACAAGGGACACTATGTTTTTACCTGTGTTCGGCCCTCTCGATGGAGGTAAAACCCTACTCTGCTTGATTAATATTGATGATATGGGTAGTACAAGAGTGGATCTACCACGAGATCGAGGAGGCTAAACCCTAGAAGCTAGCCTATGGTATGATTGTTGTTAGTCCTATGGACTAAAACCCACCGGTTTATATAGACACAGGAGAGGCTAGGGTTACACTGAGTCGGTTACAATGGTAGGAGATCTACATATCCGTATTGCCAAGCTTGCCTTCCACGCCAAGGAAAGTCCCATCCGGACACGGGGCGAAGTCTTCAATCTTGTACCTTCATAGTCTTGGAGTCCGGCCGATGATGATAGTCCGCCATCTGGACACCCCTAGTCCAGACTCCTCAAGAGCCCTCGAACCAGCTTCAATGACGACGAGTCCGGCGCGCATATTGTCTTCGGCATTGCAAGGCGGGTTCCTCCTCCGAATAATTCATAGAAGATTGTGAACGCCAGGATAGTGTCCGGCTCTGTAAGATAAATTCCACGTACCACCGTAGAGAGAATAATATTTGCACAAGTTCAATCTGCTGGCGTACTTTATGGCGTGACGTCACACCACTACCAAGCCTTTACTTGAATCATTTTTATTATACCACCTCAGCGCGTTTAGCGAAGCGGTTTTCTTGGCACGTCTTGTCGAAGCAGAGATCGTGTTCCCCTTATTCCGGGATTCCCATTAATACGAACGTGGGTAACCCAAGCGCGCCCGTTGCCACGCCCCCTCCATCGAAGGCGGGTTCCGAACAGCCACGGAGACGGCTCTTGGTATTCTCCTTCTTTATAATGAGACCCAGGCTCGTTCTTTTTCTTCAATCCTCAATCGAATCCGCCCCTCGCCTCGAGCTCCAACACTCAGGGCTCCAGATTCGGGCGCTTCGGAACTTCGACAATGTCCGGCTCCGACTTGTAGGGCCGGTGGATGCCCTCCTCCGTCACGGAGGAGGACGTGCTAAAGCTGAGAGAAGCCAGGTATTTGACCTACGAGATTTCGCATAGGCTTCCTGCCCAAGGGCAAGTCATTCCCACTCCCGAGCCAGGCGAGAGCGTCGTGTTCGTGTCTCACCTCCGTCGGGGTTTAGGCTTCCCGATGGATCCCTTCGTGAGGGGGCTCATGTTTTACTATGGGTTGGAATTCCACGACTTGGCTCCGGAGTCCATCCTCTACATCTCATCATTCATTATCGTCTGCGAAGCCTTCCTCCGCACCACCCCTCACTTGGTTTATGGCTCAAAACCTTCAACGTGGAGCCAAGATGATTGAGGGCGTCAAGCGAAGTCTTGCGGGCGGTTGTAAGCAAGAGTGCCGATGCTCCATGGCCCGAGGGCTCTTTTCAGGAGGAGCTTCGGTTTATGGCAACAGAGTGGTTCTATATTACCGCTCCTGAGGCGTGCAGAAGCCCGCCGCCTTCTTCGCTTCGGGCCCTCCACAACGGCTGATGTCATGGGTCGACAAAGGGCTTAGCGGGGGCCGTCAAAGGGCGTACCCCTATTGCGAGGCGGATTCGAGACCTCCGGAGAGGAGATCAATCTGGTCGTAGTGACACAAGTTATGCCGATTCGGCGTCTTACGCCTCGCAAACGTCGCCCCCGCCTTTGGGAATTCAATCTAGTGGGACCACGAGCTCTCCAACACTTCATGGAGTACGACACCGTGGAGATGTACAAATTGTTCTTGGATCACAAGAAGTGTGTCCGAATTGACCGAGGACGCCGGCTTAAGCTGCAATCGCCTGGATACTCAAGTAAGTAGCCACTGTCCTGACATACCGTTTGTTTGCATATCTTGGATTTGCCTTTTAACCAATCGTCCTTTGAGCAGAGTGGATAGCTCAAGCAAAAGCTGATATGGTGTCGGCCCCCTCCGAGAGACCGCGCGGACTCGGTCTTTGGTCAAGATCTTGGAGGTTGCGCCTCGAGGAGGGCGAAGGGGAAAACAGAGAAGCTACCGCCTCTACTAAGGAGGCTTTGAGAAAGGGGATCAAGAATCCTCCTTCCAGGGGAGAAGAGGACCGCTTAGAAGATCCGGAGGCTAAGGCCTCGGCGGGGAAGAAATCTTCACGGAGGGTCCTATGCCGGGAAACCCCGGCCGCACTATCTCCCCCAAGGAATCAGCCCTCCAGCGAGCCGTAAGTAAAAAAAGGGGGAGTTTTGTAATAAGGGACATACCTATTTTTGCTTCTGAGGATAACCGAAGTTGTTATCTTGTAGTTCGGACCTCCGTCCTTCTCAGCTGAGTTCGTCTTCGGGGGACCTTCGTCCGGAGATGATGGAGAGCGAGACGCCTCCATTTGCCGCGCCGTCAGGCGGGGTGGACGACCCTGAAGTGTCGTCGAGGAGGGTCTCCCCGAGTCCGGCGGGGCCGGAGAGTTCGGCACCTACTGGTGTACGGCCTGGGGAGCTGAAGGATCTGCTCGAGAGGGCATCTATCTCAGAAGATCACCGTATATTGATGAGTACGGTGATTGAAAGAATTTAAATCGCGAGGGCGGGTTGCATGATGCCGTTAGAAGTTTATCGGCGGGTTTTGAGGTGCGTAAAATGACATACCTTTTGACGCTTTTGCACATAGAGTGCGCCTCAGTATAGATAGTAGCCCCGAGAGTCGGTATGTTGTCGAAAGCGACGGCGTCGAGGATCATAATCTCGATTATTAATTTCGCTTTTCCTATGCGGTGGCGGATCGTCCGGTGGCCGGATGATAGAGTTGCCGAGCTAAAGCGGCAACTTCGATGTTGCGGATGCGACATCGCCTTCGTCAATAAACGACTTGACCAAATACAAGGTAGGTTGTTTCTCCGCGTCACCTAGTAAGGGAGCCGCGCCCTCCTTACAATATGTATGCTTGATGCGGATGGTGCCGCTGCTGTGGAGGACCTTGAGCGAGCTTGCTCGAGCCAAGGAGCAAGCGAGAAGGAAGCGTCGGCTGCCTCAAGGCACCAAGAGCTAAAAGCGAAAAACCGCTCACTCCAAGTAGGGAGGAGATGACCGGAATGGCCGTGAAGCTGAAGGATGTTACCGACCGCTATGAGGTTCTTGAAAAAGAACGCCGAGCGGAGCAAGAGGACCTAAAGAAGGCCACCGCCGAAGCCAAGGATGCCCGTTCTGCAATGAGGGCTATAAAGGAAGAGCTGCGTCAGGCCAGAGACATTGTGGCTGGAAAGCCCTTTATGCTGCGCAGGAAGTTTACAGACCAGAAATATGCTCAGCTTGGCCAGCTGTGGGGTGCGGAGGATCCTTATCTGGATTTGGCGGCAAGTGCGGCGGATGCGGTTGTGCTTTTCTGAGGCCAAAAGGATCACGAGATGGAAGAGCTGTTTTGGTCTCAATTCCACAGTCCGGAGCGTTCACTTCCGCTGACCGATCGGTTGGCCAAGTGGGCTGAGCTGAATAGGTTGTCCAGATTTGCCATGACGGACGTAGTGGCTCATCTGTGGCCGGATAGGCCCAAGCCGAAGAGTTATTTTGGCTTATTACAGCAATTCCTTGGGGCGGTGCCGCATATCAAGGCGATGAAGCGGTCGGCATGCATAGAGGGTGCACGGATGGCTCTCGCCCGTGTTAAGACATACTGGGCGGAGATGGATGCCACCGATGTTGCATCCCGGGGTTCGGACGAGGGCCGGTTGCCCGCCGAGCACTATTTTGGGGAAGTCCTGCGGGGCGCTTGTTTAATAGAGTCGCAGTGCTCGAAAAATGTTATGTTCAAATGACATGTATGATTTGTAAAACCATATTCATAATATAAGTGCTTTTTATACTTGTGCGTTCAAGTATTCAAATATCTCTGTCTTGCGCCGTTAATGTATACGTGTATATAACCCGAAAGATGGCGCTCTTGACCCCCACGCACATGGTGCGGGGTGTTTGCAAAATAGCGCATTTTCACACTTAATCCAACGTCTTGGTCCTGTGAAGGAGGTGGTAGCGTAGCAAACTAGGCAATCGGACTATAATGCTTTATCACTTTCACTTAGCCATAGGAGTTCGAAGGTGGGGCTACGATATAGCCCGTAGGGGCACCGCGCTCTCCGAATTCGGGCGCGTATGTGCTTGACCGAAAGCGGCCCTTCGTCAGCGGAGAATTCTAGACATTCCGTAGTCGATCGAGTGGTTGACGGTCTCTCGCTATATCATGATCGGTTTTGGGCTTTCTCTCTTGAGGTGCTCGCCCGGCGAACGGGGCACAATCGCATAGTTCTCCTAGTGCCGCATTAGCCGATGATACGGGCGTAAGCGCGAAAAACACGAGGCCGGGCAAACCCAACATTTGACCAAAGACATGATTCGAGCTGATGCATATAAGGCCTAACTCGAGGCGCCAACACTCCACGAGGTATTCGGTCTTTATGAAAACGGGTAGAATGATGCCCTAAGCCCCTATTGTCCAGGTACGGGCGAAAACTTCTGACGCGGCCGATGCCAAAACGCCAGCCTCCTCCTTGGTTATAATAGAAAACTGGGGGATGTGTATTAACAAGAGACAGTAAGAAAGGTTTACGCAGGGTCTTAATCTGAAAAGAATCCTCGCAACGGGTCCCTGCTGCACGTCTGCGCGTATGTCTCCATTGTGTTGTATCCTGGACGGGTGTAGCACGCTGTTCATCTGTAAAAGAGAAGAACTTAGCTTGGGAAAATACCGTGCAAAAAATGTATTTAAAACAGAGTATGAAAAAATGAATGAAGTTGAGCTTTTGTTAGCTCTTATTGTTCATGCTCACGGCCCCTTGTAAAGGGGTATGCGGCTAGGAAGCCCCTAGTTTATTTGTGCCGGACTCGCCTAGCCGTGTCCGGGGTCTTAAGCGACCTTTCAAAGAGATAATGCCGCGTGGACCGGGCATTTTAAGTGTAAGAGACGCGTAATGCGGTATTGCATTGAAGCGGGCGAAAGCTTCACGTCCCAATAGTGCTTGATGGCTACTTTTAAATGGGGCGATATGGAAAATTAGCTTTTCGCGACGGAAGTTGTCGGATGAACCGAACACAACTTCTAGTAGTAAGGAGCCCGTGCAATTGGTGTAAGGGCCTGGCGTCACTCCTTTGAAGGAAGTGCTGCTATGGCGAATTTTGGTAGGGTCTATCCCCATCCTGCGGATTGTGTCCGGATATAGTAGGTTTAAATCGTTGCCGCCATCCATTAGGACTTGTGTAAATTGTAGTCCGTCGATTATAGGATCCAATATCAAAGCAGTCCATCCTACGTTTCGCATACTCCTGGAGTAATCTAGATGGTCGAAGGTAATTGGTTTTGTCATCCAATCTCGGGATTCCGTTGGGGTGGACCATGCGGCATGTGCTTTGATAGACGCCGCCGTGTTTTTCCTTGTTATCACTTGAAGTGAATTAACAGTTTTTACTTCTTGTGGGAAGTTCTTTTATTTTCCGGCGCTCTGCTTGTGGGGTTTGTCATCGTCCTCGCTTGGCGTGTCGAGCCCCTTGTGTTCGGCATTTAGTCGGTCGGACTGCTTGAAGACCCAACAATCTCGGTGGGTGTGGTTTGCAGGCTTCCCGGAGGTACTGTGTATTTTACATATCCTATCCAGGATTTTGTTTAGGTTGGATAGCTCGTCACTGTTGTCCTTAAGAGGCAGTGTTTTGATGTTCGGCCAAGAGCTTTTGAATCCAGCGTTGTCCGCCGTGTTCTTTGGGCCATTTTCTTTATTCCGGCACTGATATTTTCTGCGTCGTGATTTCCCATTTCCATCTTCTGACGTCAGATGTACTTGGGTCGCTGGTGCTGCATCTTGCCAGCCAGCTATCCTCTCCCGCGCAAAAGCGGGTTATGAGGCTCGTTAGCGCGGCCATTGTTCTTGGTTTTTCCTGGCCGAGGTGTCTGGCGAGCCATTCATCTCGGACGTTATGTTTAAAAGCTACTAAGGCTTCGGCGTCCAGACAGTCGACTATTTGGTTCTTTCTTGGTGAGGAACCTGTTCCAGAATTTGCGTGCTGACTCTCCGGGCTGCTGAGTTATGTGACTTAAATCGTCTGCATCTGGAGGGCGGACATAAGTCCCCTGAAAATTTGCTCTAAACGCATCCTCAAGCTCTTCCCAACTTCCAATGGTATTTTCTGGGAGGCTTTTGAGCCAATGCCGAGCTGGCCCTTTGAGCTTGAGGGGTAGGTATTTTATGGCATGGAGATCATCTCCTCTAGCTGTTGGGGAACGTAGTAATTTCAAAAAAATTCCTACGCACACGCAAGATCATGGTGATGCATAGCAACGAGAGGGGAGAGTGTTGTCTCGCACCCTCGTGAGATCAAAGCGAAGCGTTGACGCAACGTAGAGGAAGTAGTCGTCGTCCTCCGGTCCAACCGATCCAAGCACCGCACTCGACACCTCCGAGTTCTTGACACACGTACAACTCGATGACGCACCCCGATCTCCGATCCAGCAGAGGCGCGGGGAGGAGTTCCGTTAGCACGACGGCGTGGTGACGATCTTGATGTTCTCCTGTCGCAGGGCTTCGCCTAAGCACCGCTACAATATGACCGAGGTGTAATATCGTGGAGGGGGGCACCGCACACGGCTAAGGAACGATCTCAATGATCAACTTGTGTCTCTAGGGTGCCTCCCTACCCCCGTATATAAAGGAGGGAGGGAGGAGGTGGCCGGCCCAGGGGGGGCGCGCCATAGGGGGGAGAAACCTACTCCAAGTAGGTTTCCCCTCCTTTTCCTAATCCAATATGGAGGGGAAAGAAGGAGTAGTAGTAGTAGGAAGGAAGAGGGGGAAGGAGAGAAGGAAAGGGGGGGCCGGCCCCCCTCCCAATTCGGATTGGGCTTGGGGGCGCCCTCCCTTGCTCCTTCTCCCTCCCTTCTAATAGGGCCCAATAAGGCCCATATACTTACCGGGGTTCCAGAACCTCCGAGTCTCGGTATATTCCCAAACTCTTCCTAACCTTTCCGGTGTCCAAATATATCCGTCCAATATATCAATCTTTATGTCTCGACCATTTCGAGACTCCTCGTCATGTCCGTGATCACATCCGGGACTCCGAACAAACTTCAGTACATCAAAATACATAAACTCATAATATAACTGTCATTGAAACCTTAAGCGTGCGGACCCTACGGTTCGAGAACAATGTAGACATGACCGAGAATCGTCTCCGGTCAATAACCAATAGTGGGACCTGGATGCCCATATTGGTTCCTACATATTCTACGAAGATCTTTATCGGTCAAACCGCATAACAACATACGTTGTTCCCTTTGTCATCGGTATGTTACTTGCCCGAGATTTGATCGTCGGTATCCAATACCTAGTTCAATCTCGTTATCGGCAAGTCTCTTTACTCGTTTCGTGTCGTCATCTCATAACTAACTCATTAGTTACATGCTTGCAAGGCTTAGGTGATGAGTATTACCGAGAGGGCCCAGATACCTCTCCGACAATCGGAGTGACAAATTCTAATCTCGAATTATGCCAACCCAACATGTACCCTGAGACACCTATAGTACTCCTTATAATCACCCGATTACGTTGTGACGTTTGGTAGCACACAAAGTGTTCCTCCGGTAAATGGGAGTTGCACAATCCTCATAGTTACGTGAACATGTATAAGTCATGAAGGAAGCAATAGCGAGAATACTAAGCGATCAAGTGCTAAGCTAACGTAGAATGGGTCATGTCAATCACATCATTCTCCTAATGATGTGATCCCACTAATCAAATGACAACACATGTCTATGGTCGGCAAACATAACCATCTTTGATTAATGAGCTAGTCAAGTAGAGGCATACTAGTGACTATAGTTTTGTCTATGTATTCACACATGTATCATGTTTCCGGATAATACAATTCTAGCATGAATAATAAACATTTATCATGATATGAGGAAATAAACAATAAATTTATTATTGCCTCTAGGGCATATTTCCTTTAGTCTCCCACTTGCACTAGAGTCAATAATCTAGATTACATGGTAATGATTCTAACACCCATGGAGTCTTGGTGCTGATCATGTTTTGTTCGTGAGAGAGGCTTAGTCAACGGGTCTGCAATATTCAGATCCGTATGTATCTTGCAAATCTCTATGTCTCCCACTTGGACTTGGTCCCGAATGGAATTGAAGCGTCTCTTTATGTGCTTGGTCCTCTTGTGAAATCTGGATTCCTTTGCCAAAGCAATTGCACCAGTATTGTCACAGAAGATCTTCATTGGTCCCGATGCACTAGGTATGACACCTAGATCGGAAATGAACTCCTTCATCTAGACTACTTCATTTGTCGCTTGTAGCAGCTATATACTCCGCTTCACATGTAGATCCCGCCACAATGCTTTGTTTAGAACTGCACCAACTTACAGCTCCACCGTTTAATAAAAACACGTATCCGGTTTGCGATTTAGAATCGTCCGGATCATTGTCAAAGCTTGCATCGACGTAACCATTTACGACTAGCTCTTTGTCACCTCCATATACGAGAAACATATCCTTAGTCCTTTTCAGGTATTTCAGGATGTTCTTGACCGTTGTCTAGTGATCCACTCCTGGATTACTTTGGTACCTTCCTGCCAAGCTTATTGCTAAGCATACGTCGGTCCGGTACACAACATTGCATACATGATAGAGCCTATGGCTGAAGCATAGGGAACATTTTTCATTTTCTCTCTATCTTCTGCTGTGGTCGGGCATTGAGTTTGACTCAACTTCACACCTTGTAGCACAGGCAAGAATCCTTTCTTTGCCTGATCCATTTTGAACTTTTTCAAAATCTTGTCGAGGTATGTGCTTTGTGAAAGTCCTATTAAGCGTCCTGATCTATCTCTATAGATTTTGATGCCCAATATGTAAGGAGCTTCACCGAGGTCTTTCATTGAAAAACTTTTATTCAAGTATCCCTTTATGCTATCCAGAAATTCTATATATTTCCAATTAACAATATGTCATCAACATATAAAACTAGAAATGCTACAGAGCTCCCACTCACTTTCTTGTAAATACAGGCTTCTCCAAAAGTCTGTATAAAACCATATGCTTTGATCACACTATCAAAGCGTTTATTCCAACTCCGATATGCTTGCACCAGTCCATAAATGGAACGCTGGAGTTTGCACACTTTGTTAGCACCTTTTGGATCAACAAAACCTTCCGGCTGCATCATATACAACTCTTCTTCTAGAAATCCATTCAAGAATGCAGTCTTGACATCCATCTGCCAAATTTCATAATCATGAAATGCAGCAATAGCCAACATGATTCGGACAGACTTAAGCATCGCTCTTGGTGAGAAAGTCTCATCGTAGTCAACTCCTTGAACTTGTCGAAAACCTTTCGCAACAAGTCGAGCTTTGTAGACATAACATTACCATCGCGTCGGTCTTCTTCTTAAAAATCCATTTATTCTCAATGGCTTGCCGATCATCGGCAAGTCAACCAAAGTCCATACTTTGTTTTCATACATGGATCCCATCTCGATTTCATGGCCTCTAGCCATTTTGTGGAATCTGGGCTCATCATCGCTTCCTCATAGTTCGTAGGTTCATCATGGTCAAGTAACATGACTTCCGAATAGGATTATCGTACCACTCAGTGCGGATCTTACTCTGTAGACCTCACGAGGTTCGATAAGAGAAACTTGATCTCAAGTTTCATGATCAATATCATTAGCTTCCTCACTAATTGGTGTAGTTGTCACAGAACCGGTTCTTGTGATGAACTACCTTCCAATAAGGGAGTAGATACTGATTATCTCATCAAGTTCTACTTTCCTCCCACTCACTTCTTTCGAGAGAAACTCCTTCTCTAGAAAGGATCCGAATTTAGCAACGAAAATCTTGCCCTCAGATCTGTGATAGAAGGTGTACCCAATAGTCTCCTTTGGGTATCCTATGAAGACACATTTCTCCGATTTGGGTTCGAGCTTATCTGGTTGAAGTTTCTTCACATAAGCATCGCAGCCCCAAACTTTAAGGAACGACAACTTGGGTTTCTTGCCAAACCACAGTTCATAAGGCGTCATCTTAACGGATTTTGATGGTGCCCTATTTAACGTGAATGCGACCGTCTCTAAAGCATAACCCCAAAACGATAGCGGTAAATCGGTAAGAGACATCATAGATCGTACCATATCAAGTAAAGTATGATTACGACGTTCGGACACACCATTTCGTTGTGGTGTTCCAGGTGGCGTGAGTTGCGAAACTATTCCGCATTGTTTCAAATGTAAACCAAACTCGTAACTCAAATATTCTCCTCCACGATCAGATCGTAGAAACTTTATTTTCTTGTTACGATGATTTTCTACTACACTCTGAAATTCTTTGAACTCTTCAAATGTTTCAGACTTGTGCTTCATTAAGTAGATATACCCATATCTGCTCAAATCATCTGTGAAGGTGAGAAAATAACGATATCCGCCACGAGCCTCAACATTCATCGGGCCACATACATCTGTATGTATGATTTCCAACAAATCTGTTGCTCTCTCCATAGATCCGGAGAACAGTGTTTTAGTCATCTTGCCCATGAGGCACGGTTCGCAAGTACCAAGTGATTCATAATCAAGTGATTCCAGAAGTCCATCAGTATGGAGTTTCTTCATGTGTTTTACACGATATGACCTAAGCGGCGATTACCACAAATATGTTGCACTATCATTATCAACTCTGCATCTTTTGGCTTCTACATTATGAATATGTGTATCACTACTATCGAGATTCAATAAAAATAGACCACTCTTCAAGGGTGCATAACCATAAAAGATATTACTCATATAAGTAGAACAACCAATATTCTCTGATTTAAATGAATAACCGTCTCGCATCAAACAAGATCCAGATATAATGTTCATGCTCAATGCAGGCACCAAATAACAATTATTCAGGTCTAAAACTAATCCCGATGGTAGATGTAGAGGTAGCGTGCCGACCGCGATCACATCGACTTTGGAACCATTTCCCACGCGCATCGTCACCTCGTCCTTAGCTAATCTTCGCAATCCGTAGTCCTGTTTGAGTTGCAAATATTAGCAATGAACCCGATATCAAATACCAGTGCTCTGCGAGCATTAGTAAGGTACACATCAATAACATGTATATCACATATACCTTTGTTCACTTTGCCATCCTTCTTATCCGCCAAATACTTGGGGCAGTTCCGCTTCGATGTCGATCGCTTGCGGTAGAAGCACTCGATTTGGGCTTAGGTCCGACTTGGGTTTCTTCTCTTGAGCAGCAACTTGCTTGCTGTTCTTTTGAAAGTTCCTTCTTCTTCTTCCCTTGCCCTTCTTCTTGAAACTAGTGGTCTTGTTGACCATCAACACTTGATGCTCCTTCTTGATTTCTACCTCCGCTGCTTTCAAAGATTGCGAAGAGCTTGGGAATAGTCTTGTTCATCCCTTGCATATTATAGTTCATCACAAAGCTCTTGTAGCTTGGTGGCGATGATTGGAGAATTCATCAATGACGCTATCATCCGGAAGATTAACTCCCAGTTGAATCAAGTGATTATTATACCCGGACATTTTGAGTATATGCTCACCGATGTAATCTATTCTCCTCCATCTTGCAGCTGTAGAACTTATTGGAGACTTCATATCTCTCAATCCGGGCATTTGCTTGAAATATTAACTTCAACTCTGGAACATCTCATATGCTCCATGACGTTCAAAACGTCGTTGAAGACCCGGTTCTAAGCCGTAAAGCATGGCACACTTGAACTATAGAGTAGTCATCGACTTTGCTCGCCAGACGTTCTTAACGTCGTCGGTTACATCATCAGAGAACTGGTACCCAGCGGTGCTTCGGGATTTAACTCTTCGCATGCAAAGAATGAGGATAATCCTCGAGTTACGGACCCGATCCGTGTAATTGCTACCGCATCTTTCAACTTTGCTTTCTCAAGGAACGCATTAAAATTCAACGGAACAACAACACGAGCCATCTATCTACAAACAAACATAGACAAGCAAAATACTATCAGGTACTAAGTTCATGATAAATTTAAGTTCAATTAATCATATTACTAAAGAACTCCCACTTAGACAGACATCTCTCTAGTCATCTAAGTGATCACGTGATCCAAATCAACTAAACCATGTCCGATCATCACGTGAGATGGAGTAGTTTCAATGGTGAACATCTCTATGTTGATCATATCTACTATATGATTCACGCCGACCTTTCGGTCTCTCGTGTTTCGAGGCCATATCTCAGATATGCTAGGCTCGTCAAGTATAACTGAGTATTCGCGTGTGCAACTATTTTGCACCCGTTGTATTTGAACGTAGAGCCTATCACACCCGATCATCACGTGGTGTCTCAGCACGAAGAACTTTCGCAACGGTGCATACTCAGGGAGAACACTTCTTGATAATTAGTGAGAGATCATCTTAAAATGCTACCGTCAATCAAAGCAAGATAAGATGCATAAAGGATAAACATCACATGCAATCAATATAAGTGATATGATATGGCCATCATCATCTTGTGCTTGTGATCTCCATCTCCGGCACCGTCGTGATCACCATCGTCACCGGCGCGACACCTTGATCTCCATCGTAGCATCGTTGTCGCTTACGCATCTATTGCTTCTCGACTATCGCTACCGCTTAGTGATAAAGTAAAGCAATTACAGAGCATTGCATTTCATACAATAAGCGACAACCATATGGCTCCAGCCGATTGCCGATAACCGGTTACAAAACATGATCATCTCATACAATAAAATATAGCATCACGTCTTGACCATATCACATCACAACATGCCCTGCAAAAACAAGTTAGGCGTCCTCTACTTTGTTGTTGCAAATTTTACGTGGCTGCTACGGGCTTTAGCAAGAACCGTTCTTGCCTCGCATCAAAACCCCAACAATAGTTTGTCAAATAGACTCGTTTTAACCTTCACAAGGACGGGCGTAGCCACACTCGTTCAACTAAAGTTGGAAAACCGACACCGCCACCCACACGTGTGCAAAGCACGTCGGTAGAACCAGTCTCGCGTAAGCGTCACGCTAACGTCGGTCCGGGCCGCTTCATCCAACAATACCGCTGAACCAAAGTATGACATGCTTTGGTAGGCGAGATGACTTATATCGTCCACAACTCACTTGTGTTCTACTCGTGCATATAACATCAACGCATAAAACCTGGCTCGGATGCCACTTGTTGGGGAACGTAGTAATTTCAAAAATTTTCCTCGCACACGCAAGATCATGGTGATGCATAGCAACGAGAGGGAGAGTGTTGTCTATGTACCCTCGTGAGACCGAGCGAAGCGTTGACGCAACGTAGAGGAAGTAGTCGTCGTCCTCCCGGTCCAACCGATCCAAGCACCGTTACTCGGCACCTCCGAGTTCTTGACACACGTCAGCTCGATGGCGCACCCGATCTCCGATCCAGCAGAGGCGCTGGAGGAGTTCCGTCCCACGACGGCGTGGTGGCGATCTTGATGTTCTCTGTCGCAGGCTTCGCCTAAGCACCGCTACAATATGACCGAGGTGTAATATCGTGGAGGGGGCACCGATACGGCTAAGGAACGATCTCAATGATCAACTTGTGTCTCTAGGGTGCCCCTACCCCGTATATAAAGGAGGGAGGGAGGAGGTGGCGGCCCAAGGGGAGGCGCCATAGGGGGAGAAACCTACTCAAGTAGGTTTCCCTCCTTTCCTAATCCAATATGGAGGGAAGGAAGGAGTAGTAGTAGTAGGAAGGAAGGGGGAAGGAGAGAGGAGCGGGGCCGCCCCCTCCCAGTCGGATTGGGCTTGGGGCGCGCCCCTCCCTTGCTCCT
The DNA here is from genome assembly GCA_021437245.1 of Aegilops speltoides. NCBI lineage: Eukaryota > Viridiplantae > Streptophyta > Magnoliopsida > Poales > Poaceae > Aegilops > Aegilops speltoides. The sequence goes on from CM038144.1 coordinate 343,859,621, forward strand.
TCTCCTCCTTCCAATAGGGCCCAATAAGGCCCATATACTTACCGGGGGTTCGGTAACCTCCGGAGTCTCAGATATTCCCAAACTCTTCCTAACCTTTCCGGTGTCCAAATATATCCGTCCAATATATCAATCTTTATGTCTCGACCATTTCGAGACTCCTCGTCATGTTCGTGATCACATCGGGGACTCCGAACAAACTTTGGTACATCAAAATACATAAACTCATAATATAACTGTCATCGAAACCTTAAGCGTGCGGACCCTACGGTTCGAGAACAATGTAGACATGATCGAGACTCGTCTCCGGTCAATAACCAATAGCGGGACCTGGATGCCCATATTGGTTCCTACATATTCTACGAAGATCTTTATCGGTCAAACCGCATAACAACATACGTTGTTCCCTTTGTCATCGGTATGTTACTTGCCCGAGATTTGATCGTCGGTATCCAATACCTAGTTCAATCTCATTACCGCAAGTCTCTTTACTCGTTCCGAATCGTCATCTCATAACTAACTCATTAGTTACATGCTTGCAAGGCTTAGGTGATGAGTATTACCGAGAGGGCCCAGAGATACCTCTCCGACAATCGGAGTGACAAATTCTAATCTCGAATTATGCCAACCCAACATGTACCCTCGGAGACACCTGTAGTACTCCTTTATAATCACCCAGTTATGTTGTGACGTTTGGTAGCACACAAAGTGTTCCTCCGGTAAATGGGAGTTGCACAATCCTCATAGTTACAGGAACATGTATAAGTCATGAAGGAAGCAATAGCAGAATACTAAACGATCAAGTGCTAAGCTAACAGAATGGGTCATGTCAATCACATCATTCTCCTAATGATGTGATCCCACTAATCAAATGACAACACATGTCTATGGTCAGGAAACATAACCATCTTTGATTAATGAGCTAGTCAAGTAGAGGCATACTAGTGACTATAGTTTTGTCTATGTATTCACACATGTATCATGTTTCCGGATAATACAATTCTAGCATGAATAATAAACATTTATCATGATATGAGGAAATAAATAATAACTTTATTATTGCCTCTAGGGCATATTTCCTTCACTAGCCATATGTATGTGTAGGATATAATCCTCAATCCAGACTCCGGGGTCTGTTGTTCCGTCGTATGCCTCTATGTTTACGGGCTTAAAACCCGCTGGAAATTCATGATCCAGTACCTCACCGGTGAAACATAGTGGGTGTGCGGCGCCCCTGTATTTAGGTGTGCCGTTGTCTTCGAACACTCGGCGTGTTGTGTTGCTTCTTGGAGCCCTCTTTTTTGGCCCATAAATGGACCTGACCGGGCCATCCTCTTTGCGAGGATCTTTATGTGTATCATGTGCTGGCTTGTCTGCGGTGCCACTTGCCGCTCTTAGCCTGTCATCTGGTCGTCTATCCGGCCAGGCGGCCTCTTTGCTTTTTGATTGTGGTGGCTCTACGGCCTCCTCGTCGAATTCGGGTAACAACTTGCGCTTCGGGTAGCTCTTTGTTTGGTGACTATTGCCGTATTTGTCTGCGGTCTTGAGTACTTTGCTCCATCTCATTCTGAGTACGTCTTTCGCTGTTTTGAGCTTCCGCTTCTGCTTCTTCAAGCTTCTTGCAGTGGCGACGAGCCTTTTGTGAAGGTTCTTATGCTTTGGTGATGTGTCCGGCGTGAGATCGTCTGGACTGTTGTTTTCGCTGGGGATGGGTTGCTTGTCCAATTCATCCTGTTCGGATGGTTGCTTGGTTGCGTGTTCGTCGTCCACTGGTTCGCCCTGCTCTATGGCTGGGTCATTATGAGTGTTGTTGTTATCGAGGCGGGACTTCGGGCGGCACTTGCGTCGCCGTTTTGTTTGTTTTTCGGGGGAATTATCTTTCACCGCGTCCCGTTGTTCCTCGTTGTCGCTTCCTTTTGGTGTATCCACCATGTACACGTCATGAGTTGAGGTGGCTTTGCAGTGCCCAGTAGGCACTGATTTTTGGTCATCTCCGGCATCGTCGTCCATACCGTCGATGTCTTCGGAGTCGTAGTCTGGCATGTCGGTTAGATCGTCGACAGTGGCTACAAAGTGGGTGGTGGGTGGGCTTTGAGTTTCTTCGTCGTCCGCATCCCAACCATCCTGACCGCAATTCGGCTAGGGCTCTCCTGATAGCGAGAGAGACTTTAGCGAACTCAGGATGTCGCCAAAAGGTGAGTGTTGAAAGATGTCCGCAGCGGTGAACTCCATGATCGGCGCCCAATCAGATTCGATTGGTAGGGGCGCAGGAGGTTCGGAGTCCGGTGAGGAGTCCGGCACCTCGAAGCCACGAGCTTCATAAGGGACAAGGTCAGTATCCGGCTCCATCACCGTAAGGGTAGCAGCCCCCGAGGCGGTGTCTAGCCACCCGTCCTCGATTTGGGCAGCCGGCTCCGAATTGAGGATCATAGCGGACTCGTGTGCGGCCTCTAGGGCACTGTCCGGCAGTAGAGCTAAATCATGCCCATCAAAACAGTGCGGCGCGCTCGGCTGTGGCTCGAATCCATCGAAGATCAAGTCTCCGCGGATGTCAACCGTGAAGTTTAGACTTCCAAATCTGACCTGATGGCCAGGGGCGTAGCTTTCGATCTGCTCCAGATGGCCAAGCAAATTGGCCCGTAGCGCAAAGACGCTGAACACGAAGATCTGTCCGGGGAGAAGAGTCTCACCCTGGACTGCGTCGTTGTTGATGATCAAAGGAGCCATCAAGCCTATCGGTGACGACACAGAGGAACTCTCAATGAAAGCACCAATGTCGGTGTCAAAACCGGCGGATCTCGGTAGGGGTCCCGAATCAGTGCGTCTAGGCGGATGGTAACAGGAGACAAGGGACACGATGTTTTTACCTGTGTTCGGCCCTGTCGATGGAGGTAAAACCCTACTCTGCTTGATTAATATTGATGATATGGGTAGTACAAGAGTGGATCTACCACGAGATCGAGGAGGCTAAACCCTAGAAGCTAGCCTATGGTATGATTGTTGTTAGTCCTATGGACTAAAACCCTCCGGTTTATATAGACACCGGAGAGGATAGGGTTACAGTCGTCGGTTACAATGGTAGGAGATCTACATATCCGTATTGCCAAGCTTGCCTTCCATGCCAAGGAAAGTCCCATCCGGACACGGGACGAAGTCTTCAATCTTGTATCTTCATAGTCTTGGAGTCCGGCCGATGATGATAGTCCGGCCATCCGGACACCCCCTAGTCCAGGACTCCCTCAATGGTCTCTGTAATGGACGGAGTCCAAAAGGCTGTCTCATCTCTGAATACACAGCTCGCAGCTATGGCAGATGTGCTCAAGTCCATGACAATTGCAGATGCGTCGACATCGACACAACCGGGCCAACCAGTTACTGAATAGCAGCTAGCAAGCAAAAAATGTACCTGAGGACAAGCCGCTAACGGAAGAGCCGCGGAAACGACGGGCACTCGAGCAGGCCAAGACCCGTCATGTTGCTTCCTAGATCCCTCCTAATCTTGCATCGATCCAAGTTCCTAGGCCATCTGTTCCTCCTGGTTATGGCACATGTACTGTTTTGGATGCTCCTTCTAGGAATGCCACACCTACTGCGGCCTACAAAACTGCTCGCACACCCATCTTCCACAATATTCAACCCCCTGTAGTGCGCCAAAGTTGGGAGGATTTTCAAAAACAGTACAAACAGGAAATGCGAACTCAATTCCTCAATAGCATTACCAAGGGCCCTCGCATGGATTTTCCGCGCTTCGATGGTGAAAACCCAGCGGTTTGGATCCGCTAGTGTGAAAAATACTTCTAGATGGCAGGTGCACCAGCAGAGTACAAGGTTAGCCTTGCCCAACTGTATATCGTGGGAAAAGCAGATGTTTGGCTGCGTAGCTCGGACATACTATAAAAACAACTCACCTGGGCACAATTTTGTGAGGAAATCTCTCCGCCGGTTCTCATCCGCAAGTTCATATGACCTTACTGAAAAATTCACCAACCTGAAATAGAACACTCTCACAGTGTCTGAGTACACAGATCAATTCAAAGAATTGATGGCAGAAGTGCAAGCTAAAAACCCAATAATGGACGAGAGTTGGTTTATCAGGTGTTATGTTAATGGCCTTCGCTCTCATGTCAAGTTTTAGGTATAGCCGTTGAGGCCTTCATCCCTAACTTATGCCTATTGGTTGGCAGTGGATTTAGAAAAAGGAATACCTGAGAAGAAATCCTATAGCACATACTCAGGCACTGGCAAGAGCTCTGGGAGCTATCAGAAAACGTACACTACTCCACCTGATAAAGCATCTGAGCCCAAACCAGCAATTATAAATCAAAGGGCAAGAGAACCTGGCAAATGTTGGAGATGTGGAAATGTGTGGTTTCATGGACACAAATGTAAACTAGCACCTGTACTAAATGTACTCACTGGTGAAGAACCTACAGAGCAACATAAAGAATAGGAAGTTTTAGAAGAATCAGAACTGGAGAAACAACCAGTGTGTGAAGAACATTGCATGACAATATCTGCACAAGCTATGCATTCTCATAATGTCAACACTATCTCCATCTTGGTACAGATTGGGGGAAAACAAGGAATTGCTTTAGTGGACTCAGGCAACAAATCCACCTTTATCAGTCTTCAATTTGCATTGACTACTACTTGCACAATACTGAAAGACACCTCAAGAGCAGTCACTGTAGCTGGCGGAGGAACACTATGGTCTGGCTCTTTTGTTCCTACAACCACTTTCATGGCAGGCAATACTAAATTTCAGCAACAGTTCAGAGTACTCGACCTTCCCGGTCATGATATGGTACTGGGCAGTTATTGGATGGCCAGGCACAACCCTGTTTCCTTTCACTACAAACCAAGGCAGATTACAATCATGCAGGATAAACAAACTCTTGTCACTATCAGGGCTTGTGACACCTTAGCAGATGCCACTCCCATTGAAGCTATTGAAGTGGATAAGCTCATGTCAACAGAGTGCCCCATATGCAAAAAAAATGAGCTAGAAAGGCAAATTGATGGTATGCTCAGAGATAAGATTATACGAGCTAGTGAAAGTCCCTACTCCTCCCCAGCAATCCTAGTAATGAAGAAAGATGGCACTTGGAGAATGTGCATTAATTATAGAAAAATGAATGCTACCACTGTCAAAAATAAATTCTCAATACCTCTCATTGAAGATTTACTTGATGAACTGCATGGAGCAACTTACTTCACCAAGTTGTACCTCAGGTTTGGCTATCATCAAGTCAGAATGGATGAAGGAGACATACCCAAAACAGCTTTCAGAACTTACTTTGGTCACTATGAGTTCTTGGTAATGCCCTTTGGCCTTGCTAATGCACCTGGAACATTTCAAGCACTCATGAACAACATCTTTGGACCTTATCTCAGAAAGTTTGTGTTGGTTTTCTTTGATGACATCTTAATTTTCAGTAAATCACTGTTTGAACACCTAGCTCATCTGCAAATAGTGTTGCAGATGCTCAAAGAACACCAGCTTTTTGCAAAAATGTCCAAATGTGTGTTTTCAGTTCAACAAGTGCAGTACTTGGGCCACATAATCACTGGTGAAGGAGTTTCAACTGACCCCTCCAAAGTAGCAGCAGTTGCTGATTGGCCACTACCTTCTACACCAACACAACTTAGAGGATTTCTGGGCCTCTGTGGTTACTACAGAAGATTTGTCAAAAACTTTGGCACCATTGCAAGACCACTGCATGATGTACTTAAAGAGGACGGTTTTCAGTGGACACAAACACAAACCCAAGCCTTCCAAGACTTAAAGCAGGCCATGATCAATGCTCTAGTGCTAGCACTTCCAAACTTCACTGAACCTTTCACTTTGGAAACTGATGCTTCTGGAGTACGACTGGGAGCAGTTATGATGCAGCAAGGCAGACCTCTAGCTTACTACAGCTCAACTCTCCGTCCAAAAAATGCTGCTCTGTCAACATATGAAAAAGAAGATCTAGCAATCATTGCTGCATTGTAAAGATGGAGGCATTACTTCTTGGGCAATGATCTCATCATTAAGATAGACCATCAGAGTTAGCGGTATATGACTGACCAGAAAGTTACCACTGGTATTCAACACAAACTAAAGCTGAAACTGCTAGAATTCAACTTCACACTACAATACAAGAAGGGCAAGGAAAATATTGTTGCCGATGCTCTCTCTAGAAAACCCCCCTCATGGCCATGTCCATGGTGACCCCCCAATGGATTCTGCAGTGGAAGAATCATACACCAAAGACAGCACTTGTCAGTCACTCTTGGAAAAACTACTACTGGCCCCTAATCACTCCATCCACCAGAATACTCTGCACTCAGGAGTAATAAGGCACAAAGGAAAAATATATGTGGGTAAAGATCTAGAACTCAGACAAAAGTTACTTAGTGCACTGCCTGCTTCTGCACTAGGTGGTCATTCTGGTATGAAAGCTACATACCATCGCATCAAATAAATTTTCTACTGGCCAGGCCTCAAACAAGATGTTGATTAGTTTGTGGCTGTATGCCCTGTTTGTCAGAAAAACAAAGGGGAAAATTGTTCTTATCCAGGCTATCTTGACCCACTACAACTCCATGACATGGTTTGGACACACCTGAGTATGGATTTCATCGAGGGATTATCAACATCCAATGGGAAAGATGTGATCATGGTTGTGGTAGACAGATTGTCCAAGTTTGCACATTCTATTCCCCTCTCACATCCTTTCCCGGTCCAAACTGTGGCTCAAGCATTTATCGACAACGTGTTGAAACTGCACGGGCCTCCTGCAATAGTTTCTGACCGGGACCGTATTTTCACCAGCCAACTATGGCAAGACATATTCAAGGGCATGGGAACAGAGTTGCATTATATTTCTGCTTATCATCTGGAATCTGATGGCCAAACTGAATGCGTCAACCAGTGTATCAAGAACTACTTGTGATGTTTATCCTCCACCAAACCCAAGCAATGGGCAAAACACTTATCCATGGCGGAGTATTGGTACAATACTTCCTACCACTCTTCCTTCAAGAAGACACTGTTTGAAGCTGCTTATGGATTTCCCCCTCCCAACATCTGTGAAAACATCTTGCCTGACAGTATGACAGTTGATGCCCTACAGTTCTTTACTGACAGATATGCACTGCTCCAACACCTGAAGAGCAACCTTTCTGCTGCTCAAGCCCGTATGAAGAAGTATGCTGATCGCAAACACACTGAAAGAATCTTGGAAGTAGGTGACATGGTCTACCTCAAAATGCAGCCATATCGGCTCAACGCTTTTGGTTTGCGCACGCATATCATACAAAGCAAGTACTACGGACCTTTCTGCATTATGGTTAGGGTGGGGCGTCTGGCCTACAAATTGCTACTGCCAGATAGCACCAACATCCACCCCGTATTCCACGTCAGCCAGTTGAAGAAACATGTGGAACCCAAGGTTGTCCCTTGTGCTGACTTGCCACTTGTGCGAACAGACGGACTGATTCAGACTGAACCAGTGATGGTCATGGAAATCCATCAGGTTCCCCGCAACAACTTGCTGGTAGTTCAATGGCTAGTCTAGTGAGAAAACTTGCCACCTGATGAAGCTTCTTGGGAAGACGCAACCTTCATGAAGAAAACCTGCCCAGAATTCTTCAAGGCAACAATTGATTGCTGGTTCAACCGCTCGACTTCTTGAGGACAAGTTTGTTTTCGGCCAGGAGTATTGTCAGGCCAGCACCTTCAGTTACAAGTGTTCAACATCTTCAGTTAACAAACAGCTGCGGTCCAAGTCATCGCCATCGATCCAACGGCTCGCGAGGCTCACCGTATCACTGTAACTGTAGTTGTCATCTATTGCCGGCTCAGCTATGAAGCTAGCGGGCCCCGTCTGTAAGAGGCATGCCATTATTTTGATAATTCTCCTATGATACAATCATATATCTTATAGTAATAGAAACCCTAGTTTGCAGCTACTTTTCCCTTTCCTCCTCACAAGATCCACTAGGTTCTAGATCGACTCCGCCCTCGAATTCCTTTAGGGCGTCACAGGGACCTGTGAGACAGAGTAGTGAACAAGAAGCGGGACTCCAACATCAATCAAGAAACAAAAGAAAGCAGAGTGTACGGTAATCTTGGGTTGCCGAGTGCGAACTGGGTGGTGGGCGAGGTGGCTGCGGGCGAGGCAGGGCCGGCAGGGGTGGATCTTGGGCGTCTGCCAGCGAGCGAGGCGGCGTCGGTGTCTGACGAGCAGGCAGCGAGCCGGTGAGACCGGGAGCGGCAGAGTCATGACTCGGGAGGCTCCGTGCGTTTGATGGGTCGGGATGTGGGCCTTTTTTTCATCTGGGCCATCGCTAATTTCCAGCCCCTATTCCTCGCCTACAGCGAGTGTATCTCCCATGAGTACTCATTGCAAAGATAACCCCCACCTTCCTAGGTTGTGATAAGTGGTACGCTGCATGTGCCGCCACTTAATGGAGTTTTCCCTTTTTTCATAGATCTGTTTATTCAAAAAGTTTTATCTCTTAAACTGTGTGTCCAAATCTCGAACCGTTTTCACCATTTGATTTCTCGCGTCGAGATCTTCAAAACTAGATCCCATGTTGATAGGTTTTGACAAACTTTTTTTCATGAAAAACCGAATCGGAAGGGTTTTTTCCCTTTTCGAAAGAGGCGCACCCATGCCTCTCGCGAAATCTCCTCGCGGAAGCAAAACTGTGCCTCTCGCGGAAGGAAAAGAAGAAGAAGAGAAAACATGTTTTTTGTTTCTAAGGAGGCACAGCCGTGCCTCTCGCGAAAGCACAACCATGCCTCTTGCGGAAGCAAAACCGTGCCGCTCGCGAAAGAAAAAAAAATAAAATGTGTTTTTTTTGTTTTAGAGAGGCACGGCCGTGCCTTTCGCGAAAGCACAACCTTGCCTCTCGGGGAGCAAAACCATGCCTCTCTCTAAAGAAGAAGAAAATAGAAAACGCGTTTTTTCCGTTTCCGGGAGGCACGGGCCACTAGTACAACGAGGTGCTATACAAACGGTTTTTAACCCCTTTCCGCAACGACATTTGGAATTGTCGCCTAGTGAGTGACGGTGATAGGGGGTCCTTCCCACATGACCCAGAAACCATCGGGGATATGCCCTCCTGGCACACACGCTCCGCAAAATGAGGTCGTGTGCGACCGGCGAGCACTCAAATATGGAAATACGTACAGTAGAGCTAAAAAATACAATTATACAGGTGAAATTGTTTCCGATCACAAGTACATCTCACACAGTCAGTCCCCGCTAAACGTTTCCGTTCGTATGTACATCCCACACAGTCGCTCCAAGGAAAATGTTTCCGTTCACAGATACATCACACACAATTTTCCCCGTTAAATCGTTTGTGATAGCGTTGCCATTACACAAGATATTAATAATTTTATCGTTTGTATTATTGAATGCATCATACATGGTGCGTAGAAGAAACTGTGTGGAAAGGTTGTCCATCACACACAGTTTTTATGTGGTAAACGTTTGCGCCAGGTGGCCTAACACAAACAGTTTTCAAAAGGATGCCGTGTGTGATTGTTCATTAATCTAACACGGTTTATTCCTAAAAATTCTGTGCGTTATTGAATGCATCACACACGGTGTTTTCTCAATAACCATTTGCAATAGAAAAACCCAACTAGCAGCCTAATTATCCGATTATTAATAATTCATTTATTAATCTAATTGACATTTCATATTAAGCACACAATATATTTCATTTTCATAATTGAAATACATCAGAGTACAACATCATATAGCTTCAGCACTCAGCTACCCCATTACACAACTACACCAACACCAAGTTTCACATGCAACATCTATAACCTTTCGAAATTAGCATCATAGACGGTACATAGACAGATGTATCTCATCTAGAAAACTCTTTGAAGCGAGATATTAATATTGAGCCTTCATTGATGTTGAAGGTCTTTGTAACTTTAGGCCAGTGCCTGTGGATGATTGACCGTCCATCCTTCGTCCTCTTCAGGAACACTTCAATATTGAGACGTGGGTGTTGTATGAATACCTTCCTCGCCTCCTGACCATACAGGTGGTTTGAGAGGTAATCATCAGTGAGCTGCTTTGGAAAGGCCTGAAAACAAGGATGTGCATAAATATCTTCTCTATATTGAAAATGGGTCAAAGGAATAAAAAGGCAAGGTATAATAGTTAGTACCATCCTATGGTGAATAGATGTCTTCTTCATTGTGCAGACAAAGATCTTGTTGTTTTTTGTCGCTAATTTCTTTATCCTAACAATCTTTCCGAGTTTCTTGACATGACTGATATTCATGGACAACTCATTTCCCCATATGCAAAAAGGGTCAAACAGTGGGTCAAAACCTTTGACGGCAGGACCTACATGTGCAAGACCAAATTGTTAAAAACCTATATATTAGAATGGTTCCTGCAATTGCACAATAATGTGCTATTAGACAACGGACCATGCACGTGCTAACCTCAGTTGTAAACCTCAGTGCTTCCCATTGTTTCCCTGCAACACATATAAGGTAGTTAGTCATCAGGTTAACTAAGGGTTTGCATGCTATCAGTAAAATATGTTGATGGAAAATAAGCACATTGCAGATTCATCAGATTAATTCAAGCCACATGGAAAACCCATTTATCCAAACCAAGCATGATTAAGAACTAGGAAATATAGCACTTGTATATGTTTCTCATGTATTAAGTGCGGCCGAATTCGATTTATTCTTCACATGCACAACAATACAAAATTCTACCCACAACATGGACATCGCATTGCAGAATTGAACCAAGCAGTTAACTAAACACCACAACAAATGAACCAAACATTAACTGAGCACCACATTGCACAATATAACATACTCCTAATAGAAGATCGGACAGTTAACCAAACCAAGCATGCTTAACAACTTGGAAATATAGCAATTGTATTTTTTCTCATGTATTTACTACAGCCAAATTCAATTTATTCCTCACATGGTATACAATAGCAAAATGCACCCACAACAATTGAACATCGCATTGTAGAATTGAACCAACAGTTAACTAAACACCACAACACAAATGTACCAAACATTAAATGAGCACCACATTGCACAATGTATAACCAAACTAAGCATGCTTGACAACTTGGAAATATAGCAATTGTATTCGTTTCTCATGTATTTTGTAAAGATAAATTCGATTTATTTCTCACATGGAAGACAATACAAAATTGCAACCTGAAGAATTGAACATCACATTTGCAGAATTGAACCAAACAGTTAACTAAAGGCGACAACTAATTAGCAAAACAGTTAATAAGTGAGTACCACACTGCACGACATATAGAACATATACACTAGAGCAACAAATTGCATGGTAAAATTAGATAGCACAATTCACTAGAATTTGTGAAGGAAAGGCAGGAGAAGCACACGCAACGGGTAAACCGAGCATGCTTAACCGGCGTAGCTAGCAAATGGCAAGGTGCTCCTCCAAGATCTGGGGGTCGGCATGAATGGCAGCCATCGCGACCTCATCCGCGCGTGCGACCGCGATTTGCTTCTCCGCTGCGAAACTCCTTGAGATCCTAGCTATACTACGTGCACCATGGCTTAGGGCGGCGCTTATTTGGTGGAGGGGTCGGTGATTTGGGTGAAAGGTGTCGCGCTCGCGCCGGCGGTCGGGGCATGTGGGATGTGAAAGGAGGAGGAGGATGGGGGTCGGGTGTGGATTACCTGCCTGGTTAGACGAGGCCGAGCAGCGTGAAGGAGGGTCACCGGCGAGGAGGCGATGCTGCAAGCAAGGAGTGAAGATTTCAACTTGGAAAGGAAGGCGAAAACAGGGGGAGTGTGGCTTTTGGTAAGGGGGGGAGGTAGATATTTCCGTGGAAGCCGAAATTTTGGAATCGCTTCAATGAAAAAACTGGCACGCAAAGTGTCATAGGACACGGTCCCTTATTCAGAACTATGTACTTATGTGAACATCACAAACGATTCAGGTAGCTTAACCCGTGTGTGATGAGTTTGAACGTCAAAAATTTTGGTTTGAATTTCCCTGGTTACAGTTGCCATCCACGTCATTGCACAATTTGGGTACACAAAGGAGACTACAGCACACCCACACTTCTTAATCGAGCAAGTTCAGCAATTAAATAGAGCTAGCTGACCTAAACATTACTCTAACAAATTAAAGATCGACGCTCTTAATTAAACAAAACAAAGAGTACTACTACGGCTGGTGCTCGTCGATCTCCGCCGCCGCCTCCATGTCCATCTCGCGCCCGACGGCCTCCTGGGGAAGGGGCTCCATGGCATCAATTGCACCATACTCGGCAAGCATCTCGCCATCCGCGTCCCTATATCTTTGGAATAGGCCGCCACGAGCCGGGCGTGGGCGGCCGCGATCTGGGCTTTGGCGGGCTCCGTCGTGGCAAGGTATGCCGTGCAGGAACGGACGACTGCTCGAACTCTCTCGGCGATTGCCAACTCTTTGGTCGTGGGTTGCCAACCGTTGACGGAGAAGCTTCGTTCGATTTGTGCAGTGACCGCCACGAGCTAGGCGTGGACGGCCTCCATCAGTGCTAAGGCCCCCGCTCCGGAACATAGAGCTGATGTGCCGCTCTCACCAGTTGCTATCCCCGAGGCAGATGCTGCTATCGCCGCCTGAGAGGCAACAACGGCCGTTTGGGCTGCCTTGGCCGCCGGAACGCAGATTGCGGTCGCCCTCACGAAGCTTGTTAGCACGCGCCTGGCTGCTGCGGCCACGCTCTCGCCGGAGTGGGCCGCCAAACTTGCCCTCATGACGTGGGTCCACGTCCCCATCTTTCACCGGTGATGATTGAACAGTGAAATGGTATTTGAGGAGCGGGCTAGTGTGCTTGACACTCCGATGGTGCTCCAAGATATTTTGTGCTGCATCTCACAAGGCTGGTGATAAAAAACTGTATGCGATCTACTTGATTTTTCATCTTGATTTGAATTACGTAATGGGGTCATAGCTGCAAAGGATGGTGTTTGAATTGTTATAACTTTTATCTGCAATGAACATGCAACTATAGGTGTGTCGTAAAAAAAATTGGAATTATTCAGGGTTCGTTTGGACGTTTTTATACATTAACTTGGTCTTGTAGGCATTTCAGGTGCATAATTCAAATTTGAACTACATGCACATGCTCCAGTGCATATAAACGGGTTGAAAAATCAAATATGTGTCCTTGGTTGCATGCTTAGGTCCCATGCAAGAAGTGGGAATGAATGTCAAACAGCCTGCCACCATCGCTTGGCCGCAAACATTGAGATACCTAGTTTTTAAATTCTAGTAAATACAAAACTCGTCTGAAATTCATGAAACTTGGCATGCTATCATGGAGCGGCATCAACATGGCATGGTAAAACTTTTATCCCATTTGGGGCAGGTTTGGGTATAAGCTTCTCCCAAATCAGAGCTTCTCACAACAAGTGTGATGGTTCGGTAGGGAACGTGCTACCTTTGGGGACAAAATGATATCCATTATCTCTTATTGCTTCTAAAATTTTTCTAGTGTCAACATAGAACAACATGAGTGTTGTGTTTAATTTTGGAATTTTTCGGGGTCCGTTTGGACATTTTTATACATTAACTGGGGTTTCTAGGCATTTTATGTGCATAATTCAAATTTGAACTACATGCACATGCTCCAGTGCATATAAATTGGTTGAAAAATCAAATATGTGTCCGTCGGTGCATGCTTAGGTCCCATGCAAGAAATGGGAATGAATTTCAAACACCCTGCCACCGTCACTCGGCCGCAAACATTGAGATACTTGATTTTTAAATTCTAGTAAATCCAGAACTCGTCTGAAATTCATGAAACTTGGTATGCTATCATGGAGCGGCATCAACATGCCGTGGTAAAAAATTTGTCCCATTTGGGACAGGTTTGGGTATAAGCGTCTCACAAACCAGAGCTTCTCACAACAAGCATGATGGTTTCGGTAGGGAACGTGCCACCTTTGGGGATGAAACGATATCTGTTGCCTCTTATTGCTTTCAAAAATTTTCTAGTGTCAACATAGAACAGCAGGAGTGTTGTGTTTAATTTTTTACTTTTTTGGGGTTTGTTTCAACATTTTTGTACATTAACTTGGTTTTGTAGGCATTTCAGGTGCATAATTCAAATTTGAACTACATGCAGATGCTCCAGTGCATATAAACTGGTTGAAAAATCAAATATGTGTCCTTGGTTGCATGCTTAGGCCCATGCAAGAAATGGGAATGAATTTCAAACACCCTGCCACCGTCACTCGGCCGCAAACATTGAGAACCTGATTTTTAAATTCTAGTAAATCCAAAACTCATCAGAAATTCATGAAACTTGGCATGCTATCATGGAGTAGCATCAACATGATGTGGTAAATTTTTTGTCCCATTTGGGGCAGGTTTGGGTATAAGCGTCTCACAAACCAAAGCTTCTCACAACAAGTGTGATGTTTTCGGTAGGGAACGTGCCACCTTTGGGGAAACGATATCTGTTGCCTCTTATTGCTTTCAATTTTTTTTCCTATTGTCAACATAGAACAACAGGAGTATTGTGTTTAATTTTCGAATTTTCGGGGTTCGTTTGGACATTTTTATACATTAACTGGGTTTTCTAGGCATTTTATGTGCATAATTCAAATTTGAACTACATGCATATGCTCCAGTGCATATAAATTGTGTGCGTTCTGGTAACCATTCACGCGACGCCATGCCTCACTCTTTTAATGGTTAGGAGGTGCCGTGCGGACAGGTGCTTGAGTTCTTGACTAAACGGGAGGCGTCCGAGCTGTACTCTGATGCGGAGGCTCACCGGGAAGCGTGCGAGCTATACGCCGCGAAGGCTCACCAAAAAGAGAGCCCTTTGACTTCCATGGCCGCCCGCCTTGCTCGCATCCTCTCCATTAATGGCGCCCAAGCCGCAGTTTAATATGGTTTCTAAATATAAAACACTCATCGCAAACGTTTTAGTTAGAACACCCATATGCAAAACCAACAACTTCCCCAGGAAGCCAAGGGAAAATGTGCCTAGCAGGATTTGTGCAGCTCTTGATCGCAAACGTTTTAGTTAGAACACCCGTATGCAAACCGACAGCTTCCCCAGGAAGCCAAAAGAAAATGTGCCGAGCAGGATTTTTGCAGCTCTTGATCGCAAACGTTTTAGATAGAACACTCGTATGCAAAGTGAGAGCTATGGTCTTCCCCCTTAAGTCGAGGGAAAATTCGTAGCGCAGGATTTGTGCATCCTTTCAACGCAAACGGTTTGTTTTGAATGACCGTGTGAAACCACATACAAACATTTTGGTAAGATTTGCGTCTGTCATATTGGGTATGTTGCCATTTGTCAAACTGGAAAGATTGACATTTGTTGATCTAGTAACATTGCCATTTGTCAATCCTTGTAACACTGCGATTTGTCAAAATATGCAGCTAAAAATCACTATCACTATCTAATTTTTGCAACTAAAATTCAGTAATTAAGCATAAATTTCATTAATAGATTAAGCGGTCGTTCTTAATTTATACAAACAGTTCAACTCGACAACTGAACCGACCAAACTTTTCCCCAATTGTTGCCAACCACGTACTGAAATAGCTAGTTCAACTATATATACTAGCTAATTTTAAGTACGTTGGGCAGTTCCACCACACATCTATAGTCAGATGAACTAAACAAAATAGCCCCTGAATACTACTACTACTACGGATGGGCTTTGTGCTACTTCCGTCAGCCTCTCCTCTGCCGGGCGCGCTCAGTAAGAGGCAGAGGAGGAGGACGAGCCTACCGATAAGCTGGACAAATGCAATGCTGGGATCTATGGTAGGGTGCGTCGACTGCAAATTAAAATTTTCCTACGCGTAGAACAACCAAGAACATGCTATGGGAGATGGATCACGGATCGTTACCACTAGAGGCGCAGTGCCGTGCAGCGAAAGTAGAGTTGAGGCAGCATGTTCCCGAAGTCGCCTCGCGTTCCCGGAGTCATCTCCTCCTTGCCGGTCTCCCACATAGCCGATCGGATCCTGCGAACAGGTTCGCCGGAGCAGCGCAAGTGCATTGCCTCTAACGGTATCTGCGCGTGTAGGAGGAACGTCGTGCGGCGGACTGCTAGGTCCGATCACACAACCGGAGGCGAGTGGAGGTGTCTATTCGCAACACATGCAAACCCTAGTGATAGCGCCGAAGCGATCAACCAAATGAGTGTGCCGCACCTCCACTTTATATAGGCGTCTGTCGCGGGCTCAACACTTGGGCCTCGCACGGACCCTAAAACCCAAAATCTGTTCGGCCGGGATCCAAGTCCGAGTAGGATGATATCTGACTCGTGGAGTCCGATCCGGCCTCACAAGTTCCTTCCCTTAAGCGCGCGACCCCTTAGGTTCAAGTCGGCTTGGTCACAGTTCGGATTACCTCTGACCTGCACGGTTGGTAGCGGCCTCTAACAAGGCGTGCTGACCACCAAGCAGACTATGAAGCTGGTTAGGCGAGCATGTACAACGTGTCACACTTCTGTTCCCTTTGCCTCATGATATATGTTGTCAGGCTCAAGGCAAGGCTGTCACCCTTGTGCTAGACCGACCTCTTTCTCGTTCCAGTGATACCGACCACAAACTGGATTATCTCATAATCGTTATCGCGTGGCCATGCTTATCCTGGTCGGATCACACGAGGGGCTCAGAGTATATCTCTCCTGATCGGAGGGGCAAATCCCATCTTGCTCGACCATGTCTTGTAGCATGGGAGTGGACAAACCCGAAACCTATCTTTGTAACTACCCAGTCACGAAGTAGCATTTGGTCGGCCCAAAGAAAGTCTGTCACCATCCCGAGTACATGCGTCAGCTCGGGTCTTAGGACATAGAACGTATGTTGTACTAGAGACTCACAGATGACATATCGCTGTGTCTCATACTTGGGTGTGTCCGACTCGGACCTTATCTTGACTCGGATTCGACTACGTCGAATCTGACCAGATCCTTCCGAGTCCATATTATCCAGTTAGCATCCAATGCTTCATGGCTAGTGAGACCGAGCCATCCACCGTAGCATATGCTAGTCTAGTCCGACGTGTTCCCTCATGTCACTTACGACTAGGGACAATTTAGGATGTATCATAGAACACAAGATCTCACAGACAAGTCACGTACTTGCTAACAAGTATCATTGATTACATCCAAGGACTATCTTTATTAATAAACACATAGGAAATATCATCATACATGATTGCCTCTAGGGCATATCTCCAACATGCAATACGGTGCCTGCCGCTGCTACACGTTCAGTGACACTTGCCAGCTCAAACGCCCACTGCCGCTCCAGACAATTCCTCTGGATTCTCGAAGCGGCCAGACTGCTCGTAGATCTCCTGATTCCTCGCCTCTGCGTCGGCGTGTGCTGCGGCCACGACTGCGGTAAGGCTCTTTGCGTGCTCGACGAGGCGCTCCTCCTCCTCCCACAGGAAGTTGAGGTAGCATGCAAGGTCGCTGACACACGTGCGGGCCTCCACCTTCACCTCCCTTCTTCGGACGGCGGTGGCAGAGCGGGTGATGACGCCGGCGATCGACTGTGGGCTCGCAGCCACGGCGGCTGACGATGGGGTGGCGACCACGATGACTCCTCCCGCCTTCGGGCCACTGTGGCATAGCGGGTGATGGCCGGCAGTGGGGTGGCGGCCACAACGGCCACCTCCCGCCTTTGGGCTGTGGTGGCGGAGAGGGCGATGGCCGGTAGTGGGGTGGCGGCCACGACGGCAACCTCCCGCCTACGAGCCGTGGCAACGGAGCAGGCGATGGCCCTGGCTTTCGATGGTGGTGTGGCAGCAACGGCGGCCGGCAATAGCTGTCGATGGGCAGCGGCGGCAGAGCGTGTGGTGGGTGTTCCGCGCACACCTAATAGGGACGTGATGTCGCTTGAAGCTACGTCGGTATTTCCCCAAAGAGGAAGGGATGATGCAGCACATCGGTGGTAGGTATTCCCTCAGATATGAAACCAAGGTTATCAAACCAGTAGGAGAACCAAGCAACACAACGTAAACAACCCCTACACATAAAGAACAACACCTCGCAACCCGACGTGTTAAAGGGGTTGTCAATCCCTTTCAGGATACGACGCCTCAAGATACGCAAAGGACGTGAGGTAAATTTGTAGATGGGATAAATATATCCCTGCACAAATAAATTGCAGCAAGGTATTTTTGTATTTTTTCGGTTTAATAGATCTGAAAATAAACGCAAGGAAAAAGTAGATCGCAAGGCAAATATATGAGAAAGAAGACCCGGGGACCGTAGGTTTCACTAGTGGCTTCTCTCGAGAAAAATAGCAAATGGTGGGTGAACAAATTACTGTTGGGCAATTGATAGAACTTCAAATAATCATGACAATATCCAGGCAATGATCATTACATAGGCAGCACATCCAAGATTAGTAGACCGACTCCTGCCTGCATCTACTACTATTACTCCACACATCGACCGCTATCCAGCATGCATCTAGTGTATTAAGTTCATGGAAAAATAGAGTAATGCAATAAGAATGATGACATGATGTAGACAAGATCCGTTTATCTATTGCGGCAGATATGGATCCCGTGTTTTTATCCTTAGTAGCAACGATACATACGTGTTGGTTCCCTTTCTGGCACTGGGATCAAGCACCGTAAAATCTAACCCACTACCGGGAACCTCTTCCCATTGCAATATAAATAGATCAAGTTGGCCAAACAAAACCCAAATACCGGAGAAGAAATACGAGGCTATAAGAGATCACGCATATAAGAGATCAAAGAACTGAAATAACTTTCATGGATATAAAAAGATATAACTGATCATAAGCTCGAAGTTCATCAGATCCCAACAAACACACCGCCAAAAGACTTACATCATATGGATCTCCAAGAGACTGTTGTATTGATAATCAAGAGAGAGAGAGGAAGCCATCTAGCTACTAACTACGAACCCGAAGGTCTACAAAGAACTACTCACGCATCATCGAAGAGGCACCAATGGAAGTGGTGAACCCCACCGTGATGGTGTCAAGATTGGATCTGGTGGTTCTGGACTCTGCAGCGGCTGGATGAATATTTCGTCGACTCCCCTAGGGTTTTTGGAATATTGGGGCATTTATAGAGCAAAGAGTCAGTCCAAGGGCACCCGAGGTGGGCACAACCCACCAGGGCGCGCCTGGGCCTCCTGGCGCGCCCTGGTGGGTTGTCCCCTCCTCGGGACTCCCCCCAGGTGCAACCAGGGCCCAACTTCTTCCTTTTGGTCCATAAAAATCATTGTAAATTGGCGTAGCATTTGGACTCCGTCTGATATTGATTTACTGCAATGTAAAAAACATGCAGAAAATAGTAACTGCACGTGGCACCATGTCAATAGGTTAGTACCAAAAAATGATATAAAATGACTATAAAATGATTATAAAACATCCAATATTGATAATAAAACAACATGGAATAATCAAAAATTATAGATACGTTGGAGACGTATCAGCATCCCCAAGCTTAACTCCTTCTCGTCCTCAAGTAGGTAAGTGATAAAAATAGAATTTTTGATGTGGAGTGTTGTTTATCATGTCATATCATATTCTTTTCTTTATAGCATGGACATTTGGACTTTTATCTGATTCAAAGCAATAGTCTAGTTTTGACATAATAATTTAGATACTCAAGCATATCAACAAGCAACCATGTCTTTCAAAATATCAATGCTAAAACAAGTTATCCCTAGCCCATCATGCTCAAACATTGATCCATTCATGAAACATACTCGAATATTAGCTACACCCAATACTTAAGTACGATCATATTGTCCCCTAGTTGGTGCTTTTATAAGAGAGGATGGAGACTCAATTTCAGAAATAAAATTTGCATAAAGTAAAAGAAAGGCCCTTCGCAGAGGGAAGTAGTGATTTGTAGAGGTGCCAGAGCTCAAAGCGAAAAATTAGAGATAAAAACATTTTGGGAGGTGTGTCCATCCCATCAACGAAAATGACTTGGAGCATCCCAACACTTTCCATTCTAGATATATCATAGGCGGTTCCCAAACAGAAAATAAAGTTTATTCCTTTTTCCACCATACTTTCACTTACATGGCTAGCCGTATCCACGGGTGCCCTCCATACCAACACTTTCCAAGGAATTTATTATTTAACCACATAAAGTAAATTCATTCTTGCATTTCGGGACTGGGCATCCCTAATACCTTTGCCTTACTCTTGTGCAATGACAAGCGAATAAACACTCGTCGTGAGAATAACACATCTAGCATGGAAAATATTAGCTACTCGTTACCGTTCCGCAAGCAAAACAAACACACAAAAGAGAAGTTCATTTTGAAAATTAGAGATGGCACATGCAAATTTGCTTAGAACGGCAAAAGAATACCGCATATAGGTAGATATAGTGGACTCATGTGGCAAAACTGGTTTAAAGGATTTTGGATGCACAAGTAGAGGTCATACTTGGTGCAAAATGAAGGCTAGCAAAAAGATTGAGAAGCGACCAACCAAGAAACGAATAATCTCATAAGCAGGCATTATGCATAATTAACACCGAATAATGCACCATAATTATGATATAGTTATCATTGCCTGATTATTAACTTTCGTGCATGCATAGGGAATCACAAACCTTAACACCAATATTCTTACTAGAGCACAATTACTCATCAACATAACTCACATATCACATCATCATATCTCAAAACTATTACTAAGAATCAAGTTTATTTTGTCCAATGATCTTCATGACATATTTCTTTCTTTCTTTTATCCTTCTTGGATATCTATCACTTTGGGACTAATTTTCATGTGTTGCTTTTCATAAGCTCAAACAAATATAAGTGAAGATCATGAGCATAACATATTTTCTTTCTCTCAAAATAATTTAAGTGAAGCAAGAGAGAATTTCTGCAAAATTTTACTAACTCTCAAATAAATCTAAGTGAAGCAAGAGAGCATTTCTTCAAAAATACTAAGCACACCGTGCTCAAAAAGATATAAGTGAAGCACTAGAGCAAGTCCATTGCTCATAAGAATTTAAGTGAAGCATATAGAGCAATTCTAACAAGTCATGACATAATTTTGGATCTCTAAAATAGGTGTGTCCATCAAGGATTTATGACTTAAAACACAAAATAAAACAAGCAAAGACACATATCATACAAGACGCTCCAAGCAAAACACATATCATGTGATGAATAAAAATATAGTCTCGAGTAAAATACCGATGGCCGTTAGAAGAAAGAGGGGATGCCACTCGGGGGAATCCCCAAGCTTAGTTGGTTGATCATTATTGGATAATAGCTTGGGATGCCGGGACATCCCCAAGCTTAGGCTCTTCTATCCTTCTTTCATCCATCTAAGATAACTCAAAACTTGAAAACTTCAATCACACAAAACTCAACAAAACCATCATGAGATCTGTTAGTAAAAGAAAGCAAACCACTACTACAAGTGATGTGTCAAACCAATTCTTATTTTGCTTTTGTATTATATCTACTGTATTCCAACTTTTCTATGGCAAAAAATCATCAAAGAAAACCATAGAGCCATCAAAATAAGCACACAACACAAAGAGAATAGAATCTGTCAAAACAGAACAGTCTATAGTAATCTGGAACTTTCAAATACTTATGTAACTCCAAAAATTCTTAATAATTAGGACGACCATCATAATTTGTATATTAATATTCTGCAAAAATAATCAGGGAAAAATCTCTTTTCTGTGATTTATGATAATTATTTTCGTGAGCGCAAAGTTTGTGTCTTTTTCAGCAAGATCAAACAACTATCAACCCAGAAGATCCTAAAGGCTTTACTTGGCACAAACACTAATTAAAACACAAAAAACACAATCATAACAGTAGCATTGTGCTAACACTCAAGAATAGAAATCAAAAACCAAAAATAAATTTTATTCATTGGGTTGCCTCCCAACAAGCGCTATAGTTTTACGCCCTAGCCAGGCATAATATTTCAATGATGCTCACATAAAAGATAGTAATTGAAATACGAAGAGAGCATCATGTAGTATATGGAAAACAAATTTAAGTCTAACATACTTCCTATGCATAGGAATTTTATAGAAAAAAAAATTAGCAAGACAAGCAAGATCCAGCATATGCAAGGAAGAAGAAAGAAACAATAGCAATCTCAAGATGAAGAGAAGTAACTTAGTGACATGAAGATTTCCACAACCATATTTCCCTCTCTCATAATAATTATATGTAGGATCATAAGCAAATTCAAAAAAATAGCTATCACATAACATATTCTCAACACGATCCACATGCATGCAAAGTTGACACTCTTCCAAAATAGTGGGATTAACATTAACTAAAGTCATGACCTCTCCAAACCCACTTTTATCAAAAAATTCATAAGATTGATCATTCTCCAAATATGTGGGATCTAAAGTTGACACTCTTCCAAACCCACTTTTAATATTATTGCAAACATTGTTTTCAATCTCATATTCATCATGGGGCTTAAATAAATTTTCAAGATCATAAGAAGAATCACCCCAATTATGATCACTTCAACAAGTAGTAGACATAGCAACATTAGCATCCCCAAGCTTGGGGTTTTGCATATCATTAACACAACTGAAAATAATAGAATTTATAGTAAAATCATTACAATCATGCTTTTCATTCAAAGAGCTATCATGAATCTCTTCGTAAATTTCTTCATCACAATTTTCAGATTCATGAATCTCAAGCAAAACTTCATAAAGATAGTCTAGTGTACTCAAATCACTAGCAATTTGTTCATAATAATTGGATCTCTTAAAAAGATTAGCAAGTGGATGAGGATCCATATCTAGAGATAATTAGCAAGCGAAGATGGAAGCAAATAGAAGACACATGGCACACAAGCAAATGAGAGATCTGACAAGAAAACGGCGAACGGAAAAGAGGGCGAATAAAACGGCAAATTTTTGTGAAGTGGGGGAGAGGAAAACGAGAGGCAAATGGCGAATAATGTAAATTTTAAGGAGATGAGATTTTTGATTAGGAACCTGGTTATGTTGAAGATCCTCCCCGGCAACGGTGCCAAAAATTCCTTTTGATGTCGCTTGAAGCTACGTCGGTATTTCCCCAAAGAGGAAGGGATGATCTAGCACATTGGTCGGTATTTCCCTCAGATATGAAACCAAAGTTATCGAACCAGTAGGAGAACCAAGCAACACAACGTAAACAACCCCTACACATAAAGAACAACACCTCGCAACCCGACGTGTTAAAGGGGTTGTCAATCCCTTTCAGGGTACGAGGCCTCAAGATAGGCAAAGGACGTGAGGTAAATTTGTAGATGGGATAAATATATCCCTGAACAAATAAATTGCAGCAAGGTATTTTTGTATTATTTGGTTTAATAGATCTGAAAATAAACGCAAGGAAAAAGTAGATCGCAAGGCAAATATATGAGAAAGAAGACCCGAGGGCCGTAGGTTTCACTAGTGGCTTCTCTCGAGAAAAATAGCAAATGGTGGGTGAACAAATTACTGTTGGGCAATTGATAGAACTTCAAATAATCATGACAATATCCAGGCAATGATCATTACATAGGCATCACGTCCAAGATTAGTAGACTGACTCCTGCCTGCATCTACTACTATTACTCCACACATCGACCGCTATCCAGTATGCATCTAGTGTATTATGTTCATGAAAAAATAGAGTAATGCAATAAGAATGATGACATGATGTAGACAAGATCCGTTTATCTACTGCGGCAGATATGGATCCCGTGTTTTTATCCTTAGTAGCAACGATACATATGTGTCGGTTCCCTTTCTGTCACTGGGATCAAGCACCGTAAAATCGAACCCACTACCGGGCACCTCTTGCCATTGCAAGATAAATAGATCAAGTTGGCCAAACAAAACCCAAATACCGCCGAAGAAATATGAGGCTATAAGAGATCACGCATATAAGAGATCAAAGAACTGAAATAAATTTCATGGATATAAAAAGATATAACTGATCATAAACTCGAAGTTCATTAGATCCCAACAAACACACCGCCAAAAGATTTACATCATATGGATCTCCAAGAGACCATTGTATTGATAATAAAGAGAGAGAGGAAGCCATCTAGATACTAACTACGAACCCAAAGGTCTACAAAGAACTACTCACGCATCATCGGAGAGGCACCAATGAAAGTGGTGAACCCCTCCGTGATGGTATCTAGATTGGATCTGGTGGTTCTAGACTCTGCGGCGGCTGGATGAATATTTCGTCGACTCCCCTAGGGTTTCTGGAATATTGGGGTATTTATAGAGCAAAGAGTCAGTCCAGGGGGCACCCGAGGTGGGCACAACCCACCAGGGCGCGCCTGGGCGTCCTGGCGTGTCCTGGTGGGTTGTCCCCTCCTCGCGACTCCCCCTAGGTGCAACCAGGGCCCAACTTCTTCCTTCTGGTCCATAAAAAATCATCGTGAATTGGCGTGGCATTTGTACTCCGTCTGACATTGACTTCCTGCGATGTAAAAAACATGCAGAAAACAACAACTGGCACTTGGCACTATGTCAATAGGTTAGTACCAAAAATGATATAAAATGACTATAAAATGATTATAAAACATCCACGATTGATAATAAAACAGCATGGAATAATCAAAAATTATAGATACGTTGGAGACGTATCAGGACGCCACGCGCACTACACTACGCCGGGGACTGAGGCGCCGTCGCGGTGTAGGCTCCCAACTGGAGCTGTCCTCTGATGACGGTGGAGTGGCTGAGCGACGACGACGGACCGGTGCCATTGGCGATTGTGGGAGAAGCAGATGAGATAAGCTACAAGTAGGGAGGGGAAAATGCGACGCATGACTCGCCAGCCGTAAGGGTTTATATAGCAGGCCGGTAAGCATTGGGATTTCGGGGGATTTCACCGAGTTGGGCGGGAACCTGCGAGGTTACGTAGGAAAGGGCTCATCGACGATTTATTGGCGCCACTTCGAGCCACCGTTTGGCCAAAAGAACGCCCCGCGCACTGCGCAAGCTTGCGCTGTAAGCCGTCTGCGGCAGCAGGGTGACAAGACGTGCGAGAGGAGCACGAAAGGACACGTACACATACGGTTAATACAAAAAAAGCGTTTGCGATTTAATTACCTACTATACCCCGTCCTGGTTTATAAGTAGGATTTAACTAATAAAATATGAATGCATGTCGCCAAAGATTATATAGTTGGATTCGTATTTGAACATAGTTTCCAGCTATACAATTTTGTAACATGCATTAGCACTTTTTTGGTTAAATTTAAGGTTATATAGCAGCAAACGTTTGCCCGCAACACACACGGCTTATTCCATCACAGACATCTCGGATTTCAACTGTATGCCACATATTGCACACGCAGCTCTAATCTAATTCGTGATTGATGTCTCCGACATCGCTCGCACAGTTCGTCTTATTTGCCACGTATCACTGTGCCGGCCTCTACTCGTGTCCATCGGCAAGCTCTGCTCGCCGTTAGGCACCGCGGCGTGCTCTGCTCGCGTCCGTCGGCGCTGGGCTTGTGGACAGCTTTTCCTCGCGTGTTGCTCGCGTCCCTCCGTGCGTGCTCTGCCAGCGGTTGGGCGGGCGCATGATCACGTCGAGGCCCACATATGCATGCGGTTGCGCCGTGCACGTTGCCACGCGATGCAGTTACGTGCGGCATGATGGAGTTACACGCTGCAAATTAGAACTGCCATCAGGGCTGCCGATATTCCTGGCCGTCCGGCTTCCCCTTTAATTCCTGTGGCCATTATAACCTTACTCTCTTCAACCTTTCGATCGCGCCCCACAACACAACAAGCACACCCACGACGACACATAGAGAGGGGATGTCTAGAGGCGCTCCAATGGAGTTCGGCGAGCATAGAGTGGAGACCTACCCGAGGGAGACGGATCTCTCAGTGGTGTACACCATCGACCCAGCCGTGGTGGACGACTACATCAACATCGTTGAGCAGTTGCTTGCTCGAGACAAGTATAAGGTGGTCGGCATCGACCTCCAGTACACCACCGGTCGTCCCAACATAGATTAGAAGGTTGCCGTTGCCCAGTTGTGCGTGCGCCATCATGTCCTCATCTACCACTACTGCATGGCCACAAAGCCTTGCGACCGTTTCAACAGGTTTGTCAAAAGCACCGACTACAAGTTCCACGGTGGAAACCACCGACGATGTAAAAGTGCTCAGTGTTACGGGCTTGGCCTGCAAGAACCTTGTCAAAATCTGTGACCACTACAGGGTCTGGGGCAGCACGAAGAAGGACTCCCTGGTCGAACTCGCCTCAACCATCATTGACCCCTACTACGAAAAGATGAAGCAGGATGGCCAGAGAACAAGTCCCGTAGTCCTGGCACAGGGCCTGGATGCGGTAACTAGATGAACCTCACCTCAGGGTCGCGGCCAAGAGCGTGTACACATACTACGAGATGCACAGGCGGATCGTTGACATGAGGAAATGCCTCGTTACCCAAATTGACGAGCCCGGATCGAGCCACAAGCAGAGCAAGCGTCACAAGAAGTAGATGATGATCAGATGATTGTTTGTGCTAGTTAATCATGCATGTAATATATAGTTTACTTTATTGGTGTACAAATGTCATGTGTGTAGTAGCCACCTATATAATTATGCATGTAATAGTTTACTTTAGTGTGTGCAAATGCCATGGTTGTAGTAGCCACCTATGTAAGTGGATGTTTAATTTGGTTATGCAACGTGTGTATGTGTGTGTGTGTGTGTGTGTGTGTCTATATATATGTTGTTGTTCTGTATGCAACCCCATCGCATAACACACACGTCTTATTAGCAGTAACCGTCTGTGTTATTATCGGTCATCGCATTATTTACGATTCTGAGACTGCTTGCCGCGTATCACACACATCTTGTTATATTGAACCGTTTCTGTTATCTTGTCTCAACACAAACAGTTCATCCGAATGAACCGCATGCCGTATATCACACACACCTTGATATGGCTGACCGTTTCTTTTGTGTTGCCTAATCACAAACAGTTCATCCGAGTGAACCGTATGTTGTATATCGCACACACCTTCATCTGGCTGCCCGTTTCTTTTGTTCCTCCTCATCTCAAACAGTTAATTGAACGGAACCGTATGCCTTGCATCGCACACGCAACTAAAATCTGAACCGTGTTTGATGCACCCTCCATCGCAAACATTTTGCACCTTTTTTGACGGTTTTTTACACCACTGTTTGCGATTATTGTATCGCACACAGTTTTATCGAAGGGTCTCTGATCGTAGTGTCGCGTTAGCAGCATCCTGGAGTAGTGGGCGTGCCTCTCGTAGAAGCAAAACCATGCCTCTCGTAGAAGGAAAAAAAAACAGAACAACAACAACAACAACAACAACAACAACAACAACAACAACAACAACAACAACAACAAAGACTTTAGTCCCAAACAAGTTGGCGTAGGGTAGAGGTGAAACCCATAAGATCTTGCGGAAGGAAAAAACAAGAAACACGTTCTTTCGGTTTCTGAGAGGCACAACCATGACTCTTACGAAAGTAAAATCGTGCCTCTCGCGGAAGCAAAACCGTGACTCTCGCGAAATAAAAAAAGAAAACGTGTTTTTTCACGCGATTTTTTTTCTAAAAGTTAAGGAAGACCGGTGGAAAACCAAAACGTAAAAAAAAAACAATTTAAAAAGCCCAAAACGGGTGCAGAAAAATAAATAAAAAATAAAATCCGAGGGAAGCGCCTAGAGCGCGACATGGAGGGCGGCTGAGAGCGCGCCAAGTGATGTTGATCGTTGTGAGGCTCCCAAATGAGCGCTCGCCAACTAGTTACTCTCGTACCTCCCAAGTTGCTGAGGGGGGCGAGCAATATGGGCCGGCCCATGCACGAGCGAGCCACAACCTTTTTTTACGTTTTCTGTTTTCATTTTTTATCATTTTTGCAATTTTGTTTATACTTTAAAATATTTTAGATATATATATTACAAAAATTCTAAAAAAAACAAATTTGGAAAATGTTGAATAAGTATCTGAAAAATATTATACAAGTATTTGAAAAATGTTATCAAGCATTCGAAAAGTGTTGAACAAGTATTTCAAAAAAAATGTTGAGCAAGTATTTGAAAAATGTTAATTACGCATTCGAAAAATGTTGACTAAGCATCTCAAAAATGTTGATCAAGAATTCAAAAAATGTTAAACAAGTATTTGAAAATTTTGAACAAGTATTTGAACATGTACTTATTGAACAAGTATTTGAAAAATGTTGAATAAGTATTAAAAAATGTTGAACATGTAAGTATTAAAAAATGTTGAACGAGTATTTGATAAATATTGAACAAGTATTTGAACAATGTAGAATAAATATTTAAAAAATGTTGAACAATTATTTGAAAAAATGTTGATCATGTATATAAAAAATGTTGAACAAGTATTTGAAAAAATGTGATCATGTATATAAGAATGTCGAACGAGAAACAAAGAGAAACCAAAAAGGAAACAACATAAACCAAAGCAAAAAAAGGAAATAAAAAAATTGAAGAAACAAATGAAAAAACCTGGATAAGAAAAAAAGAAAAGGATTTTTGTTGTTGAAAAAACAACAAAAAAGGGAGAAAACCCGACTCTATTTCTCTATAAGCAGGATTCGCCCTACTATTGTCACAAACTGAAAGCTTGAATCCCCGCAGCACTGCATTTTCTCTATGCGTGTTTTTCCTTTTATTATACGCGTGCGTGATTGGGCCGACCCTATTTTCGCAGTCCCTTAAGTGACCGATCATTCCCATCTCGCGTAAAGCGAGAAATATTCGCCGCGAGGGAGAGGCGCGGCTATGGGGAGCTCCTATTCGGCGCTTTCAACGCAGCTAGCACCAGCGCGCGCCGCCTAATGGGTCGGCCAAGCAACCTGACAAAGAAACATACGCGAAGAGAAATAAGCTAATAAATGGGCGAGCTGGGATTCGAACGAACATGGGCCGGCGAAGAATTGACGCAATAACTAATGTACCAAGGTCATGTAGTTGTCTACAAACCGAAAGCAGAGCTATTTAACACTTCATTTAGTACAACAATAACATATATTTTGGACCAATATAAATCATTCAAAAAAAGAAAACTTAAAACTGAAAAAAAGATAGGGTTGCTATAAAGAAGTTCACTAGTATGGAAAAACAGTTCAAATTTTTGAAAAAGTTCATAGGGTTCAAAAAAAGTTTATCGATTTTGTAGAAAAATTCACAAATTTGCAAAAATGTTCATCAATGAAAATAAGTTCATCTATTAGGAAATTTTATTCACAAATTTGTTAAAAAGTTCATATTTTTTTTAAAAAAAAAACATAAAATTTGAAAAAAGTTCATCAGTTCTGAATAAAAGTTCACAAATTCTAAAAAAATATCGATTTCAAAGAAGGTTCACAGAATTTGTAAAAAAGTTCATCAATTTGATAAGAAATTCATCGATTTTGAAGAAAGTTCAATGAATTTTGAGAAAGTTCATTTGATTTTCAAACAAAAATCTTCACTATTCACGAAAAAGTTCATTGATTTTTGAAAAAAGTTCATCAAAAATTGAAAATAGTTCATCAAAATTGAAAAAAATTGTGGATTTAAAAATAAAGTTCATCAAATTTGAAAAATGTTCATCAGTTCTGAAAATACTCACCAAAATGAAGAAAAATCTTCATTTTCTAAAGAAGTGCATAATTTGTTTTAAAATCATCAATTTGAAAAAAGGTCATTGATTTTTTTTTTTACAAAAAACGTCGATTGAAAGAAAAGTTCACGTGTATGCATAACATTCTCGAACCAGGAAAAAGAAAAAGGAAAACGAAAAAACTAAAAGAAAAAGGACAAAGGAATGAAGGATAGAAGGAAAAAAATGGATCCAGTTGTGTGGCAGGGTGGTTAGACCAACGTGCCTTGAGTGAGGTCGCTGGTCTGAATCACACATTGAGGCACTTATTTCGCAAATTAAAACGCTGAAAAGAAAACTCTTTAGGGCATGTACAATGGTTGATACGATAGTCTTATCTTAAGTCTTGCATGTAAGTTAGAGATGACAAAAAAACACGTCTACAATGGGTCATTTCTTAGCCTTATCTTCAATAATTAGATGTTCCTAAAAACTTGTTGAGACAAATTATGCGAAGAGATCATCTCTTGTCTTCTCTTAAATAAGAGAAGACAAGCCTTATCTTACGATTTCTCTCTCTTCCACCTCATCATTTATCCTACGTGGCACTCTTAAGATAGAACCATTGTACATGCCCTTATGAGCCGGCCAAGTGCGGGGGTGCTTCAGGCGCCTGCTTGCTAACGGGCTCCGAAGCGCCAAATAGGAATCTCCGCGGCTATGTGCCGCCTGGAGCGACGCTGACGAACGGCTCGCCTGCAGGGAGCCCAAACCAGGACGGCCTGGTAACTTTCAGCGTCACACTGACGTCAAGTTGACATCGTGCTTGTCTTTTAATATAACTTTTTGTTTTCCCGGCAAATTTTTATTTATATTTTTCAAATTTTATATATACACAATATTTTCATTATATATATGTATATATATTTAAAAAATAATTTACTGGAAATTTAAAAAAATGTTAATCTTACACTTGAAAAATGTTAAACGTGTATATCAAAATGATTCTGATCTATACAAAAAATGTATGACGTGAATGAAAAATAAAATAAATGTTTAGTATGTATAAAATAATGCTACTCATGTATAAAAAAATGTTAATCATGTTCACGAAATATGTTAATCATGTGTACAAAAATGTTACTCATATGTACGCAAAATGTTAATCATCTGTAAAAAAAATACTAGTCATGTGTGTGAAAATGTTTGTGACAATTAAAAAATGTCACACATTTCAGAAAAATGTACGTGACATTTAAAAGCAATGTTTATAAAATGTAGAAAACATGCTTGTGAAACTGAAACAAAATTTTACGTACATTCAGAAAAATGCACATCACATCTAACATATTCTTCACAAGTTTCAAAACTATGGTCGCAAGATTTCCAGAAAATGTTTATAGAATGTATAAAAAATGTTTGCATACTTAAAAAAGGTATTTTACATTTGAAAAATGCTTCAAGATGTATTTGGAATATTGTTTATCATGTATTTGAACAATATATTCAGAACATATTTTTCTAAAAAGATTAAACACGTATTTGAAAAATGTTAAATGTTTATAAAAAACTGTTTTACATGTAGACAAAAAATGTACAAAAATATACATGTCTACATATTTTGTACAAAAATAGACATGCCTACAAAAATGTACAAAAATAGACATGTTTTGGAAAAAAATAGCCATGTTTTAAAATAAAAAAATAAAAAAGAAAATGAAAGAAGAAGAAACAAAAGAGCAAAAAATAAACAAAGAAAATCAAAGTACAATGAAGAAAAAGGAAAAACCATATAATACTATAGGAATACAAAGAAAACTGAGAAAATAACAAAGAAAAAATGATAAAAAAAACTGTGAAAACCCATAAAACCAAAGAGACCCATAAGGAAAACCGAAAATATAATGAAGAAAAAAGAAAATCAAAGAAAACCGAATAGAAAACAATAGAAAATGAAAAGAGAAAAAGGAAGAAAACCGGACTGAAGCAACGAACGCGGTGATTAGACGTGGTGCGAGTGAAGTCATCAATCGCCGCAGCTAAATGGGGTAAGCCCACTCCTGTGTAGCTCGTAGGCGATTCCTATTACCACTCCTGTGTAGCTCGTAGGCGATTCCTATTAGGAACTAGAAGATGCCCCGCGCGTTGCCGCGGGAACTATGTTTAAACCAACGCATACATACGTGCTTAAAACCAATGAAAAAATGTAAGAGTTTTACATATTTAAAATGATAAAACATGAAAGAAGTGTGTGACAAAATGATGTATAAAAGAGAAGAAAAAAATCATCCCGAAAAGAAGATAAGTTTGATGAAGTGGCGTTGTTTTAGTTGATTGATTAATGCAAAAATGTAAGTGAGTACATGCATGCGTTCGGAAAAAAAATACATGGATGACTAATGAGGTGGCATGATTTACATTAATGCAAAAGAGTAACTTATGAGCACATGCATCACTTCTTGATACCACATGATTTTGATCAGAAGGCTGTAAATAATTGAGGTGATGTGGAAGCACGCATGTGTAAAAAAATCTAGTAGTGGGGGCTAGCTACTTACATATGGAAGATTAGTATGGGCGAAACATGGTTCTCGTGGTAAGGGAACAACTAATTAATAGGTTCCTAAAAAACTAATTTATATCACTTGAACAACTTTCACTCAACATGGCAATGGGTACCGCAACCCGCGACCCGACCGGTAAAAACTCTATTAGGGTAAGGGTTTGGGAAAAATAAATACCCATGGGTCTATACATGGGAAAAAATTGTACCCATGTGGTAAGCCGCGTATGGGTACGGGAATGCAATACCCATACCTGCGAACCCGCATACCCGCGCACAAAAATGCAACAGCTAGCCTCGACCCATAATCCCCTCCCCTTACCCATTTGCATGATCTTATTTAAATGCGTTGATCTTGTTTTGTTAACTTGTGATTGTGTCTCTGATTTTGTTGATCTTATTATAGTCTCCTTCATTTGATCATTTTAAAGTAGGGGTTGGCTGCATAAGTAACTTCAATAAAAGAAATTATAGAAAGTTGTGTCCCTCTTGTTGTCTTGTAATTGGAAAAAAGAAGAAAGACCATAGGTTAATGTTTCTCTAAGAAGTTCACTTACAGCCTACTCATCCATGAATGTAATTTGACATTGTTTGGTGCCATCTATTTCATGCTTATTGCTATCCACTTTTGTAAACTGATACCATTTTTTATTTCATCGCACCACAAAATCTTGATATGCATGTGTTGAAATGCTAAAATGCGGTATATATTTATTGAAATTTTGAAGTATACATGCTAAATTTTGTGTATATATGCAAGTGCTAAAAATTACATGGTGAAGTGTGAATTGGGTAAGGTGGCCGAGATGGGTAGTTTTATCCATGGGTATTACCCGCACCTGGACGGGTATGGGAATGAGAACAATTTGAAACCCGAGGTGCGGGTACGGGTACGGGTTTGGACGAAAAATATTGAGACAAGTAAGGGTTTGGGCGACCATTACCCGCACCCAAACCCGGTGGGTGCCATGTTGAGCTCTCATAGAGGTTATTTTTTGCCAGAGAGCAAGCCAAGTGATGCGCTCAACAGTCGCCACGTTTCACGCGCTAGGGGCATACTCGGGATGTCGTTTTTTAGTTTTTGCACGCGTTTTTAGTTTTTATTGGGTTTGTTTCTTTTTTTTGGCCTTTTGATTTTTGCTTGGTGTCCCTAGGTTTTCGCGTATTTTTTTTACGGTCGTGCTTATATGAAAAGCATAGTTGTTTATGAAAAAAAACACAGTTATGTTTACGGAAAAAAGCACATCATACGTATCCTTGCTCCCATGATGTCTGAGTGAGACCGCGAGAGTAGTCAATCTCTGGTAGAGCTCACGAGGATCCTCATCATCATTCATGACAAACTCGTCACCCTCATAAAGGACCACTTCAAAGTTTGAGCGTTGAATGCTTAAGCTTCCCTTGTACAAAGAGACAATATGTTCCCATGCATCTTTTGCAAGAGTGAATGGGCACAAGTGTGCAAGCTCTTAGGTAGGCATATCGGCTTGAAGGATGAACAAAGCGGAGTGGTTGAATTAGACTTGATAATGTGTGTAGAAACCTTGCTCAATGATTCTCCAAAGATGTGTTGAGCTGCGATTCAAATGAGACTTGATACGAAAAACCCAATTATAAAAATCATTTAACACAAGCTTAGGAAGAGGACCAAGATGGTTCATATGGGGTGTAGGGACCGGTCCTCCATAGGATGAGGGAAGGGCAACCGCGGCATGGGTGTCCATCCCATTCTTTCCTTGGGGTGTAGTAGGCTTATCTCTATTAGTTGCCTCCTTGCCGGAGTTGGCATCCGATTCCGAGGTAGTGGGTTTAACCACTTGCAATGGATTGGTAGAAAGTTTGAGACCCTCAAACAAGGATCTGACCTCGATCGTCATAGAGGATTTAAGTGAGGTAATTGCCTCATATAAATCCTAACAGGTGACCATGGCCACCGCCTCGACCGTGGGTAAGTCATTCGCCCTTGGCCCGTCGTCAACCATACTCTTTAGGCGGTAAAGCCCTTAAAAAGAGATAAGGCTCTGATACCAACTGAAATGAACGAAATGGTTTACTAGAGGTTGGTTGGGGGGGGTAGGCAACTATCAATTTTTAGCTCTTTTAATCAAATTAGGTTTAGCAGCAAATAGGTTATCTAGATATACAACTAGGTGAACGACCTATATGATGCTAACAACAATCACAACACAAGCAAGCAAAGGGCACAATATTAGCTTGCACAAAGTAAAGGTGAGAGATAACCACAAGTGGAGTCAATGGAGACGAGGATGTGTTACCGAAGTTCCTTCCCTTCGGGGGGAATTACATCTTCGTTTGAGCGGTGTGGAGGCACATGCTCCCAAGAAGCCATTAGGGCCATTGTATTCCCCTCACGCCCTCACACAATGCAAGATGGCGTGATTCCACTAGTGGTGCCCTTGAAGGCGACAACAAACCTTTACAAACAATGTTGGGGCTCTGATATGTCTCCAACGTATCTATAATTTTTGATTATTCCATGCTATTATATTACCCCTTTTGGATGTTTATGGGCTTTATTTTACACATTTATATCATTTTTGGCACTAACCTACTAACCGGAGGCCCAACCCATATTGCTGTTTTTTTTGCCTATTTCAGTATTTCGAAGAAAAGGAATATCAAACGGAGTCCAAACGGAATGAAACCTTCGGGAGCGTGATCTTTGGAACAAACGTGATCCAGAGGACTTGGAGTGCAAGTCAAGAAGCAGCCGAGGCCCCCACGAGATAGGAGGCCCCCCCTGTAGGGTGCGCCCCCCTGTCCCGTGGGCCCCTCGGGCGGCCACCGACGTACTTCTTCCTCCTATATATACCTACGTACCCCGAAAACATCCAGGGGCACCACGAAACACAATTTCCACCGCCAGAACCTTCAGATCCGCGAGATCCCATCTTGGAGCCTTCACACTTTCTGTTGGGGGGAATCGACCACGGAGGGCCTCTACATCAACATCCTTACCCCTCCGATGAGTTGTGAGTAGTTTACCACAGACCTACGGGTCCATAGTTATTAGCTAGATGGCTTCTTCTCTCTTTTTGGATGTCAATACAATGTTCTCCCCCTCTCTTGTGGAGATCTATTCGATGTAAACTCTTTTTGCGGTGTGTTTGTCGAGATCCGTTGAATTGTGGGTTTATAATCAAGTTTATCTATGAATAATATTTGAATCTTCTCTGAATTCTTTTATGTATGATTGAGTTATGTTTGCAAGTCTCTTCGAATTATCAGTTTGGTTTGGCCTACTAGATTGATCTTTCTTGCCATGGGAGAAGTGCTTAGCTTTGGGTTCAATCTTGCGGTGTCCTTACCCGATGGATGAAAGGGTTGCAAGGCACGTATTGTATTGTTGCCATCGAGGATAACAAGATGGGGTTTATATCATATTGCATGAGTTTATCCTCTACATCATGTCATCTTGCTTAATCGTTACTCTGTTCTTATGAACTTAATACTCTAGATGCGAGGCGAGTCGGTCGATGTGTGGAGTAATAGTAGTAGATGCAGGCAGGAGTTGGTCTACTTGTTATGGACGTGATGCCTATATACATGATCATGCCTAGATAATCTCATAACTATGCACTTTTCTATCAATTGCTCGATAGTAATTTGTTCACCCACTGTAATACTTATGCTATCTTGAGAGAAGCCTCTAGTGAAACCTATGGCCCCCGGGTCTATCTCTTATCATATTTGTTTTCAATCTACTTTTATTTGCATCTTTACTTTTTGCATCTATATCATAAAATACCAAAAATATATTTATCTTATCATACTATCTTTATTAGATCTCACTTTCAAAAGTGGCCGTGAAGGGATTGACAACCCCTTTATTGCGTTGGTTGCGAGTTCTTTGTTTGTTTGTGTAGGTGCGTGGGACTTTTGAGGAGTTTTCATCTTTGGATTGATACCTTGGTTCTCAAAAACTGAGGGAAATACTTACGCTACTATTGCTGCATCACCCTCTCCTCTTCGAGAAAAACCAACGCAAGCTCAAGACGTAGCAGGCTCTCTCCAGAACTTAATTGGAGGCTCCCAACACCACCACGAAGCTTCACCACAATGGATTGTTGATCCGAGGTGACCTCTTCCGTCTAGGCTACCCAAAGACCCAAGAGTAACAAGATCCGCAAGGGATTAGTGGGGGGAATCAAATTTCTCGCAGTGGAAGTGTAGATTGGGGCCCTCTCAACTCAAGCAAACCCTAGAAAATTGGTACTTGTGAGCTGCGTTGGTATTTTCCCGAAGAAGAGAGGGCGATGCAGTACAGTAGAGATAAGTATTTCCCTTAGTTAAGAACCAAGGTTATCAATCCAGTAGGAGAACCACACAACACCTCGTTAGCAGCACCTACACACAAAATAACAAATACTTGCACCCAACGCAAACAAGGAGTTGTCAATCCCTTGGCGGTTACTTGCAAGGATCAAATCTCGTAGTGATAGAGCAAGGTATTTTTGGATTTTAACATATGATAAAGATAGACCCGGGGGCCATAGTTTTCACTAGAGGCTTTTGTCTTGAACATAGCATACAGTCACTACTGCAGGATGCTGCTAACGCGACACTATGATCAGCGACCCTTTGACGAAACTGTGTGCGATGCATTAATCGCAAACGGTGATGAAAAAAAACCCATAAAAAAGATGCAAAACGTTTGCGATGGCGGATACATCAAACACGATTTAGATTTTAGTTGCGTGTGTGATGCGGGGCATACGGTTTAGTTCAATGAACTGTTTGCGATGAGGCAAAAGAACAGAAACGGGCAACCAGATGAAGGTGTGTCGATATATGGCATACATTTCACTCGGATGAACTGTTTGTGATTAGGCAACACAATAGAAACGGTCAACCAGATCAAAGTGTGTGCGATTGATGACATACACTTCAGACGGATGAACTGTTTGCGATTAGGCAACACAATAGAAATGGTCAGCCAGATCAATGTGTCTGCGATTGACGACATACACTTCACACGGATGAACTGTTTGCGATTAGCCACAACAAGCAGAAACAGTTAGACAGATCATTGTGGGTGCACTAGGCGGGCACACATTCTAATTAAAGGAAGCATGCATGATGGCAATAAAGAGCGCACACGGTTGATGGTATAAGACGTGTGCTGACATCGCCTATTGCGGTGCACCCTATGGTGCAAATTCCACGTACGCGACCGAGAACGCGTGACCATGTTACGCCATCCGGGAATAGTGACGCACTTAGAAATTATAGAACCGTCAATAAATTTTGAGCCTGCAACCTGTCACATTCCAGATTACTACCATGCTATATTTAATTGCAAACCTGTTCACACCGATCAAAACCTAAACAGTTTCCCACTTAGGAGAGTATTAGTACTCAGTTATAAATACTACCTACTTCAAGATGACTGCACATTCCTCCTCAACTCCTCATCCACAAAAACAAACAAGTCTTCAATCGTCGTTCCCTTGCGTCTGCCATGGTCCGTATGAGTTCTGGGTCGCGAGATTACTACCAGGGAGAGGCGAGCATGGAAGCGGAAGCACGAGAGATATCCCGCCTCACCGCGAAAGCAGCCGACATGTCCCGCCGCGCTGCTGTAGCAGCACAGACGTCCCGCCGCGCCGCCGAAGCAGCACAAAGGTCCAGCCACGATGTTGATGTAGCAGATTGGTCCGGCCACGCCGCGGAAGCAGCAGAGATGTCCTGCCGCGCCGCGAATGCAGCAGAGATGTCCTCTCACGCTGCAGCGGCCTAGGAAAATGCCTCATGGGCAAGCGAGGACTCTCACAGGCGCATGCGTGCTATGTTCGATGACCTGATGGGTCGGATCTTTGACTAGATGAAGCTGCAGGATGAGATGAATGCCTCATTTCAAAATGTTACCAGTGTCACCCGGGGACTAGGGGAGGACAAGGCAAAGCTCCGCACTGAGCGCGACCTACTGAGGGCGAAGATCACCAGAACAGCAAAGCAGCACGAGGAGACCACTGCCTTGTTGAAGAGGACGGGCGTCATCGTCAAGAAACTTATGGACGAGAATTCCATGCTCCGCATCGAGCGCTAAAGGTTGGTGGAGGAATCCGTGGATGCTCTCAAGCAGCGCATTGAGGACACGAAAGAGCTCCTCGCCGCTCATCGTGTGAACTAGTCTCCGCGGCCTGCAGCAACACACCAAGAAAGTAGAGATCGGCGGGCCAAATCATTGTCTGCCTCTTCCTTCTTCTTTTGACCTTGTGTATTTTGGGCGTTGCCGCATGTGGCTTTTTTAATTATCTTCCTAAATATGTAAGACAATTATTATCCACTGTCATCGTCCTTATATTCATCAATCTTGCTATAAGTCACAACCGATGCTATATAGGTCCGTCGGATCTAACATCAAGATCCGTGCAAAACTTTCTTTTCAGATTTTCCTTTTTCTATCTTAAATATCAGTGGAGTGAGACATAGTCACGCCATTAAACAGGGGCTCAGGCGCCATTAATGGAGTCGTTGGGAGAGAGGTGGGCGGCGGATGGAGGTCAAGGGCTCTCCTCCCGATAAGCACCCGTAGGGATCTGATCGCACGCCTCCCGTACTCAAATAGATACCCCGCACGGCACCTCCTTGCCAATAAAAAAGGGGGACACGTGGTGGCACGTAGATGGTAAGTAGAACGCCCATGGTCTCAATAATACTTGTGTTTCCGATTGTAACGTGACAACACTTGTTCCAAAATGACTTTGTTGATTGTTAATGTGTGCGCCTTCGCAAATCGGACAAAAAAATTACCACAACATGTTGGTGCCATGTCATGACACCATGACAAGTTTCATGGATTTTAGGCGAGTTTTGGATTTACGGAAATTTTAAGACCAAGTTTCTCGATGGTTCCCGCCGAGCCAAGACGCCCAGATGTTTGAGATCCATTCCCAATTCTTCCATGGGACCTAGAAATTCGCCCAAGTACACATAAATGATTTTTCAACTAGCTTTGGCGCACTGGAGCATGTGCTTGCAGTTCAAATTTGAATTATGTGCATTAAATGGCTGGAAACTATATTAATGTATAAAAAAGGCCAAACAAACCCAAAATAATTCCAAAATTTA
Organism: Aegilops speltoides; assembly: GCA_021437245.1. NCBI lineage: Eukaryota > Viridiplantae > Streptophyta > Magnoliopsida > Poales > Poaceae > Aegilops > Aegilops speltoides. The sequence goes on from CM038144.1 coordinate 343,898,884, forward strand.
CCACGAAACTCCTATTGGTCTAAGCTGCCCGTGTAAAAAAATCAAGGCGGGAGAAGGCAGTGTATGTCGTTTCGCACACGCAGGTGACACATTCTCTCTCGGAACCACGAGCCTTCTTGAGAGAAGCTCCGGTTTGCAAGAAGCTTATACCAAAGCTTGTCCTAATTCGGCCAAAAAATTTACCACACATGTTGGTGCCATGTCATGACACGATGCCAAATTTCATGATTTCCATGTGTGTTTTGGATTTACATGAATTAAAAAACCAAGTTTCTCAACACTTCCAGCCGAGGCACGACACCCAGATGTTTGAATTTCATTCCCAAGAAATTCATCCAAGGACACGCATGTGATTTTTCAACCAACTTTGGTGCACTGGAGCATGTGCTTGTAGTTCAAATTTGAATTATGCACATTAAATGCCCAGAAACTTAATTAATATATAAAAAATGCCAAACGAAGCCGGAATAATTCCAAATTTTAACAGGACACTCATATAGTTCTATGTTGCCTCTGTAAAAAATCAAAGGGGGGAGGCAGTGTATATCGTTTTCGCACACAAAGGTGACACGTTCCCTCTCGGAACCACGAGTCTTCTTGAGAGAAGCTCCGGTTTGCAAGAAACTTATACCAAAACTTGTACCAATTCGGCCAAAAGATTTTCCATAGCATGTTGGTGCCATGAAATGACACCATGCCAAGTTTCATGATTTTTAGGCGAGTATTGAATTTACAGGAATTTAAAAAACCAAGTTTCTCAATGTTACCGGCCGAGCCATGATGCCCAGATGTTTGAATTTCATTCCCATTTCTTGCATGGGACATATAAATTCACCCAAGCATACACATGTGATTTTTTCAACCAACCTTGGTGCACTGGAGCATATGCTTGTAGTTCAAATTTGAATTATTCACATTAAATGCCCAGAAACTCAATTAATGCATAAAAAGGGCCAAATGAATCCGGAATAATTCCAAATTTTAACACGACACTCATATAGTTCTATGTTTGCTCAGTAAATCAAGAGGGGAGGGGGTAGCGTATCTAGTTTCGCACACAAAGGTGACACGTTCCCTCTCGAAACCACACGCCTGCTTGAGAGAAGCTCCAATTTGCAAGAAGCTTATACTAAAACTTGTCCCAATTCGGCCAATTTTTTTACCTCACCATATTGATGCCATGAAATGACACCATGCCAAGTTGATGATTTTCAGGCGAGCTTGGGATTTACAAGAATTTAAAAATCAAGTTTCTCAATGTTTCTGGCCGAGCCACGACGCCCAGATGTTTGAATTTCATTCCCATTCTTGCATGGGACCTATAAATTCACCCAAAGACACACATGTGATTCTTCAATAAACTTTGGCGCACTGGAGAATGTGCTTGTAGTTCGAATTTGAATTATGCACATTAAATGCCTAAAAACTCAATTAAGGCATAAAAATGCCAAACAAACCCAGAATAATTCCAAATTTTAACACGACACTCATATAGTTGCATGTTCACCGTAGATAAATGTTCTAGCAATTCAAACACCATCCTTTCCCTCCGTAACACCATCTTGTCTTTCAAAAAAGAATGAAAAAAATCAGGTATACAACAAACAGTTTACTAGCAAGAATCGTGTGGGATGCAATATAAAATATCTTGGCGCATCGTCTAGTCTGGTTTTCGCAGGAAGCTTCGTCGCCTACAGTCCGCCGCCCGTGCTTGAACCACACTTGCGTGTCAGTTTCTCACGGCACCCAGCGAAATTTTTCTGCCACCGCGGAAATATCTATCTCCCTGCGCCCCCATCGAAAGCCACATTTCCACTGATCCTCCTTGCTTTCCAAGTTCAAACCTTCACTGCTTCTTACTGGCAGCGCCGCCTCCTCGCCGGCGACCCTTCTTCTTGCAGCGCCGCCTCCTTGCCGGTGACCCTTCTTCTTGCAGCGCCGCCTCCTTGCCGACGACCCTTCTTCTTGTTGAGCGGCCTCATCGATATGCTCAAGTAATCCACACCCCACCCCACACCATCCTCCTTCCCCGTCCCACATGCCCCGATCGACGACGCGACACCTTACGCCCAATCACTGGCCCCGTCCTCCAATTAAGTACCGCCCACAGCCATTTTGCACACTGTATAACATGGAGCTCAGTAGCATCTGGCAGCGGAGAAGCAAATCGTGGCCGCACGCGCGGACGAGGTCGCTATGGCTGCCATGCATGCTGACCGACAGATCTTGGAGGAGCACCTCGTCTTCAAGGCCACCGTCGACACCGCCACGCAGTTGTCTACTTTAAAATACAGTTCGTGCTGTTTTCTCGAGGCCGCCGCCAGTGCCTTCTAGTGATTTGTCCTCTGTAATGTTAATATGCAATCTGATATTCTAAAATGTAATGCTCAGTTAACAGTTTGGTCCAACAATTGCTACATTTCCTAGTACTGTTCTCAAGCATTATTGGTTCCGTTAACTATCTTATCTTCTAGTATATGTTCTATTCTGCAATGTCATGCCCAGTTAACTATTTTGGTTCATTTCGTCTCTCTTCAGTTAACTGTTTGGTTCAGTTTTGCAAATTGATTTTAATTTGTTGTGGGTACAATTTTGTATTGTTATGCATGTGAGAAATAATTCGAATTTGGCTGTACTCAATACATATTCTACTAATAGTATGGCAACTCTCAGTTAACCTGATCAAGATATTCCTTATATGTGTTGCAAGGAAACAATGGGAGGCACTACAGTTTACCATCGAGGTTTGCTCATCCATGGTCCTTTTACTAATAGCACATTATTGTGCAGTTGCAGGAATCATTCTAATACGATTTCTTACAATTTGGTCTTGCACATGTAGGTCCTGCTGTCAGAGGCTTAGACCCACTATTCGACTCATTTTGCATATGGGGAAATGAGATGTCCATGAATATCAGTTAAGTCAAGAAACTCAGAAAGATTGTTAGGATAAAGAAACTGGCGATGAATAACAACAAGATCTTTGTTTGCACAATGAAGAAGACATGAGTCAACTATAGGATGGTACTAACTCTTTTACCTTGTTTTACCACTTGTGCCATTTCAAAATTTATAACAGCGATTTATGCATATCTTTGTTTTTAGTACTTTTAAAAGCAGTTCATCGATGATTACCTCTCAAACCACCTACATGGTGATGCAGCTCGAAGCTACAACGGTATTTCCCCAAAGAGGAAGGGATGATGCAACATAGCGACGATAGGTATTTCCCTCATTGATGAGACCAAGGTTATCAAACTAGTAGGAGAACCAATCAACTCTACGTAAATAGCACCTGCACACAAATAACAAATACTCGCAACCCGACATGTAAAAGGGGTTGTCAATCCCTTTCGGGTAGTGATGTCTACTACGTAACTTTATTCTTGTAGACACGTGTTGGGCTTCCAAGCGCAGAGTTTTGTAGGACAGTGGCAATTTTCCCTCAAGTGGATGACCTAAGGTTTATCAATCCGTGAGAGGTGTAGGATGAAGATGGTCTCTCTCAAACGACCCTGCAACCAAATACAAGAAATCTCTTGTGTCCCCAACACACCTAATACAATGACAAATTGTATAGGTGCACTAGTTTGGCGAAGAGATGGTGATAAAAGTGTAATATGGATGGTAGAAATATATTTTAATAATCTGAATAAATAAAAACAACAAGGTATCAAATAGTAAACTGGCACAAAAACGGTGTTGCAATGCTTAAAAATGAGGCCTAGGGTCCGTACTTTCGCTAGTGCAACCTCTCAACAATGCTAACATAGTTGGATCATATGATTATCCCTCAAAGTGCAATAAAGAATCACTCCTGAGTTCCTATTAGCGGAGAACAAAAGATAGGAATTGTTTGTAGGTCACGAAAGCACCTCAAAGCTATTCTTTCCGTTCGATCTATTCAAGGGTTCGTCCTAAAATAACAAGAAGCTATTTTTTCCGTTCGATCTATCCTAGAGTTCGTACTAGAATAACACCAAAACAAATTCAAATTCATAATACTCAATCCACACTAAGAACTAAAAAGAGACCCCTGAATTTCCGTCGAAGAAAAATGTGCATCAACCCCTATGCATAGATTACACCAATATCACCACGGGAATCCGTGAGTTGAATGCCATAACGCATATCAAGTGAATCAATAAGATACCTCACTATCACCTCAAGTATTCATATTGCAAGACATATATCATGTGCTCTCATCTCTGAATATTCAATCCGACAAGACAAAACTTTGAAGGGTAAAGATTCAATTCATCATAACAAGAGTATAGAAGGGAGAAACATCATATGATCCGACTATATTAACAAAGCCCATGACATAAATCACGAGAGAGAGAGAGAGAGAGAGATCAAACACATAGCTACTGGTACAACCCTCAGCCCCAAGGGTGGACTACTCCCTCCTCATCATGGTGGCCACCGGGATGATGAAGGTGGCCACCAGTGATGATCCCCCCTCCGGCAGGGTGCGGGAACGGGGTCTAGATTGGATCTTGTGGATACAGAGGCCTTGCGGCGGTGGAACTTCTGATCTAGGTCTACCCCGAAGGGTTTCGGGAATATTAAGGATTTTTTAGTGCAAAGAGGGGGTGCGCGAGGCCACCGAGGTGGGCACAACCCACCTGGGAGCGCCAGGGGGCCCTGGCGCGCCCTTGTGGGTTGTGCCCCCCTCGGGGCACCCCCCAGGTGCAGCTCAGGCCCATTGGGTTCCTTCTGGTCCATAAAAAATCTCCAAAAAGTTATGCGGTGTTTGGGCTCCATTTGATATTGATTTTCTGTGATGTAAAAAACATGCAAAAAATAGCAACTGACACTTGGCACTATGTCAATAGGTTAGTCCCAAAAAATGATATAAAATGACTATAAAATGATTGTAAAACACCCAAGAATGATAAAATATCAGCATGAATACTTCATAAATTATAGATACGTTGGAGATGTATCAGCATCCCCAAGCTTAATTCCTACTCGTCCTCGAGTAGGTAAATGATAAAAGAAATAATTTATGAAGAGTGAATGCTAGCAAAGTGCATAAGTTTGATCAACGATAATTTCAATCACTTTTCCTAGCATCATAACAACAATTCTTTCTTATAAAACTTCTCATGTTATAGTAGCAACCAATTCACATGTTAAGGTTCAAACAATGAATTCTCTTGAAACTCAACAACCTATGTTCTCAGTCACCAAGCAATTGCAATTCAACTTATTCAACAGAGTCTAAGTAAGAACTCCACATACTCAACCATCATATAGTCTTCTATGATTGCTAACATTCACCGCATAAACATGAGCAAAACGTTTCAACCGGACACATAGAAAGATAGGAGCTTATAACTTCACCTCCCAACGTATTAACCTTTGGGTGATGTCAACAATAATAACTCATGCTACCCATATCCAACTGGATATATGTGCCTAGATCTTTCCTCACCACATGATTCTTGCCAAAGGAGAAAAATAAAAAGGAATTGAGAGAAAAACTTTGACTTTGCATAAAAGTAAATACTAAAAAGTAAAAGATAGGCCCTTCGCAGAGGGAAGCAGAGGTTGCCATGCGCTTATTTGTTTGTATGCTCAATCCCTTAGTGCAAAAGAACATCACGTTATGTTGCCCCTTATGATAGCAACCTTTATTATGCAGTCTGTCTCTTTTATTCTTTGCCATCACAAGTACATACAACGCTTAGTTTTCTCTTACACTAAATGATCTAACACTTTTAGAAGCAATTTTTATTGCCTTATTGCACCGATGACAACTTACTTGAAGGATCTTGCTTAATCCTTAGGTAGATATGGTGGACTCTCAAAACAATATTTGGGTTTAAGGGTTTTTGGATGCACAAGTAGTATCTCTACTTGGTGCGGATTTTTTGGCTAGCAAAGATAGGGGGCAAGCACCATATGTCGAAGGATCTATGACAATATAACTTCTATCTGAGTATGAACAAACATAAATCATTACGTTGTCTTCCTTGTCCAACGTCAACAATTTTGGCATATAATATTTTGATGGGGGCTCACAACCACAAAATATTTCCATGATAGTGTATTTGCATGTGAAAGTTCTCTTCCTTATATTAATTATCGTGAATTGCTTGTATGGCCAATATTATGATTGTCAAGCCTCAAAAGATTTCACCTTCTAAACCCAATATGAAGCTACCACTAGGCATGGTATGATTTCAACTTCATGACATTTAATTTTTTTCCAACAATTTACTCATAGGATATAAGTGAAGCACAAGAGTAAATGACAAACTACTCCAAAAAGATATAAGTGAAGATCATGCGAGTAGTTAAGTAAATAGGTAGCTATTTGAGGATTCTCTCTTATTCAAAAACTTTCAGATCTAAGTATTTTATTAAAACAGCAAGCAAAAACAAAATAAATGACATTCCAAAAATAGCACACATCATGTGAAGAAGCAATAACTTAGATTCAACCGATACTAACCGATAATTGCCGAAGAAGAAAGGTGGGATGCCTAACGGGGCATCCCCAAGCTTAGATGCTTGAGACTTCTTGAAATATTATCTTGGGATGCCTTGGCCATCCCCAAGCTTGAGCTTTTGTGTCTCCTTAATTCCTTTTATATCACGGTTTCCCTAAATCTTAAAAACTTCATCCACACAAAACTCAACAAGAACTCGTGAGATAAGTTAGTATAAACCAATGCAAAAAGTTTATCATTCTCTACTGTAGCAAATCACAAAAATTATTATTAAACATTTCATACTAAATTTCTCTTCATATTTAATACTCCTATCCTCAAATAGAATCATTAAACAAGCAAACAATGCAAACATAACAGCAATCTCCCAAAGCAGTACAGTCTGTAAAGAATGCAAGATTCATCATACTTCCCTAACTCCAAAAATTATGAGAAAAATACTATACTGTAGAAAATTTATTAGTGCCTATTTTGCAAAAAGTTTCAACAATTTATCATATACTAAATTTTCTAGGGAAATTTTTCAACATCGATAAACTTTCTGTTTTCAAACAGCAACAAGTATACTTGCAAAATAAGCATGGCAAAGGCTATCATTGCCACTTTTATTGAAATAAAAGATGCAAAACATTATTCTAAATAACATCAAGCAAATCCTAGCAAAATAAATTGACGCTCCAAGTAAAGCACATATCATGTGACGAATGAAAACATAGCTCCAAGTGAGGTTACCGATAATGTTGGAGACAAAAGAGGGGATGCCATCCGGGGCATCCCCAAGCTTAGTTGCTTGGATATTCCTTGAATATTACCTTGGAGTGCCTTTGGAATCCCCAAGCTTAGGGTCTTGTCACTCCTTATTCTCCTCATATCGACATCTCACCCAAAACTTGAAAACTTCAATCACACAAAACTAAATGGAACCTTGTGAGATAGGTTAGTATGATAAAGAGCAAACCATTACACTTTTGGTACTGTCAAAGACAAGATTCATAATTGTTTCCACACAATTCCTACTGTACCATATAATTTCCACAATTTATATTGAGCAATATAAGCCATAGAAACAAGGAAACAAGCAAACTATGCATTGAAAACAGAATCTGCCAAAAACAGAACAGTGTGTAGTAATCTGTACTCAAACCATACTTCTGCTACTCCAAAATTATGAAAAAATTGGACCACGTGAGAAATTTGTATAATAATCTTCTGCAAAAACAATCAACTCAAAAGCACTCTTCTGTTAAAAATGAGAGCTATTTTCGTGAGTGCAAGAGTTTCTGTTTTTCAGCAAGATCAAATCAACTATCACCCAACATGATCCCAAACGCTTTACTTGGCACTTTATTGAAACAAAGACAATAAAATATGATTACTACAGTAGCCTAATCATGTGAACACACAGAAATAGTAGGTAAAAGTGTTGGGTTGTCTCCCAACAAGCGCTTTTCTTTAATGCCTTTTAGCTAGGCATGATGATTCCAATGATGCTCACATAAAAGATAAGGATTGAAACACAAGGAGAGCATCATGAAGCATATGACTAGCACATTTAAGCCCAACCCACTTCCTATGCATAGGTATTTTGTGAGCAAATAATTCATGGGAACAAGAATCAACTAGCATAGGAAGCTTGAAATTATTGGGACATGTAGAAGCACATGTTGCTCTCTCATAATAATTTTCAGTAGCATCATGAATGAATTCAACAATGTAGCTATCACATAAAGCATTCTTTTCATGATACATAAGCATATAAATTTCCTTACTCTCCACATAAGCAAATTTATTCTCTTGAATAGTAGTGGGAGCAAACTCAACAAAATAACTATCATGAGAGTGAAAATTAAAATCATGATGACAAGTTTCATAGTTATCATTATTCAATATAGCATACATGTCATCACCATAATCATCAAAGATAGGAGGCATGCTTTCATCATTATAAACTTGCTCATCAAAACTTAGGGGACTAAAAATATCATCTTCATCAAACATAGCATCCCCAAGCTTGTGGCTTTGCATATCATTAGCATCATGGATATTCAAAGAGTTCATGCCAACAACGTTGCAATCATGCTCATCATTCATGCCAGTCATTTTATTAAATTCTTCTTCTATCAGTTGAGCACAATTTTCCGAACCATCATCTTCAAGAAAGATATTATAAAGATGATCAATAATATGATGCAACCTTAGTTCCATTTTTTGTAGTTTTCTTTTATAAGCCAAACTAGTGATAAAACAAGAAACTAAAAGATTCAATTGCAAGATCTAAAGATATACCTTCAAGCACTCACCTCCCTGGCAAGGGCGCCAGAAAAGAGCTTGATGTCTACTACGCAACTTTATTCTTGTAGACACGTGTTGGGCCTCCAAGCGCAGAGTTTTGTAGGACAGTAGCAATTTTCCCTCAAGTGGATGACCTAAGGTTTATCAATCTGTGAGAGGTGTAGGATGAATATGGTCTCTCTCAAATGACCCTGCAACCAAATACAAGAAATCTCTTGTGTCCCCAACACACCCAATACAGTGGCAAATTGTATAGGTGCACTAGTTCGGCGAAGAGATGGTGATAAAAGTGTAATATGGATGGTAGAAATATATTTTATAATCTGAATAAATAAAAACAGCAAGGTATAAAATAGTAAACGGGCACAAAAACAGTGTTGCAATGCTTAAAAATGAGGCCCGGGTCCGTACTTTCGCTAGTGCAACCTCTCAACAATGCTAACATAGTTGTAGCGTATGATTATCCCTCAAAGTGCAATAAAGAATCACTCCCGAGTTCCTATTAGCGGAGAACAAAAGATAGGAATTGTTTGTAGGTCACGAAACCAACTCAAAGCTATTCTTTCCGTTCGATCTATTCAAGGGTTTGTACTAAAATAACACAAAGCTATTTTTTCCGTTCGATCTACCTAGAGTTCGTACTAGAATAACACCAAAGGAAATTCATATTCATAATACCAAATCCACACAAAGAACTATAAAGAGACCCCAAAGTTTCCGTCGGAGAAAAACGTGCATCAACCCCTACGCATAGATTACCCCAATATCACCGCAGGAATCCGCGAGTTAAATGCCATAACACATATCAAGCGAATCAATAAGATACCTCATTGTCACCTCAAGTATTCATATTGCAAGACATATATCATGTGTTCTCATCTCTGAATATTCAATCCAACAAGACAAAACTTTGTAGGGTAAAGATTCAATTCATCATAACAAGAGTATAGAGGGGAGAAACATCATATGATCCGACTATATTAACAAAGCCCATGATATAGATCACGAGAGAGAGAGAGATCAAACACATAGCTACTGGTACAAACCCTCAGCCCCGAGGATGGACTACTCCCTCATCATCGTGGTGGTCGACGGGATGATGAAGATGGCCACCGGTGATTATTCCCCCCTCCGGCAGGGTGCTAGAACAGGGTCTCGATTGGATCTCATGGATACAGAGGCCTTGCGGTGGAGGAACTTCTGATCTAGGGCTACCCCGAAGGGTTTTGGAATATTTGGGAATTTATAGTGCAAAGAGGGGGTGCTGGAGGCCACCTAGGTGGACACAACCCACCTGGGAGCGCTAGGGGGCCTTGGCACGCCCTGGTGGGTTGTGCCCCCCTTGGGGCACCCCTAGGTGCAGCTCAGGCCCATTGGGTTCCTTCTGGTCCATAGAAACTCTCCAAAAAGTTACGCGGTGTTTGGACTCCGTTTGATATTGATTTTCTGTGATGTAAAAAAGATGCAAAAAACAACAACTGGCACTTGGCACTATGTCAATAGGTTAGTCCCAAAAAATGATATAAAATGACTATAAAATGATTGTAAAACACCCAAGAACGATAAAATATCAGCATGAATACTTCATAAACTATAGATACGTTGGAGACATATCAGGTAGCAGCGCCCAAGATAGGCAAACGGACGTGAGAGAGTTGTAGATATTGATAGATCGAACGCCAAATAGAATAAATTGCAGCAAGGCATTTTTGTATTTTTTGGTTTAATAGATCTGAAAATAAAAGGCAAATAAAATAGATCACAAAGGCAAATAATATGAGAAAGAGACCCGTGGCCGTAGGTTTCACTAATGGCTTCTCTCGAGAAAAATAGCAAACGGTGGGTGAACAAATTACTGTTGGGCAATTGATAGAACTTCAAATAATCATGACGACATCCAAACAATGATCATTATATAGGCATCACGTCCAAGATTAGTAGACCGACTCCTGCCTGCATCTACTACTATTACTCCACACATCGACCGCTATCTATCATGCATCTAGTGTATTAAGTTCATGGAGAAACGGAGTAATGCAATAAGAGCGATGACATGATGTAGGCAAGATCTAGTTATGTATAAATAGACCCCATCATTTATCCTTAGTAGCAACAATACATACGTGTCGATTCCCCTTCTGTCACCGGGATCAAGCACCGTAAGATCTAACCCACTACAAAGCACCTCTTCCCATTGCAAGATAAATAGATCAAGTTCGCCAAACAAAACCCAAATATCGGAGAAGAAATACGAGGCTGTAAGCAATCATGCATATAAGAGATCAAAGAAGACTCAAATAACTTTCATGGATAAAAACATAGATCTGATCATAAACTCAAAGTTCATCAGATCCCAACAAACACACCGCAAAAAGAGTTACATCATATGGATCTCCAAGAGACCATTGTATTGAGAATCAAACGAGAGAGAGAGAGTGAGAGAGGAAGCCATCTAGCTACTAACTACGGACCTGTAGGTCTACAAAGAACTACTCATGCATCATCGGAGAGGCACCAATGGACATGATGCACCCCTCTGTGATGGTGTCTAGATTGTATCTGGTGGTTCTGGAATCTGCGGCGGCTGGAATTGATTTTCATCAACTCCCCTAGGGTTTCTAGAATATTGGGGCATTTATAGAGCAAAGAGTCGGTTCAGGGGGCACCCGAGGTGGGCACAACCCACCAGGGCGTGCCTGGGCCTGCTGGCGCGCCCTGGTGGGTTGTGCTCCCCTCGAAGCACCCCTAGGCCCTTCTCCAGCTCACTGGATGTCTTCTGGTCCAAAAAATCCACGAAAAGTTTTGCTGCGTTTGGACTCCGTTTGGTATTGATTTCCTGCTATGTAAAAACATGCAGAAAATAGCAACTGGCACTTGGCACTATGTCAATAGGTTAGTACCAAAAAATGATATAAAATGACTATAAAATGATTGTAAAACATCCAAGAATGATAATATAAAAGCATGGACCAATCAAAAATTATAGATATGTTGGAGACATATCAACATCCCCAAGCTTAATTCCTGCTCGTCCTCGAGTAGGTAAATGATATAAACAGAATTTTTGATGTGGAATGCTGCCTAACATATTCATCACATATTCTTTTCTTCATAGCATGGACATTTGGACTTTATATGGTTCAAAGCAATAGTCTAGTTTTGACACGAGACATAAATACTCAAGCGTATCAACAAGCAACCATTTCTTTCAAAATATCAACGCTAAAATAAGTTATCCCTAGCCCATCATGCTCAATCATTGATCCATAATGAAACACACTCGCATATTAGCTACACCCAATGCTCAAGTACGATCATAGTGCCTCCTAGTTGGTGCTTTATAAGAGAAGATGGAAACTCAAATTCAAAAAAAACTTGCATAAAGTAAAAGAAAGGCCCTTCGCAGAGGGAAGTAGGGATTTGTAGAGGTGCCAGAGCTTAAGGCGAAAAGTATAGAGATAAAAACATTTTGAGAGGCATACTTTTCCCACCAACGAAAACGACTTAGAGCTCCCAACACTTTCCATGCTAGATACATCATAGGCGGTTCTCAAACAGAAAATAAAGTTTATTCCTTTTTCCACCATACTTTCAGTTTCCATGGCTAGCCGAATCCACGGTTGCCCTCCATACCAACACTTTCCAAGGAATTTATTATTTGACAACATAAAGTAAATTCGTTTTTCATTTCGGGACTGGGCATCCCTATTACCTTTGCCTTACTCTCGTGCAATGACAAGTGAATAAACACTCATCGTGAGAATAACACATCTAGCATGGAAAATATTGGCCACCCCTCACCGCCTCGCGAGCGGTACGAGCACACAAAAGAGAAATTTATTTTGAAAATTAGAGATGGCACATACAAATTTGCTTAGAACGACAAAGAATGCTGCATATAGGTAGGTATAGTGGACTCATGTGGCAAAACTGGTTTATAGGATTTTGGATGCACAAGTAGTGATCATACTTAGTGCAAAATGAAGGCTAGCAAAAGATTGAGAAGCAACCAACCAAGAAACGAATAATCTCATAAGCGAGAGTAGGATGTAATTTCATTGCATGACTATTGACTTTCGTGCTTGCATAGGGAATCACAAACCTTAACATCAGTATTCTTACTAAAGCATAATTACTCATCAATATGACTCACATATCACATCATCATATCTCAAAACTATTACAAAGAATCAAGTTTATTTTGTCCAATGATCTTCATGAAAGTTTTTGTTATATCCTTCTTGGATATCTATCACTTTGGGACTAACTTTCATGTGTTTCTTTTGATAATCTGAAACAAATATAAGTGAAGATCATGAGCATAATATTTATTTCTCTCAAATTAATTTAAGTGAAGCAAGAGAGAATTTCTTAAAAATTTACTAACTATCAAATAAATCTAAGTGAAGCAAGAGAATATTTCTTCAAAAATAACAAAGCATGCCGTGCTCAAAAAGATATAAGTGAAGCACTAGAGTAAATCCATAACTCATAAAAATTTAAGTGAAGCATAGAGAGCAATTCTAACAAGTCATGGCATAATTTTGGCTCTTTCAAACAAGTGTGTCCAACAAGGATTCATTACTTAGAACACAAAGCAAAACAAGCAAAGACTCAAATCATACAAGACGCTCCAAGCAAAACACATAGTATGTGACGAATAAAAATATAGCTTCGAGTAAAATACCGATGGTCGTTAGAAGAAAGAGGGGATGCCACTTGGGGCATCCCAAAGCTTTGTTGCTTGCTTCTATTTGTATAATAACGTGGGTTTCCATGGGCATCCCCAAGCTTAGGCTCTTCTTACTCATTATTCCTTCATCCATTGTAAGATAACCCAAAACTTGAAAACTTCAATCACACAAAACTCAACAAAACCTTCGTGAGATCCATTAGTATAAGAAAGCAAATCACTACTATAAGTATTGTAGAAAACCAATTCATATTTTATTTTTGCATTATATATACTGCATTCCCACTTTTCTATGGCAAAAACTCATTAAAGAAAACCATAGGATCATCAAAACAAGCACACAACGCAAAGAAAACAGAATCTGTCAAAAACTGAACAGTTTGTAGCATTCTAAATATTTCAAATACTTCTGGAACTCCAAAAATTCTGAAAAATTAGGAGGCCTGTGCAATTTGTATATTAATCGTCTGCAAAAATAATCAGGGCAAAAGAATGTTTCTGTGTTTTATGAAAATTATTTTCGTGAGTGCGTAAGTTTCTGTTTTTCAGCAAGATCAAACAACTATCACCCAAGAAGATCCTAAAGGCATTGCTTTCCACAAACACTAATTAAAACACAAAAAACACAATCATAACAGTAGCATAATTTTGCAAACACTCAAGAATAGAAAGCAAAAAGCAAAAGTAAATTTTATTCATTGGGTTGCCTCCCAACAAGCGCTATAGTTTTACGCCCTTAGCTAGGCATAAAGCAAGGATCTAAGTTTTGTCATCTTTGTTTTGAGATCCATAGGATGCCCTCATGATTGATTCATATTAAGGCCTAATTCTTGTTCTAGGGAAGTTTTTCATTCCCTTCCTTATTGGAAATTGAAATTTATATTGCCTTCTTTCATATCAATCACAGCACCAATAGTGTGTAAAAATGGTCTACCAAGAATAATTGGACAAGACATATTGCAATCAATATCAAGAACAATAAAATCTATGGGCACATAATTCCTATTTGCAAGAATAAGAACATCATTAATTCTTCCCATAGTCTTTTTAATAGTAAAATCCACCAAGTGCAAATTGAAAGAACACTCTTCAATATCGGTAAGACCAAGCACATCACATAAAGATTTCGGAATTGTAGAAACACTAGCACCCAAGTCACATAAAGCAAAACACTCATAATTTTTAATCTTGACTTTGATAGTAGGTTCCCACTCATCATGTAATTTTCTAGGAATTGACACTTCTAATTCCAATTTTTCTTCAAAAGCTTTCATCATAGCATCAACAATATGTTTAGTAAAATCTTTATTTTATTCATAAGCATGAGATGAATTTATCATGGATTGCAACAAAGAAATACAATCAATCAAAGAGCAACTATCATAGTTAAAGTCTTTGTAATCCAAAAGTTTGGCAACATCAAATAGTTAAAGTCTTGACCTCTTCAAACCCACTTTTATCAATTTTCTCAACAAGATTTTCACCATCCGAATTATCGGGACGCCTTCTAGCTAAAGTTGACTCTTCTCCAGTCCATTTATTGGCAATCTTAACTTTACTAAACAGGAATCAATAGAAGAAACACCGATCGTTTTAAGATTTTCATCACTTTTATGAAAGCAATCACTAGAAAACGCTTTTTCTAAAATTTCTCTTCTAGCTCTAAGCATAGCGTTCTTTTCTTACTTTCATCCGTAGAAACATAAAGAGCTTTAATTGATTCCTCTACTTTAGGCACAAAAATTTTCATCTTGAGATTTTCAACATCATGAGAAATTCTATCAACACTTCTAGACAAATCATCAATCTTATTCAACTTTTCTTCTATGGTAGTGTTGAAAGATTTTTACGTGTTGATAAATTATTTAATATTATTCTCAAGATCAGAGGTGTTCCTATTATTATTATAAGAATGATTTCCATAGGAATGACCTTAATTATTAGAGGAATTACTAGGAAAAAGCCTAGGATTAAAATTACCTCTATAAGCATTGTTATTGAAATTATTGCGAGAGATAAAATTCACATCTACGGCATCACTATTTTGATCAATCAAATTAGACAAAGGCATATCATTGAAATCAATAGGAGCACTTTTACTAGCAACCAATCTCATAAGAGCATCAACTTTTTCACTCAAAGAAGAAATTTCTTCAACCAAATAAACTTTTTTACTAGTAGGAGCTCTTTCGGTATGCCATTATGAATAATTTGCCATGATATTATCAAGCAATTTGGTGGCTTCACCTAAAGTAATTTACATAAAAGTCCCACCCACGGCAGAATGTAAAAGATTACGAGAAACAAAATTCAACCCCGCATAAAATTCTTGTATGATCATCCAAAGATTTAACCCATGAGTTGGGCAATTCCTTAGAATCATTTTCATCCTTTCTCAAGATTGTGCAACATGATCATGTTCAAGTTGCTTGAAATTCATGATCTGGGTTCTAAGGGAAATAATTTTTGTGGGCAGAAAATACTTAGTGATGAAAGCATCTTTGCACTTGTTCCAAGAATCGATACTATTGCGAGACAAAGAGGAAAATCAAAATTTTGCAGAATCACGCAAGGAGAACAGAAACAATTTCATCTTCACAACATCATTGTTCGCATCTTTTTTATTTTGCATATCGCATAATTCCACGATGGTATTAAGATAGGACGTGACATCCTCATTAGGAGTACCGGAAAATTGATCTTTCATAACAAGATTCAACAAAGCAATATTTATATCACAAGACTCCGCACTAGTGGCGGGAGTAGCAAGAGGAGTGCCAATAAAATCATTGTTGTTGGTATTTGAGAAATCATACAACTTGGTGTTCTCTTGAGTCATGGTGACTATGCAACAAGATTGCACTCAAAAACAGATCCGACAAGAAAATAGCGAACGACAAGGAGGGGGAATAAAACGGCAAATTTTTTGTGAAGTGGGGGAGAGGAAAACGAGAGGAAAATGGCGAATAATGTAAATTGTGAGGAGATGAGATTTGTGATTAGGAACCTGGTAGATGTTGAAGATCCTCCCCGGTAACGGGGCCAGAAATTCCTTTTGATGCGGCTTGAAGCTACATCGGTATTTCCCCAAAGAGGAAGGGATGATGCAGCACAACGATGGTAGGTATTTCCCTCAGTGATGAAACCAAGATTATTGAACCAGTAGGAGAACCAAGCAACACTACGTAAACAACACCTGCACACAAATAACAAATACTCACAACCCGATGTGTAAAAGGGCTTGTCAATCCCTTTCGGGTAGCGGCGCCCAAGATAGGCAAACGGACGTGAGAGGGTTGTAGATATTGATAGATTGAACGCAAAATAGAATAAATTGCAGCAAGGTATTTTTGTATTTTTTGGTTTAATAGATCTGAAAATAAAAGGCAAATAAAATAGATCACAAAGGCAAATAATATGAGAAAGAGACTCGGGGGCCGTAGGTTTCACTAGTGGCTTCTCTCGAGAAAATAGCAAACGATGGGTGAACAAATTACTGTTGGGAAATTCATAGAAGTTCAAATAATCATGACGATATCCAGGCAATGATCATTATATAGGCATCACGTCCAAGATTAGGTGACCAACTCCTGCCTGCATCTACTACTATTACTCCACACCGACCGCTATCCAGCATGCATCTAGTGTATTAACTTCATGGAGAAATGGAGTAATGCAATAATAACGATGAAATGATGTAGACAAGATCTATTTATGTAGAAATAGACCCCATCATTTTATCCTTAGTAGCAACGATACATACGTGTCGGTTCCCCTTCTGTCACTGGGATCAAGCACCGTAAGATCGAACCCGCTACAAAGCACCTCTTCCCATTGCAAGATAAATAGATCAAGTTCGCCAAACAAAACCCAAATATCAGAGAAGAAATACGGGGCTATAAGCAATCATGCATATAAGAGATCAAAGAAGACGCAAATAACTTCCATGGATAAAAACATAGATCTGATAATAAACTCAAAGTTTATCGGATCCCAACAAACACACCGCAAAAAGAGTTACATCATATGGATCTTGAAGAGACCATTGTATTGAGAATCAAACGAGAGAAGCCATCTAGCTAATAACTACGGACCCATAGGTCTACAAAGAACTACTCACGCATCATCGGAGAGGCACCAATGGACATGATGCACCCCTCCGTGATGGTGTCTAGATTGGATCTGGCGGTTCTGGACTCAGCGGCGGCTGGAATTGATTTTCATCGACTCCCCTAGGGTTTCTGGAATATTGGGGTATTCATAGAGCAAAGTGTCAGTTCAGGGGGCACCCGAGGTGGGCACAACCAACCAGGGCACGCCTGGGCCTCCTGGCGCCATGGTGAGTTGTGCTCCCCTCGGAGCACCCCAAGGCGCTTCTCCAGCCCACTGGATGTCTTCTGCTCCAAAAAAAATTCCACAAAAAGTTTCGCTGTGTTTGGACTCCATTTGGTATTGATTTCCTATGATGTAAAAAACATGCAGAAAACAACAACTTGCACTTGGCACTATGTCAATAGGTTAGTACCAAAAAATGATGTAAAATGATTGTAAAACATCCAAGAATGATAATATAATAGCGTGGAACAATAAAAAAATTATAGATACATTGGAGACGTATCACATGGTCAAGAAGCGAGGAAGGTATTCATTCAACACCCACGGTACAATATTAAAGTGTTCCTGAAGAGGACGAAGGTTGGGCGGGCAATTATCCATAGACACTGGCCTAAAGTTGCATGGGCATTCAACATCAGTGAAGGCTCAATATTCGCTTTTCGCTTCTGCAGTTTCCCAGATGAGATTCATCTGTCTATTTACTGTGTATGATGCTACTTTCCGAAGGTTTTTGATGTTGCATGTGAAACATGGCGCTGTTGTGTAATGGCGTAGCTAGCTATATCCCTCTTTGGTGTAACTAAGTGCTGAAGCTATCTGATGTAATTCGATTATGAAATCTTGGTTGCCATTATACGGATATGAAATATCTGGTGTGTTTTATAAGAAATGTCAATTTGATTACTACATGGATTATCAATAATAGGCTAATTACCCTACTTATTGGGGGTTTCTATTGCAGACGGTTACTCTGACAACACCATGGGCGATGAACTCAAACAACCCACGCGGTTTCTAGAAAGTAGGCGTGTTGGGTCGACTAACAATCACACACGACTTCCGGCAGAGAACTGTTTGTGTTAGGCCTTGCACAAACATTTCCACACAAAAAACTGTGTGTGATACACATACGAATGAAAACGTTTTTATGGGATTCACTATGTGGGATGTACATACGAACGGAAACAATTGGGTTTCGATGCCTCGCCCGATCGCACATGACTAATTTTGCCCCGCGTGTGTGGCTGGAGGGCCTATCCCCGATGGTTTCTGGGTCGTGTGGGAAGGACCCCCCTATCGCACACACTCACTAGTCGATGGTTTGAAACTCCGTCGTGGAAAGGGGGTAAAAACTTTTTGTATAGCACGTCTCTATACCAGTGGGTGGTAAACAAATTACTGTTGGGCAATTCATAGAAAAGAGAATAATCATGATGATATCCAAGGCAATGATGATGTATATAGGCATCAAGTACGAGACAAGTAGACCAACTCCTGTTGGCATCTACTACTATTACTCCACACATCGACCGCTATCCAGCATGTATCTAGAGTATTAAGTTCATAAAAAACAGAGTAGTGCCTTAAGCAACATGACATGGTGTAGACAAAGTAAATCCAATTAATATGAATATCAATGATACAAATACGTGTCATGTCCCCTTCTGTCACTGGGATTGAGCACCGCAAGATCGAACCCATCACCAAGCACCTCTCCCATTGCAAGAGAAATCAATCTGGTTGGCCAAACCAAACAAATAGACCAGAGAGAAATACAAAACTATAAAGTCATGCATAAAAGAGTTTAGAGAAGACTCAAATAATATCCATGGATAATCTGATCGTACACCCACAATTCATTGGATCCCAACAAACACACTGCAAAAAGAATTACATTGAATAGATCTCGAAGAACATCGAGGAGAACATTATATGGAAGATCAAAGAGGGAGAAGAAGCCATCTAGCTACTAGCTATGGGATTGTAGGTCTGTGGTAAACTACTCACATATTATTGGAGGGGCCGCAAGGTTGATGTAGAAGCCCTCCATGATCAATTCCCCCTACAGCAAAGTGCCGGAAAAGGCCTCCAGATGGGATCTCGCGAGAATAGAAGCTTGCAGCGACGGAAAAAGTGTTTTGGGTGGATCGCTGGTTGCTTTCTCAATTTTAGAGAATTTATAGAGGTGCAGTTAGGTCAAACGGAGCAACGGGCGGGGGGGGGGGAGGGTATGAGGCACCAGTGCGTGCCTTGGTGGCTCGTGGCCACCCCCTCCGTCTTCTGACTTCCTCCTGAAGCTGCTAATGGCATTTGGACTTCGTTTGGTACTGATTTCTGGAAAACCAAAAACAGGCAAAAAACAACATCTGGAACCTGGCACTAAGTTAATAGATTAGTCCCAAAAAATGATATATAATGGCATATAATTACATATAAAACATTCAAGATTGATATTATAATAGCATGGAACAATAAAAAATTATAGATACGTCGGAGACGTATCAAGCATACCCGAGCTTAATTCCTGCTCGTCCTCGAGTAGGTAAATGATAAAAACAATATTTTGATGTGGAATGCTACCTAACATGTTCATCATATAATCTCTCTTTTGTGGAATGAATATTAAGATCTGAATGATTCAAAGCAATAGTCTTTAATTTGACACAAAAACAATAATAATAAGGCATACCAACAAACATTCATGCCTTTCAAAATATCAATGCTAAAGAACGTTATCCCCATAAAATCATAAAGCCCTGTCATGCTCCATCTTCTTAACACAAAGTATTTATCATGAAAACCCCCGATGACAAGCCGAGCAATTGGTTCATACTTTTTAACGCGCTTCAGCTTTTTCAACCCTCACGCAACACATGGGCGCAAGCCATGGATATATCACTATGGGTGGAATAGAGTATGGTGATAGAGATAATATGGAGAACACAAAAAAGGAGAAAGTCTCACATTGATGAGGCTAATAAATTGATGCACTAAGAGCTATAAGTGTATGAAAGCTCAAAAAGAAAACTAAGTAGGTGTGCATCAAACTTGCTTACTCATGAAGACCTCCGGCATTTGAGGAAGCCCATGGAATATACAAGCCAAGTTCTATAATATAAAATTCCCATAGTTATATGGAAATGAAAGCATAGGAGACTCTCTATATGAAAAACATGGTGCTATTTTGAAGCACAAGTGTGGAAATGATAGTAACATTGTCCCTTCTCTCTTTTTCTCTCATTTTTATTTCCTTTTTTCCTTTTTGGGCTCTTTTTAGCCTTTTTTCCATCACTTGAGAAAATGCTCTAATAATGAATATGACGATCATCACACTTCTATTTACTTACAACTCTATACTAGAACAAAATATGACTCTATATGAATGCCTCTAGCGGTGTACCAGGATGTGCATTGATCTAGTGTAACATGCACTAAAAAAAAGACACATCTGCGACATTTTGGGCCGAACGAATTTTTTTTCTGTCATACATATGACACTTCTATGACGATAATTGTGACAAAACCGGTATCATCATAGATGTGGTGGGCTCCTACTACGTGACAAAAAATCATGATGAAAATGGGCTTTTCGTCTGGGCGGGCGGAGACGCACTGCATGACATTCTTTGGGCTGTCCATGACGGAAAAAACCGTGGTAGAAGCGAGGGGAGGAAAATTTCGTGGAGTTGCGATTCTTGTGGGAGAGCGATCGCGCTTTCTCTCGTCTGGTACACGCATGTGTGCGGGCGTTGGCTCTAACTGAACCCGAGTGAGGTGTTGGGCTCTAACTGAACCCGAGTGATTGCACCGCACGCTTCGCTGCGTTCTTGAACCCGAGCGATCGATTGATGGCTGTTAATCAACCCAATGGGCGATTCGCCGCTCTCGCGCTAATCAAGCCGATCGATTGGATGAGCAATGAGCATTGCGGGGGGTTGGATGAGCGATGGCGGTGGCGTTGCCTCTGGATGAACAGGACCCTGTGGTGTGGAGGGCTGGATGAACAGTAGACGGTGGAGGGGTGGCCGTGGAGGGGTGGTTGAACAGGACCCCGTGGTGTGGAGGGCTGGATGAACAGTAGACGGGCTAGATGAACAGTAGACGGTGGAGTAGCACGCGGTGGAGGCTGAATGAACAGGAGCCCGTGGAGGCTGGAGGAGGTTGATGGTGGAGATGAACAGTATCCCGAGGAGTCCCGTTTTGCGGTATGCCACACCCCTCCCGATGAACAGGACCCCCGTTTCGACCGTAGGAGGTCCGTTCCGTCCGTTTTGCGGTACGCCACACCCCTCCCGATCAACAGGACCCCCGTTTCGACCGTAGGAGGTCTGTTTCGTCCGTTATGCGGTTCGCCACACCCCTCCCGGTCAATAGGACCACCATTTCGACCATAGGAGGTCCGTTTCCTCCGTTTTGCGGTACGCCACACCCCTCCCGATCAACAGGACCCCGTTCCGAATGTAGGAGGTCCGTTTCCTCCGTTGTGCGGTACGCCAGGCCTCGTTTCCATCGCCTGTTCCGTCCAAGCCGGTTGGCTCCCACGCGTTCTGTTGCCTCCTGATGAACACGACGCATTCTGTTGCCTCCCCATGAACACGACGCATTCCGTTGCCTCTCCATGAACAGGACACATTCCGTTGCCTCCCCATGAACATGACGCATTCCGTTGCCTCCCCATGAACACGAGCCCTCGCCGTACGTATGCGCGAGTAGGCGTTTGAGACCCCGCCCGTATGTACACATACGTGGCCGTATTTTCTTTCTTGCACCTGGCGATGTAATGTGCGTGTACATGCTACGTCGCGCGCCTCTACTACGACGCGTCGGCGCCTCTACTACGACACGTGCGGCGCCTCTACATCGACCAAGATATATGTACGCACACGTTCGCGACCAGAATGACAACGCTACGTACGCTTCGACTAGGTGGGTCCCGACTGTCAAACAGTTCCTTGCGTGCGAAAATGTAGCTGGTGGGTCCCAGCAGTCAGAGGGGCGAATCTTTTTTTTTTGCCCGGACGCACTTCCTTTGCGTGCGAAGATGTAGCTGGTGGGTCCCAGCAGTCAGGGGGAAGAATCGTTTTTTTTGCTCGGACGCACTTCCTTGCGTGCGAAGATGTAGCTGGTGGGTCCCAGCAGCTTAGAAGCGAATCGTTTTTGCGGAGCACTTCCTTGCATGCGAAGATGTAGCTGGTGGGTCCCAGCATGATCGAAAACTTTTTTCGTGAAATACAGTGGCTCGTCCGGTGGGTCCCCGCTGTCAGGTGGAGGAATCATTATCTTCCATGTAATAAGGAGGCACTTCCTTGCTGCGGCTGTGGACCCAGCTGTCAGCCTCTCCACGTACAGTCCTCGTCCGATGGAAGTCGTTCCTTGACCATGTTGACCACGCCGCGTCGAGAGCACCACGACGGTGGAAGACGGCGAGGCCCACGCGAAGCGGAGTACGAGGGTTCACTGGTTCGGCTGCGGTGTGAGGCTGCTGTTGCCGTAGATTAACAGGGGGTGTGGGTGAGTAGAGGGATGGCCTGGCCAGCGGTGGGAGTAGTAGGGGGCGGTGAGGCCTCCGCGGCATCACAGCCGACCACGGGAGGCAGGAGCACGCGACACGACCGGCGATGGTTTGGGCGGCTGGAGCAAGAAGACCAGAGGTTGAAGAAGCACTACAACCGTTGGATGAACATCGTACGGTAACAGGAGCTAGAATTGTTCATATTGACTAAGTTGACAAAGCCCTCCATCCCCGTCAACTTGGTAGGCCCACAAGTCAGCCTCGGTATCTTTGGGTTCCAATGGCGGGGAGTATTCATTTTTTTGTGCGTAATAAGGAGGCACTTCCTTACGTGCGAAGATAGCTGGTGGGTCCGACAAGTCAGCCGGGGGCACGTTTTTTTTCGCCAAATACAGAGGCCCTTCCAGTGAGTCCCAGATGTCAGGTGGAGGAATCATTATTTTGCGCATAATAAGGAGGCATTTCCTTGTGTGCGGCCGTGGACTCAGCTGTCAGCCTCTCCACGCACAGTCTACTTCCGGTGGTGTCGTTCGTTGACCACGTTGACCATGCCGCGCCGAGCGCATCCAAGGTGGTGGACGACGGCGAGGCCCCGGATAGCAATGAGCCAGAGATGGGAAGACGCGGGAGTAGAGTCGCAGACGGAGAGGTGTACGAGGGTTAACTGGTTCTAGTGCGGTGTGGTTCGGCGATGGGTGGAGAAGAACAGAGGTGTGGAGGGTGGAGGATGGCACGCCAGCGGTGGAGTAGCGCTTCATAGCGGCGTGCTAAGCAGAGCTGCTAGCGGCGCAGGAGGCGGAGGTGGTCCGGCGGCGGGAGGAAGAAGACGAGAGATTGAAGATGGATACCAGCCGTTGGATGTAAATCCAACGGCTAACATGTCAGAATCATTTGTTGACTAAATTGACAACGACTTGCGTTGGCTTCGACCTATTGGCCCACATTTCAGCCTCCAAAAATGTGGCACGTATTCAACCAATTTTCAGAATTTACAGTCTTTTTTTTGTGCGGTAGAATTTACAGTCAATTTGATCTTTTTTTGAATTACAACCATTAGCTGGGCTGGGTGAACAATTAATGTAGCTTTCATGCGGCCCATTTATTTTATTTCCTAAAAAAATTACAGGCCATTTGCACTTTATCTAGATACACGATTTTGCTGGGCTGATTCTAATTATAGTGTTGGGTTGGGCCAGCAATGTTATCAAAAAATAAAAAAGGTCTGAGCATTTTGTTATAAATATATCTAAATAATAAGTGATATTATTACATTCGTCCTTAAATCTTACCAAGCTTTTGTACACAATCACTAGGATTTTCGTGCCAAAACAATCCAGGATTTTATTTGTTAAGAAATTATTTTTATAAGTTAATAAGATGTGGGATATTGTTTTCATACATATGTAAGTATCTGTTAAATATATGATGACAATAAAAATAATATATAATAACATATAAAATAATTTAAATATATATAATATAGTTAGAAGGGAAACATAAGTTGTACCTGGCGTTCCTATTCTTATATAGAAAAATAGAACGGACCTCTGCGTTTTCTTCAAAAAAATACATAAGTTGGGCTGCCAAAAATAAAACCTCGGATGGGAGGTCCATAGGCCAGTCGATACATGACGGCCCTAAGAAAATACAAACAGGCCCTCCCATCCGAGGTCGTGGGCTGCGCATGTTAAAAATGAAAGCCTAGACGGGGCAGCCCAAAACCACGTCCAACACTTGCCAAAACTTTGTCCCTCGTTTTCTCTGTGTTTCGCACACTCAACATTGTGTGGGCATTTTGACTGTGCATCATATGAAGATGTGCTATGCATGAATGTTGATCAGCATGATGTTAACTGGCTGGTAGTTCCATATTCGACCACGAATAAAACTTCCAACATGATGTTAATCCTGTTTGAAAAGGCCGTGTTAATATAAATGCTCTGCCTCTGAAAGTTGCAGTTTCTTATCTGAATCGAACTTGCGCTTTCTTATCTGGCTGAAACTTGCGTTTCTTCTCTCTGCACTTTTATACTCCTATGAAACTACATTTTTTAAGTGCTAAGAATAGATATCTAGAGTTCATTAAATTCTTCATATGCTCAATACTGCAAATCTGAAATTCGAAAGACATTCATATCTGAAAGTACTCTCAAAATACACAACACAAAACACAATTCACAACCTGCAAATACTGACAACCCTAAGCTCCTCGACAATTCACAACCTGCCCGACTATTGGGCTGGGGGCATTCCCTCCTATTCCTCGGCGGACAACCGCCCGTGAGACGATGTGAACAGCGAGGAGGCGATGGCGGGAAGCGTCGTCAGACCAACTGCTTTTCTCCTCTTGCGCTTGGGTTCGATCGACGAAGACTCCACCGCTCGCTCTGGCAGACACCCTCACAAACGGCACCTCAGATGCTCGATCCTTCAATCTCTGGTGGATGCTCCATCTGGGATCGAT
Organism: Aegilops speltoides; assembly: GCA_021437245.1. Classification (NCBI taxonomy): domain Eukaryota; kingdom Viridiplantae; phylum Streptophyta; class Magnoliopsida; order Poales; family Poaceae; genus Aegilops; species Aegilops speltoides. Next base: position 343,924,422 of record CM038144.1, read on the forward strand.
ACTCCCACCATCGCTCCCTCACAATCGGATTCGCTGAATCTGTTTGCTCCATGGCCCAGAGGAGCAGCTCTATGTACTCCGGCGCGACTCCCTCCGGGAGTATCGCCGCCTTTTCGCTCTGTTGCAGATATTTGGCCATGGATGCCGCCGTCGCCGCTAGTTGGTCCTTGTTGTCAAACCAAGACTGTATCTCCAACATCCTAGCTAGCTTCACAGGGTCGCCATCTGCGATCCTCACGTATCGGTTGTACTCCTCCATCGATCTATTTCTCCACAACATCTTCACTCGCCGGCGGTGGTTTTTGAATGGAAGAGGAGAGGAGCGGTGCTGGTTTTGGATTAGAACGGGAGAGGAGCGACGCTGGTCTTGGACTGGAACAGGAGAGGAGGGGCGGTGGTTTTGAAATGGAAGAGGAGAGGAGCGGCACTGGATTTAGATTGGAACAGGAGAGGAGCAGCGGTGGTTTAAGAGGAGAAGAGCGGAAGAGCAGCGCTGGTCTTGGAAGTATTTTTTTTGTTGTTTTGCGTATTTTGGGTCAAAGTTTGACCACGTACTGTATGTGACAAGCAAAATGTGAATGCATGTTACCAAAAATTGTATCGTTTGGTTCGTATCTGAATGTACTTTGAAATTATATTATTTTTGCAACGTATAACATATATTTTATGTGCGAAAATCATGGTCAATTATGACCTAGAATAAAAGGGGGTCTAGTTAATGTGGGGTCGCTTTCTTAATTGAAGGGTAAATTGATTTTGATTTTGATCCAGTCACAGCGCGCCGGCCCTCTCGCCCAATCCTAAATCGCTGCCGCACGCTCCTCTCCCTCTTCTCCATTGCAAAACCACATCCTCTCCTCTCCATCATCTCCATTCCAAAACCACTGTCTTGCCTCTCCCTCTTCTGATCTTCTCCATTGCAAAACCACCTCCTCTCCTCTCCATCATCTCCATTCCAAAACCACCTCCTCTCCTCTCCATCATCTCCATTCCAAAACCACCGTCTCGCCTCTCCCCCTTCTGATCTTCTCTCCATTGCAAAACCACCTCCTCTCCTCTCCATCATCTCTATTCCAAAACCACCTCCACTCCTCTCCCTCTTCCCTATTGCATGACCACCGTCTCTCCTCCCATCTTCCAAAGCTAGCACCGGACCACTCAGAACGACATCTATGGAGAGGATGCAAGAATAATCAGCAGATCGCCGACGGCGACCAGGCAAAGTTAGCCAGGTTGAAGGAGATCCTTAGTTGGTTTGACAATGAGTGGGAGATTTCGAGGACGGTGCGGACCATGTGGCAATGTATGCGAAAGAGCGAGATGACGGCGATGAGGGCGGCGATGTACATGTACTCCTTGGCGGCAGTCACACCGCAGTCCTCCGAGTTCATCGAGTATCTCCTATGGGCGATGGAGCAGACAGATTCGCCCGAGGCGACAGTCAGGCGGAGGTGGTGGGCGTACAGGTCGAAGGTCGAGCACCCAGAGGATAACGAATCGATCGAGTATGGTGTGCCGTTCGTGAGGGTGCAGAGCTAGCCGGAGCCACAGGAGTATTCGTTCTTCCACCGCAAGAGGAGGCCGGATGGCGCGATGTCGCTTCCCCGACGTTCTCCACGGTTCCCTCGACGCTCGCCTCGTTTCAACGGCGGTGGTAGGGTTTAAGGTAAGCTTCGCAGTAACCTAATATTCGACCGGCTCATGCTTACAATCAGTGTGACAACTAATGAAAATCATGCTTACAATCAGTCTCCGAGTACTACGCCAATCACCTTAAAATAGCTCTGGACCTTTGGGTCAAAGTTGTGACACAGTGTACAAATAAAGAAAAATAGATTGGTGCTTCTTTCAGAAAAGAGTACTCCCTAGAAAACGGCCAATATAAGCTACTAGTATTTGGTTAGATGATTTGCTGCCGAGAAAGATCCATCCACAGAGAGCGCCACACATCCCACTGGTTGTGGTGGATGCCAATGCGTGCATGCAGCATGGTTGGTGTCGGTAATTTTTACTTGGCACACCTCGCACTCTGCATATATGCCGGTTCCATATGTACATTTGTGCAGTTTCACCAAAATGCAGCTGAATAACCCTGTTTGCACAGATAATGAAAAAGCCTGATTACATTATAGTGGCATTAGTTGATGAAACACACAAAATAAATAGAAGAAAATATTGCAATAGTATGATAGTATGCCATGCTGCGAGGGCGAGATGGGCCCTGCGACGCCTCATACGGTACGCCTCATACTGGACATTGTCCCAAGTCTCCCAGATACACCTTCATCCAAAGGATGAACATCGATTATCTTCAAGAGTACAGGAGGCGCCTTGAGACATTCAAATCTCTATTTTGTACATATCAACAAAAATTAAGCACCCCAGTTTGTAAACGCTTAAACATTAACAATGGGACTAGTTGATGAAACATACTTCAACAAAGAGAAGCACTTTCTTTATCTACATTGGAAATGAAATGAGAGAGATGACACTCGCTCTATTTTAATCAGATTATTACTTCATTTTATCAAGACACTAGGGTCGACGGTGGCAAACGAGGTGTACCGTGCATCGCAAGGATGGAGGCCGGGGGTGCTTAGACTGGGATGTTGAAGCTGGCTCTTTCAGTCACCAACATGGATGATTCAATTCATGGGACCTTTTGGTGCAGTTCACCTAAAATGAAGCAATGTCCCGTGAGCTAGCAGCTTATTCTTCAAAAAAAATTTAAGAAAAGGGCTCCAGCCCCGGTTCCATTTCCATCAGAAAACGAAACCCACAGAGCTTCTTCTTCATTAGTTGCAATAAAATTGGGCAACATCAAGGTTGGTTGTGATCTCCTGGAATGCTCAACTATAATTTGGATATCATTTGTGCAGTTCAACTAAGATCGAGCGTGAAATGTATATCTCTGTTTGCACAAAAAAGGTGGAAAGGAGGGTGACTAACAAGTGATGAGACATGCATCAAATGAAAAGAAGTATGTTCATTATCTGAATGGCAATCCTACAAGGACAGTAGCAATTTCTAAAGCAGTGGCATTGCTAGATATTAGTGTAGGCATTAGGATTAACTATGACAACCGTTAAATATGACATACTTTGGGCATGGGAGAGTAGGCGGACCAGGACAGTTGTATTTCTAACGAAAAGAACCAACTTATATTAATGGGAAATGTTAGCAGGACATGTAAAGAAGTGCCATTGATTCATATTACTGGAGGCATTACATTGAAAACAATATTGGTTTAATGTGTCCTTACTTTTAACAAAGGCGATCGCTACATTTTACCAAAGGCATTACATAAGAGTGGCTCGGGACAACAAACATCGTAATGTGATATCCGGGTTGGTCCCATTTTTGTTCGGTATAGCCACCTTATCTTGTGTGAGGCTAGCAAATCTAGTGCTGGACTTACTCGTTGACTTGTCCCCAGATCCCCACTTTCTTTCCTTTTTCAACCAATAGATCGGGTTTATATTGAGTTTGTCTGCGTTTCCCTTTATTTCGCTATTAGACCTAGAGACCAGTTGGATAGCCGGTCTCGCTACTTTTCGCCCCATTATTTCCTCTTTCGACCAAGTCCTAGATTCAGTAACAAATCCTCCCCACCCCACCCCTTTCTTCTTTATTTGAACCAAGTAGTACTAGATTCGAGTGCACGAGCTAGTTTTACCTCTTAAACGTAAAAAAAATTAGGTGGTTTTCGAACAGCCGATCGATCCTATCTACGAGGGGGCATGAGAAATAGTAAAAGTTACAAATGCAACAACGTCAGGAGCTCGGGAAGTAGAGCAAGGCCGGTTTCGAAGGAAGTTATACCCGATGGTCGCCGAGATGTCGCTAGGTGGGCGGCGGGAGGCCGGATCTGCCCACACTACGGTAGCGAGGAAGAAGGGGTCGGAGGCCCTCCCTCGCCAGCGGTGCTTGGGAGAGAACGACAAGGCAGGCTGATCGGGCGCCCCATCAGCCGCCCCGAGGACTGGGAATGTTGCACCTTCTCACCTCCCGAGGAGAGGATCCGTGAATGTTGCACCTTCTCACCTTCCCGAGAGAGAGGATCCGGATGGATCTGAGACCAGAGAGAGAGAGAGAGAGAGAGAGAGAGAGAGAGAGAGAGAGAGGCCACCGCTGTAGTGTTTAGATCAGGAGAGGCCGAGACAGTGTGAAGAGAGCAACACTAGCAAGCAAGCGCGGAGGCTCCTGCCTATATAGTGGTGTAGTACTTAGTTTTCTTTTGTCTACCGGAGCCGGCTTGACCTCGTCAATGACTGTCGAGAAGTCTTCATGCACATGGCCCGGAGGCGCAGGTGTCGTCATTTTGATCTGAAGCGCCGCATTATAACATATAACACGAAAAAATGCCACATGACAAGAAATCATAACCTCTGCCCAAAGGAGACAACATGAATCCCGACGGACAAACTAGACGAGGAACAAAGCTCAAATTAAAGATAAACTCGTAGAAAAGGGGTCCGTCGATAGATGTCCTAATTAACATAGCCGGCTTGACCTAGATGGCAGCCGAGTAGTCACTGTTCGTGCATGTGCCCCCAATGACTAGCCCAACTCAGTTGTCGCTGTTTAACCCTCACAGTGATCCAAAGCACATGACACATAATTTTGCGAGATGACAAGAAACCTTTTTTTAGATTTCTCACCACAACTACAACCATGTACAACATAGCCTGCACGATATGTAGACGATAGCCAATCCAGGCGTGTTTGCTGGAGTCTGGTCACATGCATGGACGAACTGATCTTCCGTGTCTTGCAGGGATCGTCTAGGCACCAACGTAGTACAACACTTCTCTAGTACTATCGCTTGTCTCCCTCTTCTATTAAGTCACCCGACTTGTGGGGCCGGGGAGTGTGCCTATGGTCAGTTCTCAATTGTCGTCCCACATGTGTGTGCGAATGCAATATGACGCGCATTCCATTCGGAGAGCAGTGCCAGACTGACCGACCGTCTGGGGTGCGACGCGAACGCGACGGGCGTGCTGTATACTCTATACATGTGTACCACCGTTTTCTAGACGCTTTGCTCCATGGCGCGGGCGCAATCCATGGATACAAAATTAGTATACTATATACTATTTAAAAGTCGAGGGCGGGGCTTTTCCTGCCCGGTAGGCGGCGGGACAGTTCTGCCTATTCAGTTCGACAGAGATGCGAGAAGACAAGGGAGTAGGCTGCTACAAATTTAGGGCTCTGTGATTTGACAGCGAGTTGCTGCTGGACAGGTAGGGCCCCGTGATTTGACTTGCCATTATCATTTTAACTGCGACGCTACGACCGTGAGTCTCCCGATTCCTGACCACCTCCATACAGGTGCCTCTCCCAATGCCCCACCATGTAGTAGTAGAGGCTGACACTTGCATGAGAGCCCACTTCTCCACTTTTTCCTTGCCTCTCTTTCCTCCACATATGCAAAAATGCCATGTAAAGCGCACTATTGTACTTACTTGCTCCTATAGGTGCTTAAGCTTGCCACATAGGCATAAAGTCTGATGTGGCAAGTTAATCAAGAAGAGAGAGACTAGTTTGGTGACCCAAGGAAGAAACAGTGCTAAGCGCGTGTACCTAGGTGAAAAGACAATTTTGAGTCTATAGCTAATTAAATGAAGCAAACTTAGCAACACCATTTCATTGGAAGAGGTCACTCCTTGGCAAATGCAATAAATACTAGTACTCACATGTCCCATTATATAAGAACGTTTTTACACTACACTAGCTAGTGTCAAAAACGTTCTTATATTATGGGACGAGGGAGTACTGAAAGAGATAGAGAGGAGTAAAAAAATACACTTATAGCCAACCTTATAGCCAACCTTGTTGTAGTATGAGTGACTAAGTGATGACTATGTATGACATGCCAACATCAGATAGCCTAACGCACCATGTTAAATCTCCAAGGGCGCGACCACGCGAGCGACGCGACGGTCGTGGTAGGCGCGACCATGATACGGGCTGTTGGCATCCCTCGGATCTGAGATCAAACGGTCGCATGCTAAGTTGCTAAAAATTTGCAGAATAACCCTGCAGGATAGGATATTCACCCATAGGTCTAGAATCACGCCATGCAACCGTTCGATCTCAGATCCAAGGGCTCTCGGAAGCCCATATCATGGGAGAATGGAAAGCCACTACCCTGCCGTTCGCACGCTGGCAGTTCACTCCTACTCTTTCCCGCACGTCCTTTAATACTACGACAGTTCGCTCCTAGTCGTCCCGTCCATTCACATTACGGCAGTTCCACTAATCCTAACCCTCCTCCCAAATCCATGGCGTCCCAAATCTCCCCGATCGGCGGTGAGTACAAGGTTAGAACCATCACCGGTGATGAGTTCGACGTCATCTACACCCGTACTTCCGTGACGGTGAAAGGATGCCTTTCTCGCTTCAGACGCATGTTCGAAAACTCACATGATGAGTGGGTCGCTGGGCTAGATGTTGAGTACACCATAGTCGTGGGACGAGAGAAGGATCTAAAGGACGAAGAGAGGAAGAAGCCTGCCGTGATCCAGGTTTGCGTACATAACGTTTGCTTGGTCTACCACATTGCCATGCCGACGTTGAGTGCCAGGATTTTAAGAACTTCCTCGAGGACAAAACAGTCAAATTCGTTACTGTAGACTTTAAGAACGACAAAGAAGTCCTGCGTCGGATAGGCCTCGTTGTAAGCAACACCTTAGACCTCCAGAAGAATTGGCTGGTTGAAGGAAATATGCCCTAGAGGCAATAATAAAGTTATTATTTATTTCCTTATATCATGATAAATGTTTATTATTCATGCTAGAATTGTATCAACCGGAAACATAATACATGTGTGAATACATAGACAAACATAGTGTCACTAGTATGCCTCTACTTGACTAGCTCGTTTATCAGAGATGGTTATGTTTCCTAGCCATGGACAAAAGAGTTGTCATTTGATTAACGAGATCACATCATTAGGAGAATGATGTGATTGACTTGACCCATTCCGTTAGCTTAGCACTTGATCGTTTAGTATGTTGCTATTGCTTTCTTCATGACTTATACATGTTCCTGTAACTATGAGATTATGCAACTCCCGTTTACCGGAAGAACACTTTGGGTACTACCAAACATCACAACGTAACTGGGTGATTATAAAGGAGTACTACAGGTGTCTCCAAAGGTAAATGTTGAGTTGGCGTATTTCGAGATTAGGTTTTGTCACTCCGATTGTCGGAGAGGTATCTCTGGGCCCTCTCGGTAATGCACATCATTATAAGCCTTGCAAGCAATGTAACCAATGAGTTGGTTACGGGATGATGCATTACAGAACGAGTAAAGAGACTTGCCGGTAACGAGATTGGACTAGGTATTGGATACCGACGATCAAATCTCGGGCAAGTAACATACCGATGACAAAGGGAACAAAGTATGTTGTTATGCGGTTTGACCGATAAAGATCTTCGTAGAATATGTAGGAACCAATATGGGCATCCAGGTCCCGCTATTGGTTATTGACCGAAGACGTGTCTCGATCATGTTCGCATTGTTCTCGAACCGTAGGGTCCGCACGCTTAAGGTTTCGATGACAATTATATTATGAGTTTATGTATTTTGATGTACCGAAGTTTGTTCGGAGTCCCGGATATGATCACGGACATGACGAGGAGTCTCGAAATGGTCGAGACGTAAAGATTGATATATTGGACGGATATATTTGGACACCGGAAAGGTTCCGGAGAAGTTTGGAGCTCCGGAGGTTACCGGAACCCCCCGGGAGGTATATGGGCCTTATTGGGCCCATGTAGGAGGAAGGGAGAAGGAGCAAGGGAGGGGGGCACGCCCCCCAAGCCCAATCCGAATTGGGGAGGGGGGGTCGGCCCCCCCTTTCCTTTCTCCTTCCCCCTCTTCCTTTCCTACTACTAGTACTACTTCCTAATACTAGTACTCCTTCCTTCCCCCTCCAAATAAGATAAGGAAAAGAGAGGGAAACCTACTTGGAGTAGGTTTCCCCCTCCCTATGGTGCGCCCCCCTTTAGGCCGGCCACCTCCTCCCTCCCTCCTTTATATACGGGGGTAGGGGGGCACCCTAGAACACACAATTTGATCATTGATCGTTCCTTAGCCGTGTGCGGTGCCCCCCTCAATGATATTACACCTCGGTCATATTGTAGCGGTGCTTAGGCGAAACCCTGCGACAGGAGAACATCAAGATAGTCACCACGCCGTCATGCTGACGGAACTCCCCCTCGGAACCTCTACTGGATTGGAGATCGAGGGTGCGTCATCGAGCTGTACGTGTGTCAAGAACTCGGAGGTGCCGGAGTAACGGTGCTTGGATTGGTCGGACTGGGAGGACGTACGACTACTTCCTCTATGCTGCGTCAACGCTTCCGCTTCGGTCTACGAGGGTACGTAGACAACACTCTCCCCTCATTGCTATGTCATCACCATGATCTTGCGTGTGCGTAGGAATTTTTTTGAAATTACTACGTTCCCCAACAGTGGCATCCGAGCCTAGGTTTTTATGGTTTGATGTTATATGCACGAGTAGAACACAAGTGAGTTGTGGACGATATAAGTCATACTGCCTACCAGCATGTCATACTTTGGTTCAGCCGGTATTGTTGGATGAAGCGGCCCGGACCGACATTACGCGTACGCTTACGCGAGACTGGTTTTACCACCGTGCTTTGCACACAGGTGACTAGCGGGTGTCAGTTTCTCCAACTTTAGTTGAACCGAGTGTGGCTACGCCCGGTCCTTGTGAAGGTTAAAACGGAGTCTATTTGACAAACTATCGTTGTGGTTTTGATGCGTGGTGAGATTGGTTCTTGCTTAAGCCCGTAGCAGCCACGTAAAATTTGCAACAACAAAGTAGAGGACGTCTAACTTGTTTTTGCAGGGCATGTTGTGATGTGATATGGCCAAGACGTGATGCTATATTTTATTGTATGAGATGATCATGTTTTGTAACGAAGTTATCGGCAATCGGCGAGAGCCATATGGTTGTCGCTTTATTGTATGAAATGCAAACGCCCTGTAATTGCTTTACTTTATCACTAAGCGGTAGCGATAGTCGTAGAAGCAATAGATGGCGTAACGACAATGATGCTACGATGGAGATCAAGGTGTCACGACGGTGACGATGGTGATCACGACGGTGCTTCGAAGATGGAGATCACAAGCACAAGATGATGATGGCCATATCATATCACTTATATTGATTGCATGTGATGTTTATCCTTTATGCATCTTATCTTGCTTTGATTGACAGTAGCATTTTAGGATGATCTCTCACTAATTATCAAGAAGTGTTCTCCCGAGTATGCACTGCTATGAAAGTTCTTCGTCTTTGAGACACCACGTGATGAACTATAGTATGCAAGGGATGGCGAAAATGATTCGAGCTCTTCGTGATGTTGAAATCGACGAAGGTAGAAATCAAGAAAAGACCATCAAGTGTTGATGATTGACAAGACCACTAGTTTCAAGAGAAGGGCAAAGGAAAGAAAGGAACTTCAAGTGGAAAGACAAGCAAGTTGTCACTCCTGCGAAGAAGCCCAAAGCTGGACCATAGCCTGAAACTGAGTGTTTACACTGCAAAGGAAATGGTCACTGGAAGCGGAAATGCCCTGAATATTTGGTGGATAAGAAGGATGGCAAAGTGAACAAGGGTATATTTGATATACAAATTATTGATGTGTGCCATACTAGTGTTTATAGTAGCCCCTGAGTATTTGATACTTGTTCGGTTGCTAAGATTAGTAACTCGAAACGGGAGTTGCAGAATAAACAGAGACTAGTTAAGGGTGTAGTGACGATGTATGTTGGACATAGTTCCAAGATTGATATGATCATCATCGCACACTCCCTATACTTTCGGGATTAGTGTTAAACCTAAATAAGTGTTATTTGGTGTTTGCGTTGAGCATGAATATGATTTGATCATGTTTATTGCAATACGGTTATTCATGTAAGTTAGAGAATAATTGTTGTTCTGTTTTCATGAATAAAACCTTCTATGGTCATACACCCAATGAAAATGGTTTGTTGGATCTCGATCGTGTGATACACACATTCATAATATTGAAGCCAAAAGATGCAAAGTTAATAATGATAGTGCAACTTATTTGTGGCACTTGCCGTTTGGGTCATATCGGTGTAAAGCGCATGAAGAAACTCCATAAAGATGGATTTTCGAATCACTTGGTTATGAATCATTTGATGCTTGCGAACCGTGCCTTTTGGGCAAGATGACTAAAACTCCGTTCTTGAACAATGGAACGAGATCTTGACTTATTGGAAATAATACATACCGATGTATGCGCACCAATGAGTATGAAGGCTCGTGGCAAGTATCATTATTTTCGACCTGCACAAGATGATTTGAGCAGATATGGGTATATCTACTTGATGAAACTTAAGTCCGAAATAGTTGAAAGGTTCAAAGAATTTCAGAGTGAAGTGGAAAAATCATCGTAACAAGAAAATAAAGTTTCGCGATCTGATCACAGAGACAAATATTTGAGTTACGAGTTTGGTCTTCAATTAAAACAATGTGGAATAGTTTCACAGCTCACGCCACCTGGAACACCACATCGTTATGGTGTGTCCAAATGTCGTAACCGCACTTTATTTGATATGGTGCGATCTATGATGTCTCTTACTGATTTACCACTATTGTTTTGGGGTTATGCATTAGAGACAGCTAAATTCACGTTAAAAGGGCACCATCTAAATCCATTGAGATGACACCGTGGTTTAGCAGTAAACCTAAGTTGTCGTTTCTTAAAGTTTGGGGCTGCGATGCTTATTTGAAAAAGTTTCATCCTGATAAGCTCAAACCCAAATCGGAGAAGTGCGTCTCCATAGAATACCCAAAGGAAATTGTTGGGTACACCTTCTATCACAGATCCGAAGGCAAGTTATTCGTTGCTAAAAATGGATCCTTTCTAGAGAAGGAGTTTCTCTCGAAAGAAGTGAGTGGGAGGAAAGTAGAACTTGATAAGGTAATTTGTACCTTCTCCCGAATTGGAAAGTAGTTCATCACGGAAATCAGTTCCAGTGATTCCTACACTAATTAGTGAGGAAGCTAATGATGATGATCATGAAACTTCAGATCAAGATACTACAAAACCTCGTAGGTCCTCCAGAGTAAGATTCGAACCAGAGTGGTGTAGTAATCATGTTCTGGAAGTCATGTTACTAGACCATGATGAACCTACGAACTATGAGGAAGCGATGATGAGCCCAGATTCATGAAATGGCTCGAGGCCATAAAATCTGAGATATGATCCATGTATGAGAACAAAGTATGGACTTTGATTGACTTGCTCGATGATCGACAAGCCATGTTAAATAAATGGATCTTCAAGAGGAAGACGGACACCGATAGTAGTGTTACTATCCACTAAGCTCGACTTGTTGCAAAAGGTTTTCAACAAGTTCAAGGGGTTGAATCGATGAGATTTTCTCACTCGTATCGATGCTTAAGTCTGTCCAAATCATGTTAGCAATTGCCACATTTTATGAAATCGGCAAATGGATGTCAAAACTGCATTCCTTAATGGATTTATTAAAGAAGAGTTGTATATGATGCAACCAGAAGGTTTTGTCAATCCTAAAGGTGCTAACAAAATGTGCAAGCTCCAGCGATCCATCTATGGACTTGTACAAGCATCTCGGAGTTGGAATATACGCTTTGATAAGTTGATCAAAGCATATAGTTTTATATGGACTTACGATGAAGCCTGTATTTACAATAAAGTGAGTGGGAGCACTACAGCCTTTCTGATTAGTATATGTGAGTGACATATTATTGATCAGAAATGATGTAGAATTTTTCTGCAAAGCATGAAGGAGTGTTTTAAAGGAGTTCTTTAAAAGGAAAAGACCTCAATAAAAGCTACTTACATATTGAGCATCAAGATCTATTGAGATAGATCAAGACGCTTGATAAGATTTTCAATGAGTACATACCTTGGCAAGATTTTGAAATAGTTCAAAATGGAACAGTCAAAGAAAAAGTTCTTGCCTGTGTTGCAAAGGTATGAAATTGAGTAAGACTCAAATCCCGACCACTGACGTAAAATAGAAAGAGAATGAAAAGTCATTCCCTATGCCTCGACCATAGGTTCTATAAAGTATGCTATGCTATGTACCGCACCTATTGTATACCTTGCTCTGAATTTGGCAAGAGAGTACAATAGTGATCTAGGAGTAGATCACTGGACATTGGTCAAGAATATCCTTAGTAAGGACTAAGGAGATGTTTCTCGATTATGGAGGTGATAAAAGAGTTTGTTGTAAAAGTTACATCAGTGCAAACTTTTACACTGATCCAGATGACTCTAAGTCTCAACCTGGATACATATTGAAAGTGGGAGCAATTAGCTAGAGTAGCTCCGTGCAGAGCATTGTGGACATAAAATATTTGCAAAATACATACGGCTCTGAATGTAACAGACCCGTTGACTAAGATTCTCTCACAAGCAAAACATGATCACACCTTAGTACTCTTTGGGTGTTAATCACATAACGATGTGAACTAGATTACTGAATCTAGTAAACCCTTTGGGTGTTGGTCACATGGTGATGTGAACTATGGGTGTTAATCACATGATGATGTGAACTATCGATGTTAGTCACATGGTGATGTGATCTAGATTATTGACTCTAGTGCAAGTGGGAGACTGAAGGAAATATGCCCTAGAGGCAATAATAAAGTTATTATTTATTTCCTTATATCATGATAAATGTTTATTATTCATGCTAGAATTGTATTAACCGGAAACATAATACATGTGTGAATACATAGACAAACATAGTGTCACTAGTATGCCTCTACTTGACTAGCTCGTTTATCAGAGATGGTTATGTTTCCTAGCCATGGACAAAAGAGTTGTCATTTGATTAACGAGATCACATCATTAGGAGAATGATGTGATTGACTTGACCCATTCCGTTAGCTTAGCACTTGATCGTTTAGTATGTTGCTATTGCTTTCTTCATGACTTATACATGTTCCTGTAACTATGAGATTATGCAACTCCGTTTACGGAAGAACACTTTGGGTACTACCAAACGTCACAACGAATCGGGTGATTATAAAGGAGTACTACTGGTGTCTCCAAAGGTACATGTTGAGTTGGCGTATTTCGAGATTAGGTTTTGTCACTCCGATTGTCGGAGAGGTATCTCTGGGCCCTCTCGGTAATGCACATCATTATAAGCCTTGCAAGCAATGTAACCAATGAGTTGGTTACGGGATGATGCATTACAGAACGAGTAAAGAGACTTGCCGGTAACGAGATTGGACTAGGTATTGGATACCGATGATCAAATCTCGGGCAAGTAACATACCGATGACAAAGGGAACAAAGTATGTTGTTATGCGGTTTGACCGATAAAGATCTTCGTAGAATATGTAGGAACCAATATGGGCATCCAGGTCCCGCTATTGGTTATTGACGAGACGTGTCTCGGTCATGTTCTGCATTGTTCTCGAACCGTAGGGTCCGCATGCTTAAGGTTTCGATGACAATTATATTATGAGTTTATGTATTTTGATGTACCGGTTTGTTTGGAGTCCGGATATGATCACGGACATGACGAGGAGTCTCGAAATGGTCGAGACGTAAAGATTGATATATTGGACGGATATATTTGGACACCGGAAAGGTTCTCGAGAAGTTTGGAGCTCCGGAGGTTACCGAACCCCGGGAGGTATATGGGCCTTATTGGGCCCATGTAGGAGGAAGGAGAAGGAGCAAGGGAGGCGCGCCCAAGCCCAATCCGACTTGGGGAGGGGGCCCCCCTTTCCTTTCTCCTTCCCTCTTCCTTTCCTACTACTAGTACTACTTCCTAATACTAGTACTCCTTCCTTCCCCTCCAAATAAGATAAGGAAAGAGAGGGAAACCTACTTGGAGTAGGTTTCCCCCTCCTATGGCGCCCCTTGAGGCCGGCCACCTCCTCCCTCCCTCCTTTATATACGGGGTAGGGGGCACCCTAGAACACACAAGTTGATCATTGATCGTTCCTTAGCCGTGTCGGTGCCCCCTCCACGATATTACACCTCGGTCATATTGTAGCGGTGCTTAGGCGAAGCCTGCGACAGAGAACATCAAGATAGTCACCACGCCGTCAGGTCGACGGAACTCCCCTCGGAACCTCTCTGGATTGGAGATCGAGGGTGCGTCATCGAGCTGTCGTGTGTCAAGAACTCGGAGGTGCCGATAACGGTGCTTGGATCGGTCGGACCGGGAGGACGACGACTACTTCCTCTACGCTGCGTCAACGCTTCGCTTGGTCTCACGAGGGTGCGTAGACAACACTCTCCCTCGTTGCTATGTCATCACCATGATCTTGCGTGTGCGTAGGAAATTTTTGAAATTACTACGTTCCCCAACACCGGTGCCCTCTCGTCACCCTCAATCGCCGACCTGGCGAGAACCATGGTTCATCCTTCGTACCGCAAACTGGAGAAACCTCATTACACGTTTCATCGTCATGCATGGCAGCGGAATGTACTAGATATAGACCACATCCAGTACGATGCAATGGATGGCTACCTTTGTCTCAATATCTAAAAGGGTTGGATGAAGAGCAACAACCAAGTTGGCGGTTCAAGCAAAGAAGTATCGGCCAAGAGGAAGAGGGACAAGGATGAAGTGGAGGACGTGGACGAGGACTCCGAGTAAGGTGGCAGTGTCGTTGCTCATGGTGGTTCTAAACTTCTAATGCAGTGTCTACCGGATTAGTTGCATAGTTTAATTTCAGGTGTGCTTAGTTTAATTTGAGGGTGTGTTGTCTTTGAGCCCCAATGAGAACTATGTTATGTTTCTTCTCGTTACTTTAACTCTTCAGTATGTACATACTAGTACTAGTATTTCTTTAATAGAATTTAGCACCCCAATTAAGCACGTACTAGCTTTTTTAATAGTACTATGCATAATTTGGCGACGAGCGCTCTATATATGTACGACCTTTTTTTAAATTTCAATTTTTGCTCCATGGCGCAATCCATCGATAGTGGAGTACTACTGTACAAAAGTATACATTTTTGAAAAGGCTAGCGTACTGTTCATCAAACATATATATATATATATATACATATATATATATATATAGCCAGTTAAATTCTCAACCTAGAACAACGTGCATGCCATGTAGTAAACCAATCCGGAGGAAGTATAGTAAAATTGAGGTGATTTTACCGAGCGATCGGCGGGGAGCATGGCCTGTCATGCGGTCTCACGTGTCATGATGTACCAAGGCGATGCGCGTGTCCCTCTTGAGGCAGAAGCAATACTAGTACGTGGTTTGAGATGATGTTGAACCGAAGTGTGAAATAATGGTTGCTTCGGGAAGGTGCGGCATTGTGATTTGACGTCTCATTGCTCATTACTAACACTGGGCCGGTATGAGTGGGGTGCGTCCCCCCTGCTGTTCTGCATTGTTATTTGGTGCTTGACACGTCGACCCGGTTGCACATGAGATGACCCCCACATCCTTTGTCAAAATAAACTACACCCCGATCAATGCAGTTCACTCTTCCGTGCAACGGACGGGCACCTTACTTGCTCCAACAGGTGCTTAAGCTTGCCACATAGGCATAAAGTCTGATGTGGAAGTTAATCAAGAAGAGAGAGACTAGTTTGGTGACCCAAGGAAGAAACGGTGCTAAGCGCGTGTACCTACGTGAAAAGACAATTTTGAGTCTATAGCTAATTAAATGAAGCAAACTTAGCAACACCATTTCATTGGAAGAGGTCACTCCTTGGCAAATGCAATAAATACTAGTACTCCCTGTGTCCCATTATATAAGAACGTTTTTTACACTACACTAGCTAGTGTCAAAAACGTTCTTATATTATGGGACGAGGGAGTCTGAAAGAGATAGAGAGGAGTAAAAAAATACACTTATAGCCAACCTTATAGCCAACCTTGTTGTAGTATGAGTGACTAAGTGATGACTATGTATGACATGCCAACTTCAGATAGCCTAACGCACCGTGTTAAATCTCCAAGGGCGCAACCGCGCGAGAGACGCGACAGTCGTGGTAGGCGCGACCATGATATGGGCTGCTGGCAGCCCTTGGATCTGAGATCAAACGGTCGCATGCTAAGTTGCTGAAAATTTGTAGAATAACCCTCCAGGATAGGATATTCACCCATAGGTCTAGAATCACGCCATGCAACCATTCGATTTCCGATCCAAGGGCTCTCGGAAGCCCGTATCATGGGAGAATGGAAAGCCACTACCCTGCCGTTCGCACGCTGGCAGTTCGCTCCTACTCGTCCCCGCACGTCCTTTAATACTACGGCGGTTCGCTCCTAGTCGTCTCGTCCATTCACATTACGATAGTTCCACTAATCCTAACCCTCCTCCCAAATCAATGGCGTCCCAAATCTCCCCGATCAGCGGTGAGTACAAGGTTAGAACCATCACCGGCGATGAGTTCGACGTCATCTACACCCGTTCTTCCGCGACGGCGAAAGGATGCCTTTCTCGCTTCAGACGCATGTTCGAAGACTCAGATGATGAGTGGGTCGCCGGGCTAGATGTTGAGTACACCATAGTCGTGGGACGAGAGAAGGATCTAAAGGATGAAGAGAGGAAGAAGCCCGCCGTGATCCAGGTTTGCGTGCATGACTTATCCTTGGTCTACCACATATGCCACACCGACGTTGAGTGCCAGGATTTTAAGGACTTCCTCGAGAGCAACCTAGTCAAATTCACATCTTGAGACTTTGGTAACGACAAAGAAGTCCAGCGTCGGATAGGCCTCGTTGTAGGCAACACCTTCGACCTCCAAAAGAATCATTGGTGTCCTCTCGTCACCTTCACGCCGACCTGGCGGAGCCATGGTTCATCCTTCAGACGTAAACGGAGAAACCTCCATACACGTTTCATCGTCATGCATGGCAGCGGAATGTACTAGATATAGACCACATACAGTACGCTGCAATGGATGTCTACCTTTGTTTCAATATCTACAAGGGTTGGATGAAGAGCAACAGCCAAGTTGGCGGTTCAAGCAAAGAAGTATCGCCCAAGAGGAAGAGGGACAAGGATGAAGTGGAGGACGTGGACAAGGACGCCAAGTAAGGTGGCAGTGTTGTTGCTCATGGTGGTTCTAATGCAGTGTCTACCGGAATAGTTGCAAAGTTTAATTTCAGGTGTGCTTAATTTAATTTGAGGGTGTGTTGTCTTTGAGCCCCAGCAGAACTATGTTATGTTTCTTCTTGTTACTTTAACTCTTCAGTAAGTACATACTAGTATTTCTTACATTTCATCTTTTAGTTGGTATAGTACTACCACTCGTTTATTCACATTATATACATACAATATATATGGCCAACATCATATAGCCAGCAGTTTAGTTGTCAAAGAATTTTAGGGTGCTTAGTTTTGTCAAAGAATTCTAGGGTGCTTAGTTTTATTTAAGGGGTGGGTTGTGCTGGACACCATTATTGTGACTAGCCTTTTTAATAGTACTATATGCATAATTTGGCGACGAGCGTTCTCTATATGTACCACCTTTTTTTTAATTTCAACTTTTGCTCCATGGCGCAATCCATCGATACTACTATTGTACAAAAGTATAATTTTTTTAAAAGGCTAGAGGGCAGGCAGTCTAGCTTGGTCGGTTTCACGAGAGGCGAGGGCCTTTGTGATTTGACGGCTCATTACTGCTGGAAGGCGGGGCCTTGTGATTTGACTGCTCGTATAAATGCGCCGACGACCTGATCGAGGAGGAGCAAAGAACCGTCTGTATACTCAAGTTTTCCAATTGGAGTAGTATTTGCTGACGGAGGAACACTGAAAACATGGCAGCCCAGTGCCATATGGCGATAAAAAATGATCTAGTTTGCTAGTCATCTCGTTGTTAGCATTGTTCTATTCATTCCCTCAAAAAACAAAAAACATTGTTCTATTCATGCCTCGCAGAGAATGTGACACGTCTTGTAAACACCAAGCAAAAGATGAAACACAGCAGCAAAAGAAGAAGGAAGATTATCACCCCAAATGATCTAATTCGCCGTGGAGTCGTAACTGCTTCTTCATTGCCTCCACGACCTCCATATCCTTGCGCGTCTCCTCCGCCATCTTCTTCATTCTGTCCATGACGCGCGATTTCTCGACGCGAGCCTTCATCATCTGTTCCACGGCCGCATTACGTACCTTGACAGCAGCCGGGTGCTCGATGCGGAGCTTCACCAACTCCTCCTTCTGTTCCATGATGAGGGCCTGCAGCATCTTCATCGAGGAATTACTATTCTCATGCAGCTTCTTCCAGCCGACATTCTTCTCCATCCACAGGTTGATCTCGTGGCAGAGCTTCGCCTTGTCCTCCTGAAGTCGCAGGATTTCGCCGGTCGCCTTCTTCTCTGAGGCGATGCTCTTCTTCAACAGCATCACCAAGCCGGCGGTCAACTCCCCCTGCTGATTGAGCTCAGCGGGCATGTCGTCGAGGCTCTCCTTCAGCAACTCCGTCAAGCCTTGGATGAACTCCTTCGCTTATTGAGGTGCTTATTGAGCTGATCGGGCATGCCGTCGAGGATAACGACTCAGCTCCGCCCGGCTCGGCATGTTAGCCTCATGGCTAGGGCGCTCTGGGAGCCATCGCCTACCCGTGAGAGATCTTTCAAGGTCTCTGCGTGGCGGCGAGCCCTCTTTTTTTCCGCAGCCTTGGTTGCCGCTCCCTTGTTACGAGTAGTTCTCGACCTAGAGCTCTGCTCACCGGCCATGGCAACGATTTTAGACGAAGAAGAAGCACTTATGAGGAGGAAAGGTAGAGTAATTTTAGGTTAGGTAGTTCCCCTTTTTATAACCTAAGTACTAGCACTAGTAGTACTAATACCTGCATAGTGGGAACACGTTCAGGTTTGGTACGTAGTACTAGTAGGTGTGAGCAGGCTTTCGAATGTGATGGGAACAAGGTAAATATTAATTGATGGTTTTGGTTTCGAGGCCCGAAACGGCTCCCGATGAGTTTAGTGGAACATAAATTTCAAGTAGACTACACTGCTCAAATGCGTAAATATTATTTTACTGTCAAAAATTGGCACAAAATATGAAGGAGACTAATGAAAGTACTACTAGCAACCCACGATTTAACTACTCGCATGCGCGCAGTGGAGTAATAATGTCTTTCTTCCGCCCTCACGTCCACTCAATTTGCATGCGCTGTATTAATTGACCATCAATGAAGTGAACGACTTTACACGCGTCAAATTATCACATGGGGTGGATCTTGGTACAAAATTGCGTCCGCCCGTCTACCCGCATGTGCGTGCGAGGGAATGAGTGCGTGCGTGGCGTGCGTGCACATCTTCGCTTCGTGCATGTACCGCCAGTATGGCTCAGGGAGGACGAGTACATTCTTCTGGAACCAGCAGCATGTAACTGTCATCAATCCACGCAAGGAGGTCGCGACAACGCCTCCACATGTGCCACGTGGCTTCATGAACTATAAGAGAGACACTGTGTAGCGTGCCATTGGTATTCTGATTTACGTGTTTTGCACATACTCGAAGTACTTGTAATTTACACGTGCATTGCATGCATCAGATTTTGCAACCAAATTATGAATAAATACCACACTATAGCATGTAAGCTCTTAGTCATATATGCCTGATGTAGCCCTTCGTTTAATTCTTATAGTTCATCTCATTCAAAATCAAATTAGTTTTTATAAAAAAGCTAAGAACGCATGAATAGGAAAAACATGGGATTATAGTGGAATGTCGTCATGAATCCTACAGGATTGTACGAGTGTTTGATTGTGCATACAAAAAACGCAGAATTCTTTCAAAGAGGTTTCAGTGGATGGGATGTTTCCTATTAAATCTAGCGCAAATGAATCATATGGAAAAAATCCTATGGTTTACAATCCTACGAATCAAACAACCAAGATAGGAAAAATTCCTAATGATTAGAATCCTCCAAAATTCCTTTGAGAATCCTTTGAATCAAAGAGGCCCTTAATCTATTTTATGATTCATGGAATTATGCGTTGTAAAGCATAAAGTAAAAATAAATAATGGCAATTCAACTAGAAAAAAAGTTTGGGCAGTTATGATACGGAAGATTCTAGAACAAAAGAGAACCACTGTTGTTTTGAGGTTTGTGCATTATGCTTAAGTTCAACCATGGAGTCTGCTAGATTGTACATGTGGCAAAATCTGGTGGGGGTCTAGAAGATGGTGCGAGGGGCCGAGTGGAGGGAGAATATGAAGGAATGCACAAGTGCGAGATTGATATTTAGAGAGAGGGGGCGAACACGTGCGCTGTTCCACGCAGTGGCGGAGCCATGAAAAATAAATGAGCTAGGGGGCCAAGCATTGCAAATCCTTTACGAGGAGGGTTAATTCATGAAATTAAACCTTTTTTAGCAGCAATTGTCTAATGATCACATTCATATTAGCCTCGATATATAGTGATGTTAGGGGGGGCAGGGCCCTTACTGCCCCCTGTCTTCGCCATTGTGCACGCATCTAAGAGATGAAGCGGAAGGCATGGATGATGAGAGGGGGACGTTGGATATATAATTAATGTGGGTGTATTAGCTATTTATGTTAATCCTAAATAGAGAGGTATAGATTGATCGATGTGGACGTGGGAGAGGTATAGATTGATCGATGTGGACGTGGGAAAGAGGGTGAGACCTCACTGGATATATCGATTGATCGGTTTGTGTGGAAAACTATGAAAGACCTAGCTATATACACACATACATAGAGGAACATCGATCGTTGTGCATACACGCGTGAGAGATAAAGAATGCCCGGTATGATGGAGAGGGGTGTGTGTGTGTGTGGGTGTGTGCCTTCATGGGAGACCGACCTGAAGAAAAAGATTGCATGCGTGCGATAGATAATGCCGACTGGTAGTGTGTGTGCATGCATGCACGAGAGAAAGTTAGTGGTACAATTATAAAGAGAAGACTACTGTGTGGGTGTAAAAGAATAGGTGAGGTCATAGTCAATGTAAAGTTGAATTCAAATATTTGAATAAGAGATCTTGATGTTTGAAACCCATGCATGCATGAATATAACGGAGATCTGCGTGGTGTGGTTTGGAAACGAGCATGTTGTAATGTATACACATTGAACAAGGTCAGACTGATTTGAATTTGAGATACCGATGGCAGACATCATTTGCCCATGTCGCATCCGTGCATGTAATTGGAGATGATGAGCGGCTTTCGCATCACATATATATATCTATACCCCTATATATATATATTATATTATATTATATATATATTTATATTGTGTGCGGGTAACTTTAACTTTGAAAGATGGTCGTTGGATGAGGCGAATCCGATGGTCCAAAGATGGCAAATTTGAGCACTATTGGCCGTTGGATATCATCTAGATTCCACCAGATTTCGCCACATGTATAATCTAGAAGACTCCATGGTTGAACTTAAGCATAATGCACAAACAACAAAACACAAGCACTTCTTATTTGTTCTAGAATCTTCCGTATCAGAATTGCCCAAATGTTTTTCTACATGATTTGCCATTATTTGTTTTTACTTTATGTCTTACAACGCACAATTCCATGAATCTTAAAATAGATTAGCTTTCTTATAAAAACTAGATGATTTTGAATGAAATGAACTATAAGAATTAAACGAACATCTACATCATGCATATATGACTCAAAGCTTGCATGCTATAATGTGGTATTTATTCATAATTTGGTTGCCAAATCTCATGCGTGCAATGCACGTGTACCTTACTCTAGTCTAAATGGTGTTTGTCTGTGTGTTATGCGTGTTGAGGTGCAAATTGTCTTTTTTGGGGGTACATGTTAAGCTTGTTCTTCGAAATTTCAAGCCGCCTTTGTTATGCGAAAATTGAAGCTAGCGCTCTCATCTATCGTGCCTCTTCAACCCGCGCCTTGTTAGCCCGAAATACTTAAGATATATCTTTGTCTCGTTGTGCTCCGACAACTCCCTCCATCTCAACCCGCGCCTTGCTATTTCGAAATTACAACGCACGTGAAAACTCCCACCTCCTGTGAAATCCCGACATGCGAAATGCCCATGGTACCCCTGAACCGAAAGAACCGCCTCAAATCGGTGGGGGTACTTTCGTAACTTACCCCACATTTCGGATAAGCGCGTCTCTAAGCCATGGTTCCCCACTGCCATCGCATTCGCCCACCCATTCGTACACCGAGGCCGCGAAAACCCACAACGAAACCCCACACCCTACTCCGTCCGCCACCCAACCAGAGCCTTTTCGCCGATGACGTCGTCCACAGCAGCACCTTGACGTCCCTCATCCACCATACCGGATGAGGATCCGTCGTCGATCTCATCGTCCCGCCGGTTCAGCCACCCGTCCTCCACCTCCAAGGAGCTGCCCCGACGTTCCCCTCGTCTTTCGCGCCACCTCCATTCCCACACCGCCGTCTTCACCTGCACCACCGGAAGAGCATCATCATCACCATTTCCTCGGATAAAGCTGCAGCCTAATCAGCGCCACCAAAGAGGTTGTACACTAATCGCCGCATTTTCTTCTTGATTCGATCTCACGGTGCTGCCGGCGCTCGGTCCCGAGCCGACACGACGCGGCTCCATCCTCGGCGGCGTCGCCGGCCACTTCCTCAACGGCGTCGCTCCCTCGGCAGCGACGTCCACATCAGTAGGAGCTGCTGCTGCTTTAGCTCTCGCTCTCGCTGCTGCTCTGCTCTTGCTCTCGGTCCCCTGCCTGGTCTGCTCTTGCTATTGCTCTTGCTCGCGCTGCTGCTCTCGCTCTTGCTCTTGCTTGCGATGCTGCTCCGATTTGGCTACACTTCAGTCGACTGAATCGACTTTCAGGTCAGTCGATTTTCAAGGGGTGGGCTTGCAGGGGTGAAGGAAGAATCGGCCGCAGCGGGGAGGGGGGCTCACCGGAGAGGTACCCCACTATCTATCTTAGGGTTCAGGATGGGGGTGGTGGTCGCCGGCGGTGGCGGGGCGGTGGCGTGGGGATCGCTAGAGAAAAAGCTCGGCACGGGGGGGCCTCGAGGGATGGCCGTGGCGGCGGCGGACCGGCGGTGGGGAGTGTTTTCGGGGCGGGAGGTGCGGCGCACTGCCGGCCGCGGGCGGTGGGGGGCTGCTGTTTGGCCGGTGGTGGCTGGCGGCTCAGGGGGGTGGAGGTTGAAGATGAGCCGCAGGCCCTTGATTTCGTATCCAACTACTGCAAAATCAACTGACCAGAGATGAAAAAGTTAGTCGACCGACGTGTAGCCTCACCTTGCTAGTGCGTTCAGTTTCGACAGCAAAATTCAGTTTCGACAGTTAGGTTCAGTTTCGACAGTTAAGTTCAGTTTCGATAGTAAAGTTCAGTTTCGACAGTTAAGTTCAGAGATGAGCGGCTGATGTATTTTACATCTAGCACTTTGTGGTTATGTATTTTACGTCATGCATTGGAGATGCTATTAGAATTCCACTCAGGTTAACGTTGTTCATTGTCTCTCTTGTCTGCTTGACCTCGGCGTCGTACAACTCACGGAGCTGCTCCAATGACGAAACCCTCCATCACAGCGAGCAGTACCTCGGGCTCCATCTCCAGACGCCTAAGATCTTCTTCCCTCCTCGACAAAAAAGTCAGCGAGCATCCTCACCGCCAACCCAATCACGCTGAGATCGACATGGCTTCGCCAAAGAGGTTGTACACTTGTTGCATCTCTTTTTTACTCTACATGTTATATATATATATATATATATTGTCCACTGAGCACTCGTAGTAACGGGAAATACGATTATTTTATCCTACTATATGACAAGCAGTGAGGTACCAGGCAACTTAGCTATCCGTGATGGACTCTCTTGAACGCCATCATTATTTATCTCTGCGTGTTTGAGCTGTGCATTTGTCGACGGGCCTGGGAGTTGAGCTAGTATGGCAGTGGCTTGGGTCCAAAGTAATAGAAGTAGCACAAAAACATTTTTTAGTGTAGGATTTTCCTTGCTCAAGCCTGCCAACTAGAATCGCCAGTGCTTGAAAGGAAAAGTGAATGAAAAACATAGGAATTGGAAAGTTTCCTATGGTACTACATTTCATGAATTTGGTGCAAAGGAATGGAGCAAAGGAAACTGTAGGATTTGTTCCTGTAGTGTCTCCTTGAAAGAAAAACCGTAGGAATTCTAATTTCCACTTCTCCTCCTTTTCATATTCCTATTCATCAAGCACAAGACTAAGAGATAGTAGCATAACAGCATTATAACCGCACATTTTCTTGTGGTTTGACTTAATGTCACCATGCTTTTTTGCATCCTGTGATCTTCCAATTGTTGTGAATCAAACACCCAGTTAGCGTAAATCTGTGTTTTTAAATTCTCTGTTTTGCACATGCATTCCTATCCTATTCTGTCTATTTCCTATCCTGCATTGTTAGAATCCCCAAATTCAAACAAGCCCTTACTCAATTACTTCACATTACAGATATGTGTCAAAGAAAACCTTGTGTGGTTTGTCTTGCTCTGGGCGCTGTGTTCCACCCAGCTCAGCTGCTCCAACGACAGAAGGGTTCACCACAGCAGGGATCCGCTCTCCAGACTGTCTTTCGCTGCCTCAGATCTTCTTCCATGCCACTGGCAGCCATGATAACTGCATTACCATCATCAACTTAGCAGATGACCTTGAGGACTACACGGTTCCGCAAGAGAGGTCGCACTCTTCCGTGTCTGCTTACGTTATGCGTCACTTAATATGATGACATGCTACATTATCGTCGTGTTCACCTATTAGACTCCGAGTCAGGTCCAAACTAATGCTGAAACTTGAGTTTTTAAATGGTTGTGGGGTACATATTGGGGCAGATCAGTACTATCTGTCTACTATCTGGTTAATCTCTGGTGTCTACTATGAGTTTCATGTTGGGTGCAAACAAACATTAAAGGAGCCATTATCTGTATTTTTTAACTAAAGCTATTATCTACCTGCTATCATTGGTTTTGGGTCTATCCACAGTTTGCTACCATCACTCTGGATTTGTGCATGAACTCTGTTGACAGACGAACACGTCACGTGTACCCTCGACGCCGGGGGTGATGCACCGCAGCTCACGTCGAAGGAGACCCGACCGACAGCGCGATCACGCAAGGCGATCGCGGGCGCTTTTGCAGACCCGAAACCCCGCGCACCCGGGAGGGACCCCGTCAGGGATTGCGGCAGCTATGGGCTGCCCTAGGTCGATTCGCTCGCCCCTAGAGCCTCGGGATTCGCAGCTCTCAAACACGAAGAACAGCGAAGAACGAGAGAGAAAAAGCGGTGGAGAGATAAAAGTAGACAGGAAAAAGTAGTATATTGATTTGTTCGATTGTGTGTTGTTCAATCGGCTGTCACCCCCAACATATATAAGAGGCGACTGGACTTCCCGTACAAGTAAAGGATTCATATAGGCTTTCCTTACAAAAAATTACATCAATTCACGTCCTAGAGTCCTAGTTCTATTCCAACTCGGATTCAGTCTGAATCTGGCCCAACTTCTGTCTTCCTCCTTGTGCAGGCCGCCGAGCCTCCATATGACCTCCGATCGAGATGGCCCAAATATCAAACTTGTGCGCCTCGATGATACAAACTACTCTCATGTTGATCACTTTTTCAAATAAGGCAATCTCGAATACTTTTCGAGGTCATCTTTACCTTCCAGTCGGACTCGGTCTTGCAGTAGAATGAATTATCCGAGTCTTGTAGTGAATTTGCAGGCCATATACTATCTCTGATGATGATGACTCCAAAAGCAAAGTTTACCGTCTTGATGATACGCACAACTTGTGTATTGAACACTTCTTCATGCGAGGTCATCTTGATAAACTTTTAGGAACATGTTCAGTTTCACTCGGATTCGAGCTCATCCACTCGGATATTAGAGACTTTCACTCGGGTCGTCCGACTGGACTTTTTCACTCGGAAGACAATCTTTCACTCGGATGACTATATTTCCACTCGGATGACTATATTTCCACCCGGAAGGCAATATATTATACGATCGGCAAGTTTTCGTTCTGATGGTAATCTTTTCACTCGGAATATTATTACCTGGAGGACAATCTCTTACTCGATCGGCAAGTTTTCATTCCGCCGGTAATATCTTTACTCAGATGATAATAAGTTCACTCGGATGCCAAACTTTCACTCGACTGGTTAGTTTTCACTCGAAAGGTAAGTTTTCACTCGATCGGTAAGTTTTCACTCGGATGGTAAGCTTTTCACTCGACCGGTAAGTTTTCACTCGGATGATAAGCTTTTCACTCGACCGAAAACATAGCCTGATCTTGATTTGTCTCCCCAGGTCTCATACGACCTCGGATTGAGAAGAATTATATATGAAAATCGATTGGCTTGACGAGACGAAACTTTCTTGTGTTGTAGGTTTTCCGATTCAAGGCTTTCTTGAGGTCCGAATTGCTCGCGCAACCCATCAGACAGGGTGTCTGGTACCTTGCGCCATATTTCTGTTTAAATCCGGTCTGCAGTGTATTGCCTCTAACTTTTGCATACAAACTCGAATTGAAATGATCTATATATCAAAATTGATTGCCTCGACGAGACGAAGACAATTCCTTTAGAGTATTACTTCATCCGAGGTCGTCTTGAAGGAGTAATCGGCTGAAAAGCACTCAGAGCACGAAATTCTGCCACTCGGAGTACAGTTTCGGCCCCTAAGATGAGGTCAGATGTCGATGACTTAAACATCAAAGTTATTCCACTCGGAGACTTGAAACTGTTCATGCTGAAAACTCTTTCACTTGAGGCCATCTTACTTGCCTTTTGTACCTTGCCAAAATCCGGTGTCAACACATGCCCCCCTGTTTTCTGGCAGAGCTTGCGTGCCAGAAAATACTTCTTTTAAGCACGATGTCAACACTACATCGGCTGTGCATGCTGAAGACGATAATTGTTATCGGCCATATGCTTAGGCTTGTTGCTGCTTGGATAGAGCATTTTTAGATAATAGTCGTCTGAGAACAACCATTGGATGCCACGAATGCCTTCATGTAAGTCTCCCATGTCAATCCTTGACTTGATCTTTATCCAAGTACTCCACGGGGATATTAGAACCATTCGGCGATACCGGATGCCAAAAGATTATGTCCATGCACCTTAAAGGAACCATCAACTATTCGGTGACTCCCCTCATTGTTGATAAAAAATACTCCATCAAGTCTCTGCCGAATAATGTCTGTCTCCTAACTTGGATCCTGCAGATAAGATAAACTTTCTCTAGCCAGCTATATGACTCGCACTAGATCCATCAGTGGCCGACTCCACTATGGAGTCAGCCGCAACTCAAGAGGTCAATGTTTGAGTGATTCGTCGATGCATATAGAGATAACATTTGTTGGACGGTTGGCAACGAATCATTGTGAACCTTGATGCACGCCACCCCTTAGCCAAAAAGTCCTCTAGCCTGAATAGCACAGCATATTCAGCTTGATTATTAGCATGTAAGCTCTAGTCATCATGAAGTCTTCAAATCAAGCCCGTGAAGAAATATGTGAATAACGCTGACTCTGGGCGCTGTTAAACTGAATCATGAAAATAATCTCCACGACATTTTGACTTGGCGTCCAGTGAGCGCCGACTGATAAATGTGATGTCACGCCGCCTTACTTCGGTCTCCTGAGTTAACATTTCCTTGCTCCCCGAGTGAACAGAGCTTCATTCAACTCGGTGACACACTTTTTCTGGATCCTGTGATAAACCGACAATATGAGTCGACAATTTTCTTGCACTAGACTCTCGATTAGTGGCCGAATAATTAGTCGGCCTTCCAGTGTTGGCAAAACTAAGAATTGGCTTTGGCAATATGAGATACACCACAATGAGCACAATTATTCAGATGCCAACTTTGTCAACACAATATACTCTTGGGTCGATATGCAAATATTGGCCATGTGTCCTTACCTCGAAGGATATGGTGAGCCTGTCCACCAAAGTGTGAATAGCCAAAATAATTCAGATATTTCAGTTGGGGTTAAGCTCTGGGATGCTGGTTTTGATGGAACAGTCGAAGAACATGGACGATGTGCCATTTGGAGTCCCCTATAGTGAGATGAAAACTGTCGACTCCACCTACCGGCTTCACACTTGTCCTCCTTTACTCCTCCAGCTTCGCAACAGGAGATGTGATTCCGCTCCTGACTCGAGGATTTCTCTTGGGAACCCAAGCCATATTCCTCTTCTCCAGCTCCTTGACCCTGAGCCTCTTTAGTTTTCTTTCTTGCCAATGTGATAAGCCGAGTGAGCATCCCGGCTGTGATTTTGTTTTATGCACTGGCAAATTCTTCCTGGCTTTGGGCATCTCCGGCTTGGCCTGACCAAACCCGGCGATTGGATCCTTGAAAGTAACTTGCTTCTCTTTCTTGTCCTTAGTAGCCAACATAGACTCGGCTGGCTTTTTGTCATCTGTAGTCGGATCTGAAATAGCACACTTGCGGCCATCCTTTTTCACTCGGTATACTTGCTTGACCACGTCCATCTTCTTCACTAACTCCCGAACCGATTCTTTTTGGTTGAGTCGGTCTTTAACATGTGGTTGTTGAACAAACGATGATCCTCTTGGAGCTGCATAATTTTGGTGAGGTGGTTTAAAATATGATGGACGTGTGCCCTTGATTTATACTTTTTCCGTGGTTGATCTAAATAATAGTCAGCATGGGGAGGTATCCATGACATCGGCATTGGTGGCCCAAAAGGAGGATATGGAGTCTGTTTGCTCAACTTCTTCCTTTGCCAAACCCGGTCTTCAAATTTATGCCTTGGGGGTGACTTCGATGCTTTTGTTTCACTCGGCCGATAAGCACTCTTTGCCTCACTTATCTTCTGATATTTTTCTAATAACTGCGTGAAAGTGACTTTCGGCTTTTCACCTTTGCGCTTACCATGGCCTTTGCTTTCTTTGCTAGTGCATACATAGGTCTTTGAATTCTCTTGTTGCCCCCCAGTGCTAGATGTCACCATTGTAGCTTTGATGGAATTTTCATCTTCAAGATTGTTCTTGATGCACTTTTTAACAATATCCTTGCTCGAAGACTTGATTCCGTCATCATTGGTGTGTACTTGTCCACCTTTAGATGAATCGGCTGGAGATAGCCGAGTCAACATTTGATTGCCGTCAAAACCAATCTGATCCGACTGGCCAAATGATCACGCCTCAACAAAATCCAATCGTCCTATTTTGTCCGATTGCTCGACTTGATGGATCATGTTGCAATCTTTGACATTTTTCTCGAACGAACATTGCATTCGCTCTTGTCTTGACGGCTTGACATCTTCATCAATTATAATAATAGGATTAGTCAGGGAGGCACCGATGATGTGATCAACTATGCTTGCACTAGACGTAGACTCCTGGTCCATTAACCGATATTGTGATACCGGCTCTGAAACAAAACAACCGAGTGGTGCCAGCTTAGTGTCATCTGACTCGGCTATGCATTGATTTTCGTTGTCCTTTTCCGATGCTTTTGAATCGGCTATCCTAGAGAACTTTGAACCTGGCTTTATATTCCTACAACCAAAATAATTACAGAATATATGTCTCATCTGAGACCAAATGTTAGCCAGGCATGAAACAAACAAAGTTGTCATATGAATATAGAGTTCAGTCAACTTGACAGGAACAACTTAGGTTGCGATAAGTTGTCACTATTAGCCTCTATGAATGATGACATGTGTCGATCAGCATGATTAGTGACAAGATAATTCGAAACAAATAGATTGCTCATCTCGATTGGTCTTTCAGAATTAATTAGAATCTTACCAACGGGTGCATCAACAATATGATTTTGACTGAATCGAAAATTGAATAAACTGTCTGCTAGGTGTACCTTTGTGAAGACTTTGGAAGGAGAAGGTGGTTGCACCACTGGAACAATAACTTGCTCCACTTTTGAATAATTCTCCAACACCTCTTCCTCTTCTTCTGGATCTCGTTCCTCATCACTCGGTTTGATTGAGCAGATTTCACTCGGATTGCCCGAGTATATTTCATTCGGGTTGCCCGAGTATATTTCACTCGGATTACCCAAATGGATTTCACTCGGACGCTCTTTGTCAGTTGAACTTTGCTCAGGTGCACGCTCCAGTTCTTGATCTTTATCACTAGCCAAACTTTGTTTGGTCGTATAACTTTTCTCTTGATGCTTATCAATTTCTTTGGCATGGAACTCATAGGGCAGCATGTAAGCTCCCTCATATCCAGAAAAATCTAACACGGCCAATTCGTTGCGTTTACCGTTCCTTTGCTCGGTGAAACTTGCATCTTCTGTTTTGGTACACGCGGCAATAATTGGCTTGATGCACTCGACTTTAGCCGGCGATGCACTCGTCTGGAACGATGCACTCGACTGGCATGATGTACTCAAATGGGTCGATGCACTCGGCTGGTATGATGTACTCGGTATGGACTCTATGCACTCGGTTGTAACCGTCTCTGTGCTCAATCTTGTTTCAACTGAATCCAACATCATCTTTTCTTTAAAGGAATCGTTCGACTCGGCTATAGATGACTTATGCATATTTGACTCAGTTTCAACCGAATCAACCATATTAGCTGAGTGAACCCTTTCTTGCTGATTTGCTTGCAAACCTTCTTGCTTCAATATCGCAAAAGGGCCAACATAATTGCTGGATGGAGGAAGGCACTTGACGTATTCTTGCAAATATTCCTCTCCACGGCTCTTCTTGAGTGCTTCGTAAGCCTGTCGATATTCTGCTGGTAATTCCTCAAGAGTTGGCATAGTAAAGCCACTGATGCTATTCCCTGTGAGAGTTAGCTTGACCCCGTCCATTCGGGCGACATATTTTTCTTTAGACTCAGCCCTACTTGGATCCGCTTGCCCCCCAATGCTCTTAGGATCTTTCGGCAATGAATTGAAGTTGCCGAAATTTTGCAATTGTACAGGGGGTGTATAACATGCTGCAGTGATAGGTGAACACATGTGCGCTACTGTCGAATATTCTCTCTCGCCAATTTGATCAATCGGCAAAACTTTGTCTTCCTTCAGAACCCTATCTCTTATTGCATCATAATCAGGAACCAATCCCTTTTCATGTTGCTCAAGGCAAATAGCACTAATCTTCTTATTTTGGGCTAAAGTTTTTAATGCAGCCAGAGCAACCTCATCTCCTGTAATATTAGGCACATATTCTCCTGCAGAATCTCCATTCACTCGGCCATAACCACAAAGGTGATCCCAGTCATGAATATTTTTAGTTTCATATGCCACTGAACAATTAATCTCACGAGGTGTAGTATATGATGTTTGAGGATAACCGGCCAAACAGCTAATGGAAGCATGGCCGATTCCCCCATCCATCGGCATGTTTGGGGATGAACCCGCATATTGCGAGTCGGCTGCCGATGGATAAAACAGTAAGACACCCTCCTGTAATTGAGGTGTCATATATTGATCACTCGAACAAATCGTGTTGTTCATCGGCTATTAAAAGATGTTGCCGATGCACGAAAGTTCATATTCGTAGGTTGCATGTCGCGATTCTGTAAATTCCAAGTTTCTCCAACGGAATACCTAGTCGGCCTTTGCTCGTTAGGGCTAGCCGACATGACATGTCCATTGAAAGATCTAGCAACATCAACAAAATGGCTATTTGCATCTACGTAAGGAGATTGATGATACATGTTACCATTGTAGATTGCAGCCGCTTGATGACGCTCCTCTCGTAGCAAGAACAGGCTGGAAACTGTTCAAAGCTTCATCCCCAGCGGAGTCGCCAAAAAGTGTGTTGACACACAAACCGTCCGTGTACCCTCGGCGCCGAGGTGATGCACCCCAGCTCACGTCGAAGGAGACCCGACCGACAGTAGCGATCGCAAGGCGATCGGCGTGACGCTTTGCGGACCGAAACCCAGCGCGCCGGGAGGGACCCCGTCAAGGATTGCAGCGGCTATGGGCTGCCCTAGGACGATCGCTCGCCCCTAGAGCCTCGGGATTCGCATCTCTCAAACACAAAGAACAGCGAAGAGCGAGAGAAAAACGGTGGAGAGATAAAAAGTAGGCGGGGAAAAAGTAGTATATTGATTTGTTCGATTGTGTGTTGTTCAATCGGCCGTCACTAACATATATAAGAGGCGGCTGGACTTCCGTACAAGTAAAGGATTCATCTAGGCTTTCCTTACAAAAATTACATCAATTCACGTCCTAGAGTCCTAGTTCTATTCCAACTCGGATTCAGTCTGAATCTGGCCCAACTTCTGTCTTCCTCCTTGTGCAGGCCGCCGAGCCTCCATATGACCTCCGATCGAGATGGCCCAAATATCAAACTTGTGCGCCTCGACGATACGAACAACTCTCATGTTGATCACTTTTTCAAATAAGGCAATCTCGAATACTTTTCGAGGTCATCTTTACCTTCCAGTCGGACTCGGTCTTGCAGTAGAATGAATTATCCGAGTCTTGTAGTGAATTTGCAGGCCATATACTATCTCTGATGATGATGACTCCAAAAGAAAAGTTTACCGTCTTGATGATACGCACAACTTCTGTATTGAACACTTCTTCATCCGAGGTCATCTTGATAAACTTTCAAGAACATGTTCAGTTTCACTCGGATTCGAGCTCATCCACTCGGATATTAGAGACTTTCACTCGGGTCGTCCGACTGGACTTTTTCACTCGGAAGACAATCTTTCACTCGGATGACTATATTTCCACTCGGATGACTATATTTCCACCTGGAAGGCAATATATTATTTGATCGGCAAGTTTTCGTTCTGATGGTAATCTTTTCACTCGGAATATTTTTACCTGGAGGACAATCTCTTACTCGATCGGCAAGTTTTCATTCCGCCGGTAATATCTTTACTCAGATGATAATAAGTTCACTCGAATGCCAAACTTTCACTCGACTGGTTAGTTTTCACTCGAAAGGTAAGTTTTCACTCGACCGGTAAGTTTTCACTCGGATGGTAAGCTTTTCACTCGACCGGTAAGTTTTCACTCGGATGATAAGCTTTTCACTCGACCGAAAACATAGCCTGATCTTGATTTGTCTCCCCAGGTCTCATACGACCTCGGATTGAGAAGAATTATATATGAGAATCGATCGGCTTGACGAGACGAAACTTTCTTGTGTTGTAGGTTTTCTGATTCAAGGCCTTCTTGAGGTCCGAATTGCTCGTGCAACCCATCAGACAGGGTGTCTGGTACCTTGCGCCATATTTCTGTTTAGATTCGGTCTGCAGTGTAGTGCCTCTAACTTTTGCATACAAACTCGGTTTGAAATGATCTATATATCAAAATTGATTGCCTCGACGAGACGAAGACAATTCCTTTAGAGTATTACTTCATCCGAGGTCGTCTTGAAGGAGTAATCGGCTGAAAAGCACTCAGAGCACTAAATTCGCCACTTTCGAGTCGATTTGACCCCTAAGATGAGGTCAGATGTCGATGACTTAAACATCAAAGTTATTCCACTCGGCGACTTGAAACTGTTCATGCTAAAAACTCTTTCACTTGAGGCCATCTTACTTGCCTTTTGTACCTTGCCAAAATCCGGTGTCAACAAACTCCTTACATAATATCACTATGTTTTATTCCTATGCATGCCAGTTATTGTACACAATGTAACTGATCATGTAGAGCAAAAGATACGAGCCTTGCGTGGTAAAATTTCATGTAGACATCATTCCATGGTGGGCGCAAAGGCAGCCCCCCTCCACCCATTTCGAATCGTAATCAAGAGGAAGATAACTGTTCTGAGGGGGATTCAGAAGGAGAAGACCACTCCTATTTACCCCATGAGGTCTTTGTTCTAACTTGGCATGCTGATGTTGGTAATATCATGCATATGATGCCTTGCATTGCTTACTGTATACATTAAAGATGTTATCTGCTTAGTTTAGACATGCTTTGTGTCAATGCCAGCTGTTTTGTTTCTTTATCGTATATGTGAATCATGCAATGCCATCTTGTCTAGCCAGGCATCATATATTTGAATTTTGCAATGCCACCCTGGTTAGCCAGTCATCTTATATGTGAATTATATCATGCCATCATTTTTTTATTATGTGTTAAATTTGTCAACAATTATAGTACATTCAATTACTCTTCCTGTGCATCATCCATTCGGGACGGTCATGGAAAAATCTGGAGTGGAAACAAGGTCTTCAGAGCAAACAATGCTATCTGACGAAGCGCATGTCTTGCAGGTTACCGATAGCTCCTTAGAGGAGGATTCAGAGACATATGACCAGTCATATTTCCCCCCTGAGGTGCATGCCCTAACTTGGCAGGGTTATGTTACTCATATCGTGCGTATGGTATCTTGCATTGCTATGTCATTTGCTTAGTTTAGACATGCTTTGTGTGAATGCCACCTGTTTAGTGTCTAATTACCATATATGTGAATTATGCAATGCCATCTTGTTGCAAGACATTATATATGTGAATTATGTAATGTTATCTTGTTGCAAGGCATTATGTATGTGAATTATGCAATGCCATGCTGTTTAGGCAAGCGTCATATATGTGAATTATATCATGTCATCCTTCTTTTGTATTTCTCATTGCTTTTGTCGATAATGTTTGTATATTCAACTGCTCTTCCTGTGCATCAGCCATTTGAATTGGTGATGGAGAAATCTGGAGTGAAAACAAGGTCTTGAGCGGAGACAATGCTACTGCTTGAAGCAGATATCTTCTTTGATTCTTGATAGCTCTTCAGAGGAGGATTCAGCGGCAGATGACCAGTCCTATTATCCCCTTGAGGTGTATGCTCAAACTTGACAGGGTTATATTACTCATATAATGCATATGTTGTATTGCAATGCTTATTTTTTACATCATATACACAATATTGAATGCCATCTCCTTAGTTGACACATCATATATGCAATTTCCCTCTGCTCACTTCCTTAGTATATAAATCATATATTTGAATTATGTCATGCCATGATGTTTACATAGACAACATGTATCTGAATTATGGCATGCCAACCCATTTTCTAAAGACATAATATAGTTATATCATCTCATCCTATATACATAGTCATCATATTTTAAATTATGTCATTCTATCCGTGAATTATATCATGCCATCATGTTTCCATCGATGGCATGTTTGTGATTTATGGCATGCCAACCACTTTAATAGACACATCGTATAGTTATATCATGTCATCCTGTTTACATAGTCATCATATATTGAAGTATGTCATTCTATCCTGTTTAGTTAGCCATCATACATGTGAAATTGTGTCATGCTATCCTGTTTAATTAGCCATCATATATGTGAAATTATGTCCTGCTATTCTGTTTGCTTAGACAACATAAATGTGAATTATTTCATGCCCTGTTTTCTTCCCTACTATCCATTGCACTTGTCTATCTTACAATTTCTGTACATTCAATTACTTTTCTTGTTTATCGGCCATTTCAATTGCAGGGAGTGATAGCAGTATATGTGGGAGTAAAAACACGGTCTTCAGAAAAGATCGTGCTACCTGTCAATGCAGATAGAACCACGGTTGTACTTGCCCAAGAATCAGCCCCACCACACATAACCCACACTCATGCAGATTGTACCCCTACCCAGTTGGACAGAGAACCAGCTACACCCTTCTAACCCCAACCCCAGCAGATAGACACCCGGTTCCGTTGACACAACACCGTCTCCACCACAGAGCACCCAAACACGAGAGAGTTAGTAAAGCAACTCTGATTGCCCAAATCACGAGGACCACCACTCCGAACCGAAGTCAATGCTTAAAGCAGAAGAAGAATTGTTCTCAGGTCAGGTTCCGTAGCTATGGTTAATACTACTTTACTCTTGCATCACTGTATTTTCTGATACCAACCAATTTCAAATTTGAAGGATGCAATTGAAACTCCAATGGCGCAACAGGTATGTTTCAAACCTGTTTCTTCAACGTGTTTGGCTGTTTGCTGTTGTAAATTGCTCTATGTTGATTTCAGTTTCAATTGAATAAACAGTTATGTTCTCATGCCATGCACATTACAAGTGTTGTTATTGCTGTGTAGTTTCCCACTTATATTATGTTTATGCTGCTTTGTCTTAAATAGATATGATTCAAACTTTATCTATCTTGATTTGGCAACATAAACTAGAATGATATAGACCATACAGTGACCATACTATATAGATATATGTTTGTTTCATGCTGTTATCCTGTCCACCTTACTACTGAACTGGTTTACCAAAATGAGTTTCATATACTACATTGTAAACCCGAGATGTGTTTGTTTGTTTCCTTTTAGAGCGTGGATAAAATATTGGAGAAGAGTACCTGTTATGCAATGGTAAAGGAAGTAATGCGATAAGGTTCAAGATAGTGAGACATCCTGTTGGTCTCCAAGAAAGCTGATAAAAACTATATTGAGGACACCGAGACAACCCGAAAGTCTGTCTTGATGTAGTGTTGAGTTCTTGGCTACCATCTTGGCACCACTCTTGAACTCGTTACTGAATCATTTGACTTCTTGAATCTCAACTTCAAGTTGAAAGACATCGATCGGATGTTATCTGACGAAGCCAAGGACCGAGAAGTCCTGCAGAATTCAGATGCATACTTTACGTGCAACAGCGAATCGGAGGACTTAAGCGCCAAACAAGAGAAAGTTAATAAGCTTGCTAAGCATCTTGCCCGACATTATGGGTACCGTGATATTGTTTCTTGAGCTCTTGAAGTGGTTTCATTCGGACTTGTTTTGTCTGCGCGTTTATATCTTCTTTGTGTTCCCTATATTTGCACTCGTGGCAAACTTTGATGCCCAGTGGATGTAATATGTGTAATAGCCGTGATAGTCTAGTGTAAGTTGCTTGCTTATTTATTTCCTTGTTGTCTTGTTTATTTGTTTGCTTGTAGTCAGTGCAGTTCTTTTTCTACGGTTTGCTAGTGGCTTCAATAACCTATTTTTTAAAACTAGGCCACAATAATCATGGGCTAATATTTACTGCAGTGACACTGGACCTACGGGCCATAGAAACAGTGGGCCTTCTATGGGCCGTATAAACAGTGGGCCTTCCACGGGCCATAGAAACAATGGGCCTTCTACGGGCCACAGAAACAATGGGCCTTCTACGGGCCGTATCATCAATGGGCCTTATACGGGCAGTATGATCGATTGGCCAAACATGGGCCAATAACAGGCCGCATTATGGCCATAAACGGACTAGAGTTGGAATCGTCCGTTCATGGTCCGACCATAACGGGCCATCATTAATAGGACGTATTTCATGACGCTATGAAAACGGCCCAACATGTTAACGGACCACAAACGGGCCGACTGTAACCACGGGCTGAATTTGGCCCATAAGCGAAAAATAGCGATAATGGGCGTAAGTAAGCGAATCTTTGAAATGAGCCCAGAATAAATGGGCTCGAGAAGGCCAAAAGATAACATGGGCTGGAAGCGGCCAAGCGGAATAACAACCCTTAACGGGTATAAAGTGATACCTTTGTTCATTACGGGCGGTTTCACCACGGGCCGTTAATGGGTGTAAAGTAATACCTTTGTTCATTACGGGCGGTTTCACCACGGGCCGTTAATAGGCCAAGAGTTACATAGGGCCTCATATGGGCGAAAGACGTCATGGGCCATACATGGGCGAAGTAAACAATTTGGAATCATATTGGGTGGCCCAGATGACGCTATTGGGCCTAATTTGGATAGGGCGTAACGGGCCTTGGGTTAGCGGGCTGTAAATGGGCTATATGCGAACAGGCCGTTAACAGGCTTTACATGGGCCGGCCCGCCACCTTTTGACCAAGTCAAATGGGCCGGCCTTTTCACAGGAATGGGCCTCTGTTGGACCGTGCCACATGTCGACGTATCATAGGCGCCTTCTGTCCAACGAGTGGATGACATCTGTCCCAATGGTGAGCCGACACGTGTTTCCTCCAGCCAATGATGATTTTACACGTGGAAAATCCCCATTGGTCGGGGCTGTTAATGGGTTATCGGATCCAAAACCCAAACCGATAGCTTAACGGCGTTCCGTTACGGTGGATGCCACGTGTCGGTCACCCTTGACGAAAGCACTTCTGTGACGCGCGATTTATCGTCATGGAAGTGGACACTTCCGTGATGATAATTTTGGTAATGTCATGGAACACTTCTATGATAGCACAGGTATGACTATCTTGATTCTGTCATAAATTTGTCATGGATGTACATGCATGACAAAAAACGTGACCTACTGTGACAAACACGTATCATCACGGAAGTGTATTTTTTTTGTAATGATGTATAAATAAGGCTGAACGGTGGCTGAGCCACAAATACTATGTCAGCTATATGATCATGCAAAGCAATATAACAATGATGATGTGTGTCACAAAAACGGAATGGCGGAAGTTGCATAGCAATATATCATGGAATGGCTATGGAAATGTCATAATAGGTAGGTATGTTGGCTGTTTTGAGCAAGATATGAGGAGACTTATGTGTGATAGAGCGTATCATATCACGTGGTTTGGATGCACGGGCAAAGTTTGCACCACATCTCGAGGTGAGAAAGGGCTATGCATGACACCGAAGAGACTAGCAAATTGCGGAAAAGTGAGAGTGCATATAATCCATGGACTCAGATTAGTCATAAAGAACTCACATACTTATTGCAAAAGTTTATTAGCCCTCGAAGCAAAGTACTACTACGTATGCCCCTAGGGGATAGATTGGTAGGAAAATACCATCACTCATCCCCGACCGCTACTCATAAGGAAGACAATCAATAACTAATCATGCTCCAACTTCATAGCATAACGAGAGACTATACGTGCATGCTTCGGGAATCACAAACCTCAACACCGATATTCTTACTAAACCACAATTACTACTAGCAACCCGCATATTACCACTTTTATATAATAAAACTATTGCAAGGAATCAAACTTATCATACTCAGTGATGTACATGAAAGTTTTTATTATATCCCTCTTGAATACCTATCATATTAGGACCAAATTCATAACTTGTGCATATTGCCATTACTATTATGTAACACCCCAAGTGTTAAACTATAGTGATCCGTTGCTAATGATGCCTTGCCATCATGTTCTACTAAGCCAAACTGCCACTTGATAAAAATCAAAGTTAAATTCAAATTCTCATTGCAAGTCAAAATAATATTTCTTCAAATATTAAAGCAAAAAATGGTAGTAGTGTTGAAAATATTCCCTAAGTAATTGCAATGAAGAAACCAAGCCCATTTAGTTCCCGAATTTGACCCTAGCAACTATTTTGTGGACCAGTAGCAATAAGTAAGCCCAGTTAAATTCAAACAAAAAACATATACTTTTCCAAATGGTCCAGAAACTTGTGTATGGATTTATCATATTACCTGGTATTTGTGTGCAAAGTTTGAACTAAAACAAAATTGATTTTCTATATAAACTAAATAGAAACAGTAGGTAAAATGAAAACAAAAAAAGAAAATAGGAGAGGCCCCATTGTTACACTGGGCTCTATGCAGCCACAGTGCATCTGGCCCAGCTCACCCTGGTCTTTCCCCTATCTCATGTACACAGGGATGCAGGGGCCATGGCGTTGCAGGCATCCCACGGCCCGTGGCCGGATATCCACCATGTCACCTCCCTCGGCCTATAAAGGCATCCACCAAAACCATAGCCCTCGTCTCGCTCATTGCCCCCTCGATCCCCATCGTTCCCCCTCCTTTCTGGCTCGACTCGAGCTCATGAGCTCGTTGCGGTGACCACACTCATCGTTGCCATTACCGCGTCCACAATCATCGTTTTTGCATGGGAGGACGTCTAGGAGGACCGATGGGCTCGTCTTCATCGACTAAACCACCAGATCAATGCCGGGAAGCTACACCGCTGTCGTCTGCACCGTCTTCCCCAACTAACGCAGCCACGCCTCATCGTTGATTGCCGCCACTCTCGTCCACCTCCGGGCTTTCCGAGCTCTCCATCCGCCCTGCAGTGAGCTCCTCTCCCCATCCCACTACTTTCCCCTTTGATCTATTGCCATAATCCGCCGCTCGCGACCTCCTATAGTCGCGCCTGGAGCTGGCTCCTGTGCGCGCGCTGCCACGCTCCTGTGAGCGCCCTACGACGCCCTGTGTTTTGAGTTTTGTCCGAATAAAGTGGATTTCGGCCATCTCGGCCTAGGGCGAAAAGTATATTTAGGCCGAAATTGCTCATATTTGGCAAATTTTGGTCAAATTTAAGTCAAATTGCAGTCAAAATTTGGTCAAATTTCAGCCGAAATTTTTTAAAATGGCCGAAATTCGGCCATCTCGGCCTAGGGCGAAAAAAAGCTCAAACCGAAAATCAAAACACATACGACACCCCATGCCCGTCCGCGCGTGCACCCATGCTCCCACGCCTTGGCTGTGCTCTCTTCTTCTTTGCTTCTTGCATTGTCATTGTCTTGCTTGTGAGCCGCCTTTTGTTTGCCTTCGCATTTTGCTTTGCATTTGCTGCCATCGTTACTGCACTGCTACTCGCTGCAGATTGCTAGCTGCCGCTACTCTGCCACCACCGCTGCTACTGCTGGCAATGGCCATGTCCTAGCAGCCGTGTGTGTGTGTGTGTGTGTGTGTGTGTGTGTGTGTGTGTGTGTGTGTGTGCATGTATGTAGGGCTGGCCCAGATTAATTACGACTAACCCCCCGTTAGACTGGTTGTAATGGGAAGTATCATATACTAGTATCATGCATATGATACTAGTGTATGATACTACCTCCCTAGTGCATAGTATTATATACTA
This sequence comes from Aegilops speltoides, assembly GCA_021437245.1. Classification (NCBI taxonomy): domain Eukaryota; kingdom Viridiplantae; phylum Streptophyta; class Magnoliopsida; order Poales; family Poaceae; genus Aegilops; species Aegilops speltoides. The sequence continues at coordinate 343,965,134 of CM038144.1, forward strand.
GTATCATGTAGTACTTTATTTATTGCCATGCATGACACATAGTAGTATAGCATTTATTATGATACGGTATCATGATATGATACTCATCCCGCTCTTTCTTCATTTAATTCTATGACACCTCATCTAAATTGCTTAGTTGGCATGCATGATACTAGTTATGATACTACCACTACAACCAGCCTTAGGACTAATTGTAATGCCCCTTTGTGTCACAAACATATGGGCCCAACCGTTCTAATTAATATTTGCTTAGAAAATAAAGTTGTTAAAATACTAGTCTATGACATGCGGGGCCCTTTGACCCTGTTGACCAGTCAACATTGACTGGTCAACTGCTGACTGTGCATGCTGACCCAAGCACTGGACCCATTGCCAGCCACATGTGTGCATTGCTGGGCACACTCTCTTTTTACCCATAGCGATTATATTATTATATTCGAATTAATAAAAGTCCAGAAATTCATTTAAACTTTGAAAATTATATAAAATAAACCGTAGTCAGATGAAAATAATTCGTATATGAAAAATCATAAAAATATAATGAATCCGAATATGTCATCTACATACCTGCCACATGCCTCTAACATAACAAACATGGAACCTTCCCCTCTGGATCAATACCGAAGAAATTGCCTGGAGCCGGGAAAATATTCCTAGATATTTCCTCGTTCTATCTAAAATACTTGGTAATGCATTAGATCACCCCTAGCATAGCATACTGCCATGTTATGCATCGTGTTTCATTTGTATGCTTTATATTTATTGTTTCTTCCCCCTCTTCTTCCCCGTTAGACCCCGAGATCGCCGCCGCCACCAAGTACGGCTACACTCTAGATGATCGAGACCCTCTCAGCAGAGCTTCCAGGCAAGCAAAACCCCCTTGATCATTCCTATATCGCCCATTCTTTCTCTCTCGTGTTTGCATTAGAATTTGCTACTGTATTTGGTAACTCCTATTCTGATGCATAGCCAGATATCCCGCTATTGATACTTCACCTATTTTCCTATATGCTTAGTATAGGATGGTTAGCGATCCATCAGAGGCCCTACACCCTTGTCCATATTGCCATGCTCTACTACCGGTGATCTGATCAAGGTGATCGATGTATCGAGACCGAACACACCACCAACATCCCCCCTTAGTTGTATGACTCTGCAGAGCTACTATCGAGTGCCGAGGGTGATGCCTCCTATCTCACTTCCAATGATATATCTGTAGTGTAGCACATCGAGTGTGGTTAACAGAGGGTGATTCCTCACTCACGACTCTCGATGATGTCTATGTTGTCGGGTGGTAGGTGCGACATATGCCAATGGGTGGCTTATCATTGTGGGAGCCAGTAAGACATCGCCGGTGCCTAGAAACGGGATAAGGCGAAGACATGCACGCCGACGAATCTTACCAAGGGTAGGGGCTCTCCTAGGAGATAACACCCCTAGTCCTGCTCTGCGGGGTCTCCACATGATCACTAGATCAAAACAACTAGCTAGGCTCCTTGAGCTGTTTAGCTAGAGGAAGAAGAAGGGCAAGGCTAACTCTCCTCTTCTCTCTATGTGATGTCTAAAACTCTAAGAGATCAACCCTTTGCATGGGTGCCCTGGGGGTTTATATAGGCCTACCCCCCAGGGGTACAATGGTAATCCGGTGGATGCAGGTCCAGGCCGTCAGTGTGTGTAGTCGCCGGCTTCTCCGTCGGCCATGCCCGCCGATTGGTGGGTCCCTTGGCTGCCGACCTCTTAGCCGATAATTTGGCCCACCGCCTGGGGGGTCTTGTCGGCTGCTGCTTACTGTAGCCTTGCTCTTGGTGACGATGGCTTTGTCGGGGTAAGCATGGCTACAGTGCTGCCGCCTGGCGGGCTTTCACTGTAGCCTTACCCCATCTTATCTACTTAATGGTGCACAAACTTCCAGGGTGGGGGCAGGCCGACTGCTGGGAGCCGGCCTCCCCTCAGGCCGACTGGTCAAGCTCGGCCGCCTTCTGGCGTCTCTCTGGCAGGAGGGGCCCGCCGCCTGTGGGCCGTACTGACAGCCTGTCGTGGCTGATGTCATGCTCAACATGGCAACATTGCTGCAATGGACGGGGAGTGGCCGCCCCGTATGGTGCACTGTGGCCACGCTTGCTCCGGGATTCAGGGGTGGCGGGCTTCACTTTAGCCACGCCCCGTCTTCAAGCAGTTTCTTCGGTGGTTCAATGAAGAGAGGCGTAAGGCCATTGGTGAGGAAGTGGCCCGGCTCTTGGCGGCCGGGTTCATTATTGAAGTTTTTCATCCAGAGTGGTTGGCTAACCCAGTGCTGGTACTTAAGAAGAACGACACTTGGCGTATGTGTGCGGATTGCACGGATTTAAACAAAGCTTGTCTGACTGATCCATTCGCCCTCCCTCGTATTGATCAGATCATTGATGCTATGGCGGGTTGTGAGCGTTTGAGTTTTTTGGATGTTTATTTTGGTTATCATCAAATCAAGATGGCAGTTAAGGACCAGGAGAAGACAGCTTTTATTACTCCGTTCGGAGCCTTCTGCTATGTGTCTATGCCTTTTGGGCTTAAGAGTGCCCAGGCGACTTATCAGCGATGTGTGCAGAACTGTCTTCACAATTAGATTGGGCGTAATGTTCATGCTTATGTGGACGATATTGTGGTAAAGTCCAGAGAGAAGGAGACCTTGATAGATGATTTGAAGGAAACCTTTGATAATCTCCAGGTCTACAAGATGATGCTTAACTCGGCCAAGTGCTTTTTTGGTGTGCCTGTAGGCAAGCTTTTGGGTTTTCTGGTTTCTAACAGAGGCATTGAAGCTAACCCGGAGAAGATCAAGGCAATCACCTCTTTGGCTAAACCGGCGTGTATCAATGATGTTCAGCACTTGGCGGGTCGTGTTGCTGCTTTAAGCCGGTTCATAAGCCGGTTAGGTGAGAAGGCCTTACCGCTGTATCAGATGATGAGAAAGACAGACGACTTTGTCTGGAGTGATGCTGCTAACGCTGCCTTTGAAGATTTGAAGAGACAGCTAGCTGAGCCGCCAATTCTTGTTGCTCCCATTGATAAGGAGCCATTATTGTTATATGTGGCTGCTAACACATGCGCTGTCAGTGTGGCCATTGTTGTGGAGTGCAAGGAGGCTGGCAAAGAACGTCCGGTTCAACGGTCGGTTTACTACATCAGTGGGGTGCTTATTGAGTCCAAACAAAGGTATCCACATTGGCAGAAGCTTGTTTATGGGGTGTTCATGGCAAGCCGGAAGCTTAAGCAATATTTCCTGGGTCATCCCATCACTGTGGTCAGTTCTGCTCCTTTAGGAGATATCATTCAAAATAGAGAAGCCACATGATGAGTCGCCAAGTGGGCCATTGAACTTGGGCCTCATGGTTTAAAGTATGTGCCATGCACTGCTGTCAAGTCTCAAGCATTGGTGGACTTCATCAATGATTGGCGGAGCTGCAGATGCCTGAAGAGAAGCCGGACAACACATATTGGACTATTCACTTTGATGGGTCAAGGCAATTGGAGGGCTCGGGGGCTGGAGTTGTTTTAGCTTCCCCTCGAGGTGACAAATTTTGTTATGTGCTACGGTTGATGTTTCCCTGTACTAACAATGCAGCTGAGTATGAGGCCTTGCTCCTTGGTCTTCAAATGGCTAAGGAAATGAGCTTAAGCCAGGTAAGGTGCTTTGGCGACTCAGATTTGGTGGCTCAACAAGTATCAGGCAAGTGGGACTCCAAGGATCCTCTCATGGTGGCTTATCGCCGTGAAGTTGATGCCATTGCTAGACATTTTAAGGGTTACCAAGTGGAGCACATTGACCGCAGAAAGAATGAGGCGGCTGACACTTTAAGCCGGCTGGGGTCTCAACGTAAACCAATGCCACCTAATACTTTCTTGGATATTCTGCATAACCCTTCTGTCAAGTTGCCTACAGAGGAAGACTTGTCTGTTCCTGACCCCGAAGCACAATTGGTGGCGGCTCTTCACGTCATCCCAGATTGGAAAGTGTGATACTTGGCTTACATGACCCGGGGCGAGTTGCCTGAGGATGAAACCCTGGCCAGGCAGATAACCCGGCGGTCTAAATCAATGACAATTGCCAATGGTGAGTTACATCATCGCAGTGTCACTGGGGCATTTCAGTGTTGTGTTTCTCCTGAGGAAGGTCAAGAAATCCTTCGTGAGATTCATGAAGGAGATTGTGGCCATCATGCCGGTTCAAAGTCCCTTGTGGCCAAAGCTTTTCGTCATGGATTTTATTGGCTAACGGCTCACACTGATGCGGAGGATCTGGTCAGTAAATGTGATGGTTGTCAGAAGTTCTCAAGACGTGCTCACATGCCGGCTCAAGAGTTGAGGATGATTCCAATTACTTGGCCGTTTGCAGTCTGGGGGCTTGACATGGTTGGGCCTTTCAAAAGGTCCAAAGATAAAAAGACCCACCTTTTGGTGGCGGTTGACAAATTCACAAAGTGGGTTGAGGCAGAACCAGTTAGTAAATGTGATGCAGCCACGGCGATTCAATTCATGAAAAAGGTGATCTTTCGTTTTGGCTTTCCACACAACATTATAACTGCCAATGGCACTAATCTGTCCAAAGGTGCCATGGAGGAGTTTTGTCAACGTGAGCATATCCGGCTTGATGTTTCATTAGTAGCTCACCCCCAATCCAATGGTCAAGCTGAAAGAGCCAATCAGGAAATCTTGAAAGGCATCAAGCCCCGGATTTTTGTTCCTTTGCAAAGGACGCCGAGTTGTTGGGTTGAGGAGTTGCCTTCTGTGATATGGAGCATCAATACTACCCCCAATAGATCTACGGGTTACACGCCTTTCTTCATGGTCTAAGGAGCAGAGGCGGTTTTACCTAGTGACATCCGGCATGACTCACCTCTTGTGGCGGCTTACGTTGAAGCTGATAATGAACAAGCTCGTCAGGATGCACTTGACATGTTAGATGAAAAGCGTGACTTGGCAACAGCCCGTTCGGCGATTTACCAACAGGACCCGCGCCGCTATCACAGCCGCCGGGTTAAGTCTAGAACCTTTCAGGAAGGTGATTTGGTGCTCCAGCTCATCCAGGATCAAAATGATGCACACAAGTTATCCCCACCTTGGGAAGGGCCCTTTGTGGTCAGCAAGAACTTGAACAACGGGTCATACTACCTTATCGATGTTCGAGAGCACAAAGACTCACGTAAGTCGGAGAAAGAGACCCGCCGGCCGTGGAAAATCGCTCATCTTCGGCCTTACTACACTTGAGCCACCGGCTCTCATGATGTACATATTTTGATGATATATATATTATGATAAGTAATAAAGCAGGACCTCTGTCCTTTTCATCCTCAATGATCATATGTCTTCATCATCATCTTCTCAAACTGACCAACTGGGAGCTGCTCGTATTCGAATCTAGCTTAACCCTCTTGGTCCGGCTCATGATCGTATTCGAATCTAGCCGTTCAAACTCATGATCACTAGGGGGCTTCCTGTTCAAACACATGTTCTTTTCGAACCAAAGAGAACATAGCTGTCAGTACCCTTTTGATCGCCACACTGCCAAACTCACTAGGGGGCTTCTTGATCATATTCGAATCATAGATTAACCCCTTTTTGGGTCCGACTTTGATCGTATTCGAATCAGAGTCGTTAAAAAACTCTCAAGGTCATTTGGGGGCTTCCTGTTCAAACATAGGTCGTATTCGAACCAAAGAGAACATAGCCATTGGTACCCTCTTGATCGGTGCAACGCCAAAGCCATTGGGGGCCACATGATCGTATTCGAATCCTGGCTTAACCCCTTTGGGACGGTTTACTGATCGTATTCGAATCAGAAGCCTTGATTTTTTCTTTCTATTTGACTTAAGATTTGTTTGAAAAGCAGCCTTTGTTTTGTCTTGAGAATTTTTTTCAGATCTAAGTATAAGTGTGGTTTAACTTTAACCCGGCTTGCTTTGGACAATAAGTCGCCAGCATGTGACAATCATCATATATTTGGAAGTGTTGGTTTCCAAAAGATTGGTTATCACCCTTACTGTTCGGGTCACATAAACCAGCAGTACAAGTTCAAAGATCACAGGTATGATACTATAGTAGTGTTTCAAAGCTATATTTCATAAAAGTCTTATCTGTAACTCTTTGTTCCATCTTAAAATCTATACATTAAGATATTATGACCCGCCCTACGGTAAGCCACCAAGGGTTTTCTTGTCATCTATTTCTGTAAGCAGGGTAAGTCAAAGACTTTTTTAAGCATAAGGAAAAGAGATGATATGTGTAAACAGGGGTGAATATAAGATGGTGGCTTAACAGTGTTGAGCACCAAAACATGCACAATGGCATGACAAAGCAAAGTCATTTCTACCCTATTACATGACTCCCTGAGTCCAAATGATTAAATTGTTTTCAGCGGGTTACAAATATGAGCCGCTGGCGGATCAACTCTCTTATTGGCCTGACGCTTCCGGGTCAACCCTTTCCGCTCCTTCGTCCTGTTTCCTGTCCTGGAAGGTTGATGATGACCAGTCAATGCCATTCAAAGCTTCAAATTCAGCTTCATCATCAATTAATCCGGCTGAGTCAACTTCAGGGGCGAAGGTATGCTTACGGATTGGTGGGATCGGGCTGGTCACTTTATAATGAGGCGTTGGTATCCTCCGGTTCTCTGCATCATAACCCGGTTGGTACTTGGTGAGATCCGCTTCATCAACAATCAGTGTGGTCACAGGGCGTATTTCCTTCACACAAGTGGCGAAGTCCTCCTGTTCAAATGGCATGCCATCCTCCTTAAGGCTTGGATACCCAATGGCGATGTCGGCCGGGTCTAGTTCCGGTAGCCAAGCTTTGGCCCGACTTAATGCGGCCACGGCTCCAGCTCTTGCAGACGATCGCCTGGGGCAGCACAGAGAGCTTCCTTAGTACATCCGCCAAGAGTGTGGGGACTTCATTTGATAGGGCTACTGTGGCTAAGGCACACTAAGATCCGGTATAGAGTTGTTCCACCAGCGTGTATACTGCCTTCAGCTTTATCAGCATATCTTGGTTAAGATTTGAACTCCTTGGGCCTGCATAGCAATGTTAGGTGAGTTAATGACAATTTATATGATCACTAGAATGATTCAAATATTTGACACTTGCAGGGCGACTTACCAAAGATTGCTGAGACCATCTCAGAGACATGGCATTTTAAGCCGGATAATTCAACGGTCGCCTCTTCAAGAGCCGCCTCTGCTTTATCAGCTCAACTGGTCAAAGCGATCTTTTCTTCAGCCCAGGCCTTTTTCTCCATTTCAAAGTCCTTTTTTAGTTTCTCTTGTTCAGATACGCTGAATTCAAATTTGAAGTTGGCTCTTTGGGTCTCAATCTCCTGTGCTTCTAGGCGGTTCTTCAAGTCAGAAACTTCTGATTGAAGTTGAGTGGTGGTGGCCTGTACAAAAAACCAGGTCAAAATCATGACTGTTAGCATACATTATTAAGGCCCAAGCCGTTTGCAAGCAACAACACTTGGCACTTGGGGGCTAATGTCTACCGAACAATTTTACCTACGTGGCGGTTCATGAGAGTAAGTCCCAAGCACCTTGCAAGCAAGAGTACTTGGCACTTGGGGGCTAATGCATATTGCTGTTAAAGTATTTTTATTCTATACAAGCATATGAAGGACTGACTCATTCATTTGATTAAGCCGGCCCTTGGGGACTACGGAATAAGCCAGATTTATTTTTTACATATTTTATCAAAGTATATTACTAATGTTCATAAGTTTGTTTCTAAGTCTAAAGCATATTCATCATAAGCAATAGACTTGGGGGCTGGCATAGTAAGGATAATTCAGTACAGAGAAGAGATTGTACCTCAAACTTCTGGTGCATCTGCTTCACCATATCAATTTCGACGTCACGGCTACTGTGTACTTGGCTCAGATAGCCGAAAAAACCTCTCCAATACTCATGTGAGTATAATCAGCAACATCAAACCTGACCTTGCTGCGTTCCAGGTGCTCTTCTTTGGTAGAACATTTGGCCAGCACAATAGGTCTCCCTGGCTCAATGTAGCCGGTCTTGGTGATCTCGACATCAGTGTCTTGAGGATAAATGCATCTGGCGGGGCTAGAGACTTCGGGTTTTGAGCCATCGGCGCTCGCTTCGGCAAAGTCGACAATTGGCGTTGGCGTGTCATGAGCTGGCTCAGGTGGCGGCTCATGGGTAGAGGCCTCAGGCGCGGCCGTTCCAAGTTCCGGCTCTTTAAAAATCGGCTTTTCGGCCGGCCTATTCTTCTTCACCTTCTTGCTAGGCTTTGCTTTTCCACTGCACAAGATCAAAAGATCAGTAAAAACATAGAGAATTGAAATGAATACAGGATAAGCAAGTCATCATTACCTTGGAGCGGTCTTGAAAGCCGGCAAGTTGGACTGCATTGAGTCACCGGATGAAGGTGAAGTTTCCTGATAATTCGAGTCAGAAGAGTTGAGTGGTTGATGAGTGAGACCCGCCAAAGGATAAAATAGATTTAAATCGGAGGTGACCCTGTTTCGGTGCTTCCCTGGTGTATTGGGTAAGCCGGAAGGGAGTTCCACGTCCTTGCTGGTCCAGGTTTGCCTCTGGCTCTCATGAATCTATCGCTTCAAAAGAAATTGAGGATCTTGATAAGCTAAGGGATGTGAAAATCTTACTTTCCGGGTTACTCTTTGGATTTTCTGTCTTGGCAAAGGCTCGGAGTCGGAGGAAATGATAGTTACCTCTTCATCCTTTCCATGACTCGTTCCCGTGTCCTCCTGATGATAATCAGTGTCAATAGGGTGATTAAAAAAATAAGCCAAGAGAGTGAAGGGCTACCTCCGACTCAGACCTATCTTCTAGTCGAAGCAAGTCAAAGGCGGTGGCCTTCTTTCCCTTCTTCTTGGCGGCTTCTTTCCTGGCGGCTCTCTTGGCCTTCTTGGCTTTCTTCGTAGCCTTGTGATCATATTTGGCTTTCCAAAATTTATCATCAGCCTGTGAGAATCAACAAAGGTTGAGTACAGACAAACATCAAGGTTAAAGGTAATTTACTCAGGTTGGTAGCTTACCGCTGGAGCCGGGTTAGCTTCGCGGAAGGGGCTTAAGCCCACCTTACCATAATCTGCTAGACTTCCGTTCAGGAGTGACTTTGGCATGTCATCAACAAAGTGGTCTAGTAAATCATCAGAGCTGTGCCGCAGAGGGTCATTCTTCTTGCCTGTGTAGGTACACATCAGACCCGGGCGGCGGCTCAACGGAATGATCCGCCAGGCAAGCCAAACCTGGACCAAGTCGATACCATTTAGCCCGTTCCCTAAACAAGCCTTGATTTTAGCCATACTGGGGGCGAGCTTCTGGCGTTCGGCGGCTGTAATCTTGTCAGGAAGTGGATGATTGGACTCAAGATGCAGAGCACGAAAGCCGGGCAGGGGGTTCTCATCAGCCGAAGAAGTGTCTTGGCAATAGAACAATGTCTGGTTCCAGTCTTTGGGATGAATTGGTGGGTTGGCATAAGGAAAAATTACGTCTCTCCGACGTTGGATTGAGACACCGCCAAGTTCCAAGCTTTGTCCATTGGCCACTCATTCTGGCGGTTCAAGTAAAATAACTCTATGAAGAGTAGTAAGCTGGGCTCTTCTCCAAGATATACCTCACTGAACACTTGAAAATTGCAAATATTAGACACGGAATTGGGTCCGATGTCTTGAGGACGGAGGTCAAAGAAGTGCAGGACGTCCCTGAAGAATTTTGAGCCAGGTGGTGAAAACCCCGGTTCATATGGTCAGTGAAGACAATGACCTCCCCCCCTTTGGGCTGAGGCTTTTCCTCCGTTGGATCAAGAGCACGATATGACATAACTTCCTTCTTCGGCAGATAGCCGATCTTCACAAAGTCATCAAGCGTACTGTCTGTGACGATGGATTTGACCCAGTTGCATGAAGTGGGTGGTTTGGGCGGCATTGTGATGAAAGCCTAAGAAAGAGTAAAAATTTCCGGGTCAAAATTAAGCCGGAGAAAAACGTTACAGTTCATGTTCAAGATGGCGGCTTATAAAGGAGCCTAATGTTATATGGCCAATTATGTCAAGTTATTTAAGCTGCCATGAGTGCCATGAGCAGTCAAGTTATCTAAACCGCCATGAGTAGTTAAGATTATCAGTTGAGCCGGTGATAAGAGTCGCCATGGCTAGGTGGATCTAACAAATACAGTTTTCCCTAAGTGTGGCACAAACAAGTTTCACAGGTTGCAGCTATTATTTTGGATCAAACGGCTGTTCAGAAATGAAAATATTCTAGACCTAAAAACATAGTACACATGAGTTCGTCAGTTCTAATGAGGTCTCTTTACAAGAAAAAGGGATCTGCTAGTATCAAAAATGGACACAAAACAGCTACCGCACGAGTTCTATATTACTTTTGGATCAAAAGGGGTTGCAGTGGAGAACTTCGAAGAAAACTGTGATGAACCATGAAGAACACAGAAGAACTTGGAAACCCTAATGCGGATCTGAGGTGCGGGAAGGCAAAGACTTACAGATGCAGATCTATTGCGGAGGGTCGCCGCCATTCTGTGGATCGACTCAGGTTGATGCAGCGGCCGAGGTCAAGGAAGACGAGATGCTCTGCGGCGGCGGCGGGGCTTGAGCGGGAGTAGGGTTGCAAGAGGAAGAAGATGAGGAAAGGGGAGAATGAGGAAAGACCTGGTCGTGTCTATTTATAAGGGAAGACTGATAAGTTGGCGTGAAAAACGAGGAGGCCGAAAACATGGTTATCCAGCTACAAGGATGCCTCGATTCTCGAGATGGTCATTAAGATAAGGATCCGTTGAGATATGTTGGACAAAACGTGTGTTAATGGCAGATGACATCATGGTGGGTTACCACAAATCCAAAGGATGACGTCATGGCGGGTTACAAAAATTTTATACAAAGCAAAGAGCAGAAGATTTTTCTGAAGTGTTGAAGATTGACATGAACCCGTTCAAATCAATCTGGGGCCTAATGTTGGGAACATAACTATTAGGTATGACCCACCCAGGTGGGGCCGGGTTATACCTATGGCAACTCTTGGATATGAAGCCCAAGACGACACTTGAAGATGGCGGTTCAACTAAGGGCCCAAAGCCCAAGGGCGACTTAAGGTCCGCAGAGATAAACTGCCATATGTATGTAACTTGTATTGTAAGGCAAGAATAGTTAGAGACCAAGCCGGACACTGTTTATGAGCCGGCCGGGACTCTGTGAGCCGCTGGGCGTCGACCTCTGTATATAAAGGGATGACCCGACGGCGGTTCAGGGCAGGTAACATCATATTGAGAACTAGGTCAAGCGGATTTGCTGCCTGGTAATCGAGACATAAGCAATCCCACTCAAAACTGGATCATAGGCTTTTACCTTCACCATAAGGGGCCGCACCAGTATAAACCCCGTGTCCTTTGTCCCGATTAACCCCTTTAAGCTTCCTAGTTGCGATGTCTCCATGACTAAGTCCTTTCACTAGGACATCTAACGTGACAATTCCATGACACCCACTGTTCTATCTCTTCCAGTCTGTTTTGCTCCGTTATGAATGCTCAATTTTATCTGGTAACGATACTTTATCTAGTGTCCATGACCACGTTAAAGCTTTGTTCCGAACTTAATTCGTTTTGGCGAAAGCCTTCCAGAATTTGGGGTTTCCCGCCCAAGTCAGGACCACGATCTTTGATGACGGTTGCCACATTCTCTTCATCAACTGCCAGTTTACCTGGTCCGTTGAATTGCATAAGTCCTTCGATTGTGGCCATCGATCAGATTCATGCGATGCGGTTATTTCTCCTTGGATATATACTGCATAACCACCATTCCCAAATCCACTTCTCCTCTTCGCCCCCGTCCTCTCTGAAGCCCTATCGCACTGCTCCTCCTCGAGCTCGATGACGATGATCATCTTCACCGCTTTGCTACCGGAAAGAGGTCCTTAGAGTCATTCCTCGATACCATGGATCATGCTCCCCGCGCCGCCTTGCTGCACATTACCGAGTTAGGGTATGTGTGGTGCGAACTCGGTCTTCCGTTCATCTCGTTCGTGTTCGTCCATGGCTGAAATTACCTATGTTTTTCCGCATTTCTCATATCTTTACTGATAGGTAACTTGTGCGGATGTGGTTTGTACAAGTCCCTCGCATCCGAAATTTTTCAGATCTAGGGTTTGTGTTATGTCTCATACGAACGGAATGCTTAGCACGATTAACTAGTACATTCTTCGAACCTACTAGTTCGTTCTACACATTTCTTTCACCCAAAACATTTCTCAATGTCTGCATCTACTTCTTCTTCAAAACATTTTCTTTCGCAAAAACTTCGTTGTGAGCATTCGTAACCTTGTCCCCATTTTCCCTCGTATCTATCCTTATTCATAGTTAAATGCAGTCAGTTGAGGATTCAGCTCGACCAATGAGCATGGCTGATGGAGAAGATGTTGTTCTAGGCACAACTGACGAATCAAAAGCTCTGAATGCTAAGGGCCCAACGGTAGGCCCATCAACCAGCAAGCAAAAAAGAATCAAGAAAAATGCCAATGATCAAGAAGAGAATGCTCCGAAGAAGAACAAGGGTGGCAGACAAACATATACAAACATAGCTGAGTATATCTCCCATGATCGTTATAACACTGTTCTAGGAGAAACAAAGCAGCGGAGAGATAAGCGTCTATAATGGATTAGATGTCACTGGGTGCGCAAATGATTCAATTATGAACTTTTTCATCCTCGGTTTGCTCAAAACTTTGCATTTCATCCTCCATGGGGTGACTGTCGGAAAATTGCTCTTATCAAACTAAATGATCCCCAGGAGAGACCGCCGCCACCACCAAATGCTCATGAGTCTTCCCTTCACACACTCGAATCATATCCTGATGAGCTTGCTAAGCGTCAACGAAATGCCATCAAGTGAGCTAAGAAGGCTGAAAAGGAAATGGCTCGTGAAGAATAAAACCGTCACCTTATCAAAGATGATGTAGAGAAGAAAAAGGCCGAAAGCAAATCTGAAGGTCACACTAAACGCAAGCATGATCCCAGTATTCCTGCATCATAGAGGAAGAGTGCACCAAAGAAGAGAAAGGCTGAACTAGCCGACGAATCTTCGGATGAAGATGATCCTCCACTCACTAAGGATGAAGTAGTAGCTACTCTCAGCGAGCAAGTGAATATCACTACTTCAACGGTGTTGCCTGATCTTCGAGTTCCTATAGTTCAAGAAGCACCACCGAAGAAGATTTCTGCTAGCATAACTCCAACTACCACTGTCACTATGAAACAACATGTAGACCCAACTCCTCATCCGGATGCTATGAATTCGAAGGATTTGGTAGTTGACGCCCCTGTGAGTACTGCAAAGCCAGACAAACGTATTCCCAATCCTGACGTGAAGAAAATCAAGACACCTACCACCGAGCATAATGCTCCTCAAGCTACTGCTCCGAAGGAGAAGGCTGCTAAGTTTACTCCCACATTAATTCAACCATTGGCTTCTAAGCCTCCATTTGAGCAAGTTCTAGTGCAAACTGCTCCTCCTTCCAAGTTTGATGCTCCTCACTACTATGATCATATGTTCATCATGGAACAACTTGATAAGTTTGTAGACAATCCATTTGATGGTGACCATTGGCTTCTAAGCCTCCATCCGAGCAAGTTCCAGTGCAAACTGCTCCTACTACCAAGTCTGATGCTCCTCACTACTATGATCATATGTTCATCATGGAACAACTTGATAAGTTTGTAGACAATCCATTTGATGGTGAGGTGGCCTCACTACATGTCCCTCCCGAAGTTATTTCACAGGCTACTGCCGTTGTTCAAGATATAAGAGAAGATTCATTTGAAATTACTGCCTAACTAAATGACCTTGATGATCGAATGGAAACTGCTTCTTCTAAGTTTGTCATTAAAGCACTCGAAGACTCCTACAAGGGTATCAATCGTGCTTTAACTCTACTCCACAACAGAAGTTTTCACACAGATCTCAATGAAATTGTTCACAAGATCTGTGATGAACATCAAGCAAATGTTACTAGCTACAATGATCTGGTCAAAAGGCATATTGATCAAGTTGCTCAGCAAAAGAAGAAGCCCCGAAAGAAAACTACAAAGAAAAATGTACCTCATGCTTGACTGAAAAGTCACCAGATCGCCCAGAGACCGAGCCTCAGAAAGAAAACTCTCCAAAGTCAGCTATTTTTGAAACCCCCAGCCAAAGACTCAGATGCTCCTCCCTTTTCAAGGCCAACTGAATCTTTGCCTGTGGCCTCCCCTGCTCAAGCTGATGTTCCATCCCAGCTCATTGTTTCCGAGGAAGGTGAAATCCCTCGCTCCGAACCTCAAGCTTCTCCGGCTCATGAAGAACCAAAACTTTCGGCATCTTAAACAGTTCAGCAACCACAGATTCCCAAGGAACAACCTCACCCTGCTCCAGTACTTGATTCGGCCTTAGTGCCTACCGAGAAGGAACCTGCTGTCTTGCCTACTGCCTCTGCAGCTCCCTCTGTTGTGCCACCAGCTCCATCACGGCTCAAGTTATCCATCGACACAGCGACAAGGATTCAACATGCTGGTCCCTTTGAACAAAAACCTATTTCTGCTCGCCATACTGACTCATTTGTTTATGGCGATGAAGTTCTTTCACTTGAAGATTCCCAAGAACTCAAATACCCATATCCTCGTGAAGAACTGCCTTTGTTCTCGTCAGGAGCTGGCGCCAAAGGTCCTCTTTTCAATTGGAATTTGTATCCCAAATTCTTTCAAGATAGTCCATATAATGGGCGCGCACTTCGAAATCGCCTCGCTTCTGGACAAGTGAGCATGCCATATATTACTCTCGGGTCCTCTATGAGAGCATAAAGATATTTCCTCATGAATATCCAAACATCCCTGCCATGTGAAATATTGGCTGCTTCAGTCAGTTGCTGCAAGATCTAGATGATTTCTGCCTCACGAAGGTATTTGAATTCGAGCATCCTTGGAACAGAGAGATCGTCCTTCAATTCTATGCTACTCCGTATATGGTGATGAGTCTGACAGTTCAAAATGGATTATGGGGTGGATGATCGAAGGAAAATGCATCAAATGCACTGCAATAGATTTTGTCTCGCACTTCCATTTCCCTCGCTTTGAGTATGGTGAAAATGAAATTAGGGTGCACAACATAGATGTCATTTCAAATGAAACTTTTCGTTGCACTATGGATCAAGAAAAGATTCATGACTACACTGGTCCTCCCCGTCCAGAGCATTTAACATTCGAGAATTAGACGCTATTTCATATTCTCTCTTACACAATTTGCCCTCTGGCCGGGATGAATACAGATAAGTCCATCTCAGATGTTCTTCAGAATACTATCTATGCAATCTCTGAGCGGTATATCTTCGATGTTGAGAACATGTTTCTGTGGATTTTGATGGATTCTGCTCAATATACCTTCTGCGTTAAAGTTTTCGCGCCATGGATCGTGAAAATTATTGATCATGCCATCCGCATAGAGTATCTCGCGAAGGAAAGTCACAAAAGCTTCATTCCTCCTGTACGCGATACCCTGCAAATCATGGAGGATATTTCTTCGGGAAAATAGCTTGTGTCAAGCCCTCACGGTTATCACAAGAATTTTGACGGGCCACATCTCCCTCGGCATGACCGAAAGATTACGCTTCAACCTCCATCGCAACTAGAGGTTAGTTTGCATACACAATAATTGCTGCTGCAGCACATCGCTGAGGATTGTCGTGAAAAAGAACACATCGCCTCCGAGCTGAATGCTATCAACAATCGAACCAGAATCACGCATCTAATTGCGGATGAAAACAAGAAGAGGCTCTAGAAATTGCTTCCCAAGTTCTTTACCGAGAAACAACTCATGCATGTCAATCTCCAAGAGCTCTATGATTATATTGACAAAGGCTTCACTATTGATGATTTCCAAGAAAGGAGTACACCTCCTCTTCCAGGTCATGAGCCAACCACTTCTGCACCTCAAGCTTCGCAAATTGCTTGAACAATCTGAAGCCACCTCACCGACAGTGAAACCTACCAAAGGCAATGTGCTATCCCATGTTCCTGAAGTGGTTGATCCCAATATGCCCTCATCTTCTCGGCCTCAAGTTGTTATCCCTGAAGGAAAATCCACTGCTGCTAAAGCCGAAGCTGATCCAGTCACTTCCGAAGCTCAAGTCACCTCGGACAGTTCTTCTGGAGATGCCACCAAATGAACCAAGTTTTGTGCCTTTGCACTCATGTTGTTCATCACCTTTTTGGCACTAGTGACAAAAGGGGGAGAATTACATCGAGTCTCGATAGATATCTTTCTATGTTTCTTTGGTTTGGTTTTGCGAGAATTTGGCACTTCTGATTTAAGCGTATGTTGTAAAACTTCTATGTTGTAATTTTAATAACCCCTCCAGCTGCAATATTTCTCTCGAAGCATTTGTTTTGCAGGTGGAATTATTATCCGAAGTTATGAACGATAACACTGCAATCTCAATGGATTATATGTCATCAGTGTGAATCATTGTCTCGAATGATTGAAATTTCTTCTATATACATCAATACTTGCAGGAGCATTTATCTCATATCTTTTACCCTGCATACATTTAGGGGGAGTCTATTTCATCATCGAGCAAAATACCACTTACTCACTCTTGTTGGAATTACTTTTCACTTATCTATCTTCACTTTGATGATTATCTGTTTTGTCAACAATCGTCCAAAAAGGGGGAGATTGTTAGTGCAATAATTTGCCTCCTTATGTTTTGGAGTTTGTTGACATCAGCAGTATGAGACTTATGTGTTTGCTAGTGCACACCGAGTAACATGTCCCTGGAATCAAGAGTAGTTTGATTCAAACGATGAAGATAATCCCCTGCATTGTAGTGAAGGTTATCACCGAAGACTATGATAACAAGAGTGACCCCTCAAAAATTGCTGACGCAAGGCAATTGGTTCGGTGCTCGTCCAAAGGAAGTGACTGCGACCGAGAAGATTAAAGGCAAAGTGAAGACGTAGCATTTATTTTGTTGTTTCTCTTCTCTTATTGAGTCACAGGACCGCCATACTACTAAAAGGGGTGTAGCGTTCAAAACTTTGATTCTCTGATGCTAAACCCAAATCCTATGAAAGTCGCGGGAGAAATCTCGCTGTGTTCCGAGCAAATACTTGCCAGCAAGAGACCGTGATCTTCTTCGCTGTGAGAGATTTGTCTCTGACCGAAGAGTTAGCATTACTTGTTCCTCAAGTAATGTTACCGTTGCTCTTGAAATCCGATCGTTGAGAATGTGTCGATTGGCCATTGGCTGGACCGCGTGTCCAAAATGGTCATTTCCCACCAGGGAAGGCTGCGGCCATAAATAGCCACACCGCACCGGCGTTGTTCGGTGGCTGCTCCGTTTTGATTGTGAGAAGATTGTTAAGCAAACACCTCTCGAGAGTGGTTTGAGTTTAAAATCCACCGAGAGAAAACTGCTAGAGCCGAAAAATTAGATAGTGGTTCAGCATAACTCGAATCTAAGTCCAGTACACTCTGCCTATTACTCTTGAAAGCTGCAAACTCTCTAGACGGTTAGGTGTTAATTTCTTCAGAGACCAAGAGTAACTGTGGTTCTCAAAGAAGAAGTCTGTAAAGGTTCGGAGATCGCCTCAAGTATTTACCACGAGTGATCTGCATTGGTTGATGAACCAATTGTGGAGGAGAATAGGGCGAAGAGAGTTTATCTTTCGTGTTAAGTCACTATCCCTCCAACCAGACGTAGTCCTTGTGCAGAAGGATGAACCGGTCTACCAATTCCTTGTCGCCATCGAGCATCACTAGTTACCTCTCCTTCTCCACTTTACATTCGAACTGTTTCAATCATGTGATTTGTCTCGATGCATGTTTTAGTTTCCATTCGTTAGTTTGTATTCGCTCACTGTACTCTATTTACATTCGCTCCGCTGCTGGGTTCCGAGAGTTTTGAGATTTTCGAAGAAATTTTAAAACTCTTATTCACCCCCTCTCTGGTAGACATACTTCGTTCCTACACCGTGTGGGGCCACACCGTTAGGCCGACGTGGTGGCGTGCCCGGGCGCCCCATATCCGCCCCATATTTGGGCTAGATATGGGTGCTGGTCAGTCCGGGCGTTTGAGGGGCCGTCAGGGTCAAAAAATCATGACCGGCTGGTGACCCGGCGGCTCGTCCGGGCGTATGACACGGGTTTGAGTGGTCCGGTTATAGATGCTCTAAGGACTTCAGTTCGATGAAGCTGGGCAAGCACCTCTTTTTTTAAAAGAAAGCTAGTAGTAGTAATTCCATAGAGCACTCCTCGATACTCCCTCCGGTCCTTTTTACTCTGCACATTGGTTTTGCCGAAAGTCAAACTTTGCTAAGTTTGACCAAATTTATATTAAAAATTGTTAGCATCTATAATATTTAATAAATATAATATGAAAATATATTCCAAGATGAATCTAATGATATTGGTGTTGTTATGTGAATGTCTATAATTTTCTATATAAACTTGGTCAAAGTTGGATGAGATTGACTTTAGACAAACCTAATATGCAGAGTAAAAAGGACCGGAGGAAGTAGGTTCCTGCCTCGTAATTCCCACTTGCATTAGTTGCCCGGCCATGTTGTGGCGCCACTAGGCGCTAGGCAGAGAAAATATTTCTTCTGGTCCAAGGAGTACAGCCCGGGAAACAGGGTCGGCCATCCATGAGGCCGTGAACTCGTGATGCTGCAGCTGGGCGCGGCCGCAGCTGGTCGTACTACCACAGACGCTACTGTTCCGCTGTCGACTAGCCCACTTGCTCTCGTCCCCACGCTTATCTGCTGCCCACACCGGCCTCGCGCTGCTGCTGCCTGTTTGCATGCGCAATTGGCCTCTCGATGTGCAAAAACTTTCTGGGTTCTTGTTACGACCCCTTCGGCGACGCACCGCTGACCGCTGTGATATTTGGACTGAGTAAATACAAGTTCGGTTCAATGTTCGCAACATGTTGGTCGACGTTGAAAAAAAATGTACTACTGCATTATCGTGCGCACATGGGGAAATTTAAGTCGACGGGACAAGGAAAATAATAGGAGCAGTAGTTATCCGCGCGCACTGTGGTAGTTTCTTTTGGTATTTTATTACTAACGTCAACGGAACTTGCTAATGAAATGACGACTTGCTAAAATGTGGTCATGGATGAGCGTAGCTGCTCCTGGAAAGGGACCGCGTGAATATATATTTTGTCATCGAAAGGAGAAGGTCAAATTAAAACTTCCGTTATGTCTACCATGGTCCCTGTATTTGTCAGCTACTCATCAGCCTTCCAAACCTAGTCGACTAGAGCCAAGATGCTTCATGGATATTCTCCTTTTATTTTTTCCGGAAAGAACTCGGATCTATTGTAAAGATTTACCAGAAATACAAAGTACTTCAAACGTAATCAAAATTACATTGAGATCTCTAGACCATGCCCCCCCCCCCCCGGCCCAGTGCCTCTTGCCACCTCCAACCCAGGCTCGCCGCGTGGCACTTCTGGCCAGTTCGAGGGGACACGGGAACCTTCCCCGTCACCCTGCCCTCGTCTGATTGGGGTGGCTTCTCCCGATCCCCCCGCCTCGGATCCGCTTCCTGATCCCACCCCCACGGTCACTGTCGTGGACCCCGCCTCTTCCCCCTCACAAGCACTTGCCCTTGACCTCGGTCTGTTGGTACTGCCGTTGGTGAATCTTGTGGAATATTCCCGACCCCTCTGCGGCCCAGTGATTAGGCCTACTGCGTCCGCCGAGGAGGATCTGGTGGCCCTGCCCCGATCCGGTCTCCTCCCCCGGTCGCCCTCGCTTCTTTATACATTGCGGACCCAGTACACAGATGGCGAATCACGTCGCCGGATCTTTGCAGCCGGTTTCGCCATCGTCGCCCGATTTGCACATCATGCAGCCGGTGGACGTTGTTGACGTCCCCCTCCCCTCTCTGAGTTTCTTAAACTCAATCAAGAATCCGCCACCCCCATCCACAGGTACACGGCGCCGCCGGGCGGGCGGCTATGCCTCCCAACTTCACTCCTCGCCGGAGTACGCGGATCGCCAAGGGAGATCGAGGCCTTCACTCCGAGGCAAAGGCGAAGCGAGTCCTACTCCTCCGCCTGGGGTTACTCAAGGACGATGAGCCAATCACCGTCGAGATCATGGCCCGGTACACCAAGCTCTTTGATCGCCCCCTGGCCTCCGACGTGGTTCGGGCTTTTGCGGACTTCTACGGCTGGGAGGTGCCTCAGTCGGTCCTCAACGGCCTCGCGCCCCTGCCGGCTCTGCCATGCCCCATCGTGGCATGATTGGCGTGCTCTCACTCGCCCTCCCCCGTGCCCCCACCCTTTCCTATGGAGTACAACCCTAAAGTCGTGTTTTGGAATGTGCGTGGCCTTAACTGCGGGGCCAAGCGCTCGGCGGTCCGCTCTGTAATCGCCTCCGTTTCACCATGTATTGTCTGTCTTCAAGAATCCAAACTTTCCCGGGTCTCGCCGTGCCTTGTTCGTGATGCCCTTGGGGCTGAGTTTGACGACTTCTTCTGGCTACCCGCTGATGGTACTCGGGGCGGTATTATTCTCGCCTGGCGTAGCAACCGTGTCTCCCTTACCAACCCATTGTGGGTGATCATCACGTCTCCGCAGCGGTGACCGCCTTCTCTGGCGGCGACCATTGGTGGCTCACTGGAGTGTATGGCCCTCAAGGCGATGACGCCAACATCTCTTTTCTTGCCGAGCTCCACGACTTGCGCCAGTCTATCTCTGGCCCGTGGTTATTAGGCGGAGACTTCAACATGATCTCCTCTGCTAGTGACAAGAACAACGATCGCGTCAACCGCCGCCTCATGAACCGTTTTCGGCGCTTCATCTCTGATCATGGCCTGCATGACATCTACCTCCACGGGCGTCGCTACACCTGGTCGAACGAGCAGGATAACCCCACCCTCGTGCGCAACGATCGTGTCCTGTGCACGCCCTCTTGGGAGCTGGCCAACACCCACTGTCTGCTTCGTTGCCTCGCCTCTGCAGCCACGGACCATTGTACCCTGCTCCTCGACTGCACCCCTCGCTCTGGTGGAGGCCGGCGTTTCCACTTTTAGCGCCATTGGCCTGACCTTGACGGGTTCAGCCAGACCGTGCAAAATGCCTAGGCCTCTGTCGCCCCGGACCCCGACCCCTTCCGGCGCATCTTCGCGCGCCTCAGGGCCACGGCGCGCAGCTTGCAACGCTGGAGGGCGCGAGCCACCGCCAGCATTGCTTCTCAGCTTGCGGTCGCTCGAGAGCTCATCTCTCGTCTCGATGCTGCCAAAGACTTCCGGCGTCTCTCCATGGCTGAAGTTTGGTTGCGCCGGCTGCTCAAACGCAAGTATCTTGGGCTTGCCTCGCTGGAGCGTTCGATTGCGCGTCAACACGCCCGCCTCCACTGGCTCGCTGCGGGAGAGGCCGCAGCTGCTTTCTCCAAGATTCGCGCCTCTCAGAGAGCCAGCAAGAATCACATGCTAGATCTGCTTGTCGATGGCTCGCGCATCTCCGATGACTCCGGCATGGCCTGTGCAACATTCTCCCACTTCTCCGATGTCCTGGGCATGCCGACGCCGCGCTCGTCGCCCTGGACCTGTCTGTGATCGGCCATCGCTCCTTTGATCTCTCTGACCTCGAGCAACCTTTCACGCCCGATGAAATTTGGGAGGCAATCAAGCGCCTTCCTTCCGGCAAAGCCCCTGGCCCCGGCAGTTTCACAGCTGAATTTCTACGCGCCTGCTGGCCCATCATTAAGGAAGACATCTGCGACGCCTTCAGCAAGCTATACTCCCTGAATGGCCTGGCCTTCCAACACCTTAACGAAGCTCTGATCACGCTGCTGCCCAAGCGCCCGGACGCGGCATCCCTCTCCGACTATCGCCCGATTAGCCTGATTCACATCATCGGCAAGCTTTTTGCCAAGGTCCTCTCTTTGCGGCTGGCTCCGCGCCTTGGCGAGCTCGTTTCTTCCAACCAGATCGCTTTCATTGCCGGAAGGAGTGTCCACGACAACTTCCTTCTTGTCCAGCAAACTGCCCGGCAACTCCATCATCTCAAGCAGCCCCGAGTCCTCTTGAAGCTGGACATTGCGCGCGCCTTTGATTCAGTCTCTTGGACGTTCCTCATGGAGGTTTTGCAGCACCTGGGCTTTGGCCCTCGTTGGCGCAAGTGGGTCTCTATCCTGATCTCAACCGCCTCTACTCGCGTCCTGATCAATGGGACACCCGGGCCACCCATCCCCCACGGGCAGGGGCTGCGGCAGGGAGACCCTGTCTCTCCCATGCTCTTTGATCGACACACTCAACACCATGCTCCAGTTCGCCGTCCAGTCTGGCATCCTCAAGCGCCTCACCCAGCGGCATGATGCTTCCAGCGTCTCCCTGTTCGCCGACGACGTGGTTGTCTTCTGCCACCCCGACGCCGATGAGCTCTCTACGGTCAGCAAGCTCTTGGACCGGTTCGGCACCGCCTCCGGCCTGCGCACTAACTTTGCTAAGTGCCTCGCCGCGCCAATTCAATGCCCTGAAGACGTCTCTACCTCCATTGGCTCAGCTCTCTCCTGCCCCGTTGTGGCCTTCCCGATCCAGTATCGGGGCCTCCCCCTGTCCATCAAGAAAGTGCCTCCATCCCAGCTCATGCCGATTGTCGAGAAGCTCATGCACAAGTTGGCCACCTGGAAGGCCGCTCTCCTCAACCGTGGCGAGCGCCTCGCCCTGGTTCATCAAGTCCTGAGTGCCATGCCGGTGCACTTGCTCCTGGTTGTGGCAATCTCCCCCCATCCTCAAGAAGGCGAATCACATCCTCCGTGATTTCCTTTGGCACGGACGCATGGATGCGCGCGGTGGTTCCTGTCTGGTCAGCTGGGCGCGCGTTTGCCGCCCCCTGGACTTAGGCGGCTTAGGCATCTGTGAGCTCCGTCGAACTGGTATATCGCTGCGCGTTCGCTGGCTCTGGCTGCAAGCTACTGACCCTACTCGTCCCTGGGCTCACCTCTCGCTACCCCATGACCCTGAGGTGCTCCAATTCTTTCAAGCTTCTACGATCTGGTCCATTGGTGACGGCACCTCGTGCCGCTTTTGGATTGACCCTTGGCTTGACGGCAAGTCCATCCTCGACATTGCTCCTCATGTCACGGCCCTTGTCCCTCGTTGAGCTCGCAACTCCCGCACAGTGGCGGACGCGCTCGCTGATCGCCGACATCCAGGGTGCTCTGGATCTGGCGGCCACCGTGGAATATGTTAGCCTTTGGGCTACTCTCCAGCAGGTCAAGCTGCTTCCCCGCTCAGACTCGATTCGCTGGCGCTGGACTAAAAACGGATGCTACTCGGCCTCCTCCTGCTACTCCGCCCTCTTCCATGGCTCCACCTCCTCAGCCACCTGGCAACTTGCTTGGCAAACCAGTGCACCAACCTCGGTGCAATTCTTCATTTGGCTGGCCTCCCTTAATCGCTGCTGGACCGCTGATCGCCTCGCGCAACACGGCCTACCCCACGAGCTAGCCTATGTGCTTTGCTCTCAGGAGCCCGAGACCTTGCACCACATCCTGGTGGGGTGTGTTTTTGCTCGGGCAACATGGCATGCCATTCTTTCATGGTGCTCCCCTTGGACTGCCACCCCTGACGACTTGGTTGGCTTCTTCGACTGGCTGCCTACTGCTCTCCTGGACATCCCGACGCCGAGACGACGCGGACTCGCCACCATGGCCTCTCTCGTCGCATGGTCCCTTTGGCGGCACCGGAACACCGTCATTTTTGACAAGATTGTGCCCTCCCTGTCATCACTTATAGCTGCCATCAAAGATGAGGCTCGCTCTTGGGCCATGGCCGGAGCTCAAGGAATGAACTTAGGGCTAGCTGTAACCTGATTTTGTCTTTTGGGGGCTGAGCAACCCCCTGTCTTCTGCTCATCACGCCACCACAGCGTCGCATTATTGTGCACGTCTCTATGGTGACCTCCTATAATTTCTAAAACCTTCTCCCCTTTCAATGCAATGATACGCCATCTGGGCGTATTCGAGAAAAAAAAGAACGATCCATCAATGTGTCGCCGTCGCGTCTTCCACATGAAGCTAGCCTGACCTTCTTGATGATAGCAAGTAAGTCTTCGTGCATGTACCACTAAAAACCAGCACCCCAGAGCCGCAGTCATTGCAGTTAATCTTTAAACTGATCCGAAGAACCTGACACGAAATCTCGCCATCGCGTATGCACGACGAGAAACCCTGACCTTGAAGCCTCGAGGAACCACTAGACATCTATGCCGGAGCTCTGTCTAGTTGATTCCAAAGGACAAACTTGAGGAGGATCGGAGCCCGGAAAACCTATTCAAAGATGACGATTTGCCATCCGCTGGAGCACCATGTTGTGAGGACAAAAACCCTAACCTATCTACTAGTTAGAACGAGGCACTAGGATTCCCCTCCCCGTCATTGGCCACCAGAGTGGAAGGAAAAGTATAGGTGAATCCACGGGCTCATTGTCAGAGATAGAGGAGAGGAATCCTTTGACCTAGTCACCTTGCGAGGGGGAAGAAAGCGCCAACTAGATATTCTTCTCTTACACACACACACACACACACACACACACACACACACACACACACACACACACACACACAGAGAGAGAGAGAGAGAGAGAGAGAGACAGAGGCAATATTTTACAACGTTGTATGTTAAATGTTTGAATTTGTAATCGCAACCACTAATGGGAGTCATGTCTTTTTCAAAACGGTCACAAGGCCAAATATATTATATAATATCAGCACTGCAAAAATCTCTTACGTGAGGAAGAAATTATAGGCAAGTACGTGAACAAAAAAACACCATCTTCCTTCAATATCCCTCCATAGTATGCTGTAAGAAAAGCTCGTTGTTGCCTTTAGGTCTCCGTTTTTCTGGAGCAACCTTGTTGAAATGAAGGAGTTTGTAAAAGCAGCTGCTAGAAAGTCATCGATTTAGATCAGAAGACGTTGATGACTATGATCTGAACAACTCATCACCCCTGAAAATCTAGCACTGAGAAGGGCCAGAGGATAATCCTAACTCCAGCCAGTCAAGGAGTGAGACCCAAACCTCACAATTCCCCGATAGAGTCGCATAAGGTTGAGCATCATCAGAGGAAAATGAAACTGAAGAGAGAGAAAACAATGCCACAACACCATCCCCCCACAGGTGACCCTCATCCTGGACAAATGGTGATCATGCGGACCGAATGTCCAAGAATCGACCTCCTACTGATGCTCTAACCAATTCATTCAAAAGTCTTAATATATAGAGGCAGAGAGGTGGACAATATATTTCAACCCCCGAGGTCCAAGTTTTTCTAGTCCTTAGACATCTGATCATATGTGTGTGTAAGACACAATACCGTGTTGATAGGGTCCTAAACTTGCGACCTATTTGCTTTGGTACCATATGGAATTCGTTCTCTATCCAATTGATCCAAAAGTTTTAATTGATGAAGAGAGGTGGACAATATATTTCAAAACCTCAAACTCATAGATGCCCCTTGATGGAAGGCCATGGACATAGGAAAGCTGAGAAACAATTATTCCCGTCGTCAGCGTTGTCCCAAGTTCACTGATGACAAAAAACTCAAGAACCCTATAGACAACCCTTTATGTTTTCCAGAAATTCGACATCATTTCCAATCAACAATATGTCATCCACATATACTATTGGAAATGCTATAGAGCTTCCACTCACTTTCTTGTAAATACAAGTTTCTTCATAAACGTCGTATAGACCCAAAAGCTTTAATCACCTCATCAAAGCATATAGTCAAACTCTGAGATGGTTGCACCAGTCCATAGATGGATCGCTGGAGCTTGCATACCTTTTTAGCATCCTTAGGATCCATAAAACCTTTATGTTGCATCATATACAATTCTTCCTTAAGGAAAATGCTTTTTCACATCAATCTGCGAGATTTCATGATAAAAAAT
The DNA here is from genome assembly GCA_021437245.1 of Aegilops speltoides. Lineage (NCBI taxonomy): Eukaryota > Viridiplantae > Streptophyta > Magnoliopsida > Poales > Poaceae > Aegilops > Aegilops speltoides. Next base: position 343,991,088 of record CM038144.1, read on the forward strand.
GCAGCAATTGCTAACATAATTTTAACAGACTTAAGCATAGCTACGGGTGGGAGTCTCATCATAGTCAACTCCTTGAACTTGCCGAAAGTCCTTTGCAGCGAGTGGAGCTTTATAGACAGTGGCATTACCATCAGCGCCGGTCTTCTTCTTAAAGATCCATTTGTTCTCGATGGCCTGCCAGTCATCGAGTAAGTCTACCAAAGTCCACACTTGGTAATCATACATGGATCCTATCTCGGATTTCATGGCCTCTAGCCATTTGTCGGAATCCAAGCCCATCATCGCTGCCTCATTGTTCGTAGGCTCATCGTTGTCTAACAACATGGCTTCTACGACAGGATTACCATACCACTCTGGGCAGTACGTGTCCTTGTAGACCTACAAGGTCCGGTAGTGACTTGATCCAAAATTCATGATTATCATCATTAGCTTCCTGTACAATTGGTGTACGCATCACAGGAAAACCTTTCTGCGGTGCGTTATTTTCCAATACAAGTGAAGGTTCGATAACCTTACCAGGTTCTACCTTTTCCCCCACTCACTTCTTTCGAGAGAAAACCCCTTCTCTGGAAAGGATCCATTCTTGACAACAAAGACTTTCCTTCGGATCTGTGATAGAAGGTAGTCTATGAAACACACTTCTCCACTTTGGGTTCGAGCTTATCAGGCGTAAGTGTCGTATTCCCAAACTATAAGTAACAACAACATAGGTTTCTTGCCAAACCATAGTTCATACGGTGTCGTCTCAACGGATTTAGACGGTGCCCTATTTAAAGTGAATGTTATTGTCTCTAATGCATAGACCCAAAACTATAGTGGCAAATCGGTAAGAGACATCATAGAATGCACCATATCCAATAGAGTACGGTTACGACGTTCAGACACACCATTATGCTGTGGTGTTCCAGGTGGCGTGAGTTGTGAAACAATCTTCACATTGCCTTAAATACATACCAAACTCGTAACTTAGATATTCACCTCCACGATCATATCATAGACATTTTATCTTCTTGTCACGATGATCTTCAACTTCACTTTGAAATTGCTTGAACTTTTAAAAATTTCAAACTTGTGTTTCATCAAGTATATACCTGTATCTACTCAAATCATCTGTGAAGGTAAGATAATAACGATATCCACCACGTGCTTCAACACTCATCGGACCACATACATCAGTGTGTATTATTTCCAACAAGTCACTTGCCCGCTCCATTGTACCAGGAAATGGGGTTTTTGTCATCTCTCCCATGAGGCATGGTTCACATGTTTCAAATGATTCATAATCAAGTGATTCCAAAAGTCCATGAGCATGGAGTTTCTTCATGCGCTTTACACCAATATGACCTAAGCGGCAATGCCACATGTACGTGGTACTATCGTCATTAACTTTGCATCTTTTGGCATCAAAATTATGAAAATGTATATCACTACGATCGAGATTCAATAAGAATAAACCAATCACATGGGGTGCATGACCATAAAAGATATTATCCATATAAATAGAACAGCCATTATTCTCTGACTTAAATGAATAATCATCCCACAATAAACAAGATCCGGATATATTATTCATGCTTAACGCAGGCATCAAATAACATGTATTTACGTCTAAAACTAATGCCGAAGGTAGAGGGAGTGTGCCGATGGCGATCATATCAACCTTGGAGACACTTCCAACGTGCATCATCACCTCATCCTTAGCTAGTCTCCGTTTATTCTGTAGCTTCTGTTACGAGTTACAAATAAGAGTAACCGAATCAGTATCAAATACCCAGGCGCTACTACAAGCACTAGTAAGGTACACACCAATAACATGTATATCAAATATACCTTTGTTGACGTTTTCAACCTTCTTATCTGCTAAGTACTTAGGGTAGTTTTGCTTCCAGTGACCATTACCCTTTCAATAGAAGCACTCAATCTCAAGTTTGGGTGCAGCCTTGGGTCTCTTTTATTGGAAGTATGCCCTAGAGGCAATAATATTGTATAGATAAAAATTATTGCACAATTCATTTTGATGGTTCCAGACAGTTGGAGGGCTCGGGGGCTGGAGTTATATTATATTCCCCACGAGGTGATAAATTTTGTTATGTCCTGAGGATAATGTTTCCCTGTACCAACAATGTAGCTGAGTATGAAGCTCTCCTCCATGCTCTCCAGATGGCTAAGGAGATGAATCTTAGTCGAGTCAGATGCTTGGATGACTCAGATTTGGTTGCTCGGCAAGTTTCTGGAAAGTGGGACTCCAAGGATCCCCTCATGGCGGCTTATCCGCAGGTGGTTACTAACATTGCAGGTCATTTTAAGGGTTGTCAAGTGGACCATATTGACTGGCGACTTAATGAGACGGCTGACGCTCTGTCACGACTCGGCTCTCAACATAAGCCGGTGCCTCCCAATGTTTTCCTTGATGTCCTTCACACTCCTTCGGTCAAGCTGCCCTCCAAGGAAGATCTAGCTATACCTGACCCGGAGGCACAGTTAATGGCAGCTATTCGTGCCACTCCAGACTGGACGGTTCCTTATTTGACTTATCTGACTCGAGGTGAGCTCCCTGAGGATGAACTTACCGCTCGTCAGATCATCCGCCGTTCAAAAGCAATGACTATTGTCCATGGCGAGCTACACAGAAGAAGCATCATTGGTGTTTTTCAACATTGCATCTCCCCAGATGAGGGCCACGAGATCCTCAATGAGATTCATTCTAGTGATTGTAGTCATCATGCCGGCTCAAGATCCTTTGTTGCAAAGGCGTTTTGACACAGTTTTTATTGGCTCACGCTCATGCAGATGCTGGGGATATCATACGTAGATGCGATAGATGTCAGAAGTTTGCACGTCAAGCTCATGTTCCGGCTCAAGAACTTCGTATGATTCCCATCACTTGGCCTTTTTGTAGTATGGGGGCTTGATATGGTTGGTCCGTTCAAACTGTCCAAGGACAAGAAAACTCATCCTCTCGTGGTTGTTGATAAGTTCACCAAGTGGGTTGAAGCAGAGCCTATTAGTAATTGCAATGCAAAAATAGTAGTCAAGTTCGTGAAGAAGCTAATCTTTCACTTTGGTTATCTGCACAGCATCATCACTGATAATGGGACTAATTTTTCCAAAGGAGCCATGAATAAATTTGGCCAGCAAGAACACATCCGACTTGACGTGGCCCCCGTGGCACACCCCCAATCTAATGGCCAGGCATAACGTGCCAACTAGGAGATTTTTTATGAGGTATTAAGCCCAGACTTATGGTTCCTCTTGAGCGTCCTTCGGGTTGTTGGGTTGAGGAGCTTCCTTCTGTCCTTTGGAGCATACCGACTGCCCCCAACAGATCAACGGGTTATACACTGTTCTTCATGGTTTATGGTGCTGAAGCAGTACTACCAAGCGATATTCGTCATGATTCCCCAAGGGTGGCGGCTTATGTTGAGGCAGATAATGAGAAAGCCCGACAAGATTCACTCGATGCTTTGGAGGAGGAATGTGACTTTGCAACATCAAGATCAGCAATATATCAGCAAGACCAACGTTGCTATCATAGTCATAGAGTTCGTAGCCGTACTTTCTAGGAGGACGACCTAGTGCTTCGGTTGATTCAAGATCAAACTGGCATGCATAAGCTTTCACCTCCTTGGGAAGGGCCTTTCATCATCAGCAAAAACCTCAACAATGGGTCATATTATCTAATTGACATACATGAACACAAGGAGTCACGTATATCTGAGGAGGAGACCAATAGGCCTTGGAACATTGCCCATCTCTGTACTTATTACACTTAGAGCCACTCGCTCCAACTTTTTGTACATACATCTGTGTATATATTTGTTATGATCAATGATAATAAAGTCGGCACCCTCGAAACTCAGGGTCTCTATCGTTTGGTCCAAAATATTGTGTATGAGTCTTTATTCCTTGATCATAGGTCACTTCGGAGCTTCCAACTCATCGAGTTTAGCTATAAACATCTCTCTTGACTCGGCATATGCCATTATACTTCATGGTTAAACCTGCCTGTTTGCTTTATGCTCATCCGCCAAGATGACCCGGCGTACTCTTGATAGTCAATATATTATGACCCTGAACTCATCAAGTTTAAAACACTAGCTTAAGTCATGTGAGAGCCGGCTTATAAAAAGCTAGGACAGACCATAGGCTATCAAGCTAGCTTCATTGAAGCAAGACTCAAGCCTTGAAAGCCGGTCTTTTCGTCGAGTCTTGAAAGCCAACTCAATGGTTATACATGTGTGCTTAATTAACTTATTTGTTATATAAAATTATCTGTTTTACAGAACTATCTATTTTGATCATCAATTGACCGTGAGCCGCCGGGTCATTCTTACACCGGCTTATTTGGATCATCAAGTTTAATTATGACCATGAGTCACAAAATCAATACAGATCTTGGGTTATGCTGATTTCTCAATTTATGACTTCATCAAAACAAGGCGGGTCAAAGTAGATATTTCATAAGGTACTGGGTGGTTCAAAGAAAAGCACCACACCAGCAATCGCAGTTATACTTCCAAAGTTTCAACAAGTGCACAAAGGCATCACAGACGCCAAAATTTGTACTATCCTATCATAAAAGCCACAGCAAGGTTTCAATAAGTCATCACAGTTTTCTTAGGAGTCATTACTCCTGCATGGTGGCTCCTGTCCCTTTCAGGTTAACCTGCTCCGGGTTTATGCCTTGATCATCTACAGCAGTTGATGTCTCTAGGTTATATTCCCATTATTCGTAGTTAAGAATTTATATTCCATGCTATAACTGCTATGATCCTGGAATATGCGATTCAGTGGAAAACTCATATGCACGTGTGGAATGATAAATGGTAAACAATAGGTTCTCGGTCTCGCCTCTAAGACCGGCTCAAGTGTTGTTGGTGATCATGTTTTCCAAATCTTAGGATATAGTTAAGTGTAATGATAGTCCTAAAAAACATTGAGGGTATGACGTTAGAAGAACGATCATATTGAATCGACCCAATACTTGTTTGTTATACTATGTGATTACATCGTCTAAAACCATCTGTTATAACACCGAGTGTTAGCATGTGTTTTAGTTCCTCAGACCATGAGAGTGTCTCCATCACTTCCTACTGGACAGTGGGCTTTGGGGTTTCTCAAATGTCATCTGTAACAAGGTGATCATAACGACAACTTTCAGTCTCACCGGAAAGTTTGACAAGTGACCGAGCAGCTCGAGAGTGGGATTTCCTCCTCCGACGATGGAGATATATTCCTAAGGCACTCACGAGGATGCCGGAACACATCAACGAGAAAAAAAGAACAATACCGGTAACGGGAGCAACGGTATAGTGAGCATGGTGATGACTCTGGAGGATACCGATGCACACCGGGTTTTGTAAAGTATCATGAAGCAAAGGGAACATCACATGATAACCAAAGGTTCACTCGAATATCATTCGTGTAATCATAGGGACCGATATGGATGTCCATGGTTCCGATATCAGCCATTGAACGAAGGGGTTTCGCTCATGTCTATGGTTTACCAAACCTATAGGGTCATAAGCTTAAGTTAATCATGATCTACTGAGTGTTAGTGGGACGGGAGTGATGAGAATATATTTGTGTAATTGTTTCATTAATATCGAGAATAGTTCCAAGAGGTTCCGGAAGCGTTTTAGGGTCACCGAAAGGGTTTCGGTGAATATCAGGTAATACCGATATATATATATATACATACATACATACATACATACATACATACATATATAGGTGGAAAATGTTTCTGAGGATGTTAAATTATATATATAATGCTCTAAAAATGTTTAGAACAAGTATATATTTAGCTTAATATCAATGGGCCTAATAAGGCCAGGAGGTGGAAGGAAACTTGGGCCAAAAGGCCTAAGTGGGAAAGTGCCTCCCTTCCGTAAGGAAGGGGGCCGAATAGGAGTAGGGGAGGAGTCCTACTCCTCCCCCCCCTTAGTTGGACGCCCCAAGGAGGATTTCCCTCCTTGGTGGTAGACCGCCTCTCCCCTCTAACCTATATATAGTGGAGGTTTGGTGCCCAATTGAGATACACAAGTTTTGGAGCCTCCTCTAGTTGATCTACTGCGTGTTCTATTTGGTCCTAGTTGACTAATTAGAGCGAGCCTTAGCCACCTCCAATCCTCATAATTAGAAGCCCCATGTGGTTCTAATCTCCTCCCTCTAATTCTCCGATGACACTTTGGACGGCGAAGCGCTGCCTGATCATGAAGACCGTACGCTTGCAAGCAAGTACATAGGTCGTGCTTTCGGTCTTCTGTTCGAGGGATCATTCGAGGACGGTTCATGGGATCATCATCAACGTTCGAGGGACTCCAAGTACGATCTACACCGACCCATTCACTTCCGTTGCACTCTTAGAGTCGGTAACAATCATTGATCACAACCCATTATGCATCTTCATATTGTTCCTGGGTGATAGTAGGGCGAATTTTTTTGTACTACATTTCCCAGTAGTGGCACAATGAGTGGTTCTATGAGTAGATGCAGGTTGCGATCTAGATCACATGTGGATGTGAGGGTGATATTCTTGCTATGCTTCCCTCGAGTGTTGCTTCGGTTTAGTCCATTAACGACATGGTGTCTCTTTTTACAAGGTTCTGACAATCAATCGGCTCTGGCTGTGGACGATCTGCTAACAGTTCCTTGGGCTTCACCATAGTCAAGAATAGTTAACCGTCGCGTACGCAAGGGGGCAATGAAGATATATGATCTTCTAGGGGGTCACGTGTATTAGACGAAGTTTTGTGTGGGGGGACGAGATTTTTAATTAAGTTTCTTCTTTCACAGACCCCAAAAGTTAATCTAGCAACAAGGATTATCACCTTATGGTGTGCATGCATGTAGCTAGGTTTATCCGGTAACCCTAGAAGCCAAGTAATTAAAATTTTCCAAACCGATTAGTGGACGTCTAACTTGGTTTTGCGGGGTTTGCATATGATGTGGTATAGCCTTCGTCATGATAATGAGTTTATGTATGAGCTGGTTATATGTTGTAATGTTAAGTGGCCTGCGTGTCATGGCATGATGGCTGGAGCCATGAGATTGCCACCTTAATGTAAATATCGTAGAGATAGGTTACATGTGATGGTGGCAAGATGTACACAGAGGACCCCGATGAGGAGAAGGTGTACCAAGGTGCGGGACGAGGAGCTATAATTTCGTGCCATGACGAAATTTTAGATTTTGGTGCCACGACAATGTTTTCTAAGATTGCCGCAATGTTTTTGAAATGACTGCCACGACTACAAAATATTGGCCGTCATGTTGCTTCAACTGGAGATTGAAGACGATCACGGAGAACTCCCAGCGCCCAGGGTTATACCATATCATGCTATTATGGATTGCCTGAGATGTTTATCCCTTTGTTGTTTGCACCCTTTGATTGTGTAGTATTCAATTATTAGGGTGATCTCTCACAGTAAATATCAGGTTAAAAGGTGCTCCCAGTGTTGCAACCATCTATACCACGTAGCATTCTGGAGTGGGTCATGTCCACATGAGCACAAGCGGGACATGAGGTGTAAGACGGGGATGGTCAGATCTTGCTTGTAGGTATCACTCGGTTGTCTTGAAGTTCTAGCAGAATCGTTCTGAGCTCAGAGCACAAAGCATCAAAAGATGAACAAGAGTCATATGGAGATATGATCCGCAAAAGTTTGCCCACCGGTCAAGATTCTCGTTGTCGGTGTCAAAACCAACGGATCTCGGGTAGGGGGTCCCGAACTGTGCGTCTAAGGCTAATGGTAACAGGAGGCGGGGGACACAATGTTTACCCAGGTTCGGGCCCTCTCAATGGAGGTAATACCCTACTTCCTTCTTGATTGATCTTGATGATATGAGTATTACAAGAGTTGATCTACCACGAGATCGTAGAGGCCAAACCCTAGAAGCTAGCCTATGGTTGTGATTGTTATTGTCCTACAGACTAAACCCACTGGTTTATATAGACACCGGAGGGGGCTATGGTTACACAGAGTTGGTTACAGAGAAAGGAATCTTCACATCCAAATCTCCAAGCTTGCCTTCCACGCAAAGGAGAATCCCATCCGGACATGGGACGAAGTCTTCTATCTTGTATCTTCATAGTCTAACAGTCCGGCATACGCATATACTCCGGCTGTCCGAGGACCCCTTAATCGAGGACTCCCTTAGTAGCCCTCGAACCAGGCTTCAATGAAGATGAGTCCGACGCGCAGATTGTCTTCGGCATTGCAAGGCGGGTTCCTTCTCTGAATTCTTTAAAGTACCTGTTGTAAAAAGCAGTGTCCGGTTCCTCATTTAATGTTACGCTCATCGGCTTCTGCGCCTTAACGGTCTCATCCTCCATGTGCCGAGCGAATGCGAGAAGTCGGGGCATTTTTACATTTTCCACCCTAGCCATGTAAATAAATTGTCTATTAAAGAGACGGGGATCTTCAGATCTGATCCACCCCATCCCCCCCCCCCAGCGAGGAATCATCAGAGCGTGCTCGAAAAAACCACTCCAAAATGGTCGGCGCTCGCAGCTCTTCCTCCCGCTCTCGCAACACCAAGCCGGACGATTGGGAGAAGTGTGTCGTATCCCACGGCCGATTAGTGAAGTTGTAGACCCAAGGATACCTACCTCCTGCACACTTAGTCCTGGGTCGAGCCGGACTGGCTTCCTTCGACGGCGAGGAGCAGGCGGAGAACTTTCCCAACCCATCTAGGCGGGAGCGAGTATGCCTCGTTTCCTACTTGCTCCGGGGTGTCGGATTTCCAATCCATCCATTTCTCCGCGGGCTTCTGGAGTTCTACGGCCTCGAGCAGAACAACTACACACCTGCCTCCATCCTGCACATCGCAGGTTACGTCACTCTTTGCGAGCTATTCTTGAGCTGCGAAGCCCATTTCGAGCTATGGAAGAAGCTATTCTGAAAACAAGGGGGATCAATATTCCAAGTGGGCGGAGCAGAGATATGGCGCATCGCCGGTACCGGATACTTATCTGGCACACCGAAGAAGGCACCCGAAGAATGGCCCTCTGAGTGGTTTTATATTGAGGATGCCTCCCTTCTCGACCCAATCCGAATGGGTCTGCCGGAGATTACAAATGCTCCGCTGAGAAAACGCCTTAACTGGCGTCCCCGGAGCCCCAGAGAGGAAGATAATAGGGAGGTGCTTCAATTGATGAGCAAGATAAGAATACTCGCTCAATCTGGATTATCAATAGTCGAGGTTATGGCGATATCCATAATGCGCGGGGTTCAGCCACTCCCATACCAAGGGCATCCCATGCGGCACTTTAATGGAGACGACGACGCCACCCGCTGCGGCCGAAAAGGCCCGGACTCCACCACCGCTCTGGTGGAAATACTGTCCAATTTGTACAAGGGGGAAAGAGAGGAGTTCGTTTGTATTAAGCCATGGGATGGATTTTCCATGTACAACCCTCCAAGCTGGGTGAGTTTCCATCCACTACTCTACTATATTTATTCCCTGAGCCTTTGTTTTCATAAAATATTTACTCCATCTACCTGTAACAGGAATGGCAAAAAATCAGGGAGTTCCATAGCCCGGCTCCACAGCCAGAGGACCGCAACCGGGGCCTCAACCCCGGATTCAAAGAGGATCCGGATATATTCATGGAGCTCATGGAAGGGGTGTTTCACTAGGCGAGCTGTGACGGCCCAGAGGTGGCCATCATTGCTAACTATCCCGGCCTCCTCCCTGTATCGTATGTAAGTAAACAAGAGACTTATCTTCCAGAAAAGATTTATTCCTTCCATCTTACCCACCGCGCAATTCTTATGCTCTAAAGGGAAGACGATCGGCGCGCCAAGCCGAACCCGAGGCGACTCGCCAACAAGGGGCGCCCGTGTCGGGTAGGTCTTTAAAAAGAAAGGTGAATAAAAATATAGCAGAGCCGTCTTCAAGGAGGTATGGTTTCGAATACGCTTCACGGTTCGTCATCTTAAAGTATGACACTATCCATTGTGCGTTTAGCAGAAAGAACATCCGCTGAACTATGTCAAGGGGTCCTGCCAACCGTGCCTCCACAAGCCGGATTCCAGACCCGGTCTTGAGGACGGAGGCCAACACAGGAGTAACACCGGACTGTCCTCAAACAAAGGATTTAGACAAAATGTCCACCACAAATTCTGAAGTGGAGAGCGCCATGAATCATCGGCGCCGGCGGGCCGCACTCCGCGACCCTGGTTTTTCAGATGAGGCTTTTAATGCCTTCAACTCGGGTGATGCGTACATCTGAGCCGCTCAGGATGGGCTTGCTAGAGCCACAGACTAGTATTTGAAAGATATACGGGTAAATATAAAAATATGATAATTATGTATATCAGTAGCCCCTGAGACTTAAATCAGTTGGTACAACTGACTTAAGGATCATTGTACATGTAGGTTCTCTCGGAGATGAACGGCATGTTGTCTCAAGAGATGGAAGAGTGTCGAATCTAGCTAGCGGCCGCTATGGCCAAGCTGTCAAGATCCAAGGAGGCATCAACTGGTATGTATTCCCGAATTGAGAAAATCAATATTGTGTTGGTAAACCAGTAATGCTAACAATATCTGATGACCAAAACCCTCAGATAATCCGGAACAGAATCCGGGAACCCCACCAGAGGGTGAGCAAGAGGCCCTAAGGCGAGCAGCCACTGGCAAGTGTGTACTTACACAGGTCATATAGAAAAATAACAAGCTCCAAGATGCTAATACCCAGCTGGGTGAAGAATTGAAAGATGTTCGGGCCTAGCTGGCTGACTCCGTGAAGGAAAACAAGAGGCTTCGGTGCGGCATTTTTAGTATGTTCTCCAATGAACATTTACATAGTTCGTCAAAGATAGGAACTAACAGAGTTATATCTGTAGGTATGCTGACGGGCCGTCCCGAAGAGGAGATGCCCGGGTCTTCAGGCGATCTACTACAAGAGCTTTCCCAACTGCACGAGCAAGTTCGACAGGTCATGCGGGGTGTCGCCAAGGCCTTATGGCCATCCGCCTCCCTACCAGGAAGTATTGGGGAGCTTGCTCAGCTTTTCAAAGGAGCGCGACGGTGTTTCCGATTATGGAAGATATCTGCCTATCGAGAAGGGGCGAGAGAGTCCTGGGCCATGGTGAAAACAAGGTATACCAAGCTTGATCCGAATCATATGGCCCGTGTCGGACCTGTAGGGTCAGATGGGAAAGAGATTCCCATTAGTATGGTATATGACCAGGTAGGATTAGCTGCAAAATATTCCCAACAGGATTGTAGGCTAGACAACCTGTTGGATGGCATAGAAGAAGAAGCATTTGATTCTAAATGACTATGTACTTCAATTGACATATTTGTCCCTAGCCGGATTGTAAAACATTTGTCATGGCAGACCTTTTCACTTCGGCCTCTGGACCCGACAGTCCGGAGTGTTTCCCAATACCCGCTCGGTAATATAAACCGGGGTACGTGTGGAAACCAGAGTAGGGGTCATAATTGCTTGAACAGACAAGTACCCAACTAGTTATGTTATATTACATGGTCAGTAAGAAACATCTTCCAGAGAGAATAGTTATGTTAAGGGTTCCTTTCCCTGGGTACACATGCATTAAAGTGCATGTCCGGACTGCGATCAAAAAGTGCAGGATATGTAGCATCTGGGGGTTTGTATTATAATAGGTAAAAAAACATCTTTAGTCCACCGACCGAATATTCTCTTAAGCACGCTAGCTTTCGGCTTCACCAAGTCTGAGGTACACGCCCGGAATATCCTGCAGTAACAATCACAGAGGTGCTCCCTTTATGCCCTAGCCGAACTAACGGGAACGTAGTGTTGGGGAACATAGTAATTTCAAAGATTTCCTACGCACACGCAAGATCATGGTGATGCATAGCAATGAGAGGGGAGAGTGTTGTCTATGTACCCTCGTGAGACCAAGCGAAGCGTTGACGCAACATAGAGGAAGTAGTCGTCGTCCTCCCAAATCCAACCGATCCAAGCACCGTTACTTCGGCACCTCCGAGTTCTTGACACACGACAACTCGATGGCGCACCCGATCTCCGATCCAGCGAGAGGCGTGGGGGGAGTTCCGTCGATGACGGCGTGGTGACGATCTTGATGTTCTCTGTCGCAGGCTTCGCCTAAGCACCGCCACAATATGACCGAGGTGTAATATCGTGGAGGGGGCACCGCAGACGGCTAACGAACGATCTCAATGATCAACTTGTGTGTCTATGGGTGCCCCCCCTGTATATAAAGGAGGGAGGGAGGAGGGGCCGGCCTAGGGGCGGCGCCCTAGGAGGGGGAAACCTACTCCAAGTAGGTTTCCCTATCTTTCCTAATCCAAGAGGGAGGGAAGGAAGGAGTAGGAGAGGAGGAAGGCAAGGCGCCGCCCCTTCCTTGTCCTATTCGGACTCAAGGGGAGGGGGCGCGCCACTTGCCCTGGCCGGCCCCTCTCTTCCTCCACTAGGGCCCATCAAGGCCCATTACTTCCTGGGGGGGTTCTGGTAACCCTCCGGTACTCCGGTATATTCCCAAACTCTCCCGGAACCTTTCCGGTGTCCAAATATATCCGTCCAATATATCAATCTTTATGTCTCGACCATTTCGAGACTCCTCGTCATGTCCGTGATCACATCCGGGACTCCGAACAACCTTCGGTACATCAAAATACATAAACTCATAATCAAAATACATAAACTCATAATATAACTGTCATCGAAACCTTAAGCGTGCGGACCCTACGGTTCGAGAACAATGTAGACATGACCGAGACACGTCTCCGGTCAATAACCAATAGCGGGACCTGGATGCCCATATTGGTTCCTACATATTCTACGAAGATCTTTATCGGTCAAACCGCATAACAACATACGTTGTTCCTTTGTGATCGGTATGTTACTTGCCCGAGATTTGATCGTCGGTATCCAATACCTAGTTCAATCTCGTTACGGCAAGTCTCTTTACTCGTTCCGTAATACATCATCTCATAACTAACTCATTAGTTACATGCTTGCAAGGCTTAGGTGATGAGTATTACCGAGAGGGCCCAGAGATACCTCTCCGACAATCGGAGTGACAAATCCTAATCTCGAATTATGCCAACTCAACATGTACCTTCGAAACACACAGAGAGCACCTTTATAATCACCCGATTCGTTGTGACATTTGGTAGCACACAAAGTTTTCTTCCGTAAATGGGAGTTGCACAATCTCATAGTTGCAGGAACTTTGTATAAGTCATGAAGAAAGCAATAGCGGATACTAAACGATCAAGTGCTAGGCTAACAAAATGGGTCATGTCAATCACATCATTCTTCTAATGATGTGATCCCACTAATCAAATGACAACACATGTCTATGGTCGGAAACATAACCATCTTTGATTAATGAGCTAGTCAAGTAGAGGCATACTAGTGACTATAGTTTTGTCTATGTATTCACACATGTATTATGTTTCCGGTTAATACAATTCTAGCATGAATAATAAACAGTTATCATGATATGAGGAAATAAATAATAACTTTATTATTGCCTCTAGGGCATATTTCCTTCAGTCTCCCACTTGCACTAGAGTCAATAATCTAGATTACGTAGTAATGATTCTAACACCCATGGAGTCTTGGTGCTGATCATGTTTTGCTCGTGAGAGAGGCTTAGTCAATGGGTCTGCAACATTCAGATCCGTATGTATTTGCAAATCTCTATGTCTCCCACTTGGACTTGGTCCCGAATGGAATTGAAGCGTCTCTTGATGTGCTTGGTCCTCTTGTGAAATCTAGATTCCTTTGCCAAGGCAATTGCACCAGTATTGTCACAGAAGATCTTCATTGGTCCCGATGCACTAGGTATGACACCTAGATCGAAATGAACTCCTTCATCCGACTCCTTCATTCGCTGCTTGTAAGCAGCTATGTACTCCGCTTCACATGTAAATCCCGCCACGACGCTTTGTTTAGAACTGCACCAACTTACAGCTCCACCGCTTAATAAAAACACGTATCCGGTTTGCGATTTAGAATCGTCCGGATCGAGTGTCAAAGCTTGCATCGGCGTAACCATTTACGACTAGCTCTTTGTCACCTCCATATCGAGAAACATATCCTAGTCCTTTTCAGGTAATTCAGGATGTTCTTGACCGCTGTCCAGTGATCCACTCTTGGATTACTTTGGTACCTTCCTGCCAAGCTTATTGCTAAGCATACGTCAGGTCTGGTACACAGCATTACATACATGATAGAGCCTATGGCTGAAGCATAGGGAACATTTTTCATTTTCTCTCTATCTTCTGCTGTGGTCGGGCATTGAGTTTGACTCAACTTCACACCTTGTAGCACAGGCAAGAATCCTTTCTTTGCCTGATCCATATTGAACTTTTTCAAAATCTTGTCAAGGTATGTGCTTTGTGAAAGTCCTATTAAGCGTCTTGATTTATCTCTATAGATCTTGATGCCTAATATGTAAGCAGCTTCACCGAGGTCTTTCATCGAAAAACTTTTATTCAAGTATCCCTTTATGCTATCCAGAAATTCTATATCATTTCCAATTAATAATATGTCATCAACATATAAAACTAGAAATGCTCTGAGCTCCCACTCACTTTCTTGTAAATACAAGCTTCTCCAAAAGTCTCAGATAAAACCATATGCTTTGATCACACTATCAAAACGTTTATTCCAACTCCGAGATGCTTGCACCAGTCCATAAATGGAACGCTGGAGCTTGCACACTTTGTCAGCACCTTTTGGATCAACAAAACCTTCTGGCTGCATCATATACAACTCTTCTTCTAGAAATCCATTCAAGAATGCAGTCTTGACATCCATTTGCCAAATTTCATAATCATGAAATGCAGCAATAGCCAACATGATTCGGACAGACTTAAGCATCGCTACGGGTGAGAAAGTCTCATCGTAGTCAACCCCTTGAACTTGTCGAAAACCTTTTGCAACAAGTCGAGCTTTATAGACAGTAACATTACCATCAGCGTCAGTCTTCTTCTTAAAGATCCATTTATTCTCAATGGCTTGCCGATCATCGGGCAAGTCAACCAAAGTCCATACTTTGTTTTCATACATGGATCCCATCTCAGATTTCATGGCTTCCAGCCATTTTGCGGAATCTGGGCTCATCATCGCTTCCTCATAGTTCGTAGGTTCATCATGGTCAAGTAACATGACTTCCAGAATAGGATTACCGTACCACTCAGTGCGGATCTTACTCTGTAGACCTCGAGGTTCAGCAGATACTTGATCCGAAGTTTCATGATCAATATCATTAGCTTCCTCACTAATTGGTGTAGTTGTCACAGGAACCGGTTCTTGTGATGAACTACCTTCCAATAAGGGAGTAGATATAGTTATCTCATCAAGTTCTACTTTCCTCCCACTCACTTCTTTCGAGAGAAACTCCTTCTCTAGAAAGGATCCATTCTTAGCAACGAATGTCTTGCCTTCGGATCTGTGATAGAAGGTGTACCCAACAGTCTCTTTTGGGTATCCTATGAAGACACATTTCTCCGATTTGGGTTCGAGCTTATCTGGTTGAAGTTTCTTCACATAAGCATCGCAGCCCCAAACTTTAAGAAACGACAACTTTGGTTTCTTGCCAAACCATAGTTCATAAGGCGTCGTCTCAACGGATTTTGATGGTGCCCTATTTAACGTGAATGCGGCCGTCTCTAAAGCATAACCCCAAAACGATAGCGGTAAATCGGTAAGAGACATCATAGATCGCACCATATCAAGTAAAATACGATTCTGACGTTCGGACACACCATTTCGTTGTGGTGTTCGGTGGCGTGAGTTGCGAAACTATTCCGCATTGTTTCAAATGTAAACCAAACTCGTAACTCAAATATTCTCCTCCACGATCAGATCGTAGAAACTTTATTTTCTTGTTACGATGATTTTCTACTTCACTCTGAAATTCTTTGAACTTTTCAAATGTTTAAGACTTGTGCTTCATTAAGTAGATATACCCATATCTGCTCAAATCATCTGTGAAGGTGAGAAAATAACGATATCCGCCACGAGCCTCAACATTCATCGGGCCACATACATCTGTATGTATGATTTCCAACAAATCTGTTGCTCTCTCCATAGTGCCGAGAACGGTGTTTTAGTCATCTTGCCCATGAGGCACGGTTCGCAAGTACCAAGTGATTCATAATCAAGTGATTCGAAGTCCATCAAGATGGAGTTTCTTCATGCGTTTTAATCGATATGACCTAAACGGCGGTGTCACAAATAAGTTGCACTATCATTATCAACTCTGCATCTTTTGGCTTCAACATTATGAATATGTGTATCACCACTATCGAGATTCAATAAAATAGACCACTCTTCAAGGGTGCATGACCATAAAAGATATTACTCATATAAATAGAACAACCATTATTCTCGATTTAAATGAATAACCATCTCGCATCAAACAAGATCCAGATATAATGTTCATGCTCAACGCAGCACCAAATAACAATTATTCAGGTCTAAAACTAATCCCGATGGTAGATGTAGAGGTAGCGTGCCGACCGCGATCACATCGACTTTGGAACCGCTTTCCCACGCGCATCGTCACCTCGTCCTTGGCGATGCTCGCTTATTCCGTAGTCCCTGCTTGAGTTGGAAATATTAGCAATGTAACCAGATCAAATACCCAGGTGCTACTACGAGCTCTAGTTAGGTACACATCAATAACATGTATATCACATATACCTTTGTTTACTTTGCCATCCTTCTTATCCGCCAAATACTTGGGGCAGTTCCGCTTCCAAAGGACTATCGCTTGCGGTAGAAGCACTCGATTTCAGGCTTAGGTCCGGACTTGGGTTTCTTCTCTTGAGCAGCAACTTGCTTGCCGTTCTTTTGAAGTTCCCTTCTTCTTCCTTTGCCCTTCTTCTTGAAACTAGTGGTCTTGTTAACCATCAACACTTGATGCTCCTTCTTGATTTCTACCTCCGCTGCTTTCAAAGATCGCGAAGAGCTCGAAATAGTCTTGTTCATCCCTTGCATATTATAGTTCATCACGAAGCTTTTGTAGCTTGGTGGCGTGATTGAAGAATTACATCAATGACACTATCATCGGAAGATTAACTCCCGCTTGAATCAAGTGATTGTTATACCCATACATTCTGAGTATATGTTCACCGACGAACTATTCTCCTCCATCTTGCAGCTATAGAACTTATTGGAGACTTCATATCTCTCAATCCGGGCATTTGCTTGAAATATTAACTTCAACTCTTGGAACATCTCATATGCTCCATGACGTTCAAAACGTCGTTGAAGACCCGGTTCTAAGCCGTAAAGCATGGCACATCAACTATAGAGTAGTCATCGACTTTGCTCGCCAGACGTTCTTATCGACGTCGGTTGCATCAGCAAGCAGTTCGCACCCAGCGGTGCTTCCAGACTTAACTCTTACGTGCAGCAATGAGGATAATCCTCGAATTCGGACCCGATCCGTGTAATTGCTACCATCATCTTTCAACTTTGCTTTCTCAAGGAACGCATTAAAATTCAACGGAACAACAAAGACGAGCCATCTATCTACAAACAAACATAGACAAGCAAGATACTATCGGTACTAAGTTCATGATAAATTTAAGTTCAATTAATCATATTACTTAAGAACTCCCACTTAGACAGACATCTCTAGTCATCTAAGTGATCACGTGATCCAAATCAACTAAACCATAACCGATCATCACGTGAGATGGAGTAGTTTTCAATGGTGAACATCATTATGTTGATCATATCTACTATATGATTCACGCCGACCTTTCGGTCTCTCGTGTTCGAGGCCATATCTGCATATGCTAGGCTCGTCAAGTTTAACTGAGTATTCTCGCATGTGCAAAACTGGCTTGCACCCGTTGTAGATGGACGTGAGAGCTTATCACACCCGATCATCACGTGGTGTCTCGGCACGACGAACTTTGGCAACGGTGCATACTCAGGGAGAACACTTCTTGATAATTTTAGTGAGAGATCATCTTAAAATGCTACCGTCAATCAAAGCAAGATAAGATGCATAAAGGATAAACATCACATGACATCAATATAAGTGATATGATATGGCCATCATCATCTTGTGCTTGTGATCTCCATCTTTGAAGCACCGTCATGACCACCATCGTCACCGGCGCGACACCTTGATCTCCATCGTAGCATCGTTGTCGTTTACGCCATCTATTGCTTCTACGACTATCGCTACCGCTTAGTGATAAAGTAAAGCAATTACAGGCGTTGCATTTCATACAATAAGCGACAACCATATGGCTCCAGCCGATTGCCGATAACCGGTTACAAAACATGATCATCTCATACAATAAAATATAGCATCACGTCTTGACCATATCACATCACAACATGCCTGCAAAAACAAGTTAGGCGTCCTCTACTTTGTTGTTGCAAATTTTACGTGGCTGCTACGGGCTTAGCAAGAACCGTTCTTACCTCGCATCAAAACCACAGCGATAGTTTGTCAAATAGACTCCATTTTAACCTTCACAAGGACCGGGCGTAGCCACACTCGGTTCAACTAAAGTGAGAGAGCAGACACCGCCAGTCACCTTTAAGCACGAGTGCTCGTAGCGGTGAAACCAGTCTCGCGTAAGCGTCTGGCGTAATGTCGGTCCGGCCGCTTCATCTCACAATACCGCTGAACCAAAGTATGACATCTTTGGTAGGCGGTATGACTTATATCGTCCACAACTCACTTGTGTTCTACTCGTGCATATAACATCAACGCATAAAACCTAGGCTCGGATGCCATTTGTTGGGGAACGTAGTAATTTCAAAAAATTCCTACGCACACGCAAGATCATGGTGATGCATAGCAACGAGAGGAGAGTGTTGTCTCGCACCCTCGTGGTCGAAGCGAAACGTTGACGCAACATAGAGGAAGTAGTCGTACGTCCTCCCGGTCCAACCGATCCAAGCACCGTTACTCGGGCACCTCCGAGTTCTTGACACACGTACAGCTCAATGACGCACCCCGATCTCCGATCCAGCAGAGGCGCGGGAGGGGGGGAGTTCCGTCAGCACGACGGCGTGGTGACGATCTTGATGTTCTCCTGTCGCAGGGCTTTGCCTAAGAACCGCTACAATATGGCTGAGGTGTAATATCGTGGAGGGGGGCACCGCACACGGCTAAGGAACGATCTCAATGATCAACTTGTGTGTCTATGGGGTGCCCCCCCTCAGATATAAAGGAGGGAGGAGGAGGGGCCGCCCAAGGGGAGGCGCGCCCTAGGAGGGGGAAACCTACTCCAAGTAGGTTTCCCCTCTCTTTTTCCTAATCCAAGAGGGAGGGGGAAGGAAGGAGTAGGAGAGGAGGAAGGCAAGGGGGGTGCCGCCCCCCTTCCTTGTCCTATTCGGACTCAAGGGGAGGGGGCGCGCCACTTCCCCTGGCCGGCCCCTCTCTTCCTCCACTAGGGCCCATCAAGGCCCATTACTTCCCGGGGGGTTCCGGTAACCCTCCGGTACTCCGGTATATTCCCAAACTCTCCCGGAACCTTTCCGGTGTCCAAATATATCCGTACAATATATCAATCTTTATGTCTCGACCATTTGAGACTCCTCGTCATGTCCGTGATCACATCCGGGACTCGAACAACCTTGGTACATCAAAATACATAAACTCATAATATAAGCATCGCCGAAACCTTAAGCGTGCGGACCCTATGGTTCGAGAACAATGTAGACATGACCGAGACCGTCTTGGTCAATAACCAATAGCGGGACCTGGATGCCCATATTGGTTCCTACATATTCTCTGAAGATCTTTATCGGTCAAACCGCATAACAACATCGTTGTTCCCTTTGTCATCGGTATGTTACTTGCCCGAGATTTGATCGTCGGTATCCAATACCTAGTTCAATCTCGTTACCGACAAGTCTCTTTACTCGTTCCGTAATACATCATCTCATAACTAACTCATTAGTTACATGCTTGCAAGGCTTAGGTGATGAGTATTACCGAGAGGGCCCAGAGATACCTCTCCGACAATTGGAGTGACAAATCCTAATCTCGAATTATGCCAACTCAACATGTACCTTCGGAAACAGCTGTAGAGCACCTTTATAATCACCCAGTTACGTGGTGACATTTTGTAGCACACAAAGTGTTCTTCCGGTAAATGGGAGTTGCACAATCTCATAGTTGCAGGAACTTTGTATAAGTCATGAAGAAAGCAATAGCAGTATACTAAACGATCAAGTGCTAGGCTAACAAAATGGGTCATGTCAATCACATCATTCTTCTAATGATGTGATCCCACTAATCAAATGACAACACATGTCTATGGTTAGGAAACATAACCATCTTTGATTAATGAGCTAGTCAAGTAGAGGCATACTAGTGACTATAGTTTTGTCTATGTATTCACACATGTATTATGTTTCCGGTTAATACAATTATAGCATGAATAATATACATTTATCATGATATGAGGAAATAAATAATAACTTTATTATTGCCTCTAGGGCATATTTCCTTCACGTAGGGCATAAGCACAGGAGCCAGGCAACCCATCTTGGCCAAAACTTAAGTCATATCGGTGCATATAATGGTGAAGAAAAGGTGCATATGGAGAAAGAATGAATATGCAGTGGGCTTGATGCCCCAAAGATAATTATATTAAGCTTCTGTATAAGAAGCCCCCAGGTATAATGAGCGCACATTCTTGAAATTTAGTGCGGTACAAGTGTGTAGTCGAGCCACAATAAAGCGTTAGAGCTTTTCAAAAAGGAAAAGCGAGAAGAGGGCTAAAAAGAAAATCAAAAAGCAACAGAGGGAAGGAGACGAACGGGGAGTTCGGCGCTAAACGTAGAGTCGTCGGAGTCTGGCTGTGTTCCATGGGTTCGGCTCGAGGCGATTATCGGATGCATCCTGCAGTCGGTACGCTCCTCTGGTGAGAACTTTGTCAATAATGAAGGGACCCTCCCACTTGGGCTTGAGCTTGTCCTTTTTCTTCTCCGGTAGACGTAGACCGAGTTCGCCAATATTATAAGTCTTGACCCGTACTGAAAGAAATATGCCCTAGAGGCAATAATAAATTTATTATTTATTTCGCTATTTCATGATAAATTTTTATTATTCATGCTAGAATTGTATTAACCGGAAACATAATACATGTGTGAATACATAGACAAACATAGTGTCACTAGTATGCCTCTACTTGACTAGCTCGTTGAATCAAGGATGGTTAAGTTTCCTAGCCATAGACATGAGTTGTCATTTGATTAATGGGATCAAATCATTAGAGAATGATGTGATTGACTTGACCCATTTCGTTAGCTTAGCACTTGATCATTTAGTATGTTGCTATTGCTTTCTTCATGACTTATACATGTTCGTATGACTGAGATTATGCAACTCCCGTTTGAACACTTTGTGTGCTACCAAACGTCACAACATAACTGGGTGATTATAAAGGTGATCTACAGGTGTCTTCGAAGGTACTTGTTCGGTTGGCGTATTTCGAGATTAGGATTTATCACTCTGATTGTCGGAGAGGTATCTCTAGGCCCACTCAGTAATGCACATCACTATAAGCCTTTCAAGCATTGTAACTAATGAGTTAGCTACAGGATGATGTATTAAGGAATGAGTAAAGAGGTTTGCCAGTAACGAGATTGAACTAGGTACCGACGATCGAATCTCGGGCAAGTAACATACGGATGACAAAGGGAACAACATATGTTGTTATGCGGTTTGACCGATAAAGATCTTCGTAGAATATGTGGGAACCAATATGAGCATCCAGGTTCCGCTATTGGTTATTGATCGAAGACATGTCTCGGTCATGTCTACATAGCTCTCGAACCCGTAGGGTCCGCACGCTTAAAGTTCGATGATGGTTATATTATGAGTTTATGCATTTTGATGTACCGAATATAGTTCAGTGTCCCGGATGAGATAGGTGACATGACGAGGAGTCTCGAAATGGTCGAGACGTAAAGATCGATATATTGGAGGACTATATTTGGACATCGGAAAGGTTCCGAGTGATTCGGGTATTTTTTGGAGTACCGAAGAGTTACGGGAATTCGCCGGGGAGTATATGGGCCTTATTGGGCTTTAGGGGAAAGAGAGAGGGGAGGGTGCGCCCCCCACCAATACTTAGTCCGAATTGGACTAGGGGGAGGGGCGGCGCCCCCTCCTTCCTTCTCTTCTCTTTTCCCTTTCCTTCTCTCCTACTCCTACTACTTGGAAGGGCTCCTAGTTCTACTAGGAAAGGGGGAATCCTACTCCCGGTGGGAGTAGGACTCCCCTAGGGCGCGCCATAGAGAGGGCCGGCCCTCCCCCTCCTCCACTCCTTTCTATACGGGGAGGTGGGCACCCCTTGGAGACACAACAATTGATCCCTTGGATCTCTTAGCCGTGTGCAGTGCCCCCCTCCACCATAATCCACCTTGATAATATCGTAGTGGTGCTTAGGCGAGGCCCTGTGTCGGTAGAACATCATCATCGTCACCACGCTGTCGTGCTGACGAAACTCTCCCTCAAAGCTCGGCTGGATCGGTGTTCGAGGGACGTCATCGAGCTGAACATGTGCTGAACTCGGAGGTGCCGTGCGTTCGGTGCTTGATCGGTCAGATCTTGAAGATGTACGACTACATCAACCGTGTTGTGCTAACGCTTCCACTTTCGGTCTACGTGGGTACGTGGACACACTCTCCCCTCTTGTTGCTATGCATCACCATGATCTTGCGTGTGCGTAGGAATTTTTTTTGAAATTACTACGTTCCCCAACAGTGGCATCTGAGCCAGGTTTATGCATAGATGTTAGATGCACGAGTAGAACACAAGTGAGTTGTGGGCGATACAAGTCATACTGCTTACCAGCATGTCATACTTTGGTTCAGCGGTATTGTTGGATGAAGCGGCCCGGACCAACATTACACGTACGCTTACGCGAGACTGGTTCTACCAACGTGCTTTGCACACAAGTGGCTGGCGGGTGTCTGTTTCTTCAACTTTAGTTGAACCGAGTGTGGCTATGCCCGGTCCTTGAGAAGTTTAAAACAGCACTAACTTGATGAACTATCGTTGTGGTTTTGATGCGTAGGTAAGAACGGTTCTTGCTCAGCCCGTAGCAGCCACGTAAAACTTGCAACAACAAAGTAGAGGACGTCTAACTTGTTTTTACAGGGCATGTTGTGATGTGATACGGTCAAGGCATGATGCTATATTTTATTGTATGAGATGACATGTTTTGTAACCGAGTTATCGGCAACTGGCAGGAGCCATATGGTTGTCGCTTTATTGTATGCAATGCAATCGCCCTGTAATTGCTTTACTTTATCACTAAGCGGTAGCGATAGTCGTAGAAGCAATAGTTGGCGAGACGACAACGATGCTACGATGGAGATCAAGGTGTCACGCCGGTGACGATGGTGATCATGACGGTGCTTCGGAGATGGAGATCACAAGCACACATGATGATGGCTGATATGTCTCCAACGTATCTATAATTTTTGATTGCTCCATGGTACTCTATCTACTGTTTTGGACTATATTGGGCTTTATTTTCCACTTTTATATTATTTTTGGGACTAACCTATTAACCGGAGGCCCAGCCCAGAATTGCTGTTTTTTTGCCTATTTCAGTGTTTCGAAGAAACGGAATATCAAACGGAGTCCAAACGAAATGAAACCTTCGGGAACGTGATCTTCTCACCGAACGTGATCAAGGAGACTTGGACCCTACTCCAAGAAGCTTCCGAGGAGGTCACGACGGTGGAGGGCGCGCCCCCTGGGCGTGCCCCCTACCTCATGGGCCCCTCGGAGGTCCACCGACGTACTCCTTCCTCCTATATATACCTACGTATCCCCGTATGATCAGGGAGGAGCCAAAAACCTAATTCCACCGCTGCAACCTTCTGTATCCATGAGATCCCATCTTGGGGCCTGTTCTGGAGCTCCGCTGGAGGGGGCATCCACCACGGAGGGCTTCTACATCATCACCATAGCCCCATCGTCAATTGCTCAATAGTAATTTGTCCACCCACCGTAGAATACTTTTGCTCTTGAGAGAAGCCACTAGTGAAACCTATGGCCCCCGGGTCTATTCTCATCATATCGATCTCTATCACTTTATTTACTTGCTTTGTTTTTACTTTGCCTTTACTTTTTACTTTGCATCTATCTATCAAAAATACCAAAAATATTATCTCTATCAGATCTCACTCTCGTAAGTGACCATGAAGGGATTGACAACCCCTAAGCGTTGGTTGCGAGTTGCTATCGTGTTGTGCAAGTACGAGGGACTTGCGCGTGACCTCCTACTGGATTGATACCTTGGTTCTCAAAAACTGAGGGAAATATTTACGCTGCTGTGCTGCATCATCCTCTCCTCTTCGGTGAAAACCAACGCAAGCTCGAGACGTAACAAGAAGAATTTCTGGCTCTGTTGCCGGGGAGGCTTACGCAAAAGTCAACATACCAAGTACCCATCGCAATCCCTATCTCTCGCATTACATTATTTGCCATTTGCCTCTCGTTTTCCTCTCCCCCACTTCACCCTTGCCATTTTATTCGCCCTCTCTTTCCCAATCTCCTCCTATTTTTCCCTTTGCCTTTTGTTTGCTTGTGTGTTAGTTTGCTTGTTTGTCGTGATGGCCCTACCTAAATTTGGTGATCTTCACCTTAAAAGGCTAGAGGAGATCGAAAACAATGTCAGGAAGTTTATGGTTTTGCAATTTGAGCATAATAATTTCTTTAGAAGCGAGCTTAATGAACAAAAGAGTCTTATGAGTTTTATGAATAAAGAGCTCGATGATATGTCCAAAGAATTTGATGGCGTAAGAGCCCAAATTGCTCGTCTTGAAAAGATGACTGCTGAAATTTCGGATATGCAATCCACCTTAGTCAATAAGATGGCCACTAAACCGAATTCCTATGAAAATCAAGATGAAGATCTAAAAGTTATTGATGTGTCCCCCATTAAATCTTTGTTTTGCAATATGAATCTTGATGAATCTGAATATGATCTTCCTTTACCTAGAAGGCGTTCTAAGAATTCGGAGTTTCTAGATCTTGATGATGAAATTGATAAAAGTGGGATTGAAATAAATAAAAACCGTGATGTTGCTAAACCCACTATTTTGGATTTCAAGGAATTTAATTATGAAAATTGCTCTTTGATTGGTTGTATTTCCTTGTTGCAATCCGTGCTAGAATCTCCTCATGCTTATGGTCAAAATAAGGCCTTTACCGAACACATTGTTGATGCTTTGATGCAATCTTATGAAGAAAAGCTTGAGTTGAAAGTCTCTATCCCTAGAAAACTCCATGATGAGTGGGAACCTACTATCAAAATTAAAATTAAATATCATGAGTTTCATGCTTTGTGTGATTTGGGTGCTAGTGTCTCTACTATCCCCAAAACTTTGTGTGATTTGCTAGATTTCCGTGACTTTGATGATTGCTCTCTAAACTTGCATCTTGCGGATTCCACTATAAAAAAAACCTATGGGAAGAATTAATGATGTTCTTATTGTTGCAAATAGGAATTGTGTGCCCGTATATTTTATCGTTCTTGATATAGATTGCAGTCCTTCATGTCCTACTCCCTCCGTCCCAAAATAAGTGTCTCAACTTTATACTAGCTCTAGTACAAATTTATACTAAGCTCAAGACACTTATTTTGGGACGGAGGGAGTATTATTCTTTTTTTTGAGCATCAGTACAGACACAAGCGCTCATATACACGCGCATACACTCATCCCTATGAACGCACACACGCACACCCTACCCCTATGAGCACCTCCGAGAGACTGAGCCGGCATATCATCTTGAGATTTACGAAGTCACCGTAGGCGCCTCGTCATCGACGGGAACGTCTCCTCCCACTGAAAGCGCATCGCCGGAAATCCTGAAATATATTATTCTTGGTAGACCTTTCCTTAGAACGATTGGTGCAATTATTGATATGAAGGAAGGGAATATTAGATTCCAGTTTCCCTTAAAGAAGGGCATGGAACACTTCCCTAGAAAGAAAATAAAATTACCATATGAATCTATCATGAGAGCCACTTATGGATTGCCTACCAATGATGGCAACACCTAGATCTATCCTTGCTTTTATGCCTAGCTAGGGGCGTTAAACGATAGCGCTTGTTGGGAGGCAACCCAATTTTACTTTGTGTTTTTTGTTTTTGCTTCTGTTTAGGAATAAATAATCCATCTACCTTCTGTTTGGATGTGGTTTTATGTTTTAATTAGTGTTTGTGCCAAGTAGGACCTATAGGACAACCTACGATGATAGTTGATTTGATTCTGCTGAAAAACAGAAACTTTAGCGCTCACGAGATTAGCTTCCATTTTTTACTGGAGAGTGATTTTGCGTTGATTCTTTTTGCTGATGATCAATAAACAAATTGTCCAGGACTTCCTATTTTTGTAGAATTCTTTAGAGTTCCAGAAGTTTGCGTTAGTTACAGATTACTACAGACTGTTCTGTTTTTGACAGATTCTGTTTTGCGTATGTTGTTTGCTTATTTTGATGAATCTATGACTAGTAAATTAGTTTATAAACCATAGAGAAGTTGGAGTACAGTAGGTTTAACACCAATACAAATAAATAATGATTTCATTACAGTACCTTGAAGTAGTCTTTTGTTTTCTTTCTCTAACGGAGCTCACAAGATTTCTGTTGAGTTTTGTGTTGTGAAGTTTTCAAGTTTTGGGTGAATTCTTTTGATGGATTATGGAACAAGGAGTGGCAAGAGCCTAAGTTGGGGATGCCCATGGCACCCCCAAGATAATCCAAGGACACTAAAAAGTCAAAGCTTGGGGATGCCCCGGAAGGCATCCCCTCTTTCGTCCACTTCCATCGGTAATTTACTTGGAGCTATATTTTTATTCACCAACATGATATGTGTTTTGCTTGGAGCGTCTTGTATTATTTGTGACTTTGCTTGTTAGTCTACCAGAATCATCTTTGCTGTACACACCTTTTTAGAGAGCCATACATGATTTGGAATTTTTTAGAATACTCTATGTGCTTCACTTATATCTTTTGAGCTTGATAGTTTTGCTCATAGTGCTTCACTTATATCTTTTTGAGCGTGATAGTCTTTTCTCTAGTGCTTCACTTAGATCTTTTAGAGCACGGTGGTGGATTTGTTTTAAAGAAACTTGATCTCTTATGCTTCACTTAGATTATTTTGAGAGTCATTAATGGCATGGTAATTTTCTTAATGTTAATATACTTAGTGTTCAAGATTTGTGAAACTTTCTTTTGAGTGAATTGAATACTAAGATAAATTTAATGCTTAAAAATTGTTTTGAGATATGGAGGTAATAATATCAAAGTCATGCTAGTTGAGTAGTTGTGAATTGAGAAATACTTGTGTTGAAGTTTGTAAGTCCCGTAGCATACACGTATGGGTAAAGTTGTGTAACAAATTTGAAGCATGAAGTGTACCTGGCTTGTGCATCCTTATGAGTGGCGGTCGGGGATGAGCGATGGTATTTTCCTACCAATCTATCCCCCTAGGAGCGGTGTGCGTAGTACTTGATTTTTGATGACTTCTAAATTTATGCAATAAGTATATGAGTTCTTTTGACTAATGTTGAGTCCATGGATTATACGCACTCTTACCTTTCCGCATTTGCTAGCCTCTTCGGTACCGTGCATTGCCCTTTATCACATTGAGAGTTGGTGCAAACTTCGTCGGTGCATCCAAACCCCGTGATATGATACGCTCTTTCACACATAAACCTCCTTATATCTTCCTCAAAACAGCCACCATACCTACCTATTATGGCATTTCCATAGCCATTCCGAGATATATTGCCATGCAACTTTCCACCGTTCCGTTCATCATGACATACTTTACTTTTGTCATATTGCCATTGCATGATCTTGCAGTTGACATCGTATTTTTGGCAAAGCCACCATGCCTTATTTTTCATACATGTCAATCTTGATTCATTGCACCATCCCGGTACACCGCCGGAGGCATTCATATAGAGTCATATCTTGTTCTAGTTTCGAGTTGTAATATCAAGTTGTTGTAATAAAAGTGTGATGATCATCATTATTAGAGCATTGGCCCAGTGAGGAAAAGGATGATGGAGACTATGATTCCCCCACAAGTCGGGATGAGACTCCGGACGAAAAAAAAGAGAGAAAGGCCAAATGAAAAAAAAATAGAAGGCCCAAAAAAATGAGAGAAAAAGAGAGAAGGGGCAATGTTACTATCCTTTTACCACACTTGTGCTTCAAAGTAGCACCTTGTTCTTCATGTAGTGAGTCTCATATATTTGTGCTTCAAAGTAGCACCATGTTTTTCATATAGAGAGTCTCATAAGTTGTCTTGTTTATACTAGTGGGAATTTTTCATTATAGAACTTGGCTTGTATATTCCTACGATGGGCTTCCTCAAATGCCCTAGGTCTTCATGAGCAAGCAAGTTGGATGCACACCCACTAGTTTTCTTTTGTTGAGCATTCATAGCTCTAGTGCATCCGTTGCATGGCAATCCCTACTCCTTGCATCTACATCAATCGATGGGCATCTCCATAGCTTATTGATTAGCCTCATTGATGTGAGACTTTCTTCCTTTTTGTCTTCTCCACACAATCCCCATCATCATATTCTATTCCACCCATAGTGCTATATCCATGGCTCGCGCTCATGTATTGCGTGAAGGTTGAAAAAGTTTGAGATTATTTGAGTATGAAACAATTGCTTGGCTTGTCATCGGGGGTATAGAAGTTGGGAACATCTTTGTGTGACGAAAATGAAGCATAGCCTAACTATATGATTTTGTAGGGATGAACTTTCTTTGGCCATTTTGAGAAGACATGATTGCTTTGATTAGTATGCTTGAAGTATTATTATTTTTATGTCAATATGAAATTTTATCTTGAATCTTTCGGATCTGAATATTCATACCATGATTAAGAAGATTTACTTTGAAATTATGCCAAAGTATCACTCCGCATCAAAAATTCTTTTTATCATTTACCTACTCGAGGACGAAAGAGAATTAAGCTTGGGATGCCTCGATACGCTCCAACGTATCTATAATTTTGATTGCTCCATGCTACTTTATCTACTGTTTTGGACTATATTGGGCTTTGTTTTCCACTTTTATATTATTTTTGGGACTAACCTATTAACCGGAGGCCCAACCTGAATTGCTGTTTTTTTGCCTATTTCAAGTTTCAAGAAATGGAATATCAAACGAGGTCCAAACGGAATGAAACCTTCGAACGTGATCTTCTTGCCGAACGTGATCCAGAGACTTGGACCCTAGTCCAGAAGCTTCGAGGAGGTCACGAGGGAGGGCGCGCCTGGCGCGCGCCTCACCTCGTGGGCCCCTGAGCTCCACCGACGCATCCTTCCTCCTATATATACCTATGTATCCCCGTATGATCAGGGAGGAGCCAAAAACCTAATTCCACCGCCGCAACCTTCTGTATCCGCGAGATCCCATCTTGGGGCCTGTTCTGGAGCTCCGCTGGAGGGGGCATCCACCATGGAGGGCTTCTACATCATCACCATAGCCCCTCCGATGAAGTGTGAGTAGTTTAGTTCAGACCTTCCGGTCCATAGCTAGTAGCTAGATGGCTTCTTCTCTCTTTTTGGATCTCAATACAATGTTCTCCCCCTCTCTCGTGGAGATCTATTCGATGTAATCTTCTTTTTGCGGTGTGTTTGTTAAGACCGATGAATTGTGGGTTTATGATCCAGTATTATCTATGGAAAATATTTGATTCTTCTCTGAATTCTTTTATGTATGATTGAGTTATCTTTGCAAGTCTCTTTGAATTATCCGTTTGGTTTGGCCAACTAGATTGGTAGTTCTTGCAATGGGAGAAGTGCATGGCTTTGGGTTCAATCTTGCGGTGTCCTTACTCAAGGATGTAAAGAGTTGCAAGGCACGATTGTATTGTTGCCATCGAGGATAACAAGATGGGTTTTTATCATATTGCATGAATTTATCCTTCTACATCATGTCATCTTGCTTAAGGCGTTACTCTGTTTTTAACTTAATACTCTAGATGCATGCTGGATAGTGGTCGATGAGTGGAGTAATAGTAGTAGATGCAGAATCGTTTCGATCTACTTGTCACGGACGTGATGCCTATATACATTATCATTGCCTAGATATACTCATAACTATGCTCAGTTCTGTCAATTGCTCAATAGTAATTTGTTCACCCACCGTAGAATACTTTTGCTCTTGAGAGAAGCCACTAGTGAAACCTATGCCCCCCCGGGTCTATTCTCATCATATCAATCTCTATCACTTTATTTACTTGCTTTGTTTTTACTTTGCCTTTACTTTTTACTTTTCATCTATCTATCAAAAATACCAAAAATATTATCTCTATCAGATCTCACTCTCGTAAGTGATCGTGAAGGGATTGACAACCCCTAAGCGTTGGTTGCGAGTTGCTATCGTGTTGTGCAGGTACGAGGGACTTGCGCGTGACCTCCTACTGGATTGATACCTTGGTTCTCAAAAACTGAGGGAAATACTTACGCTACTGTGCTGCATCATCCTCTCCTCTTCGGGGAAAACCAACGCAAGCTCGAGACGTAGCAATGGCCATATCATATCACTTATATTGATTGCATGTGATGTTTATCTTTTATGCATCTTATCTTGCTTTGATTGACGGTAGCATTATAAGATGATCTCTCACTAAATTTCAAGATAAAAGTGTTCTCCCTGAGTATGCACCGTTGCCAAAGTTCGTCGTGCCCAGACACCACATGATGATCGGGTGTGATAAGCTCTACGTCCATCTACAACGGGTGCAAGCCAGTTTTGCACACGCAGAATACTTTGTGATGCACATTATCATAATACTGAAGCCAAAAGATGCAAAGTTAATAATGATAGTGCAACTTATTTGTGGCACTGCCGTTTAGGTCATATTGGTGTAAAGCGCATGAAGAAAATCCATGCTGATGGGCTTTTGGAATTACTTGATTATGAACCAGTTGATGCTTGCGAACCATGCCTCATGGGCAAGATGACTAAAACTCCGTTCTCTGGAACAATGGACGAGCTACTGACTTGTTGGAAATAATACATACCGATGTATGCGGTCCAATGAGTGTTGATGCTCGTGCGGGTATCATTATTTTCTGACCTTCACAGATGATTTGAGCAGATATGAGTATATCTACTTAATGAAGCACAAGTCTGAAACATTTGAAAAGTTCAAAGAATTTCAGAGTGAAGTGGAAAATCATCGTAACAAGAAAATAAAATTTCTATGATCTGATCATGGAAGAGAATTTTTGAGTTATGAGTTTGGTCTTCATCTGAAACAATGTGAAATAGTTTCGCAACTCACGCCACCTGGAACACCACAATATAATGGTGTGTCTGAACGTCATAATCGTACTTTACTAGATATGGTGCAATCTATGATGTCTCTTACCGATTTACCACTATCGTTTTGGGGTTATGCATTAAAGACAACTGCATTCACATTAAAAAGGGCACCATCTAAATCCGTTGAGATGACGCCTTATGAACTGTGGTTTGGCAAGAACCAAAGTTGTCGTTTTTTAAAGTTTGGGGCTGCGATGCTTATGTGAAAAAGTTTTAACCTGATAAGCTCAAACCTAAATCAGAGAAGTGCGTCTTCATATAATATCCAAAGAAAACTATTGGGTACACCTTCTATCACAGATCCGAAGGCAAAATATTCGTTGCTAAGATGGATCCTTTCTAGAGAAGGAGTTTCTCTCGAAAGAAGTGAGTGGGAGGAAAGTAGAGCTTGATAAGGTAATTGTACCTTCTCCCGAATTGGAAAGTAGTTCATCACAGAAATCAGTTCTAGTGATTGCTACACCAATTAGTGAGGAAGCTAATGATGATGATCATGAAACTTCAAATCAAGTTACTACAAAACCTCGTAGATGTTCTAGGGTACGGTCCGCACCAGTGTGGTACGGTAATCCTATTCTAGAAGTCATTTTACTAGACCATGATGAACCTATGAACTATGGGTAAGTGATGATGAGCCCGGATTCCGCGAAATGGCTTGAAGCCATGAAATCTGAGATGGGATCCATGTATGAGGACAAAGTGTGGACTTTGGTTGACTTGCCTGATGATCGGCAAGCCATTAAGAATAAATGGATCTTCAAGAGGAAGACGGACGCTGATAGTAGTATTACTATCTACAAAGCTCAACTTGTCGAAAAAGGTTTTTGACAAAGTTCAAGGTGTTAACTACAATGAGATTTTCTCACTCGTATCGATGCTTAAGTCTGTCCGAATCATCTTAGCAATTGCTTCATTTTATGAAATTTGGCAAATGGATGTCAAACCTGGTTTCCTTAATGGATTCCTTAAAGAAGAGTTGTATGTGATGCAACCAGAAGGTTTTGTCGATCCTAAAGGTGCTAACAAAATGTGCAAGCTCCAGTGATCCATCTATGGACTGGTGCAAGCATCTCAGAGTTGGAATATACGCTTTGATGAGTTGATCAAAGCATATAGTTTTATACAAACTTGCGGTGAAGCCTGTATTTACAAGAAAGTGAGTGGGAGCACTACATCATTTCTGATAAGTATATGTGAATGACATATTGTTGATCGGAAATAATGTCGAATTTTCTGTAAAGCATAAAGGCGTATTTGAAAGGAGTTTTTCAAAGAAAGACCTCGGTAAAGCTACTTACATATTGAGCATCAAGATCTATAGAGATAGATCAAGACGCTTGATAAGTTTTTTCAATGAGTACATACATTGACAAGATTTTGAAGTAGTTCAAAATGGAACAGTCAAAGAAAGAGTTCTTACCTGTGTTACAAGGTGTGAAATTGAGTAAGACTCAATGCCTGACAAAGGCAAAAGATAGAAAGAGAATGAAAGTCATTCACTATGCCTCAGCCATAGGTTCTATAAAGTATGCCATGTTGTGTACCAGATCTATTGTGTACCTCACCAAGAGTTTGGCAAGAGGGTACAATAGTGATCTAGGAGTAGATCACTGGACAGCGGTCAAAATTATCCTTAGTGGAATAAGGAGATGTTTCTCGATTATGGAGGTGATAAAAGAGTTCGTCATAAAGAGTTACATCAATGCAAGCTTTTACACTGATCTAGATGACTCTAAGTCTCAATCTAGATACATATTAAAAGTGGGAGCAATTAGCTAGGGTAGCTCCGTGCAGAGCATTGTAGACATAGAATATTTGCAAAATACATACGGCTCTGAATTTGACAGACCCGTTGACTAAACTTCTCTCACAAGCAAAACATGATCACACCTTAGTACTCTTTGGGTGTTAATCACATAGCAATGTGAACTAGATTATTGACTCTAGTAAACCCTTCGGGTGTTGGTCACATGACAATGTGAACGATGGGTGTTAATCACAGACAGATGTGAATATTGGTGTTAAATCACATGGCGATGTGAAATAGATTATTGACTCTAGTGCAAGTGGGAGACTCAAGGAAATATGCCCTAGAGGCAATAATAAAGTTATTATTTATTTCCTTATTTCATGATAAATGTTTATTATTCATGCTAGAATTGTATTAACCAGAAACATAATACATGTGTGAATACATAGACAAACATAGTGTCACTAGTATGCCTCTACTTGACTAGCTCGTTGAATCAAAAATGGTTAAGTTTCCTAGCCATAGACATGAGTTTTCATTTGATTAACAGGATCACATCATTAGAGAATGATGTGATTGACTTGACCCATTCCGTTAGCTTAGCACTTGATCATTTAGTATGTTGCTATTGCTTTCTTCATGACTTATACATGTTCCTATGACTATGAGATTATGCAACTCCTGCATCAAGGAGCACTTTGTGTGCTACCAAACGTCACAACGAATCGGGTGATTATAAAGGTGCTCTACAGGTGTCTCCGAAGGTACTTGTTGGGTTGGCGTATTTCGAGATTAGGATTTGTCACTCCGATTGTCGGAGAGGTATCTCTGGGCCCACTCGGTAATGCACATCACTATAAGCCTTGCAAGCATTGTAACTAATGAGTTAGTTGCAGGAAGATGTATTACGGAATGAGTAAAGAGACTTGCCGGTAACGAGATTCAACTAGGTACCGACGATCGAATCTCAGGCAAGTAACATACAGATAACAAAGGGAACAACATATGTTGTTATGCGGTTTGACCAATAAAGACCTTCGTAGAATATGTGGGAACCAATATGAGCATCCAGGTTCCGCTATTGGTTATTGACCGGAGACGTGTCTCGGTCATGTCTACATAGTTCTCAAACCCGTAGGGTCCGCATGCTTAAAGTTTGATGACGGTTATATTATGAGTTTATGTGTTTTGATGTAGCGAATGTAGTTCGGAGTCCCGGATGAGATCGGGGACATGACGAGGAGTCTCGAAATGGTCGAGACGTAAAGATCGATATATTGGACGGCTGTATCGGACATCGGAAAGGTTCCGAGTGATTCGGGTATTTTTCGGAGTACCAGAGAGTTACGGGAATTCGCCGGGGAGTATATGGGCCTTATTGGGCTTTAGGAGAAAGAGAGAGGGGAGACTGCGCCCCCCCAATGCTTAGTCCAAATTGGACTAGGGGGAGGGGCGGCGCCCCCTCCTTCCTTCTCTTCTCTTTTCTCTTTCCTTCTCTCTTACTCCTACTACTTGGAAGGGCTCCTAGTTCTACTAGGAAAGGGGGAATCCTACTCCCGGTGGGAGTAGGACTCCCCTAGGGCGCACCATAGAGAGGGCCGGCCCTCCCCCTCCTCCACTCCTTTCTATACGGGGAGGGGGGCACCCCTTGGAGACACAACAATTGATCCCTTGGATCTCTTAGCCGTGTGCGGTGCCCCCCTCCACCCTAATCCACCTCGATAATATCGTAGTGGTGCTTAGGCGAAGCCCTGCGTCGGTATAACATCATCATCGTCACCATGCCGTCGTGCTGACAAAACTGTCACTCAAAGCTCGGCTGGATCGGAGTTTGAGGGACGTCATCGAGCTGAATGTGTGCTGAACTCGGAGGTGCCATGCGTTTTGGTGCTTGATCGGTTGGATCATGAAGACGTACGACTACATCAACCGCGTTGTGCTAATGCTTCCGCTTTCGGTCTACGAGGGTATGTGGACACACTCTCCCCTCTCGTTGCTATGCATCACCATGATCTTGCGTGTGCGTAGGATTTTTTTTGAAATTACTACGTTCCCCAACATGTACTTCTCTGCTTTGATACCTGCAAGCCTATTGTTGATAGAATACTGAATGGGCTTTTGCGACGTCGCGCTCCTCTTCCAGGGCATCTAAACTGTCCTGCCGATCGAGCTCGGCCTCTCTTTCTTTGTACATGCGCACTCGAGGTGAGTCGTGAATAATATCGCAGGGCAGCACAACCTCTGCGTCGTACACCATGAAGAAGGGTGTGTATCCGGCAGTGCGATTTGGTGTGTTCCGCAGCCCCCAGAGTACGGAGTCGAGCTCCTCAACCCAGTGTGTGTCTAATTCTTTTAAGGATCGCACTAGTCTAGGTTTAATCCTGCTCATAATAAGACCATTGGCTCGTTCGACCTGACTGTTTGTTTGAGGGTGATAGACGGAGGCGTAATCGAGCTTAATGCCCATCTTGCCGCACCAAATTTTCACCTCATCGACTGTGAAATTGGAGCCGTTGTCAGTGATGATGCCTGATATGAAGTCTATCACGGGTCCGGATTCGGCCGTTTTAACTGGCTTGGCCTCTATCCATTTGGTGAATTTGTCCACCATGACCAACAAGTATCGTTTCTTATGGCTTCCACCTTTAAGGGGTCCAACCATATCAAGCCCCCAGACTGCAAAGGGCCAAGTTATGGGTATTATTTGTAGGGCGGTGGGTGGCATATGGATTTGGTTGGCGAAAAGCTTGCATCCGACGCAATGTTGGACAAGGTCTTGTGCGTCTGCTCGGGCCGTCAGCCAGTAAAAACCTGTATGGAAGGCCTTGCTTACAGGAGCCCGAGCTGCGGCGTGGTGACCGCTGAGGCCGGCGTGAATTTCAGCCAAGAGCTGCCGGCCTTCCTCCTCGGAGATACATCTTTGAAGTACCCCAGTAGAGCTTTTCTTATAAAGCTCTCCCTCGTGGACTTTGTAGGCTTTAGAGCGCCGCACAATGTAGCGTGCCTCATTTTGATCCTCGGGGAGACTGCAGTTCCTTAGGTCCATCTTTAGGCTCAATGCTTGTAAATGTGAATTCGCTCTTCAAAGATCACATAAAGATGCTTGCTCATGTGATGCTTCAAGTGCAATCATTTTCTTGTTTAGGGCATCTCTAGCAGAACTCTGAAACAACAACTAACTGAACCCTCAAACGGTCAACTCCACAAAAATTCGAGGAGTTGAGCCTTGAATATTTCCTCACTTTCCCAATTTTGAGCGACCGCCACAACTTCTTAGCAAATATTCCCTCTCATCCCCTCTTGTCTGCAATACCTCCTCTTCTTGCCACTACAATCGCATGTCATCACCACACTCACCGAACACTGCAATTTCGCTTGGAATGGAACCGTCGGCCGCCGCCGCCGCGCCGCCAAACCCTCCTACTGCTCCCCAATTCACTTTGTAGCATATGTCGCCCATAGACACATTGTACATTTGCTCTTTGTTTCATATTTTTCCTCTAGACATTTTAACATGTATGTATGTATTTTTCTCATGCAATGCAATTATGAGATGAATGTGCATGTACATTATGAAAAATTGTAA
Source organism: Aegilops speltoides (assembly GCA_021437245.1). Lineage (NCBI taxonomy): Eukaryota > Viridiplantae > Streptophyta > Magnoliopsida > Poales > Poaceae > Aegilops > Aegilops speltoides. The sequence goes on from CM038144.1 coordinate 344,027,760, forward strand.
TTGTTGCTTGAATGTATTGAGAAAGTTCAAAATTAAATCCAACAATTAAATGGACAATTCAAATGGCTATGCTATAGGGACCGCCTGTAGTGGAATAGTATTGGAGGCGGTCATAGATGAGAGCCTCTTCTGCCATCTCAATAATGGGGGCAGTTTGTGCACAGAAACGCTTGCAGCGGGGATTCAGCGCATGTGGTTTTAGAAATAACATGTGTTATTCAGTGTATTAGCGACACATTCTTTGAGCTGGATTGCACAACCACTGTCATCCCATGTATGAAAACCACCTGCAAAGCCCGATTATGTACTGGTGGTCGTATTATGACACTTGATCACTAACCAAAGAGTGCATATCATTCCCAAGAGTTAACGCACTCAACACTATTCTGCCTGGTAGTGCTCACAATAGGGTATCATTCTCAAGAGATACTTAAATTCTGTAATTTTAGCACTACTTGATTTCTTGTACACATATCTATTATTGAAGACCCTGTTGGGCCTCCAAGCACGGAGGGTTCTAGGAAAGCAGAAAATTTCCCCTCAATTGAATGACCAAGTTTTATCAATCCGCGGGCGGTGTAGGTTGAAAGTAGTCCCTCTGAAACAACCCTGCAAACAAATACAAGTAAACTCTTGTGTCCCCAACACACCCAATACAACTATTAGTTGTATATGTGCACTAGTTCGGCAAAGAGAGATCGATAATTTGGGTGATGGATTGATAGTTTGAATGGAAACAATATTTTTGTATTTTAAAAATAAAATATGACACCAAGGTAAAAAGTAGAAAAATGCGTAAAATAGTGTCTCATTGCTTGGAAACAAGGCCTAGGGTCTACACATTCACCATGGCCAAACTCTCAACATCAATAACATAGTTATAAAATATGATATGTCCTCAAAAGGGCACAAAAGAATCACTCCAAAGTTCCCTCTTTTGTCGAGTCAAGGAAATGATATAGTGTTTGTATAACTAAGCACACACTTAAGTTTTTATTTATAATCTTGTTCATATGGCAACCCTAATGTCACCTCAGGTAGCACCGGAAATTGTACTAAATAATCACCACATGGTCACTCCAAAGTTCCCCAATGTCACTACGGGTCTCCGCAAATTATACTAGATATGCATCATGATCTCAATGATTTCGAAAATATTCAATCCAACATAAGACACTTCATAGATGAGAAGGATTCAATTCATCACAAAGAGAATAGTGGGGGATACATCACAAGGTTCAAATCCAATAAGAAAGTCCATGATCAAATCATCATCAGAAACAACAAGATCGACATAGAGAGAGAATACATAGCTACTGGTACAAATCCCTCAGCCTCGACGATGGACTGGTCAAGGATAATCATGGGAGCATGCATCATAAGGTGAAGGGGAGGTTGTTGAGATCAATTCCACCCGGAAGGGTCGTAGAACAAGGCTAGATTGCCCTCCTTCCCAACAGAGAGGTGTGATGGCAGAAAAGGTACGACTCCGAGATATTTAGTGTTTTTGGAGCAAACGAAAAATATATGCATCAAGAAGCGGTGGAGAGGAGGTTTGTGGGCCCAATGCAGACACCCCTAGGCGCGTGGTTTGCCCGCATGGGAAAATGGTGGGCCCCCGCCCCCCTTTTGGCTCTATATCTATTTTGGTGCAAAACATTTTCCAAAAAATTAGGGATTTTTGGAGCTCTTTAAAAATGATTTATGTGAAAAATAGTAGAAAATAGCAACTTGCCTGCGAACCAGATCAATATGTTAGTCCAATAAAATAGTATAAAATTGTGTCAAAACCATATATGTGAAGGAAATATGCCCTAGAGGCAATAATAAAGTTGTTATTTTATATTTTCTTATTCATGATAAAGGTTTATTATTCATGCTATAATTGCATTGATCGCAAACTTAAATACATGTGTGAATACATAAACGAATACCGTGTCCCTAGTATGCCTGTACTAGACTAGCTCGTTGATCAAAGATGGTTAAGGTTTCCTAACATAGACATTTGTTGTCATTCGATAACGGGATCACATCATCAGGAGAATGATGTGATGGACAAGACCCACCCATTAGCTTAGCATAATGATCGTTCAGTTTATTGCTATTGCTTTCTTCATGTCAAATACATATTCCTCTGACTATGAGATTATGCAACTCCTGGATACCGGAGGAATGCCTTACGTGCTATCAAACGTCACATGTAACTGGTTGATCATAAAGATTCTCTACAGGTATCTCTGAAGATGTTTGTTGAGTTGGCATAGATCGAGATTAGGATTTGTCACACCGAGTATCGGAGTGGTATCTCTGGGCCCTCTCGGTAGTACACATCATAAGCTTTCAAGCAAATGACTAAGGAGTTATTCAAGAGGTGATGTTTTACAGAATGAGTCAAGAGACTTCTCGGTAACAAGATTGAACTAGGTATGAAGATACCGACCATCGCATCTCGGGCAAGTCACATATAGATAGACAAAGGGAACTACGTATGTTGTCATACCGATTCGATCGATAAAGATCTTCATAGAATATGTAAGAGCCAATATGGGCATCCAGGTTCTGCTATTGGTTATTGACCGGAGAGGTGTCTCCGTCATGTCTACATAGTTCTTGAACCCATATGGTCCGTACGCTTAACGTTCGCTGATGATATAGTATTATATGAGTTACATGTTTTGGTGACCGAATGTTATTCAGAGTCCCGTATGAGATCACGGACCTGAGGAGGATTCTCGAAATGGTCGAGAGGTAAAGATTGATATATAGGTCTATGGTATTTGGACACCAGAAGTGTTTCGGGACGTATCGGGAAGGAATCAGGTCACCGAAAGGGGTTCTGGGCACCCCCCGGCAAGATATGGGCCTTACGGGCCAAAGCAGGGGACATACCAACCCACAAGGGGGCTGGTACACCCCTCCCATGGCTGGCCGGCCCTAAGGGGAAGGAAAGGGGAGGGGTGGCCCCTCCTGCCTTTCCCTCCTCGAGAGAGAAAGAAAAGGTGGGGGGGCGCCACCTCCTCCTTCCTTCCTCCCGCGCTCCAAAGGAAAGGGGGGGCGCAGCTTGGGAGAGACCCCAAGTAGGATTCCTCCTACTTGGGCGCCCCCCTTGGCTTCTCCTCCCTCCCTCCCACCTATATATATGTGGGAGGGGGGCGCCTAGCACACAACATACAATTGCTTAGCTGTGTGCGGCACCCCTCCACCGTTTACACCCCCGGTCATATTTTCGTAGTGCTTAGGCGAGGCCCTGCGGAGATCACTTCACCATGTCGTCGTGCTGTCGGAACTCATCCACTACCTCGCCGTCTTGTTGGATCAAGAAGGCGTGAACGTCACCGAGTTGAACGTGTGCTAAAAACGGATGTGCCATACGTTCGGTCTCGATCGGTTGTGTCATGAAGAAAGTTTGTGTGACAACCTGATTTTTGGCCCTTCCTTTTTCTTTTGTTTTTCCGAGGTTTTTGCGTGAGTTTTCTTTTTTCGTGGCTTTGTGGTCTGGAAACTGAAGAAGATGCCCTCTTCTTTGTTTCCAGAGTGGCTTGTCATTTCCAAATCCTTCCCGAGACCTTTCCATTTCCACCTTGGACCAACTCCCAATATTCTTTTTATTGGGAATATTCCTTTTCATTAAAGGAATAACTCAAATTGCCCTAGGTTGTGAAGCAACCTATATTTCCATCACTCCAAAAATTCCCAAATAATTCTCATAAATTGTTTGGGTCATATCTTGATCAAATATGGCAAAACTCTTCATTGCCATGTTAAAAAATAATTCCCCAATATTCCTTTTTCTATTCTGCCCTGAATGGTACTTTGTGAAGGAAGTGTCATTTATATTTCTCCTAGTGACTCCCAACCTTTTTGTGCATGTTTATATGTCCAAATAATTGCCCCATGCACAAGTTCAAATTTATTTGCCTAGCCAATCTTCCTCAGTGAATTTTCAAAGTTTTTGTAAGATAGAAGGCTTTGTGAAGGAAGTACTAGCTAGGAGTACCAAAATGAGTTGAAATTTTGAACACTCCTTAATGTGCTCATATTAACCCCTTCCATCAATTTGCAGCCCCATCCAATCATCTATCTGAGCACAGGAGCAAATCTTTGATTCTGGCAATATTTACAGGTTGTGAATCAAGTGTATTTTATATTGCTTCACAAATCCTGATAAATTACGAAATCATTCTTATACCCATAAAACATCTATCCACCCATTTTGGCATCATTTCAATGAGTTATTTGATCACCAATATTATTCCAAGTTCCTGGACAGAAATGATGTTTGTGAAGCAAGTGCTATTTTGGTTTATCCATTTGGCATGAGCTTTTTATAGCACCTTTATATGTCCATATCATGAGGATTTGCCAAGTTTCATCCCATTCCACCACTCCATGTGAGTGCATCTTGCAGATCTTCATTTCTGGACCAAGTATGCAGTTGTGAAGCAACTGTAGTAAATCTTGATCCCTTTACCCTCAAAACCTCCAGGATGAAAGTCCTTCGATAGGTAAACCTCCCAGACAAGTTATTTACCGAGTTACCTAGCTGGTGTCCCCACTGCACAGCACAAACACTTGGCTGCTAGTTTACTTTGGAGCTAAGTGCAAATCTCTTCTTCGCCCCTGGAATGATTTATTTCCTCAGTTATACTTAGGTCACTAAGGTCATTCCACTAGACATGGTCGGCCACGCCAAAACTAGCCATTTGCTCCAGTGCCGGTGGTGATCACGCTGATGTCAGGCAAATTTTGTGCTCTGGCTTCTTCCCGGCCCTGTGCCCATCGTTTTAACCTCCATCCATGTCTAGTAGCTGCCCCGTGAGCCTCTGCATCGCCCTGCGTTGATGGTTCATCGCCGTTCGCCTTAAATGCTCCTCTAGCGCGATGCCCGTGCCGCGTCCATCCTCTGCCCGCCATTAAAGCTTGGTCGGGAGTTCGTCCGTGAGCTCTAGAGCCCTCCTCCGCGCCTATATAAGGACCCCCGAACTCCTCTGCAGCTCCCAAGCCCCTCCTCGTCCCTCCTAGTCCACCGGAGCCCTCGCCCCCCTCCTCTTTTCGCCGAAGTTCGCCTCGGCCACCGCGGTTCCTCCTTGGTTCCGGCGAGCACGAGCCTCCTCTCCTCCTCCCAAGTTGTCCACGAGGTTCCCCACATCTCCGCGAGCCGCGCCAACCCCTTCCCCTCGCCGGAGTGCACCATGGCCGTGGCCTCTGCGTTTGGCCGCCGCCGTCGCGTCTCGGCCGCCTCTCTATCTCGGCCAACCGGAGCTCCTCTCTCCCTCCCATCACCACCACGAGTCTCCCCACGGCCTCTCGGTCCGCCCCCACCCCTCAGCCTCGCCTAAGACGGCCACACCACCAAAAACCACCGCCGGCGCCCGCCTTCTGCCCTCCCATGGCGCCGCCTCTCCCCTCCAGCCCTCTCCTCTCCGGCGGCCGTGCTCCCAGTGAACGGGACCCCCTCGTCGCCCCGGTCCCGCCGGTGCCCTCGGCTCGGCCGAGACGGCCGAAGCCGGCCGCCCCCCTCGCCACTTCCTTCCCCTGCTCTGCCTCTGCCTCGCGCGAGGAACAGGGCGAGAGGAGGAAGATGACGCCCGACGCCAGCCTGGCCCCTGCGAGTGGGTCCCGCGCCCCCCTCGGCGCCACTAGTCAGCCACAGGGCGTTGACCCGCCCTGCCCACGTGGAAAAGTGACAGGCCCCACCCGTGGGACCCGCACGCGTCAGCCCCGCCACTGTTCCAAAGGATAAGGTGAAAGCGTATTTTCCCAGATTATGTTTTCACTTTTTCTGTTCAGGCCCCTGGATGAAAAGTTTTTCATTATAGATGGGTCCCTGGCAGAAAAACATCCATATCTTTTTAACCGTAACTCCAAATAAGGTGAAACCAACGCTCACTTCTTCGTTTCGTCGAGCCCGTTCTGTTGGTCATGTTTTCACCATGGTTTGACACTGTGAAAATGACCTTTATGCCCTTGCCCTTATTCAGCCCGCTCCGAGAGAGAACGTCTTCCAGCGATTCGTTCCGCGGCTTTCTCACACTTCTCCCCGGTGCCTTCTTCATCCCCAGGCAAGCCACAATACCCACTTGCATGATAGTCATGCAGTAGCCATGGTTTTCAACTTGAATCTTTATTAATTGTTTGCTTGTTGAAAAGATTGTTATCGTTGTTCCGACGGTGTTTAGATTTGCATGTTCATTTTTGTGCTATGTTGTCTGGTACTCTGTTATCATGTTCTACCTGCTAGTATTTCCTTTCATATGTTTATGCTTGCTAGTAGTACATGTTGATGTTGGTGATGGTCATGCTAGTCAGTATGCCACGCTCAGTGGATATGATTTATTGTTGATATGGTGGATAGCTATGTGATACCCTCATGATGATGTTGATATCATGTTCGTGCATTTTATCATGGCTCAGCATATTTGCATTCAAGTTTAATCGGATTAAATTGAACTTGAACAACTGTTGGCTGAGTCATGGTGCTGCTGAATCGATGCTGACCAGTGCAACCACGCTTACCGGTATGGGACGGTCCTAACTGGGTCTATTGTCATGCCTCTCGCTGGTGCCTCCAATGATGCAAGGTTATGGGCGTGCCGTACCCTGGCCCGGTAAGCAGGCATAACCTTGTGTGCCCGTTGTTGAGTTGTTTGAGTTTTTGATCCATGTCCCCGTGTGGGACGGGCCACAGCGGTGGTCGTTGTGTCTGGAGGTAGACACGGGGCCACCCATGACTTAGCCCATTGGGGAGTGAGTCAGAGTGGTCGGGAGAGTGTCATGGCAGTAGGACGGTTTTGTCGGAACGCCGTTGGTCCACCCGAATGGGAGTGCGAGGCCATGGGTTCCGTAGTGTGGGTACAGTGTACTAACCTCTGCAAAGTGTATATTAAATCTATCAATAGCCGCACCCGCGGATAAGGGCCCATGTCGAAAGTAGGTCACACCATGAGTCAACAGTAATAAGAATAAGGAGATAAGTTGATTGTGATCGCCGTAAGGATCACGGGCCATTTAGTGGTCGGGTTGTGATTGCCAGAAGGATCACGGTTTGGGGCCAAGTGTTGGTCGGGTTGTGATTGCTGTAAGGATCAACGTGGTATCGAGGATACCGAGTTGTTGTATATTTTTGATGTGGTACGAGAATCGTGGGTAAAGGTCAAGCTCCTTGTGGTCATTTATTGATTACTACGGTATTGATTATACCAAGCTTGATTTGATCCTGAGATGATTGTATGATGTCCGAGGTTGGTAAGTGATGCATGTGTGGGTTATGAGGTAGCCCGAGCAGGATAAGTGGTGCATATAGTGGTTTGATGTTGCATGCCAGTATTGTTGGATTAATATGTTCATGTTGTGTTAGCTGTATCATGTTCATGTTATATTGTTCTGATGATATCATGTTAATCCATGCTTAACCTGTAATTGGCATGCTGTTGTTTGCCTTGAATGCTTCTGCATTTTTAGGAGCTTGCAAGTACATTCAATGTACTGACCTGGCGTGTCATGCCAGTTTGCAGGTCATGCCGGATTTGATTGCTTGCTTGTCGTGGTTTCCGTTCGTGTGAGCTAGGATAAGCGTTCCAGCCAGAGTCCCTGTGGAGTGGAGTTCACCACCGTCTTCGTTGTTTCGCTGCTAGAGTTATTCCGTTGCTTCGAGTTCTTCTGGTGCTTGCATAGAGCAACTAAGGATGGCGTAGTGTCTCCGTACCGATGTTATTCATTGTAATATTGAAGACCTTGTATTCATATTCGTGTAATAATAGAAAGCTGGTTTGTTCTATGCTAAGTAGTGCCGTATTCCAGAAGACTTCTCCCCGATCTCTAGGCTGGAATATGGGGCGTTCCGGTTTTCTCTAAGCCAGGGTGCCACAGTTTGACTACACCAACCGCATTGTGAAATGCTTCCTCTTACGGTCTATGAGGGTACGTAGACACACTCTTCCCCCTCGTTGATATGCATCTCCATGGATAGATCATTGCGTGTGCGTAATTTTTTTTTTGTTTTCCCTGCAACGTTCCCCAACAGTGGCATCATGAGCTAGGTCTATGCGTAGAACACAAAGAATAAGCCATGCCTCTTTTGATGTGAGGCAAGCGATGAACAAGTAGATGCTGCCCTTAGACCAATTTTCTCTTTTGGTAGCTGACACCGAGATGGGCTAGGCTAGGAAACCTTATTCGAGACGATAGGAATGGTGATGTTCATACTGCTTACCACCAACATCTTATTTTCATTCGGCGGCATTGTGGGATAAAGCGGCCCGGACAAACCTTACATGTCGACGCACATGAGACCAGTTCCACCGACTGACATGCAACTAGTTTTGCATAAAGGTGGCTAGCGGGTGTCTGTTTCTCCTACTTTAGTTGAATCAAATTTGACTGTGTCCGGTCCTTGAAGAAGGTTAAAATAGCAAACTTGATAAATCAACATTGTGGTTTTTGCCGTAGGTAAGAACGGTTCTTGCTAGAAACCCATAGCAGCCACGTAAAACTTGCAACAACAAAGTAGAGGACGTCTAACTTGTTTTTGCAGGGTATTTGTGATGTGATATGGACAAGACATGATGTGACATACGTTATTGTATGAGATGATCATGTTTTGTAATTTATCGGCATCCGGCAGGAGCCTTATGGTTGTCTCTTTATTGTATGAAATGCAAACGCCATGTAATTGCTTTACTTTAGCCCTCTGGGTTAGCAATATTTGTAGAAGCAATAGTTGGCGAGACGACCATGACGCAATGATGTAGATCAAGGTGTCGAGCTGGTGATGATGGAGATCATGACGATGCTTTGGAGATGGAGATCAAAAGCACGAGATGATGATGGCCATATCATGTCACATATTTTGATTGCATGTGATGTTTATCTTTTATGCTGCTTATTTTGCTTAGAACAATGGTAGCATTATAAGATGATACCTTCACTACATTTCAAGATATAGGTGTTCTCCCCGAGTATGCACCATTGCGAAAGTTTGTTGTTTCGAGACACCACATGATGATATGGTGTGATAGACTCTACGTTCACATACAACGGGTGTAAGACAGTTTTGCACATGCGAAATACTTGGGTTAAACTTGACGAGCCTAGCATGTACAGACATGGCCTCAGAACACTGGAGACTGAAAGGTCGAACATGAGTCATATAGTAGATATGATCAACATAGAGATGTTCACCATTGAAGACTACCACATCTCACGTGATGATCGGACATGGGTTAGTTGATTTGGATCATGTATCACTTAGATAACTTGAGGGATGTTTATTTAAGTGGGAGTTCATTAGTAATTTGATTAATTGAGCTTAATTTATCATCAACTTAGTCCTGATAGTATTTGCATATCTATGTTGTAGATCAATGGCCCGTGCTACCGTTCCCCTGAATTTTAATGCGTTCCTAGAGAAAGCTAAGTTGAAAGATGATGGTAGCAACTACACGGATTGGGTCCGTAACTTGAGGATTATCCTCATTGCTACACAGAAGAATTATGTCCTTGGTGCACCGCTAGGTGACAGACCTGATGTAGGAGCTAAAGCAGACGTTTTGAACTCCTAGCAGGCTCGATCTGATGACTACTATATAGTTCAGTGTGCCATGCTTTACAGCTTAGAACCGGGACTTCAAAGACGTTTTGAACGTCATGGAGCATATGAGATGTTCCAAGAGTTGAAGTTAATATTTCAAGCAAATGCCCGGGTTGAGAGATATGAAGTCTCCAGCAAGTTCTATAGCTGCAAGATGGAGGAGAACAGTCCTGTTAGTGAACACATACTCAAAATGTGTGGGTATTATTATCACTTAACTCAGCTGGGAGTTAATCTTCTAGTTGATTGTGTTATTGATAGAGTTCTTCAATCACTGCCACCTAGCTACAAAGGCTTCGTGATGAACTACAATATGCAAGGGATGAACAAAACAATTCCCAAGCTCTTCACAATGCTTAAGGCCGCGGAGGTAGAAATCAAGAAGGAGCATCAAGTGTTGATGGTTAACAAGACCACTAGTTTCAAGAAAAAGGGCAAGGGAAAGAAAGGGAACATCAAGAAGAATGGCAAGCAAGTTACCACTCCCAGGAAGAAGCCCAAAGCTGGACCCAAGCCTGAAACTGAGTGCTTCTACAGCAAAGGAAATGGTCACTGGAAGCGGAACTGCCCCAAGTATTTGGCGGATAAGAAGGATGGCAAAGTGAACAAAGGTATATTTGATATACATGTTATTTATGTGTACCTTACTAATGCTCGTAGCAGCGCCTGGGCATTTCATACTGGTTCGGTTGCTCATATTTGCAACTTGAAATAGGAGCTGCGAAATAACTGAAGATTGGCTAAGGACGAGGCGACGATGCCCGTCGGGAATGGTTCCAAGGTCGATGTGATCGCCGTCGGCACGCTACCTCTACATCTACCTTCGGGATTAGTTTTAGACCTAAATAATTGTTATTTGGTGCCAGTGTTGAGCATGAACATTATATCTGGATCTTGTTATTACGAGACGGTTATTCATTTAAGTCAGAGAATAATGGTTGTTCTATTTATATGAATAATATCTTTTATGGTCATGCACCCTTGAAGAGTGGTCTATTCTTGTTAAATCTCGATTATAGTGATACACATATTCATAAAATTGATTCCAAAAGATGCAAAGTTGATAATGATAGTGCAACATATTTGTGGCACTGCCGTTAAGGTCATATTGATATAAAGCGCATGAAGAAACTCCATGCGGATGGGCTTTTGGAATCACTTGATTATGAATCATTTTATACTTGCGAACGATGCCTCATGGGCAAGATGACTAAAACTCCGTTCTCCGGAATAATGGAGCGAGCTAATGACTTATTGGAAATAATATATACCGATGTATGCGGTCCGATGAGTGTTGAAGCACACGGCGGGTATTCTTATTTTCTCACCTTCATTGATGATTTGAGTAGGTATGGGTATATCTACTTGATGAATCACAAGTCTGAAACATTTGAAAAGTTCAAAGAAATTTAGAGTGAAGTGGAGAATCATCGTAACAAGAAATAAAGTTTCTATATCTGATCGTGGAGGTGAATATTTGAGTTACGAGTTTGGCCTTCATTTAAAACAATGTGGAATAGTTTCACAACTCACGCCACCTGGAACACCACAGCGTAATGGTGTGTCCGAACGTCGTAACCATACTTTATTAGATATGGTGCGTTCTATGATGTCTCTTACCGATTTACCACTATCCTTTTGGGGTTATGCATTAGAGAAGCTGCATTCACGTTAAATAGGGCACCGTCTAAATCCATTGAGACGACACCGTATGAACTGTGGTTTGGCAAGAAACCTAAGCTGTCGTTTCTTAAACTTTGGGGATGCGTCGCTTATGTTAAAAGGCTTCAGCCTGATAATCTCAAACCTAAATCGGAGAAGTGCGTCTTCGTAGGATACCCTAAGGAAACAATTGGGTACACCTGGTACACAGATCTGAAGGCAAGATATTTGTTGCTAAGAATGGGTCCTTTCTAGAGAAGGAGTTTCTCTCAAAATAAATGAGTGTGAGGAAAGTAGAACTTGATGAGGTAATTGTACCTTCTCTCGAATTGGAAAGTAGCACATCATAGAAAACCGTTCCCGTGATGCCTACACCAACTAGAGAGGAAGCTAATGATAATGATCATGAAACTTCAGATCAGGTTACTATTGAACCTCGCAGGTCGACTAGAGCATGATCCGCACCAGAGTGGTTGTCGGCGTTCTGGGAATGGGGGTACCCAGACTTGCCTACCTGCGGCCTGCGGAGTGGCTCAAGGAGTGGCCCAGTACGGCCCATCTTCATCAACACATGCTCAAGACTCTCACGAGGGGCCAAGCCTCGTGGTGCGGACGACAGGAGGCTTCCTCAGGCACGGCCTCGTCAGGCTAGCTCGTGAGGAGGCGGAGAGATCAAGGCGGGGTACCTCACGAGGTGCCCATGACGCAAGCCATGACGACCAAGGCCAGGCGGGCGCCGGCCTGCGCAGAGTCCTTGTTTCCCCTTTGGTGCAAAGGGGGCAAGTGCAGGAAAGGGCATCAAGCAAAGGCAACCATTTCGGTGCAACAAGACCAAGACCAGCAGGACGGCAGGACGGAGGTCATCGTGGAGCCCAAGCCAAGATCATCGCTGTGGTCTCTGCGGTGAGGACCAACTTTAGTCGATAAGTGTACTAGATGTTCCCTTCAAAATGGCCAATTGTTGGCGCCCTTCCCGCTCAATATTTGGGAAGAGGCCCGGGGCCTTCGTCTATAAATAGGACTAGCCACCCACAGGGTAGGGGGGTCGAATCCACATCTGAGAGAGAGAGAGGCGACTGAACTCCCCCTAGCAGTTCATTGCACCAACCCAGAACAGACCCTCGCGAGGATGTTCTCCCCTTGTACTGTTCCTCATCAGCCCCAGAGGCAATCCACCACACCACAAACTGGAGTAGGGTATTACACCGCAATGGTGGCCTGAACCAGTATAAATCTTGTGTCCCGTGTGTTGTTCTTCGTGTAGTTTTAGATCTTGATGAGGCGGTGAGACACAGGTAGGCGGGGGGTGTGATCTCCACGTGCACCCCAGTGTTCGAACCTCAAGGGTCTGCGGGAACCCGAAATCCGACATTTGGCGCGCTAGGTAGGGGTGTGCCGGAATCTGCCTTCCGTTGCCTCGTGTTTTACCGCACGTCCCATCCATGTCAGACGCACATCGAGCCCGCGCCGAGCGCCGGGCCGCTCTCGCCACTCGCGTCGCCCAGACGGCCCCCGTCGGTGGGCGCCCCGCCGCCTCGCCGCTTCTTGTCAACGCCGCCACCGCCCGATGGGGAACGAGCAGCGAAGCGCCGTCCTCAGATCCTCGGTCGGCAAGAAGGCCGCACCGCCACCCTCGCCGACTCGACCGGCCTCGTCCCACGCCCATCGCGCCCTGCGACGCGCAAGACGCCGCTGCTGCTCGGGCGCGGGAGCTCTGCACTACCGTCCCGCTGACGACCTCTACGACGAGTGGCTCGCCCGATCACCGAGCTCGTCGGCCATCGGGGCTCCTCGCACCATCCTCTCATCGCACGCGCCCCACCTGCGTGGGCAACGGCTTGGGGTGCCTCAGCCGCCTCCCCCTCAAGAAGGCGCTTGGCCCTGGCGCGCATGGCCCCGGGCGGAACCCACTCCGTCCAGCCCCGGCCAAGACAAAGAAGAGAAGAGCTGCCAAGAGATCCCTCGTCCCCAAGAGGCCGCCCGTGTGCTCCCCGCACCGGCTCGGCACAAGCGCGCTCCTGCTCCAGCACATCAAGACCCCGCATTGCACCTGGCTGCAGCGCAAAGAGACCCGCAAGATCAAGCTCTCCGTCACAAAAGGGCTCCCGCGGCCACTGCAGGCTGCCGTGCCTTCTCCGCCGAGCTGCGCAGCGTGGCCTGGCCGGGCAAGTTCAAGCCAGACCTGCCCTCGCGCTATGATAGCATGGCTGACCCTTCTGAGTTCCTCCAGCTCTACAAGCTGGGCATCGAAGCCGCCAACAGGGACGAGAAGGTCATGGCGAACTGGTTTCCCATGGCGCTCAAGGACGGCACCCGCACTGCTCTCAACCGGCTCTCGCACGATATCCTCCTTGGACGAGATGCGCACCGATTCATCCCAACTTCCAAGGCACCCGCGACCAGCCCCCGGCCATGAGCGACTTGCGCCGCATCAAGCAGCAACCGGGAGAGACTCTGCAGAAGTTCATCCAGCGCTTCAAGATCGCTCGCCTTAAGATCCCCAAGGTGTCTGAGGAGGCCATCATCTCAGCCTTCTCCGATGGCATGTGTGACGTCAAGATGAAGGAGGAGCTCGCAATCCATGAGGACCTGTGCACCTCCCTGGAGCTGTTTAATCTGGCGACCAAGTGCGCCAGGGCTGAGGAAGGGCGCCTTTCCCTCCTTGAGCTGCCAGCTGCTGACCCAGAAGAGAAGAAGCCCAAGGCCAAGGACGTGAAGCGCAAGGGGGCTGCCGTGCTTGCAGCAGATCCAGACACCAAGCGAGGCAGGGATCAGCCCGAGTCATCCAAGGGCAGCCAGTACTGCGTGTACCACGACCACCACACCCACAACACCAACGAATGCCAAGAGCTCGGGGCCGTGCGAGACGTGCGTGCCGGCCGACGCCCCGAGCACAGCGACAGGGGCTATGGCCGAGGAGGAGGAAGAGGTGGAGGACGATGGGAAGACCGTGGCCCTCGCCAAGGGTGGCGTGACCGACCTTGCGAGGACCGCTGGCAGGACTAGCCTCGTGAGGGGGGTTGGAGGGACCCACCTCGCGAGGGGGGTTGGAGGGATCAGCCTCGTGAGGATTGCCCACAAGGCAACGCGGGCCTCCCTCCTCTGCCACGACAGCCAAGAAGGAATGAAGACCATCACCAGGACGAGGGGGCTGGAGGCTTCCAAGAGCCGGACGCAATCGCTTGCATCTTGGGCGGCGCACAAGCCCCGGCCTCTCAGCGCATCTTCAAGCAGTTTGCCCGCGAAGTGAATGCATTCCTCCCCAAGCTTGAGGCCACACGCCCTCTCAGGTGGTCAGCGTGCGCTATCACGTTCAGCTCAGCGGATCAGCTCAAGTGCACAGCCACAACAGGAGTACTCCCGATGCTTTGTTCCCCGATCATCAGCAATGTGCAAGTCACCAGGACCCTCATCGATGGCAGAGCAGGGCTCAATGTCCTATCCGCCGAGACGTTCAACAATCTCCAAGTGCCATACAATCAGCTGCAGCCAACCAAGCCTTTATCAGGAGTCATTGATGGTTCCACGATTCTGATAGGGCAGGTCCGCCTTCCTGTCAACTTCGGGAAGCACGACAACTACCGCGCCGAGCTCATTGACTTCGATGTCGCTCACATCCGCCGCCGTACAATGCCATCCTCGGGTACCCAGCCCTGGCCAAGTTCATGGCCGTGACCCATCACGGCTACAATGTCCTCAAGATGCCAGGAAGCGGTGGAGTCATCACAGTGCCCTGTGAAGAGAGAGACGCCGTGTGTTCTCTGGAATGTGCTTTCCAAGCCGCATCAATTGAAGACCCAGATCACAGGAACGGGAGGCCTCCCGAGGCTGCTCCTAAGAAGAAGAAGACATCGCCTAGCCCGACCCCTCGGGAGGCAGGCCCCTCAGGGTCCGCCCCTGTTCAAGGGGCACCTCCTTCTGTCGCATAGGAAGCCTCTCCCGGCGCCCTCCTCGAGCAAGGCTTGGGGGCTCTCTCCTAGAGGGCCATCGACTTTGCTAAGATCACGAGGGAGGCGCTCGGGCACCACTTGGAGGCGTGCTTCAACGCACGTTTCCCTCAGGAGGAAGCAAGGCAAGGAGGGCCAAACCCTCAGGAATTCGTCAGCGAGGTCATTTAGGAGCTGCAGGAGTCAAGAATCATGAGTAGCAGCCGCCGCTTACCCGCCGTAGCTCCCCATCCAGGCGAGGATGGTGGGCTGCGCGTCTGCATCGACATACCAGGACTCAACCGAGCCGCCTCTCGAGCGCCTGCCTCACACGGGCGCCAAAGATCCACCCACAGCTATGTTCGCATGCCTTACGGCCTGCCGAACGCTGCTACAGCGCGGCGCCATGAGGAGCATCTTGGAGGCTCAGGCGGTCAGGCACTCCGCAGTCCTGGCGGAAATGGAGATGGTCCGCGAGGAGCCGCCAGCACATCCGGAGCCTCCCGAGGCCCCTGGGCCTTGGGGCTCATGAAGTTCGTCTCCCGCGGCGCACGTCGTCCGCTACTTTAGCATCCCTCCATCTTCAGCATCATCAGGTGACATCCTTCGAGTTTCGTTAGCCGAGCGCCTGTGGCTGCATCATTCCTGTGCCATGTGGGTCCGCCTCATGCATGTATCCATTCAGTTCATGTTTTCAGCTTACTTTATCAGGGGCGCCCCTCGAGCTGCATCATCCCCAAAGTCGCTCGGGCCCGACCCAGCGGTGATCGTCTTTTTCTGCGTATATCTAAATGGATTTGCTCCTTCGTGATTAACATGCTTGACTTAATCGCCCGCTCGATTGACACCAACTGACGGAGCTGCTCCCTCACGGCACGACGCTTGCACATGGGTCCGTCCCTACAACGTTGACAAACCTGGATGGCTGAGATCTGGCCGCGGCAACCCCGCAAGGCGCCACCTCACCAAGCCTTCAGTGTCTCGTCACCTTCCTAGAGCAACCAGCAGCTGGCCGGCAATTGTAACAGCAAACCCTCGCTTTTCTCATGATGAACTCGCAGGATCGCTTCAAGGAGCAGGGTCGGGCGAGGCCTCCGCATCGTCTCCTTCGCTCTCGTCCATGTGAACCGCTTGCACGTTAAAGGGGGGGTACCTGAGCATCACAACTCATGGGCTCTTACTGGCTCTCCAGCCCTCACCCTCTGGCCTTGTCCACGGCATCGTGACCTGGCATACCAGCGACGGCTGAACCTGCTCGAGGGCTTGGACCTGAGGACGTAGAGCACAAGGGGAGCAAAGACGAGAGGAAAGAGGCACGTGGGGACCTTGCCAGGCAGCTCCCGGGCTGTCGACGCGCGGGCCCGGCGCCGTGCCAAAGAGTGGTTTCTGACCCCCGAGATAAGTCATCCTCCGGAAACACTAGCCATCGTAGCACCGACCTTGCACCCACTGCAGTTCCATTTTGGCGACTTCGCACTCCTTTCTCACCGAGCGATGGCTGCTTGAGCGCTAAAGGGGACCTCCTAAGCATCGCGACTCAGGGGCTCTTACTGGACCACGGGCCGCTCACCTCCTGGCCTTGACCACGGCATCGCGACCTGGCATACCAGTGACGGATTAAGCCTGCCTTGGGACCGGGACCTATCAGCGCAGAGCGTCAAGTCCTCACGAGGTTCGAAAGGAGGAACTAAGCTGAGATGAGACGAGCATCCCTCACCGCTTCATGATAAGGATCATATTAACAAATGGAACTACAAGCACCTTACAAACCCCCGCGGGGTGTGTTCTTCGATTCCTTGAAAGGAACAAAAGGAGCAGATCCTAAAGAGTGCTAACTATGCGCGCCTCCGCAAGAGACACCATCATCAACAGTGGGTCGTCAGGCACCGACGCCAACCCCATACAGATCAGTGGCGACGGCGGCCCGACGAGCCCGCCCTGCTCCGGGAGCGACGCAAGCTCGGGGGCTCGTAGCTGTCGTCGCTCATCTCCGGGGTCGCGAGGAGCTCGGCGGAGTCGCTGGATCCTCCGACACCTCCGCTACCTGAGGAGCTGCTGGGGAAGCGGTTGACGAGCCTAGTCCTCGCCGCAGCAGGGCCCCGGCCGCCTTTCTCAGGGCAGCACTCCAGCCGGCGTCCCTCCGCGTCGAAGACCTTGAAGAACATCAGGGAGGCGCCATCGTACTCGAGGTGGATCGCGAGGGCGCCACCCGTCCTGCCGACCCGGGCGATCTTGCCCCAGCCACGGGTCAGGTAGACCCTGCCCGGAGCGACGACCTCGACCTCCGCTTCGGTCGTAGGGGCACCGCAGTTAGCATGCTGCAGCCAAAGCTTGATAGGCCCCCTCGACGGGATCTCGAAGGCGAAAGAAGGAGGGAGGCGAATCCAGGACCGAGGAGGCATGGCGGCGTGAAGCACGAGCTCGCGAGAAGAGCCCATGGCGTGAACTCCAGGAGGAACGACGCGCACCGCCGTGATCCACCGGCGGCGATGGCGCCTCTGGCGACGCCGCTCGGCGCCAGCACCTTCAGGGCCCTAGATCCGGGTGTACAAGGGTAGTGGGAATCCTGGCAGCGGCCGCTCGAACCATGGCCTCGACACCTCCTGCCAAGCACCTCCTTCCCCATGGCAAGAGACGAGCCGTTTCTTCGAAGGAAGCGGGACAAGACTCTCTCGGGGGGCCTTCCCCTTCTCTTCGGCAGAAAACCGACGGATCGGTGCCATTGGCGAAGGGAGGAGCAAGGACGAAGAGGAAGACAGAGAGTAGCAAGGAGGGATGAACTGGAGGGGCTCGCGTCCTTCCATACATATAGCCGAGGGAGGCCAACCGACGGCCTCCACGATCACAGGTAATCATGACCCGTTTTGCATGCAGGGACTTGTCAATTCGTGCAGTTGCCGAGGCGTCGTGGGGGAGCCAGGACGCCCACGTCCAATCAACCGCCACGCGGCGCCCGAGGCTGCAGGCTATTGGGGCCCGCGGCACTACGAACTTGCCTCTTCACTTCTCTGCTAAGCCAAGTCCAAGCGCGTTTTGGGCCCGGGGGCTACTGTCGGCGTTCTGGGAACGGGGGTACCCAGACTTGCCTACCTGCGGCCTGCAGCGTGGCTCAAGGAGTGGCCCAGTACGGCCCATCTTCATCAACACATGCTCAAGACCCTCGCGAGGGGCCAAGCCTCACGGGGCGGACGACAGGAGGCTTCCTCAGGCACGGCCTCGTCAGGCTGGCTCGTGAGGAGGCCAAGAGATCAAGGCAGGGTACCTCACGAGGTGCCTGTGACGCAAGCCATGACAACCAAGGCCAGGCGGGCGCCGGCCTAAGCAGAGTCCTTGTTTCCCCTTTGGTGCAAAGGGGGCAAGCGCAGGCAAGGGCATCAAGCAAAGGCAACCATTTTGGTGCAACAAGACCAAGACCAGCAGGACGGCAGGACAGAGGTCATCGTGGAGCCCAAGCCAGCGTCATCGTCAGGGTCTTTGGCAGGCGAGGACCAACTTTAGTCAGGATAAGTGTACTAGATGTTCCCCTTCAAAATTGCCAATTGTTGGCGCCCTTCCCGCTCAATATTTGGGAAGAGGCCCGGGGCCTTCGCCTATAAATACGATTAGCCACCCACAGGGTAGGGGGATCGAATCCACATCTGAGAGAGAGAGAGAGAGAGAGAGGCGACTGAACTCCCCCTAGCAGTTCATTGCACCAACCAAGAAAAGACCCTCGCGAGGCTATTCTCCCCTTGTACTATTCCTCATTAGCCCCAGAGGCAATCCACCACACCACAAACTGGAGTAGGGTATTACACCGCAATGGTGGCCTGAACCAGTATAAATCTCGTGTCCCTTGTGTTGTTCTTCGTGTAGTTTTAGATCCTGGCGAGGCGGTGAGACACGGGTAGGCTGGGGGTGTGATCTCCGCGTGCACCCCAGTGTTCGAACCTCAAGGGTCTGCCGGAACCCGAAATCCAACAGTGGTACGGTAATCCTGTCATGAAAGTCATGTTACTAGACCAAGGCGAACCTACGAACTATGAAGAAGCTACGATGAGCCCAGATTCCGACAGATGGCTTGAGGTCATGAAATATGAGATAGGATCCATGTATGAGAACAAAGTGTGGACTTTGGTGGACTTTCCCGATGATCGACAAGCCATAGAGAATATATGGATCTTCAAGAAGAAGACTGATGCTGATGGTAATGTTACCGGGTACAAAGCTCGACTTGCCGCAAAAGGTTTTCGACAAGTTCAAGGGGTTGACTATGATGAGACCTTCTCACCCGTGGCGATGCTTAAGTCCGTCCGAATCATGTTAGCAATTGCCGCATTATATGATTATGAAATCTGGCAAATGGACATCAAAACTGCATTGCTTAATGGGTTTCTTAAAGAAGAGTTGTATATGATGCAACCGGAAGGTTTTATCAATTCTTAAAGGTGCCAACAAAGTGGGCAAACTCCAGTGATCCATCTATGGACTGGTGCAAGCATCTCGGAGTTGGAATACACGCTTTGATGAGGTGATCAAAGCATATGGTTTTATACTGACTTTTGGTGAAGCCTGTATTTACAAGAAAGTGAGTGGGAGCTCTGTAGCATTTCTGATATTATATGTAGATGGCATATTGTTGATTGGAAATGATATAGAATTTCTAGATAGCATAAAAAGGATACTTGAATAAGAGTTTTTCAATGAAAGACCTTGGTGAAGCTGCTTATATATTGGGCATCAAGATCTATAGAGATAGATCAAGACGCTTAATAGGACTTCCACAAAGCACATACCTTGACAAAGTTTTGAAGAAGTTCAAAATGGATCAGTCAAAGAAAGGGTTCTTGCATGTGTTATAAGGTGTGAAATTGAGTCAGACTCAAAGTCCGACCACTTCAGAAGATAGAGAGAAAATGACAGTCATTCCCTATGCCTTAGCCATAGGTTCTATCATGTATGCTATGCTATGTACCAGACCTGATGTGTGCCTTGCCATTAGTTTGGCAGGGAGGTACCAAAGTAATTCACAAGTGGATCACTAGGCAGCGGTCAAGAACATCCTGAAGTACCTGAAAAGGAACAAGGATATGTTTCTCATTTATGGTGGTGACGAAGAGCTTGTCATAAACGGTTATGTCCATGCTAGCTTCGTCACTGATCCAGATGACTCTAAGTCACAAACTGGATACGTATTTATATTGAATGGTGGAGCTGTCAGTTGGTGCAGTTCCAAGCAGAGCGTCGTGGCAGGATCTACGTGTGAAGCGGAGTACATAGCTGCTTCGAAAGCAGCAAGTGAAGGAGTCTAGATGAAGAAGTTCATATCTGATCTAGGTGTAATACCTAGTGCATCGGGTCCAATGAAAATCTTTTGTGACAATACTGGAGCAATTGCCTTGGTAAAGGAATCTAGATTTCACAAGAGAACCAAACACATCAAGAGACACTTCAACTCCATTCGTGAACAAGTCAAAGATGGAGACATAGAAATTTGCAAAATACATACAGATCTGAATGTAGCAGATCCATTGACTAAGCTTGTTCCACGAGAAAAACATGATCAACACCAAGACTCCTTGGGTGTTAGATTCATTATAATGGAATCCAGATTATTGACTCTAGTGCAAGTGGGAGACTGAAAGAAACATGCCCTAGAGGCAATAATAAAGTTGTTATTTATATTTCCTTATTCATGATAAAGGTTTATTATTCATGCAAGAATTGTATTGATCAGAAACTTAAATATATGTGTGAATACATAAACAAATACCGTGTCCCTAGTATGCCTGTACTAGGCTAGCTCGTTGATCAAAGATGGTTAAGGTTTCCTAACCATAGACATGTGTTGTCATTTGATAATGGGATCACTTCATTAGGATAATGATGTGATGGACAAGACCCACCCGTTATCTTAGCATAATGATCGTTCAGTCTATTGCTATTGCTTTCTTCATGTCAAATGCATATTCCTCCGATTATGAGATTATACAACTCCCGGATACCGGAGGAATGCCTTGTGTGATATCGAACATCACAACGTAACTGGGTGATCATAAAGATGCTCTACAGGTATCTCCTAAGGTGTTTGTTGAGTTGGCATGGATCGAGATTCAGATTTGTCACTCCGAGTATCGGAGAGGTATCTCTGAGCCCTCTCGGTAATACACATCATAAGCTTTCAAGCAAATGACTAAGGTGTTAGTCACGAGGTGATGTATTATGGAACGAGTAGAGAGACTTGTCGGTAATGAGATTGAACTAGGTATGAAGATACCGACGATCGAATCTTGGGCAAGTAACATAATGATAGACAAAGGGAATTACGTATGTTGTCATAATGGTTCGATCGATAAAGATCTGCGTAGGATATGTAGGAGCCAATATGGGCATCCAGGTTCCGCATTTGGTTGTTGACCGGAGAGGTGTCTCGGTCATGTCTACATAGTTCTCGAACCCATAGGTTCCGCACGCTTAACGTTCGCTGACGATATAGTGTTATATGTGTTATATTTTTTGGTGACTGAATGTTTTTCGGAATCCCGGATGAGATCACGGGCATGACGAGGAGTTTCGAGGCCAAGAGGTAAAGATTGATATATAGTACGATGGTATTTGGACACCGGAAAGTGTTTCGGGACGTACTGGCAAGGAATCGGGTCACCGCAAGGGGTTTTGGGCAACCCCCGGCAAGATATGGGCCTTATGGGTCAAAGGAGGGGACAGACCAGCCCACAAGGGGGCTGGTGCGCCCCTCCCATGGCTGGCCGGCCCTAAGGGGAAGGGAAGGGGAGGGGTGGCCCCTCCCGCCTTTCCCTCTTCAAGAGAGAAAGGAAAGGGGGAGGGGGCACGTCCTCCTTCCTTCCTCCCGTGCTCCAAATAAGGAAAGGGGGCATGGCTTGGGAGAGACCCCAAGTAGGATTCCTCCTACTTAGGCGCCCCCTTGGCTACTCCTCCCTTCCTCCCACCTATATATATGTGGGAGGGGTGCCTAGCACACAACAGACAATTGCTTAGCCGTGTGCGCCCCCCCCCTCCACCGTTTACACCCCTGGTCATATTTTCGTAGTGCGTAGGCAATGCCCTGCGGAGATCACTTCACCATCACCATCACAATGCTGTCGTGTTGTAGGAACTCATCCACTACCTCTCCGTCTTGCTGGATCAAGAAGGCGCGGACGTCACCGAGCTGAACGTGTGCTGAACGCGGAGGTGCCGTACATTCGGTACTCGATCGCTTGGATCGCGAAGAAAGTTTGACTACATCTACCGTGTTGTGAAATGCTTCCGCTGAAGGTCTATGAGGGTACGTAGACACACGCTTCCCCCTCGTTGCTATGCATCTCCATGGATAGATCATTGCGTGTGTGTAGAACTTTTTTGTTTTCCATGCAACATTCCCCAACAATACGAGTATCTCATGAAGACTTCAATAAAATTAGATACTTCGGAGACATATCACTAAGCCAATGAATGTGATGTGTATATCTATTATGTGACTCAAATTGTATTGGCAAAGGATATTGTAAGAGATGTGAATGTATGTGTATTGGATGACATATGAAAAATGCAACATTTATATGTGCTTCTTTTGTATTGCCTATGTATTTTGTGTGGTGTTGTGCAGTACTTGTGATATCAGCCTCCAGGCATTGGACAGTCACTGATATCCCTTTTCTCATGCCATGTGGATAGTTATCACAGATGGGTCAGCCGATCAGTGGTGTAACTAGTCATTAACCGGCAAAACAACACATATGTGAAGAAGAAGTCATCACTGGCCTGGAGGTACTGACGGGACATTGGTGTGTCAGTGATGATATGAATTGGCCGGTCAATTCTATACATATTTGTAGTAGCGTGTCAACGAAAGATTCATGATTTGGTAAAGTTCTGAGATTTTCCACTTTGTTCTTGTTACTACTGGAGGTTTGAGATTATGATGGCTCGAGAAATTGTTATCTTTTTCGAGTGATTCTCTTTTGGTTTTGGCCGGAACTTTACCACTTCTCGGTTATTTGTACCACTAATCCTCAAAATAGAAGAAAATCCACTTTCCATTGTTTGGTAGGAAATATCATTTATGGAAGGAAACCAAGGAGGATTACTACAGTTCAAGCCGAATGGAGCAACTTTCATGTGGAGAGCGAACTCATCAGGGGCACCAATGCAAAAGACGGCCTTTCATGCGAGTGCCACTGCTCGTATGGGTAGTCGTATGAGGTGCCATTAGTTCCACCACATCTATACAAGACACTTTTGTGAAGGGATCGAAGGGAGGAGAGAAAGCTAGCCGCCGCCACCACATCCAAAATAGAGAAGGAGGTGATCTGAAGAACCATCGGAGATCTTCTTAGTTTTGGTCCTTTCATCTCCATCATCATCTCATCCCTCCCTATTGTAAGCGAAGTTCCAAGTTGTCAGAAAAAGTTGCAACTCTATTCATACTCATCTGGAGATCAAGAGTATTTGAATTATCAATTTCATATTTATTGTGGATCTTCACGGTATTTCCGATATGTTTTTCATGTGTTTAATCTTTGGTATGATTGGTCTCTCTATTATGATGCGCGAGTAATTTCCCTTAGGTGTGGGATATGTAAGTGAGTGGTAAGATTTATTTGTGACTGTTCTATATGTTGTCATTTGTGTTTATAGCCTTATGATCTGTCTAGTAAGTTGTTATACTGCGGTGAACTCTATGCGTGTTGCCCGATTTAAGGGCCTAGGCAACATGATCTCAAGAACTACATAGGTAACACATATTGTTTAGGAAATCTGCGACCTTTGACGTGACAGGTGGACACATCTATGTGTACCGAAGAAAATATGGGATAACAGTGATCCATAAAACTTAATGCTTGGTTCCGATCCGAGGACCTTAATTGCCGAGACAACCATGCTATGGCAACGAGCAAGCAGGACCATACAATGGAACGTACTCCCACGAGGAGTTCCATTACCTTAGGGTGATCCTCCTACAAAACAAACATATCAAATGCTATGAATATGATACAAGGTATCTGGTATTACCGTCGCACTGACACACTTGATATGATATATACCAGGAGCTAAATTCTCTCCGCGCCTAATCTCTCCATTGCAGGAAACACAACCCTACTTTCATGTTTATTTATGTTATTTACTTTCAAGAGTTTCTATCATTGTTAATATAAGCCTTTTATCTTTGTCACTCTGGCTTATCCGTAACAGTAAGTATTCGTAGAATCACAGGTGGTTACTTCAAATAAGAATTGTGACACCTTGTGTGTGCAAAAGCGCTAATATAAATACTCTCTGATGCTCTTTGTTGGGACAATAACTAATTGGGATACTTCCATGAAAGTGCTACATAATCCTATGTGTCTTGCAGGCCATCAGATTACTAGGTGGTAGGAGTCTTTTGTGAGGAATCAACTTGTGATTTACCCGAAAAAGTTGGTGAAGGTATGGAGATCCCCTCAACATCTAACACTAGTGGTTGTGATTCACCATCATGGGATTATCTCAAGGCCCTTTGTAGTGTTGGTGTACCTTGGTAGTAATGCCCACCCCTCAAACAATGATTAGTTTCCGTCCAAGGAAATGAACATTGGGACACATCCTCGTCTCTGATGTCTTTGGTTATCCCTAACCCTAGCTCATTACTTATGGTTTACTTTGGTCACTTTACCTTGCAATCATCTTCATGTTGTTTATCTCACCATAGCAAATGTTTAGGCACGTATTCATATTCCATATATGCTAAACTTGCTATCAATCAAAGTAGATTTTGTAGTTGTCCACATTAACCCTTCCCCTCTAGGTCCATCTTGATCCTTTCAGCCTCGCCATCTATGAAGGTTCGCCCTCTGATTGCTCTGGATGCCACCAAGTGTACAAGGACGCCGGCGGGCAAGGCCCTCGACGAGGCAACGAAGAAGAAGAGGAAGATTCATCCAATCCAATGCCTTCTTCATGTCTGGCGGCTCCGATGCCTTCTCCTCCATATTTGACCACCCCACACATCCTCCGCCTATAGCTACCATAGCCGTCAGTGAGGATCATGCCCACCAAGTGTCTATCGCGAGGTCCAAAGGGTAAAAACCATTTTTCGTTTTGTCCATATATTTTAGTGATACAGCGTGATGATGATCGTGTGACACGTTTGTTCTTGATGATTGTATTGTGAATGAATATGGTGTTGCAAGTTTCATGTCTAAATTGGATGAATCACACATACTCGGTCTCGATAACACATCAATGTCTATGGCCGGTGATCGTGGGAGGGATGAATATCGTTACAGGGAGGGTGATGATGTCGAACTGGAGGAGGTTGAGGATCCCATGTGACACAATCCAAGCATGAAGAAGGCAAGGTCAATGATCTATGATATGCAAGAAGGCATTGCTATTGTGCCTTTCTTCGATGAATGTCTCTCTTGATGCCTATATTGGTACTGATCAAATGAAGGAGAAGTTTTGCAAAGGATGGATGATTACTACTCAAGCAATGTGACAATTTCTTCCAACCGCACTCAAGGTTCTCTTGCCCACTGTGGAGCGTGGTCTAAGATCAATGCAATATATGGTTTGGTTGTGTTGATCAAGCCAACATTGCACCGCCAAATATGTCTATCATCCAACACATATACAAGCAAAGCAACAAGAAGCGCGACAACAAAGGAGTTTGTATTGCACCATTGCTATAAGGAGTTAGTTGGTAATGAGAAGCGGGCATGGGGAAATTTTGATTGACACCCTAGGACAAGAATGAGCATGCCGGTTGATGTCGGTGATGAGGAGTGTAAAAGTCCTCACTCTAGGACGGATGTGCAAAATATTACAGAAGAAAGGAATATGAATGGAGGTGTCGGTGTGTACAAAGAGGGGAATTGTGTTTGACTGAGAACAGAAAAGCACTAGCGGCTGAACGAACAAGAGAAGATGGTGAGATGAATGTGCTCAAGTTCATGGAGGATGAGAAGTTGAGAGAAAATGTGACAACCAAAGCGCGAGGGCGGTGCAATCGGCGGAGTGTAAGATTGCACTCGAGGAGGAGAGGCTCGCAAAAGAGAAGAAGGATGAAGAGCGTGCTATCTTCATGGATCCGAGAACGATCGATGGCATGGTGAGGCAATATTGGCAACTCACTCGTGATGAGATTGTAGCCAAATCGATGTTCGGTTTGTGGTGGCAGCCATGGTGGCTATGGTCATGGTGCCAGTCAAGGTGTCGACCGTGGTGATGGTGAGCATTGGAGTGCTTGATTTGGTGTAGTATGAACTTTATAGGAGTTGGTCCACCACATAAGACTTGCTATGTGTGGTTTTCTCTTGGATAAAAGTTGATCGATTTGGTGGCTTTCGGATGAAGTATATGTATGTTTTAATTTGGTTTTTTTTGTGGGAATGTATGTTTTAATTTGAATTGGATATGTATATGTTTGTAGTTGAATTATTGCACATGCTGCATTTGAATTTCCAAATTATTGATGAAGTGTCGTGCTTTGTTTCAAATATATGCGGCCAGAGATGAAAGAAATAAAAAGAATTGGGACATAAAAATTAGGGGTTTGGTTAGCTCCGGTAAGTTTTTAAACTCGTAGTATTTGGCGAGTTAGTTTTTTTTTTTTTTTTTTGAGTGGCAGGAGTTAGTAAGGTTTGAAAATGTTTAGAGAGTTGTATGACAGGGTTGGCGAGAGATGCCCTTGGATGCGCGAAAACACGCAATTCAGATGCCTCTTTTCTCTTGTGCAGTGATCCACACTTAAGAAACAATTAAAGTACGTTGATGCTGATATGAGTACATACTGGCTAGTAGTAGTATATTATTATGTGAAGTACAAGTGATACGGTGGTCCTTTCATCTGAAGAAAAGGGCGGGGCCGGGGGCGGGGCACGAGCACGGGTCGACGGCCGTGCCAACTTGCATGCGGCATGCCCCCATGTAGCATTTAACTATTATTATGGGAACGGATCCTCTAACATCACGAAGGAATGTCACGAAGCTACAGTGCAATCCCAGTGCAAAACCAAGAAAGGATGTCACGGACACTGTAGCAAAGACACTGTGCGCAATTACTGTTCATAGAAAATAAAATCTGAAATTAATTTTATTGCATCATAATTTTGTTTGTATGTAATTTTTGTAAATGTATACAATAGATTTGTAATTTGCAAATTATTTCAAATCATTTTAGGCTTAATCATATGGATGTGAAGAAGGGATGTTAGGATACTGTAGCTTCTCTAACATCCCTTTGTGATGTTAGAGGATCTCGTTCCTATTATTATACCGGTGCTAATGATCCCTCATAATAATAATCGTAAAGAGGAGAGCGATCACGACGATGGAAAGCAACGGGATAGTGCAAGAGGGACGATCGATAGAGAAAGAAATGGGCATCCAGGGCAACTACAGCACAGCACAGCACAGTGGGGATAACCTCATCGCAACCAACTTGCTTTATTACTTGCCTCTCTCCCTATTGTATGCCCGGCCACTCGTATCATTAGTTAATAAGAAAAAAATCTCGACTTAATCGGATCCAAGCAACCCGGCCGGCCGGCGCAGGAGGTAGAGGAGACATAGTTATTTCTTATTATTTACTGCCCCGTTCCTAAATATAAGTTTTTGTAGAAATTTCACTAGATGAACTATATACGGAGCAAAATGAATGAATCTACGCTTAAAGTACATTTATATACATCCGTATGTGGTTCATAATGAAATCTCTACAAAGACTTATATTTAGGAACAGATGAAGTAGATGAGAGACAGACACACCCAGTATTGAGCTACATCCATCTAGCTGGTAAGCAATGATATTACCCCAGTAGCATGTGGTGAAATAATGGAATTTAGTAATCATTAACCATGGTGTTTGTGTGGGTGTGGATTAGTCCGCTTTATTAGCAAGTGTAATAATGGAGAGCAGATCAAACAAGCAAGAGGCGGGCTGGTCTCTTCCTGCAAGTTGGCCAATTTGCTCCAAAATTAAAAGGAAACCAATTAATTGAACAGATCAAAGGACAACCTCCTCCATGCAAGTTGGCCAATTTGCTCCGGAATTTAAACCTTTAGAGTACAATCAATCAATTAACAAAACAAAGAGCAGACGCAAGTATACATTTGGAAAACACAAGTGGGAGATACATATGTGCAACCTGTGCAAGTTGGCTCACGTTCTAAAAAAAAGAACAAGTTGCTTGTGCCTCACTGGGTCTATTATATATACGCCTCTACCCCCGTCGGCCTCCTCCCCAACCCTACCTTCGAAAGATATTCCACCGGCCGGCAGCACACGGCAAGAAAAGGACGGCGAGCGCCAGGGAGATCACCGAGACTCGACGCACCATGCCGTGCATCCCGGCGTCCAGCCCCAGCATCCAGCACCACAACCACAACCACCACCACCGAGTCCTAGCAGGCGTCGGCGTCGGCATGGGGTGCGGCGCGGAGGCGGTCGTTGCCGCGGCCGGGACGGCAGGGATGAGGTGCAGGGAGCACGACTGCGAGGTCCCGGCGGAGGTGGCGCGGCACCACGAGCACGCGGAGCCGGGGTCCGGCCAGTGCTGCTCCGCGGTGGTGCAGCACGTGGCGGCGCCCGCGGCGGCGGTGTGGTCCGTGGTGCGCCGGTTCGACCAGCCGCAGGCGTACAAGCGGTTCGTGCGCAGCTGTGCCCTGGTGGCCGGCGACGGCGGCGTGGGCACGCTCCGCGAGGTGCACGTCGTGTCGGGCCTTCCCGCGGCGTCCAGCCGCGAGCGGCTCGAGATCCTGGACGACGAGAGCCACGTGCTCAGCTTCCGCGTCGTCGGTGGCGAGCACCGGCTCAAGAACTACCTCTCCGTCACCACCGTCCACCCGTCCCCGGCCGCGCCGTCCAGCGCCACCGTTGTCGTGGAGTCGTACGTCGTGGACGTGCCGGCGGGCAACACGATCGAGGACACCCGCGTGTTCATCGACACCATCGTCAAGTGCAACCTCCAGTCGCTGGCCAAGACCGCCGAGAAGCTCGCCGCCGTGTCGTGAGGCCTCCTCCACCTCCCTGGATGCGATCGATCCTTTTTTCCCGGGCGGGATGGATGTGTGTTTCTTCGGCGCGTGAGCATTTTTCTCCCCAGTTGCTGGTTCTTTTCGTCACATTTGACCACCTCGTTTCTTCTTCTTTTTTCGCTCCTTGTTGTGAGATGCATGCCCCTATCCTCCCTTGTCCAAAGATTCAAGAATGACAAGTATCATTGATAGACTTCAAATTCACTACATGTTTGAGTTGCTCTCTGTATATATGTGGTATAGATCTGTTCTCGTGTACACGCAAAGTATATTCATCGACATTGGATATTCATTGATTTCGATCCCTTGTGTGCTGTTGAGCATAGCTAATCAAGAACATTACTACAATGTTATATATGATGGTGGATCGAGCTTGTTAAACTGCACACGCATCGGTAGCTAGCACAAGAAATAATGGTGAATTTTCGATCCATGATATGGTATGTGTGTCTCCTAGCTGGTCGTCAGATGACCAATTTATTGCATCACAGTGATACATATATACTCCCTCAGGAAAGAAATATAAGAATGTTTAGATCTAAACACTCTTATATTTCTTTTCGGAGGGAGTACTTATATAGAAATCTTAATCTAGCCATTACAATACAATTGCCAACCAATCGACCGATAACTTTGGTCACTTCGATCATATGATCATATGAGCCGGCAGATGCTCCAAATTAATTAAACTAAGCGGCCGATGCATGAACCATAATCTCTCCTACGACAATGTATACACGATGATGAAGAATAGAGCAAATGTTATGAATCCACGAAGAAATCTGTGTGATGACCACTTGCATGACGGCGATTTTGTCCGCTCTATAGGAGAAGGACGTTTCTGAGACGAAAAATATAGTCCCGGGGTGCTCAGCGGGAAGGTGCAGTTCAGGCCACTTGGGGCTCAACTTGCGTGCGATTAAATCAATCACGTCCCTCTCCTCGCGTCTCGATGCTCCCTCGAGTAGCATTTGTTTTTCCGTTTGATCCTCTGATTAAGATGTGGATGCCTCCTCCCTACCGCGCGCCCGTCCGTCCAACTTGCGCTCCGTCGCCTCTCGACCGATCGTTGGCTCCAGCAACTTGGCATAGAAAAATGAGAGCAACAGCGAGGAGCGGGGCATATTTGACGTGGATGATTAATTAACTAACACAAGTGGTTCAACTTGCGCGCCTGCATGCTGACAGGTCACTTAATTACCTGCTGCCAGGTTCCTCGCCTTTGCTTTTTCCATACATCGATCGACTAGTAGTAGGTGTAGTTTAATTCCAAGTTGATATTCATTGGATGCTTCCACTTGCTTCAGGAGCGGCCTGTTCTTCCCGGCGGCTAACTTTCATCCCTTTGAAAGATATGTATATATGATACAAATATATATACTAGTAGTTGTACAACGTACAAAAAAATGTTAAAACGTGTATGAAGTAAGGGTACAACACATCTCAAAATACCGGTAATATCCCTATCAATTACTATACATATTTTTTTTGCCAAAACGCGCAAGAGAATTGTGCTTTGCTTCATTAAGAGAGAAAGGTTTTAGTACAGCAGGTTACAACAGAAGACAAAGGCCCTTGATGTAGCTCACACCACTTCCACCAACACACGAAGAAATCAAAGCTGATTACTCCGAGCACCCACGGATATACCCACATTGGCCTTGAAGTGCCATGCAAGTGACCAAATCCTCTATCCGCTGTCAATCTTCGCCGCGATGACACTTTGCGCTACCAAGATGTTATCAAATACCCACTTGTTCCTCTCTTTCCGGAACAAATGTATGGTTAGAATGAAGAGTGAGCTCAGCTCGCTCCTCTGTGGCTGAGGTGTAATCCCACTTGCATCTGCCCGTCACTCAACCAAATTGGCCTGAGGAATAGGGATGTGGCTCTCCCGGACCCGAGCTCTAAGCACAGAGAACCACACTGTCCAAAAGAACGGGCATTGCACTAGGAGATGATGCAATGTTTCATGGGCTTGCAGACAAAGAGGGGCAGCAAGGCTGATGAGGCAGGCCCCTACTTATGAGGTGGTCTGAAGTCTAGCAGTGGTTGTGAAGCACCGGCCATGCAAAAAACTTCAACTTTGACGGGGCGTGAGAGCTCCAAACCTCCTGAGTAACCGGCGTCAGCATAAGATTGTGGAAGAGTGCGCGATACGCGATCCTTGCTGAATAGGAGCCATCCTTTATCCAGATCCAGCGAAAGGAATCATGTCGAGAACTTGCGCGCCTGAGCCTGAATATGCGCCCACAGGAGCCATAATTGAATGATCATGGCGATAAAAAATTGCGCTTTAATCTGGCCAATTCACTTGTCAAGCAGCAAACCATCGTGCACTGAGCAGTTCGCTTGAATGGAGATTGGCTCAACACACACAATGTTAGGTGCGATCTCCGTTGTTGTGGCTCCACCAATCCATCCATCTCCAGCAATCTATCTATCTAACCAGAATACAGTGGTGCGCCCATTGCCAATAGTGCAGACAGTCGAAACAAAGAACATGGTTGTGCGTCAGAGGAAACTAACATTTGAAAGCCATGCCAAGGGTGATCCGGGTCAACCCTGGAGAGCCAATTACAGCGAACTAGCAGCTCAACATTGAGCCCACGTAGAATGTGAATTCCTAGACCGCCAAATTCGGTAGGTGAGGAAGTCCTTGACTAGGGGGTGTCCGGATAGCCGGACTATCATCATCGGCCGGACTCCAAGACTATGAAGATACAAGATTGAAGACTTCGTCCCATGTCCGGATGGGACTTTCCTTGGCGTGGAAGGCAAGCTTGGCGATATGGATATGTAGATCACCTACCATTGTAACCGACTACAGTAACCCTAGCCCTCTCCTGTCTATATAAACCGGAGGGTTTTAGTCCATAGGACAACACAACCATTACAACAATCATACCATAGGCTAGCTTCTAGGGTTTAGTCTCCTTGATCTCGTGGTAGATCCACTCTTGTACTACCCATATCATCAATATCAATCAAGCAGAGTAGGGTTTTACCTCCATCGAGAGGGCCCAACTCGGTAAAACATCGTGTCCCTTGTCTCCTGTTACCA
This sequence comes from Aegilops speltoides, assembly GCA_021437245.1. Lineage (NCBI taxonomy): Eukaryota > Viridiplantae > Streptophyta > Magnoliopsida > Poales > Poaceae > Aegilops > Aegilops speltoides. The sequence goes on from CM038144.1 coordinate 344,060,017, forward strand.
TCCGCCTAGACGCACGCTTCGGGACCCCCTACCGAGATCCGCCGGTTTTGACACCGACATTGGTGCTTTCATTGAGAGTTCCTCTGTGTCGCCACCGATAGGCTTGATGGCTTCTTCAATCAACAACAACGCAGTCGGTGAGACTTTTCTCCCGGACAGATCCTCAGATTCGGCGGCCGCATCATGGGCAATTCACTTGGCCATCCGAGCAGATCGAAGCTACGCCCGCCATCAGTCGATTTGAAGCCTAAACTTCACGGCGGACATCCGCGGAGACTTGATCTTCGATGGATCCGAGCCGCAGCCGAGCATGCCGCCTTGTCACGATGGGCATGATCTAACTCGCCACGGACAAGACCTTGGAGGTCAAGACACGAATCCGCCCGACCCATAGTTCGGAGCCGATCACGCAGATCGAGGACGGGTGGCTGGACACCGCCTCGGGAGCTGCAACTTCCACGGCGATGGAGCCGAACACTGATCTCGTCCCTTATAAAGCTCGTGACTCCGAGGTGCCGGACTCCGAGCCTCCTGCGCCCCTGCCAATCGAATCCGATTGGGCGCCGATCATGGAGTTCACTGCCGCGGACATCTTTCAACACTCACCCTTTGGCGACATCCTAAATTCGCTAAAGCATCTCTCGCTATACGGAGAGCCCTGCACGGACTATGGCCAGGATGGTTGGGATGCGGACGACGAAGAAATTCAAAGCCCACCCACCACCCACTTTGTAGCCACTGTCGACGATCTAACCGACATGCTAGACTACGACTCCGAAGACATCGACGGTATGGACGACGATGCCGGAGACGATCAAGAACCAGCGCCACAGGCACCGAAGACCACCTCGTCATACGACATATACATGGTGGACACCCCAAAAGATGGGGACGGCGAAGAAGCAGCGGAGGCAGATTCCTTAAAGAAACTGCGAAAGCGCCGACGTCAGTGGCGCCGCTCTAAATCCCGTCATAGCAAGAATGGAGATTCCGGCACAGGAGATAATAACACCCCAGAAAGTGCCGAAGACAACCCCCTCCAGCAAGATTCAGAGCAGGAGGACGCAGAGGCCAGCCCTCACGAGAGAGCGGCAGACGAAGAGGTCGAGGATGATAATTACATACCTCCCTCCGGAAACGAGGCAAGCCTCGACGATGACGAATTCGTCGTGCCCGAGGATCCCGTCGAACAAGAGCGTTTCAAACGCAGGCTAATGGCAACCGCAAATAGCCTAAAGAAAAAGCAGCAACAGCTTCAAGCTGATCAAGACCTGCTGGCCGACAGATGGACCGAGGTCCTCGCGGCCGAAGAGTATGAACTCGAACGCCCCTCCAAAAGCTACCCAAAACGCAAGTTGCTCCCCCGATTAGAGGAGGAGGCATACAAACCTTCATCACCAAAGGCATAATACGGCAGACCGACCACCTCGTGGCGCGACAGAGAGGCATCTAGGCCTCCACCAGACCGCACCCGCACCGCCGAAAAGTACGGCCATGAGGGAACGCTACCGGACTTGCGGGATATATTGGAGGACAAGGCAAGACAATCCAGATCTATCTACGGATCACATGGGCGCCCCACGACCCACGACGACTACCGTCGCGTCGGATACAACAACTCCGGCTGGGCCGAACACAGCAGACAACGCTCTCTTGAGCTACGTCATGATATTGCTCAATAAAGAGGCGCCGCACACCCACTATGCTTCACTGACGAAGTAATGGATCATCAAATCCCTGAAGGGTTTAAACCCGTGAACATTGAATCCTACGATAGCACAACAGACCCCGCGGTTTGGATCGAAGATTATCTCCTTCACATCCACATGGCCCGCGGAGACGATCTCCACGCCATCAAGTATCTCCCACTCAAGCTTAAAGGCCCAGCTCGGCATTGGCTTAACAGCTTGCCCACAGAGTCAATTGGGTGTTGGGAGGACCTGGAAGCCGCATTCCTCGACAACTTCCAGGGCACATATGTGCGACCACCAGACGCCGATGACCTAAGCCACATAATTCAGCAGCCAGACGAATCGGCCAGACAGTTCTGGACACGGTTCTTAACAAAGAAAAATCAAATGGTCGACTGTCCGGATGCAGAGGCCCTCGCAGCCTTCAAGCATAACATCCGCGACGAGTGGCTGGCCCGGCACCTAGGACAGGAGAAGCCGAAATCCATGGCATCCCTCACATCACTCATGACCCGCTTCTGTGCGGGAGAGGACAGCTGGCTAGCTCGCAGCAACAACTGTTGGGGAACGTAGTAATTTAAAAAAATTTCCTACGCACACGCAAGATCATGGTGATGCATAGCAACGAGAGGGGAGAGTGTTGTCTCGCACCCTCGTGAGACCCGGCGGAAGCGATCACAACGTAGAGGAAGTAGTCGACGCTCTCCTCGCGATCCGACCGATCCCGCGTTACTTCGGCACCACCGAAGTTCTTGACACGCGTAGAGCTCGATGACGCCCCTCGACTCGATCCAGCCGAGTGTCGAGGGAGAGTTCCACAAGACGACGGCGTGGTGGACGATCTTGATGTTCTATCGGCGCAGAGCTTCCTAAGCTTCGCAACGATATTACCGAGGTGGAATATGGTGGAGGGGGCACCGCACACGGCTAAGGAACGATCCGTAGATCAATACTTGTGTGTCCTAGGGTGCCCCCGCCTCGTATATAAAGGAGGGAGGGGAGGCCGCCGCCCTAGTGGTGCACCAAGGGAGGGGAGTCCTCCTCCTAGTTGGAGTAGGACTCCCTCTCCTAGTCCAACTAGGAAGGAGAAGGGGAAGGAAAGAGAGGGAGAGGAGAGGGAAGGGGGCGCCGCCCCTCCTTGTCCTATTCGACTCCCACAGGGGCGCCACCTCCTGGTGCGGCCCTCTCTCTCCCCTCTTGGCCCACTAAGGCCCATAACTTTCCCGGGGGTTCCAGTAACCCTCCCAACTCCGTTTTCTCCGAAACTTCCTAACCTTTCCGATGTCCGAATATAGCCTTCCAATATATCAATCTTTATGTCTCGACCATTTCGAGACTCCTCGTCATGTCCGTGATCACATCCGGGACTCAACTTCTTCGGTACATCAAAATACATAAACTCATAATAACCGCCATCGAAACCTTAAGCGTGCGGACCCTACGGTTCGAGAACAATGTAGACATGACCGAGACACGCCTCCGGTCAATAACCAACAGCGGACCTGGATGCCCATATTGGTTCCTACATATTCTACGAAGATCTTTATCGGTCGATCAAGATAACAACATACGTTGTTCCCTTTGTCATCGGTATGTTACTTGCCCGAGATTCGATCGTCGGTATCCAATACCTAGTTCAATCTCGTTACGCAAGTCTCTTTACTCGCTCGTAATACATCATCTCACAGCTAACTCATTAGTTGTAATGCTTGCAAGGCTTCATGATGTGCATTACCGAGAGGGCCCAGAGATACCTCTCCGACAATCGGAGTGACAAAACCTAATCTCGAAATACGCCAACCCAACATCTGCCTTTGGAGACACTGTAGTACTCCTTTATAATCACCCAGCCACGCTGTGACGCTTTGGTAGCACCAAAGTGTTCCTCCGCAAACGGAGTTGCATAATCTCATAGTTACGTGAACATGTATAAGTCATGGATAAAAGCAGAGCAACATACTAAACGATCGTGTGCTAAGCTAATGGAATGGGTCATGTCAATCAGATCATTCTACTAATGATGTGACCTCGTTAATCAAATAACAACTCTTTGTTCATGGTCGGAAACATAACCATCTTTGATTAACAAGCTAGTCTAGTAGAGGCATACTAGTGACATGTTGTTTGTTTATGCATTCACACATGTATCATGTTTCCGGTTAATACAATTCTAGCATGAATGATAAACATTTATCATGAAATAAGGAAATAAATAATAACTTTATTATTGCCTCTAGGGCATATTTCCTTCATCCTCCCACTTGCACTAGAGTCAATAATCTAGATTACATAGTAATGATTCTAACACCCATGGAGTCTTGGTGCTGATCATGTTTTGCTCGTGGAAGAAGCTTAGTCAACGGTGCGCAACATTCAGATCCGTATGTATCTTGCAAATCTCTATGTCTCCCACGGACTAAGTCCCGGATAGAATTGAAGCGCCTCTTGATGTGCTTGGTCCTCTTGTGAAATCTGGATTCCTTCGCTAAGGCAATTGCTCCAAGATTGTCACGAGAAGATTTTCATTGATCCGATGCACTAGGTATGACACCTAGATCGGATATGAACTCCTTCATCCGCACTCCTTCATTAGCTGCTTCCGGCTGCTATGTACTCCGCTTCACATGTAGGTCCCGCCACGACACTTTGTTTAGAACTGCACCAACCGACAGCTCCTCCGCTTAGTGTAAATACGATCCGGTCTGCAATTTAGAATCGTCTCGATCGGTGTCAAAGCTTGCATCAACGTAACTGCCACGATGAGCTCTTTGTCACCTCCATATACGAGAAACATATCCTTAGTCCTTTTCGTATTTCAGATGTTCTTGACCGCTGTCCATGATCCACTCTGGATTACTTTGGTACCTCCTGCTAAACTTATAGCAAGGCACACATCAGTCTGGTACACAACATTGCATACATGATAGAGCCTATGGCTGAAGCATAGGAACATCTTTCATTTTCTCTCTATCTTCTGCGGTGGTCGGGCATTGAGTCTTACTCAACTTCACACCTTGTAACACGTGCAAGAACCCTTTATTTGCTTGATCCATTTTGAACTTCTTCAAAATTTTGTCAAGGTATGTGCTTTGTGAAAGTCCAATTAAGCGCCTTGATCTATCTCTATAGATCTTAATGCCTAATATGTAAGCAGCTTCACCGAGGTCTTTCATTGAAAAACTCTTATTCAAGTATCCCTTTATGCTATCCAGAATTCTATATCATTTCCGATCAGCAATATGTCGCCTACATATAATATCGAAAATGCTACTGAGCTCCCACTCACTTTCTTGTAAATACAGGCTTCTCCAAAAGTCTGTATAAACCCAAATGCTTTGATCACACTATCAAAGCGCTTATTCCAACTCCGAGATGCTTGCACCAGTCCATAGATGGATCATGGAGCTTGCATACTTTGTTAGCTCCTTTTGGATCGACAAAACCTTCGGTTGCATCATATACAACTCTTCTTCCGTAAATCCATTCAGAATGCAGTCTTTACATCCATTTGCCAAATTTCATAATCATAAAATGCGGCAATTGCTAACATGATTCGGACAGACTTAAGCATCGCTACGGTGAGAAGGTCTCATCGTAGTCAATCCCTTGAACTTGTCGAAAACCCTTTGCATAAGTCGAGCTTTGTAGACAGTAATATTACCGTCGCGTCGGTCTTCTTCTTGAAGATCCACTTGTTTTCTATTGCTTGCCTACCCTCGGGCAAGTCAACCAAAGTCCATACTTTGTTTTCATACATGGATCCCATCTCGATTTCATGGCCTCAAGCCATTTTGCGGAATCTGGGCTCACCATCGCTTCTTCATAGTTCGTGGGTTCATCATGATCTAGTAGCATGATTTCCGAACAGGATTACCGCACCACTCACAGTGCGGATCTTACTCGTTGATCTACGAGGTTCAGAGTAACTTGATCTGAAGTTTCATGATCAACATCATCAACTTCCTCACTACTTGGTGTAGATGTCTCGAAACCGGTTTCTGCGATTTAACTACTTTCAAGTAAGGGAGAAGGTACTATTACCTCATCAAGTTCTACTTTCCTCCCACTCACTTCTTTCGAGAGAAACTCCTTCTCTAGAAAGGATCCATTCTTAGCAACGAATGTCTTGCCTTCGGATCTGTGATAGAAGGTGTACCCAACTGTCTCCTTTGGGTATCCTATGAAGACACATTTCTCGATTTGGGTTCGAGCTTATCGTGTTGAAGCTTTTTCACATAAGCATCGCATCCCCAAACTTTAAGAAACGACAACTTTGGTTTCTTGCTAAACCACAGTTCATAAGGTGTCGTCTCAACGGATTTCGACGGTGTTCTATTCAGTGTGAATGCGGCCGCCTCTAGAGCATAACCCCAAAACGATAGCGGTAAATCTGTAAGAGACATCATAGATCGCACCATATCTAGTAAAGTGCGATTCGACGCTCGACACACCATTACGCTGTGGTGTTCGGGTGGCGTGAGTTGCTAAACTATTCCGCATTGTTTCAAATGTAGACCAAACTCGTAACTCAAATATTCACCTCCACGATCAGATCGTAGAAATTTAATTTTCTTGTCACGATGATTTTCAACTTCACTCTGAAATTATTTGAACTTTTCAAATGTTTCAGACTTATGTTTCATTAAGTAGATATACCCATATCTGCTTAAGTCATCTGTGAAGGTGAGAAAATAACGATATCCGCCACGAGCCTCAACATTCATCGGACCACATACATCTGTATGTATGATTTCCAACAAATCTGTTGCTCTCTCCATAGTACCGGAGAACGGGGTTCTAGTCATCTTGCCCATAAGGCACGGTTCGCAAGTGCCAAGTGATTCATAATCAAGTGACTCCAAAAGTCCATCAAGATGGAGTTTCTTCATGCGCTTTACAATCGATATGACCTAAACGGCGATTACCACAAATAAGTTGCACTATCATTATCAACTCTGCATCTTTTGGCTTCAACATTATGAATATGTGTATCACTACTATCGAGATTCATCAAAATAGACCACTCCTCAAGGGTGCATGACCATAAAAGATATTACTCATATAAATAGAACAACCATTATTCTCTCGATTTAAATGAATAACCGCCTCGCATCAAACAAGATCCAGATATAATGTTCATGCTCAACGCAGCACCAAATAACAATTATTTAGGTCTAAAACTAATCCCAAGGTAGATGTAGAGGTAGCGTGCCGATCGCGATCACATCGACTTTGGAACCATTTCCCACGCGCATCGCCACCTCGTCCTTTGCCGGTGTTCGCTAATCCGTAGTCCCTGCTTGAGTTGCAAATATTAGCAATGTAACCAGATCAAATACCAGTGCTATCATGAGCTCTAGTAAGGTACACATCAATAACATGTATATCACATATACCTTTGTTCACCTTGCCATCCTTCTTATCCGCCAAATACTTGGGGCAGTTCCGCTTCAAGTGACCAGTCTGCTTGCAAGAGAAGCACTTCGCTTTCAGCTTAGGTCCGACTTGGGTTTCTTCTCCCGAGCAAAGAACTTGCTTGCTGTTCTTCTTGAAGTTCCCTTCTTCTTCCCTTTGCCTTTCTTCTTGAAACTAGTGGTCTTATTGACCATCAACACTTGATGCTCCTTCTTGATTTCTACCTCCGCAGCCTTTAGCATTGCGAAGAGCTCGGTATAGTCTTTACTAACCCTTGCATATTATAGTTCATCACGAAGCCTTTGTAGCTTGGTGGCGTGATTGAAGAATTCTGTCAATGACACAATCATCCGGAAGATTAACTCCCAATTGCGCCAAGTGATTGTAGTACCCGGACATTCTCGAGTATGTGCTCACTAATGTAACTATTCTCCTCCATCTTGCAGCTATAGAACTTATTGGAGACTTCATATCTCTCAATCCGGGCATTCTGTTGGAATATTAACTTCAACTCCTGGAACATCTCATATGCTCCATGACGCTCAAAACGCCGTTGAAGTCCCGGTTCTAAGCCGTAAAGCATGGCACACTCGAACTATAGAGTAGTCATCGACTTTGCTCGCGCGAGACGTTCTTAACGCCGCTCGGTTGCATCAAGAAGTTCGCACCCAGCGGTGCATCCAGATGTAACTCTTCAGGCAGCAATGAGGATAATCCTCGTGTTACGGACCCAGTCCGTGTAATTGCTACCATCATCTTTCAACTTTGCTTTCTCAAGGAACGCATTAAAATTCAACGGAACAACAGCACGAGCCATCTATCTACAATCAAACATAAACAAGCAAGATACTATCTGTTGGGGAACGTAGTAATTTCAAAAAAATTCCTACGCACACGCAAGATCATGGTGATGCATAGCAACGAGAGGGGAGAGTGTTGTCTACGCACCTTGTAGACCCGGCGAAGCGATCACAATGTAGAGGAAGTAGTCGACGCGTTCTCCTCGCGATCCGACCGATCCCGACGCCACATACTCGGGCGCCCCGAGTTCTTGACACACGTACAGCTCGATGACGTCCCTCGTACTCGATCCAGCTGAGTGTCGAGGAGAGTTCCACAAGACGACGGCGTGGTGGACGATCTTGATGTTTCACTCGCGCAGGCTTCGCTTAAGCTTCATGACGGTATGACCGAGGTGGAATATGGTGGAGGGGGCACCGCACACGGCTAAGGAACGATCCGTAGATCAAACTTGTGTGTTCTAGGGTGCCCCCTGCCCCAGATATAAAGGAGGGAGGGGGAGGTGCGGCCGCCTAGAGGGGCGCTGGAGGAGTCCTACTCCCACCGGGAGTAGGACTCCCCCCCTTTCCTAGTTGGAGTAGGATTGGGGGAGGGGGAAGAGGAAAGGGGGGCGCCGCCCCCTCCTTGTCCTATTCGGACTGGGGGGGGGAGGGGGCGCGCGGCCACCCCTGGCCGGCCCCTCCTCTTCTCCCTCGAGGCCCACTAAGGCCCATGTAGTACCCGGGGGGTTCCGGTAACCTCCCGGTACTCCGGTAAATTCCTGTTTTCACCCGGAACCATTCCGAACTCCAAATATAGGCTTCCAATATATCAATCTTTATGTCTCAACCATTTCGAGACTCCTCGTCATGTCCGTGATCACATCCGGGACTCCGAACTTCTTCGGTACATCAAAATACATAAACTCATAATAACCGCCATCGAAACCTTAAGCGTGCAGGACCCTACGGTTCGAGAACAATGTAGACATGACCGAGACATGTCTCCGGTCAATAACCAACAGCGGACCTGGATGCCCATATTGGTTCCTACATATTCTACGAAGATCTTTATCGGTCGACCGCATAACAACATACGTTGTTCCTTTGTCATCGGTATGTTACTTGCCCGAGATTCGATCGTCGGTATCCAATACCTAGTTCAATCTCGCTATCGGAAAGTCTCTTTACTCGTTCCGTAATACATCATCTCACAGCTAACTCATTAGTTGTAATGCTTGCAAGGCTTCAAAGATGTGTATTACCGAGAGGGCCCAGAGATACCTCTCCGACAATCGGAGTGACAAAACCTAATCTCAAATACGCCAACCCAACATCCGCCTTTGGAGACACCTGTAGTACTCCTTTATAATCACCCGATTCGCCAGACGCTTGGTAGCACCAAAGTGTTCCTCCGTAAACGGAGTTGCATAATCTCATAGTTACAGAACATGTATAAGTCATGGATAAAAGCAGAGCAACATACTAAACGATTGTGTGCTAAGCTAATGGAATGGGTCATGTCAATCGATCATTCTACTAATGATGTGACCTTGTTAATCAAATAACAACTCTTTGTTCATGGTTAGGAAACATAACCATCTTTGATTAACAAGCTAGTCTAGTAGAGGCATACTAGTGACATGTTGTTTGTTTATTCATTCACACATGTATCATGTTTCCGGTTAATACAATTCTAGCATGAATGATAAACATTTATCATGAAATAAGGAAATAAATAATAACTTTATTATTGCCTCTAGGGCATATTTCCTTCAGCCTCCCACTTGCACTAGAGTCAATAATCTAGATTACATAGTAATGATTCTAACACCCATGGAGTCTTGGTGCTGATCATGTTTTGCTCGTGGAAGAGGCTTAGTCAACGGTCTCGAACATTCAGATCCGTATGTATCTTGCAAATCTCTATGTCTCCCACCGACTAAGTCCGGATGGAATTGAAGCGTCTCTTGATGTGCTTGGTCCTCTTGTGAAATCTGGATTCCTTTGCTAAGGCAATTGCTCGAAAGATTGTCACGAAAATTTTCATTGGACCCGATGCACTAGGTATGACACCTAGATCGGATATGAACTCCTTCATCCGCACTCCTTCATTAGCTGCTTCCGGCTGCTATGTACTCCGCTTCACATGTAGATCCCGCCACGACGCTTTGTTTAGAACTGCACCAACCGACAGCTCCTCCATTTAGTGTAAATCGATCCGGTTTGCGATTTAGAATCGTCGGATCGGTGTCAAAGCTTGCATCAACGTAACTGCCACGATGAGCTCTTTGTCACCTCCATATACGAGAAACATATCCTTAGTCCTTTTAGGTATTTCAGATGTTCTTGACCGCTGTCGATGATCCACTCTGGATTACTTTGGTACCTCCTGCTAAACTTATAGCAAGGCACACATTAGGTCCAGTACACAAGATTGCATACATGATAGAGCCTATGGCTGAAGCATAGGAACATCTTTCATTTTCTCTCTATCTTCTGCGGTGGTCGGGCATTGAGTCTTACTCAACTTCACACCTTGTAACACGGCAAGAACCCTTTCTTTGCTTGATCCATTTTGAACTTCTTCAAAATTTTGTCAAGGTATGTGCTTTGTGAAAGTCCAATTAAGCGTCTTGATCTATCTCTATAGATTTTAATGCCCAATATGTAAGCAGCTTCACCGAGGTCTTTCATTGAAAAACTCTTATTCAAGTATCCCTTTATGCTATCCAGAATTCTATATCATTTCCGATTAGCAATATGTCATCTACATATAATATCGAAATGCTACTGAGCTCCCACTCACTTTCTTGTAAATACAAAGCTTCTCCAAAAGTCTCAGAAACCCAAATGCTTTGATCACACTATCAAAGCGTTTATTCCAACTCCGAGATGCTTGCACCAGTCCATAAATGGATTGCTGGAGCTTGCACACTTTGTTAGCTCCTTTGGATCGATAAAACCTTCGTTGCATCATATACAACTCTTCTTCCGTAAATCCATTCAGAATGCAGTCTTTACATCCATTTGCCAAATTTCATAATCATAAAATGCGCAATTGCTAACATGATTCGACAGACTTAAGCATCGCTTCGGGTGAGAAGGTCTCATCGTAGTCAATCCCTTGAACTTGTCGAAACCTTTTGCGACAAGTCGAGCTTTGTAGACGATAACATTACCGTCGGCGTCGGTCTTCTTCTTGAAGATCCACTTGTTTTCTATTGCTTGCCTACCCTCGGGCAAGTCAACCAAAGTCCATACTTTGTTTTCATACATGGATCCCATCTCAGATTTCATGGCCTCAAGCCATTTTATGGAATCTGGGCTCACCATCGCTTCTTCATAGTTCGTAGGTTCATCATGATCTAGTAGCATGATTTCCGAACAGGATTACCGCACCACTCAGTGCGGATCTTACTCTGGTTGATCTATGAGGTTCTGTAGTAACTTGATCTGAAGTTTCATGATCAACATCATCAACTTCCTCACTACCTGGTGTAGGTGTCTCAGAAACCGGTTTCTGCGACAAACTACTTTCAAGTAAGGGAGAAGGTACAATTACCTCATCAAGTTCTACTTTCCTCCCACTCACTTCTTTCGAGAGAAACTCCTTCTCTAGAAAGGATCCATTCTTAGCAACGAATGTCTTGCCTTCGGATCTGTGATAGAAGGTGTACCCAACTGTCTCCTTTGGGTATCCTATGAAGACACATTTCTCGATTTGGGTTCGAGCTTATCAGGTTGAAGCTTTTTCACATAAGCATCGCATCCCCAAACTTTAAGAAACGACAACTTTGGTTTCTTGCCAAACCACAGTTCATAAGGTGTCGTCTCAACGGATTTCGACGGTGTTCTATTCAGTTTGAATGCGGCCGTCTCTAGAGCATAACCCCAAAACGATAGCGGTAAATCTGTAAGAGACATCATAGATCGCACCATATCTAGTAAAGTGCGATTCACGACGCTCGGACACACCATTACGCTGTGGTGTTCGGGTGGCGTGAGTTGCTAAACTATTCCGCATTGTTTCAAATGTAGACCAAACTCAGAACTCAAATATTCACCTCCACGATCGATCGTAGAAATTTAATTTTCTTATTACGATGATTTTCAACTTCACTCTGAAATTCTTTGAACTTTTCAAATGTTTCAGACTTATGTTTCATTAAGTAGATATACCCATATCTGCTTAAGTCATCTGTGAAGGTGAGAAAATAACGATATCCGCCACGAGCCTCAACATTCATCGGACCACATACATCTCAGTATGTATGATTTCCAACAAATCTGTTGCTCTCTCCATAGTACCGAGAACGGGTTCTAGTCATCTTGCCCATGAGGCACGGTTCGCAAGTGCCAAGTGATTCATAATCAAGTGACTCCAAAAGTCCATCAAGATGGAGTTTCTTCATGCGCTTTACACCGATATGACCTAAACGGCGAGTGCCACAAATAAGTTGCACTATCATTATCAACTCTGCATCTTTTGGTTTCAACATTATGAATATGTGTATCACTACTATCGAGATTCATCAAAATAGACCACTCCTCAAGGGTGCATGACCATAAAAGATATTACTCATATAAATAGAACAACCATTATTCTCTCGATTTAAATGAATAACCGTCTCGCATCAAACAAGATCCAGATATAATGTTCATGCTCAACGCAGCACCAAATAACAATTATTTAGGTCTAAAACTAATCCCAAGGTAGATGTAGAGGTAGCGTGCCGACCGCGATCACATCGACTTTGGAACCATTTCCCACGCGCATCGTCACCTCGCCCTTTGCGGTGTTCGCAATCCGTAGTCCTGCTTGAGTTGCAAATATTAGCAATGTAACCAAGATCAAATACCAGTGCTCTGCGAGCTCTAGTAAGGTACACATCAATAACATGTATATCACATATACCTTTGTTCACCTTGCCATCCTTCTTATCCGCCAAATACTTGGGGCAGTTCGCTTCCAAAGGACGATCGCTTGCGGAGAAGCACTCGATTTCAGGCTTAGGTCCAGACTTGGGTTTCTTCTCTGAGCAGCAACTTGCTTGCTGTTCTTCTTGAAGTTCCTTCTTCTTCCCTTTGCCTTTCTTCTTGAAACTAGTGGTCTTATTGACCATCAACACTTGATGCTCCTTCTTGATTTCTACCTCCGCAGCCTTTAGCATTGCGAAGAGCTTAGGTATAGTCTTTACTAACCCTTGCATATTATAGTTCATCACGAAGCCTTTGTAGCTTGGTGGCGGTGATTGAAGAATTCATCAATGACACAATCATCCGGAAGATTAACTCCCAATTGTGTCAAGTGATTGTAATACCCGGACATTTTGAGTATGTGCTCACTTGTGTAACTATTCTCCTCCATCTTGCAGCTATAGAACTTATTGGAGACTTCATATCTCTCAATCCGGGCATTCTGTTGGAATATTAACTTCAACTCTGGAACATCTCATATGCTCCATGACGCTCAAAACATCGTTGAAGTCCCGTTCTAAGCCGTAAAGCATGGCACATCGAACTATAGAGTAGTCATCAGCTTTGCTCGCCAGACGTTCTTAACGTCGTCGGTTGCATCGGCGAGCAGTTCGCACTCAGCGGTGCATCCAGGCGTAACTCTTACAGGCAGCAATGAGGATAATCCTCGAGTTACGGACCCGATCCGTGTAATTGCTACCATCATCTTTCAACTTTGCTTTCTCAAGGAACGCATTAAAATTCAACGGAACAACAACACGAGCCATCTATCTACAATCAAACATAAACAAGCAAGATACTATCAGTACTAAGTTCATGATAAATTTAAGTTCAATTAATCATATTACTTAAGAACTCCCACTTAGAAAAACATCTCTAGTCATCTAAGTGATCACGTGATCCAAATCAACTAAACCATAACCGATCATCACGTGAAATGGAGTAGTTTTCAATGGTGAACATCTTATGTTGATCATATCTACTATATGATTCACGCCGACCTTTCGGTCTCCGTGTTCCGAGGCCATATCTGCATATGCTAGGCTCGTCAAGTATAACCCGAGTATTCTGCGTGTGCAAAACTGGCTTGCACCCGTTGTAGATGGACGAGAGCTTATCACACCCGATCATCACGTGGTGTCCGGGCACGACGAACTTTGGCAACGGTGCATACTGGGAGAACACTTCTTGATAATTTAGTGAGAGATCATCTTATAATGCTACCGTCAATCAAAGCAAGATAAGATGCATAAAGGATAAACATCACATGCAAATCAATATAAGTGATATGATATGGTCATCATCATCTTGTGCTTCGTGATCTTCATCTCCGCAGCACCACCATGATCACCATCGCCACCGGCGCGACACCTTGATCTCCATCGTAGCATCGTTGTCGTCTCGCCAATCTTATGCTTCTACGACTATCTCTACCGCTTAGTGATAAAGTAAAGCATTACGATGCGATTGCATTGCATACAATAAAGCGACAACCATATGGCTCCAGCCGATTGCCGATAACTTCGTTACAAAACATGATCATCTCATACAACAAAATATAGCATCACGTCTTGACCATATCACATCACAACATGCCCTGCAAAAACAAGTTAGACGTCCTCTACTTTGTTGTTGCAAATTTTACGTGGCTGCTACGGGCTTAAGCAAGAACCAGTCTCACCTCGCATCAAAACCACAACGATACTTCGTCAAATAGACTCGTTTAACCTTCTCAAGGACCGGCGAGCCACACTCGGTTCAACTAAAGTGAGAGAGACAGCACCCACCAGTCACCTTTAAGCAACGAGTGCTCGTGGCGGTGAAACCAGTCTCGCGTAAGCGTCTGGCGTAATGTCGGTCCGGGCCGCTTCATCTCACAATACCGCTGAACCAAAGTATGACATGCTTTGGTAGGTAGTATGACTTGTATCGCCCACAACTCACTTGTGTTCTACTCATGCAAAACATCAAACCATAAAAACCTGGCTCGATACCACTTGTTGGGGAACGAGTAATTTCAAAAATTTCCTACGCACACGCAAGATCATGGTGATGCATAGCAACGAGAGGGAGAGTGTTGTCTACGCACCCTTGTAGACCCGGCGAAGCGATCACAATGTAGAGGAAGTAGTCGACGTTCTCCTCGCGATCCGACCGATCCCGCGCCGTTACTCCGGCGCCCCGAGTTCTTGACACACGTACAGCTCGATGACGTCCCTCGTACTCGATCCAGCCGAGTGTCGAGGAGAGTTCCACAAGACGATGGCGTGGTGGCGATCTTGATGTTTCACGGCGAGGGCTTCGCCTAAGCTTCATGACGGTATGACCGAGGTGGAATATGGTGGAGGGGGCACCGCACACGGCTAAGGAACGATCCGTAGATCAAACTTGTGTGTTCTAGGGTGCCCCTGCCCCCCAGATATAAAGGAGGGAGGGGGAGGTGCGGCCGGCCTAGAGGGCTGCTGGAGGAGTCCTACTCCCACCGAGTAGGACTCCCCCTTCCTAGTTGGAGTAGGATTGGGGGAGGGGAAGAGGAAGGGGCGCCGCCCCCTCCTTGTCCTATTCGGACTGGGGGGGGGGCGCGCCACCCTGGCCGGCCCTCCTCTTCTCCCTCGAGGCCCACTAAGGCCCATGTAGTACCGGGGTTTCGGTAACCTCCGGTACTCCGGAAATTCCTGTTTTCACCCGAACCATTCCGAACTCCAAATATAGGCTTCCAATATATCAATCTTTATGTCTCGACCATTTGAGACTCCTCGTCATGTCCGTGATCACATCCGGACTCGAACTTCTTGGTACATCAAAATACATAAACTCATAATAACATCGCCATCGAAACCTTAAGCGTGCATGGACCCTACGGTTCGAGAACAATGTAGACATGACCGAGACATGTCTCGGTCAATAACCAACAGCGGGACCTGGATGCCCATATTGGTTCCTACATATTCTACGAAGATCTTTATCGGTCCAGACCGCATAACAACATCGTTGTTCCTTTGTCATCGGTATGTTACTTGCCCGAGATTCGATCATCGGTATCCAATACCTAGTTCAATCTCGTTACGCAAGTCTCTTTACTCGTTCCGTAATACATCATCTCACAGCTAACTCATTAGTTGTAATGCTTGCAAGGCTTCATGATGTGTATTACCGAGAGGGCCCAGATACCTCTCCGACAATCGGAGTGACAAAACCTAATCTCGAAATACGCCAACCCAACATCTGCCTTTGGAGACACCTGTAGTACTCCTTTATAATCACCCGATTCGTTGTGACGTTTGGTAGCACCAAAGTGTTCCTCCGTAAACGGAGTTGCATAATCTCATAGTTACAGGAACATGTATAAGTCATGGATAAAAGCAGTAGCAACATACTAAACGATCGTGTGCTAAGCTAATGGAATGGGTCATGTCAATCGATCATTCTACTAATGATGTGACCTTGTTAATCAAATAACAACTCTTTGTTCATGTTTAGGAAACATAACCATCTTTGATTAACAAGCTAGTCTAGTAGAGGCATACTAGTGACATGTTGTTTGTTTATTCATTCACACATGTATCATGTTTCCGGTTAATACAATTCTAGCATGAATGATAAACATTTATCATGAAATAAGGAAATAAATAATAACTTTATTATTGCCTCTAGGGCATATTTCCTTCACTATCAGGTACTAAGTTCATGATAAATTTAAGTTCAATTAATCGTATTACTTAAGAACTCCCACTTAGAAAGACATCTCTCTAGTCATCTAAGCGATCACGTGATCCAAATCAACTAAACCATGACCGATCATCACGTGAAATGGAGTAGTTTTCAATGGTGAACATCTTATGTTGATCATATCTACTATATGATTCACGCTCGACCTTTCGGTCTCCGTGTTCCGAGGCCATATCTGCATATGCTAGGCTCGTCAAGTATAACCCGAGTATTCTGCGTGTGCAAAACTGGCTTGCACCCGTTGTAGATGGACGTAGAGCTTATCACACCCGATCATCACGTGGTGTCTGGGCACGACGAACTTTGGCAACGGTCAATACTCGGGAGAACACTTCTTGATAATTTAGTGAGAGATCATCTTATAAAGCTACCGTCACCAAAGCAAGATAAGATGCATAAAGGATAAACATCACATGCAAATCAATATAAGTGATATGATATGGTCATCATCATCTTGTGCTTCGTGATCTTCATCTCCGCAGCACCACCATGATCACCATCGTCACCGGCGCGACACCTTGATCTCCATCGTAGCATCGTTGTCGTCTCGCCAATCTTATGCTTCTCGACTATCTCTACCGCTTAGTGATAAAGTAAAGCATTACAGTATGATTGCATTGCATACAATAAAGCGACAACCATATGGCTCCAGCCGATTGCCGATAACCGGTTACAAAACATGATCATCTCATACAATAAAATATAGCATCACGTCTTGACCATATCACATCACAACATGCCCTGCAAAAACAAGTTAGACGTCCTCTACTTTGTTGTTGCAAATTTTACGTGGCTGCTACGGGCTTAAGCAAGAACCAATCTCACCTACGCGCGAAACCACAACGATACTTCGTCAAATAGACTCGCGTTTAACCTTCTCAAGGACCGGGCGTAGCCACACTCAGTTCAACTAAAGTGAGAGAGACAGCACCCACCAGTCACCTTTAAGCAACGAGTGCTCGTGGCGGTGAAACCAGTCTCGCGTAAGCGTCTGGCGTAATGTCGGTCCAGGCCGCTTCATCTCACAATACCGCTGAACCAAAGTATGACATGCTGGTAGGTAGTATGACTTGTATCGCCCACAACTCACTTGTGTTCTACTCGTGCAAAACATCAAACATAAAAACCTAGGCTCGGATGCCACTGTTGGGGAACGTAGTAATTTCAAAAAATTTCCTACGCACACGCAAGATCATGGTGATGCATAGCAACGAGAGGGGAGAGTGTTGTCTCGTACCCTCGTGAGACCCGGCGAAGCGATCACAACGTAGAGGAAGTAGTCGACGTTCTCCTCGCGATCCGACCGATCCGGCGCCGTTACTCGGCACCACCGAGTTCTTGACACACGTACAGCTCGATGACATCCTCGTACTCGATCCAGCCGAGTGTCGAGGAGAGTTCCCTCAACCTGACGGCGTGGTGGCGATCTTGATGTTCTACCAGCAGAGCTTCGCCTAAGCTTCGCAACGATATTACCGAGGTGGAATATGGTGGAGGGGGGCACCGCACACGGCTAAGGAACGATCCGTAGATCAATACTTGTGTGTCCTAGGGTGCCCCCCTGCCCCCGTATATAAAGGAGGGAGGGGAGCCGGCCGCCCTAGTGGCGCGCCAAGGGAGGGGGGAGTCCTCCTCCTAGTTGGAGTAGGACTCCCCTCTCCTAGTCCAACTAGGAAGGGAGAAGGGGGAAGGAAAGAGAGGGAGAGGGAGAGGGAAAGGGGGGCCGCGCCCCCCCTCCTTGTCCTATTCGGACTCCCCTGGGGGGCCACCTCCTGGTGCGGCCCCTCTCTCTCCCCTCTTGGCCCACTAAGGCCCATAACTTTCCCCGGGGGGTTCCGGTAACCCCTCCCACTCCGTTTTCTCCGAAACTTCCTAACCTTTCCGGTGTCCGAATATAGCCTTCCAATATATCAATCTTTATGTCTCGACCATTTCGAGACTCCTCGTCATGTCCGTGATCACATCCGGGACTCCGAACTTCTTCGGTACATCAAAATACATAAACTCATAATAACTGTCATCGAAACCTTAAGCGTGCGGACCCTACGGTTCGAGAACAATGTAGACATGACCGAGACATGTCTCCGGTCAATAACCAACAGCGGGACCTGGATGCCCATATTGGTTCCTACATATTCTACGAAGATCTTTATCGGTCGATCGCATAACAACATCGTTGTTCCTTTGTCATCGGTATGTTACTTGCCCGAGATTCGATCGACGGTATCCAATACCTAGTTCAATCTCGTTACGGCAAGTCTCTTTACTCGCTCTGTAATACATCATCTCACAGCTAACTCATTAGTTGTAATGCTTGCAAGGCTTCATGATGTGCATTACCGAGAGGGCCCAGAGATACCTCTCCGACAATCGGAGTGACAAAACCTAATCTCGAAATCGCCAACCCAACATCTGCCTTTGGAGACACCTGTAGTACTCCTTTATAATCACCCGATTCGTTGTGACGTTTGGTAGCACCAAAGTGTTCCTCCGCAAACGGGAGTTGCATAATCTCATAGTTACAGGAACATGTATAAGTCATGGATAAAAGCGGTAGCAACATACTAAGCGATCGTGTGCTAAGCTAATGGAATGGGTCATGTCAATCAGATCATTCTACTAATGATGTGACCTCGTTAATCAAATAACAACTCTTTGTTCATGGTCAGGAAACATAACCATCTTTGATTAACAAGCTAGTCTAGTAGAGGCATACTAGTGACATGTTGTTTGTTTATGCATTCACACATGTATCATGTTTCCGGTTAATACAATTCTAGCATGAATGATAAACATTTATCATGAAATAAGGAAATAAATAATAACTTTATTATTGCCTCTAGGGCATATTTCCTTCAACAACCTCAGCAAAAATGCTGGTAGTCCGGATACTAAGGACCACAACGGTAGGTCGCGTCGAAACAAAAACAAACGCTGCGTTAACGGCGATACCAATGAGGATACGGCGGTCAACGCCGGATTCAGAGGCTCTAAACCCGGTCAACGGAAGAAGCCATTCCAAAGAACTACTCCAGGTCCGTCCAATTTGGACCGAATACTCGACCGCTCTTGCCAGATACATGGCACCCAACCAGCTAATCACACCAACAGAGATTGTTGGGTATTTAAGCAGCGAGCAAGTTAATTGCGAAAACAATGACAAGGGGCTGCACAATGACGACGAGGAAGAGACCCAGCCGCCCGAACAGAGAGGATGAAGGGTTTCCCCACAAGTGCGGACGGTAAACATGATATCGCAACCCATATACCCAAGAGGGAGCGAAGCGTGCACTTAGGGGCGTATATGCGATGGAGCGATCGCCCCAAAGTTCAATCCATGGTCCTCTTGCCCGATCACTTTCGATCGAAGCGACCACCCTACCAGTATCCATCATGGTGGATTCGCCGCATTGGTCTTAGACCCAATCGTCGATGGATTTCACCTCACTAGAGTCCTAATGGACGGCGGCAGCAGCCTGAACCTACTTTATCAGGATACAGTGCGCAAGATGGGCATAGACCCCTCAAGGATTAAACCTACAAAGACGACCTTTAAAGGTGTCATACCAGGTGTTGAGGCCAATTGTACAGGCTCAGTCACACTGGAAGTGGTCTTCGGATCCCCAGATAATTTCCGAAGTGAGGAGTTAATCTTGACATAGTCCCGTTCCTGATGGCTATCACGCCTGCTTTCGGACGAACCGCGTTTGCAAAGTTCAACGCGGTGCCGCATTATGCATACCTCAAGCTCAAGATGCCAGGCCCTCGTGGAGTCATCACGGTCAACGGAAATACGGAACGCTCCCTTCGAACGGAGGAACACACAGCGCCTCTCGCGGCAGAAGTTCAGAGTAGCCTTTTAAGGCAATTTTCGAGTCCGGCCATTAAACGACCGGACACGGCCAAACGCGCCCGGAGCAACATCAATCAAGACCATCTGGCACGTTCTGAGCATGCGTAAAAATGCGGCCCCAACTCCAGCCCTTGCATGATTGCAAGACCAGCTCTCCGCGTACATCATTACGCTCTGAAAATACCATGGGCATAGGGGGAGGGGCACGACCACGACAGGCCCAGAGTGCGGCTCAACCACACCAGGGGCTCCCAAGTGTGTCGCTCTTTTTATTTTTATTTTTTCTTCTTTTTACACACAGGACTCCGTTCACCAGAGGCCCTGTCCGGCGGCGAACCTGCAGAACTCACGATGCAACAGCCAGGGAGGGACAAAGGCTGCGGCGAACACTCAGGTGGTCTCCATTACGAGCATTACATTTGTTAAATACATCAGTCCGCAGCCCACCCCTGGAGGGGGACATGCTTAATTAGTCCAATCCCTTGCTTACCGCACTATTTGTATCGCTCTGCACTCATAGCAGAATTCCTTGGATAAACAATGCAGCACCTTTTGCCTATAATTGCATTACTTTTTTTATATATATGTTTATTCTTGACATCTTGCACCCGTACATTTTGGTACGGCAGAATACACCAGGGGCTTATGTTCCCCGCATTATGGTGTGATAAGTCCGAACACTTTCACAAGTGCGGCACCCCGAACTTATAACATTACATGCATCGGCTCCGAATCATGTCTTGGGTCAATAGTTGGGTTTGCCCGGCTCCCATGTTTTGGTACCTTACGTTCCGTTCTGTCAGCTAAGGTAGCACTGGGAGAACCACTGCGATTGTGCCCCGGTTGAGCTGGGCGAGCGCCTCAGTGGAGAAAGCTAAAACTGACTGTCATGATAAGGCGAGAGACTGGTTGCTATTCGAGAGGTCTTTTCGAGTCCCTAAAGACTTATGCCGCTTCGAGCGAAGAACCGGATAATGTCCAGCCAAGGCGTGGATAGCGCCCCGAACTCGGTCTTCCGAATACTAGGGGCTTCGCCGAAATTTAAAATTATAGAATTCTATGGCTAAGTGAGAGTGTTCAAGCATTATAAGTCCGGTTGCCTTGTTCGTTGTGTTGAGCGCCTCCCTAGATGGACCCAAAAATGCGAACAAGAGTGCTCAAGTTTATCCCGAACACCACAGCACTCGTGGCATGGGGGCTGAAGCCGACAACTTGCCATCTCTCAAATTTAATAAACGGCCGCACAGAAGGTAATATTTTAAATCAATAAGCGTTTCTTAGCGCATATGAACAAAGTTTTCAGCGCACAGGATAACACATTGCGAGTTTACTCAATAATTACATCTCTGGGGCACTCATCCGCAATCTTGCGGGCACCCTTCAGGACAGTCTTATAGTACATCTCAGGCGTACGTTACTCCTTGCCCGCCGTGGCGCGTCGATGATAAGCCTCTCCGCGTCCAGCCTGCCCAAAGCACCTTTGCGGGAAAGGCCCGACGGGCACCTTCAATCAAAGCGGGCGCTTGATGACCTCCACCCGGGGCACGCATCCACCAGCCGCCCGACGAGGCGAAGTAGCTCCTGGCATGGCCTCTCCAGCCACAAATGGACTATGAGGCCCTTCATGGCCTGCTCGGCTACCTTGTGGAGCTCGACTAGCTGCTTCACTGGTCGCTAGGGGCACTGGATGTCCGGCCTCGGCGTCTTGAGACCGAAGACCTTCTCCGTTGAGCGCCCCTCGTCGGCTCGGTAGAATGCGGCGGCATCAGATACACTGCGAGGCAGATCTGCAAAAGCCCCTGGAGAGCTCCAAATTCGGGTAAGTAACAGGTAATTTACATTAACATGCTTGCTTTGCATGAAAAATGCCTTACCCGTCGCTATTTTCTTCACATCCTCAACCTCCTGGAGGGCCTTATGGGCCTCGGCCTTAGCGGCTTTGGCACTTTCAAGAGCCGAGGCAAGCTCGGACTCTCGAGTCTTCGAGTCACGCTCCAAACTCTCATGCTTTTCCATGAGAGCCTGGAGCTCTTGCCGCACCTCCGCCACCCGCGCCTCCTGCTTCTCTCGCTCCGTCCGTTCCGCGGCCGCATTGCGTTCGGCCGCGGACACGGCCTCCTTCAGGGTTGCCACCTTGTTCGTGGCCCCTGCAGTACCCATGTTATCCTTGTTATTTCTATTGCAACCAAAATCCTTTTCTGTAAGGTATACATTTAAAAGTGGTGTTACTCACCTTGTTTATCCTTGAGCTGCTTCTTGGCAAGGCCGAGCTCTTGCTCGGACCGCTCGAGGTCCTGCTTCAAAGCACCGACCTCCATGATCGGTGTGGCGAGGTCAGTCAGCAGCAGCCTTTGCAAACCCATATTGACATAATTCTTAGCACTCCTGCGTATATCTTTTTTAGATCCTCAATCCGGTTTTTCTTTCCGAACACCGAACCGAGCATCATGGGCTACTGTCTATGCGGTACTACATTACATATTTTAAACTTCTTACCTCAAAGCCTGTTAGAAGGCTACTGCAGGCTTCGGTCAGCCCGCTCTTGGCGACCTGAACCTTCTGAATCACTGCATTCATAATAGTGTGGTGTTCTTCCTCGATGAAAGCACCGTCGAGCGCCTCCAACAAGTTGTCCGGCGCCTCCGGTTGGACGGAGGCTGCCGGTGTCACGGTCTTGCCCTTCTTACGAAGGGGCCGCCTGCCGGACTCCGGAACCACTGCGGGTTTCAGCGCGGGGTCCGGCGTAGAGTCCGGGAGGTTGCCTTGCGGCACCTCCGGAGCCTCCTCCTGATGGGTCCCTGTCGGTGTCAAAACCGGCAGATCTCGGGTAGGGGGTCCCGAACTGTGCGTCTAGACGGATGGTAACAGGAGACAAGGGACACGATGTTTTTACCCAGGTTCGGGCCCTCTCGATGGAGGTAAAACCCTACTCCTGCTTGATTGATATTGATGATATGGGTAGTACAAGAGTGGATCTACCACGAGATCAAGGAGGCTAAACCCTAGAAGCTAGCCTATGGTATGATTGTTGTAATGGTTGTGTTGTCCTACGGACTAAAACCCTCCGGTTTATATAGACACCGGAGAGGGCTAGGGTTACACAGAGTCGGTTACAATGGTAGGAGATCTACATATCCGTATCGCCAAGCTTGCCTTCCACGCCAAGGAAAGTCCCATACGGACACGGGATGGAGTCTTCAATCTTGCATCTTCATAGTCTTGGAGTCCGGCTGATGATGATAGTCCGGCTGTCCAGACACCCCCTAGTCCAGGACTCCCTCAGTAGCCCCCGAACCAGGCTTCAATGACGATAAGTCCAGCGCGTATATAGTCTTCGGCGTTGCAAGGCGGGTTCTCCTTTAAGTTCCATGTACCTGCCGAATAGTGTCCGGCTCTTTTGTAGACGTTGCGCTCCTTGGCTTCCACGCCCAGTAATGGCCTTCTTCCACGCGTCGCACGAATGCGAAAAGCCAGGGTATCTTTTATGTTTTACCCCCTAACTACGCAAATAATCTGCCTATAAGAGAGGCAAGAATCCAGATCCAAATCACACCATCTTCCATCCGCGAGTACTCATCGGAGCGCCTCTGACCAAAAATCCATTCCATCATGGACCGTCGTCGCGGCTCCTCCTCTCGCGCTCCCAGCCCTCTGCCAGGAGATTGGAGGAGGTGTTCTGTCCCTCACAACGAGCTAGTGACGCTCCAAGCGGAGGGATATCTTCCTCCGGCCTTTATGGTCCCGGTTCGAGCCGGGCTGGCCACCTACAAAGGTGGGAAGTAAGCGGAGGCTACCCCAAGTCCCAACAAAGGGGAGCGGGTATGCTTCGTCCCCTATCTGATAAGGGGGCTCGGATTTCCTATACATCCGTTCCTCCGCGGCCTTCTGGAGTTCTACGGACTCCAGCTCCATCACCTCACGCCCGCCTCGATTCTGCATATCGCGGGCTTCGTAGCTCTTTGTGAGCTATTTCTAGGCATTGAGCCCCATTTTGCGCTGTGGAAGAGGTTATTTTGCCTCGTACCCCGCTCTCACGGGGGGTCCATATATCAAGTGGGCGGTGCCGAAATATGGCGCATCGCCGGGACCGTATACCCATCCGGAACCCCTAAGAAGGCATCCGAAGACTGGCCTTCCGAATGGTTTTACGTAGAAGACGCTCCGCTGCCGGACCCTGTTCGGATCGGCCTCCCGGAGTTCAACAATGCTCCTCTAAAGAAATGCCTGAGTTGGCGTCCGCGGAGCCCCCAGCTGGAGGAAGACAAGAGCGTCCACTATTTGATGGGCCGGATAAGGTTACTGGCCCATTCTGGACTGACCATGATTGGAGTCATGGCCACGTGCATTATGCGGGGGGTGCAGCCGCTGCAATCTGAGGGCCACCCATGTGCGATTTCAATGGAGAGAATGATGCCACTCGTCATGGCCGCCAAGGGCCGGGATCGGCCGAAGACCTGGTGAAGATTCTGTCCGGCCTGTATAAGGGGGAGAAGGAGGACTTCCTCCAGACGTGCCCATTGAATGGGTTCTCCATGAACAACCCTCAAAGCTGGGTAAGCGAATGTTCATTTATCCGACCCACGCTTTCAAAGTTAAGTACCTTACTTTATGGTTTTGACGCAGGGTCTGCGCCGGACTGTGGAGAGCATTCATAGCCCGGCTCCGCAGCCCGAGGATCCAGAAAGATCCCTTGATCCGTCCTTCGAAGAGGATCCGGACATAAAGGTGGAGCTAATCGACGGGGTGTTCTATCAACTCAGCATGGACAATGCTCTAGTCGCCATTACGGCTGACTACCCCGGGCTATCCTCGGCTCCCCAGGTGATTGTGACCAAAGTCTTGACACCATTATTCCGTCCTTGCGCATTTCTGACCACCGTGTACCATGGTGTCTCGCAGGGGGTGCCTTCAGGGCAAGAGGCCGAGGCCACGGCAGCTGGCCAACAAGGGTCAGTCCGGCCCAGCAGGCGGAAGAGGAGTGCGGCGCGGATCGAGATGTCGCTGCAACGGTATAGCTCGCGATTGTTATTTAGGACAAAGTTCCTAGGAAGTGTTTGAACGCTCATGACCTTCGTAGGAGAAAGAGTGCCCGCCGGACTATGGGCGTAGGAGTTGCCAACCCAGCTTCTGCCAGCCAGGCTCCAACGCCTGGTCTGGAGGGGGAGGCGAGCGCAAGGCGCGAGCCGGATACTCCTCCAACGGAGGATGCCGACAGACTGTCCGCCACCAAGTCTGAGGTGGAGAGCGCCATGAACCATAGGCGCCGCTGGACAGTTTTTCGTGACGCGTGCTTCCCCCCCGAGGCGTTGAATGCCTTTAACGCGGGGACACGCACCTCCGTGCTTCTCAAGATGGTTTGACCAGAGCCACGGAGCAGTATGTAAAGGACATACGGGTAAGAGATTTTAATAGTTGTATATGCCAGTAGCCCCCGAGACTTAAAGTAGTTGGAATAACTGATTTAAGGATCATTTGATATGCAGGATCTTACGGAGAAGAATACCCGATTGTCCCAGGAGCTAAAAGAGTGCAAGGCCCAATTGGAGGCCGCACTAGCTACCGCAGGAGGAAGCGCAGAGACCCCTCCTGGTAACACATTATTTCGAAAAGATAATTAGTGTGCGGCGTACGTGTAAGTCTGACAATGACATTGCAGGTGGTGCCGGACAGGATCCGGACAGGCAAGAATTACTGCGCCACCAAGGCCAGCGAGAGGGTCTTGACGAGGTGCAGCAGAAAGGAACAAGCTCCAGGATGCCGCCCAGCTTGGAGAAGAGCTGAAAGGTGTTCGGGCCGAGCTGTCTGGCTCCGTGAAGGAGAATCAGCGGCTTCGTCGCGGCATCTATAGTAAGTGCTTGAGCGAACTCCTTTGAAAAGAAGAGTTCGGCGAGGAAGTCAATTGACAAAAATATGTTTGTAGGTGTGCTCACAGGTCGCCCTGCGGAGGAGATGCCCGTATCAACGGGTGATCAACTTCGAGCTGGTGCAACTGCTCGAGCGAAGTTCGGCGAGCAATGGCGGCGTCGTCCAGGCCTTATGGCCGTCCCTCTCCCTACCCAAGGGCCTTGGAGAGCTTGCGGAGAAGCTTCAGGGAGCGCGTCAGCGCTTCCGTTTATGGAAGATTTCGGCCTGCCGCCAAGGTGCTAGGGAGACCTGGGCCATGGTGAAGACACGGTACAAGAAGGCGGATCCCAACCATATGGCCAAGGTCGGACTTGTGGGGCCCGATGGGAAGGAGATCCCTGTGAGTTTAGTGTACGACCAAGTAGAGTTGGCCGCTAAATATTCCCAACGGGACTGTAAATTAGACAGCCTGTTAGACGGGATTGAGGAGGAATATAGTTAGTCGATTTGACAATGTATTTTAAAATGAAATGCCTTCTAGCCGGATTGTAGATTGTTTGTCTTTGCCGACCTTTTCGCTTCAACCTCGGGACCCTAGAGTCCGGAGTGTGTCTGAATACCTTCTCGGTTAAGAAACAATCGGGGCATGCATGGAGACAAGGCGTAGGGGTCATTAGTGCTTTATCAGACTAGTGCCCAACTAGTTATGTTATATTACATGGTTAGTAAGAAACATCTTCCAGGGAGAATAGTTCCGTTAAGGGTTCCTTTCCCTGGGAGGCATGCCCTAAAGTGCATGTCCGGACTGCGAAAAGAGCAGGAAAACATCTGGGGGCAGATAAATAAATAGGTAAAAAATCATCTTTCAAGTCACCGACCGAATATTCCCTTAAGAACGCTAGCTTTCGGCTTCACCCAGTCTGAGGTACACATCCGGCTAACCCGGCAGTAACAATCGCAGAGGTGCTCCCTTTACCTCCTAGCCGAACAATCGGGAACGTAGGGGTAAGCACAGGAGCCAGGCAACCCAGCTTGGCCAAAACTTAAGTCATATCGATGCATATAATGGTGAATAAAAGGTACACGTGGAAGTTTGACACATGTGCTGGGCATGAAGCCCTTATAATTAAGCTTCTGGTAAAGAAGCCCCCAGGTATAATGAGTGCGGATAGCACATCAAGTGTGTGCGAACAATGCGCAAGTAGGCCTTTAAGGGCTTGTATGAAAAGGGGGTGAGAGAAAAAAGAGAAACAAAAGACAGCTGAAGTGTAAAAAGTTGGACGGGGGAAGGGGACGAACTCTTAGTCCGGTGCTAGGCGTAGAATCTTCGGAGGCGGGCTACGTTCCATGGGTTCCGCTCGAGTCGGTTGTCCGACGCATTTCGTAGACGATACGCTCCGCCGGTCAGGACTTGATCTATAATGAAGGGGCCTTCCCATTTGGGCTTGAGCTTGTCCTTTTTCTTGTCCGGCAGGCGTAGAACTAGTTCGCCAACATTGTAAGTCTTGGCCCGTACTTCTCTGCTTTGATATCTTCGAGCCTGCTGCTGATAGAATGCGGAACGAGCCTTGGCGACGTCGTGTTCTTCCTCCAATGCGTCCAAGCTGTCCTGCCGATCCAGCTTGGCTTCTCTTTCTTCGTACATGCGCACTCGAGGTGAGTCATGAATGATATCGCAGGGCAAAACTGCTTCTGCGCCGTATACCATAAAAAATGGTGTGAATCCGGTAGTACGGTTGGGCGTTGTCCGCAGCCCCCAGAGTACGGAGTCGAGCTCCTCTACCCGGTGCGTGTCAGATTTCGTAAGGGACCGCACTAGTCTGGGTTTGATGCCACTCATTATGAGACCATTTGCTCGTTCCACTTGACCGTTGGTTTGAGGATGATAGACTGAAGCATAATCGAGATTAATGCCCATATTTTTGCACCATAATTTAACCTCGTCGGCCGTGAATTTCATGCCTTTATCGGTAATGATGCTATGGGGGACACCGTAACGGTGTACTACCCCGGATATGAAGTCTATCACTGGTCCGGACTCTGCCGTTTTAACTGGCTTGGCCTCTATCCATTTGGTGAATTTGTCCACCATGACCAATAGGTACCTTTGCTTGTGGGTTCCCCCTTTAAGGGGTCCAACCATGTCAAGCCCCTGCACATGACGGCCAGGTAATGGGTATAGTTTTGAGGGCGGTGGGTGGCATATGGCTCTGATTAGCAAAGAGCTGACAACCGACGCATCTTTGGACTAAGTCCTGAGCATCTGCCCGGCCCGTCGGCCAATAAAATCCTGTACGGAATGCTTTGCCTACAAGGGCCCGGGCTGCGGCATGGTGTCCGCCTAGTCCGGCGTGAATTTCAGCCAGGAGGTTTCGCCCTTCCTCTTCGGAGATACACCGTTGAAGGACTCCGGTTGTGCTTTTCTTATAGAGTTCTCCCTCGTGGACCTTGTAGGCTTTAGATCGCCGGACTATGCAGCGGGCCTCATTTTGGTCTTTGGGAAGCTCCTGCCTAAGTAAGTAGGCTAGGAACGGCTCTGTCCATGGGGCGATTACTACCATTATTTCGTGTGCTGAAGGTGTTAGTTCATCGGCTGAATCGCCGATTATGTCAGATTGTTCTGTGTTGGGTGGTGTGGCTGCCTCCAGGTTGTTATTTCCGGACTCCTCTTTCCATAGTACGGATGGCTTAAAGAGCCATTCCAGGAAGATGTTAGGAGGGACAGCGTCGCTTTTTGCGCCGATGCGTGCCAGTACGTCGGCTGCTTGGTTATTATCTCGGGCTACATGGTGGAATTCGAGCCCTTCGAACCGAGCTGACATTTTTAGGACAGTGTTACGATAGGCTGCCATTTTCGGATCCTTGGCATCAAAGTCTCCATTTACTTGGGATATTGCGAGGTTTGAATCCCCGCGCACCTCTAGGCGTTGAATACCCATGGAGATTGCCATCCGAAGGCCATGTAGGAGGGCCTCATATTCAGCCGCATTGTTGGAGTCCGTGTACATTATCTAAAGTACATATTGGACTGTATCCCCGGTTGGGGACGTCAATACAACGCCAGCCCCCAAGCCGGACAACATTTTGGAGCCGTCAAAATGCATAATCCAATTGGATTATGCGCCGTACTCTTTAGGGAGTTCGGCTTCAGTCCATTCGGCGACGAAGTCAGCTAAGACTTGCGACTTTATAGATCGCCGAGGTTTATAAGTTATATCGAATGGTAAGAGCTCAATGGCCCATTTTGCAATCCTGCCCGTCGCGTCGCGGTTGTTTATAATGTCATTGAGGGGCACTTCGGAGGCCACTGTTATCGAACACTCTTGAAAGTAGTGTCGGAGCTTCGGGATGCCATGAACACCGTGATCGCTATCTTTTGATAGTGCGGTACCGGACTTGCAGGGAGTTAAGACGGTGGATACATAGTACACTGGTTTTGAAGAGGGAATTTGTGCCCTTCGCTTCTCGTTCGACGACGAGTACCGCGCTTACAACTTGATGTGTTGCGCGATGTATAATAACATTGGTTCGCCCGAGTTAGGCGCGGCCAGACCGGATTGTTGCCAATATGGCTTTGATTTCTTGAGTCGGCGGTGGCGCATCCGTCCCACGAAGTGTTGATGCGCTGAGGAGGCGATAGAGGGGCAATGCCTTTTCTCCCAAACGGGAGATAAAGCGGCTTAGGGCCGCCACACATCCGATCTATTTTTGTATTTGTTTGAGGTCTTTTGGAATATCTAGCTGTGATAGAGCTCGGATCTTGGCTGGGTTTGCTTCAATTCCTCTACCGGATACAATGAAGCCCAGGAGCTTTCCGGCTGGTACGCCGAAAACGCATTTTCCGAATTTAGCTTGATATCATATGCTCAGAGGTTGTCGAATGTGAACCTCAAATCGTCTACTAGAGTTTCGACGTGTTTGGTTTTGACGACTACGTCGTCTACGTATGCTTCTACTATTTTGCCGATCTGGGTAGCCAGACATGTCTGAATCATGCGCTGATATGTTGCGCCGGCGTTTTTGAGCCCGAAGGGCATCGTGTTGAAGCAGAATGGTTCATACGGAGTAATGAATGCCATTGCGGCTTGGTCCGCTTCCGCCATCTTGATTTGATGGTAGCCGGAATATGCGTCAAGGAAGCACAATGAATCGTGCCCTGCAGTAGCATCGATTATTTGGTCGATGCGGGGGAGGGGAAGGGATCCTTTGGGCAGGCCTTGTTGAGGTCTTTAAAATCGACACATAGGCGCCAGGATTTGTCCTTCTTTGGTACCATTACCAGGTTTGCTAGCCAGTCCGGATGTTTGATGTCTCTGATGAATCCGGCTTCCAGTAGTTTGGCTAGCTCTTCTCCCATTGCCTGTCTTTTGGGTTTGGAAAATCGCCGAAGAGCCTGCTTGACTGGCTTGAATCCTTTTAGGATGTTTAGGCTGTGTTCTGCCAATCTGCGTGGGATTCCTCGCATATCTGAAGGGTGCCAGGCGAAGATGTCCCAATTTTCCCGAAGGAATTCACGTAGTGCGGCATCTACATCAGGGTTCAACTGCGCCCCGATGGAGGCCGTCTTTGTTGGGTCCGTTGGGTGGACCTGGAATTTGACTATTTCATCCGCTGGTTTGAAAGAAGTGGACTTGGATCTCTTATCGAGTATCACATCGTCCCTATTCACCGTAGAGCGTAGCGCAGTGAGTTCTTCTGCCGCTAGGGCTTCGGATAGTGCCTCCAGGGCTAATGCGGCTGTCTTGTTTTCGGCGCGGAGTGCTATGTCCGGATCACTAGCAAGAGTGATTGTTCTGCCGGGCCCAGGCATCTTAAGCTTCATGTACTCGTAATGGGGTACGGCTTGGAAAATTGTGAATGCCTCCCGTCCTAATATAGAGTGATATCCGCTGCTGAACGGGGCCACTTGGAACGTGACCTCTTCGGACCTGTAATTTTCCGGCGAGCCGAATACCACATCAAGTGTGATTTTTCCTGTGCAGCGTGCTTCCCGGCTAGGGATTATTCCTCTAAAGGTTGTGCTACTTCGCTCAATGCGGCTCCAGTCTATTTCCATTTTTTTAAGAGTTTCCTCGTAGATGAGGTTTAGTCCGCTACCGCCATCCATGAGTACCTTGGTAAGACGAAAGCCGTCCACTATTGGACTGAGGACCAATGCGGCTGGTGCTCGGGCTGTTCGGAATTTAGGTTCGTCGCTGGCGTTGAAGGTGATGGCCGTGTCGCTCCATGGATTTGTTGTTGCTACTTGTTAGACTTCGGCGAGACTGCGGATTGTTTGTTTTCGCACATTATTTGATGCGAAAGTCTCGAAGACTGTTGACACCGTACTGGTACTGTTGGAGTGGTTTTCCGGGGCTAGAAGCTCCTCGCCACTTTTGGCCACCTGCCGCAATATCCAACATGCTCGAAGGCTATGTGTTGGGGTGGCGCCTTCTGTACTGTGAATTTTACAGGGTCCGCTGAGCCATCCCTCCAGTATGGTTCCTTGCCCTTTATGGGGTTTCTGCTTTTTGGTTTTTGTACCTGGTGCCTGAGTGTGCTGCACCCTTTTGTTATGGACTTGGGTTATATTCAGGGCCGGATTGTCCCAAAACTTAGTTTCGGTTTTCCGGAAACTCTCCATCGCACAGTACTTTCGTACTATGGACGCCAGGTCAGAGAAGCGTGTAATTTCACGGCGTCTGACAGCGTTCAAGATTCCCTCGTCTGTGCAATTATTGCAGAAAATTGAAATTGTGTTTTCCTCTCGGCAGTCCTTTATCCTGTCCATAACCAGGAGGAATCTCGCCCATTAATGATGTATTGTTTCAGCGCGCTCTTTCCGGATTTGAGATAGATCACATATGTCTGGGTGGGTGGGTGGAATTAAGTCCGGAACCCTACCCATCTCAAGGCTCAAGGGCCGAGTAGTTTCCGAATTTGGAAGCTTGGACCGTTGGATGTCGTCCAACGAGTCTGGTCCGACGCCTGACTTTAGGTTCAGTGCTTGATCGAAGTCTGTCCCCCTGCTGGAGTCCGACATGAAGGGTTCGGAAGCCCGGGCATGACTAGTTTTCAATATAGGAGAAGAGTCGCCGCGTTGTTCCTCTACCACCGGAACGTGGTGGGTAACCTGGGGGAGTTAATCTCTCTCAGATCGGTTTTAAGCCCAATCTGATTGTAGTCTGTAGCGACTCCCAGGGCGACGATGCGATCCAAGAGCTCGTTTATGGATGAAAGCTCTATTAGATCCAACTGCTCGGCGAATTCCGAGTTGACGCGAAGATTGCTTTTGACGACCTGAGAGGTCGTCGTCGAAGCGGTGGCCGAACAGGCGGTCATGAGAAAACCACCCAGCCGGATAGTTTGGCCTGCGGCCAAGGCTCCTTCGGCGAAGATAATGTCTTTAAAGACGGGAAGAGGCATCCTTCCTATCGGTGACGGCACAGAGGAACTCTCAATGAAAGCACCAATGTCGGTGTCAAAACCGGCGGATCTCGGGTAGGGGGTCCCGAACTGTGCGTCTAGGCGGATGGTAACAGGAGATAAGGGACACGATGTTTTTACCCAGGGTCGGGCCCTCTCGATGGAGGTAAAACCCTACTCCTTCTTGATTGATATTGATGATATGGGTAGTACAAGAGTGGATCTACCACGAGATCAAGGAGGCTAAACCCTAGAATCTAGCCTATGGTATGATTGTTGTAATGGTTGTGTTGTCCTACGGACTAAAACCCTCCGGTTTATATAGACACCGGAGAGGGCTAGGGTTACACAGAGTCGGTTACAATGGTAGGAGATCTACATATCCTTATCACCAAGCTTGCCTTCCACGCCAAGGAAAGTCCCATCCGGACACGGGACGGAGTCTTCAATCTTGCATCTTCATAGTCTTGGAGTCTGGCTGACGATGATAGTCCGGCTGTCCAGACACCCCCTAGTCCAGGACTCCCTCAGTCCCCTCCTGGGATCCCACCTCGACGTCATCAGCGTCACGAGGGGTGGAGGCGGTCGGAATGGAATCCACGTCCGACGGAGCCAAGGACCCGCTCGATGATGCGGGAACATCATCATCGGCCGGACTGCAGGCAGTGTGCGGCATTAGAAGGACACTATGTGACACGAAAGATACATTATGAATCATTCAGGAATTCGGATACTTACGATCTTGCTGCAGGCCTGGCCCTTGAGGGCCACTCTTCGTCGCCAACGTTGGCGTTGGCGGAGCTGTCCGGGGGAATAGTCCTTCCCCTCTTGGACCCTTCAGCCTCCCCCGTTGGGGAAGCCTTCCTCTTCCTCCTCCTCGTCTTCGGGGGAGGAGTCCGCCTCGGAGCCATCGGACGATGAGTCCGATATCACCTGGCGCCGGGAACTTCTTCGAGTTCCCGTGGCCTTCTTCTTGGCCTTCTTCTCCGGCACCACATAAAGTGCCGGGACCAGCAGCCCCGTTAAACGGGCGTCCGCTGGGTCTTCAGGAAGGGGAGCCGGACAGTCTACCTGTCCGGATGTCCTCTGCCAGTCCTGTCAAAGGCATTGGGAGTTTTAGATCCCACATAGAGTCAAACTATGAAAGAAAATAAATGTCCCATAGAGGATAACAAAGCGTACCTCGCCGGCCGGGCGCTTGGTGCTGAATCCGCGGTCTTCCGTCGCGGATGCGGGGGCTTCTCCGCCCTTGAACAGCACCCTCCAGGCAGCTTCATACATCGTGTCGAAGAGCCCTCTCAAGGCCTGGTGCTGTGTCGGATTGAACTCCCACAAATTGAAGGCCCGTTGTTGGCAGGGGAGAATCCGGCGGACGAGCATGACCTGGATCACATTGACAAGCTTGAGCTTCTTGTTCACCAAGGTATGGAGACAGGACTGGAGTCTGGTCAGCTCCTCCGAACTGCCCCATAGCAAGCCCTTCTTTTTCCAGGAGGTGAGCTGCATAGGGGCACCAGATCTGAACTCGGGGCCGCTGCCCATTTAGGGTCCCGCGGCTCGGTGATATAGAACCACCCCGATTGCCACCCTTTGATGGTTTCCACAAAGGTGCCCTCGAGCCAGAGGACGTTGGGCATCTTGCCCACCATGGCGCCTCTGCACCCCGCTTGGACGCCCTTCACTACCTTCAGCTTGACGTTGAAGGTCTTGAGCCACAAGCCGAAGTGGGGCCGGATGCAGAGAAAGGCCTCGCACACGACGATAAACACCGAGATGTTGAGGATGAAGTTTGGCGCCAGATCGTGGAAGTCCAGGCCGTAGTAGAACATGAGCCCCCGGACGAAGGGATGAAGTGGGAAGCCCAGTCCGGAGGAAGTGGGGAAGGAATCGACCCTCTCATGGGGTGCAGGGGTGGGAATGAGCTGCCCTCGTCGGGCAGCCGGTGTGCGCGATGTCGCTGGAAAGGTATCCGCGCCGCGCGGTTTTGCGATGTGCTCCTCCGTGAAGAGGCCAACCACTTGCCTCCCGCTCGGACGTGATGGAGGAGGTTGAGGCGAGATGTCGCGGACTTGGGCGCTGGAGCTCGAAAAGCGGAGATGGATAAGCAAAGGTGGAAGAAGGCGTAGGTAAAAAGGGTGGATCCTTATCCCCTTATATATATGGGCGGACGAAGACTATGCGTCCCCACCGGCCTGATAAAACTCGCTTATCTCCCAAGCGCCACCATCAATGGCGCGGTTGGGTTACCCACGTCCGTAATGATGGGAATCCCGAAATAAGGGGAACACGATCTCTGCTTCGACAAGACGTGCCAAGGAAACCGCTTCGCTAAACGTGCTGAGGTGGTATAATAAAAAATGATTCAAGTAAAGGCTTGGTAGTGGCTTGACGTCATGCCGCGAAATACGTCAGCAGATTGATCTTGTGTACATATTATTCTCTCTATGGTGGAATGTGGAAATTATTTTTGCAGAGCCGGACACTATCCTGGTGTTCACAATCTTCTATGAATTATTCGGAGGAGGAACCCGCCTTGCAATGCCGAGCAATATGCGCGCCGGACTCATCGTCATTGAAGCCTCGTTCAGGGGCTACTGAGTGAGTCCTGGACTAGGGGGTGTCCGGATAGCCGGACTATCATCATCGGCCGGACTCCAAGACTATGAAGATACAAGATTGAAGACTTCGTCCTGTGTCCGGATGGGACTTTCCTTGGCATGGAAGGCAAGCTTGGCGATACGGATATGTAGATCTCCTACCATTGTAACCGACTCTGTGTAACCCTAGCCCTCTCCGGTGTCTATATAAACCGGACGGTTTTAGTCCGTAGGACAACACAACCATTACAACAATCATACCATAGGCTAGCTTCTAGGGTTTAGCCTCCTTGATCTCGTGGTAGATCCACTCTTGTACTACCCACATCATCAATATCAATCAAGCAGGAGTAGGGTTTTACCTCCATCGAGAGGGCCCGAACCTGGGTAAAAACATCGTGTCTCTTGTCTCCTGTTACCATCCGCCTAGACGCACAGTTCGGTACCCCCTACCCGAGATCCGCCGGTTTTGACACCGACAGTAGGCCGTCAAACTACCTCTTAGGCCACCTTGCAGTGACTGCCTCTTGCATCCAACAAGCCCTTTCATAAGGAACTTTTGCGGATCTATTGGGATTATGAAAAATCCACGGTGATAGATCCATAGAGAGCATATGATAAATTGCCGTGGTTAGCACGAATGTGATTAGAATGATCCTTCCAACCTCCGTCAACATACCGCACCTTCCATAGCTCAACTGATTTGCTATTTGTTCAATAAGTTACCGAAGCTCCCCCATTTAGAGGTTGTGTGGGGCCAAAGTCATCCCCGGGTATCGAAATAAAAAATTCCTACTCGGGAATGGGAGGGCAGGCAAAAAAATTCCCAGATCATCTGTAGAGCATCGAATGGGAGTGATCATACTTTTTTGTAGATTTACTTGCAGCCGATATGTTTCTCCAAATATATCAAAAACATCCTTGATTACTACCAGATCACGCTTAATCAGATGTGTGGATAACACTACATCATCCGCATGTAAGGATACCCTATGTTTGATGCTAATGTCAGCAATTACTATACTTTCACAAGGTCAATATGGATTTTGCACTTGGTAGAAATAACAAAGTAAATAATGCCGACATTAAACATGACGATAAAAGAGCAACATATTGTTGTGAAAATAATAATCCTACCCGGTAGTCTCATCCTGTCCTATACATTGTGTCTACATGGTAATCTGTCAAGGCGTAGCAGCAAGTTCAAGCAACTACACATAATCAATGAGTCAAAGAAGATAGAATATATAAAGATAAAATTAAATGAAGGCCCATGGGGCCATAGGTTTCACTAAAGGCTTCTATCAAGATAGAAAATAATACGGTGGGTGAACAAATTGCTGCCGAGCAATTGATAGAAAAGCGCAAAATTATGATGATATCTAAGGCAATGATCATGAATATAGGCATCACGTCCGTGTCATCTACAACTATTACTCAACACATGGACCACTATCCAGAATGCATCTAGAGTATTAAGTTCATAAAGAACGGAGTAACGCATTAAGTAAGATAACATGATGTAGAGGAATTAACTCAAGCAATATGATGAAAACTCCATCTTTTTATCCTCGATGGCAACAATACAATATGTGCCTTGCAGACCCTACTGTCACAGGGAAAGGACACCGCAAGATTGAACCCAAAGCTAAGCACTTCTCCCATTGCAAGAAGAACCAATCTAGTTGGCCAAACCAAACCGATAATTCGAACAGACTTGCAAAGACATCAAATCATGCATATAAGAATTCAGAGAAGATTCAAATAATATTCATAGATAAGCTAATCATAAATCCACAATTCATCAGATCTGGGTGTGACGCCCCCGATTCAATCGTACACTAATCATACAGGAAAATGTGTACGATCAAGATCAGGGACTCACAGGAAGATATCACAACACAACTCTAGACACTTAATAAAATAATACAAGCTTTATATTACAAGCCAGGGGCCTCGAGGGCTCGAATACAAATGAGTCAGCGGAAGCAACAATATCTGAGTACAGACATAAGTTAAACAAGTATGCCTTAAGAAGGCTAGCACAAAAGAAACAACGATCGAAAAGGCAAGGCCTCCTACCTGGGAGCCTCCTAACTACTCCTGATCGTCAGCATCCGTCACGTGGTAGTAGACACCCTCGGGGTAGTAATAGTCGTCGGCGGTGGCAGCGATCTCAGGGGCTCCGTCATCTGGTTGCATCAAACGGATATGGGGGGGGGGAAGCAAAGCAAATGTGAGTACTCATCCGAAGTACTCAGCAAGCAAGGATCTACACTACATATGCAACATTATGAAAGGAAGGTTCTATATGTGGACTGGGCTGCAGAAATGCCAGAATAGAGGGGAGAGCCTAGACCTGTCGAAGACTAGCATCTTCAGCGGTCTTGCGGCATTAGAAGAGTGCAGACTAGCGCAAAGTAAAGTAGTAGTAATAGTAGTGTCATCAACCTCGCCCAGAGATTCTTCCTCGACTCCGTGCGAGAAAGCAATCCCAGAGCCATACTATCCATTTCTCATCTTAAGTATCCAGTTCTAGTTGTATCAATCGGGATACAACTCCAAGTGTCCATTACCGTAGGACAGGCTATCGATAGATGTTTTCTTCCCTGTAGGGGTGCACCAACTTACCCATCACGCTCGATTAACTCCGACCGGACA
This sequence comes from Aegilops speltoides, assembly GCA_021437245.1. Classification (NCBI taxonomy): domain Eukaryota; kingdom Viridiplantae; phylum Streptophyta; class Magnoliopsida; order Poales; family Poaceae; genus Aegilops; species Aegilops speltoides. Next base: position 344,097,971 of record CM038144.1, read on the forward strand.
CACTTTACTGGGTCATGCCTGGCCTCGGCCAAACAATACGCCACAACCCGACCTAGGCTTAATAGAGAGGTCATCACGCCAGTCTGCATCCTAAGCGCGCAGGAGTCATGGGCTCATCGCCCTTTGCACTCCTGCATGTTGCATACGCGGCCGGTGAGCAGACCTAGCTACCTCCTTAAAAATGGCAGGTGCTTACGCAGTCCAACCCGGCACGCGCCACTCAGTCGCCGACGTCTATTAAGCTTCAGCTGATGCATACGACGCAGAACGCCCATAATATGCCCACGTGATGGTTAGTGCTATCAGGCCAGAGGCCCCTCGGATCACATATCCAAATCGTAGTGGATTAGGAGCGCGCGGTAATGAGCAGAGACTCACGATCGATGTGACCCCGTCGCTCCATCTCAAGGACTTGAGGCAAGGGCTAAGAGTACCCGACCACGCCACGTAGTTATCTCGCGGGCACCTTCTAGGTCAACCCGACTCCACATCACTCGCAATTAAGCTTGCACGGGTACCCCTCAGGGCCGACCCGTCTTTAGTAACATGGTTCAGTGTAAAGTCATAGTAACCATAGTAACCGTATGTCTAACACTAAGGGGAACCCTAAGGAATCACCCTCGATGGAATTCCACCTGATGTTATCGTCAAGGTGAACGAAGGAGGAATCACCCTCAAGGTTCACTCTTGTGGAGTTGCACGGCAGTGTCGTTATCGGGAGTGGAGAAGGAGGAATCACCCTCGATGACCATAGTCGATGAACTAACCTACAAGGTTAACACCAGAAGTACTGATGAGGTATCACCCTCGTCACTTGATAGTTACCCAGTAGTGTCGAGCAACTAAGGGGAAAGTTGTTGGGGAACGTAGCAGAAATTCAAAATTTTCCTACGTGTCACCAAGATCTATCTATGGAGAAACCAGCAACGAGGGGAAGGAGAGTGCATCTACATACCCTTGTAGATCGCTAAGCGGAAGCGTTCAAGAGAACGGGGTTGAAGGAGTCGTACTCGTTGTGATCCAAATCACCGGAGATCCTAGTGTCGAACGGAGGGCACCTCCGCGTTCAACACACGTACAGCCCGGGGACGTCTCCTCCTTCTTGATCTAGCAAGGGGAGATGAGAAGTTGAGGAAGAGCTCCGACAGCACGACGGCGTGGTGGTGGAGCTTACAGTTCTCCGGCAGAGCTTCGCCAAGCACTACGGAGGAGGAGGAGGTGTTGGGAAGGGAGAGGGCTGCGCCAGGGGCAAGGGTGAAGCTCCCATGCGTCTCCCCACTATATATAGGGGTGGAGGGGGCTGGTTTCTTGCCCTCTAAGTCCATTGGGGCGTTGGGAATGGTGGGAGGAAAGAAATCCCATCATTTCCTTCCCCACCGATTGTTATCCCCCCTTTTTAGGGATCTTGATCTTATCCCTTCAAGATATGATCTTATTCCTTCTAAGGGGGGATCTTGGTGCGCCTTGACCAGGGGTATGGGGCCTTGCCCCCACTACCCTCCCCCCATGCAGGTGGGCCCCACTCCGGAACCTTCTAGAACCTTCCCGGTACAATATCGAAAAATCCCGAACATTTTTCGGTGGCCAAAATAGGACTTCCCATATATAAATCTTTACCTCCGGACCATTCCGAACTCCTCGTGACGTCCGGGATCTCATCCGGGACTCCGAACAACATTCGGTAACTGCACACTAATTCCCATAACAACTCTAGCGTCACCGAACCTTAAGTGTGTAGACCCTACGGGTTCGGGAGACACGTAGACATGACCGAGACAACTCTCCGGCCAATAACCAACAGCGGGATCTGGATACCCATGTTGGCTCCCACGTGTTCCACGATGATCTCATCGGATGAACCACGATGTCGAGGATTCAATCAATCCCGTATTCAATTCCTTTTGTCCAGCGGTATAGTACTTGCCCGAGATTCGATCGTCGGTATCCCGATACCTTGTTCAATCTCGTTACCGGCAAGTCTCTTTACTCGTTCCGTAACACATCATCCCGTGATCAACCCCTTGGTCACATTGTGCACATTATGATGATGTCCTACCGAGTGGGCCCAGAGATACCTCTCCGTCACACGGAGTGACAAATCCTAGTCTCGATTCGTGCCAACCCAATAGACACTTTCGGAGATACCCGTAGTGCACCTTTATAACCACCCAGTTACGTTGTGACGTTTGGTACACCTAAAGCATTCCTACGGTATCCGGGAGTTGCGCAATCTCATGGTCTAAGGAAATGATACTTGACATTAGAAAAGCTTTAGCATACGAACTACACGATCTTTGTGCTAGGCTTAGGATTGGGTCTTGTCCATCACATCATTCTCCTAATGATGTGATCCCGTTATCAACGACATCCAATGTCCATGGTTAGGAAACCATAACCATCTATTGATCAACGAGCTAGTCAATTAGAGGCTTACTAGGGACATGGTGTTGTCTATGTATCCACACATGTATCTGAGTTTCCTATCAATACAATTATAGCATGGATAATAAACGATTATCATGAACAAGGAAATATAGTAATAATAACTAATTTATTATTGCCTCTAGGGCATATTTCCAACAGTCTCCCACTTGCACTAGAGTCAATAATCTAGTTCACATCGCCATGTGATTAACACTCACAGGTCACATCATCATGTGACCAACACCCAAGAGTTTATTAGTGTCACTAAACTAGTTCACATCATCATGTGATTAAGACTCAATGAGTTCTGGGGTTTGATCATGTTTTGCTTGTAAGAGAGGTTTTAGTCAACGGGTCTGCAACATTCAGATCCGTATGTACTTCACAAATCTCTAGGTCATATTGTAAATGCTGCTTCGACGCTCCACTTGGAGCTATTCCAAATGGTTGCTCCACTATATGTATCCGGTTTGCTACTCAGAGTCATTCGGATAGGTGTTAAAGCTTGCATCGACGTAACTCTTTATGTCGAACTCTTTATCACCTCCATAACCGAGAAACATATCCTTTTTCCTCTAAGGATAATTTTGACCGCCATCTGGTGATCCACTCCTTGATCACCTTTGTACCCTCTTGCCAGACATGTGGCAAGGCACACATCAGGTGCGGTACTCAGCATGGCATACAGTATAGAGCCTATGACAAAAGCATAGGGGACGACCTTCGTCCTTCCTCTTTCTTCTGCCGTGGTCGAGCTTTAAGTCTTAACATCATACCTTACAACTCAGGCAAGAACTCCTTCTTTGACTGATCCATCTTGAACACCTTCAAGATCATGTCAAGGTATGTGCTCATTTGAATGTACTATTAAGCATTTTGATCTATCTTATAGATCTTGATGCTTATTGTTCAAGTAGCCTAATCTAGGTTTTCCAGTGAAAAACACTTTTCAAATAACCCTATATGCTTTCTCGAAATTCTACATCATTTCTGATCAACAACATATACTTATCAAAAATTCTATAGTGCTCCCACTCACTTCTTTGGAAATACAAGTTTCTCATAAACTTTGTATAAACCAAAATCTTTGATCATCTTATCAAAGTGCATATTCCAACTCCGAGATGCATACTCCAGTCCATGGAAGGATCGCTGGAGCTAGCATACCTTTTAGCATCCTTAGGATCGACAAAACCTTTCTGATTGTATCACATACAACCTTTCCTTACGAAAACTGGTAAGGAAACTCGTTTTGACATCCATCTGCCAGATTTCATAAATGCAGCTAATGCTAACATGATTCCGACGGACTTTAAGCATCGCTACGGATGAGAAAATCTCATCGTAGTCAACTCCTTAAACTTGTGAAAAACTCTTCGCCATAAGTCGAGCTTCATAGATGGTGACATTACCATCCACGTCCATCTTCTTCTTAAAGATCCATTTATCTCAATGGCTTGCCGATCATTGGGCAAGTCCACCAAAGTTGATGCTTTGTTCTGATACATGGATCCTATCTCGGATTTCATGGCTTCTAACCATTTGTCGGAATTTGGGCCCACCATCGCTTCTCCATAGCTTGTAGGTTCGTTGTTGTCTAGCAACATGATCTCTAAGACAGGAGTGCGTACCACTCTGAAGTAGTACGCGTCCTTGTCGACCTACGAGGTCCGGTAGTGAGTTGATCTAAAGCATCATGATCACTATCATCAGCTTCCACTTCAATTGGTGTAGGTACCACATGAACAACTTCATGTGCCCTGCTACACACTGGTTGAAGTGATGGTTCAATAACCTCATTAAGTCTCCACCATCCTCCCACTCAATTCTTTCGAGACAAACTTTTCCTCGAGAAAGCACCCGGTTCAAGAAACAATCCCTATTGCTTTCGGATCTGAATTAGGAGGTATACCCAACTGTTTTGGGTGTCCTATGAAGATGCATTTTATCCGCTTTGGGTTCGAGCTTATCAACCTGAAACATTTTCACATAAGCGTTGCAGCCCCAAACTTTTAAGAAACGACAACTTAGGTTTCTCCAAACCACAGTTCAAACGGTGTCGTCTCAACGGAATTACGTGGTGCCCCATTAAAGTGAGTGCGGTTGTCTCTAATTCCTAAACCATGAACGATAGTGGTAATTCGATAAGAGACATCATGGTACGCACCATATCCAATAGGGTGCAACTATGATGTTCGGACACACCATCACACTATGGTGTTCCAGGCGGTATTAATTGTGAAACAATTTCCACAATGTCTTAATTGCGTGCCAAAGCTCGTAACTCAGATACTCATCTCTATGATCTTATCATAGACATTTTATCCTCTTGTCACGATGATCTTCAACTTCACTCTGAAATTACTTGAACCATTCAATAATTCAGACTTTTGTTTCATCAAGTAAATATTCTCAACATCTACTCGAATCATTTGTGAAGTAAGAACATAACGATATTCACTGCATGCCTCAACACTCATTGGACTGCACACATCAAAATGTGTTACTCCCAACAAGTTGCTATCTTGTTCCATCTTACTGAAACCAAGGCTTTTCAGTCATCTTGCCCATGTGGTATGATTTGCATATCTCAAGTGATTCAAAATCAAGTGAGTCCAAACGATCCATCTGCATGGAGTTTCTTCATGCGTATACACCAATAGACATGGTTCGCATGTCTCAAACTTTTCAAAATGAGCGAGTCCAAAGATCCATCAACATGGAGCTTCTTCATGCGTTTTATACCAATATGACTTACATGGCAGTGCCACAAGTAAGTGGTACTATCATTACTATCTTATATCTTTTGGCATGAAAATGTGTATCACTACGATCGAGATTCAATAAACCATTCGTTTCAGGTGCAAGACCATTGAAGGTATTATTCAAATAAACAGAGTAACCATTATTCTCCTTAAATGAATAACTGTATTGCGATAGACATAATCCAATCATGTCTATGCTCAACGCAAACACCAAATGACAATTATTCAGGTTTAATACTAATCTTGATGGTAGAGGGAGCGTGCGATGTTTGATCACATCAAACTTGGAAATACTTCCAACACATATCGTCAGCTCACCTTTAGCTAGTCTCCGTTTATTCCGTAGCTCTTTTATTTCGAGTTACTAACACTTAGCAACCGAACCGGTATCTAATACCCTGGTGCTACTAGGAGTACTAGTAAAGTACACATTAACATAATGTATATCCAATATACTTCTATCGACCTTGCCAGCCTTCTCATCTACCAAGTATCTAGGGTAATTCCGCTCTAGTGACTATTCCCCTTATCACAGAAGCACTTAGTCTCGGGTTTGGGTTCAACCTTGGGTTTCTTCACTGGAGCAGTAGTTGATTTGTCGTTTCATGAAGTATCCCTTCTTGCCATTGCCCTTCTTGAAACTAGTGGTTTCACCAACCATCAACAATTGATGCTCCTTCTTGATTTCTACTTTCGCGGTGTCAAACATCGTGAATACCTCAAGGATCATCATATCTATCCCTGATATGTTATAGTTCATCACGAAGCTCTAGCAGCTTGGTGGCAATGACTTTGGAGAAACATCACTATCTCATCTGGAAGATCAACTCCCACTCGATTCAAGTGATTGTTGCACTCAGACAATCTGAGCACAAGCTCAACGATTGAGTTTTTCTCCCTTAGTTTGCAGGCTAAGAAAATTGTCGGACGTCTTATACCTCTTGACGTGGGCACGAGCCTGAAATCCCAATTTCAGCCCTCGAAAACATCTCATATGTTCCGCGATGTTTCGAAAACATCTTTGGTGCCTCAACTCTAAACCTGAACTATCACGTAGTTATCAAAACGTGTATGTCCGATGTTCGCAACATCCACAAACGACGTTTGGGGTTCAGCACACTGAGCGGTGCATTAAGGACATAAGCTTTCTACTGTCCGCATAATCGCTACTGTCAACTTTCAACTATATTTTCTCTAGGAACATATCTAAATAGTGGAACTAAAGCGCGAGCTTATGACATAATTTGCAAAGATCTTTTGACTATGTTTAGGATAATTAAGTTCATCTTATGAACTCCCACTCAGATAGACATCCCTCTAGTCATCGAAGTGATTACATGATCCGAGTCAACTTGGCCGTGTCCGATCATCACATGAGACGGACTAGTCATCATCAGTGAACATCTTCATGTTGATCGTATCTACTATACGACTCATGCTTGACCTTTTGGTCTCTTGTGTTCCGAGGCCATGTCTGTACATGCTAGGCTCGTCAAGTCAACCTAAGTGTTTCGCGTGTGTAAATCTGGCTTACACCCGTTGTATGTGAACGTAAGAATCTATCACACCCGATCATCACGTGGTGCTTCGAAACGACGAACTTTCGCAATGGTGCACAATTAGGGGGAACACTTTCTTGAAATTTTAATGAGGGATCATCTTATTTACTACCGTCGTTCTAAGCAAATAAGATGCATAAACATGATAAACATCACATGCAATCAAAAAGTGACATGATATGGCCAATATCATATTGCTCCTTTTGATCTCCATCTTCGGGGCTCCATGATCATCATTGTCACCGGCATGACACCATGATCTCCATCATCGTGTCTCCATGAAGTTGTCTCGCCAACTTATTACTTCTACTACTATGGCTACCGGTTAGCAATAAAGTAAAGTAATTACATGGCGTTGTTCAATGACACGCAGGTCATACAATAAATAAAGACAACTCCTATGGCTCCTGCCGGTTGTCATACTCATCGACATGCAAGTCGTGATTCCTATTACAAGAACATGATCAATCTCATACATCACATATCATTCATCACATTCTTCTTGGCCATATCACATCACATAGCATACCCTGCAAAAACAAGTTAGACGTCCTCTAATTGTTGTTTGCATGTTTTACGTGGATGCTATGGATTTCTAGCAAGAATGTTTCTTACCTATGCAAAAACCACAACGTGATATGTCAATTGCTATTTACCCTTCATAAGGACCCTTCTCATCGAATCCGATCCGACTAAAGTGGGAGAGAATGGCACCCGCTAGCCACCTTATGCAACAAGTGCATGTCAATCGGTGGAACCTGTCTCACGTAAAAGTACGTGTAAGGTCGGTCCGGGCCGCTTCATCCCACGATGCCGCCGAATCAAGATTGTACTAGTAACGGTAAGCATATTGAACAACGTCAACGCCCACAACTACTTTGTGTTCTACTCGTGCAAAGAATCTATGCAATAGACCTAGCTCATGATGCCACTGTTGGGGAATGTAGCAGAAATTCAAAATTTTCCTACGTGTCACCAAGATCTATCTATGGAGAAACCAGCAACGAGGGGAAGGAGAGTGCATCTACATACCCTTGTAGATCGCTAAGCGGAAGCGTTCAAGAGAACGGGGTTGAAGGAGTCGTACTCGTCGTGATCCAAATCACCGGAGATCCTAGTGTCGAACGGACGGCACCTCCGCGTTCAACACACGTACAGCCCGGGGACGTCTCCTCCTTCTTGATCCAGCAAGGGGAGAGGAGAAGTTGAGGGAGAGCTCCGGCAGCACGACGGCGTGGTGGTGGAGCTTGCAGTTCTCCGGCAGAGCTTCGCCAAGCACTACGGAGGAGGAGGAGGTGTTGGGGAGGGAGAGGGCTGCGCCAGGGGCAAGGGTGAAGCTCCCATGCGCCTCCCCACTATATATAGGGGTGGAGGGGGTTGGTTTCTTGCCCTCCAAGTCCATTGGGGCGTTGGGAATGGTGGGAGGAAAGAAATCCCATCATTTCCTTCCCCACCGATTGTTATCCCCCCTTCTTAGGGATCTTGATCTTATCCCTTCGGGATATGATCTTATTCCTTCTAAGGGGGGATCTTGGTGCGCCTGGACCAGGGGTATGGGGGCTTTCCCCCACTACCCTCCCCCCATGCAGGTGGGCCCCACTCCGAAACCTTCTAGAACCTTCCCGGTACAATATCGAAAAATCCCGAACATTTTTCGGTGGCCAAAATAGGACTTCCCATATATAAATCTTTACCTCCGGACCATTCCGGAACTCCTCGTGACGTCCGAGATCTCATCCAGGACTCCGAACAACATTCGGTAACTGCACACTAATTCCCATAACAACTCTAGCGTCACCGAACCTTAAGTGTGTAGACCCTACGGGTTCGGGAGACACGTAGACATGACTGAGACAACTCTCCGGCCAATAACCAACAGCGGGATCTGGATACCCATGTTGGCTCCCACGTGTTCCACGATGATCTCATCGGATGAACCACGATGTCGAGGATTCAATCAATCCCGTATTCAATTCCCTTTGTCCAGCGGTATAGTACTTGCCCGAGATTCAATCGTCGGTATCCCGATACCTTGTTCAATCTCGTTACCAGCAAGTCTCTTTACTCGTTCCATAACACATCATCCCGTGATCAACCCCTTGGTCACATTGTGCACATTATGATGATGTCCTACCGAGTGGGCCCAGAGATACCTCTCCGTCACACGGAGTGACAAATCCCAGTCTCGATTCATGCCAACCCAACAGACACTTTCGGAGATACCCGTAGTGCACCTTTATAGCCACCCAGTTACGTTGTGATGTTTGGTACACCCAAAGCATTCCTACGGTATCCGGGAGTTGCACAATCTCATGGTCTAAGGAAATGATACTTGACATTAGAAAAGCTTTTGCATACGAACTACACGATCTTTGTGCTAGGCTTAGGATTGGGTCTTGTCCATCACATCATTCTCCTAATGATGTGATCCCGTTATCAACGACATCCAATGTCCATGGTTAGGAAGCCGTAACCATCTATTGATCAACGAGCTAGTCAATTAGAGGCTTACTAGGGACATGGTGTTGTCTATGTATCCACACATGTATCTGAGTTTCCTATCAATACAATTATAGCATGGATAATAAACGATTATCATGAACAAGGAAATATAGTAATAATAACTAATTTATTATTGCCTCTAGGGCATATTTCCAACAAAAGTGATGTCCGCTACCGGGGCCTGGTCTTCAATCCCGTTGATCGGGTCTTCTGATAATCCAGCGGGGTAGTCGGGACAAAGTGGGGGTCTCTAATGGGTCTCTACCTAACCTATACTAAATAGTTTAGGATAGGTAGGTAGGTAACAACTATAGGTTACAATAAACAGGCTATGCAGGAGAAATAGGATAAGAATAGTAGTAGCAGATTCTAATGCAAGCATTAGAGAGATAGAGTAGGCGATATCGGAATGCTCAAAAAGGGGGTGCTTGACTGGTTGCTCAGCGGAAAAGGCAGGATCGTCAGTGCTGTCGTCGGTGACGTAGTCGACCACACGGGTAACATCTGAAAGATCGAGGATGTCGCCTAGAGGTGGGGGGTGAATAGGCGCTTTAAAATAATTACGGTTTAGGCTTGAACAAATGCGGAATAAACCTAACGGTTAATTTGTCAAGCACAAAACCTAAAACAACTAGGCTCACCTATGTGCACCAACAACTTATGCTAAGCAATATAAGCAACTATGTGATAGCAAGATATATGACAAAGAACAATATGGCTATCACAAAGTAAAGTGCATAAGTAAAGGGCTCGGGTAAGAGATAACCGAGGCACGCGGAGACGACGATGTATCCCGAAGTTCACACCCTTGCGGATGCTAATCTCCGTTTGGAGCGGTGTGGAGGCACAATGCTCCCCAAGAAGCCACTAGGGCCACCGTAATCTCCTCACGCCCTCGCACAATGCAAGATGCTGTGATTCCACTAAGGGACCCTTGAGGGTGGTCACCGAACCCGTACAAATGGCAACCCTTGGGGGCGGTCACTGGAACCCGTCAAGATGCTCGGGGCGATCTCCACAACCTAATTGGAGACCCCGACGCTTGCCCAGAGCTTTACACCACAATGATTAAGCTCAACACCACTAACTGCCTAGGGCGCCCAAGCACCCAAGAGGAACAAGCTCAAGGGCACCAAGCACCCAAGAGTAATAAGCTTCTCAAACTTCACTTCCACGTATCACCGTGGAGAACTCAAACCGATGCACCAAATGTAATGGCAAGGGCACACGGAGTGCCAAGTCCTTCTCTCTCAAATCCCACCGAAGCAACTAATGCTAGGGAGGAAAATGAGAGGAAGAACAAGAAGGAGAATACCAAGAACTCCAAGATCAAGATCCAAGGGTTCCCTCACATAGAGGAGAAAGTGATTGGTGGAAATGTGGATCTAGATCTCCTCTCTTTTCCCTCAAAACTAGCAAGAATCCATGGAGGGATTGAGAGTTAGCAAGCTCGAAGAAGGTCAACAATGGGGGAAGAACACGAGCTCAAAGGATAAGGTTCAATGGGGAAGAAGACCCCCTTTTATAGGACCTCCCAAATCCAACTGTTATGTGCTCAGGTCGTGCACAAGCGGTACTACCGCTTGGAGGAGCGGTACTACCGCTTAGCACACTCAAAACAGCCCAAGCGAGAGAGAAAACACGAGTTTTTGGTCCGGGGCGGTACTACCGCTTAGGAGCCACGGTAGTACTGCTCTGGAGCGGTAGAACCGCTCAGGAGCCGCGGTAGTACCGCTCTAGAGCGGTAGTAAAAAATTACATCCGCTCTAGTCGCGGTAGTACCGCTGCAGCCTTCACCAAAACAGCCACAACTTTTGCAAACGGACTCCGAATTCGATGAAACCAAGTTTGTTGGAAAGCTAGCGACAAGGGCTAACACAATCTTGAAAGAAAAACCAAGAATAAGCAAATGATAAAAGTCCCAAAAGAAAATGGTGAGAACCCTTCCTCGGAGAAGACCGGTAAAACCTCCAACACCGAAAACATCATAGAAGACGATGCAAACTCCGTTGATGAACTAAAGCTTGTCATAAAGATGACCATAAGCTCTAAGACTCACAAAGAGAATCAAACAAGAACCAAGAAACATGATGCAAGGATGCAAAGGTTTGAGCTCTCGACGAACGATACGATCAAGCTACTCACTTGAGAGCCCCCTTGATAGTACGGCTATCGATCCTATAACCCGGTCTCCCAACTACCACCATGAGACCGGTAAAATAGAAAACCTATCAAGGAAAACCTTTGCCTTGCACATGGTCCACTTGAGCTAGATGACGACGATCTTGACTCCTCAAGTTGGACCACCTTTCTTGATTGCATTGGCTCGGTGAAGACTAGATGATTGCTCCCCATAGTCCACTATGGGTGAGCGACTCTTGACACATCTTCACAAGTCCATTGACACCACAATGGATGGCAAGATTCAAACTTGATTGCTCCCCCATACTCCATTATGGGTGAGCCACTCTTTGTGTTGCTCCACTTGAACTTGCACACTGCAAACTTGATGACGATCACCACTTGATGTCATCCTCCATGGGTTGTATGGGATCTTCCTCTTGACGCAAGACCATGGAAACATACCTAACCCCACAAAGAACTCTCATGTAGACCATGGGTTAGTACACAAAGTGTAATGGACAATGCTTACCATACCATGGGAACACTTGGTCCCACTCGGTACATCTTCTATGCTTTGTGAGTTGATCAACTTGATTCACTCTTGACTTAGTCTTGATCAACCTTGAATCTTTCCAACTCTTTTCATTTGGATGATGTCTTGAAGGTAAATATGAATTATCACACAATCTTCTTCTTCAAGACATGCTTGCAATAAGCTCAACACTCAGATGACCAATCTTTGGATAATTCCTTAATAGCACCTTGGTCAACCCATAAACTCCTTGAAAGCAGCACATGGACTTCAAGAAATGCCTATGGAAACATCCTTCAAATATAACTCGATGCAACCATTAGTCCATAGAGAATGTCATCAATTACCAAAACCACACATGGGGGCACCGCATGTCCTTTCAATCTCCCCCATTTTGGTAATTGATGACAATCACTTTCAAGAGAGTTTATATAAGGAATTATGCATCACAATGCAATGCAACAACCAGTGATGCAGGAGAATGAGATGCAAATGCTTAGGACTAAAACCAAAGCAAGGAGAAAACTCAGAAGACTTCTCCACAAAACTCTCTGAAACTCCTCCCCCATTGGCATCGATTGCCAAAATGGGTGAAAAGTTGAGAAGGCCAAAATAAAAGGTGTTCCTCCATAATTGTGTATTTCTCAACAAGAGAGTGGAATGCAATACACATATCCAACTGCCAATACTTGGAGGAAGACAAACTATATTGAGGCCCAAAGATTGCAACAAAAAGATATGACACAAAGACATAACAAAGAGAGACACAAGCAATCAGAAGATACCAATTGAAGCAAGCAATCAACGGATATCAATTGAACCAACTAGACCAATGATCCTACATGCCACAAGAATAAAGATATTATGATAAACGCAAAGGAGTGTTCTAAAGAAACTAGAGAAGCTCCCATGATTTGTGCACACATAAGAATTTTGTATTTGAATACAAAGTGCACAAAATAGGATCATAGCTCCCCCAAAATCAATAGAAACTCACATCCAGTGCAAGTGAGCATATAGGAAACAAAGCCTAGAGCTTGCAACAAGCACATGGTTGAGCAACATGTAAAAGAGGCAACTTAAGAATAGGCTCAACCAAAATGATGTGTGTGAGTCATGGCGAAGCACTTGAGAGGACTAAAATTAGGATGAGCATTAAGCATCAACATAGTCTTGAAATAATGAGGCACACGGTGCAAGGCCTATCATTCCCACACACACAACTAGCAAATGGGTTCACAAGCTTACCAATAAGCATATAAAGAACTTATGCTTGTGACAACCCGTGGTGAAGATAGAAGATGAAAGCCTCATCAAGACGAGGGATACCAATTAAGATGGCTAAGCCTCATAAAGACAAGCATGAGGAAAATAATCTTCACCACACAAGAGTGCATCAAGATGCTACAATAGAGGACACGCACTCAAGGCAGAAGTTTTCACGGAGCCATCAAAGAAATAACATAAGAAAGACAAGGTGGACGTGAAAGAAAGGATATCAACTAGAGATGTAAATTCTCTCAAGTGGAAAGGGTTCTAGGTAGATGAAATCATGATGATATATATCTACAAAGAAGGATGTACACCCGAAATAGTTACAGCACGGAGGAACAAGATATCCAAAAGGAAGTCATACATATACCAATAAGATATTTGCCTGGAAGCATAGCACATGGCTAGATATGGTCTTATTGTATATAAATGAATTCCTACCGCACGAACATCAAAGACATCACAACTAGCAACAAGAGATCATTGTTGGGATGCTTTGAGAAAGAAAACAAGTATCACAAGATATGAAATGAATATCATCCCAAGATACAACCTACACACGGTTGAATGCAAGAGGGGAAAGCATGAATAGATACTTGTTACCGAGATATCATTGGAAGGATGTAGTAGATACCAATTGAAGGTAGATAGTAGTTCATTGATCATCCTAGATTGACTCCAATATGCACATGGTGACAACAACTTCGTTGTGAGTGAGCCGAGCATCCAATGCGTCTCCAAATGTTCCTAGAAGAACAACACAAACTAAACGATACCCAAACTCATTGGGACCAAATAGTTAGAAACACCAATACATAGGACAAACTCCACATAAATATGTGCATATAGATATGAAAATGAATTTCATGCACATCTCATCCAAATTGAGACTAGGTGGAGTTTCCCCTATATATTGAGTCAAAGAAAGAAAGCATGCCAAATGAAATACATGAAGCAAACATGCATGCTCAAGACTTTCAAAACCCAAAACCGAAAGACAAAGAAATGCCAAGTGAAAAGGATACTAAATGGAGAAATCATCACTTGGAAGATATCATTAAAGATACATCAAGGAATGAGATATCCATTGATACACATTAAACTAAAGATGTCAAACTCCCAAAGAGAGGATGGTTCCAAACAAACCAAGCCCTCAACAAAGTTTCATGATGGCACAAAGTACCAAAAAGAAATGGTTTGCCTTCCACCAAAACACACTTGATAAGGATCACAAGAAGAGTGTTCTGAAGAAAATAGAATAGCTCCCCCACGAGTTGTGCATTATATAGGATTTGTATTTGAATACAAAAATGCACAAGGTGGGATCACCGCTTTCACTATATCTAGAAAACACTAGACAAGAACAAGAAATAAACAAGATCCACAAGTGGTATGGAAGACAACGGGAGTTGACACAATCCTTGGCAAGAGAAAAGGCAAGTAAAACAAAAGCCAATGTAAAGATGATCAATAAATTCTACCACACATAAATGACTACCAATTGTCAAAGACAAGAAGTAGATGGAAAGAATTCCCGGTGGTAGATAGCACGGATATCCAACATCATCTTCACACCACACACAAGCAGATTGCAACTTGTAGAGCTAACATGCCACCTAGGAACAAGATAATCTACAATATCAACACTAGGTGACAATATCTCAAATGCACACATTTTCTAGGCTAGTAATATACATAGCATATTACTCCCCCATAATGTGATACCAATGAAGAAAACTTAACAAGGGGCAATAAGAGGATCCAACAAGAGATAATTAATGGGCAATTTAGAATTTGAATTTCTCATGAGAACACATACCACATAGTGACTAGATAATCTTGTAATATCAATACTAGATGGTATTCCTCATGTACACACACTTATAGGAGTGTGAGGTGCACAAAGCACATCACTCCCCAATAATGGGATATTCCATTAATCTCTCACAAGAGCCAACTAAGATACAAAGAAGATGCACAAAGTCTCAACACACAACTCACACGTACATGAAGTGCACACCAACATACATAAGAAAGTTGGAAGCGCAACATATACAAGCACATGCAAGGAACAAAACCAAAACATGCAAGGGGGCAAGTAACTTTCAAAGTAAACAATTTAAGTACAAGTTACCGCACGGAGGCACATTGGATATAAGATAGAAACTTGATAATCCAATTGACTTGGCTTGTGACAAAAAGAATGATGAAGTCCCCTTAATTCTTCATAATGTAGCCAAGTCTCCAATGCCCTCCAACAACACCTATTGATCAAGTTTGAGCTTGTTGGTCCCCAACAAAGTTGGGTCCTAAGAGGTTAGTCACAATAGGTTTGGCTACCCAAATGGTTCTTTTCTTGACAGCACTTTGAGTACCAACAAACTTGGCAAACACATTGCCAACCTTATCCTTCCCAAGAGAATAGATATCATCAATAATAATTGGGTTGGATAAGTTACCACTAGTGCATGAAGAAGCGGCGTGACCTTTCTCACGACATAAGTAGCAACGTCTACTCTTCACTTTCTTCTCACTTGATTTCTCAACTTGAGAAGCATTAGCTTGAGTCTTCTTGGGAAGAGGCCTTTCTTCAAATTGAAGTTGAGCATGGGAATGCACTTGTAGCCGCTTCCCTTGTTGCTTGTCACTAATAGCCTTCTTCTTCAATGGGCAAGATCTAACATCATACCCTTCAATTTTGCACTTGAAACAAATAATCTTGGCCGAATCCTTGACTTGTTTTTGGCCCTTCTTCTTGTTGATCTTGGACTTATTCTTCTTGTTGGAGTTGAATCCAAGTCCACCTTTGTCATTGGGGGATTTTTGCACACTCAAGATATTGTTGAGTGCGGATTTCCCTTCATGACACTTTTTCAAGTCTTTCTTCAAAGAAGTGACTTGGGCCTTGAGCTCTTTGATTTCCTCTACATGGTTAGTCTCAACACAAGTACTAGAGGAAGTATAAGCTTCATCGTTAGAGCAACAAGGCAAGGAAAGCAATTCATCACAAGATGTACCAACATTGTGAGTAGATGAATTACAAGGACTAGCACATGGCAATATATTATTTTGACTAGAGGTAGTGCTAGTATCCACATGAGGCTCACTAGATGTTACCTTAGCAATCATGGCCTCATGAGCTATCTGTAGCACACTATGGGATACTAGAAGATCATCATGAGAGCTTGAGAGCTTTTCATGAATTTCTTCCAATTTCCCATAATTGCAAGATAGCACCTCAAGTTGAGCCCGTAGCTCAACATTCTCCTTCAAAATGGATGCTTCACAAGTAATAGAATTAGTAGCACAAGCATCATCATTAACAACAAGAGGAGAATGCAACTTGGCAAGCTCTTTTAAATAAGAAGCTTCGAGTTGAGCATGAGACTCGGTGAGTTTGATGATCTCACCCTTGATGACCCTTGAGCCATTTTCGAGGTGCTCAAAATCCTCAAGGAGTCTAGCATGAGCAACTTCACGCTTAGCATTTTTAGTTTCAAAAACATTGGACACCTCAAGGGCTCTATCAGTAGATTCCTTCACTCTAGACAATTCTAGAGCAAAAGTCTCCTCAAGAGATTCCTTGGTGGTTTGTTCAAGTTCAAGAGCTTGAGAGAGGTCCGCAATCTCATTAGCGTAATCACGCCCATGACCTTCCATTTTATCAATGGTGACCTCATGCTCCTCAAGACGAGATTCCAACTCATCAATATATTTCTTGCTCTCAATAGCAATGGACATAATTTCCATGAAGTTGGAACGAGCAATTTTATTTTTATGAAGAGCTTTAAAAACCATTTCCCCCTTAATTTTTAAGGAGGCAACATTATCATTCTCTTCATCATTATCCTCATCATCATTAGCAGCAACATCATCATCAAGAGACATATTGGGGTACAAAGTAGGAGATACCTTTGATGCCTTAGCCATAAGGCAAAACGCAATAGATGATGATGTAGGATCCCTTGAGTCACCATTAAACACCACATCTTGTTCCATGGAGTGTTCGGTTTCCTCTACATTGTTAGCACAACAATTCGAGGAAATAGATGCATTTTTATAAGACATAGCAAGCATATCATCATGATATTTAGTCAAGCAATTTCTACATGATATGCAAGGACTATCAACACAAGCATGTGAAACATTTGGAGTGCTTGAAGTGTTAAAGCCCAAAGAGGGAGCATTGCAATAATATAGTGATGAAGGATCATCCACAATAAGCATACTATCATCATTGCAATGACCAACACTACTCACCATATCATTACCTTGTGGCAAACCACATGTAGGTGAAGTAGAAGAAGTTGAGAAGACTATATGACCGGAGGTGGAGGGAGAACAACCATCCCCACAAATCTTGGACACACCATATTTGTCTTGAAGCTTTGTCCATAACTCATGAGCATCCTGGAACGGCATGAGTTGAAATATAACTACATTGCTCAAAGCATCGAAAAGCACATTAGAAGCTTTAGCATTGAGATAAGAGTTTTTCTCATCCTCTGAAGATAATCTTTGGGGATCCTTTGGAGGAGAAAAACCCATATCTACAATTCGTTCTAAATTTGGGTCCATGACCCTAAAGAGATTAAGCATGCGAATTACCCAAACATCAAAATTTGTGCCATCGAAACTAGGAGTGTCAGAGAATCCTAATCCTCTAGTCGACATCTTTACTCTCTAGGCGGTTAAGCCCAACAAAGAGAGACGAGGCTCTGATACCAATTGAAAGATCGAGGATGTCGCCTAGAGGGGGGTGAATAGGCGCTTTAAAATAATTACGGTTTAGGCTTGAACAAATGCGGAATAAACCTAACGGTTAATTTGTCAAGCACAAAACCTAAAACAACTAGGCTCACCTATGTGCACCAACAACTTATGCTAAGCAAGATAAGCAACTATGCGATAGCAAGATATATGACAAAGAACAATATGGCTATCACAAAGTAAAGTGCATAAGTAAAGGGCTCGGGTAAGAGATAACCGAGGCACGCGGAGACGACGATGTATCCCGAAGTTCACACCCTTGCGGATGCTAATCTCCGTTTGGAGCGGTGTGGAGACACAATGCTCCCCAAGAAGCCACTAGGGCCACCGTAATCTCCTCATGCCCTCGCACAATGCAAGATGCCGTGATTCCACTAAGGGACCCTTGAGGGCGGTCACCGAACCCGTACAAATGGCAACCCTTGGGGGCGGTCACTGGAACCCGTCAAGATGCTCGGGGCGATCTCCACAACCTAATTGGAGACCCCGACGCTTGCCCAGAGCTTTACACCACAATGATTAAGCTCCGAACACCACCAACCGTCTAGGGCGCCCAAGCACCCAAGAGGAACAAGCTCAAGGGCACCAAGCACCCAAGAGTAATAAGCTTCTCAAACTTCACTTCCACGTATCACCGTGGAGAACTCAAACCGATGCACCAAATGCAATGGCAAGGGCACACGGAGTGCCAAGTCCTTCTCTCTCAAATCCCACCAAGCAACTAATGCTAGGGAGGAAAATGAGAGGAAGAACAAGAAGGAGAACACCAAGAACTCCAAGATCAAGATCCAAGGGTTCCCTCACATAGAGGAGAAAGTGATTGGTGGAAATGTGGATCTAGATCTCCTCTCTTTTCCCTCAAAACTAGCAAGAATCCATGGAGGGATTGAGAGTTAGCAAGCTCAAGAAGGTCAACAATGGGGAAGAACACGAGCTCAAAGGATAAGGTTCAATGGGAAGAAGACCCTTTTATAGGACCTCCCGAATCCAACCGTTATGTGCTCAGGTCGTGCACAAGCGGTACTACCGCTTGGAGGAGCGGTACTACCGCTTAGCACGCTCAAAACAGCCCAAGCGAGAGAGAAAACACAAGTTTTTGGTCCGGGGCGGTACTACCGCTTAGGAGCCACGGTAGTACTGCTCTGGAGCGGTAGAACCGCTCAGGAGCCGCGGTAGTACCGCTCTAGAGCAGTAGTAAAAAATTACATCCGCTCTAGTCGCGGTAGTACCGCTGCAGCCTTCACCAAAACAGCCACAACTTTTGCAAACGGACTCCGAATTCGATGAAACCAAGTTTGTTGGAAAGCTAGCAACAAGGGCTAACACAATCTTGAAAGAAAAACCAAGAATAAGCAAATGATAAAAGTCCCAAAAGAAAATGGTGAGAACCCTTCCTCGGAGAAGACCGGTAAAACCTCCAACACCGAAAACATCATAGAAGACGCATGCAAACTCCGTTTTTGATGAACTAAAGCTTGTCATAAAGATGACCATAAGCTCTAAGACTCACAAAGAGAATCAAACAAGAACCAAGAAACATGATGCAAGGATGCAAAGGTTTGAGCTCTCGACGAACGATACGATCAAGCTACTCACTTGAGAGCCCCCCTTGATAGTACGGCTATCGATCCTATAACCCGGTCTCCCAACTACCACCATGAGACCGGTAAAATAGAAAACCTATCAAGGGAAAACCTTTGCCTTGCACATGGTCCACTTGAGCTAGATGATGACGATCTTGACTCCCTCAAGTTGGACCACCTTTCTTGATTGCATTGGCTCGGTGAAGACTAGATGATTGCTCCCCCATAGTCCACTATGGGTGAGCGACTCTTCGGCACATCTTCACAAGTCCATTGACACCACAATGGATGGCAAGATTCAAACTTGATTGCTCCCCCATACTCCATTATGGGTGAGCCACTCTTTGTGTTGCTCCACTTGAACTTGCACACTGCAAACTTGATGACGATCACCACTTGATGTCATCCTCCATGGGTTGTATGGGATCTTCCTCTTGACGCAAGACCATGGAAACATACCTAACCCCACAAAGAACTCTCATGTAGACCATGGGTTAGTACACAAAGTGTAATGGACAATGCTTACCATACCATGGGAACACTTGGTCCCACTCGGTACATCTTCTATGCTTTGTGAGTTGATCAACTTGATTCACTCTTGACTTAGTCTTGATCAACCTTGAATCTTTCCAACTCTCTTCATTTGGATGATGTCTTGAAGGTAAATATGAATGATCACACAATCTTCTTCTTTAAGACATGCTTGCAATAAGCTCAACACTCAGATGACCAATCTTTGGATAATTCCTTAATAGCACCTTGGTCAACCCATAAACTCCTTGAAAGCAACACATGGACTTCAAGAAATGCCTATGGAAACATCCTTCAAATATAACTCGATGCAACCATTAGTCCATAGAGAATGTCATCAATTACCAAAACCACACATGGGGGCACCGCATGTCCTTTCAACATCGGTCTCGAGGTCTATCGGAGAGAAGAGGAGGAAGAAACAGATAAATACACAGTAATCATATGCAACACCGAGTATACTATGCTAACGTGCAGCGCAGGGTTGCCTAAAGATATGTCTAAGTCATTTAGTTATATTAGGATTAAATTTGGATTTCATAACCGGTGTATAGGCACTATTCATCTATTAGAAATAGGCTAAAAGTTACGGGTTCACCTTCGTAGATGGTTTCGACATGGAAACATATGACACGATTAGATTCGCCTTGTTGTTCTGAGCAACTTTCATATATAAAGTTTTTTCATCTGAGTTATGGTTTATTTTCTACGATTTTTCAAAGATTTAACATTTTCTGAAATTTACTTATTTAACAGAAAAAGGAATTATGACATCAGCATGATGCAACTCTGATGTCAGCAGGTCAACAGGTCGGCTGACCAAACAAACCAGACAAGTGGGTCCCACATGTCAGCCACTATAATTAACATATTTTATATTAAACTAATCTGAGGTTAAATAGCTACTGAGCCCCACATGCCAGTCTCTAATTAGTAACTAATTAGGTTTTAATTATTAAAACATTTTAATTAAGTAATATAGGCGGTGGGGCCCGCGTGTCAGGGGCACTGGGCTGCCCAGTCAACATGTTGACTGGGTCAACACAGTCAACGGGCCCGTGGGGCCCGCTGGTAGCGACCCAGGGGTGGCCCCAGGCCGTGCCACGTCGGCGCCGTTGCTGGAGCAATGCCGGTGAGGTGAAACGCGGCGACGCAACCACGCGGGTCGTCGGAAAAAGACTATAGGGCACGGGGAAGAGCGTGGGTAGGCGCGTTCGAATGGCCACTCGACCGCGTGTCGTTTGGTGGTGGCCGGAGCGGCTGGGGTGGCCGGAGCTGGGAGCTACGGCGTCGCCGGCGGCGATGCGCTAGGGCGAGCTACAGCGAGGGCGATGTGGTGCGTTAGTGAGTGAACTGAGAGGCTGGGCAAGGCGTACGCGTTGCAGCGAGGCCAACGGTCACGAGCCCGTGACCATTTGGTCAGCGAAAGCACGCCAGCGGCAAGCGGAGGCGGTGACGCGTTCGGGCGCTCGTCGAGGTAGATGCTAAGGGGCACGGGGAGAAAAGCAAGCGGCACGGGCGTCCTCGGCGGGCGGTCCTGAGCACGCTCGTGTGCTCGGGTGAGCACGACGATGCCCATAGCGACGTCGGCGAGCAATGCGGCGGAGCTGCGTTCGGGTCCGACGGGGAGGGGAGGCTACGTCGCCTGAAAAGCTCGGGAGAGAGAGGGGAAAGAAGCGCAGGCTCACAGTGCTCCTGAAGATGTGCTCGAGGAGGGCTCGGTGCGGCGGAATTGACGGCGAAGCTCGTCGGAGCAGAGGAGGAAGACGGCGACGACGTGGGTGCTGCGGTGGCTCCGAGCTCCAACACGACGCATCAGCCGAAGTAGCCGATGGCGGTGAACCTCGAGAACATAATGGGACAGCGGGAGGGGCACGGTGGCCGTGTCTAGGCCACAGCCATGGCGACGTCGGGCGAGGTGGGAACGAGGGAGAGAGGGGAAGATCTGGTGGGGAGAGGGAGAGGCGGAGCAGGGTGGCAGAGGAGCGAGGTGAGTGGAGGAGGGGATCGAGGAGGCGGGGAGGCGCGGGGCTTATCCCCTCACCACCGGCGAGCTGGTATGGCTGCGCGCGCTTGACCGTGCCCCCGGTCGCTTGTACAGGAGAGGGAGAAGGCGACCAGGGGAGGCAAGTGTTGGGCCGGGTGAGGCTAGGTGGGCTAGCTGGAGTGGCCGAAGCCCAGGGGGCAGGGGCTGAGGCCCTTTTCTTTTAAAAAAATTGTTTTTCTTTTCTTTTTGAGCAGCTTTTGTCTTTTTTTTCTTTTAGCCACAATTGACCTTGCAAAAAGAAGCCACTGGCCAAAACAATTTCAAAGTATTATTGTGCATTCCCACCAAAAGATTGTGAGGCTTTTGAAATAGTTTGCAATTTTTATAAATTAAAAAGGCTATTAATTTATTGCTTAGGTCACTGTTTTAAGTAGTTTAGGCCACTTAATCCCTTTACAAAAATGTTGGTTCACCACCAATATTTGTTATGGATTATTTGACACATGATGAACATTTTAGTTTCATGTGTGAGCAATTTTGAATTTCACTCATAATTTGAAAGTGAATTCAACTGGAATTTGAAAGAGGTATTAGACAATGATGATCAAACACTTGTTTAGTAAAAAAATTAACTTAACCCCAAGGGTTACTGTAGCATCATTACATAGGGGTGTTACAACACTCCTCCTCTAAAAGAAATTCTCGTCCCGAGAATTAAGAGGTAGAAGGGAAAAGATCGGGGTATTCAGCATGGAGGTTATCCTCGCGTTCCCAAGTGGCTTCATATTTAGTATGATTTGACATTGCACCTTGAGGAACTTGGTAACCTTCTGGCGGGTTTGGCGTTCAGCTTCTTCAAGAATCTGGATCGAATGCTCTTTGTAAGTGAGATCATCCTGCACTTCAATCAGTTACGAATCCACTTCACGTTCGGGATCCTTGAACAGCGACGAAGTTGCAACACGTGGAAGACATCATGGACGTGAGAGAATTGAGGTGGCAACTCCAGCTGATAAGCCACCAGTCCACGACGGGCGAGAATGCGGAAGGGACCAATGTAGCGTGGAGCAAGCTTTCCCTTGACTCCGAACCGATGAGTGCCTCTCAATGGAGTGACACGCAGATAAGCTTTATCACCAGGTTGATAAGTTGAACCCTAGTGTTTCTAGTCATAGTTGCTCTTCTGGCGGGACTAGGCCGCCTTGAGATTATCCCACACAATGCAAACCTCCTCTTCGGCTTGTTGAATAATGTCCGGACCAATGAGTGTCCTTTCCCCAGTTTCTGACCAATTCAGAGGGGTTCGACACTTACGTCCATAAAGCACTTCGAACGGTGCCATTTTCAAGCTGGCTTGATAACTATTGTTATAAGAGAATTCCGCATAAGGGAGAGATTCTTCCCACTTCTTGCCGAAAGAAATAACACAAGCCCGAAGCATGTCTTCCAGAATTTGATTGACTCGCTTGACTTGGCCTTGGGATTGAGGATGATAAGCAGTGCTCCAGGTAATATGAGTTCCCATTGCCTCTTGGAAACTATCCCAGAACTTTGAGGTGAATATACTGCCACGGTCTAAACTGATCTCCTTCGGAATGCCATGGAGTGACACAATTCTGGAGATATACAGGTTTGCTAATTGACTAGCAGTGATTGTCTCCTTGACTGGCAAAAAGTGAACAACTTTCAAGAATTGGTCGATGACGACAAAGATAACATCATTACCTTTCTGAGACTTGGGAAGGCCAGTGATGAAGTCCATCTGAATCTTATCCCATTTCCATTTAGGAATAGGGAGAGGTTGCAGAAGTCCAGCCGGTTTCTGATGTTCTTCTTTGACGCGACGACAAACATCACATTCTTCGATCTATCGAGCAATGTCTTGCTTCATTTTAGACCACCAGTAGTTCTGACGGATGTCTAGATACATCTTGGTACTTCCCAGATGAATAGAGAGGGGTGTCATGCGTTTCTTTCATCACCTTATCTATCATAAGCTTGAACCGGGGTGCTACAATACGATCTCTGAAGTATAAGGTCCCATCTTCAGCAAGCGAGAAATTTCTGGATTTCTCTAGGCAAGATCCTTTTTCATCAGATCAACATGAGCATCTTTGGATTGAGCAGACTTAATTGCTTTTGGAAGAGTTGGTTCCAAGACAAGGTTATTCAGAGAACCCTATGGAACTAGTTGAAGGTTCAGCTTGCAAAGTTCTTCATATAGGCAGGGTTGAGCTTTATGAACCATGTGATTATTGCAATAAGACTTGCGGCTCAGGGCATCGGCCATTACATTAGCCTTTCCAGGTGTATAAGATATACCACAGTTGTAGTCAGCAATAGCTTCCATCCATCGCTGCTGACGAAGGTTCAGATTTGGCTGAGCAAACAGGTACTTCAGACTCTGATGATCGGTGAAGATCTCACAAGGATTACCGAGAAGGTACTGTCGCCATAGCTTCAATGCTAACCACAACAAGCTCGAGGTCGTGAACTGGGTAGTTCTCTTCGTGAGGACGCACTTGGCAGGAGGAATAAGCAATCACTCTGCGCTCTTCCATTAGGACACAGCCTAATCCTTGTCGTGAAGTGTCGCAATAGATGACAAAGTCCTTGCGAGAATCAGGGGGAGCAAGCACTGGGGCAGAAGTTAGCTTGTCCTTGAGTGCCTGGAAACTTTCCTGACATTTGTCTGTCCAATCGAACTTAACGCCTTTGTGAAGCAGATTAGTCAGTGGCTTGGCAATCTTGGAGAAGTTCTCTACGAAACGGCGGCAATAACGGGAAAGTCCGCGAAAGCTTCTAACTTGCTTTACAGTCTATGGAGGGGTCTAGTCAAGAATAGCCTGAACTCGCTCTGGGTTGACGGCAATACCATCCTTGGAGATGACATGCCCAAGGTAGGTAACTTCGGGAAGCCAGAATTCGCACTTGGAATACTTGACATAAAGTTGATGCTCTCAAAGCTTTTCCAGAACAAGATAAAGATGTTCATCATGTTCTTCTTTGTTTTTTGAATATACTAGGATATCATCCAGATAGACTACGACGAACTTTTTGAGGTAATCCATGAATATGTAGTTCATCAGACAGGAGAAAATAGCTGGAGCATTGGTTAAACCGAATGACATGACGGTGTACTCATATGAACCATATCGAGTAACGAATGCGGTCTTTGGAATACCCTCTTCACGAACACGGGTCTGGTGGTAACCCAACCTCAAGTCGAGTTTTGAGAATATCGATGAACCAGCTAGTTGATCATACAGATCATTGATCCAAGGAAGGGGATATTTGTTATGAATTGTAGCTTGGTTGATAGGACGGTAGTCTTGTACCAAATGATTCGTTCCATCCTTCTTCTTGACAAAGAGAGAAGGTGCTCCCCAAGCAGAGGAACTTGGACGAATGAAACTGCTGTGAAGAGATTTGTCGACTTCCTCCTTAAGCTCAAGGAGTTCATGAGGTGGCATCTTGTAGGGTCGTTTGGCGATAGGAACGGTGCCTGGTTTCAAATCGATGACGAACTCGACAGCCCGAGCAGGGGATATTCCTGGAAGTTCTACTGGAAAAACGTCTAGGAAGTCGTGAACAACTGGAATCTTTTCAATTCCCTCAAGAGGTGCTGCGTTCAACACATTGAAGGCATAAAGCTGTGCTTCAGAGTTTTGAACAATCTGAGCATGGTAGCTTACTATCTCATTGGAAGGATGTAGGAGATGAACGACTCTGGTGGCGCAAACAATAGAGGCAGTATGTGCTTTCAACCATTCCATTCCCAGAATGAGGTCAATATTGGAAGACTCAAGAAAAATGGGTGAAACAAGGAATTCCAATCCTTCAATCCCAGCGGGAACATCGCGACCAATCATGGTAGTTTGACATCGGCCCGCAGGGTGCGTATCACTATAGAAGTGTTCATGGTCTCGCATCGAATGTCGTGTGCGTATGCAAAATTTTCTGACATAAAATGAATGTGATGCTCCTGAATCGAATAGAACAGAAGCCGATACTGAATTAACGAGAAGAGTACCCATCACAGTAGCAGGCTAGTCTTGAGCTTCTTTCAGATCAATGTTGTTAGCTTGACCACGACCATAAGGCTGGCATTGATGTTATGGGGCTGATTGTTTCCACGGGCATTAGAAGGTAGAGCCAGCTAATTTTGATTCTGAGGGCAGTTCCTGGAACGGTGACCTGGAAGGCCACACTTGAAGCACAGACCATCATTGGGATTGGGAGCAGGAGCTCGGGGTGGTGTAGCTCGAAGAGGCCGCCTCTCCGGTGGAGGAGGCAGACAAGGTGCAGTATAGGACTGTCTTGGTGCAGGTGCAATTGGACGATACATGGTGTGGGGAACCCCTATCTGATGCTTCTGCGCAGACGGGCCCGAAGATGAGCCAGCGTCATGGCTGCGCCTA
The DNA here is from genome assembly GCA_021437245.1 of Aegilops speltoides. NCBI lineage: Eukaryota > Viridiplantae > Streptophyta > Magnoliopsida > Poales > Poaceae > Aegilops > Aegilops speltoides. The sequence continues at coordinate 344,124,441 of CM038144.1, forward strand.
AGGGATCCCTGGTGTTCCTGCAGACCAGTATCAACCTGAATAGCCTTGTTCACCAAGGTGGCGAAGTCGGCAAAGTCATGAACGAGCAGTGCTAGCTTGATATTAGGGTGAAGTCCATCATGAAACTTTTCCTGTCTCCGAGCATCAGTTGCAATGTCTTCTTCAGCATAACGTGACAAGTCCAGAAATTCCTGCTGATAAGCATCAACTGTCTTGTTGCCTTGGGTGAGGTTACGGAACTCGCGCTTCTTCCTGTCCATGATTCCCTTAGGAATGAAGCAGGCATGAAAGGCAGCTTGGAAATCTGGCCAAGTGACGACCGTTCCAGTAGGTACGGTACGCCTGTGGCTGTCCCACCATTGAGCAACGGGGCCTTGAGGAAGAAGGATGCGAAGGTGGCATAGCTGGCAGGGGCAACACTAGCAGACTCCATTTCATATGTGATGTCGCGGAGCCAGTCATCAGCATCAAGTGGCTGAGTTGATCTGCGATAGATGGTTGGGTTGAGGCGCAAGAAGTCTTGCAGAGTAAATGGGACTGGCTCTTGATTCATATTCGGACAAGGGAACTGAGCCATCATTCCTTCCATGAACTGGCGGTTCATCTCAAACTGTTGTATCATTCCGGCAAAGAATTCGGGCGGTGGTGGATCGTAGCTGCCATGGCCACGACCAGCAGGTCTAACCATCCTGCTAACATGTAACAGGGGTAGTTCAGTATTGAGCATTTGCAAAGACAAAGGATCATTCATGATGAAACATGCATAAAGAAAGAGGTACGATGGATAACACATAGTAATCAACACGACAGTGTGTGTAGTATTCAAGATGCTATTCTAAGGAGAAACTATGGCTTATCCAATTTTGGTGTGAATGTGGTCATGGGATCCTAATGTTAGAGTTAGTAAATTCGTTTAACCTGAGTAGAAGAGAGTTCAGAGTCCTAGATTATAGAAGAGGAGTAAAAGATCCTAATACCACCCAATGGCGACGTGGGCCCGTAAGACACACAACCAATGTTAGTAAAAGTTTTGTAGTGACTAGACTCAACTTCGGCCAAGAAGTTGGAAAGGGGGCTACCTACAGGTAGTCGGCACTGATACCAACTTGTGACGCCCCCGATTCAATCGTACACTAACCATACACACAAATGTACGTACCAGGGACTCATGGGAAGATATCACAACACAACTCTAGACACAAATTAAAATAATTAAAGCTTTATATTACAAGCCAGGGGCCTCGAGGGCTCGAATACAAACGAGTCAGCAGAAGCATGAGTACATGCATAAGTTAAACAAGTATGCCTTAAGAAGGCTAGCACAAAAGTAACAACGATCGAAAAGGCAAGGCCTCCTGCCTGGGAGCCTCCTAACTACTCCTGGTCGTCGGCGTCCGTCACATGGTAGTAGGCACCCTCGGGGTAGTAATAGTCATCAGCGGTGGCAGTGGTCTCAGGGGATCCGTCATCTGGTTGCATCAAATGGATATGGGGGAAAAATAAAGCAAAGCAAACGTGAGTACTCCTATGAAGTACTCAGCAAGCAAGGATCTACACTACATATGCAGCATTATCAAAGGAAGGCTGTATATGTGGAATGGGCTGCAGAAATGCCAGAATAGAGGGGAGAGCCTAGTCCTATCAAAGACTAGCATCTTCAGCGGCTTGCAACATTAGAAGAGTGCAGACTAGCATAAAGTAAAGTAGTAGTAGTAGTAGTAGTAGTAGTAGTAGTAGTAGTAGTAGTAGTAGTAGTAGTAGTAGTAGTAGTAGTAGTAGTAGTAATAGTAGTAGTAGTAGTAGTAGTAGTAGTAGTAGTAGTAGTAATAGTAGTGTCATCAACCTCGCCCAGATATTCTTCCTCGACTCCCTGCAAGAAAGCAATCCCAGAGCCATACTATCCATTTCTCATCTCAAGTATCTAGTTCTAGTTGTATCAATCGGGATACAACTCCAAGTGTCCGTTACCGTAGGACAGGCTATCGATAGATGTTTTCTTCCCTGTAGGGGTGCACCAACTTACCCACCACGCTCGATTAACTCCTGTTGGACACACTTTACTGGGTCATGCCCGGCCTCGGCCAAACGATACACCACAACCCGACCTAGGCTTAATAGAGATGTCAGCACGCCGGTCTACATCCTAAGCGTGCAGGGGTCACGGGCCCATCGCCCTTTGCACTCCTGCATGTTGCGTACGCGGCCGGTGAGCAGACCTAGCTACCTTCTTAAAAAAGGCAGGTGCTTACGCAGTCCAACATGGCGCACGCCGCTCAGTCGCTGACGTCTATTAAGCTTCGGCTGATGCATACGATGCAGAACGCCCATACTATGCCCACGTGATGGTTAGTGCTATCAGGCCAGAGGCCCCTCGGATCAAATATCCAAATCGTAGTGGATTAGGAGCGCGCGATAACGAGCAGAGACTCATGTTGGAATTACACAAAAAAGATTTTTCATCGGAAAGAGGTCTACGAAGACTTTTGGGAAAACATCGACGTTTGCTGGCTTATTTGGCAAAGAAAAATAGAGTACGTTATAAGAAATTAATCGTTCAATTTTTTTTCTTGTTTCATTATTTTTTTAGTAGTCTTATAGTAGTCTTAGATTTTTCATTTTGATGAGCCTCGCTTTGAGGAATTCATGGAATAATCCATTGATGTGACCCCGTCGCCCCGTCTCAAGGACTTGCGGCAAGGGCTAAGAATGCTCGGCCACGCCACGTAGTTATCTCGCGGGTACCTTCCAGGTTAACCCAACTCCACAACACTCGTAATTAAGCTCGCGCGGGTACCCCTCAGGGTCGACCCGTCTTTAGTAACATGGTTCAGTGTAAAGTCATAGTAACCATAGTAACCGTGTGTCTAACACTAAGGGGAACCCTAAGGAATCACCCTCGGTGGAATTCCACCTGATGTTGTCCTCAAGGTGAACGAAGGAGGAATCACCCTCGAGGTCCACTCTTGTGGAGTTGCACGGCAGTGTCATTATCGGGAGTGGAGAAGGAGGAATCACCCTTGATGACCATAACCGATGAACTAACCTACAAGGTTAACATCAGAAGTGCTGATGAGGTATCACCCTCGGCACTCAATAGTGACCCCATAGTGTCGAGCAACTAAGGGGAAAGTGATGTGCGCTGCCAGGGCCTAGTCTTCGATCCCGTTGATCGGGTCTTCTGATAATCCAGCGGGGCAGTCGCGACAAACTGGGGGTATCTGATGGGTAGCTACCCAGCCTATACTAAACAGTTTAGGATAGGTAGGTAGGTAACAACTATAGGTTACAATAAACAGGCTATGTAGCAGAAACATGATAACAATAGTAGCAGCAGATTCTAATGCAAGCATAAGAGAGATAGAGTGGGCGATATCGGTATGCTCAAAAAGGGGGTGATACGTCTCCAACGTATCTATAATTTTTTATTGTTCCATGCTATTATATTACCCGTTTTGGATGTTTATGGGCTTTACTTTACACATTTATATCATTTTTGGGACTAACCTACTAACCGGAGGCCCAGCCCGTATTGCTGTTTTTTTGCCTATTTCGGTATTTCGAAGAAAAGGAATATCAAACGGAGTCCAAACGGAATGAAACCTTCGGGAGCGTGATTTTTGGAACGAATGTGATCCAGAGGACTTGGAGTGCAAGTCAAGAAGCAGCCGAGGCGGCCACGAGGGTGGAGGGCGTGCCCACCCCTACAGGGCGCGCCCCCTATCTCGTGGGCCCCTCGGGCGGCCACCAACGTACTTCTTCCTCCTATATATACCCATGTACCCCGAAAACATCAGGAGAGCCAACAAAAACCTAATTCCACCGCCGTAACCTTCTGTATCCGCGAGATCCCATCTTGGAGCCTTCGCCGGCGCTCCGTCGGAGGGGGAATCGACCATGGAGGGCTTCTACATCAACACCATAGCCCCTCTGATGAGTTGCGAGTAGTTTACCACAGACCTTCGGATCCATAGTTATTAGCTAGATGGCTTCTTCTCTCTTTTTGGATCTCAATACCATATTCTCCTCGATCTTCTTGGAGATCTATTCAATGTAACTCTTTTTGCGGTGTGTTTATCGAGATCCGATGAATTGTGGGTTTATGATCAAGTCTATCTATGAGAAATACTTGAATCTCCTCTGAATTCTTTTATGTATGATTGAGTTATCTTTGCAAGTCTCTTCGAATTATCAGTTTGGTTAGGCCTACTAGATTGATCTTTCTTGCAATGGGAGAACTGCTTAGCTTTGGGTTCAATCTTGCAGTGTCCTTAACCAGTCACAATAGGGGTAGCAAGGCACGTATTGTATTGTTGCCATCGAGGATAAAAAGATGGGGTTTATATCATATTGCATGCGTTTATCCCTCTACATCATGTCATCTTTCTTAATGCGTTACTCTATTCTTATGAACTTAATACTCTAGATGCATGTTGGATAGCGGTCGATGTGTGGAGTAATAGTAGTAGATGCAGGCAGGAGTCGGTCTACTTGTCGCGGACGTGATGCCTATATACATGATCATGCCTAGATAATCTCATAATTATCCGCTTTTCTATCAATTGCTCGACAGTAATTTGTTCACCCACCGTAATACCTATGCTATCTTGAGAGAAGCCACTAGTGAAACCTATGGCCGCCGGGTCTATATTTTCTCATATAAGCTTTCAATATACTTTTATTTGCATCTTTACTTTTCCAATATATATTATAAAATACCAAAAAATTATTTATCTTATCATACTATCTCTATCAGATCTAACTTTCGCAAGTGGCCGTGAAGGGATTGACAACCCCTTTATTGCGTTGGTTGCGAGTTCTTTGTTTGTTTGTGTAGGTGCGTGGGACTTTTGAGGAGCCTCCTACTGGATTGATACCTTGGTTCTCAAACGCTGAGAGAAATACTTACGCTACTATTGCTGCATCACCCTTTCCTCTTCAAGGAAAACCAACGCAAGCTCAAGACGTAGCAGGGGGTGCTTGCCTGGTTGCTCAGCGGCAAAGGCAGGGTCGTTACTAGTGTCGTCGGTGACCTAGTCGATCACAGGGGCAACATCAGTCTCGGGGTCTATTGGAGAGAAGAGGGGGAAGAAACAGATAAATACATAGTAATCATATGCAACTCAGAGTATGCTATGCTAACGTGCAACGAAGGTTGCCTAAAGATATGTCTAAGTCATTTAGTTACATTAGGATTAAATTTGGATTTAATAACCGGTGTATAGACACTATTCATCTACCGGAAATGGGCTAAAAGTTATGGGTTCACCTCCATAGAGGGTTCCGACATGGAAACAAACGGCACGATCAGATTCGCCTCGTCGTTCTGAGCAACTTTCATATATAATCTTTTCCCATCTGAGCTACGATTTATTTTCTACAAATTTTCAAAGATTTAACATTTTCTGAAATTTACCTATTTAACAGAAAAGGGAATTATGACATCAACATGATGCAATGCTGACATCAGCAGGTCAACTGGACGGCTGACCAGACAAACCAGACAGGTGGGTCCCACATGTCAGCCACTGTAATTAACAGAGTTTATATTAAACTATTCTGAGGTTAAATAGCTACTGGGCCCCACATGTGAGTCTCTAATTAGTAACTAATTAGCTTTTAATTATTAAAACATTTTAATTAAGTAATATAGGCGGTGGAGCCCGCGAGTCAGTGGCACTGGGTGTCACAGCACTAGCTCAGCCCCCTGTTGCCTTTGCTTGATTTTCATGTCATCATGTTTAATTTTCTCTTAAACTTGAAATGGGGATGACAGAAACCCCCAGCACCACTCAAATCAACTACGGTTACTAAAATACTTTTTCAATGAACCTGAACTGTCCTTCTAAAACGTTCATCATCTTTGCCTTGGTCTAGAACCTCTGACAAAAATGGTGCACACTTTTCTAGGACATCATAAGGTCACTGGATTAAATAATATGTTATTTGCATTTGGGCATTTAAATGCTATGAAATATCTAAAATGCTCAAATAATCACAAACTGAAATGTTTGCTGTTGTAAATATTCCAAATAGTGGCATTGAGAAGTTTCATGATTTTTGAGTTAGTATTAGTATTTTTAACAAAGCCCTAAAGACTACATAATAATAGAAAACAGAAACTAAAATAGGAAAAACAAAGAGAGAAGAAACTTACCTCGCGCTTACATGTCCAGCTTGGCAGCCCAGCACTGTGCAGCCCAGCCCACCTGGCCCCCTCCCCTGTCGTCTTCCTCCTTGCTAGGAGGACGAGCGCGTGGCCGACGCATGCCGGCACACGCCCGGACACCTCCTACTTGCCGCTTCGCCCTGGCACTCCCGGATGACGCCACACAACCCCCTGGAACCCCCTCGGCCCTCTCACTCCTCTCTCGTGCTCCTTCCCCTCATCTGCTCTCTCCCGTGCCTCACCCGAGCGGAGCTCATCGCCGCCGCTTGCCGTAGATGCAGCCACCGTGCTCCCCTCACCCCCACGTGCTGTCCAAGACCTCCGCCGCGACGCCCTCGACCTCCTCGCTGAGCCACGCCTTGCCGGAGGCCCTGCATCACCGCCATCTGGTCGTCTTCAACCTCTCGGCAGTCGAGATCGCCGGCGACCTTCCGCTGCCACCAGCCTCTCCCTGAGCCCACCGAGACTGTCTCCAACCCCGCTGTGAGCTCCACCTTCTTCTCCCCTACTCCCCGTGCTTGTACGCACCCTCTAACCGCCCGAGCCGCCCGAGCCGTGAGCTTCCCGCCGCCATCCATGTCGCTGTCGTGGCCACCATCACCCAGAGCTGCAACCGAGCACACAACCGTGTTCAGTGCACCCCCAGGAGGCTGTAGCTACCCTCTTTGCCTCCTACCGTGCTCCCTAACACCAAACCGAGCTCAGCCGAACTCCGGCCACCGCCTTGGAGCTCGCTGCCGTCAACCCCGGCCACCCCAACTGCTGCCGTCTATTGCTTTGGATGCGCGAGAGTCTGGGCTATGCGTAGATGCCCTCCGCTGGTCATTTGGTTGCCGGAGGAACGATCCTGAGCACCTTCGCCATCCTTGGCCTCGCCGGCGACGAGCCATGGACCAGTTACGGCGTGTTTAACCGTTTTGACCTAGGGTTTGACCTCCCTAGGGTCGCTGACATGTGGGACCAGGGGATTAACCAGTCTAGATTAGGATCTTAGTGCTAATTAACTTAACTTAGTTAGTTAGACACCGACATGTGGGTCCCAGCCGTTTGGTAAAGGTAGCGGTGAGAGGCCATGTAGGAGTACATGGTGGTTTGTCTCATTGAAGCCGTCCTCAGGAACTGAGTTCTGTGTTTGTGATCCATGAACAACTACTACCATGTGTTGGGCGCGAAACCAATGGACCCTCTCGGCTTCTTAACCACCCTTGTCCTCTGTCCAGGAGTTGCAAGTAGTTTCTGGTGTTTGTAGTATGCTGGAGGCCGTGCGCAGCACTGACCCGAGGGGTGGGCTGTGATGCGGTAGGCACGTGGCCGGGTATGCCGGGCGCTCGTTTGGTGTCGCAGAACCCTGTACACATTGTTCACGGCCGTATGTGGAAACCTCGGCTGGACTCCCTGCGGATGGAACCTGAATAGGCGATAAACCTGGACTAGAGACTTGAGTGTTTAGGTAGGCCGTGGCCAACACCCTCGTTGGGCTTCCGCTTGAAGGTTCTCGAATACATGCCGTGTAAACGACGGTAAGTGGTGAGAGCGTGTGTGAAGAAGTACACCCCTGCAGGGTTAACATCATCTATTCGAATAGCCGCATCCGCAGTAAAGGACTCTGGGTTGCCTATATAGTTCATAGACAAGTGAAAGTGGATACTCTAAAATACGCAAGATAAGCGTGAGTGCTATGGATGGCGTTCTCGTAGGGAGACGGGAGCGGATCCATAGTGGTGTATTGATATGGTGAATATGTGGACTCGTGTGCGCCACCTCAAAAGAGTTATTTGTCGTCGTAGTTCAGGATAGCCACTGAGTCAGAGCTGGCTTGCTGCAGTTAAACCCCACAATCCTTTTATTGATAATGATGTATATGTAGTTAGTTCTGATATAAGTCTTGCTGGGTACATTTGTACTCACGTTTTCTTAATTTATGTTTTTGCAGAGAGACTTCAGTCTCGCAAGTAGTTCCGCGTGGACTTCGATGTTTAGCTTGTTACGTCAGCTACGATCTTGTGCCCTCGGAAGGATCTTGTAGATAGTCAGGCCTCTCAGCCTTATTCATTTGTAGATGTCTGTACTCAGACATGTTAAGCTTCCGCATGTGCTTTGACTTGTATGCTCTGAATGTTGGGTCATGAGACCCATGTTTGTAATATCTCGCTCCTCGGAGCCTATTGAATAAATACTTTGAGTCATAGAGTTATGTTGTGATGCCATGTTGTATTTGCACATATCGAGCACATTATGTGTATGATTTGAAATGCTTGGTATGTGTGGGATCTGACGACCTAGTTGTTCATCCTTGGTAGCCTCTCTTACCGGGACATGTCTCCTAGTGCTTCCACTGAGCCATGGTAGCTTGCTACTGCTCCGTAACACTTAAGCTGACCGGCATGTGTCCTTCTTCGTTCCTGTGTCTGTCCCTTCGGGGAAATGTCACACATTGTTCCTTTAAGTCCATGTAGCTTGCTACGACTTGGGTTCGTACATTGTTGATCGACACGTTCGTTGTTGGGTCATGTATGCCTGTGCCTGGAAGTTAGCGCCACTTTGGGTCCATGACTAGGCATGTCAGCCTAGTTCTTTGTCATACGGATGCTAGCGGCACTATCATATACGTGAGCCAAAAGGCGCAAACAGTCCCGGGCCAGGTAAGGTGGCACCCGTGGGAATACCATGTGTGGGGCCGCAAAGTGATATGATGTGTTACATGCTAGATCGGTGGGACTTAGGATCGTGGTCCTGACACTGGGTTGCCCAGTCAGCATGTTGACTGGGTCAACCCAGTCAATGGGGCCCATGGGGCCTGCTGGTAGCGACCCAAGGGTGGCCCCAGGCCGTGCCACGTCGGCACCGTTGCCGGAGCAACGCCGGCGAGGCGAAACGCGGTGGCGCGACCATGGGGGTCGTCGAAAAAGACTACAGGGCACGGGGAAGAGCGCAGCTAGGCGCGTTTGAACGACCACTCGACTGCGCGTCATCTAGTGGTGGCCGGAGCGGCTGGGGTGGCCGGAGCTGTGAGCTACGGCGTCGCTGGCGGCGACGCGCTAGGGCGAGCTATGGCGAGGGTGATGCGGTGCGTTAGTGAGTGAACTGAGAGGCTGGGCAAGGCGTACGTGTTGCAGCGAGGCCAATGGTCGCGAGCCCATGACCATTTGGTCAACGAAAGCATGCCGGTGGCAAGCAGAGGCGGCGACGCGTTCGGGTGCTTGTCGAGGTAGATGCTAAGGGGCATGGGGAGAAAGCAAGCGACACGGGCGGCCTTGGCGGGCGGTCCTGAGCATGCTCGTGTGCTCGGGTGAGCACGGCGATGTCCACAACGACGGCGCCGAGCTATGCAGTGGAGCTGCGTTCGGGTCCGACAGGGAGGGGAGGCTACGACGTCGGAAAAGCTCGGGAGAGAGAGAGAGAGAGGAAAGAAGCACAGGCTCACAGTGCTCCTGCAGATGTGCTCAAGCATGCTCGAGGAGGGCTCGGTGCGGCGGAATCGACGGCGAAGCTTGTCAGAGTAGAGGAGGAAGACAACGACGACGTGGGTGTTGTGGTGGCTATGAGATCCAACGCGACGCATCAGCCGAAGTAGCGGACGACGGTGAACCTCGGGGACAAAGTGGGACGACGGGAGGGGCACGGTGGCCGTTCCTAGGCCGCAACCATGGCGACGTCTGGCGAGGTGGGGAACGAGGGAGAGAGGGGAAGATCTGGTGGGGAGAGGGAGAGGCGGAGCGGGGTGGCAGAGGAGTGAGGTGAGTGGAGGCGGGGAGGCGCGGGGCTTATCCCCTTGACACCGGCAAGCTGGTGTGGCTGCGCGCGCTCGGCCGTGCCCCGGTCGCTTGTACAGGAGAGGGAGAAGGCGACCGGGGGAGGCAAGTGCTGGGCCGGGTGAGGTCAGGTGGGCCAGTTGGAGTGGCCGAAGCCCAAGGGGCAGGGGCTGAGGCCCCTTTTCTCTTTTTTTTAAAAAAATTGTTTTTCTTTTCTTTTTCAGCAACTTTTGTCTTTTTTTCTTTTAGCCACAATTGACCTTGCAAAAATAAGCCACTGGCCAAAACAATTTCTAAGGATTATTGTGCACTGCCACAAAAAGATTGTGAGGCTTTTGAAATAGTTTGCAATTTTTATAAATTTAAAAGGCATTTAATTTATTGCTTAGGTCACTGTTTTAAGTAGTTTAGGCCACTTAAACCTTTTACAAAAATGTTGGTTCACCACCAATATTTGTTATGGATTATTTGGCACATGATGAATATTTTAGTTTCATGTTTGAGCAATTTTGAATTTCACTCATAATTTGAAATTGAATTCAACTGGAATTTGAAAGAGGTATTAGACAATGATGATCAAACACTTGTTTAGCAAAAAGATTAACTTGACCCCAAGGGTTACTGTAGCATCATTACATAGGGGTGTACACTGGGCAAACACACCGCAAAAATATATTACATCGAATAGATCTCCAAGAACATCGAGGAGAACATGGTATTGAGAATCGAAGAGAGAGAAGAAGCCATCTAGCTACTAGCTATGGACCCGTAGGTCTGAGGTAAGCTACTCACTCTTCATCGCAAGGGCAATGGTGTTGATGTAGAAGCCCTCCGTGATCGAATCCCCCTCCGGCAGGACGCCGGAAAAGGCCCCTAGATGGGATCTCATGGGTACAAAAGGTTGCGGCGGCGGAAAAGTATTTTTGTGGATGCCTCTAGTGGTTTGGGCATATAAGAGTATATATAGGCGAAATAATCAGGTCAGGAGACCCATGAGGGCCCCACAAGACAGGGGGCGCGCCCTACCCCCAGGGCGTGCCCTCCACCCTTGTGGCCGCCTCGAGGCTCCTCCGACTTCATCTCCAAGTCTCCTGGTTTCTTCTGGTACAAGAAAGAGCATCGCGAAAGATTTATTCCTTTTGGACTCCGTTTGGTATTCCTTTTCTGTGAAACTCTAAAACAGGAAAAACCAGGAACTGACACTGGGCTCTAGGTTAATAGGTTAGTCCCAAAAATAATATAAAATAGCATAATAATGCATATAAAACATCCAAAACAAATAATATAATAGCATGGAACAATCAAAAATTATATATACGTTGGAGACGTATCACCTGCCTAACACTGATTTGTGATTCATATGGTTCATGTTCCGTCGAGTACTGTAGCACCGTACTCTCCATGCGCTATAGACCTAGTTCTGTTAACATTGATCTCACCATTCATTCTCGACTGGAAAGTCAAAAAGGGATATGTTACATTACTGGTCATATAGTTGACATGCACACAACATCATTTGTTATCGTCATATCTAACTATACAAGCAACAAGATTATATAGTACTGGCATATGAACCACTACACATACCTAGTAGTAGGAGTACTATGTAAGTTTTCAAGTGGCCACCGTGTTTCGCACTCCTCCATCATAAGAGTGGAAACGCTTGTTGTAATCATTTTTTTTCTTCAGAAACAGTGGACACGCTCTACCGTGCGGACCCTCCTCGACAGTCGTCGGGAACCTTGCTACTCAACTTCACTGACGTGTGGAACAGCTAGCATCGGGGTCCACTTACAATGCACTAACTACACGGTAGACTACATCGGTCGAAGCACCTCAGTAATGCCCAATGAGCCGTCAAATCACAAAACCCCCACCTTTCTAGAAGTAAGTTGGATGGACGAAGCAACCATCATTTCACTCTTATCCCTCATCTTCCTCTCTTGAAGAAAGCCCCAACTCGCTTCTCCCTCATTTTGTTCCTCATTTCTTCAAGAAAACCCTGACACGCTTCTGCCATTGTTCTTCTCTCCCAAAGAAGGAAAGGTGAGTCAATCAATGGTGTTGCTTCTGGCCAAGGGACAGTCTTGCAACCCCGTGACAGACCCTAACTCCCTCTTTGTTCTTCTTTTGGGTTTGTGATTATGGTTTCTTTTTTTATTTCTATTTGATAGTTTCTTGATGGACCCTGGAGCACCGACCTAAGTGATGTCTATGGCTCTGGCCAAAACCATCGAGGCTCAGGGACGAAGAAGCGCAAACACCCCACCGAGACTACCGCAGACAAGCTCAAGGCCATCGCCCTGTCCAAGCCCCCCTCTTAGAGATCCCTCGTTAAGCCAGTCCAGGTAATATCTCTTCTCGACGATCTTTTTGGCGATCTTGATCGTGTTTTTTCATCTAACACACAGTACTAGGACTAGTAGCATAACCTTTTGGGTGATCTTGCATGTGATTTTTGTGTGCCAAATGATGGTTCTAAATTTTTCTTTTGAACAAAACATGCGAGAGGTTGACATACATATGATTTTTGCACATAACAATGATTTCTTAGATTACTTTCAACTACTTTATGAACATCAATGCTTGCTGTAGGAAATGCAAGATTTTAGCTCTCGTGCCTTGGAAGAGAGTATAGTAGCCTCAGTAACTTGTGTTTATGGATATTGCAACTAATCCCTCTGTTCACAAATATAAGATGTTCTAACTTTTTGGTGCATCTCATGTAGACATGTTCTAGTGCCTTTGTTCACTCATTTCTATGCATATGTAGTCTTATATGGAGTAAAATATCGAAAATCATCTTATATTTCTGAATGGTGGTAGTAATAAAATATTTGGTTTATGTTTGAATTAGAACCAGGTTCGCGGTGGAGATGAAGTTCTCAAAGTCATGCCGTGTGAACTGGAAGACCTGTGGATGTGTTCTACTACTAAACTATCCAGCTGTTGTGTCCTTATCACCACGTGTCGTGAACAAGTGTTTTCCTTTAGCATTGTTGTCAGGCGTGTTCTTGAGGGTGTACTTCACCACAACAATTTTCTAGGTGTGCCTTCGATTACGAAGGGTGTGGTTCTTGTAAAGCTTCCCGACAAATCTGATGCAGACTGTCTTAATCGTCCTGTTCTTGAGTGGAAAGACCACTTTGTTAGGTTCTCCAAGGTTGACAAGATGGCAATGGTGACGGTACACATCTCTCACGAAGTCCATGGCCTAGTCAGCTATGTTGGGTACATCCATAGGTCGGTGGCAAGAATAGTAATAGTCTGCAGAGTTTAATTAGTGCAACTTTGCTTGTCTGTAGTAAGTACTATTGTTCAGTACTTGATTTGTGTGTGTGAACCCTGTATTGTTTAGTACTGCCGCTTTTGTTGTGTGGTCAGTCCTGAGGACAATCTATGTTAATGTTTGTCCACTCAATTCAGTCTATATATTTTGAAGTATCCAGATCATCTTTTTTGTGAGGACGGTTTATCAATTATGGTTACACTCCAATATCTGTATGCATTGCAGGGTTTATCGCACCCACCAAGATTTCCAGTCCCAAGGATGTTCGCTCCATACGAGTTGTCATGACCTTTGGACTGTCCTGCTTGTGGGACAAAGTGGGGGCCCTTCATGCCACCCGTAATTGGACAATCAACCTTCCATTTAGAACTTGAACATAGTGATATCCTGGTAAGGATTCACTTGTGTCACATCAAGTAAATCTTATTGATTTACTATCATGTTTTCTTACTTTTGTCGCAATTTCACGATGCAGTTTTTGCCATGTCACATTCGTTACAGAACAAACCGTTTGGTTTGCTCTATGATGGTTATTTTAGCAGGTTTCACTTCTTATGACGTGCTAGTAACAAAGGCACTGTCCATCACTTATATTACTGGACACAGCTAGATATGTCTGTTGTCTGAGTACAACCTGAAGCCCTGTGATGAACTGTGGATTGTTTTAACAAACACGCCACAATTAGTCCTTCTCGTGTTTAAAAGAAGCGAAGAAAAAGACTGGATCCAGGTCACAGAGCCTAGTAAAGTTAGAAATCTGAAGTATGAAATTATAGCAAACCAGAGACGATCGCTGCTATGTCGCACATCAGTACCACCTTCATCATCGGATCGAGCACCGACACCTGCTCCGACGGCACTAGCTCTAACATTGACAGCGACAACAGCTCAGTCTGATCCACCAGAGGATTGGGCACCGACCGTGTCAGCAGATCAGGCTAATCTACCGGAGGATCGGGCACCGATACGGGCATCTGCTCCGACACCCACACCATCTCCACAAGGAGCACCATCTCCGGCAGCAGCGGCACTACCACTCGCACCAGCATGGGCACCACCAATAGCTCTGGCACCTGCACCAACACTTGAAGTTGCACTTGCATCTGCTCCGACCCGTGCAGCGGCATCGGAACCAGAACTTGCACCAGCAACAGACTGGGCTGCAGTTCGCACTGCATATACCGAAGTCCTTACAAAAACCGACATCTCCACCTTCTTGGTAAGCATTTGCAGCCCAAGTGCTTCATTCTTTTTTATTTCCGTGTTGTTTCACATGATTCACTATGTTGATCGAACTATTTGTGTATGTCTTCTTGTTTGCAAACAAAGAATTCCTAGAGCAACGAGGGAGTCGTTCAATAATCCGGGGGACCGTGGCCAAGTTTCTCTTACCATGTGCAACCCTGGTGTGAGTGAAACTGCTCAATATACCATAAGTACAAAGGATGGTCGCATGATGATTGATGTTAAAGGATGGTCATGGTTCAAACCTCTATCAAATCTTGCGGTTGGGGAAGATGTCAAAATCGAACTTTCTCGGCAAGGAGACTTGGTCCTAATCAACTTTGAAATTCTTCAGTAGTAGCACGCAACTGCCGAACTGTTCTATCCCCCGAGAGGTTTTGATGTAATAGTACGGCATGGTGAAACAAGTGTCATGTCCTGTGTGTATATGTAGTACGACAATATTATTTATCACGTAGGATATCGTGAATGAATTGCAACAATGATTGCTGCTTAGGAACTGTCGTTCGATTTCATTCTAACAGTTGTCGTGCTTTATTTAATTTTCTATATTCGCCTTGCGACAGCTTCTAAAACCAGCGCCTTACCGATCGCTTGCAATATTTACCACACGAAATGCGATGAGTTAGAACACATGGGCCCCCAAACATGCAGGCCCACCGGCCTGTGGCCCAAAGTCCAGAATCGTCAGCCTATCTAAGGAATTTATTCTCATTTGAACTCACATATTATGTTATATATATTCCCCTTGTTTCTCCTTATGTATAAAGTTGTGATATGAAAGATTTTTATATTTCTTTATAGATGGAGTATCTCTCTATCAAAAATATATTTATGTGTAACTAGTTACTCCTGCCTTTCTACTTCCTTTCGCTGATATGCGGGGCATCCAACAACGGGGTCCACGTGCCATGCACCAAATTAGAGTGCACAACTGCATGGTGGTCTCACCCCGGTCATAGCGCCGCAGTAATGCCCAATGAGCCGTCAAATCACAAAAAACACCTTTCCAGCAGTAGCAGTAAGCTAGATGGACAAAGTAGCAATATTTCACTGGGCCTGAATCCCCTTCTCCCTCATCTGCTTGTTCAGAGAAAACCTCATCTCGGCGATTGCGTAGGGTTTTCTCATGGAGAACCAGGTACAACTTCTTCATCCATCCCCGATAAATCCTAGTCCCTTGGTCGCGGGTAATCCTAGGATGGCACCCACCGCCGTTGATGCATTTTTCTTCCTACTGAATCTAGTGTGCTTCATTTGCAGGGCCCAAAGTGCGAGGATCCTACAGGTTTCCCCACCCTCGGCGAGATGCCACACTTGTTCCTTCTCATCCTAACACAGGATTTTAAAACATGCACAATATGTTCCTATAATCCTCTTTTCTATCCGGGAGGGTGGGGTTTTTTTGAACATGTTGTCGACTAATTTGGAAATTTGGATTGCTATATTTGTATGAAAGGTACTAGTACAATGGTCAACACTGACGTGAAAGAGGAAATTATTTGTATGAAAGGTACTATTACCCTTAGTAGCCCCCGAACTTTCCTTCAATGACGATGTAGTATTCGGCTTTATGCCTTTGGCTTTGGAAGACGGGTTCTTTAGCGTATTTCGAGTCAATGGTAGTCCAACTTTGGCCTCCATGTTCTGCCTTTACGATCTCTTGTTGTCATCACCTCGATTTCCATGCGTTAGGTGAATGCGAATGGTCCATTTATTTGTTAACAATAAGCTCCTTGCCTTGCATCGGAGGCATCTATATAAAGAGTTCAAACCCCCAAATGCCATCCCACATCGTGCAAAGAGCATCAGAGCAAAAACCATGAAAAACTCCAAAACATGACGAGCGCCCCTAGATCTTCCTCGCATCCCCATGGCCCTCAAGAGTATGATTGGCGAAGTTGTTCAGTATCTCATCTCCAGCCGAGTCGTCTTCACACTCAAGGATATCTCCCTCCTGCAGATCTAGTCTCTGTACGAGCGAGTTTGGCTTCGATGGACAGTGACGCGCTAGCGGAGAATTTCCCCAACCCCAGCGGGGAGGAGAGAGTGTGCTTTGTCTCGTTTCTTCTGAGGGGCTTAGGATTCCCGATTCATCCCTTTCTCAGGGGCCTGTTGGAATTATATGGGATCCAGCTGCACAACCTCACGCCAGGTTCAATCTTGCATATTTCGGGTTTTGTTGCTCTCTGCGAGCAGTTTTTAGACTGCGAGGCTCATTTTGAACCATGAAGAAAGTTCTTCTGCCTCGTCCCCCGCAATCAAGGTGGTTCTATATTTGAAGTGGGCGGCGCCGAAGTGTGGCGCATAGCCGGATCAGGCTACCCCATCGGAACTCCCAAGAAGGGATCCAAAGAATGGTCTTCAAAATGGTTCTATATTGAAGATGTTCCCCTCCTGGACCCAGTATGGCGCGGTCTTCCCGAATTCTCCAATGCCCCTCCGAAGAAGTTACTTAATTGGCGTCCCCGGAGTCCCAAGCAAGAAGACAGTGTGGAAGTAATGAGGTTAGTTAGCAAAGTCAGATTACTTGCCCACTCCGGACTCTCGATAATCTAAGTCATGGCTACCATGATAAAGCGATGCATCCAGCCGCTTCAGTCCAGAGTGACCCCTTTATGGTGTTACCACGGGGATGACGACTCATCTCGCTATAAGTGCGAGGGGTTGTATACCTCTGCCGCTCTAGCCGCCATTCTGGCAGATCTTTACAAGGGGGAAGAAGAAGAATTTATCTGCTTAAATTGCCAGAAAAGTTTTTCCATGTACAACCCTATTGACTGTGTAAGTTTATTGTTTTATCAGCATTCTTCCACCTCGTTATCGAGGGGTGCCAACCATTCTTGCTGTCTTTTAAAGCAGACATGGAGGAAGGTAGTTGAAAACATTCACCGCCCCTCCCCTCAGCCAGAGGATCATGCTCGCAATGAAGACCCCGGCTTCTGCGAGGATCCAGATATATTTGTGGAGTTTGATGATGGAGTCTATTATCAAGCGAGCCTTGACGGCTCGGAGGTAGCTATTGTGGCCGACTACACCGGTATTCTTCCTTTCGTTAAGGTAAGTGCTCAGAAATCATTCTAAAGAGAAAACCCACAAACACATCTCACCCATCACACTGAATCGTGCTTTATAGGATCGACGCTCAGCGAGCCATACCCAATCTAGGGCGGCCCCAAGGAAGGCAGCATCTTCGCAGGGTGAGCGTTCAAAACGAAAGGAGATCGAGAGCATCGCTGAACCCCCTTCGTCATCAAAGAGGTATAACTCTTAATTTGTGCCTAGGCATAAGACTAAATTGTCATATTTCCCCCTTCTATTATCCCAGGAGGAGCACATGGCGAACCATATCCAAGATCCCAGCTAGCCGAGCTTCATCCAATCCAGCGCTGGACTCATCGACCAGGACAAGGGCCCATACGGAAGCGGTACCAACTAATCCGCCTAATGAGAATTCGGATGACGTATATGTCACCAATTCGAAAGTGGAGGGTGCGATGATTCATCAACATGTGAAAGAGACCCTGCGTGCTCCGGCCTTTACTGAGCAGGAATTTACCGATCTTAGCACCATGGACACATATATCCGGACCGCCCGGGATGGGCTCACTGAGTTGCTCACCTGTTTTCGAAAGATATGCAGGTGACAATTTTTGCAAATTTAATAGATATGTGCCAGTAGCCCCCGAGACTTGAAGCGGTACAATTAACCATTTTAAGGATCGTTATGACCACAGGTTCTCAAATAAAAGAACAACACGCTGCTCCAGGAGCTTGAAACAAGCCGAACACAACCTAATACGGCCTCCTCAGAACTAGAGGAAATGAAGAAAAGCCCAATGACCACTGGCGAACGAAAAAAATCGAAGGAGGAAATGAACAAGCAAGCTGAAGAGATAAGGAACTTAAAGGCTCAATTATCGGCCGTGCAAGAAGAGAACAAAAAGTTGAAAGGCGGAATATTCGGTATATCCTTTGAACTATCTAGGGGATTCATATAATCTTATAATGTTGTCCTTGCAGGTATGTTAACCGGTCGTCCCAAAGAAGAAGTGTCTAGATTCCAAGGCGGCGTTCTAAAAGAACTGTCTAGAGTAAATGAGCGTGCCCGGAAAGCCATGAAGAGCATGATCAAAGCCTTATGGCCATCTGATGCCCCTCCAGAAAGTATGGAGGTGTTGGCGAACCTGTTCAAAGGTGCCCGACGCCGTTTTGGGCTATGGAAGTTGTCGGCATGCCGGGAAGGTGCACGAGAGGCATGGGCGATGGTGAAGACACGCTACACCGGACTCGATACGAATCATATGGCCCGAGTTGGACCTCGGGGGCCAGATGGAAAAGAAATTCTTGTTAACTTGGTATATGACCAGGTGATGATAGCTGCAAAATATTCGCAAGAAGACTGTAGGTTAGATAGTCTTATAGATGGCATAGAGAAAGAGTAGGCGTTCGATTCCATGTAACAATGTACTTTATCATCGAACTTTATCTCCAGCCAAACTTGTCAAAATTTGTCATCGCAATCCTTCGGCTTCAACCTCTGAACCAAGAAGTTGGAGTGTTTCCGGATACTATGTTGAAGAAGAAACATTCAGTATGTCCGGAAACCAGGCAGTCCGGTCATATTGCTCAAACATACAAAATTTGTTCGGGGAGTTATGTTATATTATTGTTTAACATAAGAAACATCTTCCAGGGAAAATAGTTCCATTAGGGGTTCCTTTCCTTGGGTCGATATGCTGAATTATGCATGCCTAGGCTTGTACCCGAATTACGGGCAGCCTATCCCGTATTGGTTTGGAAGAATTACATAAATGTAATACAGTATGTCGTTGCTTGCGGACCAATTATTCCCTTAAGAACGCTAGCTTTCGGCTTCACCCGTATGAGGTACAGATCCAGATTACCCGGTTGTAGCAATCGTAGAGGTACTCCCTTAACACCCTAGCCGAACAATCGAGAACATAGGGTATAAGCACAGGAGCAAGGCAACCCAGCTTGGCAAAAACTTAAGTCATAGAGGTGCATATAATGGCAAATGATGTATAAGAAAAACGGCGGAGACGATGTAAGTTATAAGCTTTTTAAAATAAGCTTCGTTAAAGAAGCCCCCGGTTATAGTGGAGTGTATACATTTAAAGATGTGTATCCCCACCAGTTCGGCAGATCCGAACATACCCTAGGATATAAAAGGGAAATAAATAAGGAGAGGAGAAGGAGAAACCTAGTCAAAGTAAAAAATAAAGAGACCGAACTATCCATAGAATCTTCGGAGCCGAGCGGCGTTCCATGGATTCGGCTCAAGGCGATTATCCAATGCATTACGAAGGCGATAGGCTCCTCCTGTAAGGACTTCATCTATGATAAAGGGGCCCCCCCATTTTGGTTTGAGCTTGTCCTTTTTCTTCTCTGGGAGGCGCAAGACAAGGTCGCCGACATTATATGTCTTAGCCCACACTTCTCTGCTTTGGTATCTCCTGGCCTGTTGTTGATAAAATGCGGAAAGGGCCTTTGCAACATCGCGCTCCTCTTGGAGTCCATCTAGATCATCCTGCTGATCGAGCTCGGCTTCTAGCTCTTTGTACATGCGCACTCGAGGTGAGTCATGAATAATATCGCAGGGCAGGAAAGCTTTTGCGTAGTACACCATAAAGAAAGGTGTGTATCTGGTCGTTCAATTGGGCGTGGTCCACAGCCCCCAAAGTACCAAACCGAGTTCCTCAACCAAGTGCCTGTCTGATTCTCGTAAGGAGCACACCAGTCTGGGCTTAATGCCGTCCATTATCAGGCCATTTGCCTGTTCAACTTGACCGTTTGTTTGAGGGTGGTATACGGATGCGCAGTCGAGTTTAATGCCCAACTTAGCACACCTATTTTTCACCTCATCAGCTGTAAAATTGGAGCCATTATCAGTGATGATGTTGTGCAGGACACCATAGCGGTGTACCACACCCGATATAATGTCAATCACTGGCGCTGCTTCAACTGTTTTTACTGGTTTGGCCTCTATCCATTTAGTGAATTTATATACCGTCACCAGCAAATATTTCTTTTTGTGGCTTCCCCCTTTAAGGGATCCGACCATATCAAGCCCCTAGACTGCGAAGGGCCGGGTGATGGGTATTGTTCTCAAGGCAGTGGGAGGCATATGACTTTGGTTGGCAAAAAGCTGACAGCCCACACAACGTTGGACAAGGGCTTGTGCGTCTGCTCGGGTCATTGGCGAGAAAAAACCTGCCACGAAAGCTTTGCTTACGAGGGCCCGAGCTGCAGCATGATGATCGCCCAGACCAGCATGTATGTCCGCCAAGAGCTGTCGTCCCTCTTCTTCGGAGATGCACCTTTGGAGGACTCCGGTAATGCTCTTCTTGTACAGTTCACCCTCGTGCACCTTGTAGGCTTTAGAGCGCCGAACTATGCATCACGCCTCATTTTGATCATCGGGAAGATCCTGCCTATTAAAGTAGGCTAGGAATGATTCGGTCCATGGAGCAATAACAACCATGATCTCATGAGTAGATGGTGTTATTTCAGCATCCGAACCCCCGATCGTATCTGCATTGTGTTCGGATGTTGGGGGTGTGACCAGGTCCATACTGGCATCTCCGCTCTCGCCCTACCACACAAGGGATGGCTTAAAGAGCCTTTCCACGAAGGTGTTAGGCGGGACGGGGTCGCGTTTGGCGCCCATGCGAGCGAGGATGTCGGTTACCTGGTTACTGTCTGGAGTGACATGATGGAATTCAAGTCCCTCGAACCGAGCCAATATTTTTAAAATGGCATTTCAGTACGCCGCCATCTTTGGATCTTTTGCATCGAACTATCCATTGACCTGAGATATTGCGAGGTTTGAATCGCCGCACACCTCTAGGCGTTGTATGCCCATGAAGACAGCCATGCGGAGACCGTGTAGAAGCGCCTCGTGTTCGGCTACATTATTGAAGTCTGTATACAGGATTTGTAACATGTAGCAGATTGTGTCCGCGTTGGGGGATGTCAAGATGACGCCAGCCCCCAGTCCAACTAGCATTTTAGAGTCATCGAAGTATGTAATTCAGTTGGAGCATGAACTATACTCTTCGGGGAGTTCGGCTTCCGTCCATTCAACGATGAAGTCGGCCAGCACCTGAGATTTAATAGCCCGGCATAGCTTGTATGTTATTTCAAATGGTAGGAGTTCGATGGCCCATTTGGCTATGCGGCTAGTGGCGTCCCTGTTGTTGATAATGTCATTGAGTGGTACTTCGGATGCCACTATAATCGGACACTCTTGAAAATAGTGTCGTAGTTTCGGGATGCCATAAAGACTGTGTAAGCTATCTTTTGGTAGTGGGGGTATCGGGATTTGCATGGTGTGAGGACCTCTGATACGTAATAAATTGGCTTTTGGATGAGGAATTTATGTCCCTCTTCCCCTCGCTTGATGGCGAGTACAACACTTACTACCTGGTGAGTTGCGGAGATATAAAGCAACATAGGCTCGCCAACACCTGGGGCAACTAGGATTGGGTTGCCTACTAGTAAGGCGTTGATTTCTTCCAATCCGGCTATGGTAGCGTCCGTCCATTCAAAGCTATCAGTGCGTCTAAGTAGCCTCTAAAGTGGTAATGTTTTCTCTCCTAGTCTGGAGATAAAGCGGCTCAAAGCCGCCATGCACCCTGCTAGTTTTTGGACCTGCTTTAGGTCTGTTGGTATAGCCAATTGTGACAAGGCTCGGATCTTAGCTGGGTTTGCTTCCATTTCTCAATGGGAAACAATGAACCCTAGCAGCTTTTCGGCTGGAACTCTGAAGACACATTTTTCCGGATTGAGCCGTATGTCGTATGTTCGGAGGTTTTCGAAGGTGAGGCGAAGGTCGTCCACCAGTGTTTCGATGTGTTTGGTTTTGATGACCACGTCGTCCACATATGCTTCAACTATTTTGCCGATTTGTTTTTCCAAGCATGTTTGAGTCATTGGCAAGTGGCACCAGTGTTTTTAAGCCCAAAGGGCATAGTGTTGAAGCGGAAAGGGCCATACGGGGTGATGAACGTCGTTGTGGACTGGTCAGATTCCTTCATTTTAATCCGATGGTATCTGGAATAAGCATCGAGGAAACACGGTGAGTCATTTCCTACAGTCAGGTCGATGATCTGGTCAATGCGGGGCAACAGGAAAGGATCTTTAGGGCAAGTTTTATTGAGGTCTTTGAAATCGACACAAAGGCGCCAGGATTTGTCCTTCTTTGGCACCATGACCAAGTTGGATAGCCAATCTGGGTGTTTGATTTCCCTGATGAACCCGGCCTCAAGCAGTTTGGCTAGCTCTTCCCCCATGGATTGACGTTTGGGTTTGGAACATCGCCATAGTGTCTGCTTGACGGGTTTGAACCCCTTATATATGTTTAGGTTGTGTTCGGCCAGCCTGTGTGGGATACCGGGCATGTCCGAAGGGTGCCAGGCGAAGATATCCCAATTTTCGTGTAAGAATGTGTGTAAGGCGGCGTCTACTGCTGGATCCAGCTGCGCTCCGATGGACGTTGTTTTATTAGGGTCCGTCGGGTGCACTTGAAATTTTACTATTTCATCTGCTGGCTTAAAAGAGGTGGATTTGGGTCTCTAATCGAGAATCACATCGTCCTTGTCCACCGTGGACCATAGGGTGGTTAGTTCTTCGGCCGCTAGGACTTCGGATAATGCCTCGAGGGCTAAGGATGCAGTTTTGTTTTTGGCACGTAGAGCTTTGTCCGGGTCACTCGAAAGTGTGATTATCCCATTGGGCCCTCGCATTTTATGTTTCATATACCCGTAATGGGGTATATCCTGGAAGCGTGAGAAAGCGTCTCGTCCGAGGATAGCGTGATATTCGCTGTTGAAGGGGACCACATGGAAGAGCAACTCTTCGGACCTGTAATTTTCGGGCGTGCCGAATAACACATCCAATTTAATTCTCCCAGCACATAGTGCTTCTCGACTAGGGATGATGCCTCGAAAGGTGGTGTTGCTTTTCTTGATGCATGTTCTGTCATCTGCATTTTTTCAATCGTGTCCTTGTAGATGAGGTTAAGCCCACTGCCGCCGTCCATGAGCACTTTGGTAAGTCAAAAGCCGTCCACTATGGGATTTAGTACTAGGGCGGCGGGTTCTCGGACTGATCGGTCCTTTGGTTCTTCTTCCGCGGTAAAGGTTATTGCCGCGTCGTTCCATGGGCTTAGTGCGGTTACCTGGTGGACTTCAGCAAGGTCTTGAAGTGCCCTTTTATGCCGATTATTTGAAGAGAAGGTCGCGAAGACCGTGAGGACGTTGAAATCGACCTTCTCCGGAGAGTGTTTCTCTGGAGTCATGGTGGTGAGGATGGCCTCCCCACTCTTTGCTACCTGCTTGTGTCGGATATCGGGTTCCGGCAAAACCCTTAAGGTTCGAACACTGGGGTGCGCACGAAGATTTCCCCCTACTGAAACACACCCTCAACCTCGCCGCGATCTCTAAGCTAACATGGTGAACTCATAGCACAAGAGACACAAGATTTATACAGGTTCGGGCCACCGTCGTGGTGTAATAACCTACTCCTGTGTGGTGGTGGTGGATTGCCTCTTGGGCTGATGATGAACAGTACAGGGGAAGAACATCCTCACGAGGAGAGGTGTTCTTGTGCTTGGTAGTTTGCTTGGGGGGGAATCGATCCGTCCCTTGATGAGATACCCCTCCTACTGTGGTGGCTAGCCCTATTTATAGAGGCCCTGTTCCTCCCAAATATTAAGCGGGAAGGGATCCAACAATGGCCATTTTGAAAGGGGACAGCTAGTACAAGCTATCCCGACTAAAGGTGGTCTTCGCCTGTCAAAGGCGCTGGTGGTAACGCCGTCTTGGGCTCCATGGTGACCTCCGTCTTGCCGTCCTGCTGGTCTATGTCTTGTTGCACCGGTATGGAAACCTTTGTCTGATGCCTTGGTACTCCGTGCCTGTGCTTGCCCCCTTAGCACCAAAAGGGAACAGAGGACACTGCGCGTGCTGGCGCCCGCCTGGCCTTGGTCGTCATGGCTTTCATCACAGGAGCCTCGCGAGGTACCCCTTGCCTTGATCTCTCTGCCTCCTCGCGAGCCTGCCTGGTGAGGCCACTCCCGAGGAAGCCTTGCACCGTCCGCCCCGCGAGGCTTGGCCCCTCGCGAGGGTTTTGAGTGTTGGTTGATGAAGACGGGCCGTACTGGTCCACTGGTGGAGCCATGCCGAGGGCCGCAAGCAGGCAAGTCTGGGGACCCCCATTCCCAGAACACCGACAGTATCCCCCGGGCCCAAAGCACGCTCGGACTTGGCTTAGCGGCGAAGCCAAAGGGCAAGGGTGGAGCGCCATAGGCCCCGACAGCCTGCAGCCTTGGTCGAAGCGTGGCGATTGATTGGACGTGGGCATTTCTGCTTCCCCATGCTGGCTCGGCAACTGCCCGATTGACAAAAAGGTTGATGCAGGCAAGGATTGCCTTCATTACCTTCCTTCGTTCTGCTCCAGATCCCCTTCCTTGCTCCTTGCTTCCACAATCTTCAGATCCACTTCGATCCCTTCCTTCTTAGCGAGCGATGGCGCCCCGCAAGGTCAAGGTTGATGCGCAACCAGCTTGGTACGAGCCGTCCCTGGATGCCCCCAATGTGTCGGAGAAGAATCTCGATGCCACGCGCCTGCTGACGGCGGTGGAGAGCAATGAAAAGGGGGAGACCAAACTTCGGGCTGGCTCCGTCGTGCCAGAGGCTTAGGGGAGCACTTTCTACCCCTTCTTCACGAACACCGTCGTCGCAGGCCTGGTTCCTCCCTTCCTTGACTTCTTCTACGTCATCCTCCGCCATTACAGGTTGCAAGCCCTTCATCTCCATCCCAATTCCATTATTCTCTTGTCGATTTTTTCCTACTACTGTGAGGCGCATGTCGGGGTGATGCCATTTGTGGCTCCGCTGCGCCACTTCTTCCTCCTCCGAACTAATGGAGCACACCTCGACGTGTACCAGTTTCGTCGCGTATGGCAAGGCCAACGCAATCTCGAAGGCCGGGAAGAGGGCCGACAGCTTCCAGAGCAAGTGGGTCATGATGGACGCCAAGTGTGTCCACCCCCGGTTGGCGCTGCCTACGGAGATGCCCTAGCCTGACGAAGGGTGGTCTCGTGCGAAGCTTGATGACGATCGGGCGAAGTTGGTGCTGAAGAAGATGAAAGCCGACTTGAAGCCGGACAACGCAAAGGCGGCGAAGCTGACGGGGGCCACACTCCTGAGGGAGTTCCTGACGCAGCGGGTGGCTCCGCTTCAGGCGCACTCGCGCCCCTTGTGGATGCTTGATGGTGCAGACGACAAGCTTCGCCTGAATCCGGCGGCTTTGGCTGACGAGGATCTGGCCGCAGCTCTCCGCCTCTTGGTTGGAGACGACTAGGAGCACCCGCCGAATGCCCCTGTCCCCTTGTTCCTCCGCGAGGACAGGGCGCAGGTGGTGGCTGCTATGCCCACCTTTGATGGGCGCGGCCTGGTGCCAGCGGTGCCCCCTCTGGTCCAGGGGGCAATGATGCCGGTGGACGTGTCTTCGGGTGACTCCCGCAGAGAAGGAGGATAGGAGGAAGATGAGGAGCACGACTCGGAGGCGACCCTCGAGGGGACGGGGAGACCTCCCCCTTACGCAAGGCTGACCTCCTCCGCATGATGCCGGATGACGACGATGATGACGATGCCCCCCCGGGGACGAAAGAGCAACTCGCGGTAGGGGGTCCCTCGCGAGCCAAGCCCCGCCTCCTAGAGGGGCCTCCGACCGAGGTTCCGATGAAGAGCAGGTCGTCGCTGGTCTCCCGAGAGGCTGCTTCTGCCCGGACGCTACCTGGAGCCGCTTCCAGCCCTTCTGCTGGGCCTTCCCCTGCTCCTGGAGCCCTTGCGGCTGCGCCCCGAGCCATGAGGCTCTCGGGCTTCAAGCTCAGCAAGAGGAGGGTGAACTACTCCGCGGTAGACCAGTAAGTGTCCATGCTCCATCTTGCTCTTCATTATGCCGCTGGTACCTGACATTCTCCATCAATTGGTTAGGCCGCCGCCTACGGCGAAGAAGAGGAAGGGGGACGCGGTGACGCCGTCTGGGGCTGATCCATCTTCCGCGGCCGCACCTTCTTCCATCGGAAGGGGAGGCAATGGTGTTCGCACCTCCCCTGCTCGGTCATCCTCACGAGGCCTGGAGGAGCGCCCTGGCGGGGTGCCAGCCCCCATGGCCCTGCTGGCTCTGGAGGTTACGATACCCGACGTTGTTGCTGAGGTACCCAAGGCTCAGGAGCCCCTAGCCTCCGAGCCATGGTTATGCTGCTGCCTCCTCCTTCTGCTGCGTCGCTGGTTCCAGGTCCTTCTGCCTCCTCAGATGTCTTGGATCGCGCCCTTTCCAAGATGGCCCAGCTGTGAGAAGACCTCCAAGACACCGACTCCCATCTGGTAGCCGAGCGCCTAGAGTTGGTCTCCGGCTGGCTTCATTCTGACGCCTCCGTCTGAGTGGCACTAAGGCGGGTCGCGGCAGCCTCTGAGAAGGAGAAGCAAGCCACCGCCCAGGCCGCAGCCGCTTGCAAGGCGGCACTGAAGGATGTCGCGGCCGCCCAGGACTGCTGCACGACACTAGAGGCCGAGCTGAAGGATCTGCGCGACAAGCACGCCGAAGAAGCTCGTGGCCGCAAGGCGGAGGAGGAGAGGATGAAGGCTCGGGAGGACACCGTCAGGGACTGCGACGCCGAGCTAACGCGGTTGGCGGAGGTGCAGACCACTGAGCGCGGCCGGCTGGAAACGCTGGAGCAGAAGGTGAGGGCAGAGAAGGCCAAGCTGGATGCCAAGGCGAAGGTCCTGGCCGAGGACCACGCGGCCTTCACACTTCTCGAGGAGAGGTATCACGTGGCGCTAAAGACACTCTATGAGAAGGGCCTGGAGAAGCCGATGGCTATCGACGAGGATGGCCCCGCCCAGCTGCTTCCTTACCTGGTTGAGGCACTTGAGGAAGTCGTGAGCGGCGTCGGCCCCATGGCATAGGTAGAAGCTCGCGTCCTTTCTTCCACGGCGCTGACGCACGTCTTCAGCCACCTCCACCTCTGTGACCCTGACGCCAACCTTGACGAGCTGCTCGAGCCTGTGGACGTCGAGCGCTACGCTGCTGCTGTGAAACCGTGAAGGGCCAGGTGGAGGCCTTGCTGGGGAAGTTCCGCGCCTTCGCTCCTGCGCCTAAGGCAGGCAGTCCTGCTGATCCCGCGACCCTGAGAGGTGGTACAGGTGAAGGCAATACCACCACCAGAGCAGAGTCCCTGGCAGGCGACGGCGATGTCCAAGGGTGACGGCTTCTTTCCTGCTTAATTCCTGCAATGCGCACCATGCCTTGTGGAGGTGTTTAAAGTTGCGTCTGGTATTGTGAAGACACTTATGGTTTGTAATATTTGCTTCGAGATTTGCTTCAGGATTTTGCGGTTTCCTTCCTATTTGCTTTACGTTCTACGTCGGCAGAGCCCGGCCCCGCGCATACCTCAACCTGTTGGTATCTACGGTAGGGTACGTCGACTGCAAATTAAAATTTTCCTACACGCAGAACAACGGGAACATGCTATGGGAGATGGATCATAGTTCGTTACCACTAGATGCGCAGTGCCGTGCAGCGGAAGAAGAGTTGGGGCAGCTTGTCCGTGTGGATCGTCTCCTCCTCGTCTGATCTCCCTCGAACAGCCGGTCGTCCGATCCCATGTACAAGTTCGCCGGAGCGGCGCAAGTGCACCGCCTCTAACGGTATCCGCGCGTCCAGGAGGAACACCGTGCGGCGGACTGCTAGGTCCGATCACACAGTCGCCGGCTAGTGGAGATGGCTATTCGCAACACATGCAAACCCTAGTCACAGCGCCGAAGCGATCAACTACTTGAGGGTGCTGCACCATCACTTTATATAGGCATCCGTCGCGGCCTCAACACTTGGGCCTCGCACGGACCCTAAAGCCCACAAGCCTACTCGGCCACAATCCGAATACAGCTCGGATCACATCCGACCAGTGTCCTTGGATCCGTCCTCGTAGGTTCCTTCCTTTAAGCGCGCGACCCCTTAGGTTCAAGTCGGCTTGGTCGCAGTTCGGATCACCTCCGAACTGCATGGTTGGTAGCGGCCTCTAGCAAGGCATGCCGAACACCAAGCAGACCATGAAGCTGGTTAGGCGAACCAGTACATCATACTTCTGTTCCCTTTGCCACACGATATATGTTGTCGGGCTCAAGGCGGGTCTGTCATCCTTGTGGTAGCCCGACCTCTTTCTCGTTCCAGTGATACCGACCACTATCCGGATTATCTCATAATCCTTGTCGCATGGCCATGCTTATCCTGGTCGGATCACACGAGGGGCCCAGAGTATATCTCTCCTGATCGGAGGGGCAAATACCATCTTGCTCGACCATGTCTCGCAGGACTGGACAAACCGGAAACCTACCTTTGTAACTACCTAGTCACGGAGTAGCGTTTGGTCGGCCCAAAGCAAGTCTGTCACCATCCTGAGTACATGTGTCAGCTCAGGTCTTAGGACATAGAACGTATGTTGTACTAGAGACTCACAGATGATATATTGTTGCGCCTCACAGTTGGGTCTGTCTGACTCGGACCTTATCTCGACTCGGATCCAACTACGTCGAATCCGACCAGACCTTTCCAAGTCCATATTATCTGGTTAGCATCCAATGCTCCATGGCTAGTGAGACCAAGCCATCGACCGTGTCATATGCTAGTCTAGTCGGCTGCACGTCCACACAACCTTTTCGACTAGGGACCTTTTAGGACAGTCATCATACAATGCATAGTCCCACAAACAAGTCACGTACTTGCTGATACACATCATTGATAATGTCCAAGGACTATCTTTATTCATAAACACATAGGAAATATCATCATACATGATTGCCTCTATTTCCAAAACAACTGCCGTTAGCCCTGACCGGATCACTAGGACGGGACCAAGGAGTGAGGGGCTACGTGACCAGTTAGGCTCCTGAGTCGTGATGCTCAGGAGCCCCCCTTGATGCACAAACAACAAATAGGGAGGGGACGTACGGGTAGATCTATCGTTCTACGTCGGCAGAGCCCGGCCCCACGCATACCTCAACTGTCGTTAGCCCCGACCGGATCACCGGGACGGGACCAAGGAGTGAGGGGCTACGTGACCAGTTAGGCTCCTGAGTCGCGATGCTTAGGAGTCCCCCTAGACATTCAAACGACCTTCATACCTTGGCTCCGCTCGGGGAGGGGCGCGCGACGACCAGGTCCAGAGGACCTTGCTGGGTGGCGTAAGCTCGGGCGTGACCCGGGCACATCCCCCGTGCATAGCCCCCTCGCGTGACGCTCCCGGGGGGAGGTGTTGCGATGAGGCCAGACACTGAGCTCTGGGCTCCTGAGGTTGATATGGCCATGGGGCCGCCCTCAGTTGTTTATCACTAGCACGGAGCATAGCGCTTCCGTATGTGTACGGGCATAGCCACTCCTCGGCAGTGTCGTCAGCCAGCGCGGAGCATGGTGCTTCTACTGGTACGTGGGATGGGGGCTCCCTCTGGGGTGAGCCCCCGGGGCGTGTACAGCCCCGCCCTGACACGTGGCTTGCACGGCAGGGCTAGACGAGGTGTATCTGGGCACTCGTGAGCTAGCGCAGGACTCACGAGGCCCTACCTCAATGCGGGTTGCGCCTGGTCTTGGATCTTTGACAGCTGTGTGTTCCTGCGAGATGGTTAGGTATGGATGCTCTATGTCCTCAGGTCCCGGCCCTGGACCGAGCTCA
Organism: Aegilops speltoides; assembly: GCA_021437245.1. Lineage (NCBI taxonomy): Eukaryota > Viridiplantae > Streptophyta > Magnoliopsida > Poales > Poaceae > Aegilops > Aegilops speltoides. The sequence goes on from CM038144.1 coordinate 344,154,650, forward strand.
GCCGCCACTGCTATGCCAGGTCGTGATGCCGTGGTCAAGGCTCGGGGGTGAGGGGTGGAGAGCCAGTAAGAGCTCCTGAGTCACGATGCTCAGGAGCCCCCCTTTTAACGCGCAGGCGGATTGCATGAGAGAGGGACGGACCCGTCGTGGGTGGCAATCGAGCAAGTGATAATCTCAGGCAGATTAGGCATGAAAGGCAAATCAGCTTAGGTGCATGCAAAATGGATACATGCCATTGAGTTAGACCCAAGCGGCTTGGGGATAATGCAGCTCGAGGGGCGCCCCCAGCAAGGTAAGCTAAAGACATAAGAAAAAGATACATGCCACAGGGACGGACCCACGTGGCCTGGGAATGATGCAGCCCTGAGCACGCTCCCAGCTGAAATGAACTTGGAAGATGTCACCTGGCTCCATTGTAGAGGGGGTGTTGGAGTAGTTGAAGACACGCAGCAAAGGGGCCGTCCCTCACGAGCCACCGGGGCCCTGAGCCTCAGGATGCTCTGCGGTCCAGGTGGTTCCTTGAGGATCGTCTCCATCTCTGCTAGGACCGCGTCATGCCGACCTCCTGAGGCATTGTGCGGAGCGGTTGCTTCTTCTTCTTGGGGATGGCCTCCAGAGGGTTCTCACCCTTGCTGTCCGGGTCCTCGATTGATGCAGCTTGGAAGGCACGCTTGAGGGAGCACACCGCATCTCTTTCTTCGCAAGGGACCGTGATGGTCTCACCACTTCTTGGCATCTTGAGGACGTTGTAGCCATGGTGGGTCACTGCCATGAACTTGGCCAGGGCCAGATACTCGAGGATGGCATTGTACGGTAGGTGGATGTGGGCGATGTTGAAGTCGATAAGCTCGGTGCGGTAGTTGTCGCACTTTCCAAAAGTGACATGGAGGCAGACTTGCCCTATCAGGGTGGTGGAACCGTCAGTAACTACTGAGAAAGGCTTGGTAGGCTGGAGCTGATCATATGGAACTTGGAGGTTGTTGAACATCTCAACGGACAGGATGTTAAGCCTTGCGCCACCATCGATGAGGGTCCTGGTGACTTGCACGTTGCTGATGACTGGGGAACAAAGCACCGGGAGGACGCCAGCAATAGCCGCACACTTGAGTTGATCTGCCGAGATGAAGGTGATGGCGCACTTGGACCAGCTGAGCAGGAGTGTGGCCTCGAGCCTAGGGAGGATTGCATTCACCTCGCGAGCAAACTGCTTGAAGATGCGTTGAGAGGCTGGGTCCTGAGCTCCGCCCAAGATGCAAGCGATAGCACGTGGCTCCTGGAAGCCCTCAGCCCCCTCGTCCTGGTGATGGTCATCATTGCTTCTTTGCAACGGCACAGGAGGAAGGCTTGTGTTACCCTGCGGGCGGTCCTCGCGAGGCTAATCCCTCTAGGCGCCCTCGCGAGGCTGGTCCTGCCAACGATCCTCGCGAGGTCGGTCACGCCACTCCTAGCGAGGGCCACGGTCGTCCCATCATCCTCCGCCATGTCCTCCTCCTCGGCCATAACCCCGGCCGTTGCGTTCGGGGCATCAACCGAAGCTTCCTTCTCAAATGGCCCTGAGCTCCTGGCAGTCGCTAGTGTTGTGGGTGTGGAGGTTGTGGTAGGCACAGAACGGTCAGTTGCCCTTGGACGACTCCAGCTGGTCCTTGCCGCACTTCGTGTCTGGTCCTGCCGCAAGCACAACTACTCCCTTGCGCTTCATGTCCATGGCCTTGGTCTTCTTTTCTTCTGGGTCGGCAGTAGGGAGCTCGAGGAGGGAGAGGCGTCCCTCCTCAGCTCTTGCGCACTTGGTCACCAGGTTGAACAGCTCCAGGGATGTGCACAGCTCCTCCTGGATGGCGAGCTCCTCCTTGATCTTGACGTCACAGACGCCATCAGAGAAATCTGAGATGATGGCCTCGTCCGTCACCTTGGGGATCTTGAGGCGGACGCTATTGAAGCACTGGATGTATTTCTACAGGGTCTCCCCGGGCTATTGCTTGATGCGGCAGAGGTCACCTGCGGCTAGGGGCGGTCACGTGTGCCCTGGAAGTTGGCGATGAAGCGGCTGCGCATCTCGTCGCAGGATGAGATCGAGCCGGGAGGCAGGTTAAGGAGCCACGAGCGGGTACCGTCCTTGAGCGCCATGGGAAACCAGTTCGCCTTGACCTTATCGTCTCCGTTGGCTGCCTCGACGCTCAGCTTGTCGAGCTGCAAGAACTCCGCAGGGTCGGGGGTGCCGTCGTAGCAAGGAGGCAGATCCGACTTGAACTTGCCCGGCCAGGCTACGCTACGTAGCTCGGTGGTGAAGGCGCGGCAACCTGCGGAGGTCATCGGGGCCCTTTGCTGACGCGGAGCTTGCTCTTGATGGCACCCACGCACCGCTGCCAGAAGCAGTACGCGGTCTTGTCCCGTCGGTGCAGGGAGCACGGGGGCGCCTTCTTGAGGCCGATGGATTTCTTGACAGCTTCTTTGTTGTCGTGCGGGCGCTGGATGCGGTGGGTCATGTCCAGGGGCCGCGCGCCTTGGAGCCAGGGCGCCGTCTTGGGGCGGAGGTGGTGGAGGCGCTCCATGAGCCGCATCGCCCATACCTAGCGGAGGGCGAGGCAGCGAGAGGGACGGCACAGGAGAGCCTCCTGCGGCACTGACGAGCTCGATGATGCAAGCGAGCCATTCTTCATAGAGGTCGTCGACAAGACAGTAATGTAGGAGCTCACGTGCCAGAAGTAGCACGGCCTGCGCGTCCGTGGGGGCGCGACGAGCATGGGACGACGAGCCAACTGGGGTCAGTGACGGAGTGGCGGGGCGGCCTTCCGGCCGCACTGAGGGGTGCAACGAGGATGCTTGCTGCTCCTTCCCCGTCGGGCCAGTGGCGGCATTGGTGGCAGGTGACGGAGAACGATGAGGAGGTCTGCCGACAGGAGCTGTCTGGGCAACGCGTGCGGCGAGAGCGGGTCGGCGCTCAGCGCGGGCTCGGCGGGTATCCGACATGGATGCAACAAAGTGATGGGACACAGATCAGCGGAAAGAAGATTTTGGCGCACCCCTACCTGGCGTGCCAAATGTCGGATATCGGGTTTCGGAAAAACACTTAAGGTTCGAACACTGGGGTGCGCACGAAGATTTCCCCCTACCGAAACACACCCTCAACCTCGTCGCGATCTCTAAGCTAACATGATGAACTCATAGCACAATATACACAAGATTTATACAGGTTCGGGCCACCGTCGTGGTGTAATAACCTACTCCTGTGTGGGGGTGGTGGATTCCCTCTTGGGCTGATGATGAACAGTACAGGGGAAGAACAGCCTCGCGAGGAGAGTTGTTCTTGTGCTTGGTAGTTTGCTTGGGGGGGCAATCGATCCGTCCCTTGATGAGATACCCCTCCTACTGTGGTGGCTAGCCCTATTTATAGAGGCCCTGGTCCTCTTCCCAAATATTGAGCAGGAAGGGATCCAACAATGGCCATTTTGAAAGGGAACATCTAGTACAAGTTATCCTGACTAAAGGTGGTCTTCACCTGTCAAAGGCGCTGGTGGTGACGCTGTCTTGGGCTCCATGGTGACCTCCGTCTTGCCGTCCTGCTGGTCTTGGTCTTGTTGCACCGATATGGAAACCTTTGTTTGATGACTCGGTACTCCGCGCCTGCGCTTGCCCCCTTAGCACCAAAGGGGAAACAAGGACACTGCACGCTGGCGCCCGCCTGGCATTGGTCGTCATGGCTTGCGTCACAGGAACCTCGCGAGGTACCCCTTGCCTTGATATCTCCGCCTCCTCGCGAGCCTACCTGGTGAGGCCACTCCTGAGGAGGCCTTGTGCCGTCCGCCCCGTGAGGCGTGGCCCCTCGCGAGGGTCTTGAGTGTTGGTTGATAAAGACGGGCCGTATTGGGCCACTGGTGGAGCCACACCGCGGGCCGCAGGCAGGCAAGTCTGGGGACCCCCATTCCCAGAATGCCGGCAGCTGGAGTACCCAACATGCACGGAGACTATGAGTTGAGTCTGTACTTGGAGTCACATGTATCGGTTGTCAAGGAGTTCGTCAAGAACGAACCTGTATCCCGTAAAGGGTTTGTTTATTTGCCAACGGGCTGATAATCAGATGCCTCGTAAGGGTGTATCCCTTTAGCCCGGGCCGCACACTGCTTAAAGGCAGCAGGATCCAGTTGGGTTTTCTGGGCCTTCCATGTGCTTTCCATAGCACAATACTTTTGTACCACCTGCGATAGTTCCGTGAAGCTTTTTATGTGACGACGGTCGAGGGCATTCCGAATTCCCTCGTCGGTACAATTGCGATGGAAGACCGAGACTACATCATTGTCGTAGAAATCTTTGATCTTGTTTTTAACAAGTAGGAATCTGGCCCAAAAGTGATGGATCGTTTCTTGAGGTTGCTGTCGCACATACATCAGGTCATATATGTCTGGAGGGCCTGAATTGCTTGGAGTGTAGGTGGGTGGGTGGGATAAAATTTGAATCCCGACCCAAATATATATTTGGAGCTTGCAAAATCTCCAAGGTCACCAGTTCGGGTCCGAGAAGATCCAAGTGCTCCCCGGACCCTATGTCTGACCCTTTGTTTGGGGGATGCAGAATCACCTCTGAGGGAAGGGTATGCGGCTAGAGGGGTTCGGAGACCCGAACATATCTGGGTTTTTAACATGGGGGAGGAAGTCTTATCGGCTCGTTCTTTGATGAGCGCTACCAGGTGGGTGATTGGCGGGAGATTGATTTCCCTCTGGTCAGGTTTAAGCCCGATCCGACCATAGTCCGTTCAAACCCCCAGGGCGGCGATGCAACCTAGCAGCTCATTTAAGGACGAGACGTCTATCGGATCCATCTTTTCAGAGTACTCGAGGCCGATGCGGAGGCGGTATTTGGCAATCGTGGGAGGTGTTGTTGGCTTAATCGTCGTATGGGACACATTTCCACTGTTCCTCCTTCCTTTCCAAGTCCAAACCTACACTGCTTACTTGCAGCACTGCCTCCTCACTAGTGACCCTTCTTCTTGCTGTGCAGCCTCATCGATATAGTCAGGTAGTCCGCACCCCATCCCCATCCTCCTCCTCCTTCTCCAACCCACAGACCCGACCGATTGCGCGACACCTTCCACCCAAATTACCGCCCCATCCTCCAAATAAGCGCCGCCCACTGTCGGTGTCAAAACTGGCTAATCTCGGGTAGGGGGCCCCAAGCTGTGCATCTAAGGGTCAATGGTAACAATGGACAATGGGACACAATGTTTACCCATGTTTGGACCCTGTTAAAGGAGGTAAAACCCTACGTCCTGCTTGATTGTATTCGATGAATATAGGGGTTACAAGAGTTGATCTACCTCGAGATAGTAAATGGCTAAACCCTAGCTGTCTAGCTTATGAATATTCTGATAATGATGATGACAGCCTCTACGGACTAAGCCCCTCTGGTTTATATACACACCGAAGGGTCCTAGGGTTACACCAAGTCGGTTTACAGGGGAAGGAAAGAGCACATCCGGACACCAATCTTGCTACTCATTCGCACAGGAGTCCTACTCGGACACGGGGGATGGTTTTCGACTTTATCTTCACGGCCCACCAGTCTTGCCCATATAGGATAGGCCGGACACCTGAGGACCCCCGAATCCAGGACTCCCTCACCCACAGCCACCCTTGCCCATTGCCTCTCCCAACTCCTCCCACGTTTCTCTGGTACGCGCTTGGCGAAGCTCTGCCAGAATTCCGCTGCCACCACTACCACCATACCATCGTGTTGATTTCAATCTCATCTACCTCCTCTCCCTCATCTGCTGGATCGAGAAGGAGAGGACGCCATCAAGCTGAACATGTTCTAATCTTGGAGGTGTCGTCCGTTCGGCACTAGATCAAATTAGATCGCAATTGGATCGTGAAAAGTACGACTACATCAACTGTGTTACATACGCTAATGCTTTCAGTCTGCAAGGGTATGTAGACACACTCCTCTCTCGTTGCCATGCATCTCCTAGATTAGATCTTGGGTGTTCATAGGAAATGTTTTGATTTTAATCCTTCGTTCTCCTTCACTTACACCTCACAACCCGTTTGTACTCATGTGGACATGACGCACTCTGGAATTCTATGTTTTATAGATGGTTGCAACACTAGGAAGAGCACCTTTTGAACTTGATATTTACTATGAGAGATCACCCTAATAATTGTCTATTGCGCAATCAAAGGGTCCAAACAACAAAGGGATAAACATCTCAGGCAATTCATAATAGCAAGGTATGGTATAGCCCTGGGCGCTGGAAAGTCTTCATGGTCTTCTTGAATCTTCAGTTGAAACGTCGTAAAGGCGGTAGAAAAATCATTGTCATGGCAGCCATTTCAAAAAACGCTGTCATGGAGGCAATTTTAGAAAACATTGCGGTGGTGACTGGTTCAAACATTGTCGTGGCACCACTTTCAGAAAATGCAGCCATGGAACGAAACTTTCAGCACATCCTCCATGAGTCTGGTGAAGCTTCGGGTTCTCCGTGTGCACTTTCCACCATCACTTGTAACCTGCAGGCTCTCTCTCTACATCTATTACATTACAGTGGCAATTTCGTGGCTCCAGCCATCATGTCGTGACGTGCAGGCCACTTAATGTTACAACATATAACCATCTCATACATAAACTCATTATCATGACGAAGGTGATACGTCTCCGTCGTATCTACTTTTCCAAACACTTTTGCCCTTGTTTTGGACTCTAACTTGTATGATTTGAATGGAACTAACCCGGACTGACATTGTTTTCAGCAGAATTGCCATGGTGTTGTTTTATGTGCAGAAAACAAAAGTTCTCGGAATGACCTAAAACTCCACGGAATATCTTAGAATAAATAATAAAAAAATCCTCGACAAAGGTGAAGACCAGCGGGCCCACACCCTGTCCACGAGGGTGGGGGGCGCGCCCCTCCCCCTAGGCGCGCCGCCCTACCTCGTGGGCCCCCTGGTGGCCCTCCAACGCCAACTCCAACTCCATATATGGGCTTTCGGGGAGAAAAAAATCAGAGAGAAAGTTTCATCGCGTTTTACGATACGGAGCCCGCCAAGCCCTAATCTCTCTCGGGAGGGCTGATCTGAGTCCGCTCGGGGCTCCGGAGAGGGGGATTCGTCGCCGTCGTCATCATCAACCATCCTCCATCACCAATTTCATGATGCTCACCGCCGTGCATGAGTAATTGCATCGTAGGCTTGCTGGACGGTGATGGGTTGGATGAGATTTATCATGTAATCGAGTTAGTTTTGTTAGGTTTGATCCCTAGTATCCATTATGTTCTCGAGATTTATGTTGCTATGACTTTGCTATGCTTAATGCTTGTCACTAGGGCCCGAGTGCCATGATTTCAGATCTGAACCTATTATGTTTTCATGAATATATGTGTGTTCTAGATCCTATCTTGCAAGTCTATAGTCACCTACTATGTGTTATGATCCGGCAACCCCGAAGTGACAATAATCGGGACCACTCCCGGTGATGACCGTAGTTTGAGGAGTTCATGTATTCACTATGTGCTAATGCTTTGTTCCGGTTCTCTATTAAAAGGAGGCCTTAATATCCCTTAGTTTCTAATAGGACCCCGCTGCCACGGGAGGGTAGGACAAAAGATGTCATGCAAGTTCTTTTCCATAAGCACGTATGACTATATACAGAATACATGCCTACATTACATTGATGAACTGGAGCTAGTTTTGTGTCACCCTATGTTATGACTGTTACATGATGAACCGCATCCGACATAATTATCCATCGCTAATCCGGTGCCTACGAGTTTTCCATATACTGGTTTACGCTTATTTACTTTTCCGTTGCTACTATTATAATCACTAGAAAATACCAAAAACATTACTTTTGCTGCCTTTACTTTTGTTACCGTTACCACCACTATCATATTACTTTGCTACTAAACACTTTGCTGCAGATACTAAGTTTCCAGGTGTGGTTGAATTGACAACTCAGCTGCTAATACTTGAGAATATTCTTTGGCTCCCCTTGGGTCAAATCAATAAATTTGGGTTGAATACTCTACCCTCGAAACTATTGTGATCCCCTATACTTGTGGGTTATCAAGACCTTTTTCTTGCACCGTTGCCGGGGAGCATAGCTCTATTCTTTGAGTCACTTGGGATTTATATCTGCTGGACACTATGAAGAACTTGAAAGATGACAAGACAAAAATTTATCCCTCAACTACGAGGGGAGGTAAGGAACTGCCATCTAGCTCTGCACTTGACTCACCTTCTGTTATGAGTAAGCTAGCGACACCTAAACCTGCTTCTGCTATTCATTCCGATATGTCGCATGTTATTGATGATGCCATTTCTGCTATGCATGATACTTATGATGAAACTACTTCTATGCTTGATACTATTGTGCCACTCGGTGAATTTCTTGATGAGCAAATTGCTAGGTCTAGAGAAAGAGAAATTATTGAACCTGAACACGATGATGTTAGTGATGATGAGCCTATGCCTGCTATTCTTGAGGGTTATCTTTTTAGTGCTGAATCTTTTGAAGCAGTTGTTGCTTGCCAGGATAGTCTTGAACGTAAGAGGTTGCTAATTAAGTGGAGTAAAGAATCTTTTAGAGGTAGGATGAGACCCGACCCTTCTTTTGCTACTTCACCAATCTGTGTTCCTGATTATGATTATTATGATATTTCTGTCGATCCAGATATAATTACTTTGGTTGAATCTGATCCTTTTTATGGCTATGAATCTGAAACTGTTGTGGCACATCTTCGTAAGTTAGATGATATAGCTGCCCTGTTTACTAATAACCTGAGATCGCGCCACTCTTATATACACAAAATATTTCCATTCTCATTAAAGGGTGATGCTAAGAAATGGTTTAATTCTCTTGATCCTGGTTGTGTGCAAAGTCCCCAGGATATGATTTATTACTTCTCTGCTAAATATTTCCCAGCTCATAAGAAACAAGCTGCTTTGAGGGAAATATACAATTTTGTGCAAATTGAAGAAGAGAGTCTCCCACAAGCTTGGGGGAGGCTTCTCAAGTTACTTAATGCTTTGCCTGATCATCCTCTTAAGAAACCTGAAATATTTGATATCTTTTATAATGAACTAACTGATACTTCCAGAGATTACCTGGATAGTTGTGCTGGTTCTCTTTTCAGGGAAAGAACACCGGATGACGGTGAACTTCTATTGAATAATATGTTGGCTAATGAAAATAATTGGGCACCTCCCGAGCTACCTCCTGAGCCAGCTCCTGAGCCTATTACTGAGCCTATTCCTAAACCAACTCCAAAGAAGAGAGGTGTTCTATTTCTCAGTCCCGAAGATATGCAAGAGGCAAAGAAATCTATGAAAGAAAAAGGTATTAAAGCTGAAGAAATACATGGTCTTAATTTACCGCCTGTTGAAGAAGTATATGATCTCAATTACTTTTTTACTGAATAACCTCCCGATATCTCGACACAGGTAGTAAAGGTAAATTCTCTCTATAGACATGATAAAGCTGAAGTTCCTCCTACTAAAATTGCTAGTCAGTGCTTGGATGAGTTTGATGACTTTATGTTTAAGCAAGATGACTTTAATGCTTATTTTGGTAGACAATTAAAACAGAATACCTTTATGATTAAACGCTTAAGTGATTATATGGCTGATATTAGAGGTGAACTTAAACTTGTTAGCAAACATGCTTCTATGGTTACCACTCAAGTAGAACAAGTACTTAAAGCTCAGAAAGAAGTGCTTGATGAAATGAATAGTAAGAAAAATGATTATGCTGTTAGAGTGGCTACTAGAACCGGTAGAATGACTCAGGAACCTTTGTATCCTGAAGGCCACCCTAAGAGAATCGAGCAAGATTCTCAGAGAAATAATATTGATATGCCTAGTTCTTCTAAGAGGAAGAAAAAGAAAAATGATAGGACTGTGCAAACTTCTAGTGAACCTATTGCTGAACCACCTGATAATCCAAATGACATCTCTGTTTCTGATGTTGTAACACAATCAGGTGATGAACATGAACCTAGTGATAATGTTAATGATAATGTTCATGTTGATGCTCAACCTAGTAATGATAATTATGTAGAAGTTGAACCTGTTGTTGATCTTGATAACCCACAATCAAAGGATCAACGTTATGATAAAAGAGACTTCGTTGCTAGGAAACATGGTAAAGAAAGGGAACCATGGGTTCAGAAACCCATGCCTTTTCCTTCGAAACCATCCAAGAAAAAGGATGATGAGGATTTTGAGCGCTTTGCTGAAATGATTAGACCCATCTTTTTGCGTATGCGATTAACTGATGTGCTCAAAACAAATCCTTATGCTAAGTATATGAAGGATATTATTACTAATAAAAGAAAGATATTTGAAGCTGAAATTTCCACCATGCTTGCTAATTGCACTTTTAAGGGTGGAATACCAAAGAAACTTGGAGATCCCGGAGTGCCTACTATACCATGCTCCATTAAAAGAAATTATGTTAAAACTGCTTTATGTGATCTTGGAGCCGGTGTCAGTGTTATGCCTCTCTCTTTATATCGTAGACTTGACTTGAATAAGTTGACACCTACTGAAATATCTTTGCAAATGGCCAATAAATCAACTGCTATACCTGTCGGTATTTGTGAGGATGTGCCTGTTGTAGTTGCAAACGTTACTATTTTAACGGACTTTGTTATTCTTGATATTCCCGAGGATGATAGTATGTCTATTATTCTTGGAAGACCTTTCCTTAATACTGCAGGGGCTATTATTGATTGCAACAAAGGCAATGTCACTTTTCATGTTAATGGCAATGAGCACACGGTGCATTTTCCGAGGAAACAACCTCAAGTTTATAGTATCAACTCTATCGGAAAAGTTCCATCGATTATATTTGGAGGTTTTGAATTTCCTCTCCCTACTGTCAAGAAAAAGTATGATATTCTTATTGTTGGGGATTTTCATATCCCCGTTGAGGTAACTTAGTGTCATTCAAAATTTCTCCGGTTCCGTGATTATTCGGAATAAGTTTGTTAACAAGACTTGTTCAACCTTGTTAGTGGGTTCATTTTGATGTTCACGAGATGGATGAAACTAGAAGCACAACCTTCTGTACCCTTTTTATATTTTATGTTATTTAGTAGAAATAAAGTAAAATAATATTTTTCTGTCTGTTTCCTGACTTATCCGTGCAATATAAAAATATCCCGAAAATAAAAGTCCTCAGAATGCCATGCAAATTTAATATGATTTTTTCGGGAATATTTGAGAATTTACTGTGCAAAAATTACCACGGGGAGCTGCCACCGCCACGAGGGTGGAGGGCGCGCCTACCCCCTCGGCGCTCCCCTGCCTCGTGGGCCCACGGTGGCCCTCCTCCACTTATTCCTGCACCCATCTTCTTCCTCTGTCTCACACAAACACGAAAAACCAACTCAAGCACGAGTTCCAGCCCCCGTTGCTGTGATTTTCGATCTCCTTGCTCAAAGCACCTCTTGCAAAATTGCTTGGGGAGATTGTTCCTTGGTATGTGACTCCTCCATTGGTCCAATTAGTTTTTGTTCTAGTGCTTTATTCATTGCAAATTTGTGCTGCATAGGTGACCATGTTCTTGAGCTTGCATGTCAAATTTATATGGTTCCAAGTAGTTCCAATGCTTTATATAGGCCCTAGGCACTTGTGGGAGTTGATAGCAACGAAGTTGGTTCACTTTTATTTTGAAGTTACTAAAAATTTCAGAATTTTTTTAGAGGAAACAATATGCTTAGGAGGATGTTCCAAGGTGGTCTTTCAAGGAAGCAAGGTCCCAGGCTTGCAATACGTGATGCTGACGAGGAACCACCAAGAGACGCACTCGTGAGGCCCTGTGAATGGCCGTCGGAAAATTTTATGAATCAAGTGGGAATTAAAGAAGAATTCTACGCATATTTGCGTAACACCAATCTTGAGGACTTTGAAGCTGATAAATGCCCACAGTATCGTTATCTCACAAGTTCATTTGTGGGGAGGTTTGATTTTACAACTTCGCATAATTCTCCTTCAGTCATGTTTGACCTTTATGACAAATCTTATACCATGGACTTAGAGGATTTCACTCTTGCATGCAAACTTCCATCTTGGGGTAGTATCAGGGATCCCCCTAAATCTGAATATAGAGACTTTCTTGCTAGAATAACTGTGGGGGAATCTAGAGATATAGCGCAGGCCACTATAGGGAGCATTCACTTTCCTGCTATACATTATTTTGCTCTCTTCATTGGTAGATGTATAACTGCTAAGGATGAAGCATGTCACATGTGTGCTCCTAATCTCAGCATTCTCAGAAGTGCTGTGTTAGGAGACCAATCTTATCATATGGGCGCCATTATAGCTCGTAGGTTGCATCAGAATAGGCATAATGGAGATTTCTTTGGAGGAATTTATGCAACCCGCTTAGCTAATTTTCTTGATGTAGACATTCGTGAGGGTGATATGGAGTTACCCTCTTCTTATTTAGATCTTGATCATATGTTTTCTCACCAGTTCATTGAGAGGACTGGACCACCTTACCAGTATCGACTAATCTTTAACAAACGGCATGTGGTCCGTGTTGCTCTTCCTGCTCCTACCTTCTTTGATTTTCAGGCGAGAGGAAGATATATTATTACCAGAGAGGAGGCAGATGAGTACGAAAGGAGAGTGGAGGCTGCTCGACTCCATGCTACAGCTCAGGCGGCGATAGCCGCTGCATCACACTACGACCCCAGCTTCACCTACGGATATCCGCCAGGCCATCCCTAGCAATAGACCAACTTAGGCCAAAAGCCTAAGCTTGGGGGAGTACGTATTTCCCACCGACATTACATTCATGTTCACACACACTCATTGCTAGATGTCGGTGCTCATACTCTTTCACTGTAATATCCATGTTAGTTTAAATTTCTTCTTCTAGATTTCTTCTTGTGTGTTTGATAAACTTTAAGAAAAAAACAAAAAAATAGTTAGTTTACTTTCCATGTTTGTAGTAGAATTAAAAAGAAAACCCAAAAATATTTCCCGTTCTTCTTTTACTTGTTGGGAGCTTTCCCGTGTAAATAGTTTTTATTTCTTTTTCTTTCTTTGGGGATCGAGAAGGCCATATTGAAAATGCTTAGTGGCTCTTATATGCATGATCGATAATTTATACCTAGAGCCCATATTACTTGTCTTCTCTCTTGAGTTGAATGCTTGCAGATTCCAGCTTAGTCCAATGCACGTGCACTCTTATTATTATACACACCGTTTGGTCGTGCAAGTGAAAGGCAATAATGATGATATATGATGGACTTATTGGGAAGAGAAAAGTTGGTATGAACTCGACCTCTCTTGTTTTTGTAAATATGATGATTCATCGTTCCTGATTCAGCTATTATGAAGTAAACATATTTGCAATGACATTTAGAGATTATAGTTGCGTGTGCCATGCTTGATTAGCTATGAGTTATAATGGTTTACCTTGCGTGCCAACATGCTATTGAGATGATTATGATGCGGTATGATAGGGTGGTATCCTCCTTTAAATGCATTGAGTGACTCGACTTGGCACATGTTCACGCATGTAGTTGAATCCAATCAACATAGCCTTCATGATATTTATGTTCATGGTGGATTATATCCTACTCATGCTTGTGCTCGGTGTGAATTAATTTTAATGCATGTTTACGACTATTGTCGCTCTCTCGCTTGGTCGCTTCCCGCCTTTTGCTAGCCTTCACCGCATTAAGCGGAATACTGCTTGTGCATCCAAACTCCTTAAACCCCAAAGTTGTTCCATATGAGTCCACTATACCTACCTATATGCGGTATTTACCGCAGCCCAAGTAAATTTGTATGTGCCAAACTCTAAACCTTCAAATAAACATTCTGTTTTGCATGCTCGAATAGCTCATATGTCAACTAGAGCTGCCCTTATCTTCCGTGTTAGGCGGGTTATTCTCAAGAGGAGTGGACTCCGCTCCTCATTCACGAGAAAATGGCTGGTATCCGGATGCCCAAATCCCATGCTTTATGCAAACTAAATCAAAATAATCGCAAACAAAACTCCCCAGGGACCCGTTGAATGTTGGAGGCACTCGTTGTTTCGAGCAAGCCATGGATTGATGCTTGTGGAGGAGGGGGAGTATAAACTTTACCAATCTGTTTGGGAACCGCCTATAATCTGTTTAGCATGGAAGATATTGTCGTCTTTTAGTTGTTATGTTGACAATGAAAGTATGCCGCTCAAAATATAATTTATCTCTATTTCAAAAACCGATCTCTGGCACCTCTACAAATCCCTGCTTCCCTCTGCGAAGGGCCTATCTATTTACTTTTATGTTGAGTCGTCACCTTCTTATTTAAAGCACTACCGGAGAGCACACTATCGCTTGCATTCATTATTATTGGTTTATATTGGGTATGACTTGACCGGATCTCTTTACCATGAATTACAATGTTTAGTTAGTCCTTGATCTTTAAAGGTGCTCTGATTTATGTTTTGCGGTCTCGTAAAGGGCTAGCGAGATACCATTTTGTTATGTCATGTTATGATTATTTTGAGAAAGTGTTGTCATCCGAGTTTTATTATTATGGCTCGCTAGCTGATTATGCTATTGATATGAGTAATTGTGAGACCTACGTGTTATTGTGAGTATGGTTAGTTCATAATAATTGCTGAAACTTGAATGCTGGCTTTTCATGTTTACAACAACAAGAGCAAACAGAATTTGTAAAAGTTTTTCTTTTTCTCTTTCAGTTTGTCAACTGAATTGCTTGAGGACAATCAAGGGTTTAAGCTTGGGGGAGTTGATACGTCTCCGTCGTATCTACTTTTCCAAACAGTTTTGCCCTTGTTTTGGACTCTAACTTGTATGATTTGAATGGAACTAACCCGGACTGACGCTATTTTCAGCAGAATTGCCATGGTGTTGTTTTATGTGCGTAAAACAAAAGTTCTCGAATGACCAAACTCCACGGAATATCTTAGAATAAATAATAAAAAATCCTCGCTAAAGATGAAGACCAGGGGCCCACACCGTCCACGAAGGTGGGGCGCCCCTCCCGGGCGCGCCACCCTACCTCGTGGCCCCCGGTGACCCTCCGACGCCAACTCCAACTCCATATATTGGCTTTGAGGAGAAAAAATCGAGAGAAAGTTTCATCGCTTTTACGATACGGAGCCGCCGCCAAGCCCTGATCTCTCTCGGGAGGGCTGATCTGGAGTCCGTTCGGGGCTCCGGAGAGGGGGATTCATCGCTGTCGTCATCATCAACCATCCTCCATCACCAATTTCATGATGCTCACCGCCGTGCGTGAGTAATTGCATCATAGGCTTGTTGGACGGTGATGGGTTGGATGAGATTTATCATGTAATCGAGTTAGTTTTGTTAGGGTTTGATCTCAGGTATCCATTATGTTCTGAGATTGATGTTGCTATGACTTTGCTATGCTTAATGCTTGTCACTAGGGCTCGAGTGCCATGATTTCAGATCTGAACCTATTATGTTTTCATGAATATATGTGTGTTCTAGATCCTATCTTGCAAGTCTATAGTCACCAACTATGTGTTATGATCCGGCAACCCCGAAGTGACAATAATCGGGACCACTCCCGGTGATGACCGTAGTTTGAGGAGTTCATGTATTCACTATGTGCTAATGCTTTGTTCCGGTTCTCTATGAAAAGGAGGCCTTAATATCCCTTAGTTTCCAATAGGACCCCGCTGCCACGGGAGGGCAGGACAAAAGATGTCATGCAAGTTCTTTTCCATAAGCACGTATGACTATATAGGGAATACATGCCTACATTACATTGATGAACTAGAGCTAGTTCTGTGTCACCCTATGTTATGACTGTTACATGACGAACCGCATCCGGCATAATTATCCATCGCTAATCCGGTGCCTACGAGTTTTCCATATACTGGTTTACGCTTATTTACTTTTCCGTTGCTACTGTTACAATCACTACAAAATACCAAAAACATTACTTTTGTTGCCTTTACTTTTGTTACCGTTACCACCACTATCATATTACTTTGCTACTAAACACTTTGCTGCAGATACTAAGTTTCCAGGTGTGGTTGAATAGACAACTCAACTGCTAATACTTGAGAATATTCTTTGGCTCCCCTTGTGTCGAATCAATAAATTTGGGTTGAATACTCTACCCTCGAAAACTATTGCGATCCCCTATACTTGTGGGTTATCAGAAGGCTATACCACATCATATGCAAACCTGCAAAACCAAGTTAGACGTCCGCTAATCGGCTTGGCAAATTTTAATTACGTGGCTGAGGATTTCTGTATAACACTAACTACCTACATGCACAATCAAGGCGATGATTCTTGTTGCTAGATTAACTTTCAGGGTGTGTGAGGGAAGAGACTTAATTAAAAATCCCTATCCCCACACTAAACTTCATCAAATATGCATGACCCCCTAGAAGACCGTTCATCTCTATCGCCCTCTTGTCACGTGATGGTTCACTATTCTTGACTATGATGATGCCCAGAGAACTGTTAGCAGATCGTCGACAGCCATAGCCGATCGATTGTTGGAACTTCGTACAAAGCTACATCATGCCGTCAATGAACTGAACCAAAGCAGCACTCTAGGGAAGCACAACAAGAACATCAAACCCTCACATCCAGATGTGATCTAGATCGAAGCCTGCATCTACTCATAGAACCGCTCATGATGCCACTATTGGGAAACATAGTAGAAAACAAAAAATATTTCCCTACGAACATTGAGGAACAATATGAAGAAGATGCATAAACGGTTTTCATCACAGTCGGTACCGACTCTAGAGTGCAAAGGAAGTAGATGTCGATGTTCTGGGAACGGGGGTACCCAGACTTGCCTGCCTGCGGCCCATGGTGTGGCTCCATCAATGGCCTGGTATGTCCCAGCTTCGACATCGACAACCCAAGACCCTCACAAGGGGCCAAGCCTCGCGAGGTAGACGACACGAAGACCTCCAAAGGAGCAGCCTCCTCAGGCTAGCTCCCGAGTAGCGGAGATTTCCATGCAAGGTTCACTTCACGAGGTTCGGATGACGTGAGCCATGACGACCAAGGCCAGGCGGGCGCCAGCGGGCACAGTGAACCAGTTTCCTCTTTGGTGCTAAGGAGGCAAGGGTAGGCGCGGAGTCCCGAGGGATCAGCTAAAGGTTTCCATTCCTGTGCAACAAGACCAAGACCTCCAGGACGGCAGGACGGAGGTCATCGCCGAGCCCACCACAGCGTCACGACCAGAGGCTTTTGCAGGCAAAGACTACTTTTCTCAGGATAAGATGTACTAGTTGTCTCCTTTCAAATTTGGCCGTTGTGGGATCCCTTCTCGCCTTCATTCTGGGAAGAGGACCAAGGCCACTATAAATAGGACCTAGCCACCACCATGGGAGGGGGGGATGAAATCCATTCCACCCTCACTCTCACCATCTCACTTGAGCTCAAGAACACACCTACTGAGGTTGTTCTCCACTGTACTAGTTCATCCTCAGCACCTCGAGGCCAATCCACCACAAAGCAGGTGTAGGGTTTTACACTGCAAGGTGGCCTGAACCTGGGTAAAGTGATGTGTCCTCTTTCCTTTGAGTTCGCCGAGCTAGGTTGTGAGATTGGCGAGTAGGCAGACTGGGAAGGTTGAGATCTCTGCACACACCCCAGAGTTTGAACCTCTCAAGGGTTTGCGGAACCTGAAATCCGACATTTGGCGCGCCAGGTAGGGGTACATCAAAGATCCACCGCTTCGTCCCCTGTGCTACGTTGTCGGCTCTCATGGCTGACACTCCTCCATCGACTGGATTGACGCGCGCCTTCGAAGGAGCCGTGGGCCTCCGTGCTTTCACCCCCGCCCTGCAGCGGGTGCAGTGGCCACCCAAGTTCAGGCCAAAGTTGCCGCCCCGCTACAACAGAGTGGCAGATCCGGCAGGCTTCCTCCCAGCATACGAGGAGGCAGTTTGGGCGGCAAGCCGCGGCGACAAGGTCATGGCCAACTAGCTCCCCATGGCCCTCGCGAGCGCGCCGCGCGCCTGGTTGCTCAACTTGTCAGGGTCTTCAGTGGCCTCTTGGGAGGAGTTGTGTGGCCTCTTTGTCGTGCGCTTCGTGGCGCCGGTGCCCCACGCTGTCGCAGCCCTCCTCAGTGGTTCGCAAGCGCTGCCTTCGGATCGCCACGTCAAGCAGTTCTTCCGTTAAGTGGGTGCCGCTCGCGTGCAGCAGGGGGCTCCCCCGGGCTGGGCGGCGCCCAAGGCCGACCTCACCTTCGACTCACGGGATCACCCTGCTACCACCGCAGACCCGGGCACGCTCCCAATGCTCTGTACACCCACCATCTACAATGTGGCGGTCACCAAGACCCTCATCGATGGTCGAGCCGGCCTCAATGTGCTCTCAGTGGAGGCATTCGGCTTGCTTCATGTGCCCCATGGCCTGCTCCGCCCCACCAAGCCTTTCTCCGGGGTCGTCGACGGTTCCACCAGCCCCCTAGGGCAATTCCGCCTCCCTGTCATCTTCGGCACCAGCGACAACTACCGCACCGAGCTCATCGAGTTCGACATCGCCCGAATCAGCCTCCCGTACAACGCCATTCTCGGGTACCCAGCACTGACCAAGTTCATGGCAGCAACTCATCCAGCCTACAACCTCATGAAGATGTCAGGAAGCAGCGGCTTCCTCACGTTGGCAAGGGACACTAAGGATGTGTTGCTGGCCCTCAAGCTCGCCTTCAAGTCCGCGGTGGCTGCACAGTCAAGTGAGGAAGGAGCCCTAGAAGCTCCGAGTGTTGTACCAGCAAAACTAAAGCAGCTGTTCTCTCAAGATCGCGCCGAGATGAAGCAAGTACCAGTTGACAAAAATAGAACGTCAGGCGCCACCTTCACCATAGGTGTCGGCCTCCCTCCAGACCAATAAAAGGCATTGGTCACCTTCTTGCGCGCTAACAAGGAAGTGTTCGTGTGGGTGCCCAAGGACCTGGTTGGAATCCCGAGGGGAATAATCGAGCATCACCTGAGGGTGTGCCCTAACATGCGCTTGGTGAAGCAGAAGGCACGACGGAAGTCCATGGAGAAGCATGTGTTCGTCATCCAAGAGACCCGCAAGCTGCAGGATGCTGGCGTCATTCGGGAGGTGCGGTACCCGGAGTGGCTGGTAAGCTCAGTTATTGTCCCCGAGAAGGGCGGGAAGGAGCGCATGTGCGTCTATTTCACCAACCTCAACAAGGGTTTCCCTCAAGACCCCTTCCCGCTCCCGTGCATCAACCAGATCGTCGACTCTACCACCACGTGCGATCTACAGTACTTTTTGGACGCCTTCTTGGGCTATCACCAAATCAAGATGGTTGTGGAAGATGTGGAGAAGACGACTTTCCTGACCCCATGCGAAGTGTACTGCTACACCCGAATGTCATTCGGGCTGCGTAATGCTAGAGAAACCATTCAGTGGCTAATGCATATCACTCTGGGCCAACAGCTCGGGAGGAACGTTGAGGCTTACGTTGACCACATAGTGGTAAAGTCTTGGAAGGCAAGAACCTTCACCGGGGACCTGGAAGAAACATTTGCCAGTCTGCACAAGGTGGACTGCTACCTCTTGACATGCGTTGGTTTTCTCTTGAAGAGGAAAGGGTGATGCAGCAAAGTAGCATAAGTATTTCCCTCAGTTTTTGAGAACCAAGGTATGAATCCAGTAGGAGGCTACACTCAAATCCCTCGTACCTGCACAAACAAATAAGAACCTTGCAACCAATGCGATAAAGGGGTTGTCAATCCCTTCACGGCCACTTGCAAAAGTGAGATCTGATAGAGATAATAAGATAAATATTTTTGGTATTTTTACGATATAGATTGGAAAGTTAAGATTGCAAAATAAAATAGATCGGAAACTTATATGATGGAAAATAGACCCAGGGGCCATAGGTTTCACTAGTGGCTTCTCTCAAGATAGCGTAAGTATTACGGTGGGTGAACAAATTACTGTCGAGCAATTGATAGAAAAGTGCATAGTTATGAGAATATCTAGGCATGATCATGTATATAGGCATCACATCCGCGACAAGTAGATCGAAACGATTCTGCATCTACTACTATTACTCCACACATCGACCGCTATCCAGCATGCATCTAGAGTATTAAGTTCATAAGAATAGAGTAATGCATTAGGCAAGATGACATGATGTAGAGGGATAAACTCAAGCAATATGATATAAACCCCATCTTTTTATCCTCGGTGGCAACAATACAATACGTGCCTTGTTGCCCCTGCTATCACTGGGAAAGGACACCGCAAGATTGAAGATAACAAATCATACATAAAAGAATTTAGAGGAGATTCAAATATTGTTCATAGATAATCTTGATCATAAACCCACAATTCATCGGATTTCGACAAACACACCGCAAAAAGTATTACATCAAATAGATCTCCAAGAATATCAAGGAGAACTTTGTATTGAGATCCAAAGAGAGAGAAGAAGCCATCTAGCTAATAACTATGGACCCGAAGGTCTGAGGTAAACTACTCACACTTCATCGGAGAGGCTATGGTGCTGATGTAGAAGCCCTCCGTGATCGATTCCCCCTTCGACGGAGCGCCGGAAAAGGCCCCAAGATGGGATCTCACGGGCACAAAAGGTTGCGGCGGTGGAAATAGGGTTTCGTCGTGCACTCAGATGTTTTCAGGGTATTTGAGTATATATATAGGCGAAAGAAGTCGGTCAGGGGAACCACGAGGGGCCCACGAGGGTGGGGGCGCGCCTACCCCCCGGGCGCGCCTCGCTGCCTCGTGGCCGCCTCGTTGCTTCCTTGACGTCCAATCAAATTCTCCTGGATTGCGTTTGTTCCAAAAAGAACTCTCCCAAAGGTTTCATTCCGTTTGGACTCCGTTTGATATTCCTTTTCTGCGAAACACTGAAATAGGCAAAAAAATAGCAATTTGGACTGGGCCTCCGGTTACTAGGTTAGTCCCAAAAATAGTATAAAAGTGTATAATAAATCCCATTAAACATCCAAAACATATAATATAATAGCATGGAACAATCAAAAATTATAGATACGTTGGAGACGTATCAAGCATCCCCAAGCTTAATTCCTGCTCGTCCTCGAGTAGGTAAATAATAAAAACATAATTTTTGATGTGGAATGCTACCTAGCATAATTCTCAATGTAATTTTCTTTATTGTGGCTTGAATGTTCAGATCCTAAAGATTCAAGACAAAGGTTTAATATTGACATAAGAGTAATAATACTTCAAGCATACTAACAAAGTAATCATGTCTTCTCAAAATAACATGGCCATAAAAAGTTATCCCTACAAAATCATATAGTCTGGTTATGCTCTATCTTCATCATACAAAATATTTAAATCATGCACAACCCCAGTTTTAGCCAAGCAATTGTTTCATACTTTAGTGTTCTCAAACTTTTTCAATCTTCACACAATACATGAGCGTGAGCCATGGACATGCACTATAGGTGAAATAGGATGGTGGTTGTGAAGAAGACAAAAAAGGAGAAGATAGTCTCACATCAACTAGGCATATCAACGGGCTATGGAGATGCCCATTAATAGATATCAATGTGAGTGAGTAGGGAGTGCCATGCAACGGATGCACTTGAGCTATAAGTGTATGAAAGCTCATCAAAAGAAACTAAGTGGGTGTGCATCCAACTTGCTTGCTCACAAGACCTAGGGCAATTTGAGGAAGCCCATCATTGGAATATACAAGCCAAGTTCTATAATGAAAAATTCCCACTAGCATATGAAGGTGACAACATAGGAGACTCTCTATCATGAAGATCATGGTGCTACTTTGAAGCACAAGTGTGGTAAAAGGATAGTAACATTGTCCCTTCTCTCTTTTTCTCTCATTTTTTTATTTTTATTTTGGTGGGCTTCTTTGGCCTCTTTTTTTTATTTGGGCTTCTTTGGCCTCTTTTATTTTTCATAAAGTCCCGTGACTCATCCCAACTTGTGAGGGAATCATTGCTTCCATCATCCTTTCCTCACATGGGACAATGCTCTAATAATGAAGATCATCACACTATTATCTACTTACAACTCAAGAATATTAGAACAAAATATGACTCTATGTGCATGCCTCCGGCGGTGTACCGCGATAATGAATCAAGAGTGACATGTATGAAAGAATTATGAATTGTGGCTTTGCCACAAATACAATGTCAACTACATGATCATGCAAAGCAATATGACAATGGAGGAGCGTGTCATAATAAACGTAGCGGTGGAAAGTTGCATGGCAATATATCTTGGAATGGCTATGGAAATGCCATAATACGTAGGTATGGTGGCTGTTTTGAGGAATGTATATGGTGGGTGTATGATACCGGCGAGAGTTGTGCGGCACAAGAGAGGCTAGCAATGGTGGAAGGGTGAGTGTGCGTATAATCCATGGACTCAAATTAGTCATGAAGAACTCACATACTTATTGCAAAAATCTACAAGTTATCAAAACAAAGTACTACACACATGCTCGTAGGGGAAGGGTTGGTAGGAGTTAACCATCACGCGATCCCCGACCTCCACACATAAGGAAGACAATCAATAAATAAATCATGCTCCAACTTCAACACATAACGGTTCACCATACGTGCATGTTACGGGAATCACAAACTTTTAACACAAGTATTCCTCAAATTCACATTTACTCAACTAGCATGACCCTAATATTACCATCCTCATATCTCAAAACAATCATCAAGTATCAAACTTCTCATAGTATTTAATGCACTTTATATGATAGCTTTTATTATACCTATCTTGGATGCTCATCATTTTAGGACTAAAATTTTAACCAAAGAAATTACCATGATCTTCTAAAGGACTCTCAAAATAATATAAGTGAACCATGAGAGATCAATAATTTCTATAAAATAAAACCACCGTCGTGCTCTAAAAAGATATAAGTGAAGTACTAGAGCAAAATTATCTAGCTCAAAAGATATACGTGAAGCACATAGAGTATTCTAATAAATTCCGATTCATGTGTGTCTCTCCAAAAAGGTGTGTACAGCAAGGATGATTGTGGTGAACTAAAAGGCAAAGACTCAAATCATACAAGACGCTCCAAGCAAAACACATATCATGTGATGAATAAAAATATAGCATCAAGTAAAGTTACCGATGGACAAAGACAAAAGAGGGGATGCCTTCCGGGGCATCCCCAAGTTTAGGCTTTTGGTTGTACTTGAATTTTACCTTGGGGTGCCTTGGGCATCCCTAAGCTTAGGCTCTTGCCACTCCTTATTCCATAATCCATCAAATCTTTACCCAAAAACTTGAAAACTTCACAACACAAAACTCAACAGAAAATCTCATGAGCTCCGTTTGCGAAATAAAACAAACCACCACTTTAAGGTACTGTAATGAACTCATTATTTATTTATATTGATGTTAAACCTAATGTATTCCAACTTCTCTATGGTTAATACCCCCTGATACTAGCCACAGATTCATCAAAATAAGCAAACAACACACGAAAAACAGAATCTGTCAAAAACAGAACAGTCTGTAGCAATATGTAACTTTAGAATACTTCTGGAACCCCAAAACTTATACGAAAATAGGAAGTCCTCAATTATTTGTTTATTAATCTTTTGCAATAATAATTAACTGAAAATCACATTTCTGTGATTTATGAAAATTATTCTCGTGCGTGCAGAAGTTTCTGTTTTTTCAGCAAGATCAAATTAACTATCACCCAAGAAGATCCTATAGGTTTTACTTGGCACAAACACTAATTAAAACATAAAACCACATCTAACCAGAGGCTAGATGAATTATTTATTACTAAACAGGAACTAAAAGCACAAGAACAAAAATAAAATTGGGTTGCCTCCCAACAAGCGCTATCGTTTAACGCCCCTAGCTAGGCATTGAGAAAATTTAAATGATGCTCGCATGAAAGACAAGAATTGAAGCACAAAGAGAACATCAAATAGCATGTGACAAACACATCTAAGTCTAACATACTTCCTATGCATAGGCATTTTATAAGCAAACAAATTATCAAGGCAAGCAAAAACTAGCTTATGCAAGGAAGAAGAAAGAGATGATAGCAATCTCGACATCAAGAGAGGTAATTTAGTAACATGAAAATTTCTACAACCATATTTTCCTTTCTCATAAAAATTACATGTAGGACCATAAGCAAATTCAACAAAATAGCTGTCACATAACATACTTTCAACACGATCCACATGCATGCGAAGTTGACACTCTTCCAAAATAGTGGGATTAACATTAACTAAAGTCATGACCTCTCCAAACCCACTTTCAATATTATTGCAAACATTATTATCAATATCATATTTATCATGGGGCTTAAATAAATGTTCAAGATCATAAGAAGAATCACCCCAATCATGATCATTGCAACAAGTAGTAGACATAGCAATCTTAGCAACCCCAAGCTTAGGGTTTTGCATATTATTACCACAATTGACATCAAGAGAATTTATAATAACATCATTGCAATCATTATTTTGATTCAAGGAACTATCAAGTATGGGTGAAATAGCAATAATCTCATGTTTAACATAAGGAACTATAGCAAATTCATCTCCATAAATATTGGCATCATGGCCATAAGAATAGCAAGCATCATGTTCATCAAGGGATATTTCAATCAAATCATCAGAATCATAATTATCTATAGATCCGTGCATATCATTATTTTCTTCCAAAGCAACGGTCGTTCTCTCAATAAATTCCTTAACATAGTCATTATGAGCATAGTTTTCATAGCAAATATTTAAGTATGTCGGAATTTTCAGATTTGTAGAGAATACTATCATACTTTTCAATCAAAGAAGCAACTTCATGAGCACCCTTAAAAACGACAAATTCTTCAATTTGTTCGATATCATAGTAACTATGAACACCCTTTCCATAAGAAGATAAGATTTCATTATCATTAAACTCACATAGGTAGGGAAGGTGTTTTTTAGGGTTCTTAGATCAACAAGTAAAATCATAAATTTCACAAAGATTCCAAGCATAGCATAGCAAATTGTTTATTTGATACTATAAGAGCTTCCCCTTTTCAGACAAACGATGGCGCACAAAATGAGCATGCTCATCTAAATATTTTCCCTCAACTAAACTAGTTGGGGTTTCAGCACGAGCACATATAGATCGAAGATGATCCAAGTAGAACACTTTAAGTGGATCCATATCAATAGATTTTTAGCAAGCAAAGATGCAAGCAAATAGAAGGCACATGGAAACACAAACAAAAAGACATACAGGAAGAAGGCAAAGAAAAGGCAAAGGTTTTCGAAAATCATTTTAGAAGTGGGGGAGAGGAAAACGAGAGGCGAATGGCAAATAATGTAATGCGAGGGATAAGAGTTTGTGATGGGTACTTGGTATGTCTTGACTTGTGCGTAGACTCCCCAGAAACGGCGCCAGAAATCCTTCTTGCTACCTCTTGAGCATGCGTTGGTTTTCCCTTGAAGAGGAAAGGGTGATGCAGCAAAGTAGCGTAAGTATTTCCCTCAGTTTTTGAGAACCAAGGTATCAATCCAGTAGGAGGCTACACTCAAATCCCTCGTACTTGCACAAAGAAATAAGAACCTTGCAACCAACGGATAAAGGGGTTGTCAATCCCTTCACGCCCACTTGCAAAATTGAGATCTGATAGAGATAATAAGATAAATATTTTTGGTATTTTTATGATATAGATTGGAAAGTAAAGATTGCAAAATAAAATAGATCAGAAACTTATATGATGGAAAATAGACCCGGGGGCCATAGGTTTCACTAGTGGCTTCTCTCAAAATAGCATAAGTATTACGGTGGGTGAACAAATTACTGTCGAGCAATTGATAGAAAAGTGCATAGTTAAGAGAATATCTAGGCATGATCATGTATATAGGCATCACGTCGGCGACAAGTAGATCGAAACGATTCTGCATCTACTACTATTACTCCACACATCGACCGCTATCCAGCATGCATCAAGACTAAAGTTCATAAGAACAGAGTAAAGCATTAGGCAAGATGACATAATGTAGAGGGATATACTTAAGCAATATGATATAAACCCCATCTTTTTATCCTCGATGGCAGCAATACAATACGTGCCTTGCTGCCCCTGTTGTCACTGGGAAAGGACATCGCAAGATTGAACCCAAAGCTAAGAACTTCTCCCATTGCAAGAAAGATCAATCTAGTAGGCCAAACCAAACTGATAATTCGAAGAGACTTGCAAAGATAACAAATCATACATAAAAGAATTCAGAGGAGATTCAAATATTGTTCATAGATAATCTTGATCATAAACCCACAATTCATCGGATCTCGATAAACACACCGCAAAAAGTACTATATCGAATAGATCTCCAAGATCGAGGAGAACTTTGTATTGAGATCCAAAGAGAGAGAAGAGGACATCTAGCTAATAACTATGGACCCGAAGGTCTGAGGTAAACTACTCACACTTCATCAGAGAGGCTATGGTGTTGATGTAGAGGCCCTCCGTGATCGATTCACCCTCCGGTGGAGCGCCAGAAAAGGCCCCAAGATGGGATCTCACGGGTACAGAAGGCTGCGGCGGTGGAAATAGGGTTTCGTGGTGCTCTCGGATGTTTTTAGGGTATATGAGTATATATAGGCGAAAGAAGTCGGTCAGGGAAGCCACAAGGGGCCCACAAGGGTGGGGGCGCGCCTACCCCCTGGGCGCGCCTCCCTGCCTCGTGGCCACCTTGTTGCTTCCTTGACGTCCACTCTAAGTCTCCTGGATTGCGCTTGTTCCAAAAACAACTCTCCCGATGGTTTCATTCCGTTTGGACTCCGTTTGATATTCCTTTTCTGCGAAACACTGAAATAGGCAAAAAACAACAATTTGGACTGGGCCTCCGGTTAATAGGTTAGTCCCAAAAATAGTATAAACGTGTATAATAAAGCCCATTAAACATCCAAAACAGATAATATAATAGCATAGAACAATCAAAAAATATAGATACGTTGGGGACGTATCATGGACCTGCGGCTCAACCCAGAGAAGTGTGTGTTTGGCTTCCCCTCCGGCAATCTGATGTGTTTCCTGATGTCGCACAGGGGGATCGAGGCCAGCCCGAAGAAAGTCAAGGCCACAAAAAATATGAGTCTGCCACAAACCCTCAAGGAGACGCAGAAGCTGGCAGGCTGTGTGACCCTGCTGGGGCGCTTCATTTCCATGTTGGGGGAGCGCGCCCTCTCGTTCTTCAAGCTGATGAAAAGGAAGGGACCGTTCTAGTGGACCCCTGAAGCTGAAGCGGCTTTCCAAGACCTCAAAAGATACCTCACCAGCTTGCCAGTGATGGTAGCACCGCGTGCCTTCGAACCCTTGGTGCTCTACCTGGCCGCCACACCTCACTCCGCCAGCGCGGTGTTGGTGGCGCTAAGGGAGGAGCCCCAGACTAAAGGCCCACGACGGGACGCCTCATCGCCAAACAGGACGCAGCAGCCCCAGGATGGCGCTCCTGAGGCCTCCCCCCCCCCGGTCAGTCTGCATCGCTCCTAAGATCTCGGCCGACCCCACGGGCATCGGAGCTCCTGAGAAAGGAGCTCGCGAGGCCGTGGCTGGTGCGACAAACGACAAGACCCCTGAAGGCCAGCATATTCAAGAAGTACAAGACCTCACCAACGCCACCTCCCTCATCGAGCACCCGGTCTACTTCGTCAGCACGGTGCTACGTGAGGCGTGGCACGCTACCCCATGCCACAAAAGCTCTTGCTCGCGCTCCTCGTCGCCTCTCGGAAGCTGCGCCACTACTTCCAAGGCCACCCTATCAAGGTCGTCTTGGCTTACCCACTGGAGAGGGTGCTCCGGAGCCCCAACGCTGCGGGAAGGGTCGCAGAGTGGAACATTGAGTTGTAGGCGTTCCACCTGGAGTTCAGCACCACCAGGGTCATCAAGGGTGTGGCCATCGCAGATTTCATGGCAGAATGGACCGACGTCCCTGACCGTGAAGTACGCGAGGATCATTATCTCCTGCCCAGGGATAAGGCGCCAAACGAATGGTCCATGTACTTCGACGGCGCATTCGCGTGCTAGGGCGCGGGGGCTAGAGCAGTGCTCATTTCACCCACTAAGGACAAGCTCTACTACACGGTACAACTCTGCTTCCAGCAAGGCGAAAAGGTCTCCAACAACATCGTGGAATACGAAGGCCTGATTGCCGGCCTCAGGGCTGTGGCGGCATTAGGAGTGAAGCGTCTCGGCATCAAGGGCGACTCCCAGCTCCTCATCAACTTCTCCAACAAAGAGTATGCACCGAAGGACGAGCACATGAAAGCATACCTGGAGGAGGTACGCAAAATGGAAAAACTATTCTTGGGCTTGGAATTGCAGCATGTGCCATGAGGCACAAACAAGGAGGCAGACGACATCGGCAAGATGGCGTCTCGACGGCTGCCTCAGAGCAGTGTCTTCGAGGAACGGGTCTTCAAGCCATCGGCAGCCCTCCCCCCCCCCCCCGCTGTGGAATCGCACCACCTCGGAGGATCTCCTCGAGCCCCGCGACAGCGCCTGCTTGCGGCCTCCTCGGGGCCTGTCTACCCTCGCCCAACCTCGTGGAGGGTGCTAGACCGAGGAGTTCAAGGTGTACTTGCTTCAGGGGACTCTGCCGGAGAAGGAGGAAGATGTCGAGCGCCTGGCTCGCCAAGCCACTACATACTGCATCTAGGACAGTGAGCTGTACCGTAAGCGACCAAACGATGTTTCTTTGCGATGCATCTCCAGGGAGCAGGGGCGCGAGCTGTTGGCTGACATACATGGAGGGGACTGCGGGCATCACTCTTCATCGCGCGCCCTCATGGGCAAGGCGTTCCGTAGTGGGTCTACTGGCCCACGGCACTCAACGATGTCACCGAGCTGGTGAGATCCTGTGAGGCCTACCAATTCCATGCCAAGCAGATCCATCAGCCTGCTCAGGGCCTCCAGAGCATCCCGCTCACATGGCCGTTCGCGGTCTGGGGGCTGGATATCCTGGGGCCATTCCCTCGAGTGCCTAGGGTCTACCGCTACCTCTACGTCGCCATCGACAAGTTCACCAAGTGGACGGAGGTAGAAGCTGTCTGCACCATCCCAGCCGGCTCGGCCATCAAGTTCATCAAGAGCCTCATGAACCGGTTTGGGGTTCCTAATCGCATCATCACCAACAATGGCTCACAGTTCACCAACAACCTTTTCAAAACATATTGTGCTAACCTTGGAATGTAGATATGTTACGCTTCGGTGGCACACCCCAGGAGCAATGGCCAGGCCGAGCGCGCCAATGCAGAGGTCCTGAGAGGCCTTAAGGCAAGGACCTCCAAGAAGAAGATCGAGGCCTGTGGTAGGGGCTGGTTCGATGAGCTCCAGTCCGTGTTGTGGTCCATCCGCACCACCACGACCAAGCCGACGGGCTAGACCCCGTTCTTCCTCGTCTACGGAGCTGAAGCGGTTCTCCCTCACGAGGTCAAGCATCGCTCCACGTGGGTCTTGGTGTTTGACGAGGCACGCCAGGACGCCACGCGAGGGATGGATCTCCTGCTGGGGGAGGAATGCCACCGTCAAGCCTCGCTCCAAGCGGTGAGATACCAGCAGGTGCTGCGGCGGTACCACTGCCGCAACGTCCACCCTAGGACGCTCGAGGTGGGTGATCTCGTCCTGAGGCGGGTGCTCTCCAGGGAAGGGTTGCACAACCTCTCACCCATGTGGGAGGGACCGTTTAGGATCGTCCGTGTCTCCAGGCCTGGCACCGCGCGCTTGGAGACAAAGTACGAGATCCCCATCCAGAACGCCTGGAACATCCACCACCTCCGGAAGTTGTACCCATGAAGTAAGGCCCATGCCTGTGAAGGTCTCTGCTCGTTTACACTCTCACATAATAATGAGTGGGGCTGTACACGCCCCGGAGTCTCCTGAGTGTCGCCCACGGGCCTCACGAGGGCTCCCTCCCACGTACTAGTGGCAGCACTTAGCTCCGCGCTGGTGAGAAGACTAGACTAGGTGCTGGACGAGGCTGTTCTTTTGCTTGCTTTCTACAGTTGGTTCACAATTTCTTAATGGAATTTGAAGTTTTCACGTTTTTTTCACTGAAGTTGGATTTTCTCTCCTCTTGCTTCGCTCGTTCTTAGTATTGGCCTAGGAAGAGCGGTAGTTTCCCGTCTCTCCTCCTCGCGTGTCTCGCGCGTGGGGGCTAGGCAGGTGTGCGCGTTTGGGTTCACCCGCATGCAAGCACACCTCGCCGAAACCCCGTTGTCCTAGTGCTTCGGCCTTCTTAAATCCTCGTGAGACGCCCTCGATTGAGCTCATGGGAAGCACACCCTTTTATGTCTGTGCCCCCCGGGGAGCACGGTGCACTGAGCCACTGCTGACCCATGTCAGGGAGCTCGCGCAAGGAGGAATGATGTGCCCCGTCAAGATTTCTAACAACTCTGCAGCAGCTCTACAGTGTCTCCTGAGGCCGACGGCTCTCGAGTCATCAGGAAGGGGGGCTCCGCTAGGTAACCAAGGGACGTGCCCTCGCGAGGTGGGAAGCTCTCATAAGTGTATCAAACTAAGTTACCCTAGCCGTGCCTACTCGGGATACAGATATCATGGCATAACATCAAGATAATAAGCATAGCATAGTGGCATAACTGCCACAGTTCATTACACACCCTAGCGGGGCACTCTACTTTTTTCAAATGCAGGAGAAAGGAAAGGTTAAATAGAAGCGGCCTGCACAACCACAGTAGCTCCAAAAGCCAGGCCCTGGGAGCCCCGGGCTCAGTTCGGGCCCTCCTCCTGCTTCACCGGAGCGTGGCGGCGAGACGACCCGTTGCCTTCCCTGATGCGAGATCGGCGGCACGGTGGTTGGTCGTAGCCGCCACTGCTGGTGCTCTCTCCTGAATAGGACCCGCCGCTGCTGGAGGAAGCACGGCCGTCGTCAAGGGCAAGCTCACCCTCGTCGTCCTCGCGGCCATCGTCATGACCAAGCTCATCATCACCGCTGTCGTCTTCTGGGCAGCACCCCGCGCGACGACCGTCCTCCTTGAACACCCTCACGTAGAGGTTCGCGAGGCCATCATACTTGAAGTCTTGGGTGCACCTCTCGCTCAGGCCTCTTGCGCGGGCAAACGCCTGCCAACTGCGGGTGAAGACCGAACTGCCTGCCGCAGTGACCTCGACCCTGACCCATGAGGCCCTGCTGCAGCAGCCATCACCCTGCAGCCAGAGGCCGTCGAGCCCCGTGGCCGGCAGCTCGCTGGCGAAGAAGCATGGAAGCCGGAGCAAGGTACTGGCGGGCCTCTCCGACCACATGACAAACTCTAGGAGCACATCCGCCAAGGGGAGCGCGGCGGAGGAGGCCGCGTGATCATGGCGCGCCTCCCCTCATCACGGGGGCTGCTCCGTTCCCGGCGACCCCCACCACGAGAAGTAGCGCCACCACGGCTGCCGAAGGTGACGCCGGCCACCGGAGAAGTGCGCCCACGCCCCCTAGGAGCTGCCGCCGCGGGGTCGCAACATGCTTGTGAGGACGGCCGCGGCCCCTCTTGGGAGGCGGTGAAACCGGCCCTTCCTTGGGGGCCTTCCCCTTCTCGGCAGCGGAGAACCTTCTCATTGGCGCCATGGACTCTGCAACTACGGCAAGACGGGAAGAAGAAAGGGCGGGAAGCAAGAAGATGGAGATGAGCGAGTGGGGCTCTGCCCCTCCCCCTCATTTATATCCAGAGGGAGGCCAACCGCCGGCCTCCACGATCCCGCACAATGATGGTTTTTCCTGCATGCAGCAGGGACTCGTCAAGTCGAACGGTTGCCGAGGTTGCATGGGGAAGAGGACACGCCCACGTCCCATCAATCACCACGCGTCGACCAAGGCCGCAGGCGGTTAGGGATCACGGCGCTCCAAGTCCGAGCGAAGCCAAGTCCGAGCGCGCCTTGGGCCCGGGTGCTGATGTCGGTGTTTTGGGAACGGGGGTACCCAGACTTGCCTGCCTGCGGCCCATGGTGTGGCTCCATCAACGGCCTGGTACGTCCCAGCTTCGACATTGACAACCCAAGACCCTCGCAAGGGGCCAAGCCTCGCGAGGCGGGCGACACCAAGACCTCCCAAGGAGCAGCCTCCTCAGGCTGGCTCCCGAGGAGCGGATATTTCCATGCAAGGTTCACCTCGCGAGGTTCGGATGACGTGAGCCATGATGACGAAGGCTAGGCGGGCGCCAGCGGGCGCAATGTACCAGTTTCTTCTTTGGTGCTAAGGAGGCAAGCGCAGGCGCGGAGTCCCGAGGATCAGCTAAAGGTTTCCATTCCCATGGAACAAGACCAAGACCGCCAGGACGGAGGTCATCGCCGAGCCCACCACGGCGTCACGACCAGAGGCTTTTGCAGGCAAAGACTACTTTCATCAGGATAAGATGTACTAGTTGTCTCCTTTCAAATTTGGCCTTTTGTGGGATGCCTTCCCACCTCATTCTGGGAAGAGGACCAAGGCCACTATAAATAGGACCTAGCCACCACCATGGGAGGCGAGGATCAAATCCATTCCACCCTCACTATCACCAGCTTACTTGAGCTCAAGAACACACCTCCAGAGGTTGTTCTCCATTGTACTAGTTCATCCTCAGCCCCTCGAGGCCAATCCACCACAAAGGAGGTGTAGGGTTTTACACCGCAAGGTGGCCCGAACCTAGGTAAACTATTGTGTCCTCTTTCTTTTGAGTTCGTCGAGCTAGGCTGTGAGATTGGCGAGTAGGCAGACTGGGGAGGTTGAGATCTCCGCACGCACCCGAGAGTTCAAACCTCTCAAGGGTTTGCGGAACCTGAAATTCGATAGTAGATGAGTCGGTGTAGATCATACTTGGATTCCCTCAAATCGTCGATGAATGGTCCCTCGAACGAAAGACCCAAAAATTGGCCTCTCTACTTGGTTGCAAGCGTGAGGTCTTCATGATCCGGCAGCGCTTCGCCATCCGAAGCTAATCATCGCCAAGGAATTAGAGGGAGGAGATTATAACAACATTGGGCTTCTAATTGTGAGGATTAGAGGATCTAGGTCAAGCTCTGATTGATCAACTAGAATCAACTAGAACTAGAACTAAAAGACTAGAGGAGGCTCCGAAAGTTGTGTATCACAAAGGGCAAATCCTCTACTATATATATATAGGTTAGAGGGGGGAGGGGCTTCCACCAAGGAGGGAAAGACCCTCCTTGGTGTGCCAGCCAAGGGGGGAGGATTCCTCCTCCCCTCACTCCAGTTCGGCCTCCCTACTTGGAAAAGTGGGGAGTCTTCCCTATCGGGCCATGGTGGCCCAATACTACTTCCACCTCTTGGCCTTTTAAGGCATGTTGATATTAAATTAAATATAAAAGCCTCATAAAAATTACTAGAGCATTCTATTATTAATTTAACATCTCCAGAAACATTTTCCACCTATATATTATTTATCGGTAATACCTGGTATTGCCCGGTAAACTCTGAAACCCTTCTGGTGACCCCAAAGCGCTTCCGGTTCCTCTCGAAACTATTCCGTATATTAATGAAACAATTCCAAAAATAAATCCTTGATACTATTGTCCCACTAACACTCGGCATACCGTGATTACCTTAAGCTTGTGATCCCGTAGGTTCGGTAAATCATAGACATGAATGAAACTCCTTCGTTCAATGACTGATAGCAGAACCCTGGACGTCCATATCGATCCCTATGATTACACGAATGATATTCGACTGAACCTATGGTTATCATGTGATGTTCCCTTTGCTTTGCGATACTTTATAAAACCCGAGGTGTGCCGGTATTCCTCTTGATTCATGCACATGCTCACTACACTGTCACTCTTGTTGCTAGTTTTGTTCTTCTTTCTCGTTGAAATGTTCTGACAGCCCTGTGACATAGTCACCTATGTCCGGATAGACGATGATGGATGTTGTCACACCGAGATGGCCCTAAGAATATCTCTCTATTGTAGGAGGAACAAATCCCATTCTTGAGATATCTAGTCCCTTGTCAAACTTTCTTATGAACCTGTAAGTTGTCATTATGATCACCGTTTTACAGATGACGTTTGAGCAACCCGAAAGTCCAACGTACGGTAAGAAGTGACAATGATACTCTCATGGTCTAAGGAACTAAAACACATATTAACACTCCTTGTTATATCAATTGATTTCAGACGATATTATCTCAAAGTATAACAAACAAGTTTGGGCCAATTCAATATGAACGTTCTTCTAATGTTATACTCTCAATGTTGCTTCAGGACTATCATTACACTTAAAAATATCCTAAGATCCGGAAAACATGATCACGAAGAACACTTGAGCCAG
Organism: Aegilops speltoides; assembly: GCA_021437245.1. Taxonomy (NCBI): domain Eukaryota; kingdom Viridiplantae; phylum Streptophyta; class Magnoliopsida; order Poales; family Poaceae; genus Aegilops; species Aegilops speltoides. The sequence continues at coordinate 344,188,886 of CM038144.1, forward strand.
TCTTAGAGGCGAGACTAGGAACCTATTCTTTACCGCTTATCATTCCACACATGCATATGAGTTTTCCACTGAATCACATATTCTAGGATCATAGCAGTTATAGCATGAAATATAAACTCTTAATATAAAAATGGAAACATAATAATACAATATTATTGCCTCTGGGGCATATTTCCAACAATACATCCTCCTGTCTCCCCATACCAACAAATTAACCTCATTGAATCCTTCCTATTTTCCTACACCTCCATATCAATATGATACTTTGATTAGTTCTTCATACTCAAACAAATTGAGCTTCTCCACACAGTCTCCGACTTCGTCTATTGCTTCGGACAACGTAGCGTTATCAAGACACACGGTAGCCGCCAAACCGTCCACGCATTACTTTGCAATATGTGCCTCGATGACACAAGGTACCCCTGTTCCAAACTCACGCCCTTGATCATGCAACTCATGAATTGTCGTGAGGTTTCCCAAAAACCACGCAATTCCAACACATAGTACTCAATGGGAATGCGGACCACTTCAGAGGAGGCCATCGATGATTCTAGGGTATTCGATGCCGGGGAACCCAAAGCTTTTCTACTTAGTCCTAGTAATGCTCCTAGACGGCGTATTTTTTCTAAACGAGGTCCTCAATAACAGGACATGAAGACTCCTTTTCCTTTTTTTCTTTGGTTTTTTGGGAGACACACAAGCCAACTGGGAGGGAGGTGTAGGATCAATGAATCAAATACCTTGATCTACCATAAATAAACTATAGAGTGCAAACCGATAAAAAATGCACATATTATTGTGATTATAGACGTTCTTGATACAAATTTACAAATCAATTTGTGGAAAGATCTTTAATTGGGAAAAAATTGATTAGGTGGGATAGATAGATGAAGTACACATTTTTTGCATGGCATCATAGTACGTCTCATTTATATCTTAATAATTATACTACAAGTCACGTACAAACCAACCTGACAAAATTGAAATGACAGCAGAATGTTAGCCTTTGCACAAGGGAACACCAACCTAAAAGAAAAATAGCAATCAAGATTGAAGAAACCTATGAGCTTGACACCAACGGCCATCACATGCCTCTGGCACCACCACAGACGGATCACCTCATCAGCCAAGCTCGATGCGGATCCATCACTGATATACAACTTTGCGGACCTCCAAGGTGGCTCATCAAAGGTGGAACTATTACAACGAATCAGGGCGGGGCAACACCCCGTACACTCCATCGAACTTCAGATCTGGCACCCCTGCAGGACTAAAACATCGAAGGAGAAAACCATACCCGCCATCCACGAACCACAAAACCAGCACATGATCCATCATCTTCCAGATGCCACCGACGCAAACTACAATCTACATCCGCTTCTGGACTACCTCCCAAGCTCCGCGCTGACGCTGGAGCAAACGTCGTCGTACGGCGAAGTCTGAGGGCACACATCCACCACGTCTCATCGCCGCCGCCGAAGCTAAGACGATGAACAACCCAAAACCTAAACTACTAAAGCCTGAAATAGTCCACACGCATGGATCCACCCCCCTCACTACCGACGACCAGGGTTGTCGGCAGAGAGGAGCCGCTGGAGGACGGCGACGGAAGGAAGCGCTCGGCGTCAGGCGAGCTTTCTTTCTCCTCCTTCTTGGGCTATTGCTGAAGTACAGCTCTAAAAGCAGAGAAGCGAAGTACGTACAAGTGTACAACTACAGCCCAACATCGACATGCAACTTGGCCTGCAAAAATAAGCAAATGAAAGGCTTTTGTCGCTAGGAAAACGAACCGCACTAGTTGCGCCCTGCCCTGCATGCCCAAAGCGGGGAAAGCGAATACTCCAAGTTTTTTTTTTTTAGCATCAGTACAGACGCAAGCGCTCATATACACGCGCATACACTTATCCCTATGAAGGCACGCACGCACACCCTACCCCTATGAAGACCTCCGGAGACCGAGCCAAGATATCATAGGCGCCGTCGTCGACGGAACGCCTCCTCCCAATCGAAAGCGATCACGGAAATCACGAAATAAATCCAGAATAACGCGAAGACTGTGATTTGAACCCCGTGGGTTGTGATACCATCGTCCACCTAACCAACTCAACCACAGGTTGATTCGCGCGAATACTCCAAGTTGACGTCTTCAAATAGCTTTTTATTCTGTTGAGAAACACGTCTTCAAATAGCAGCACTGTTGATTTGTTTTTTAAACTCCGAAGGCGCTTGTCAAGAAAAAAAGGCCAAAGCGTCAGTTCGTAGTGGCTGTCTTTATCTCCGTGCGCGGCCAGTCTATTTGGTGAGAGCACGCAAAGTGTATCTGTGATCCAGGGCTCTCGTACGCGCACGTACAGGAACGCGGCGTCTGCCGCCTAGCTAGTTGTGTGGTGCTCACTCGTACAGTACTGTCAGTACACGCGAGTGACGTGGGCATGTATGATCATGATAGTACGGGGATGTACACAGCAAGTAGATCGGTCACATGGCCCGCGGCCCAGTCGTCGCGGTCGGTCGACGACGGTCGCCGCCGACGGCTGGTTGGTTGGTTCAGCATGGTGCATGTGCAAAGTTCGCGGCCAGTTGGCCTGCGGGCGATATCGATGCGCGCACGCAACCGTGCAAGTGTCCGTCAAATCGCTATCTTGCATGTTTCTTTTTTTTTTTTTGCGGAAAATAGGAAGATTTCATTTACTCAAGGCGGCTTTCAGCCATACACAAGTTTACAACTTCATATGTGCCCGTACCAAACCAAATAGCAGTACGGGCTATACTACGCCCATAGACTGCGATGCTATGACTAATTTTTTTTAATGCGCCTAATATGTGTAATCAAAATCTCCCGTGGGTCCATTAACATGAGTAACTGGATGTCTCACACAAGTGTCTTGTATCTTGAGCGGTCCCACGACTCGCCTTTAACATCAAGGCTCCCTGAGCGCAGTCCAGCTCAATGACAATGGGTAAGACAGTGTTCGCACACGAATACGTCACCGTGTACTCTCGACGCCAGGGGTGATGCACCGCGGCTCACGTTGAAGGAGACCCGCGCGGAAGCGCGGTACGCAAGCAATCCGGCGGGCGCTTTTGTATACCTGAAACCTTACACGTCCGGGAGGGACCCCGTCTGGGCGCGCGGCGGCTATGGGCTGCACTAGGTCGACCTGACCGCCCCTAGAGCCTCGTGGATTCGCAGCACTCAATTGCTGAAGAACGACGAAGAACGAAAAGAAAGATACAAGGGTAGGGGATAGGTGAACACGAAAAAGTAGTACATGTGTTTGTTCGATTGTGTGTTGTTTAATCGGCCATCATCTCTTAGGTATATAAGAGGCGGATGGACTTCCCGTATAAAAAAAGGACTCCAAATCACGTCCAAATATTTCCAAAATTAACCAAACTCGGATTTAGGTAAGTCTGGAACATTAGTTTGGTTTTTAGGTCCCACAGGCCACAAACGACCTCGGATTACGACGAGCCCAAAAGCAAATTTGACCGTTTCGATGATATGAACATCTTTTGTGTTGAAAGTTTTTCGATTTGAAGTCATCTTAAGGGCCGAACCGCTCGCGCGACCCATCAGCCATCGTGCCTGGTACCTCGCGCTACTTTTTGCCTCGTGGTAGGGCTGCACTCTGATGGCTCTAACTTTTGCATACGAACTCGGATTGAGACGGTTTTTATATCAAAATCGACAGATTCGACGAGACGCAAAACTTTCATGTTGAAACTTTTCCATTTGAAGCCATCTTAATTGAGTTTCAAGTCATTCTTTAATTTGGTGTCAACGTGAGCATCTCTGAACTTGTCATAATTTTTGCATGCGAGCCCCGTTTTAGACCATCTTCATATCCATCTTGATCTTCTCGAAGAGAGCCATCTCATGGTGACTTTCAATAATAAGTTTGAATTAATCTTGACATAGCTTCAAGCTACTCTTTACAATCGTGCCACTTTTGAGCGTCAACACATGTCCCCCTGTTTTTCAGCAAAGCTAGCGTGCCGAAAAATAATTTGTACCATGTTGGTTCTAAGGACGATGTCAACACTCCATCGGCCATTTATATGCTTAGGGCGATAATTATATGTCGTACACGATTTTTTGAATCCTTGATGCAAACTTGGGCAAAACCTTCTCAACTTTATTAACAATATGATGATAAAGTCCCATAGATATGTATCTCAAGGTCATCCTCCGAATCATATTGTTCACCCTTTTGCTAGGATTTTGTAGACAATCAACAATAAAATTTCTCCTGCATAAAAATTTCATTAGTAACCGAAGTTGTGGACTTCGGATCAGTCTTACCTATGTTGACGAGACTAAGCACCGGCTATTGAGAGAAATGCAATACACCATGATTAACATAATAGCCGGACGATGCTTGTTGTGCCAATTCTTTCAAATTGTCATGTCTAAATATATGAACAATTTTAAAGCAAACCAAGGTAATTTTGCATCTAGACATACCCCAAGATAAACTATAAGTGATTCGTCAAAACATTGAGAACCTTTGGATATTTGTTGCACTACTCATAATGAATCACCGAAAGCCTCAATATGTATAGCACCTATAGCCAAAGATTCAATCCGAATAACAATGCATATTCGGCTTTGATTAATCATGCATAAAAGTATTCTAAGCGACATGAGGCTTCAAAAGTAGTACCATAAGAAGATATATAAACAACACCAACACTTTGGCCATTGCTACGAATTGAACCATCAAAACATAATCTCCATAGTACTAGAGAGATAAAGCTAAAATCAGTATTATGCATGATGTCAATATGATGCTTAGTAATAAAATCAACCATGATTTGGCGTTGCGTAAATTCTGAAAACTAATAAGCCAAAGCACACCCAATCAAAACATAAGTCCACTTTGTAGTTTTGGTGAATTGATCTATGCATAATATCTTCAATGGCATCAATTTGACATATTTCTATGCAAGAAATTATCTCAATCTCTACTCAAACTAAGCACGATGTTAGAATACCACACCGGCCATTCTTAGGGCGATAGATAAATATCAGTAATTAACATAAGGTCCATGTAAACCTCATCCACCAAAGCATGTATAGCCGAAAATAAACAAGTGAAATAACAAATCAAGTATTTTGGTCCTCTAGATCAGCAACAAACTTGTAGCTAATGTGACGCCCCCGATTCAATCGTACACTAATCATGCACGCAAATGTGTACGATCAAGATCAGGGACTCACGGGAAGATATCACAACACAACTCTAAAACATAAATAAGTCATACAAGCATCATAATACAAGCCGGGGGCCTCGAGGGCTCGAATACAAGTGCTCGATCATAGACGAAGTCGTGGAAGCAACAATATCTGAGTACGCACATAAGTTAAACAAGTTTGCCTTAAGAAGGCTAGCACAAACCGGGATACAGACGAAGAGGCGCAGGCCTCCGCTCGATCCTCCTAAACTACTCCCGGTCATCGTCAACACCGCACGTAGTAGTAGGCACCTCCGATGTAGTAGTCGCCATCGACGGTGGCGTCTGCTCTGGGCTCCAAAGATCTGGTTGCGACAACCGTAAAGAAGGAAAGGGGAAAAGGGGAGAAAGCAACCGTGAGTACTCATCCAAAGTACTCGCAAGCAAGGAACTACACTACATATGCATGGGTATATGTGTAAGGAGGCCATATCGGTGGACCGAATCGCAGAATGCCGAATGAGAGGGGATAGCTAATCCCGTCAAGACTACGCTCGGCGACCTCCGCCTTCAAACATGTAGAAGAGAGTAGACCAAGTTCTCCAAGTAGCATTGCCAAGTAGCATCTCCAAGAAGCATCTCCAAGTAGCATCTCCAAGAGCATCGCATAGCATAATCCTACCCGCGATCCTCTCCTCGCTCCTGTTAGAGAGCGATCACCGGGTCAGTTCGTGGAACTTGGAAGGGTGTGTTTTATTAAGTATCCGGTTCTAGTTGTCATAAGGTCAAGGTACAACTCCGGTCGCCCTTTACCGAGGGACACGGCTATTCAATAGATTAACTTCCCGCAGGGTGCACCACATAACCCAACACGCTTGATCCCATTTGGCGGACACACTTTCTGGGTCATGCCCGGCCTCGAAGATCAACACGCCGCAGCCCCACCTAGGCACAACAGAGAGGTCGACGCCGGTCTAAACCTAAGCGCCAGGGTCCAGGCCCATCGCCTGAAAGCACACACAAGACGTTATCTGACGCGCCGGAAGCGTAACTAGCCCCTAATACAAGCGCAGCTTACGCTCCAATCCGGCCGCGCCCGCTTCGATTCTTGACGCCAAGAAGGCTTGGTGATACCACGACGCCGGGATACCCATAACTACTCCCACGTAGATGGTTAGTGCGATAGACCAAATGGCCGACTCGGATCAAATACCAAGATCTCGTTAAGCGTGTTATTATGAAGCAATCGCGACACCGATCGAGGCCAGCCCACCTCTCTCCTAGGTGGTCTCAACACGCCTGTCGCTCCGCCACAAAGATCCACACAGAGGGCCGTCGGGACAAAGGTCCTTTCACCCCAATCCGTGAATCACTCGGGTACTCTTGAGCGCACCTCGACTTTAGTCACCATCTCGTAGTATGTATGTATGTATAGTATATACCCGTGATCACCTCCCGAGTGATCACGCCCAATAGTATAGCAAGGCGATCGACAAGAATGTAGGGCCAATGATGATAAACTAGCACCCTATACTATGTATTTAGGATTGCGTAAGGTATCAACAGATGTAGCAACAATGTCGCTATGCATCGGAATAGGATTATCGAAAAGCAGTAACATGCTACACTACTCTAATGCAAGCAGTTTAGAGGAGAATAGGCGATATCTGGTGATCAAGGGGGGGGCTTGCCTGGTTGCTCTGGCAAGAAGGGTTCGTCGTCGATGTAGTCGATCACAGGGGTACCGGCAGCGGTCTCGGGGTCTACCGGAAAGAAGTAACGGAGGGGGAACACAAATAAATAATAGAACAATCAAAGCAACATAAAGCATAACATGGCAATACGCGGAGCTAGGGGTGACCTAACGCAGTAGTAGGCAATACCGGCAAAGGGTGGAAACAACCGGGAAAGTATCCCCGGTGTTTGGCGTTTTCAGACAAATGAACCGGAGGGGGAAAGTTGCGTGTTCTCTATGCTAGGGGCGCGTGGCGGACGAACGGGTTGCGTATCTGGATTCGTCTCGTCGTTCTGAGCAACTTTCATGTACAAAGTTTTTCCATCCGAGCTACGGTTTATTTTATATTAATTTTTAAAGTTTTAATAGATATTCCGAAATTCTGGAATTATTATTAATTCAAGTTTAATAGTCAAATGCTATGTGCACACACTGAAGTGTACACAGCAGGGTCTACAGAGGCTGACATGTGGGGCATGTTGACTAAGTTGACTCAGTCAACATCTGACTGGTCAAAGGGTGAATAGTGCACTGGGTCCCGCGTGTCATGAGAGTAGTTGTATTTAGGTTCTTTTTTTTTGCTGTTAATAACTAAATGGGACCCGCATGTCATTGGACCATTAGGATAACCTAACCACTAATTAATTTAACTAACGTTAATTAGCACTACTAACTGGCCGGCCCTAACACACACGTACGCACACAAACAGCACACACATAGCACGCACACATTTGGCCATGGCCTGGATGGCCGAAAGCAGCAGCATAGTGGTGCAGTAACATAGCAACGCAGCAACAGGGTTGAGCAGTAGCAGCGCGGGCATCAGCTGCCGCTAAGCAGCAAGCAAGGCAGCAACGCAGCGGCCTGAACAACAGCAACTAGCAGCCATATGCAGCGGCAGTAGCAGAACACAGCACAGCGGCGACAGAGCAAAGTAGCAGCGGAGCAGAGCAACAGAAGCAGCGGCAGAAGACGCGACGCGCGACAAAGCAGGATGCAGCGCGGGCGAGCACGCGTAGGGCGGCCAAGGTCGTGGCCGGAGGCGAGGGCGGCTCACTGACGCGGCCGGCGCGCGCGCAGGAGCTCAACGGCGAGCACAGACTTCACCGGGATTTTCACACAGGCGACAGATGGATGCATAGCCGGTCTAGTTCGAACTCCCGCACCACGGCACGTCGGGCAGGGGTGGTAGTGGTGGCTGGGGTGGCCGGAGGCGAGCGCAGCGTTGACAATGGCGGCTGCCGGAGTTCGGGCGTGCCCGGACTCGGAGCTGCGGGGCACGGGGAGATGGTTTGGTGAGTGTCGCGGGTTCCTAGAGTGCCAAGGAGCTCGCTGCAGAGTTCGGACGCAAGTTGTGCTTGCCGTGGCCACGGTGACGAGGCGAAAAGCGGCGACAGGATTCGGCTACGACGGAGACTAGCGCTAGAGGACGAGCACGAGCAAGCTAGCAGAGGGGATTTATGACGGAGCTCACCTAGGAGCTCAAGGAGGCTCGTTGAGTGAACGGGAGCAGCAGGAGTCGATGGATTTGGCGACGGCGATCGGCGTCCTGAGGAAGAAGTCGAGCTCGGAGCGGCGTCGTGGGGGCGTCCGGGTCCTCGTGGACTGGCGTAGAGGAAGAAGGGGAGGACGACGCAGGTCGGGGTCGGCTCGGGGGCGAGGTGAGGCAACGACGGCGAGGTCCGGCGACGGCGACGAAGGGCACCGGCTCGGGTCCGTGGGCCCGGATCGGGAGCGAACGCGAGAGAGGGTTAGCTAGGGTTCCAGCGCCGGGAGGAGTCGCGGATATATAGGCGAGGCCGGCGGGCGATGGCCGCGCGCGTGGCCGGGCGACGGGCGATGGCCGCCACGCAATCCCCGTTCCTGTAGTGGGAAGGGATGAGGAGTGGGCTGGCTGGCGAGTTTGTTTGGGCCAAGGCCCGAGAGGGAGGTTTTATCTTTTATAATTTCGTTTTGTTTATCTTTTCCTTTTCTTTATTTACTCTTTTATTTTACTATTAGCGTATTTTAGTTTTATAAAAATATGAGACCAATACCTAAATTAATGTTTTAGTTTAACCTCTCGCCACAAAAGTTTGGTACCCCATTAAATTAAATTGATACTTTAGAAATTATAAAAGGTATCTAATTAATTATGAATGCCACTATTTTAATTATTTTTAAGCACTTAAACATTTTCTAAAGTTTTGGTTTCTTCACCAATATTGCCTAAGAATTATCTATCTCACTCCGAACATTTTAATTTTAATATTTGAATTTTTTATTGTTTACTTGATTTTGGATTTGAATTTGAATCGGTTTCAAACTAACGCGAGATTAGCAACAATAAACATGATGACGTGGCATCATTAGCAGAGGTTACTGTAGCTTGATTATCCGGGCGTCACAATTCTCCTCCACTACAAGAAATCTCGTCCCAAGATTTAGGAGGGGAGTAAGGGGGAGAGATTGGTTACGAAATTCTAACGGGTCTTCTCGGTGTTGGTTGCTCTTCTCGAAGAGGTCAATCCAATATATTGATGCCTTCATACTTCTGCTTCAGGTCAAAATGAGGAAGTCGTCATCCTGTCTTCGGGATCTTCATCGTACTTACGAAAAGGATATGGAGGAAGACTCGGGAAGGGCGGGCCTTACCAGGTTGACTAGCTGGTAGATAACATCGGGGAAGGTTACGGAAAGTAACTCTCAGATTGAACTTAAGAAGACATCGAGAGCAAGTAAGAAGGTACCAGGAGAAGTTTCAAGCGGGCAGGCAATCGTTTGATGCCTGAAACAGGGCGTGAAAAGGGGTTCAGAGCAACAAGAATAAGTATTGCGTCTGATACTAGAATAGGTCACAAGGAAGGTGGCTCGTGAATTACATACAAGGTCACGTGCGAGGAACAACCTTGAGAACAGGGGGTGTACAGGAGAGTCAGGTTTTGATCCTGTGGAACTGTGGGTTATGGGCCCACCATGTGTTTTTTTTTGGAGCAGTGACATCTTGCACGGTCATGATAGCGAGGCATGTCAGAGAGTACCATGTTAGTTATGTCGGCAACAATGTTGGTACCTAGGGCGAGGGACGAAGAGAACCATTTTCCTGCTCGTTGCAACGAGGCGGACCAATAGACAAAGTTCTCGTCCATCGGTGGTTACCTAATGTCATCAACAAAAGTAACAGGTCTTACCGACAAAATTGTACACGAGGGTTTATATAGCGGAAATTAATATTGCTTAGACCATAATGATCACCGTAAAGGTTAAACCAAATAATGGAAAGGAAAATATGATTATCAGATATCTCAGGGGTATACCCTTCCCAATGATAAGCAGAGCATGACATCCATGACAGGATATAATGTAGAAAACCCTTTAGGTAAGGGGAGAAAAATTTCATGACATTACCCATACATCGGTGTTTGGATAATTGAGCAAGAAATATTTAGCATTGGGCTTCAAATGTTCTTGTTGAAAATCGGAGTACCATAGACATGCTTCGAGATAGCATTGACATGGTCATCAGGTGAAGATCAGACTTTGGAAACACAAAGGATCCATCAGGAGCAACTTATAGAATAAGTCTTATGATTTCCTCATGGAAGAATGGATAACCTTGCTAAAAAGGAAAGCTATAACAATAGGGCCTTCGGCCAGGTGTGCTAGGCATGACATCACCTTACCGGGTCATAAAAGACCAGTGTTATAACTCTTGGAATTATGTTCCAACCATCATATCCGACCGAGATTTAGATCTGATTGGTGTCAGGATAACTCAGACTCGGGATCCTGAGATAAAAAGGTACGACACGAATTAACGAGAAGACATCATAAGATTCTCGGGAAATGAACTATGGAAGCGAGTTTCGAAACAAGAGTTCATCAGTACACCAAGGAAAGGATGAGGAGGTGGCTGATGGACTCAGCAAAAATTCATTGAGATTTCCAAAAAGATGGGTTCCCACAATTATGCGGACAAGGAGATAACATTTAACAGAACAAATGATATAATGATGTATGCTCGAGGGAAACATACACAATGAATCATTGGTTGAAAGGTTCATCCGAAATATGGGCTTAGGTAGCAGGATCAATGTTAGAATGGTGATTCGATAACCAATGGTCTAAGAATGAAATGTCGACCATTAACTTCAAAGCAATAGGGTTGCTAGAAGTTTAGAATCCAAACAACACCGTTCACTTGTTGGAAGCAACACGGGGACCAAGAAAGAATGGTGATGGTGAGAAGCATCACAATACCAAGAATTCCTTAAGAGGCGGAGCAGTTAAAAGATGGTAATACTCCAAGGTAAAGAAGAACAAATGCTGGATATAGTAGGGACCTCAAGGTATAACACAAAACACGAACAAGTTTGTGTTGAACGGAAGGCCATAAAGTGGTAAAAGATATCTCAAAACATCGGGGGCAAGGATGGTATTTCTCATCATGGACTCAATTGATATCCTGGAAGAGCTCATAAGGTTGATGATGATCACGACACATTTGTCGAGAGATTTCATGAGGATGTAATCGATCGTGATGACATCAAGTCAAAGGAATGATGAAGCGGAAGGTTATTGGAATCATGGATACGACACAAACTCGAAATCAAGTTTGTTGTTCAAGGCGAAATGATATGACGAGGAAAATCGACATAAAGCAGCTCATCGTCGAAACTTGTGCTCCTAAGGAAGGACCAGTAGCACGCTTAAAATTTAGCATGGTAATGATATAGCCGATTAGGCTAGGGATGACGTGATCGAGTACATACTGTAAGCAAAGAAGATTACTAAGAGTTGTTTAATCGCGATGCGGACTCGATTCGCTTATCGATGTCCTTGAGTGTTTAATAACTCAAGCACGTGAAAAATTGGAATCAATGAGAATGTAGTACTTGATGGAGAACTCATAAGAAGTTATGCGCTCCGTGACAATCTCGAGATACCAGGGGGTAATACTCGAAGACGGATCAAAGTAGAGGTTGGACTGGGGTATTGATCCGCAGAAGACAGGTGCTTGAACTTGTCCAAGAAATTGGATCAAGGAAGAACAATATGGTCAGAAACCACGATTGCAAAAGACCAAATCCCAGATATAAGATGAAATTATATCAAGGGGATAATTATTGTTTACGAGAAGCTTACATGACAAGATCTACATCGTGTCCATGGGCATGAACACAAAGTTCAAGGTCGACTCCCACTTCTTCAATGCATAACCTATCATTCACTCCTCATTTTCGATGGAGTTGTAATGTTGAAATTTTATCTGGTAAATCACCCGGAGAATATGACTCGTGAAAACTTTCGGGTTCACATGGTTTTAGAGAAGGAATAGGTTCAACCCGTCAGGGTATCGTGGAAACATATACCACAATCTTCAATAGTAAATACGACCAGCTCGAAAGCAGAGCATGGTTGGCCAAGCAGATGATACAATTTACCAAAGGCACTATGTATCAGGGGAAGAACTCACAAGGTGATTGAATATAAAGGACACTGTCGGATAGCAATCCAACAATGGATCGGGTGATCCACAACGGAGTTGAGGTGAGTATCGGTATTCTAGAAAGAATGCATGGGCATCATATTATAGAACATCGGAATAATTCGATGCTTAGAGAACAAAGGAATTATGATTTCCAAAACAAAGGATCAGAAGCAGTCGCTCTGATCAAGGATGGATAAGTTGGATAAACTTAGGGGGTACAATCGATTTACGCTTAATTGGTTGAGATCCAACTCATGTTCAAACCGACATTGAGCCGGAAGGATGAATTACAGGATTCGACGGAGGAATGCGAGCATCCTCAACATATTGAATCAACAGACTTAAAATGATAAATTAAAGGGATGCCAATAGGATTACGAGACTTATGGGATTAACCATAAAAGCAAGCAAGAATTTCAAGAGCAATAGGCCGCTCAGGAATTTCGGAAGATCGAATGGTATTTCGAAGTCTTTTGCAAAACACTTGATCAGTGGGGTTGAGCGGATACTCGGTAAGTGCGAGGAATTATCCGTAGGGGGTACTCATGTGGCAAGGAACTGCAAGGCAGTAAACACAAGGTATTCTCATATCAATAGAGAGCAAGATCAACTCGGGATAAAAGTAAGAACGACAGGTGTATGTATTTATCCATAGGGATATTACGGTGGTAGGGAATTGCAAAAGCAACAGGCACAAAGTCTCGAGAGAAATCAAAGAGTATCTTCTTCTTACAGTGCAAAGAAAGGGTCATCGGTAACAAGGGGCTCTCCGGAGAAAGTACTTGCGAGAACCTAAAGTTAATTTTGTTTTTAGCAAAATCATTTAACCCGAATAGAAGAGAGCTCAGAGTCCCAGAGTAAAGATCAAGGAATAAAAGATCCTAATACCACCCAAATGGCGACGTGGGCCTATAGGCCACACAGCCATGTTAGTAAAGGTTTTGCAATGACTAGACTCAACTTCGCCAAGGAGTTGGAAAGGGATTCTTACAGCGCTTGGCTCGATACCAACTTGTGACGCCCCGATTCAATCGTACACTAATCATGCACGCAAATGTGTACGATCAAGATCGAGGACTCACGGAAGATATCACAACACAACTCTAAAACATATATAAGTCATACAAGCATCATAATACAAGCCGGGGCCTCGAGGGCTCGAATACAAGTGCTCGATCATAGACGAAGTCGTGGAAGCAACAATATCTGAGTATAGACATAAGTTAAACAAGTTTGCCTTAAGAAGGCTAGCACAAACCGGGATCAGACGAAGAGGCGCAGCCTCCCGCCTCGATCCTCCTAAACTACTCCCGGTCGTCGCCAACACCGCACGTAGTAGTAGGCACCTCCAGTAGTAGTCGCCATCGACGGTGGCGTCTGCTCTGGGCTCCAAAGATCTGGTTGCGACAACCGTAAAGAAGGAAAGGGGAAAAAAGGGGAGAAAGCAACCGTGAGTACTCATCCAAAGTACTGCAAGCAAGGAACTACACTACATATGCATGGGTATATGTGTAAGGAGGCCATATCGCTGGACCGAATCGCAGAATGCCGTAATGAGAGGGGATAGCTAATCCCGTCAAGACTACGCTCGGGCAGCCTCCGCCTTGCAAAGATGTAGAAGAGAGTAGATCAAGTTCTCCAAGTAGCATTGCCAAGTAGCATCTCCAAGAAGCATCTCCAAGTAGCATCTCCAAGAGCATCGCATAGCATAATCCTACCCGCGATCCTCTCCTCGTTCCTCTGTTAGAGAGCGATCACCGGGTTGTTCGTGGAACTTGGAAGGGTGTGTTTTATTAAGTATCCGGTTCTAGTTGTCATAAGGTCAAGGTACAACTCCGGTCGCCCTTTACCGAGGGACACGGCTATTCAATAGATTAACTTCCTGCAGGGTGCACCACATAACCCAACACGCTTGATCCCATTTGGCCGACACACTTTCTGGGTCATGCCCGCCTCGGAAGATCAACACGCCGCAGCCCCACCTAGGCACAACAGAGAGGTCAAGACGCCGGTCTAAACCTAAGCGCCGCAGGGTCCGGGCCCATCGCCTCGAAAGCACACCGCACGCTATGCGACGCGCCGAAGCGTAACTAGCCCCTAATACAAGCGCAGCTTACGCCCAATCCGTACGCCGCTTTCTTCGATTCTTGACGCCAAGAAGGCTTCGCCGATACCACGACGCCGGATACCCATAACTACTCCCACGTAGATGGTTAGTGCGATAGACCAAATGGCCGACTCGGATCAAATACCAAGATCTCGTTAAGCGTGTTATTATGAAGCAATCGCGACACCGATCGGGGCCAGCCCACCTCTCCTAGGTGGTCTCAACTCGCCTGTCGCTCCGCCACAAAGATCCACACAGAGGGCCGTCGGGACAAAGGTCCTTTCAAATTTCAACTGTGAATCACTCATGGTACTCTTCGAAAGCGCATCCGACTTTAGTCACCATCCGTAGTATGTATGTATGTATAGTATATACCCGTGATCACCTCCCGAGTGATCACGGCCCAATAGTATAGCAAGGCGATCGGCAAGAATGTAGGGCCAATGATGATAAACTAGCACCCTATACTATGTATTTAGGATTGCGGTAGGTATCAACAGATGTAGCAACAATGTCGCTATGCATCGTAATAGGATTATCGAAAAGCAAGAATATGCTACACTACTCTAATGCAAGCGCTTAGAGGAGAATAGGCGATATCCGTGATCAAGGGGGCTTGCCTGGTTGCTCTGGCAAGAAGGGTTCGTCGTCGATGTAGTCGATCACAGGGTACCCTAGCAGCATGGTCTCGGGGTCTCACCTAAAGAAGTAACTGGAGGAACACAAATAAATAATAGAACAATCAAAGCAACATAAAGCATAACATGGCAATACGCTGAGCTAGGGGTGACCTAACGCAGTAGTAGGCAATACCGCAAAGGTGGAAACAACCGGGAAAGTATCCCCGGTGTTTGGCGTTTTCAGACAAATGAACCGGAGGGGGAAAGTTGCGTGTTCTCTATGCTAGGGGCGCGTGGCGGACGAGCGGGTTATGATTCGATTCGTCTCGCTGCTCGAGCAACTTTCATGTACAAAGTTTTTCCATCCGAGCTACGGTTTATTTTATATTAATTTTAAAGTTTTAATAGATATTCAAATTCTGAATTATTATTAATTCAAGTTTAATAGTCAAATGCTATGTGCACACACTGAAGTGTACACAGCAGGGTCTACAGAGGCTGACATGTGGGGCATGTTGACTAAGTTGACTCAGTCAACATCTGACTGGTCAAAGGGTGAATAGTGCACTGGGTCCCGCGTGTCATGAGAGTAGTTGTATTTAGGTTCTTTTTTTTTGCTGTTAATAACTAAATGGGACCCGCATGTCATTGGACCATTAGGATAACCTAACCACTAATTAATTTAACTAACGTTAATTAGCACTACTAACTGGCCGGCCCTAACACACACGTACGCACACAAACAGCACACACATAGCACGCACACATTTGGCCATGGCCTGGATGGCCGAAAGCAGCAGCATAGTGGTGCAGTAACATAGCAACGCAGCAACAGGGTTGAGCAGTAGCAGCGCGGGCATCAGCTGCCGCTAAGCAGCAAGCAAGGCAGCAACGCAGCGGCCTGAACAACAGCAACTAGCAGCCATATGCAGCGGCAGTAGCAGAACACAGCACAGCGGCGACAGAGCAAAGTAGCAGCGGAGCAGAGCAACAGAAGCAGCGGCAGAAGACGCGACGCGCGACAAAGCAGGATGCAGCGCGGGCGAGCACGCGTAGGGCGGCCAAGGTCGTGGCCGGAGGCGAGGGGCGGCTCACTGGACGCGGCCGGCGCGCGCGCAGGAGCTCAACGGCGAGCACAGACTTCACCGGGATTTTCACACAGGCGACAGATGGATGCATAGCCGGTCTAGTTCGAACTCCCGCACCACGGCACGTCGGGCAGGGGTGGTAGTGGTGGCTGGGGTGGCCGGAGGCGAGCGCAGCGTTGACAATGGCGGCTGCCGGAGTTCGGGCGTGCCCGGACTCGGAGCTGCGGGGCACGGGGAGATGGTTTGGTGAGTGTCGCGGGTTCCTAGAGTGCCAAGGAGCTCGCTGCAGAGCTCGGACGCAAGTTGTGCTTGCCGTGGCCACGGTGACGAGGCGAAAAGCGGCGACAGGATTCGGCTACGACGGAGACTAGCGCTAGAGGACGAGCACGAGCAAGCTAGCAGAGGGGATTTATGACGGAGCTCACCTAGGAGCTCAAGGAGGCTCGTTGAGTGAACGGGAGCAGCAGGGGTCGATGGATTTGGCGACGGCGATCGGCGCCCCGAGGAAGAAGTCGAGCTCGGAGCGGCGTCGTGAAGCGTCCGGTCCTCGTGGACTGGCGTGAGGAAGAAGGGAGGACGCGCAGGTCGGGTCGGCTCGGGCGAGGTGAGGCAACGACGGCGAGGTCCGCGACGGCGACGAAGGGCACCGCTCGGGTCCATGGGCGTCCAGATCGGGAGCGAACGCGTGAGAGGGTTAGCTAGGGTTCGGCGCCGTGAGGAGTCGCGGATATATAGGCGAGGCCGGCCGGGCGATGGCGGCCGTGGCGGGCGACGGGCGATGGCGCCACGCAATCCCCGTTCCTCAGAGGGAAGGGATGAGGAGTGGGCTGGCAAGCGGGCTTTCTTTGGGCCAAGGCCGAGGGAGGGGAGGTTTTATCTTTTATAATTTCGTTTTGTTTATCTTTTCCTTTTCTTTATTTACTCTTTTATTTTACTATTAGCGTATTTTAGTTTTATAAAAATATGAGACCAATACCTAAATTAATGTTTTAGTTTAACCCTCTGCCACAAAAGTTTGGTACCCCATTAAATTAAATTGATACTTTAGAAATTATAAAAGGTATCTAATTAATTATGAATGCCACTATTTTAATTATTTTTAAGCACTTAAACATTTTCTAAAGTTTTGGTTTCTTCACCAATATTGCCTAAGCATTATCTATCTCACTCCGAACATTTTAATTTTAATATTTGAATTTTTTTATTGTTTACTTGATTTTGGATTTGAATTTGAATCGGTTTCAAACTAACGCGAGATTAGCAACAATAAACATGATGACGTGGCATCATTAGCAGAGGTTACTGTAGCTTGATTATCCGGGCGTCACAGCTAATCAAATGTATAGTGATTTGGTAATACCCTTTCATGACATAAAAAATTATATTGCATCCATGGATCAAAATAAGCCCATGGAGGATAACCAATCATACCTGGGGATGAATTCCATGGCAAAGACATCAATGCCACGTTTGACGAATATGGATGATGTGCTAACCGAAGATTTTCATGGAATGGTGCACACCTTCGGCTTAATTGTTTTCTGCTTCCATCCTTCCCTTTCTTCACTTCTGTAACACTTGGTACAATAAAAGGACAGACATCATTTTTATTGTGACTGTTCCTCTTGGGAACCCATGCCATGTTCTTGTTTCTTAGCTCTTGTGCACTAAGCTTTTGTAGCTCCTTCTTTTGCCAATACGATAAGCTGAGTGAGCACCTTGACTGTGATTTTGCTTCAACCAATGGTAACTCTTTCTGGGCCTTGTGCACCCTCAACTTCTTTTCTTCAGATTTGGCACTCTGATTTTTATCATTTGATTGTTTCACTTCTTTGCCTTTTGTAGCCAATGTCAACACTTTAATTGGCTCTTTGTTATTTGAGATCAAATCTGAAGTAGCACACTTACGACTGAGGGAGTCCTGGATTAAGGGGTCCTCGGACAGCCGGACTATATGCTTTGGCCGGACTGTTGGACTATGAAGATACAAGATTGAAGATTTTGTCCCGTGTCCGGATGGGACTCTCCTTTGCGTGGAAGGCAAGCTTAGCAATTCGGATATGTAGATCTCCTTCTCTGTAACCGACTCAGTGTAACCCTAGCCCCTTCCGGTGTCTATATAAACCGGGGGGTTTAGTCCGTAGGACAACAACAATCATAATCATAGGCTAGCTTCTAGGGTTTAGCCTTTACGATCTCGTGGTAGATCAACTCTTGTAATACTCGTATCATCAAGATCAATCAAGCAGGAAGTATGGTATTACCTCCATCGAGAGGGCCCGAACCTGGGTAAAACATCTTGTCCCCTACCTCCTGTTACCATTAGCCTTAGACGCACAGTTCGGGACCCCCTACCCAAGATCCATCGGTTTTGACACCGAAATTGGTGCTTTCATTGAGAGTTCCACTGTGTCGTCGCGGTAAGGCTTGATGGCTCCTTCGATCATCTTCAACAATGCGGTCCAGTGGGAGGTTTTCCTTCCTGCACAAATCTTCGTATTCGGCGGTTTCGTACTGCGAGCCAACTCGCTTGGCCATTTGGAGCAGATCGATAGCTACGCCCCTGGCCATCAGGTCAGGTTTGAAAGCTTGAACTATACTGCTGACATCCGCGGAGACTTGATCTTCGACGGAATCGATCCCATGTTAAGCGCGCCGGACGGTCACGACGGGCATGACTTAGATCTGCCATCGGACACTATTCGGGAGGTCACGCCTGCGGCGGCGCCGGGAATCAATCCGGAGCAGATCGTTCCCTCCGAGGACGGGTGGATGGACCCCGCCACGGCGGCCGCGCACTCATCGGGGTTGGAGCCGAACACTGAAACCACCTCCTGTGAGGATGGTATCCTCGGACCCTCGGACTAGTCTCCGGCAACAGGATTTGAACCGCGTACGCCCATGCCTATCGAATCCAACTGGGCACCAGTCATGGAGTTCACCTCCACGATATTTTTCAACACTCGCCCTTAGGCGATATGCTAAACTCATTAAGGTCTCTTTCCTTGTCGGGAGATTCTTGGTCGAACTATGTCCGGCTCGAGTGGGAAGCGGACGACGAAGAAATTCGTTCCCCACCAACCACCCACTTCATAGCCACTATCGATGACTTAACCGACACGCTCGATTTCGACTCCGAAGACGTCGACGGTATTTATGACGACGCAGGAGAAGAACAGGAACCACCGCCCACTGGGTGCTAGAATGCCACCTCATCATATGATATATATATATATATATATATGGTGGATACACCAAAAGAGGGCGATGGTGACGATGCAACGAAGGATAATCCCCCTCGATAAGCCACCAAAGCAGCGCCGTAGACGCCGCTCTAAATCCCGCCACAGTAAAAACAGCGACAACAGCGTAAAACATAATAATACCCCGATTGACTCCAAAGGAAACGACGACCCCATGGACCCAGTGATGGAGCAGGATGAGCCAGGGGACGATAAACATAGTCCGGAGCCGACGTCAGATGACGTCGATCCCGATGGTAAAATTCACCAACCTGTCTCCGGAGAGGAGAACAGCCCGGACGATGATGCACTCGTTATCCCAGAAAAACTCTTGGAACAAGAGAACCTCCATAGAAGGCTTATCGCCACCGCGAGGAGCCTAAAGAAGCAGAAGCAAAGGCTTAAGGCCACGCAGGATACGCTCAACCCCAGGTGGAACAAAGTGCTCGACACAGAAGAAAAATACGGCGGCGATCGTCACACAAAGAGCTATCCAAAGCGCAAGCTGCTGCCCGAATTCGACGACGAGGTCATAGAGCACATTCAGCCGAAAATGACCGATCAGCCAGACCGACTGCCCCGTGGCTGTGACAAGACGGCTAATGATGCCGCGCACAAGACAGCACATGATTTACGTGAGCTCCTGGACAAAAAGTCCGGTATGGCCAGATCCATTATGGATCTAGGAAGCGTGCTTCGGCACAGGATCAGAGCTACTGAAACGATCACATTGTGGCACCCCAGCGCAGAGAAATCGGAACGCCCCGTATTCCAGCCCAGAGATCGAGGAGAAGTCTTCTGGAATACGGCACTGCTTAGCATAGAACAAACCAGCTTTCTATTACAAGAATAAATACAAAGGTCTGATGTTACAAAGGTTCACATCAGCACGGCGACACTATGCCTGCGATACTACACTTGCTCTATGCTAGTAGCGGAACAACTCGTAGCAGCGGAAATCTTCTAGCAGCGGAACAACGACGAAGGTGGTGAACTCCACTCCACAGGGACTCTGCCTGGGACACGATCTAGCTCGCACGAACGGAAACCATGACAAGCAATCAAGCAATCACGGATTCACCTGCAATCTGGCATGACACGCCAGGTCAGTACATTGAATGTACTTGCAAGCTCACAACAATCAAAAACATCAAGGCAAGACAACAACATAGCATTAAGCAGGTTAAATAAATTAACAGCTACCATGATATAACATCACCTCCTAAGCATAATATGAAACTACTACAATACTGATAAACCACCATCTCCAACCTCCACAACCATATCTCTCTTGGCTAACCGGCCAAGCAATATCCCATCTCGATCACCTCGTGATCAAAACCAAACTGTAACCGTGATCCTTACGGCGATCACAACCCGACCAATAAATGGCCCGTGATCCCTACGGCGATCACAACCCGACCAATAAATGGCTCGTGATCCTTACGGCAATCATAACCCGACCAATAAATGGCCCGTGATCCTTACGGCGATCACAACCCGACCAATACTTGGCCAATCTGTACTGCTCCAAATATCCACATATCCATCAACTATACGTCATTCCGTCAGGTGAGTGTTGATCGAACGGTGTGCCCTAGTACGAACCCATGAACATGACCGAGGACGCGGCTATCGATAGATTAAACACACACACTCTGCAGAGGTAGCACACTGTACCCACACCAGAGAACCCATGGCCTCGCACTCCCATTCGGGTGGACCAACGGCGTTCCGACAAAACCGATCTACTGCCATGACACACTCTTCCGGCCACTACGACTCACTCCCCACTGGGCTAGTCATGGGTGGCCCCGTGTCTACCTCCAGAGACAACGACCACCATCGTGGCCCGATCCACTCTGGGACCCTCACGCAAAATCAAATCAAAAGCGGGCACACAAGGCTTATGTCCGCCTACCTGATCAGGGTAGCGCGCGCCCATAACCTTCCCTCGTTGGAGGCACCAGCGAGAGGCACGGCAATAGACCGCATTAGGGCCCTCCCGTACCAGCAAATGTGGTTGCACTGGAAAAGTTTGATTCGGCGGCACCTGACCAACTTACTGACGGAATTTATCCAAAAAACTATAACCAAGATAACTGATACTCCGACGTCAACCATCAAACTATAATCCAAGTCATAGCAATATCCAACAAATAATCTGATCATAATATCATCACCTCAAAATACTCCAAGGATAGCATAACACTACTCATGATGAATACTACTACTCCGATGACCAGAATAAAGCTATCCAGCTAAGCTCCACATGAAACCATCATCTCCAAAAATAATACTCCAAGCAACAGAACATCAACTAGCATATTGCAAATCATCACACTAACCACTAATAATTCCAAAGGCAGCATGATATCCAAGGTAATACTCCAAAACATACTAACAGATACCATCATCAAACAATCATAATATCATCCACTAATACTCCAATGGCAACATGATACTCATCAACTACAAACATAACTCCTAGCAATCCAAACAATAGCATGGCAACAACAAGATCGAAACAATACTCCAGGAAAATGCCATGCACAAAGTCATGTAGCTAAAGCAATATTTTAAACAAGTTCAAAATGAATTAAACCATGTCACTGCATTGCAATCATAGGAAGCTTGAAGACACCCATAATATAAGCAGGAATTGCCTGTACAATAGCCTTAATCATTGTTTCCTTACCCGCGAGAGAGAGGGCGTCACCCCAAGCAACAATCCTCTTCATTAGCCTAGACTATAGATTTTGGAATTTACCTTGCGACATACGTCCGTCAGGCATTGGGAGCCCTAAATACTTTTCCTCAAAGGTAACTGTGCCTATGTTCAGAATTGCTTTCACCACTTCCTGTTTATCCAGAATGCAAGAGGTACCAAACAGGGCGCTGCACTTCGCCGGATTAATAAATTGTCCAGTAGCTTTTGCATAGGTATTCAGCACTTCTTGTACCTTTTTTTCTTGGTCCTCCTCTGCCTTAAAAAACAATAGTGTGTCATCTGCAAACAGAAGGTGAGACACACCTGGAGCTCTGTGACAGACTTTTAGTGGAGTGTAATCACCTTTTTCCTCTCCATCTTTCAACAAAGCAGAGAGACCATCAGGCACAAACAGGAACAAAAACGGGGACAAAGGATCACCTTGTCATAGCCCGCGCGACGATGCGAACGATTCCAAGAGGGTTCCGTTAAATTTAACTATATATCTCACCGAGGTGATGCAAGCCATTATCCGGTCCACCCACCGGCGAGCAAAACCCATCTTTTTCATCATTCGCTCCAAGAAGATCCAATCCACCGTGTCATATGCTTTGGATAAGTCCAGCTTGTATGCACAAAAACTTTTATTAGGGTCCTTTTCGTGCTGA
This sequence comes from Aegilops speltoides, assembly GCA_021437245.1. NCBI lineage: Eukaryota > Viridiplantae > Streptophyta > Magnoliopsida > Poales > Poaceae > Aegilops > Aegilops speltoides. The sequence goes on from CM038144.1 coordinate 344,211,705, forward strand.
ATAAAATGAAAACAGTCAAAAGCGACTAATGCGTTATCTATGATCATCCATCCAGGAACAAACGCGCTCTGCTCGGGAGAAATAATATCATCCAAAATAGGTCTCAACCGATTTACCAAGCACTTTGCCACCACCTTGTAGATGACATTGCATAAACTTATGGGACAAAACTCCGTTAGCCTCTAGGGGTTATCCTCCTTCGGGATGAGAACAATGGAAGTGTTGTTCACCGCCTTGGGCATGACCCATGTACGGAAAAACTCCTTTACCCCTACAATAACCGGCTCCCTCATTACTGCCCAATTTCGCTAGAAGAAGCGGACGAGGAAGCCATCCGGACCTGGTGCCTTCAGCGGTCCAATCTGAAATAGAGCATTAGCTATTTCCTTATCTGAGAAATCTGCACACAGTCCATCGTTCATACGATCAGTAACACGAGTTTTAATAAGATCAATTATTGGATCCGCACATAGAGATGTGTCAGCAACAAATGATTTTGAGAAATATGTCATGGACATGGCCGACATGGACCCGTGGTCCTTATGCATGACACCTTCATCATCAATGAGGGCCTTAATGCGGTTCTTACGGGCACGCCATACCGCTTTCTGATGGAAAAACTAAGTGTTGCGATCACCTTCCCTCAGCCATGCAATACAGGACCTCTGCATCCATAACATCTCCTCCCTATACAACAATTCATTCATCCGATCGATCGCCTCTCTGATATCCTTCCTATCTGCATTCATAGACATAAGCTCCTCCAAGAGCGGGATTTGTTAATTTCCTTGATAACATTACCAAAAAATTTCTGGCTCCACTCTTGCAGTTTTTTCATCATGTTACCCAACCCGGAAGCAATATCGCCCAGATTTAGCATAGATCCCAAATCAGTCCAAGTCTTCATAATTACATCAGGTAAGGATGGGTCCCTTGCCCACATGACCTCATATTGTTTGCATCTCCTTCCTGATTGCTGGCGTGGCTCCTCGACCTTACAACAGAGTAGGATGGCCAGGTGGTCGGAGCTGGGTGCCACTAAGTGCTCCACCCTAGCATGAGCAAAAATGTCCCTCCATGCATCATTGGCGGTAGCACGGTCAAGGCGTACCTTGACATTCGTCCTTCCGCCTTGATGATTATCAAAAGTATATGAGAGATCGCCCAAACCACAAACCTCAAGGACATCTCGAAAATCAACCATCTGACCTGTCGAACGTGGTGTGTCGGAGAAGTGCTCAAAACTCTACATCGCCTCGTTGAAATGTCCCACCACGACCCACGGCATGTTGGCATGTTGGTGAAGATTACGGAGGAGGGACCACATGTGATGACGGTCCTCGTCCGAGGCTCGCCGTAGACACTGGTGAGCCTCCAGGGTGGCTCACCCACCGCACAGTTACATACGCATCAATATATTGTTCATTTATTTATTTTACATCAAGACTCACTGACTCAAGCCAATACAAAGCAAGACCACCACTGCGACCCACACAATCAAAAGCTTCAAAACCTCTCAAGCCTAATCGAGCACGGTACCTCTTCATTTTATATTTAGACTGCCAAGTTTCACAAAGAAAAACGATACCAGGGGACTGAGCCTGCAATAGACTCACAAGATCATGAACTGTCTAAGGGTTCCCTCCCACTCGGCAGTTCCAACTTAAAATATTCATTGCTCCTGACGGGGCTCCGCCGGCCCCGTCAGTTCGTCGGCGGCCCCTGGGCCGACTGCCTCCATGGTGTTAGACGCCTCCATCTTGTTCTGGTCTACCATACCTCCGTCCAGCTTGGTGTGCTGCCCCTATAGAGTCCCTATGGTCTTACCTTTTTTTGGTGTATGTGCATGTATGTTAGTTGATGTAGCTGCATGTTTTTGAAGGAAATATGCCCTAGAGGCAATAATAAAGTTATTATTTATTTCCTTATTTCATGATAAATTTTTATCATTCATGCTAGAATTGTATTAACCGGAAACATGATACATGTGTGAATGCATAGACAAACAGTATGTCACTAGTATGCCTCTACTAGACTAGCTTGTTAATCAAAGATGGTTATGTTTCCTAACCATGAACAAAGGGTTGTTATTTGATTAACAAGGTCACATCATTAGGTGAATGATCTGATTGACATGACCCATTCCATTAGCTTAGCACACGATCGTTTAGTATGTTGCTACTGCTTTTATCCATGACATATACATGTTCCTATAACTATGAGATTATGCAACTCCGCCACGGAGGAACACTTTGGTGCTACCAAACGTCACAACGAATCGGGTGATTATAAAGGAGTACTACAGTGTGTCTCAAAAGGCGATGTTGGGTTGGCGATTTCGAGATTAGGTTTTGTCACTCCGATTGTCGGAGAGGTATCTCTGGGCCCCTCGGTAATACACATCACTTAAGCCTTGCAAGCATTACAACTAATGAGTTAGCTGTGAGATGATGTATTACAGAAACGAGTAAAGAGACTTGCCGGTAACGAGATTGAACTAGGTATTGGATACCGACGATCGAATATCGGGCAAGTAACATACCGATGACAAAGGGAACAACGATGTTGTTATGCGGTCCGACCGATAAAGATCTTCGAGAATATGTAGGAACCAATATGGGCATCCAGGTCCCGCTATTGGTTATTGACCGAGACGGTCTCGGTCATGTCTACATTGTTCTCGAACCGTAGGGTCCGCACGCTTAAGGTTTCGATGACGGTTATATTATGAGTTTGTGTATTTTGATGTACCGAAGAAGTTCGGAGTCCCGGATGTGATCACGGACATGACGAGGAGTCTCGAAATGGTCGAGACATAAAGATTGATATATTGGAAGCCTATGTTTGGAGTTCGAATGGTTCCGGTGAAATCGATTTTTCTTAGGAACACCGGGGTTACCGAACCTCCCGGGGTTAATGGGCCTTAGTGGGCCATGAGGGAGAAGAGGAAGGGCCGGCCAGGGCAGGCCGCGCGCCCCCTCCCTAGTCCGAATAGGACAAGGAGAGGGGGGGCCCCCTTCCCTCTTTCCTTCCCCCCAAGTCCTAATCCAACTAGGAAAGGGGGAGTCCTACTCCGGTGGGAGTAGGACTCCTCCGCGCCTCCTCCTAGGGCCGGCCGCACCCCTCTTGCTCCTTTATATACGGGGCAGGGGGCACCCTAGAACACACAAGTTGATCCTTGAGATCGTTCCTTAGCCGTGTCGGTGCCCCTCCACCATAATCCACCTCGGTCATATCGCAGGTGGTGCTTAGGCGAAGCCTGCGTCGGTAGAACATCAAGATCGTCACCACGCCGTCGTGCTGACGGAACACTCCCTCCCCGAAGCTCTACTGGATTGGAGCCCGAGGAGCGTCACCGAGCTGTACGTGTGTCAAGAACTCGGAGGCGCCGGAGTAACGGCGCTGGGATTGGTTGGATCGCGAGGAGAACGTACGACTACTTCCTCTATGTTGTGATCGCTTCCGCTTCGGTCTACGAGGGTACGTAGACAACACTCTTCCCTCTCGTTGCTATGCATCACCATGATCTTGCGTGTGCGTAGGAAATTTTTTGAAATTACTACGTTCCCTAACAAAGGCATCGAGCCTAGGTTTTATGGTTTGATGTTTTGCACGAGTAGAACACAAGTAAGTTGTGGGCGATACAAGTCATACTACCTACCAGCATGTCATACTTTGGTTCAGCGGTATTGTGAGATGAAGCGGCCCAGACCGACATTACGCGTGACGCTTACGCGAGACTGGTTTCACCGCCACGAGCACTCGTTGCTTAAAGGTGACCGGCGGTGTCTGTCTCTCTCACTTTAGTTGAACCGAGTGTGGCTACGCCCGGTCCTTGTGAAGGTTAAAACGGAGTCTATTTGACAAACTATCGTTGTGGTTTTTATGCGTAGGTAAGAACGGTTCTTGCTAAGCCCGTAGCAGCCACGTAAAATTTGCAACAACAAAGTAGAGGACGTCTAACTTGTTTTTGCAGGGCATGTTGTGATGTGATATGGTCAAGACATGATGCTATATTTTATTGTATGAGATGATCATGTTTTGTAACCGGTTATCGCAATCGGCTGGAGCCATATGGTTGTCGCTTTATTGTATGAAATGCAACGCTCAGAATTGCTTTACTTTATCACTAAGCGGTAGCGATAGTCGAGAAGCAATAGATGGCGAGACGACAACGATGCTACGATGAAGATCAAGGTGTCGCGCCGGTGACGATGGTGATCACGATGGTGCTTCGGAGATGGAGATCACAAGCACAAGATGATGATGGCCATATCATATCACTTATATTGATTGCATGTGATGTTTATCCTTTATGCATCTTATCTTGCTTTGATTGACGGTAGCATTTTAAGATGATCTCTCACTAAAATTATCAAGTAGTGTTCTCCCTGAGTATGCACCGTTGCCAAAGTTCGTCGTGCCGAGACACCACGTGATGATCGGGTGTGATAAGCTCTACGTCCATCTACAACGGGTGCAAGCCAGTTTTGCACACGCAGAATACTCAGGTTATACTTGACGAGCCTAGCATATGCAGATATGGCCTCGGAACACGGAGACCGAAAGGTCGAGCATGAATCATATAGTAGATATAATCAACATAAGATGTTCACCATTGAAAACTACTCCATTTCATGTGATGATCGGTTATGGTTTAGTTGATTTGGATCATGTGATCACTTAGATGACTAGAGAGATGTCTGTCTAAGTGGGAGTTCTTAAGTAATATGATTAATTGAACTTAAATTTATCATGAACTTAGTACCTGATAGTATCTTGCTTGTCTATGTTTGTTTGTAGATAGATGGCTCGTGTTGTTGTTCCGTTGAATTTTAATGCGTTCCTTGAGAAAGCAAAGTTGAAAGATGATGGTAGCAATTACACGGCTCGGGTCCGTAATTTGAGGATTATCCTCATTGCTGCAGAGAAGAGTTACGTCCCGGATGCACCGCTAGGTGCCAGAACTCTTCTTGATGCAACCGACGACGTTAAGAACGTCTGCGCGAGCAAAGCTGATGACTACTCTATAGTTCGATGTGCCATGCTTTACGGCCTAGAACCGGGACTTCAACGACGGTTTGAACGTCATGGAGCATATGAGATGTTCCAGAGTTGAAGTTGATATTCCAACAGTAATGCCCGGATTGAGAGATATGAAGTCTCCAATAAGTTCTATAGCTGCAAGATGGAGGAGAATAGTTCATCGGTGAGCACATACTCGTAATGTCCGGTATTACAATCACTTGACTCAACCGGGAGTTAATCTTCCGGATGATTGTGTCATTGATGAAATTCTTCAATCACCGCCACCAAGCTATAAAGGCTTCATGATGAACTATAATATGCAAGGGTTAGTAAAGACTATACCGAGCTCTTTGCAATGCTAAAGGCTGCGGAGGTAGAAATCAAGAAGGAGCATCAAGTGTTGATGGTCAATAAGACCACTAGTTTCAAGAAGAAAGGCAAAGGGAAGAAGAAGGAACTTCAAGAAGAACAGCAAGCAAGTTGTTTGCTCAGAGAAGAAACCCAAGTCTGGCCCTAAACCTGAAACGAGTGCTTCTACCGCAGCGCGATCTGGTCACTTGAAGCGGAACTGCCCCAAGTATTTGGCGGATAAGAAGGATGGCAAGGTGAACAAAGGTATATGTGATATACATGTTATTGATGTGTACCTTACTAGAGCTCGCAGAGCACCGGGTATTTGATAATGGTTATGTTGCTAATATTTGCAACTCAAAGCAGGACTACGGATTAGCTTAACACTGCAAAGGACGAGGTGACGATGCACGGGAAATGGTTCCAAAGTCGATGTGATCGCGGTCGGCACGCTACCTCTACATCTACCTTCGGGATTAGTTTTAGACCTAAATAATTATTATTTGGTGCCTCGTTGAGCATGAACATTATATCTGGATCTTGTTTGATGCGAGACGGTTATTCATTTAAATCGAGAGAATAATGGTTGTTCTATTTATATGAGTAATATCTTTTATGGTCATGCACCCTTGAAGAGTGGTCTATTTTGATGAATCTCGATAGTAGTGATACACATATTCATAATGTTGAAACCAAAAGATCAGAGTTGATAATGATAGTGCAACTTATTTGTGGCACTTGCCGTTTAGGTCATATCGGTATAAAGCGCATGAAGAAACTCCATCTTGATGGACTTTTGGAGTCACTTGATTATGAATCACTTGGCACTTGCGAACCGTGCCTCGTGGGCAAGATGACTAAAACCCGTTCTCGGCACTATGGAGAGAGCAACAGATTTGTTGGAAATCATATATCTGTATGTATGTGGTCCGATGAATGTTGAGGCTCGTGGTGGATATCGTTATTTTCTCACCTTCACAGATGATTTAAGCGAGATATGGGTATATCTACTTAATGAAACATAAGTCTGAAACATTTGAAAAGTTCAAAGAATTTGAGTGAAGTTGAAAATCATCGTAATAAGAAAATTAAGTTTCTACGATCTGATCGTGGAGGTGAATATTTGAGTTACGAGTTTGGTCTACATTTGAAACAATGCGGAATAGTTTAGCAACTCACGCCACCCGGAACACCACAACGTAATGGTGTGTCCGAACGTCGTGATCGCACTTTACTAGATATGGTGCGATCTATGATGTCTCTTACAGATTTACCGCTATCGTTTTGGGGTTACGCTCTTGAGACGGCCGCATTCACACTGAATAGAACACCGTCAAAATCCATTGAGACGACACCTTATGAACTATGGTTTAGCAAGAAACCAAAGTTGTCATTTCTTAAAGTTTGGGGATGCGATGCTTATGTGAAAAAGCTTCAACCCGATAAGCTCGAACCCAAATCGGAGAAATGTGTCTTCATAGGATACCCAAAGGAGACAGTTGGGTACACCTTCTATCATAGATCCGAAGGCAAGCCATTTGTTGCTAAGAATGGATCCTTTCTAGAGAAGGAGTTTCTCTCGAAAGAAGTGAGTGGGAGGAAAGTAGAACTTGATGAGGTAATTGTACCTTCTCCTTACTTGAAAGTAGTTTGTCGCAGAAACCGGTTTCTGAGACATCTACACCAAATAGTGAGGAAGTTGATGATGTTGATCATGAAACTTCAGATCAAGTTACTACAGAACCTCGTAGATCAACCAGAGTAAGATCCGCACTGAGTGGTGCGGTAATCCTGTTCGGAAGTCATGCTACTAGATGATGAACCTCGAACTATGAAGAAGCGATGGTGAGCCCAGATTCATAAAATGGCTTGAGGCCATGAAATCGAGATGGGATCCATGTATGAAAACAAAGTATGGACTTTGGTTGACTTGCCCAAGGGTCGGCAAGCAATAGAAAACAGGTGGATCTTCAAGAAGAAGACCGACGACGGTAATGTAATCGTTTATCTAAAGCTCGACTTGTCGCAAAGGGTTTCGACAAGTTCAAGGGATTGACTACGATGAGACCTTCTCACCCGTAGCGATGCTTAAGTCTGTCCGAATCATGTTAGCAATTGCCGCATTTTATGATTATGAAATTTGGCAAATGGATGTAAAGACGCATTCTGAATGGATTTACGGAAGAAGAGTTGTATATGATGCTACCGAAGGTTTTATCGATCCAAAGGAGCTAACAAAGTGTGCAAGCTCCAATGATCCATTTATGGACTGGTGCAAGCATCTCGGAGTTGGAATAAACGATTTGATAGTGTGATCAAAGCATTTGGGTTCATCTGAGACTTTTGGAGAAGCCTGTATTTACAAGAAAGTGAGTGGGAGCTCAGTAGCATTTACGATATTATATGTAGATGACATATTACTAATCGGAAATGATATAGAATTCTGGATAGCATAAAGGGATACTTGAATAAGAGTTTTTCAATGAAAGACCTCGGTGAAGCTGCTTACATATTGGGCATCAAAATCTATAGAGATAGATCAAGGCGCTTAATTGGACTTTCACAAAGCACATACCTTGACAAAATTTTGAAGAAGTTCAAAATGGATCAAGCAAAGAAAGGGTTCTTGCACGTGTTACAAGGTGTGAAGTTGAGTAAGACTCAATGCCCGACCACTGCAGAAGATAGAGAGAAAATGAAAGATGTTCCTATGCTTCAGCCATAGGCTCTATCATGTATGCAATCTTGTGTACCGACCTGATGTGTGCCTTGCTATAAGCTTAGCAGGAGGTACCAAAGTAATCCAGAGTGGATCATCGGACAGCGGTCAAGAACATCCCGAAATACCGAAAAGGACTAAGGATATGTTTCTCGTATATGGAGGTGACAAAGAGCTCATCGAATGGCGGTTACGTTGATGCAAGCTTTGACACCGATCCGGACGATTCTAAATCGCAGACCGGATACGTATTTACACTAAGCGGAGGAGCTGTCGGTTGGTGCCGTTCTAAACAAAGCGTCGTGGCGGGATCTACATGTGAAGCGGAGTACATAGCAGCTTCGGAAGCAGCTAATGAAGGAGTCGGATGAAGGAGTTCATATCCGATCTAGGTGTCATACCTAGTGCGTCGGGTCCAATGAAAATCTTCGTGACAATCTCGAGCAATTGCCTTAGCAAAGGAATCCAGATTTCACAAGAGGACCAAGCACATCAAGAGACGCTTCAATTCCATCCGGATTTAGTCCGGTGGGATACATAGAGATTTGCAAGATACATACGGATCTGAATGTAGCGCACCCATTGACTAAGCCTCTTCCACGAGCAAAACATGATCAACACCAAGACTCCATGGGTGTTAGAATCATTACTATGTAATCTAGATTATTGACTCTAGTGCAAGTGGGAGATCAAGGAAATATGCCCTAGAGGCAATAATAAAGTTATTATTTATTTCCTTATTTCATGATAAATGTTTATCATTCATGCTAGAATTGTATTAACCGGAAACATGATACATGTGTGAATGCATAGACAAACAAGATGTCACTAGTATGCCTCTACTAGACTAGCTTGTTAATCAAAGATGGTTATGTTTCCTAACCATGAACAAAGGGTTGTTATTTGATTAACAAGGTCACATCATTAGGTGAATGATCGATTGACATGACCCATTCCATTAGCTTAGCACACGATCGTTTAGTATGTTGCTACTGCTTTTATCCATGACATATACATGTTCCTATAACTATGAGATTATGCAACTCCGCCATACGGAGGAACACTTTGGTGCTACCAAACGTCACAACGAATCGGGTGATTATAAAGGAGTACTACAGTGTCTCCAAAGGCGGATGTTGGGTTGGCGATTTCGAGATTAGGTTTTGTCACTCCGATTATCGAGAGGTATCTCTGGCCCCCTCGGTAATACACATCACTTAAGCCTTGCAAGCATTACAACTAATGAGTTAGCTGTGAGATGATGTATTACTGAAGCGAGTAAAGAGACTTGCTTTGGTAACGAGATTGAACTAGGTATTGGATACCGACGATCGAATCTCGGGCAAGTAACATACCGATGACAAAGGGAACAACGTATGTTGTTATGGGGTCTCGACCGATAAAGATCTTCGTAGAATATGTAGGAACCAATATGGGCATCCAGGTCCGCTATTGGTTATTGACCGAGACGTGTCTCGGTCATGTCTACATTGTTCTCGAACCGTAGGATCCGCACGCTTAAGGTTTCGATGGCGGTTATATTATGAGTTTGTGTATTTTGATGTACCAAGAAGTTCGAGTCCCGGATGTGATCACGGACATGACGAGGAGTCTCGAAATGGTCGAGACATAAAGATTGATATATTGGAAGCCTATGTTTGGAGTTCGAATGGTTCGGGTGAAATCGGATTTACCTAACACCGGGTTACGGAACCTCCCGGGGTTAATGGGCCTTAGTGGGCCATGAGGGAGAAGAGGAAGGGCCGGCCAGGGCAGGCCGCGCCCCCCCCCTAGTCCGAATAGGACAGGAGAGGGGCGGCGCCCCTTCCCTCTTTCCTCCCCCAAGTCCTAATCCAACTAGGAAGGGGGAGTCCTACTCCCGGGAGTAGGACTCCTCCCGCCTCCTCCTAGGGCCGGCCGCACCCCTTGCTCCTTTATATACGAGGCAGGGGCACCCTAGAACACACAAGTTGATCCTTGAGATCGTTCCTTAGCCGTGTGCGGTGTCCCCTCCACCATAATCCACCTCGGTCATATCGCAGCGGTGCTTAGGCGAAGCCTGCGTCGATAGAACATCAAGATCGCCACCACGCCGTCGTCGTCTTGACGGAACTCTCCTCCCCGAGCTCTCTGGATTGGAGCCGAGGAGCGCCACCGAGCTGTACGTGTGTCAAGAACTCGGAGGCGCTGGAGTAACGGCGCTGGGATCGGTTGGATCGCGAGGAGAACGTACGACTACTTCCTCTACGTTGTGATCGCTTCCGCTTCGGTCTACGAGGGTACGTAGACAACACTCTTCCCTCTCGTTGCTATGCATCACCATGATCTTGCGTGCGCGTAGGAAATTTTTTGAAATTACTACGTTCCCTAACAGTTTTTCCTCCGCCAAACCCTTGCTGCAACCCGACATGGACTTCATTTGCACAACCAACAAACCATCAATAGCTAGGTTACTCATTGCATGATCAGTAGCAAGCTTTTGACGCCAAGCTGAGCTTCTGTCCGCCCGACAAGCCCCCCGGCCACCGCGTCCACGGACCGAAGATGCAGTACTCTCCAACGTCTTCATCTGGTTCCATACTGCCAGTGTTTGCAGCCGTGGATTGGGACGCCCAGCAGCCGCGGATCCACCGTCGGAAGGCTTCGGGCGAGCAGCATCCACCGAGGGAGCCCCATGTGCGCCCCCACCGACCATCGGGTTCACCTAGCCCACCAGTGACTCCTTGTCGGGCTCGTGCGCATACGAAGACGACATCCTAGCAGACGACGGTTGCGTAGACGCGTGGGATTTGTGATCCAGCGGCTTGCGTGGTTCCTTCTGCACTCCCTCCGTAGCCCTAGATAGGTTTGTGTAGGGAGGAGACATTCTTTCCTTCCGGCTGGGGTTAGGGCATCCCGGATCCTCCTCGCTCTGTGATTCAGCAGGACTCCACCCCTCGCACTCCAGGAAATATACGGGCTCGTAGCGCCTGGGGGGCATGCGGTTGATCTGCGGATTCAGCCGCGGCTGTTTCAATGCCCATCCTAGGCTGAGATGCGGAGGAAAGGCCACACACAGTCGGCGCAGCGGTCGGCGGTGGTGGTTGTGGGGCGGTCGCCTCCAGATCACCAAGGGCGAGAAACCCTAGCATAGAGGACATGTTTCTATTTACCTAAATTGAAACAGTTGATGCAAGCTATTGGGGAAACGACACCTATGGGATCACGAGGATCCCTTCTACAGTTGGCAGGGAGAGAGCTCTGCAAAGAGCATGTCTAGTGATTAGTACAAGGGCATTTTACCTAGGTTCGGGTCGCAATGGTGCATAAAACCCTAATCCTCCTTTCTGGTGTATATTTCGTGTTCTTGAGTTCTTAGACTAGCTGCGGTGCATGCCTAGTCCCAAAATTCCCCAATCCTCCTCTAGTACGCCTCGGGCCTCCTTTTATATGTCAAAGGGGTCGCCACACACAGGAGGTGGAAAATATCTACAGTCTACAAGTTTATCCCTGGCATCATAAGACAAACGCATTTAATGTGATGCTTACGTGCCCTCTAACTTTATCTGGGACGGAAATAGAACACATCCCGTACGCCGCCGCCTCACCCCGTTCCGACACGTGTCCAAGCTGACGAGGCATGCAGCGCCAGGCTGGCTGGCTAGCCGTTGCGCTGGCGCGGTGGTAGAGCCTCCACGAAGATCTACATGCCGCCATGCAGGTGTCTGCCTAGTTGGCAAGCTGGTCATCGCACTTGAACGGCCGTGAGGTGGTGAAACCTTGTCAGGTGCGGGCCTGGCTATGGCCCCACAATTGTCCCTGGCAAGGGTCCTGCCGGAGGCCTCGCGGTCGTCCCCGGCAAGGGACCTGCCGGGGGTCTTTGTCTTCTGGTCCCACGTGGACCTGTATGTCACCAGCCTTCACAAAGATCTGCATGCTACTACGCATGTGCCCTGAGTCTTGGCTTTGACGTTGTCGATGGTGTCAAAGCCCTCAGTCTCAAGGGTGATGATCTTGCTGGTGCTTCACAGGCTGCCCCGGCAAGGGCCTTGCCGGGGCTACGTAAGCCGCCCCGGCAAGGGTGTTGCCGGGGGAGGTCTAGCTAGTCTTCTGCTCTTTGTTTACTGGCTCGAATGTTGTCTTGGTAGTCTTGTATCTTGCCTTCTACTGCCTTGCCAAGCCTTGTCGCGGGCGTGGCTACGACTGCCCATGCACAAGGGGTACAGAAAGGCCCATACGTCTGTACACCGACAAGAGACCCCCGGGCCTGGGCCACACATAAGTGCAAAGCATAGTTGGGCCAGGCCCAAAGCAGTGCGCAGGCACGCGTGGCAGGGATTAACCGCAGTAAACTTTTCATCAGTTGCGCTTCCCCATGTTCCGCATTGAGTACGTGACGTGGGGGTCGTGCGTGTCGTGGGGGTCGTAGCCTGCCTATCCCTCGCCATCTTTGCCATGTGATGTTTCTTTCTATTTCCTTGTTCTGAGCTTTGACTTTGGCTCTGCCTCACTCTCCTTTTTGGTTTTCAGACCCTCTCTCAACGGACCAGATGGACGTCGACACTGTCATCGAGGAGACCGCCAAGGATGCTAAAGTTGAGGCCGCCAAAATTGCTGCTGAGGAAGACACCTAGGCTGCTACGGAGGGAACCGTCAAGGCTGCTGCCGAGGAGGCCGCCAAGGGGCCTGCCGGGGAGGCCGGCGAGGCTGTTGCTGAGGAGGCCACCAAGGGGCCTTCCGGGGAGGCCGGCAAGGCTGCTACTGAGAAGGCCGCCAAGGGGCCTACTGGGGAGGCCGGCAAGGCTGCTGCCGAGGAGGCCGCCAAGGGGCCTGCCGGGGAGGAGGTGGTCGATGACCAACCCTCTTCCTCTATAGCCCCCGCCCCCGCCCCAAGCAAGTACTTGAAGGTGGGCGATGATCTGTTCGTCGGCATCCCAGGGACGGCGAGTGCCGAAGCGCCAGTCGAAGAGGAGGTGTTCGACGACGAGGTCCTCACCGCTGCCAGGCTCCAAGTTGTTGATGAACCGAGTTCCAACTGCAGCGTTTCCAGGGAATACCAACTCCTCCACGCCATGAGTGATAATTTCTAGAATCTTCAGGCGCTCTACCGCGCCCGTAAATACAAGGCAGAATCCAGGATGGCGGCTGTGGACAAGGCAGAGGCAGATTTCCAGGAGCGAGTCACCCAGTTGTAAGTCTGGTTCGCTGAGGCCCAGCAAGATCTGAAGGCCGCTCAGTATCAACTGAGTGCACTAGCAAGAGCTCCTCTTGAAGCAAGCCGACATCGAGAAGTCTCAAGAGGTGGCCACTGTGCAGGCTGCCAAGAATGAAGCTGACGCAGCACCGCATCCTGCTTGACACCCATGAAGAAGACATGGTTGCCCGTGAAGGGGCGCTTGCCGCCAAGCTTCATGCCAAGGACGAAGAGGTTGAAAAGCTTGTCGCGCAGTAGACCCAGGAGCTGAAGCAGGAGCACAAAGACCCACTTGATGCCCTGGATCTGAACCATGACGGCAAGCTGAAGAGGCCATCGACGGTGCCGAGGCCGTAGAGGATGCCAAGAACGAGCTGGCCGGCAAGGTGGAGAAGCTGGAGCTAGAGCTGGAGGAGATGAAGAATGAGATCTTGAAGTTGACGAAGGACAGGGACATGAATATCCACACCTTGGCGGATTTGTAGGTCACCATCTCCAACAAGACCAAGCTGCTCTCCGAGGCCAACAACTCCATTGCCGATCTGAAGCTGAAGCTAGACACCTTGGAAGGGACGCTTTCGGAGACCAGGGCCCGTGAGAAGTGAAGGAAATATGCCCTAGAGGCAATAATAAAGTTGTTATTTATATTGCCTTATATCATGATAAATGTTTATTATTCACGCTAGAATTGTATTAAACGGAAACTTAGTACATGTGTGAATACGTAGACAAAACATAGTGTCCCTAGTATGCCTCTACTTGACTAGCTCGTTAATCAAAGATGGTTATGTTTCCTAACCATAGACATGTGTGGTCATTTGATGAACGGGATCACACCATTAGGAGAATGATGTGATGGACAAGACCCATCTATTATCTTAGCATTTTGATCGTTACAGTTTCATTGCTACTGCTTTCTTCCTTACTTATGCATGTTCCTCAAACTATGAGATTATGCAACTCCCGAATGCCGGAGCAACACCTTGTGTGCTATCAAACGTCACAACGTAACTGGGTGATTATAAAGATGCTCTACAGGTGTCTCCAAAGGTGTTTGTTGGGTTGGCATAGATCGAGAATAGGATTTCTCACTCCGTATTTCGGAGAGGTATCTCTAGGCCCTCTCGGTAATGCTCATCACTATAAGCCTTGCAAGCAATGTGACTAATGAGTTAGTTGTGGGATGAAGTATTACAGAACGAGCAAAGAGACTTGCCGGTAACAAGATTGAACTAGGTATGATGATACCGACGATCGAATCTCGGGCAAGTAACATACCGATGACAAAGGAAAAAATGTATGTTGTTATGCGGTTTGATTGATAAAGATCTTCGTATAATATGTAGGAGCCAATATGAGCATCTAGGTTCCGCCATTGGTTATTGATCGGAGATGTGTCTCGATCATGTCTACATAGTTCTCGAACCCATAGGGTCCGCACGCTTAACATTCGATGATGATCTGTATTATGAGTTGTGTGTTTTTTATGACCGAAGTTTGTTCGGAGTCCCGGATGAGATCACGGACATGACGAGGAGTCTCGAAATGGTCAAGATATAAAGATTGACATATTGGAAGGCTATGTTAGGACACCGGAAAGGTTTCGAAAGAGTTCGGACATTTTTTGGGGAACCGAGGGGTTACTGGAACCCCTCGGGAAAGTTATGGGCCTAGATGGGCCATAAGGGAGTAGGAGAGGGAAGGCCACAAGGTGGAGCGCGCCCCTCCCCATGACAGTCCAAATTGGACTAGGGAGAGGGGGCGTGGTCCCCTCTTTCCTTTCCCTCTCCCTCTCCTTCCCTCCTTCCCCCTCTTGGAATAGGAAAGGGGGGGCCGAATCCTACTAGGTTTGGAGTCCTAGTGAGACTCCCCCCTTGGCGCGCCTCCCCCTTGGCCGACCTCCTCCTCTCTCCTCCTTTACATACGTGGGCAAGGGGGCACCCCAAAGCACAACAGTTATTCTCTTAACCGTGTGCGGTGCCCCCCTCCACAGTTTAACACCTCAGTCATATCATCGTAGTGCTTAGGCGAAGCCCTGCGCCGGTAACATCATCAACACCGTCGCCATGCCGACATGCTGACGGAACTCTCCCTTGTCCTCAACTGGATCAAGAGCTCGAGGGACGTCATCATGCTGAACGTTTTCCTTGAAGAGGAAAGGGTGATGCAGCAATAGTAGCGTAAGTATTTCCCTTAGTTTTTGAGAACCAAGATATCAATCCAGTAGGAGGCTCCTCAAAAGTCCCACACGCTTACACAAACAAACAAGAACTCGCAACCAACGCAATAAAGGGGTTGTCAATCCCTTCACGGCCACTTGTGAAAGTGAGATCTGATAGAGATAGTATGATAAGATAAATATATTTTTGGTATTTTATGATATAGATTGGAAAAGTAAAGATGCAAATAAAAGTAGATTGAAAGCTTATATGATAAAAGATAGACCCGGGGGCCATAGGTTTCACTAGTGGCTTCTCTCAAGATAGCATAAGTATTACGGTGGGTGAACAAATTACTGTCGAGCAATTGATAGAAAAGCAAATAATTTTGAGATTATCTAGGCATGATCATGTATATAGGCGTCACATCCGTGACAAGTAGACCGACTCCTGCCTGCATCTACTACTATTACTCCACACATCCGCTATCTAGCATGCATCTAGAGTATTAAGTTCATAAAGAACAGAGTAACGCATTAAGAAAGATGACATGATGTAGAGGGATAAACTCATGCAATATGATATAAACCCCATCTTTTTATCCTTGTTGGCAACAATACAATACATGCCTTGCTGCCCCTGCTGTCACTAGGAAAGGACACCGCAAGATTGAACGCAAAGCTAAGCACTTCTACCATTGCAAGAAAGATCAATCTAGTAGGCCAAACCAAACTGATAATTCGAAGAGACTTGCAAAGATAACTTAATCACACATAAAAGAATTCAGGGGATATTCAAATATTTCTCATAGATAAACTTGATCATAAACCCACAATTCATCGAATCTCGACAAACGCACTGCAAAAAGAGTTACATCGAATAGATCTCCAAGATGATCAAGGAGAACATGGTATTGAGATTCAAAGAGAGAGAAGAAGCCATCTAGCTAATAACTATAGACCCAAAGGTCTGTGGTAAACTACTCACAACTCATCGGAGAGGCTATGGTGTTGATGTAGAAGCCCTCCGTGGTTGATTCCCCCTCCGACAGAGCGCCAGCGAAGGCTCCAAGATGGGATCTCACGGATACAGAAGGTTACGGTGGTGGAAATAGTTTTTCGTGGTCGCCTCTGATATTCTCGGGGTACGTGGGTATATATAGGAGGAAGAAGTAGGTCGGTGGATGCCCGAGGGGCCCACGAGATAGGGGGCGCGTCCAGTAGGGGGGGCGCCCCTCCACCCTCGTGGCCTCCTCGATTGCTTCTTGACTTGCACTCCAACTCCTCTGGATCCCGTTTGTTCCAAAAAGATCGCTCCTGAAGGTTTCATTCCGTTTGAACTCCGTTTGGTATTTCTTTTCTTCGAAACACTGAAATAGGCAAAAAAAACAGCAATACGGGCTGGGCCCCCGGTTAGTAGGTTAGTCCCAAAAATGATATAAAAGTGTAAAGTAAAGCCCATAAACATCCAAAATAGGTAATATAATAGCATGGAACAATCAAAAATTATAGATACGTTGGAGACGTATCAAGCATCCCCAAGCTTAATTCCTGCTCGTCCTCGAGTAGGTAAATGATAAAAACAAAATTTTTGATGTGGAATCTACCTAGCATAATTCTCAATGTAATTTTCTTTATTGTGGCATGATTGTTCAGATCCAAATGATTCAAGATAAAAGCTTATAAAACGTAAAAATAAAAATACTTCGAAGCATACTAACAAATAATTATGTCCTATCAAAATAGCATAGCCAAAGAAAGCTTATCCCTACAAAATCATATAGTTAGGCCAATTTCTTTACACAAAATACTCCCATCATGCACAACCCCGGTTTCAGCCAAGCAATTGGTTCATACTTTTTAACGCGCTTCAGCTTTTTCAACTCTTACGCAATACATGAGCGCAAGCCATGGACATAGCACTATGGTGGTATATGGTGGTGGTTGTGAGGACAAAAAGGGAGAAGATAGTCTCACATCAACTAGGCGTATCAACGGGCCATGGAGATGCCCATCAATAGATATCAATGTGACTGAGTAGGGATTGCCATACAACGGATGCACTAGAGCTATAAATGTATGAAAGCTCAACGAAAGAAACTAAGTGGGTGTGCATCCAACTCGCTTGCTCACGAAGACCTAGAGCATTTTGAGGAAGCCCATCATTGGAATATACAAGCCAAGTTCTATAATGAAAAATTCCCACTAGTATATGAAAGTGACAACACAAGAGACTCTCTATCATGAAGATCATGGTGCTACTTTGAAGCACAAGTGTGGAAAAGAGATAGTAGCATTGTCCCTTCTCTCTTTTTCTCTCATTTTTTATATTTTTTTATTTGGCCTTTCTCCCTTTTTTTATTTGGCCTTTCTCTTTTGGCTCTTTGGCCTCTTTTTTATATATTTAAAGTCCGAAGTCTCATCCCGACTTGTGGGGGAATCATAGTCTTCATCATCCTTTCCTCACTTGGGAAAATGCTCTAATAATGAAGATCATCACACATTTATTAATTTACAACTCGAGAATTACAACTCAACACTTAGAACAAAATATGTATATGAATGCCTCCGGCGGTGTACCGGGATATGCAATGAATCAAGAGTGACATGTATGAAAATTATGAGGGTGGCCTTGCCACAAGTACGATGTCAACT
Organism: Aegilops speltoides; assembly: GCA_021437245.1. Lineage (NCBI taxonomy): Eukaryota > Viridiplantae > Streptophyta > Magnoliopsida > Poales > Poaceae > Aegilops > Aegilops speltoides. Next base: position 344,229,789 of record CM038144.1, read on the forward strand.
ACATGATCATGCAAAGAGCAATATGACAATGATGGAGCGTGTCATAATAACGGAACGGTGGAAAGTTGCATGGCAATATATCTCGGAATGGCTATGGAAATGCCATAATAGGTAGGTATGGTGGCTGTTTTGAGGAAGGTAAATAATGGGTTCATGATACCGGCAAAAGTTGCGCGGCACAATAGAGGCTAGCAAAGTGGAAGAGTGAGTGTGCGTATATCCATGGACTCACATTAGTCATAAAGAACTCATATACTTATTGCAAAAGTTTACTTGCCCTCAAAGCAAAGTACTACTACGCATGCTCCTAGGGGAAGGGTTGGTAGGAGTTAACCATCGCGCGAACCCGACCTCCACTCATAAGGAAGACAATTAAAAGAGCACCTCATGCAACAAATTTGTCACACAACTTTTACCATACGTGCATGCTACGGGACTTGCCAACTTCAACGCAAGTATTTCTCAATTTCATAATTACCCACTAGCATGACTCTAATATTACCACCTCTATATCTCAAAACAATTATCAAGCATCAAATTGATCCTAGTGTTTAATGCACTTTCTATGATAGTTTTTATTATACCCAACTTGGATGCTCATCATTCTAGGACCAAATTCATAACCATAGCAAATACCATGCTGTTCTAAAAGGCTCTCAAAATGATATAAGTGAAGCATGAGAGATCAACAATTTCTTCAAAATTAAGCCACCGCCGTGCTCTAAAAGATATAAGTGAAGTACTAGAGCAAATACTATCTAGCTCAAAAGATATAAGTGAAGCACATAGAGTATTCTAATAAATTCTAATCAAGTGGGCTTCTCCCAAAAGGTGTGTACAGCAAGGATGATTGTGGAAAACTAAAAAGAAATACTAATATCATACAAGACGCTCCAAGCAAAACACATATCATGTGGCGAATAAAAATATAGCTCCAAGTAAAGTTACCGATAAACGAAGAAGAAAGAGGGGATGCCTTCCGGGGACATCCCCAAGCTTAGGCTTTTGTCTATTCTTGAATATCTTGGGGTGCCATGGGCATCCCCAAGCTTAGGCTCTTGCCACTCCTTATTCCATAGTCCATCAAATCTTTACCCAAAACTTGAAAACTTCACAACACAAAACTCAACAGGAAATCTCATAAGCTCCATTAGTGAAAGAAAGAAAAACCACCACATAAGGCACTGTAATGAACACATTCTTTATTTATATTGGTGTTAGACCTACTGTATTTCAAGTTCTCTATGGTTCATACCACTTAATACTAGCCATAGATGCATCAAAATAAGCAATCAACACACGAAAGGCAGAATCTGTCAAAACAAAATAGTCTTTAGCAATCTGTAACTCTCGAATACTTTTAGAACTCTAAAAATCCTACTAAAATAGGAAGTCCTGGAAAATTTGTCTATTGATCGACAGAAAAAAGAATCAATGCAAAAGAACGTTTTTGTGAATTACTAAACTTATTTTCGTGCGTGCAAAGTTTCTGTTTTTCAGCAATCAAATTAACTATCACCAAAGGTTATCCTATAGGTTCTACTTGGCACAAACACTAATTAAAATATAAAAACACATCTAAACAGAAGGTAGATGCAAAATTTATTACTAAACAGAAACAAAAACAAAAAAACACAAATAAAATTGGGTTGCCTCCCAACTAGCGCTATCGTTTAACGCCCCTAGCTAGGCATAAAAGCGAGGATAGATCTAAGTAGTGCCATCTTTGGCACTCAATTCATAAGTAGCTCGCATGATAGATTCATAAGGTAATTTAACTTTCTTTCTTGGAAAGTGCTCCATGCCTTTCCTTAATGGAAATTGGAATCTAATATTCCCATCCTTCATATCAATAATCGCACCAATCGTTCTAAGGAACGGTCTACCAAGAATAATAGGACAAGAAAGATTGCAATCTATATCAAGAACGATAAAATCTACGGGCACCAATTCCTATTTGCAACAATGAGAACATCATTGATCCTTCCCATTGGCTTTTTAATGGTGGAATTCGCAAGGTGCAAATTTAAAGAGCAATCATCAAGATCATGGAAACCTAGAATATCACATAAAGTTTTCGGAATCGTGGAAACACTAGCACCCAAATCACATAAAGCATAACACTCATGATCTTTAATTTTAATATTTATAGTAGGTTCCCACTCATCATAAAGTTTTCTAGGTATAGAAACTTCCAAATTAAGTTTTTCATTACAAGACTGCATCAAGGCATCAACAATATGTTTGGTAAAAGCTTTATTTTGACTATAAGCATGAGGAGAATTCACAACGGATTGCAACAAGGAAATACAATCTTCTAAAAGAACAATTATCATAATTAAATTCCTTGAAATCCAAGATAGTGGGTTCAATGCTATTTAATGTCTGGACCTCTCCAATCCCACTTTTTCCAAATTTAGCATCAAGATCTAAAAACTCCGAATCATTGAGACGCCTTTTAACTAAAGTTGACTCATCTCCAGTCCCATCATTATTAAGATTCATATTGCAAAACAAAGATCTAATAGGGGATACATCAATAACTTTAAGATCTTCATCATTATTTTCATGGAAACTAGAAGAACACGCTTTTACAAAGCAATCTTTCTTAGCACGCAATCTAGCGGTTCTTTCTTTGCACTCATCAATGGAAATTCTCATAGCTTTGAGAGACTCATTGATATCATGCTTAGGAGGAGTAGATCTAAATTTCAAAGAATCAACATCAAGTGAGAGTCTATCAACGTCCCTAGCCAAATCATCAACTTTAAGCAATTTTTCTTCAAGCATGGCATTAAAATTCTTTTGAGAGATCGTAAATTCTTTCACACTATTCTCAAAATCAGAGGGCGTCTTATTAAAATTACCATAAGAATTATTGTATGAATTTCCATAATTATTAGAGGAATTACTAGGGAACGGTCTAGGATTAAAGCTTCCTCTATAAGCATTGTTTCCAAAACTATTCCTACCAACAAAATTCACATCCATAGATTCATTATTATTCTCAATCAAAGTAGACAAAGACATATCATTGAGATCAATAGGAGCACTCTTAGTAGCAAAAAAATTCATAAGTTCATCCATCTTTCCACTCAAAACATTAATTTCTTCTATAGCATGCACTTTTTTACTAGTAGATCTTTCGGTGTGCCATTGAGAATAATTAGCCATAATATTATCAAGGAGTTTTGTAGCTTTTCCTAAGGTGATTTCCAAAACATGCCTCCCGCGGCCGAATCTAAAAGATTTCTAGAAGGCAAATTCAATCTGGCATAAAAATTTTGTATGATCATCCATAAATTCAAACCATGAGTAGGGCAATTGCGAATCATCAATTTCATTCTTTCCCAAGATTGGGTAATATGCTCATGATCAAGTTGTTTAAAATTCATAATATTGTTCCTAAGAGTGATGATCTTAGCAGGAGGAAAATACTTAGAGATAAAAGCATCTTTGCACTTGTTCCATGAATCAATACTATTCTTAGGCAAAGACGAAAACCAAACTTTAGCACGATCTCTAAGTGAAAATGGAAATAACTTCAATTTAACAATATCATTATCCGTATCTTTCTTCTTTTGCATCTCACACAAATCAACAAAATTGTTTAGATGGGTAGCGGCATCTTCACTAGGAAGGCTGGCGAATTGATCTTTCATAACAAGATTCAGCAAAGCGGTATTGATTTCACAAGACTCAACATCATAAGAGGAGCAAATAAGAGGAGCAATCGGAGTACTAAGGAAATCATTATTATTGGTATTGGAGAAATCACACAATTTGGTATTATCTTGCACCATCGCGACAAGTAATCCAACACACAAGAAAACAAAAAGGCAAACGAAAGAGAGAGGACATTGGGAAAGAGAGGGCGAATAAAACGGCAAGGGTGAAGTGGGGGAGAGGAAAACGAGAGGCAAAAGGCAAATAATGTAAATGTGAGGGAGATGAGTTTGTGATGGGTACTTGGTATGTCTTGACTTGAGCGAAGACCTCCCCGGCAACGGCGCCATAAATCCTTCTTGCTATGTCTTGAGCTTGCATTGGTTTTCCTTGAAGAGGAAAGGGTGATGCAGCAATAGTAGCGTAAGTATTTCCCTCAGTTTTTGAGAACCAAGATATCAATCCAGTAGGAGGCTCCTCAAAAGTCCCACGCACCTACACAAACAGACAAGAACTTGCAACCAGCGCAATAAAGGGGTTGTCAATCCCTTCACGGCCACTTGCGAAAGTGAGATCTGATAGAGATAGTATGATAAGATAAATATATTTTTGGTATTTTATGATATAGATTGGAAAAGTAAAGATGCAAAATAAAAGTAGATTGAAAGCTTATATGATAAAAGATAGACCCGAGGGCCATAGGTTTCACTAGTGGCTTCTCTCAAGATAGCATAAGTATTACGGTGGGTGAACAAATTACTGTCGAGCAATTGATAGAAAAGCGAATAATTATGAGATTATCTAGGCATGATCATGTATATAGGCGTCACGTCTGTGACAAGTAGACCGACTCCTGCCTGCATCTACTACTATTACTCCACACATCGATCGCTATCCAAAGATGCATCTAGAGTATTAAGTTCATAAAGAACGAGTAACACATTAAGAAAGATGACATGATGTAGAGGATAAACTCATGCAATATGATATAAACCCCATCTTTTTATCCTCGATGGCAACAATACAATACGTGCCTTGCTGCCCTAACATCCTTTGGGAAAGGACACCGCAAGATTGAACCCAAAGCTAAGCACTTCTCCCATTGCAAGAAAGATCAATCAGGTAGGCCAAACCAAACTGATAATTCGAAGAGACTTGCAGAGATAACTTAATCACACATAAAAGAATTCAGAGGAGATTCAAATATTTCTCATAGATAAACTTGATCATAAGCCCACAATTCATCGGATCTCGAGAAACACACCGCAAAAAGAGTTACATCGAATAGATCTCCAAGAAGATCAAGGAGAACATGGTATTGAGATTCAAGAGAGAGAAGAAGCCATCTAGCTAATAACTATAGACCCGAAGGTCTGTGGTAAACTACTCACAACTCGTCGGAGAGGCTATGGTGTTGATGTAGAAGCCCTCCATGGTTGATCCCCCTCCGGCGGAGCACTGGCGAAGGCTCCAAGATGGGATCTCGCGGATACAGAAGGTTACGGTGGTGGAAATAGTTTTTCGTGGTCGCCTCTGATGTTCTCGGGGTACGTGGGTATATATAGGAGGAAGAAGTAGGTCAGTGGATGCCCGAGGGGCCCATGAGATTGGGGGCGTGCCCAGTAGGGGGGGACGCCCTCCACCCTCGTGGCCTCCTCGATTGCTTCTTGACTTGCACTCCAAGTCCTCTGGATCACGTTTGTTCCAAAAAGATCGCTCCGGAAGGTTTCATTCGGTTTGGACTCCGTTTGGTATTTCTTTTCTTCGAAACACTGAAATAGGCAAAAAAACAGCAATACAGGTTGGGCCTCCGGTTAGTAGGTTAGTCCCAAAAATGATATAAAAGTGTAAAGTAAAGCCCATAAACATCCAAAACAGGTAATATAATAGCATGGAACAATCAAAAATTATAGATACGTTTGAGACGTATCAACACTCTCCCGTCTCGTTGCTATCCATCTCCTAGATAGATCTTGTGTGACCGTAGGAAAATCTCTGAATTACTACATTCCCCAATAGTGGCATCCGAGCCAGGTCTATGCGTAGATGATATATGCACGAGTAGAACACAAAGAGTTGTGGGCGATAATAGTCATAATGCTTAGCACCAACGTCTTACTTTGATTCGGCGGTATTGTTGGATGAACCGGCCCGGACCGACATTACATGACCGTGTTCATGAGACTGGTTCTACCGATGTCCTTTCGCACATAGGTGGCTGGCGGGTGTCTGTTTCTCCAACTTTAGGTGAATCGAGTTTGACTACGGCCGGTCCTTGTTGAAGGTTAAAACAACACACTTAACGAAAAATCGTTGTGGTTTTGAGGTGTAGGTAAGAACGGTTCTTGCTAGAAGCCCGTAGCAGCCACGTAAAACTTGCAACAACAAAGTAGAGGACGTCTAACTTGTTTTTGCAGGGCTTGTTGTGATGTGATATGGTCAACACATGATGTGATATAAATTGTTGTACGAGATGATCATGTTTCGTAACAGAGTTATCGGCAACTGGCAGGAGCCATATGGTTGTCGCTTTATTGTATGAATGCAATCGCCATGTAATTGCTTTACTTTATCACTAAGAGGTAACGGTAGTCGTAGTAGCAATAGTTGGCGAGACGACAACGATGCTACGATAGAGATCAAGGTGTCAAGCCAGTGATGATGGAGATCATGACGATGCTTCGGTGATGGAGATCGTGAGCACAAGATGATGATGGCCATATCATGTCACGTATTTTGATTGCATGTGATATTTATCTTTTATGTATCTTATTTTGCTTAGTACGGCGGTAGCATTATAAGATGATCCCTTACTAAATTTCTAGGTATAAGTTTTCTCCCTGAGTATGCATTGTTGCTACAGTTCATCATGCCGAGACACCACGTGATGATCGGGTGTGATAAGCTCTACGTTCACATACAACGGGTGCAAGCCATTTTTGCACGTGCAGAATACTCAGGTTAAACTTGACGAGCCTAGCATATGCAGATATGGCCTCAGAACACTGAGACCGAAAGGTCGAACGTGAATCATATAGTAGATATGATCAACATAGTGATGTTCACCATTGAAAACTACTCCATCTCATGTGCTGACCGGACATGGTTTAGTTGATTTGGATCACGTGATCATTTAGATGACTAGAGGGATGTCTAGCTAAGTGGGAGTTCTTAAGTAATATGATTAATTGAACTTTAATTTATCATGAACTTAGTCCTGATAGCTTTTGCATGTCTATGTTGTTGTAGATCAATGGCCCGTGTTACCGTTCCTTTGAATTTTAATGCATTCCTAGAGAAAGCTAAGCTGAAAGATGATGGTAGCAATTACACGGACTGGGTCCATAACTTGAGAATTATCCTCATTGCTACACAGAAAAATTACGTCCTAGAAGCACCGCTAGGTGCAAGGCCTGCTGCAGATGCAACTGCGGATGTTATGAACGTCTGGCAGAGCAAAGCTGATGACTACTCGATAGTTCAGTGTGCCATGCTTTATGGCTTAGAATTGGGACTGCAAAGAAGTTTTGAACTTCATGGAGCATATGAGATGTTCCAAGAGTTGAAGTTAATATTTCAAGCAAATGCCCGAGTTGAGAGATATGAAGTCTCCAACAACTTCTATAGCTGCAAAATGGAGGATAATAGTTCTGTGAGTGAACACATACTCAGAATGTCTGGGTACCATAACCACTTGACTCAGCTGGGAGTTAATCTTCCTAATGATAGTGTCGTTGACAGAGTTCTTCAATCACTGCCACCAAGCTATAAAGGCTTTGTGACACACTATAATATGCAAGGGATGACGAAAGTTATTCCCGAGCTCTTCGCAATGCTAAAGGCTGTGGAGGTAGAAATCAAGAAGGAGCATCAAGTGTTGATGGTCAATAAGACCACTAGTCTCAAGAAAAAGGGCAAAGGGAAGAAGGGGAACTTCAAGAAGAATAGCAAGCAAGTTGCTACTCCTAGGAAGAAGCCCAAGTCTGGATCTAAGCCTGAAACTGAGTGCTTCTACTGCAAAGGGACTGGTCACTTGAAGCGGAACTGCCCCAAGTATTTGGCAGATAAGAAGGATGGCAAAGTGAAAGGTATATCTGATATACATGTTATTGATGTGTACCTTACTAATGATCGTAGTAGCGCCTGGGTATTTGATACTGGTTATGTTGCTCATATTTCCAACTCGAAACAGGGGCTACGGATTAAACGAAGATTGGCTAAGGACGAGGTGATGATGTGCATCGAAAATGGTTCCAAGGTCGATGTAATCGCCGTCGGCAAGCTACCTCTACATCTACCTTCGGGGTTAGTTTTAGACCTAAATAATTGTTATTTGGTGCCAGCATTGAGCATGAACGTTATATCTGGATCTTGTTTGATGTGAGACGGTTATTCATTTAAATCAGGGAATAATGGTTGTTCTATTTAGATGAGTAATATCTTGTATGGTCATGCACCCTTGTTGAGTGGTCTATTTTTGTTGAATCTCAATCGTGGAGATACACATGTTCATAATATTGAAGCCAAAAGATGCAAAGTTGACAATGATAGTGCAACTTATTTGTGGCACTGCCGTTTAGGTCATAATTGTGTAAATCGCATGAAGAAACTCCATGCTGATGGGCTTTTGGAATCACTTGATTATTAATCACTTGGTGCTTGCGAAACATGCCTCATGGGCAAGATGACTAAAACTCCATTCTCCGAAACAATGGAATGAGCTACTGACTTATTGGAAATAATACATACTGATGTATGTGGTCCAATGAGTGTTGAGGCTCATGGCAGGTATCGTTATTTTCTTACCTTCATAGATGATTTGAGCAGATATGGGTATATCTATTAATGAAGCATAAGTCTGGAACATTTGAAAAGTTCAAAGAATTTCAGAGTGAAGTGGAAAATCATCGTAACAAGAAAATAAAGATTCTACGATCTGATCATGGAGGCAAATATTTGAGTTACGAGTTTGGTCTTCATTTGAAACAATGTGGAATAGTTTTGCAACTCACGCCACCTGGAACACCACAGTGTAATGGTGTGTCCAAATGTCGTAACTGTACTTTATTGGATATGGTGCGATCTATGATGTCTCTTACCGATTTACCGCTATTGTTTTGGGGTCATGCTTTAGATACGGCTGCATTCACTTTAAATAGGGCACCATTGAAATCCATTGAGATGAAGCCTTATGAACTGTGGTTTGGCAAAAACCAAAGTTGTCGTTTCTTAAAGTTTGGGGCTGCGATGCTTATGTGAGAAAGCTTCAACCTGATAAGCTCGAACCCAAATCGGAGAAGTGTGTCGTCATAGGATACCCAAAGGAAACTGTTGGGTACACCTTCTATCACAGATCCAAAGGCAAGATATTCGTTGCTAAGAATGGATCCTTTCTAGAGAAGGAGTTTCTCTCGAAAGAAGTGAGTGGGAGGAAAGTAGAACTTGATGAGGCAATTGTACCTTCTCCCGAATTGGAAAGTAGTTCATCACAAAAATCTGCTCCAGTGATTCCTACACCAATTAGTGAGGAAGCTAATGACGATGATCATGAAACTTCAGATCGTTACTACCGAACCTCGTAGGTCTTCCAGAGTATGGTCCGCACCATAGTGGTACGGTAATCCTGTTCTGGAAGTCATGTTACTAGACCATGATGAACCTATGAACCATGAGGAAGCGATTATGAGCCCAAATCCCATGAAATGGCTTGAGGCCATGAAATCTTAGATGGGATCCATGTATGCGAACAAAGTATGGACTTTGGTGAATTTGCCCGATGATCGGCAAGGCATAGAAAATAAATGGATCTTCAAGAAGAAGACTGACGCTGACGGTAATGTTACTGCTTACAAAGCTCAAATTGTTGCGAAAGGTTTTTGACAAGTTCAAGGAGTTGACTATGATGAGACTTTCTCACCTGTAGCGATGCTTAAGTCTGTCCGAATCATGTTAGCAATTGCCGCATTTTATGATTATGAAATTTGGCAGATGGATGTCAAAACTGCATTCCTTAATGGGTTTCTTGAGAAAGAGTTGTATATGATGCAACCAGAAGGTTTTTTTGATCCAAAGGGTGCTAACAAAATGTGCAAGCTCCAGCGATCCATTTATGGACTGGTGCAAGCCTCTCGGAGTTGGAATAAATGCTTTAATAGTGTGATCAAAGCATATGGTTTTATATAGACTTTTGGAGAAGCCTGTATTTACAAGAAAGTGAGTGGGAGGTCTGTTGCATTTCTAATATTATATGTGGATGACATATTGTTGATTGGAAATTATATAGCATTTCTGGATAGCATAAAAGGATACTTGAATAAGAGTTTTTCAATGAAAGACCTCGGTGAAGTTGCTTACATATTGGGCATCAAGATATATAGAGATAGATCAAGATGCTTAATTGGACTTTCACAAAGCACATACCTTGACAAAGTTTTGAAGAAGTTCAAAATGATTCAGTCAAAGAAAGGGTTCTTGCATGTGTTACAAGGTGTGAAGTTGAGTCAGACTCAATGCCCGACCACTTCAGAAGATAGAGAGAAAATGAAAGTGACTCCCTATGCTTCAGCCATAGGTTCTGTCATGTATGCAATTCTGTGTACCAGACCTGATGTGTGCCTTGCTATAAGTATAGCAGGGAAGTACCAAAGTAATCCAGGAGTGGAGCACTGGATAACAGTCAAGAACATCCTGAAATACCTGAAAAGGACTAAGGATATGTTTCTCGTTTATGGAGGTGAAAAGGAGCTCGTCGTAAATGGTTACGTCGATGCAAGCTTTGACACTTATCCGGATGACTCTAAGTCACAATCCGGATATGTATTTATATTGAATGGTGGAGCTATCAGCTGGTGCAGTTCCAAGCAAAGCGTCGTGGCGGGATCTACGTGTGAAGCGGAGTACATAGCTGCTTCGGAAGCAGCAAATGAAGGAGTCTGGATGAAGGAGTTCATATCCGATCAAGGTGTTATACGTAGTGCATTGGGTCCAATAAAAATCTTTTGTGACAATACTGGTGCAATTGCCTTGGCAAAGGAATCCAGATTTCACAAGAGAACGAAACACATCAAGCGACGCTTCAAATCCATCCGGCATCAAGTCACGTAGGGAGACATAGAGATTTGCAAAATACATACGGATCTGAACGTTGCAGACCCATTGACTAAGCCTCTTCCACGAGCAAAACATGATCAACACCAATTCTCCACGGGTGTTAGAATCATTACTATGTAATCCAGATTATTGACTCTAGTGCAAGTGGGAGACTAAAGGAAATATGCCCTATAGGCAATAATAAAGTTTTTATTTATATTTCCTTATATCATGATAAATGTGTATTATTCATGCTAGAATTGTATTAACCGGAAACTTAGTGCATGTGTGAATACATAGACAAAACATAGTGTCCCTAGTATGCCTCTACTTGACTAGCTCGTTAATCAAAGATGGTTATGTTTCCTAACCATAGACATGTGTTGTCATTTGATGAATGGGATCACATCATTAGGAGAATGATGTGATGGACAAGACCCATCCGTTAGCTTAGCATTTTGATTGTTATAGTTTCATTGCTACTGCTTTTCTTCCTTACTTATACATGTTCCTTAGACTATGAGATTATGCAACTCCCGAATACCGGAGCAACACCTTGTGTGCTATCAAACATCACAACGTAACTGGGTGATTATAAAGATGCTCTACAGGTGTCTCCGAAGGTGTTTGTTGGGTTGGCATAGATCGAGATTAGGATTTGTCACTCCGTATTTTGGAGAGGTATCTCTGGGCCCTCTCAGTAATGCTCGTCACTATAAGCCTTGCAAGCAATGTGACTAATGAGTTAGTTGCGGGATGAAGTATTACGGAACGAGTAAAGAGACTTGCCGATAACGAGATTGAACTAGGTATGATGATACCGATGATTGAATCTCGGGCAAGTAACATACCAATGACAAAGGAAACAACGTATGTTGTTATGCGGTTTGACCGATAAAGATCTTCGTATAATATGTAGGAGCCAATATGAGCATCCAGGCTCCGCTATTGGTTATTGATCGGAGATGTGTCTCGATCATGTCTACATAGTTCTCGAACCTGTAGGGTCCGCACGCTTAACGTTCGATGACGATTTGTATTATGAGTTATGTGTTTTTGATGACCAAAGTTTGTTCAGAGTCCCGGATGAGATCACGGGCATGACGAGGATTCTTGAAACGGTCGAGACATAAATATTGATATATTGGAAGGCTATGTTCGGACACCGGAAAGGTTTCGGAAGAGTTTGGACATTTTTCGGGGAACCGAGGGGTTACCGGAACCACCGGGGGAAGTTATGGGCCTAGATGGGCCATAAGGGAGTAGGAGAGGGAAGGCCACAAGGTGGCACGCGCCCCTCCCCATGATAGTCTGAATTGGACTAGGGAGAGGGGGTGCGGCCCCCTCTTTCCTTTCCCTCTCCCTCTCCTTCCCTCCTCCGCCCTCTTGGAATAGGAAAGGGGGCCGAATCCTACTAGGTTTAGAGTCCTAGTAGGACTCCCCCCTGGCACGCCTCCCCCTTGGCCAGCCTCCTCCTCTCTCCTCCTTTATATACGTGGGCAGGGGGCACCCCAAAGCACAACAGTTATTCTCTTACCCGTGTGTGGTGCCTCCCTCCACAGTTTAACACCTCGGTCATATCGTCGTAGTGATTAGGCAAAGCCCTGCACCGGTAACATCATCAACACCGTCGCCATGCCATCATGCTGACGGAACTCTCCCTCATCCTCAACTAAATCAAGAGCTTGAAGGATGTCATCATGCCGAAGTGTGCTGAACACGGAGGTGTCGTACGTTCGGTACTTGGATCGGTAGGATCATGAAGACGTTCGACTACATCAAGCGCGTTACTAAACACTTCTGCTTTCGGTCTACAAGGGTACGTGGACACACTCTCCCATCTCATTGCTATGCATCTCCTAGAGATATCTTGCGTGATTGTAGGAATTTTTTTGAATTACTATGTTCCCCAACAAGAAGACCCTGATCAAGAACCTCGCGGATGAGAAACAACTGCTGCAGAGTGCCGCCGCCACCCACAATGACTTTGTGGATGGCAAGAAGCTCTGGACCAGCTGCCTTATTGACGTTGCGGAGAGGCTCACCACGCAGTTGTCCGTCATGGGCATGCCAAACTTCAGGTTCTCCCAGGAGGTGAATGTGAGCGATAGTGCCAGGCTGACCCTGTTATTCGAGGGCTTCCTCGACGCCCTGGTGCTGATCCGATCCAATCAACCAACTTATATGCCCAATGAGGCCCGGAAGCTTTGTCGGGGCGCCCTGATCAAGGTGCTCACCAAGGTGGCGTACTGGAACCCCAGTGTCGACTTCGCTAACGCGCTTGAGAGCTTGCCGAAGGATGCGGGCCTCAAGGTGCTCTAAGAGTGTATCGAGCCCATCATCAGCTGTGTCGACGAAGTCAAGAGGCTGGAAGGCCAGCACCGGGACTAGCCACTCAATTTCTCATTGCTGCTGCGAATTAGTACCCAACACGATTTTATCTTAAGTTAGAATCGCGGCAACCACTGATGTAATATAAATTTGTCGTGCTTCAAACTGAATGCATGTTATTTTCCTGTTTGATACCTCTTTGTACGTACTACACCCTACGCTTAGTGGAATAGGCTTGCCGGCGCGCGAACCCTTGCCGCGAGCGCTTTGAGGAACAGATCCTTAGCAGCTTGCTAGGGGTGTCGCTGCCAGCAAGACACCTTGCCATTCTTAGTGCAGCCACCTGAGCTACTGAGCGTACTCAAAATAGAACAAGGGCGCTACCAATTGTGGCAGGGTTCCTTTGCGTGTAGGTTTTCCATACAAGAACCGAAACCATTCGAGGAAAACAACCTTACAAAAAGGAAATCACTCAAAGTTTTAGCGTGACTTAGCTTTTTGTTGCTGCGTGGGTCGTCGTTGAGGATGCAGATGACACTGCTCGCCTAGCTTCTGGTATCAGGGTGGCATGGATGATCTTGCTCTCCACCGCCACCAGCGTCTGCCACGTTGCCCGTCTGCGCTAGCACGGGTGGACTAGCTCCAGACGAATCGATCGTTGTGATTGTATTTTTCTTTGGTGCCATGGTGATGAAGAAACTGCTGCACTAACTACTAGACTAGATTTTCACAACTTCAACCCCCCTACCTGGCGTGCCAAATATGTCGGGGAAATGACACCTATGGGATCACGAGTATCCCTTCTACGGTTGGCAGGGAGAGAGTTGCACAAAGAGCAGGTCTAGTGATCAGTACGAGGGGATTTTACCCAGGATCAGGCTGCAATGGTGCGTGAAACCCTAGTCCTGTTTTCTGGTGTATATTTCGTGTTCTTGAGTTCTTAGACCAACTGCAGTGCATGCCTAGTCCAAAAAGTCCCCAATCCTCCTCCAGTACGCCTCGGGCCTCCTTTTATATGTCAAAGGGGTCGTCACAGTGGCACACAGGAGGTGGAAAGTATCTACAGTGTACAAGTTTACCCCTGGCATCGTAGGACAAACGCATTTAATGCGATGCTTACGTGCCCTCTAACTTTATCGGGGACGGCAATAGAACCCGTTGATGTCAGCTAGAACTACGTCGGTATTTCCACAAAGAGAAAGGGATGATGCAGTATAGCGACGGTAGGTATTTCCCTCAGTGATGAGACCAAGGTTATCGAACTAATAGGAGAACCTCCTCACACCACGTAAACAGCACCTGCACACAAATAACAAATACTCGCAACCCGACGTGTTAAAGGGGCTGTCAATCCCTTCCGGGTACGGCGCCTCAAGATAGGAAAAATAATGTGAGGTAAAAGTGGTAGATGGGATAAGTAGATTGCAGAACAAATAAATTGCAGCAAGGTGTTTTTGTATTTTTGGTTTAATAGATCTGAAAATAAATGCAAGAGAAAATAGATCACAAAGGCAAATATGATGCAAAGAGACCCAGGGGCCGTAGGTTTCACTAGTGGCTTCTCTCGAGAAAAATAGCAAACGGTGGGAAAACAATTACTGTTGGGCAATTGATAGAACTTCAAATAATCATGACGATGTCCAGGCAATGATCATTATATAGGCATCACGTCCAAGATTAGTAGACCGACTCCTGCCTGCATCTACTACTATTACTCCACACATCGACCGCTATCCATCATGCATCTAGTGTATTAAGTTCATGAGAAAATGGAGTAATGCAATAAGAATGATGACATGATGTAGATGAGATCCGTTTATCTATTGCGGCAGATATAGATCTCATCTTGTTATCCTTAGTAGCAACGATACATACGTGTCGGTTCCCCTTCTATCACTGGGATCAAGCACCGTAAGATCAATGTAGAGTCATGTTGTGATGCCATGTTGTATTTGCACATATCGAGCATATTGTGTGTATGTTATTGAAATGCTTGGTATGTGTGGGATCTGACTATCTAGTTGTTTATCCTTAGTAGCCTCTCTTACGGAAATGTCTCCTAGTGCTTCCACCGAGCCATGGTAGCTTGCTCTTGCTCCGGAACACTTAGGCTGGCAGTATGTGTCCTTCTTCGTTCTGTATCGTCCCTTCGGGAAATGTCACGATGAATACCGGAGTCTGTTAGCCCGCTACAGCCCGGTTCACGAATCTGCTAGCCAGTGCTACAGCTGGATCCACTCACGATGATTGACACGTTCGATCTTTGGGTCATGGATGCCTGTCCCTGTAAGTTTGTGCCACTTTGGGTTCACGACTAGCCATGTCAGCCCGGGCTCCTTGTCATATGGATGCTAGCGACACTATCATATCCGTGTGCCAAAAGGCGCAAACGGTCCCGGGCCTAGTAAGGCGACACCCGTGGGAATACCATGCGTGAGGCCGCAAAGTGATATGAGGTGTTACATGCTAGATCGGTGTGCCATTGAGTCGGGGTCCTGACAATCAAACCCACTACAACGCACCTCTTCCCATTGCAAGATAAATAGATCAAGTTGGCCAAACAAAACCCAAATATCAGAGAAGAAATATGAGGCTATAAGAAATCATGCATATAAGAGATCAAAAAGACTCAAATAACTTTCATGGATAAAAGCATAGATCTGATCATAAACTCAAAGTTCATCGGATCCCAACAAACACACCGCCAAAATACTTAGATCATATGGATCTCCAAGAGACCATTGTATTGATAATCGAGAGAGAGAGAGGAAGCCATCTAGCTACTAACTACGGACCCGTAGGTCTACAAAGAACTACTCACGCATCATAGGAGAGGCACCAATGGAAGTGGTGAACCCCTCCATGACGGTATCTAGATGGATCTGGTGATTCTGGACTCTGTGGCGGCTGGATCAATATTTTGTTGACTCCCCTAGGGTTTCCGGAATATTGTGGTATTTATAGAGCAAAGATGCGGTCCGGGGGGCACCCGAGGTGGGCAAGACCCACCTAGGCGCGCCTGGGCCTCCTCGCGCGCCCTGGTGGGTGCTGCTCCCCTCGAGCAGCCCCTCGGGTGCTTCCTTGGCCCATTGGCTTTCTTCTGGCCCAATAAAAATCCTCCAGGAGTTGCGTTGCGTTTGGACTCCGTTTGATATTGATTTCCTGCGATGTAAAAAATGTAGAAAACAGCAACTGGCACTGGGCACTATGTCAATAGGTTAGTACCAAAAAATGATAGAAAATGACTATAAAATGATTGTAAAACATCCAAGAATGATAATATAACAGCATGGAACAATCAAAAATTATAGATACATTGGAGTCGTATCAGCATCCCCAAGCTTAATTCCTGCTCGTCCTCGAGTAGGTAAATGATAAAAACAAAAAAAATGATGTGTAATGTTTCCTAACATGTTCATCACATTCTTTTCTTTATAGAATGGACATATGTACTTTTATATGATTCAAAGCAATAGTCTAGTTTTGACATGAAGACTTTAATACTCAAGCATACCAACAAGCAACCATGTCTTTCAAAATATCAACACTAAAGCAAGTTATCCCTAGCCCATCATGCCCAATCATTGATCCATTCATGAAACACACTCGAATATTAGCTACACCCAATGCTCAAATACGATCATAGTGCCCCTTAGTTGGTGCTTTATAAGAGAAGATGGAGACTAAAATTCAAAATAAAAATTCCATAAGTAAAAGAAAGGCCCTTCGCGAAGGGAAGTAGGGATTTGTAGAGGTGCCAGAGCTCAAAGCTTAAATTGAGAGATAAAATTATTTTTGCGAGGCATACTTTTCCTACCAACGAAAACGACTTGGAGCATCCCAACACTTTCCATGCTAGATACATCATAGGCGGTTCCCGAACAGAAAATAAAGTTTATTCCTTTTTTCACCATAACTTTCACTTTCCATGGCTAGCCGTATCCATGGGTGCGCTCCATACCAACACTTTCCAAGAAATCTATTATTTGACAACATAAAGTAAATTCATTTTTCATTTCGGGACTGGGCATTCCTAGTACCTTTGCCGTACTCTCGTGCAATGGCAAGTGAATAAACACTCATCGTGATAATAACACATCTAGCATGGATAATATTGGCTACCCTTTACCGCCTCGCGAGTCGTAGAGCACACAAAAGAGAAATTTATTTTGAATATTAGAAATGGCACATGCAAATTTGCTTAGAACGGCATGGAAATACCGCATGTAGGTAGGTATAGTGGACTCATAAGGCAAAACTGGTTTAAAGGGTTTGGATGCACAAGTAATGATCATACTTGGTGCAAAATGAAGGCTAGCAAAAAGATTGAGAAGCGACTGACCAAAAAGAGAAAAATCTCATACCCAAGCATTAAGCATAAGTAACACCGAATAATGCACCATAAGTAGGATGTAATTTTATTGCATAACTATTGACTTTCGTGCTTGCATAGGGAATCACAAACCTTAACATCAATATTCTTACTAAAGCACAATTACTCATCAACATGGCTCACATATCATATCATCATATCTCAAAACCATTACTAAGAATCAAGTTTATTTTGTCCAATGATCTTCATGAAAGTTTTTATTATATCCTCCTTGGATATCTATCACTTTGGTACTATTTCAATATGTTGCTTTTGATAGGCTCAAACAAATATAAGTGCAGATCATGAGCATAAATTTTTTTCCTTCCCTAAAAATAATCTAAGTGAAGCAAGAGAGAATTTCTTAAAAATTTACTAACTCCCAAATAAATCTAAGTGAAGCATGAGAGCATTTCTTCAAAATTAGCAAAGCACACCGTGCTCAAAAATATATAAGTGAAGTACTAGAGCAAGTCCATGGCTCTACAAATTTAAGTGAAGCATAGGAGCAAGCATAGCATAATTTTTGGCTCTATAAATAGGGTGTGTACAACAAGGATTGAACACTTAAAGCACAAAGCAAAACAAGCAAAGACTCATATCATACAAGACGCTCCAACAAAACTCATATCATGTGACGAATAAAAATATAGTTTCAAGTAAAATACCGATGGTTGCTAGAAGAAATCGGGGATGCCACTCGGGGGCATCCCCAAGCTTAGTTGCTTGCTACTTCTTTGAATATTATCTTGGGGTGCCTCGGGCATCCCCAAGCTTAGCCTTTTGCTTATCCTTATTCCTTCATCCATCGTAAGATAACCCAAAACCTAAAAACTTCAATCACACAAAACTCAAACAAAACCTTCATGAGATCTGTTAGTATAAAAAACCAAACCACTACTATAAGTACTGTAGAAAACCTACTATTATTTTATTTTTGCATTATATCTACTGTATTCCAACTTTTCTACGGCAAAAACTCATCAAAGAAAACCATAGACTCATCAAAACAAGCACACAACACAAAGAAAACAGAATCTGCTAAAAACAGAAGAGTCTGTAGCAATCTAAAATTTTTGAATACTTATGTAACTCCAAAAATTATGAAATAAATTGATGAAGATGACGAATTTGTCTATTAATCCTATGCAAAAATAATCAACTTAAAAGCACTCTTCTGTAAAAAATGACAATGAATCTCGTGAGTGCAAAAGTTTCTGTTTTTCATCAAGATCAAATAAACTTTCGCCCAAGTCTTCCCAAAGGCATTGCTTGGCACAAACACTAACTAAAACACACAAAAAAACACAATCATAATAGTAGCATAATTGTGCTAACACTCAAGAACAGAAAGCAAAAGCAAAAAATAAATTTTATTCATTGGGTTGCCTCCCAACAAGCGCTATCGTTTTACGCCCCTAGCTAGGCATAACACGTAGGATCTAAGTGTTGCCTTCCGTTATCTTTGCCACTTTAGTAAGGGTCTTTTCAAACCCGGGAGGCTCTTTGCACTTCCCTAGATTTTCTAGAAAGTAATCCATCTTGAGATCTAAAATACCCAACCGTTTATTGCAAAGAGAAATCAAAGTATTCATACGGTTGATACTACCATTGAGATGTTTGAGAGGTTCATTATATTTTTGTAATTCCACCATATGTTTATGCAAATCACTGAGTTTGTACAAAATCTGGACTCCCTCTGGGGTGAAACAAAACCCTTTCTTTTGTGGTGGAGCCCCCAAAATTCCTTCTAAAATTTCATAGGCGGTATTGACATCAAGCTCAATAAAATTCCCTTTTGCGGCAAAATCCAAGAGTTCTCTATGATGCAAAGCCAATCCTACATAAAAATTTCTAAGCAAAATTTTTGCATATCCATTTAAGTTGCAAACATGATAAGATTTCATAACCCTATACCAAGCATCTTTCAAATTTACTCCTTGTTTTTGTTTGAAGTATAAAACTTCAAAGTCAGGTAACAAAGGAGGAGCATTCAAACTAGCCATAGGGAAACAAAAATAAGAATAGATTTGACAAGAAAACGGCAAACAAAAAGGAGAGCGGATAAAACGGCAAATTTTTGTGAAGTGGGGGAGAGGAAAATGAGAGGCAAATGGCAAATAATGTAAATTGTGAGGAGATAAGATTTGTGATTAGGAACCTGGTTGATGTTGAAGATCCTCCCCGGCAACGGCACCAGAAATTCCTTTTGATGTCGGCTAGAACTATGTCGATGTTTCCCCAAAGAGGAAGGGATGATGCAGTATAATGACGGTAGGTATTTCCCTCAGTGTTGAGATCAAGGTTATCAAACCAGTAGGAGAACCTCCTCACACCACGTAAATAGCACCTGCACACAAATAACAAATACTTGCAACCCGACGTGTTAAAGGGGTTGTCAATCCCTTCCGGGTATGGCGCCTCAAGATAGGCAAATAACGTGAGGTAAAAGTGGTAGATAGGATACATAGATCGCGAAACAAATAAATTGGAGCAAGGTGTTTTTGTATTTTTGGTTTAATAGATCTAAAAATAAATGCAAGAGAAAATAGATCGCAAAGGCAAATATGATGAAAAGAGACTCGGGGGTCGTAGGTTTCACTAGTGACTTCTCTCGAGAAAAATAGCAAACGGTGGGAAAACAATTACTGTTGGGCAATTGATAGAACTTCAAATAATCATGACGATATCCAGGCAATGATCATTATATAGGCATCACATCCAAGATTAGTAGACCGACTCCTGCCTGCATCTACTACTATTACTCCACACATCGACCGCTATCCAGCACGCATCTAGTGTATTAAGTTCATGAGAAAACGCAGTAATGCAATAAGCAAGATGACATGATGTAGATGAGCTCCATTTATCTATTGCGGCAGATATAGATCTCATCTTGTTATCCTTAGTAGCAATGATACATACGTGTCGGTTCCCCTTCTGTCACTGGGATCAAGCATCGTAAGATCGAACCCACTACAAAGCACATCTTCCCATTGCAAGATAAATAGATAAAGTTGGCCAAACAAAACCCAAATATCGGACAAGAAATATGAGACTATAAGCAATCATGCATATAAGAGATCAAAGAAGACTCAAATAACTTTCATGGATAAAAACATAGATCTGATCATAAACTCAAAGTTCATCGGATCCCAACAAACACACCGCCAAAAGACTTACATCATATGGATCTCCAAGAGACCATTGTATTGGTAATCAAGAGAGAGAGAGATATAGGAAGCCATCTAGCTACTAACTACGGACCCGTAGGTCTACAAAGAACTACTCACGCATCATAGGAGAGGCACCAATGGAAGTGGTGAACCCCTCCATGACGGTGTCTAGATTGGATCTGGTGGTTCTGGACTTTGCGGTAGCTGGATCAATATTTCGTCGACTCCCCTAGGGTTTCCAGAATATTGTGCTATTTATAGAGCAAAGAGGCGGTTCGGGGCACCGGGTGGGCAACACCCACAGGCGCGCTGGGCCTCTGGCGCGCCCTGGTGGGTGCTGCTCCCCTCGAGTAGCCCCTCAGGTGCTTCCTTGGCCCATTGGCTTTCTTCTGGCCCAAAAAAATCCTCCAGGAGTTGCATTGTGTTTGGACTCCGTTTGATATTGGTTTCCTGCGATGTAAAAAAACATGCAGAAAACAGCAACTGGCACTGGGCACTACGTCAATAGGTTAGTACCAAAAAAATGATATAAAATGATTGTAAAACATCCAAGAATGATAATATAATAGCATGGAACAATCAAAAATTATAGATACATTGGAGACGTATCACCCGTCCCGTCTGTCGCCGACTCACTCTGTTCCGACACGCGTCCAGGCTGACGAGGCATGCAGCGCCAGGCTGGCTGGCTAGCCGCTACACCGGCGCGGTGGTAGAGCCTCCACGAAGATCTGCATGCCGCCACGTAGGTGTTTGCCTAGTTGGCAAGCTGTTCGTTGCACTGGAACGGCCGTGAGGTGGCGAAACCTTGTCAGGTGCGGGCCTGGCTGTGGCCCCGCAATTGTCCCCGGCAAGGGTCTTGCCAGGGGCCTCGCGGTCATCCCCGGCAATGGCCCTGCCGGGGGTCTTTGTCTTCTGGTCCCACGTGGACCTGTATGTCACTAGCCTTCACAAAGATCTGCATGCTACTACGCACGTGCCCCGAGTCTTGGCCTTGACGTTGTCGATGGTGCCAAAGCTATCAGCTTCAAGGGTGATGATTTTGTTGGTGCTTCGCAGGCTGCCCCGGCAAGGGCCTTGTCGTGGCTACGTAAGCCGCCCCGGCAAGGGTGTTGCCGGGGGAGGTTCAGCTAGTCTTCTACTCTTTGTTTACTGGCTCAAATGTTGTCTTGGTATTCTTGTATCTCGCCTTCTACTACCCTGCCAAGCCTTGCCGCGGGCGTGGCTACGACTACCCATGCACAAGGAAGGGGTACAGAAAGGACCATACTTTTGTACACCGACACAAGCGAACACTTGAGGCACAGGCTTTCATTTCTCAGTCTGGCGCGTTAAAGCACAACCCATATACCTCCAGTAAAAATAAGGGCGTAGCAGCATAGAATGCGTTGTTGTTTCCTTTTTTTCATTTTTATTATTTGTTTTTTTGTTTCTTTTTTAGTTTTTTTTCTTCACCTTTGGTTATTGACTGTTTTAGAGCATATGTATTTAAATTTGACCAACTTCAAAGAAAAATATATCAACATCTCCAAACATCATTTTAGTTTTATTATAATCTTTATATTTGCATATTGTATATATATATATATTTGATGTTGTAGAGCATAACATTTTTTCTAATATACTAGGTTAACGAAAAGTTTTGACCTGAAAACAATCTGAAATTTTAATGAATTTTGTGTAAGATCACTAATTTGTTTCGATTTTTGCTGATAGTCGGATGAGAAGGAGATAGCCACCCGGGTCATGCTTTGTCGGTCCTGGGTCGAGACCTGATCTCCCTCTTTGGAGCCACCCGGGAGCGGATGCAGTAGTCGAACGCCTTCACTGCCACTCTGGGCGTGAATCCAGCAGATGCCCACTCCATCGCCGCAGCTGGCGTGTCGCGTCCGACTGGACAGTTTCTTCTCTGTGAGCTCTAATGGCGAGTTTCACAGCCGAGTCTTCCCCAAAGATGAAGGTAGAAAGATGTGGCGGATCAAGCCAACATTAGCTATTGTAAAGTTAAATGTGGATGTTGCCTTCGATGATGATCTCACATGAGTCACTTGGTTATATTCTCAAATATAATTTTTTTAGTTGAATATTCTAAGACATAATAAGGGAGACATGATTGTCGCTGATGATAAGCAAATTCATGGTGCACCAATGTCTTATTGACTGAATTCAGTGCCCGCCTCTTCGCATGTTCCTTGCCCAGTCAGTTGGGTGCAACATATTGATTATAAACTCTGATGTTGCTGAGGTGATTTCGATGATGAACGAAGGAGGGAGGTCGTATGGGGCAATTGATGATATCTTCGATGACTCCTACCATCTAGCGTGTGATTTCGTGCAAGCTTCATTCATGCATTGTAATATTGAAACAAATTATGTCCCTCATGAACTGACAAAGATGCTAAATTTGGTAGTAGTAATGAATGAATAGATGAACCCTCTAGTGGCCTAATTCCTCTTTTGTTACCCTATTGAAGCTTCACAGAGAGGAATTTTGTTTCAAAAAATGCGAATTTGTTTAGATCAACCATATAGCTTTATTGAACAATGTTTGTAGGGATACAAGCTATAGGTGGGAGAGGTGAGCCAAACTTGGCACCCACTCTCCAGGAAAGTAGAAGCTTTAACTAAGTTGTGAGCTTCTAAATTTCATGCTCTATGCTCATGACTAATAGACAGTTCTTGAAATAGCGCCTTCTTCACTAGAATTTCTTCAATGATCACCCCATAACTGCATGGATTCTTCTCTCGGATATTGCGCACAACTTGCAAGCAGTCTAAAGCAATTTGTACCTTTTGTAGGTTGAGGTCCAAAGCTAGTGAGAGAGCCTCGCTACAGGCAATAGCTTCAAGGATCGATGGTTGGGTTAGTCCCTCATAACTACTGAGGAAACACCAAGAAATAGGCCACTGACATCCAGACAAATAACACTGACTGCTCCTTCCCTTTCTCCTATGTCAATGCCTGCATCCACATAAATCTTGGTTGATCCAAGAGCAGGGGCCTGCCACCCGCCCTGGGCTTGCCGGCCTTGTGGTCCGCCCCGACTGACCTTTTTAATAGGGAGCATATCAAGGTTCGCGAGAAACCTCTGAATGAATGAGAAGGTCGGGAGCGGACTCTGGAAGTGTTGCTCATGAATAGCCTTCCGACGAGCCCACGAGATAGACCAGAGGGTTACTAGAACTTTGACAACCTCAGTATTTGGTGCAACCTCCAGCAGGTTAAATAGCCATAGCTTGGGATCCTCATAATTCCCTGCTTGCACTATATTAACAATATCATCGTCCATAAGTGACCAAACTGCCTTCGCTGTATTGCATGTGATTAGTGAGTGACTCCAGGAATCCATTGAAGAGTTATAGATCGTGCACACATCATCCTGGGCCATATTCCTAGCAGCTCGGACATCTCCCATCGGTAAAGATACATGGGCCAGACGCCATGTAAAGACTTTCACTTTGGTTGGTACTTTGACTCCCCAAAGTTCAGACCACTGCCTACGGGTCCCCCCAAGATCAGACGACCCTGGTCTATGCTCCAACTAGTCCTTGCGTTGTCTCTTCATATCCACCAACAAACGATATGCGGATCTCACTGAGAAGTGCCAAGAATTTTCATGGTGCCACGCCCACTTATCCATCAAAACAGTTGGGACAACAGAGCAAGATTGAAAAGTGCAATGTCACGGAATCCTAATCCACCATCGCGCTTTGGCCAAGTCATCGTCTCCCAAGAAACCCGCGCTGCTTTGCATTCACCATCTTTGTTGCCCCACCAAAATTTCATGAGCAAGTCCACGGGGCAGCTCAAAATAGGCCTCGAGTAAGTGGGTACTATCTGGGCTACGGATTTAATCAAAATTTCCTTTCCACCACATGATAGATCCTTTTCCATCCATCCTCTGACTCTAGCCCAAACTCTATCCTTTGAGTACTTGAACACATCGTTTTTTGTATGCGCCGCTGAAGATAGCAAACCAAGGTACTGATGACCCACAAGTATAAGGGATCAATCGTGGTCCTTTCGATAAGTAAGAGTGTCGAACGCAAAGAGGATCAGAAGGAAATGACAAGTGGTTTTCAGCAAGGTAATTTTCGCAAGCACTGAAATAGTCGGTAACAGGTAGTTTGATAGCAAGATAATTTGTAACGAGCAAGTAACTGTAACGGTAAATAAAGTGCAGCAAGGTAGCCCAATCCTTTTGTGACAAAGGACAGGCCAAAACGGTCTCTGATGATAAGCAAAGCGTTCTTGAGGGTACACGGGAATTTCACCATATCACTTTCATCATGTTGGTTTGATTTGTGTTCGCTACTTTGATAATTTGATATGTGGGTGGATCGGTGCTTAGGTGTTGTTCTTACTTGAACAAACCTCCTACTTATGATTAATCCCCTCGCAAGCATCCGCAACTATGAGAAAAGTATTAAGATAAAATCTAACCATAGCATTAAACTTTTGGATCCAAATCGGTCCCTTATGAAGTAGCGCGTAAACTAGGGTTTAAGATTCTGACACTCTAGTAACCCATCATCTAATAACTACTCCACAATGCATTCCCTTAGGCCCAAATATGTTGAAGTGCCATGTAGTCGACGTTCACATGACACCACTAAGGGAATCACAACATACATATCATCAAAATATCAAACACATATCAACTTCACATGATTAATTGCAACATGACTTCTCCCGTGACCTCAAGAACAAAAGTAACTACTCACAAATGATAATCGTGCTCAATATCGGAGAGGTATTAAATAGCATAGTGGATGTGAACATATAATGTTCCACCAAATAAACCATATAGTAATCAACTACAAGATGTAATCAACACTACTAGCCACCCACAAGTACCAATCTAAGGTTCCGGTACAAAGATTGTCGCAAGAGATGAACTACGGTTTGAGAGGAGATGGTGTTCTTGAAGATGTTGATGGAGATTGCCCTCCCAAATATGGGAGAGTTGTTGGTGATGACGATGACAATGATTTCCCCCTCCGAGAGGGAAGTCCCCCCGGCGGAATCGCTCCGTCGGAGGGCAAAAGTGCTCTTGCCAAGTTCCGCCTCGAGATGACGGCGCTTTGTCCCGAAAGTCCCCTCCTGATTTTTTCTAGGTCAAAATGACCTATATACCAGAAGATGGGCACCGTAGGTGGGCGAGGAGGGCACAACCCACCAGGGCGCACCTGGGGGCTTGGCGCACCCAGGTAGGTTGTGCCCACCTGGTGGGCCTCCTTCGGTAGTTATTAGCTCCAATATTTTTTATATATTGAAAAAAGCTCATTTGGTGATGTGCATAATATGTAACTCTAACGTAGATTTTTCAGATCCAGAATTCCAGCTGCCGGTATTCTCCCTCTTTCTGTAAACCTTGCATATTGTGAGAGAAAATGAATTACAATTACTCCAAAAAGCATTATTATGCATAAAAACATTATAAATAATAGTAGGAAAACATTATGCAAAATGGACGTATCAACTCCACCAAGATTAGACCTCGCTTGTCCTCAAGCGGAAAACCGAAATCGAAAAACATGCCCACGTGCTTAGAGAGAGAAGTGTTGATAAAAACAAAAATACGAACATAGAAGCATCATGCATATTATTATAACAACAAAGAACTTTAACATAAAACTTTATCAGACAAGTTTCGTCATATAACTTCTCATGAACAAGTAAAAACTCATCACAACATTGAAGTATAAAGCATAAACCTTATTGAAAACCAACAAACTATGTTCTCAGTCAACTTTGCAACTACAATTCATTATATTTTCAGGAAGGGTCATGTATCGGAGCCTTTAGGCAAGTCCACATACTCAACCATCATTTAATCTTCTATGATTGCTAACACTCATAGCATACCCATGAACAAAAAGTTTCAACTGGACACATAGAAAGATAGGGGATTATAGTTTCACCTCCCAACGTATTCACCTCAAGGGTGATGTCAACAATAATAACTGATGCCACACATATTCAACCGGATATATGTGCCTAGATCATCCCTCACCACATGACGCTTGCAAAAAGATAAAATAAAAAGATAGGGAAGAATACTTTGACTCTTACATAAAAGTAAATGCATAAAAGTAAAAGTTAGGCCCTTCACAGAGGGAAGTAGAGGTTGTCATGCGCTTATTTGTTTGTATGCCAAATCCCTTAATGCAAAAAATGTCACGTTATATTGCCCCTTATGATAGCAACCTTTATTATGCAGTCTGTCGCTTTTATTACGTTGCCATCACAAGTTTGTACAATGCTTGGTTTTCTCTTACACTACATGATCCAACACATTTAGAAGAAATTTGTATTTCCTTATTGCACCGATGACAACTTACTTGAAGGATCTTACTCAATCCATAGGTAGGTATGGTGGACTCTCGAAGTAAGATTTTGGGTTAAGGGCTTTTGGATGCACAAGTAGTATCTCTACTTAGTGCGGAGTTTTTGGCTAGGAAAGATATTGATAAAGCACCACATGTTGAAGGATCTATGACAATATAACTTCTATGTGAATATGAACAAACATAGGTCATTATGTTGTCTTCCTTGTCCAATGTCAACAATTTTGACACATAATATTTAATGGGGCTCACAATCATAAACTATGTCCGAGATAGTGTATTTGCATGTGAATCTTCTCTTCCCTTATTAATTCTTTCATGAATTGCATCATTGACCAATGCTATGTTTGTCAATCTCCAATATGTTTTACCACTTATACTTTTCCTTATGTGATATCATTACCTACCATAAGATTAGCATATGATCTTCTTCATTTGTTTTCTTTATTTTTATTGGAACAAAAAGGTAAAGAAACAAAACTCAAACTACTCTTTATTATATATCTTGCACACAATTACATAGACAGATGGATCACTAAGCAATCACTCGAAAAGAAGGGATCAAACTAAATTTTTATTCAACTAAACCATAGGATAACTAAAGATCGAACTAAAATAAATAAAGGCAAAGATAGTGGTGGTGATACGATACCGAGGCACCTCCCCCAAGCTTGGCACAAGCCAAGGGGAGTGCCCATACCATGAACTCAAGTCTCTTTGGGTGGTGAAGATGATGGTGGTGGTGGTGAAGTAGTAGCTGGCTTATCATCCGACTTCCATGGCAGCGGCTCACCATCATAAGGAGAAGCGCGAGTCTCATGAGTCCTACAACTGGCAGCTAAACTCATACCTTTAGATCTCGCCTCATATTCAAAGACTTGATTTTGGAGATCATAGATTTGGCTTTGTAGAAAGTTGATTTGCTCGTTGAAGGTGAAGACGATGTCCTTCATGGATTTGTCATCCACCTTGAGATCACGGGTGAAATCTGCAATCATGAGGTGATTGGCATTGAGTCCACGCTCCACCATCCCCTTGCACTTGAAGACTTCCTACTCCATGGCTTCGTGCCTAGCCTCCACAGTTCCCGTCCTCTTGGGCCCCTGGACGTCCCTGATATGGAGCACCCCCTCGCGCATCTCGATGGCTTGAGAGTGCTGCATCACCTCTCGCAAATATGGGTTGATAACGTTCTCGATGAACTTGTCCTTGGAGGAGCTCGAAGCGGCCATGGCTATCTAGATCTGTCAGAAAAAAGCAAGAAAGAAGAACAGAAGATTTCTCCATGAAACAAGGGCTGATACATCTCCGTCGTATCTACTTTTCCAAACACTTCTGCCCTTGTTTTGGACTCTAACTTGCATGATTTGAATGGAACTAACCCGGACTGACGCTGTTTTCAGCAGAACTGCCATGGTGTTATTTTTGTGCAGAAATAAAAGCTCTCGGAATGACCTGAAAAATCCATGGAGCAACTTTTCAGAATTAATAAAAAATATTGGCGAAAGAATCAACGTCAGGGGGGCCCACACCCTGTCCACGAGGGTGGGGGCGCCCCCCCCCTAGGGCGCGCCCCCTACCTCGTGGGCCCCCTGGATGTCCACCGACCTCAACTCCAACTCCATATATTTGCTTTCACGGAGAAAAAATTCAGAGAGAAAGTTTCATTGCGTTTTACAATACGGAGCCGCCGTCAAGCCCTAATCTCTCTCGGGAGGGTTGATCTGGAGTCTGTTCAGGGCTCCGGGGAGGGGGATTCATCGCCGTCGTCATCATCAACCATCCTCCATCACCAATTTCATGATGCTCACCGCCGTGCATGAGTAATTCCATCGTAGGCTTGCTGGACGGTGATGGGTTGGATGATATTTACCATGTAATCAAGTTAGTTTTGTTAGGTTTGATCCCTAGTATCCACTATGTTCCGAGATTGATGTTGCTATGACTTTGCTATGCTTAATGCTTGTCACTAGGGCCCGAGTGCCATGATTTCAGATCTGAACCTATTATGTTTTCATGAATATATGTGAGTTCTTCATCCTATCTTGCAAGTCTATAGTCACCTATTATGTGTTATGATCCGACAACCCCGAAGTGACAATAATCGGGATACTTCTCGGTGATGACCATAGTTTGAGGAGTTCATGTATTCACTATGTGTTAATGCTTTGGTCCGGTACTCTATTAAAAGGAGGCCTTAATATCCCTTAGTTTCCATTAGGACCCTGCTGCCACGGGAGGGTAGGACAAAAGATGTCATGCAAGTTCTTTTCCATAAGCACGTATGACTATATTCGGAATACATGCCTACATTACATTGAAGAACTGGAGCTAGTTCTGTGTCACCCTATGTTATAACTATTACATGAGGAATCGCATCCGACATAATTATCCATCACTGATACAATGCCTACGAGCTTTTCACATATTGTGCTTTGCTTAGTTACTTTACGGTTGCTACTGTTACAATTACTACAAAACTGCTCTTTATTCTTGTTGCTATTATTCTCATTACTTCCATACTACTTTGCTACTAAATACTTTGCTGCAGATACTAAGTTATCCAGGTGTGGTTGTGTCGCGGCCGATGGGTGGCGCGGCACCTATGGGGCCGGGGCCCCTTCGTGTGTTGATGCAGGCGGAGGCTGCGGAGAGCGGATCGGCGATGCACGCGGGGATTTTACCCAGCCGGGCGCGATGGTCGCGTAAAACCCTCTGCTGCATTGTGTTGTATTAGATCTTGCTCAAGAATACGAGCAAGCGGTGGAGTGGTGTGTGAAACCGGCGAATCGAGCGCTAGAGTTGCGGGGTTCGAACCTTCACGCGTAGTGGCGAATGACCCCTCGCGAGTAGCGATCGTGGAACCCCTCTCGTTGTGCATGGGCCTCCTTTTATAGGGCAAGGGTCACCGACAGTGTCAGCGTGAGGTAGAGGGGTAAAACGTAAAAGAGGTGGTAGTTGGAGCAGTCGGGAACGGTGCAGCTTCTGATGCTTTCTACCTACTTTTGACAGAGGGGACAAGAGCATTAAATGCCCGTCGCCGTCGCCCCAAAAGCTCCGCCATTCGTCTCCTTTCGCCACGGCGGCGGTTACACCACCGTGGAGTGCCACCGCATTCCTCATGCAAGCACAGACCATCCGCCACGCGTCTCTGGAGAAAGGCTGGAGGCGACGCGTGGGCGGATGAGCTGGAGTGCGGCACGTAGATAGCTCTCCCGGCAAGCGCCTTGCCGGGTCTTGATCTTGCCGGGCCCGGAGCTTGTCGGCTCTGTGACTTGCCGCTCCCGGGTCCTCGCCCGGCGCGCGCGCCGAGGCGTGTCTTCGTGATATGATCTTCTAGTCCTCCCGACGAGCTCCTCTCGCCGGGATCTGTAGGAGTGATGTAGCCTTGAGCACAGAATGGCCTTCCGGCAAGCTCCTCTTGCCGGGTCTTGAGCTTCTATCTTATATACTTTGTTCTTGAATGGCTTGGTGTGGAGCGGAGATGGTCTCCGGCAAGCATTTTGGTGGATCTGGCTGTGGGAATCGGGACTGCCCGTGCACAAGTTGGGGTCTTGAGGTACCCCTACCTTAGTACACCGACAGAGCCCCGGGCTGGGCCATACACGCAGTGCCGAGCGCTGTTGGGCGAGCCCAAGGCAGTCTGCAGGCGCCTGAAGCCCACGGCGCGAATCCACTTCCGCCTCTGCCGCCCTCCCGTGCAAAGCGACGCTGCGTCGATTCTTGGCGTCGTGGGATAAGACGTGCCCACGCCCCTTAATGAGGAGAGCGGGACGCCCCCCCCCACTTCCCCATAAAAACAGAGGAAGCAGGCGCGGTTCCCCTTCATTGCTTTCATTGCTTCTTCTTCCTCCGCCAGAAAACCCTCCTCGCGCTCCGCTTCCGCATCTCCTCTGCTGTTTCTTTCGTCCACGGCGTCGTCGGACCTTCATCCCCCTTCCCTCGCCGCTGCCGCTATGGCCCCGAAGACCAGGAAGGGGAAGGAGAAGGCGGAGGGCACCAAGAAGGAGAAATCCGAGCAGGCGGAAGAGCTCGCTCAGATGCGGAGGGAGAACATCGTCTTCCCGCCGCGGCTCGGCGTGGACGAGCTCTGGGGCAAGTACTTCTTGTTCTGGTCCAAGAGGACCTCAGCACATCCTCGGACCAGTGCCCACCCGGCCGATCTCATGGACAACTATCCCGGCGGGTATCATTTCTTCGCAGCTTTCTTTCACTGCGGTCTTTGTCCTCCTTTCTCTGAATTCTTCTGTACCATTATGCACACATATGGCTTCCACCTTCTCGATTTCACCCCCAACGCCGTCCTCACAATGGCGGTTTTCGCACATATGTGTGAGAACTTCGTAGGGATCCACCCAAATGTAGCTCTGTTCAGGCATTTCTTTACCCGAGAGCGAGCCGGCTCCCCCTCTCGGAGAGGATTTCTTGGGTTTTCCGTCGAACTGAAGAAGTCGTGCTTGCGGGGAGCTCCGCATCAAGTGGGAAGAGTGGCGCTTGATGGGTGCTGGATCGTCGAGGACGAGCCGCAGCCTTTCACCGCGCCGCGCCTACGCCCATCGAGCGGGAGATTGGGCGAGCTGGACTCCGGCGACGTCAAGCTCGGCGCTGCCCTCATCCGGATCCTTCGCCTCCGTCCGCTGGGGCTGTCCATTGCAGCGTAGGCGCAGACTTTCTCCGTCGCCGCGCCCCCCTCCAAGACAGAAAAAGGCCGGCTGGGGAGTATGGCGGCGGGGATATAATGAGGCTGCGCCGGGCTGAACTTCAATTTCACGACGCTGAGCCGAGGGGATGGTCCGGAGCTCTTCATCTGACCCGCCCATCGAGTGGTTCGAGCTTCCCGGGAGTGGTGCCTTTGCAATAACGTAGCCGGGATCGTCTCCTCGCCATGATGCCCGCGTGTGACTCCACGGCGTGGGCGTTCATGGATTCCGCTGAGCCGTCGACATTATCAACTTCTTGACACCCTCGAGGAGGTGGCGAAAAACAGGGCGAGATCCGCGGGCTGACACGGGACACCACGGATCGGGAGATCGCGTACATAGCCTCTCGGGCTGAAGAGGCGGCTGCAGCCGCAGCGGCAGGAGAATCGATTACGCCCGAGGAGGAGGAGGCTGCGGAGAAGTCCTACCAAGCGGAGGCGGCGGAGATCTGCGGTTGCTGAAACTTCCTCCCGCGCGCTTGCCGGGTCCCTTCTCTAAGGCACTCCGGGATCCATGGAATCGTGGCTGAAATCGCGGCAAGCGGTGGCGCCGGAGGAGCAGAGGCGCCGGAGGGGCCGGGCGCCAAAAGGTAAAGGGTCGCAGACAGGGTGCCGAGCCAGCGAGCCAGCCGGCGAGGAGGAGGGGAAAACGTCGCGATCGCCGATGATGCCGGCGGGTCCACGGACCTTTATGGCGACAGCGTCTCCTCGTCGTCGGAACCTCCCGCCTCGTCACGAGCCCCAAGCGATCTCCGCGAGCGCCTCCGCAAGGCTGCGGCGGAGGTAAATCATAAGCCCGGCAAGCTGCCAGCTTTCGCCCGGGCAGCGCGAGCTTCGGGAGTCGAGCCGTGCGGGGCGACCAGCGCACCAGATGTGGCGGAGGTGGCCCTGGGCAGGCCACAGCAAAGCGCCCCTAAGTCGGCGCCGAGCGGTGAGGGCCTCCTCGGGCGGGCGGCGGCTCGCCCACTTCTCGGGTTTCGACCGCCACGAGGGCGGGTCTTCGCAGCCCCTGGCCCGAGGACCGCCAAGCGCCCGAGAGGGCGCCGTCTCTGCTCCTCACACCGATGCACCCAGTGCGGTGCGACTTGTCCGCCTTGGCGATGGCGACGAGGAGGAACAGGAGAGTCCCCAAGACCTTCATCTTCTTAAATTTCGCCTTGGTCATTCTTGATGCTAATCTTGCTTTTGTATTGACTTCAGGACCTTGGTGGCGGGCGGCGAAGAGAGCCAAAGCGCCCGTGGTCGAGATCGCGGACGACTCGCTTTGTCGGCGGAGACGCTCCGGACCCGAGCTTGCGGACCAGCGCCGTCCCCGAGGAGCAGCCCCTGCAGCCCAGCAGAAGTCTGGGTTCCGCACTCGCTTGCGGGTACATCGATAGCTTTATCTTGTCCCAATATCTTGATGTGTTTGTCTTGACTTGCGAGGATGGAGCCGCAGCAACAGAGCATCCGGAGGTTGCCCCGAGGAGCAGCAGTCCCTCCATCCCGCCAAGGCGGATTCCCGGCAAGGAGAGCGTCCGACAAGGCGGATACTCCGCCAAGGCGAGTAGCCCGACGAGGGCGGCTACTCCGGCAAGGATGGTTCCCGGCAAGAGAGCTGCCGCCAAGAAGCGTCCACCAAGGTAAGTTCTGCGACTTCGCCTTCTCGGTGTTGCCTCTTTTGGATATTTGCTTGAACCGCTTTTGCTTTTCTTTCTTCTTCTAGATCCTCCCCGGAGCGGATGGAGACGGAGGTCGTGCGTCGGGGAGGAGGAGGGCGTGCATGGTGACGGCGATGGTGCTCCTGCTGCCGAGGGCGCGCGGAGCCGCCGAACCACTGCGCTGCGAAGCTGCCTCGGCTTCCGACGCAGCGGCGCGAGAGGAGGATGGCAAGCGTACCACCGGCCGGAGGCTGCGGGGCGTCAGCGCCGTGCGGTCGCCGACCCTCCGTTGAAGCGAACGGCCCGGCTGCTGCTTGAAGCCCCCAGCGGCGTCTTTATCCGGATCTGCGTGGGCTTCCTCGTCATGGCGCCAGCGGGCGAAGCCTTCGACGGGAGATCCTCGCCTCCAGCGGGTTTGAAGGTCGTCGAGGGCTGGCGGGAGCGGCGGGCCCGATGAGGAGCTGCTTCACGGATCTGGCCCTTTACGGGCGAGCGGTAACTTGCTTCCCGGAGGCCCTTGCCGCTAAGGCCGCCGAGGAGATGGAGAAACGCGGCGGAGCTCCGCGCCGCCAAGCAAGCTGCTCTCGCGAGGTGTCGGAGAGGCGCGAGCAGCTTCGCCGGGCAGTATGAAGAGTGGCTGTTGGAGAAAGCCGAGGCCGAGGAGCAGCAACGGCTCGCGAGGTGGAGCTGTCCCGCGAGAAGGGGCTCAACCAGCTAAAGGTCGCCCTCGGCGCCCACGAGGAAGACCTCGCCGCCGGGAGCAAGCCCTTGGCGGGAGTTGAAGGAAGCGAAGACGCTGCGGCGGCGGGAGGCTGCCAAGGAGGATCTCGCCGCCAAGGTCGCGAAGCTGGAGGAGCTGTTGAAGGTGGACTCGGAGAAGATCGCCCGCGCTCGTCACGGGCGCGAGAAATTCACTCACACCAACTCGAGCTCGAGTGCGTCTCGCGAGAAGGGCGACGAGTTGAAGGCCGCCAAGGATTCCGTCGAGGATCTTGAGCAGAAAGTTTCTGCGCTGATGGACTCGCTCGAGGCTGCCCGGGCCCAGGAAACCAAACTGAAGGAAGAGCTCCGTGAGGAGCGATCCTTAGTGGCCGGCGCCAACAGAGCAGCCGAGGATTTCCGCCGCATCGTTGAGATATGGACCGAGGAATTGGTGTCTTCCGCAACCGCCATTGACCAGGAGCTGCTGGCGCTGAAGTTGGAGCACCTCATTTATTCCCCGGATCCAAACCTCGCTCACAGTGCCAAGCTCAGCCTCTTCTTCAGGGGGGTCGCGCCAGCTCTCGCAAATCTGCGGACGAAGAAGATCCCCGCGCAGCTCGCCGAGGAGGCGCGCCTGTTGTGCGCGGGAACCATGGAGCGCGTGCTGACGAAGATCGTATACCGCAACCCCGGTATAAACCTCTCCAACGTCCTTCGCAGCTTGCCGGCCGACGCGGACATGGAGGCCTTGAAGGAGCAGGTCGCCCACATCATCGCCAAAGTGAACAAGATCCCCAGGATGGAGGGCGGCCGCGTAGACTAGGCCTTTTTTTATCTTTGTTTCCTTTTGCTGCTGCACAGGTCGCTATGAACTTATTAGTTACCGCGACAAGTTATCCCTTGTAGGATATTTACCTTTATTTCGATCAATGATCGCAGAATCAACTCCTTGTTTTGATTCTCAACTCATGCGCTTCAACCTTATGCTTCTAGGAAAGACTTGCGGCAAGGGGCAAGGTCTTACCGCAAGCAACAACCTTGCATGACGATCGCAACACACTTAACTTGCGAGTCGACTCGAGCGCAAGGTAAGGGCACGACTGTCCGTCGGTAGGTTCCTCCGAAACACAGTTTTCCATGCAAGGTGTGGTTGTTCAAGGAAGGCAATCTCAAAATTTAAAATTTTGAGCTGCATAAATCCGACAACTTAGCCTTCGTGACTGCGCGTTCTCCGCGAGCTTCTCTTTCTTGAACAGCACTTGGAGTGCTTGGTTCATCCTTCATTTCCTCCCCCCCCCCGGCAAACTTGTGCGGGAGGAACATTTCTTTTGCTTAAGAAATAAGGAGAAAAAAGAAGAGGACGGGCACGTAGTTTTTTGACGCGCTATTGCTTGTCGGACATGCGTGCCATACGGAAAGATGCCAAATAATTCATGCAAATAGCAAAGAAGAGCATGGAAAAAAGGCAAATAACGCAAGACACGGAAACTTTATTGCTGCACGGGGTCTGCGCCCGGCTTTGTACAAAGGGTTACATGCAGCAATGGCAAAGCTTTTGTACAAAAGGTGGTTGCGGAGCGGATCACGGCAACCGCGCCTTATGGGTAGAACTTGCGAAGATGCTCTATGTTCGGGAATTACTCATTTGGCAAGCCTTCTTGGTCTCGAGTCGGACGGCGCCGGGTCTCGTGACTTGTCTCACCGATAAGGGCCTTCCCACTTCAGGCGTCAACTTGTTGGAATTCTTGGCGGACTGAACACGCCCGAAGAACAAGGTCGCCTTCCTCGAGGCTCTGGCTTTGACCTTGCGGCTATGGTAGCGGCGCAAGGCTTGCTGGTATCGAGCAGCTCGTCTGCAGACACAGAGCGTCCCTCCTCGAGGAGCAATCGTCATCTTATCGCGATTGCTCTTGCTCAAGCTCATCATAGCGAGCACTCGAGGAGATCCGTATCTGATTCCGTGGGGAGAACTGCTACGCTCCATAGACTAGAGCAAAGGGTGTCCGCCGGTGGCTCGGTTTGGTGTCGTTCGATTGACCAAAGAGCGCGGCAGCTCCTCTATCAATTTCTTCGCACTTGCGCAGCTTTGTCGAAAGTTCTTGTCTTGAGTCCGCGCAGCACTTCCGCGTGGCCCTTTACGCTTGACCGTTGCTCCTTGGGTGAGCAGCGAAGCCAAAACAGACCTTGGCGCCAAGGTCTTGGACATATTGCATGAAGGTGCGGTGGTGAATTGTGTACCGTTGTCGGTGATAATCCGGTTGGGGATCGAAGCGGCATACAATCGACTGAAGAACTTGATCACTTGTTGTCTTTGTCACCTTTCTCACTGGCTCTACTTCGGCCACTTTGTGAACTTGTCATTGCTACGTACAAGTATTCAAAGCCCCGACGGCACGGGAAGGGCGAGGATGTCGAGCCCCAGACCGAAGGGCGGGACAAAGGATTGTTTGGAGAGCTTGAGCTGGTGATGAATTTGCTTTGCATGGGCCGACACGCCGCGCTTGGTTACTAGTGCGGTTGCATCTGGAGGGCTTCTTGCCAAAGAACCCTTGCGGAAAGCCTTTCCGGCAAGTGCCCTTGCGCCAATGTGGTGGCGCGCAGATGCCTCCGTGAATCTCTGCCAACAGCTGTTGTCCATCTTCCCTAGAGATGCACTTCAATCGATACCATTGAGCCTTCTTACATGCAGCTCGTTGTCCACGTTGGTACATACTTGACTGCTGGTTATCTTTTCTATCTCTTGAAGTGGTCGGGAAGTTCTCCGGTTTGCAAAAGCAGACGTCTGCTGCGCCCATGCCGGAGCTCGGGGTTCGGCGGCAAGGACTAAAGGCATGAGGGCAGCTGCGGGAACCTCCGCTTCTCGGCAGGATCTCTGGCTCCGCCGAGCTGAAGGTCCCCGGCAAGCTTGCGGGGCAAGGCTTGTCGGGAACACTTGCTTCGATCGCCTGATCCGATGATCGGCGGAGCGATTGTTCCTCGGCGATTCGGAGCTTGATCACAGGGACCTTGGCGGCGGCCTCGGGGAGGTCCGCCCGGCAAGTAGTCGCCGGATATCAACTTTCTCTTCTTGGACTGCCCAATTGATGGTGCAGCGGAGGGCTGAGTCAGCTTGAGCAAGAAGGTCCACTGGTTCCACAGTAACTTCATTGAAGCACACTTTGAAAGGCCGTCTGCAATTTCATTACGAGCTCTCGGAATGTGTTCCATCTGCAAACCTTCAAAGTGCTCCTCAAGCTTCCTCACTTCATCTACATAGGCTTCCATCAAAGGGCTCGATAGTTCTTGTTAACTTGCGGACCACCAACTGGAATCTCCCATACGATCAACTTCTTGATCCCAAGTTCGACCGCAATCCACGAGGCCGCCAAGCAAGCCCTCGTATTCAGCGGTGTTGTTTGTCGCTTGCTCTCTTGGGAAGTGCATCTGGATAACATACTTGAGGTGCTCTCCGGTGGAGTGCGATGAGTCTGACGCCGCACGGCGCCTTGTAGGAGAAGGCACCATCGAAGTACATTACCCATTCACTCGTCGCTCCTTGTGCGGGTGTACTTTTTCTTGAACTTCTTCATCGGTGTTGGGGTCCACTCTGCTATAAATTCTGCGAGCCGGCTCTGTATGGTTGAAATACTTTCAAACTTGAGTCGGCTCGACAACTCCAAAGCCCACTCAGCGATCCTGCTGTTGCTTGAGGTTGTGCAATATCCTCTTGTTGGAAGCGAGTGACCACCGTTATCTCGTGTGCTTGGAAGTAATGGCGCAGCTTTCTTGAGGCCATGAGAAGGCGAAAAGCAACTTTGTACACCGGAGTATCTTGATCTGGCTCCTGGAGAAGGGAGCTTACAAAATATACGGACGCTGCACCATCTTTTCCGCACCTCGCCTTGCTCTGCGAGGCTGTCCTCGCCGGGCCGGGCTTGTCGGAACAGCCCCACAGCTTGTCATTGGGCTGGCTTGCGGTGGAGCAGCCTCCTCGTCGGACTCCCTCTCCGCTACTAGCGCAGCACTAACCACTTGGTTGGTTGCCGCTAGGTATAGCAGCAATTTCTCCTGTGGTTTAGGTGCGACAAGTATTGGAGTGGAGGGCGTAATGTTTCAAGTCTTGCGTGTTTGTCTCCGCTTCGAGTCCACTTCATGGGCCCTGCCTTCTTCAAGATTTTGAAGAAAGGCGGTAGCCTTCAACGAACTTTGAAATGAATCTCTTGAGGGCAGCCACACAACCTGCGAGCCTTGACATCCTTGACCCGCTTTGGGGCTTGGATCTGCCCGATTGCTTTAATCTTATCGGGGTTGGCTTGATCCTCTCTCGACACAAAGAACCGAGAAGCTTGCGGAGGAACCCCAAAGACGCACTTCTCGGGGTTCAATTTTAAGCGTATCCTGCGCAGATTCTGGAATGTCTCTTCTAAATCTTGAATCGGTGTATCCTTGCTCTTGCTCTTCACCACGATGTCATCCATGTAAGCTTCTACATTTACGTGGATCTGTGGCTCAAAAGCGATATACACTACCCTGCAAGCGTTGACCTGCATTCTTCAGCCCAAATGGCATGCGTGTGAAGCAATAGGTGCCACATGGAGTGATAAGCGCAGTTTTCTCTTCATCTTCTTTGGCCATGAAGATCTGGTGATAGCCGATGCGCATCAAGAAAGCGAGTAGCTCACATCCGGCGATGGAGTCAACAATCTGGTCGATCTTGCGGCAAGGGAGCGGATCCTTGGGACATGCTTTATTCACATCGGTGAAGTCGATACATAGTCTCCATTTCCCATTGGCCTTGCGCGCACGACAAGCGGGTTTGCTAGCCACGTCGGATGGATCACACCTGACTAGGCCTGCTGCCTCTAGTTTCTTGATTTCTTCATTGATGAACTCTTGGCGTTCCACGGCTTGTTTCCTCACTTTTTGCTTGACGGGCGCGCATGGGGGCAAGCGGCAAGCTTGTGCTCAATTACCTTCACAGGAACACGGGGATGTCGGATGGCTGCCATGCAAACACATCGACATTCGCCCGAGAAAGCAACGGCGCTTTCCTATTCTTTGTCAGCGTGGCAATCGATGGTGAAGGTACCACCGGTGCGTCCTCCTTGGCGGACACCTTCTTGGTTGCGGCGGAGCAGCCATCCTTTTATCCTTGCGGTGGAGCTCGACGGGCGTCCTCGCTAGCAGCGCAACACTCGAAGGGTGCGATTGCGGAGTGGGCCCCGGGCGCTTGCCGTACTTGGTCTTCGTCTTTTTCCTTTGGGAACTTCAGCGGCAAGTGCATCCTTGTCGGCCGCGCGGCCGCATCCCGTAAATCTGGTCGGTGCGGATAAGCGCGTCTTTCTTGTCGCTGCGGACAGTGATGATGCTTATCGGACCCGGCATCTTGAGCACGTTATAGGCGTAATGGGAAGCCGCCATGAACTTGGCGAGGGCGGGACGCCCGAGTATCCCGTTGTATGGCAACGGAATATCGGCAACGTCGAAAGTAATGCGCTCGGTCCTGAAGTTGACCTCCCCGCCAAAGGTCACCGGCAAGGTGATTTTTCCCTTGGGCCTGCTCCTCCCCGGGTTGATTCCTTGGAAGGGGCCGGTCTCTTCGAGCTCGTCATCTGGGATTTGGAGTTTCTTGATCACGGCGAGAGAAATCAAGTTCAGCCCGGCCCGCCGTCGACCAACATCTTGGTGACCTTGAGGTTGCGGATGGTGGGCGAGACCAGATCATCGGCGAGCACCCGACCGCGGTGGTGCGGTCGGGTGATCCTCAAGATCGAAAATGATGGGCGTCTTTGGACCATTTGAGGAGTCTGCGTGACTCCATGGGCGGCTCTGCCGCATTCACCTCACGTGCCCACCGCTTTGGTTGGCGGTGAGAGGTGTGTGAGCGCCACCGTCAACGCACAGGACCTCCGTGGCCTTCTGAAATTCCTGCTCCTTTGTCGTCCTCATCCTCCACGTCCTCTTCGCCGTCTTCTTCATCCTTGTCGCGGCTCCGAGAAGGTCGATCACCTTATCGCCGCTTGGCCTTGCCGGAGGTCCTCCCGACCGATTTAGCGGCCGCTTCTTGCTCGGTTCTCCTCCGCCACCTTGGGCCCTCTCCTTGTCGCGCCTCTCGTACTCAGCTTTACTGCTGCTCGGCGAGATAATCGGCCAGCTTGCGATTGTAGAGGTCGTGGCCTTTGGTGCGGTGGATTTTGCGATATTGCTTGCGGGGCGTCACGCTTGTCGGCTGCCGCCACGAGGCAAGCTCCTTGCCGAACTGCCAACTTTGTGTTTGCTTGGCGGGAGCTTCCTTGCGGACTTTTCGACGGCAAGCACACATTCCTTGTTCTTCTTCGGAAGACACATCGCGGCGCTTCTTTGCGGGCGGCGTCGTCGGTCGCTCCCTCTGCGCCACATCCTCCCGAAGCCTCCTCCCCTCTTCAGCGTGCGCATTTATCAACCAGGCATAAAGCTCGCCGACATCCGGATCTTGGTCATCGCCATCTCTTCACGCATCGCGGATTTCGCGCGTTACGGTGGAACGCAGCGATAACCGCGGCGGGGTGGACGTCGAGGATGTTGTGTTGCACACGGTGAAGCGTTGGATGTACTTGCGCGGGATTCTCCTTCCTTCGGGCCAAAATGTGGAATCACTTTCTTGGCGTGGGGTTTGTGGCGCCAAAGTGAAGGCACCAACAAACTGATGACAAAGATCCGCCCAAGAGGAAATGGAGCCCTCCGGCAAGTGCATAAGCCAAGCGAGCGTTCGGCCTAAGCCTGGAGCGGAAGTAGTTCGCCGAAATCTTCTCGTCGCGCCCGGCAGCCTGCACTGCGATGGTGTAGATCTTGAAAACTCCGAGGGTGTGTCTTGCCGTCGTACTTTTCGATGCGTCGGGCTTGAAGTTTTCATGCTAGGCCATTGGGCGCGCCGCGATTCACGGGTGAGCAGCGGGGCAGCTACCCAGCGTATGGCAAGTCGCTGGCTCGCGGCGCGCGCGACTTCAGCAGTGCTCCCAGCTCTCGATCAGATTGTCGCCGAGTCTCGGCGGCGCTCGATCGTGGTCCGGGCATCTTCTTGCCGCCGCTGTCGAGACTCGGCGTTGATCTCGGCGAGCCCGCTGGTCCGCGATGCCGTGGAGCCGTCGTCGGCGTTATTCCGGCGGCGGCGTCTTCGTTTCAGCGGCGGGAGTGCACGTAGTTGCACCCCGCGGTCTTATCACCGCAGGCCTTCGCCTTCCCGCTTGCGCGGCGCGAGCCGCGAGCCGCTGACGACGATCGTTGTTGGCGGCGACCAGGCTCGATGGTAGCCCTCCGATCCTCGACCTTGTCCGCCGCGGAGAAGTCGAGGAGCATTTGCGCTCGTGGCGCTTCGCGAGAGTGGAGGGAAGCGGGAAGCGGCGGCGGAGGCGGGGCGCGCTTCGGGCTTCCGGCGGTGTTGGAAGGAGCAGGTCTGTCGGCGCCTTCGCTTTGCCGTGTCGGGGCGGGTCCGGAACATCTCGCGAGCCTCCGGCGTGTCCTGTTCCAACAAGCGGATACCACCTCCTGCGGTATGGCGCTGCTGGGTCGTCGTCTTGCGCTGAGATGGGCGTGGATCTACGGAGGCCGGCGTGGTCCTCCGTCTGTCCACTCGATGCGGTGGCACCGCGAGCGCCCTCGCCGGTGTCCACCCTTCCACCGGCGTCTCCTCCGCCTGCCGTTGGCTCCGGTGGAGGCGGGGAAGACGGAGATGGGTCCGCGACCCTCGAAGCTCTCGTCTTCGGGGCCATGGCGTAGTTGTCGATGAAGCTGCTGATGAAGCTGGAGAGGTTGATGAAGAGTCTTTGGCGCTGAACGCGGATCAGGTTCGCACAACCTCGGCGCCCCTACAGCGCGCCCGAGATGTCGCGGCCGATGGGTGGCGCGGCACCTATGGGGCAGGGCCTTCGTGTGTTGATGCGGGGCGGAGGCTGCGCGGAGAGCGGTCGAGGCGATGCAGCGGGATTTTACCCAGCCGGGCGCGATGGTCGCGTAAACCCTCTTGCTGCATTGTGTTGTATTAGATCTTGCTCAAGAATACGAGCAAGCGGTGGAGTGGTGTGTGAAACCGGCGAATCCCAGCGCTAGAGTTGCGAGGGTTCGAACCTTCCGCGAGTGGCGAATGATCCCTCGCGAGTAGCGGTCGTGGAACCCCCTCTCGTTGTGCATGGGCCTCCTTTTATAGGGCAAGGGTCACCGACAGTGTCAGCGTGAGGTAGAGGGTAAAACGTAAAAGAGGTGGTAGTTGGAGCAGTCGGGAACAGTGCAGCTACGGTGCTTTCTACCTACTTTTGACAGAGGGGACAAGAGCATTAAATGCCCGTCGCCGTCGCCCCAAAAGCTCCGCCATTCGTCTCCTTTACGCCACGGCGGCGAAGCCACCACCGTGGAGTGCCACCGCATTCCTCATGCAGCCTGACCATCCGCCACGCGTCTCTGGAGAAAGCCGGAGGCGAGCGTGGGCGATGAGCTGGAGTGCGAACACGTAGCATAGCTCTCCCGGCAAGCGCCTTGCAGGGTCTTGATCTTGCTGGCCCGGAGCTTGTCGGCTCTGTGACTTGCCGCTCCCGGGTCCTCGCCCGGGCGCGCGCCGCAGGCGTGTCTTCGTGATATGATCTTCTAGTCCTCCCGACAGGCTCCTCTCGCCGGGGATCTGTAGGAGTGATGTAGCCTTGAGCCTGGAATGGCCTTCCCGGCAAGCTCCTCTTGCCGGGGTCTTGAGCTTCTATCTTATATACTTTGTTCTTGAATGGCTTGGTGTGGAGCGGAGATGGTCTCCGGCAAGCATTTTGGTGGATCTGGCTGTGGGGAACTGGGACTGCCCGTGCACAAGTTGGGGTACTGAGGTACCCCTACCTTAGTACACCGACAGGTTGAATTGACAACTCAACTTCTAATACTTGAGAATATTCTTTGGCTCCCCTTGTGTCGAATCAATAAATTTGGGTTGAATACTCTACCCTCGAAAACTGTTGCGATCCCATATACTTGTGGGTTATCAAGACTATTTTCTAGCGCCATTTCTGGGGAGCATAGCTCTATTATTTGAGTCACTTGGGATTTATATCTGCTGATCACTATGAGGAACTTGAAAGATGAAAGAACTTAGATTTATCCCTCAACTACGAGGGGAGGTAAGGAACTGCCATCCCTCTCTGCACTAGATTCTCCTTCTGTTATGAGTAG
Organism: Aegilops speltoides; assembly: GCA_021437245.1. NCBI lineage: Eukaryota > Viridiplantae > Streptophyta > Magnoliopsida > Poales > Poaceae > Aegilops > Aegilops speltoides. The sequence continues at coordinate 344,272,977 of CM038144.1, forward strand.
GCTTGCAACACTTAAACCTGCTTCTGCTATTAATTCTGATATGTCGCATGTTATAGATGATGCAACTTCTACTATGCATGATACTTATGATGAAACTACTTCTGTGCTTGATACTATTGTGCCATTAGGTGAATATCTTGATGAACAACTTGCTAGGGTTAGAGAGAATGAAATTATTGAAAATGAAATTATTGAAGATAGTGATGATGAAGGTTCTCCCCCTAAATATGAATTGCCTGTTGTTCCTGAGGGTTATGGTATGGGTGAAGAAACTGCTAGAGATTTTCTTGCTTGCAATGATAGATCTGACCTTAAGAAGTTATTAGCTAAACTTACAGAGAAAACTCTGAATGCTAGAATGAAATATGACCCTGCTTTTGCTACTTCACCAATCTTTGTTACTGATAAGGATTATGATTTCTCTGTCGATCCTGAGATAATTACTTTGGTTGAATCTGATTCTTTTTATGGCTATGAATCTGAAACTGTTGTGGCACATCTTACTAAATTGAATGATATAGCCACCCTATTCACTAATGATGAGAAATCTCGCTACTATTATATCCTTAAGATATTTCCATTCTCATTAAAGGGTGATGCTAAAACTTGGTTTAATTCTCTTGATCCTGGTTGTGTGCGTAGTCCCCAGGATATGATTTATTACTTCTCTGCTAAATATTTCCCCGCTCATAAGAAACAAGCTGCTTTGAGGGAAATATATAATTTTGTGCAAATTGAAGAAGAGAGTCTCCCACAAGCTTGGGGGAGGCTTCTCCGGTTACTTAATGCTTTGCCTGATCATCCTCTTAAGAAAAATGAAATACTTGATATCTTTTATAATGGACCAACCGATGCTTCCAAGGACCACTTGGATAGTTGTGTTGGTTGTGTTTTCAGGGAAAGAACAGTCGATCAAGCTGAATTGCTATTGAATAATATGTTGACTAATGAAAATAATTGGACACTTCCTGAGCCAACTCCTGAGCCAACTCCTAAACCAACTCCGAAGAAAAGGGGAGTTCTATTTCTCAGTCCTGAAGATATGCAAGAGGCAAAGAAATCTATGAAAGAAAAAGGTATTAAAGCTGAAGATGTTAAGAATTTACCTCCTGTTGAAGAAATACACAGTCTTAATATACCACCTATTGAAAGAAACACATGGTCTTGATAACCCAACACAGGTAGTAAAGGTAAATTCTCTCTATAGATATGATAAAGTTGAAATCTCGTCTACTAAGTTTGCTAGCCAATGCTTGGATGAATTTGATGACTTTGTGGCTAGACAAGAAAATTTTAATGCTTATGTTGGCAGAGAATTAAAGAGTAATGCTTACATGATTGGACGCTTGAGTGATTATATGGCTAGAGTTAAAGGTGAACTTAAGCTCATTAGTAAATATGCTTCTATGGTTACCACTCAAGCAGAACAAGTACTTAATTAAAGCTCAAAGTGATTTGCTCGATGAATTAAATAATAAACATGATTTTACTATTAGAGTGGCTACTAGAACTGGTAAAATGACTCAGGAACCTTTGTATCCTGAAGGCCACCCTAAGAGAATTGGGCAAGATTCTCAAAGAAATAATTTAGATGCACCTAGTCCTTCTAAAAAGAAGAAAAAGAAAAATGATAGGACTTTGCATGCTTCTAGTGAACCTGTGTAGACACACCTGAGAATCCCAATGATATTTCTATTTCTGATGCTGAAACACAATCTGGTGATGAACATGAACCTAGTGATAATGCTAATGATAATGTTCATGTGGATGCTCAACCTAGCAATAATAATGATGTAGAGATTGAACCTGCTGTTGATCTTGATAACCCACAATCAAAGAATCAACGTTATGATAAGAGAGATTTTGTTGATAGGAAGCACGGTAAAGAAAGAGAACCATGGGTTCAGAAACCCATGCCTTTTCCTCCTAAGCCATCCAAGAAAAAGGATGATGAGGATTTTGAGCACTTTGCTGAAATGATTAGACCTATCTTCTTACGTATGTGGTTAACTGATATGCTTAAAGTGAACCCTTATGCTAAATACATGAAGGACATTATTACAAATAAAAGAAAGATACTGGAAGCTGAAATTTCCACCATGCTTGCTAATTATACTTTTAAGGGTGGAATACCTAAGAAACTTGGAGATCCAGGAGTACCAACTTCATGCTCCATTAAAAGAAACTATGTTAAAACTGCTTTATGTGATCTTGGAGACGGTGTTTGTGTTATGTCTCCCTCTTTATATCATAGACTTGAATTGAATAAGTTGACACTGAAAGTGCGTTATATCGACTAGAGGGGGGTGGATAGGCGATTTTTATGAATTCTTCACTGAGGAATTTGCTGGTGAGGAAATTCCTTAGTGAAGAACTACTTACAGCGGAATAAGTACTCAGAAGTAAGCATAACAGGATACAAACATAGTCAACATGATGAAATGAAGACTAGCACAGAGTACGGAAAGCGTAAACACAGGATAACAAGATGAAGACAAACAGACTAAAGAAATTGAACTGAGGAATTTGTGAAGGTCTTCAGTCAAAGTCTTCAAGCACAGATATGAACAACATTCAACACAGTAATGAGGAAATGAAAGAGTTGAGGAAATAGAACCAGTCAGTTGGTGAAGACAATGATTTGGTAAACCAGTTCCAAGCTATTGCCCTCGGTTATACGTCTGGTTGGAGCGGTGAGTATTTAAACTCGAGGACACACAGTCCGGACACCCGATCTCGAGCCGCAACTCAGGACACCCAGATCCTCACAGTATTCTCCTTGAACTAAGACCACGCAGCCTCGTCCAATCACTCATGGTAAGTCTTGGTGACTTCCAAACCTTCACAGACTTGGTCACTCGGCGATCCACAATTCCTCTTGGATGCTCTAGACCTTGGCGCCCAACCGTTTGGAAGAAGCACAGTCTTCAAAGATAACAAGCGTCGGATCCACGCAGATCAATTTCTTGATGATGCTCAATCACTTTGGGTTTGTGGGGGTTTGGTTTTGGATTTTCCTCACTTGATGATTTTCGCTCAAAGTCCTCGGAGGATGGGTTGCTCTCGGATGACAAGTGTCAAGTTCTCTCGGGCAGCCAACCAACTAGTGGTTGTAGGGCGGCTATTTATAGCCTAGGGAGCAGCCCGACATGATAAGACATAAATGCCCTTCAATGATATGACCGTTAGGTGGATAAGATATTTTGGACAGCGGTAGCAACAAGACAAGAACGATCGGAAATTTGACTCTCAAATTCCTCGGGGCTATCATGTTCCTCCTTTGTGTAGGCAATTCGCCGGCGAATTCCTAACTCCTCGATTAGAGCAAAGTCCTCAATGACGGAAGAACTGTGTCTCTATCCTTTGAAGAAATTGATGAATCTGTATGAGATTTCCAATGGCTTCACTCGAAGGGATTGGTAGGTGTAGGATTTTGAGTTGAGCATCACATGGAAATTTTTCCTTAGTATTTCCTCGACCCCTTTAACGAGATGGTGTTTCCTATGACTCAAGAAAGAAAATGAAACTACGAAAACAAAAGTCTTCACGCTTCATATTCCTCGAATGAATACCAAGTCTTCAAGGTCACACCAATTTCTTCACTTTCAAAGTCTTGAAAGTCTTGAATATCAAAGTCTTGATCGAAGAACTTCATTTTAGGGTCGACTCTCTCTGTAAATATCAAACTCCTCATAGACTTATAGACCTATGTACACTCACAAACACATCAGTTACTTAACCTATAAGTCTTCAATACACCAAAATCACTAAGGGGCACTAGATGCACTTACAATCTCCCCCTTTTTGGTGATTGATGACAACATAGGTTAAGTTTTCAACGGGGATAAACATATGAAGTGTAAATACTGATATTGAGGAATTTGATTGCAAGATATAGAATAACTCCCCCTGAATATGTGCATAGTGAGGAATTTGCTTTTGAGGCAATGCACATTTGAAGAATTGAATCATGGAGATCTCCCCCTATATCTTGTAATTCATACATGCATTTGATATATAATATGAAGAATTTGAAATGCATGATGAAATATGGTGCTGATGAGATTGACATCGTGCAATAATATTAACGAGGAATAAGCATGCGAATAGCACATCAAAAGTTTGAGCTCGGTGCATCAAAGCATCGAGCACGACCGAAAGTATCAAGGCACCATCGGTTTAAGATTACAACTCGATCCAATAAAAGTTTGGAAGAGCGAGAGTTGTAACTTAACAAAACCCCATAATATAAACCTGCTTGAAGACTAACTCAGATTTCTCCCCTTTGTCATCAAATGACCAAAAGGATCGGCGAGGACTAACGCATCAAGAATTTCAAGTTGATGGAGGAGCGCCCGGCGTTGTCGGGTTGTTTGTTGAAGTAGGGCCTGCCGCAGATGTCATCAAATCTTCATGTTCATCAGTTTCACGATGAAGAATAAGAGCTGGCCACGGATCGGGAACTTTGACTCTCTTGAATTTCTTGGAGGTGGTGCAGACCACCAAATGCTTCCCGGAGACCCATAGTCTTCAGTTCTTCCATGGAATATGCATGAGTGAGAACAGCCCAGTGCGGTTGAGGGTTTCATGAAGGTGATCTGATTTTCTTCACCGCATTATGGGTTGAGGTCATGTTGTGAAGAATTGCAGCAAATTGGCGTTTCACCCATTTGTGATTGCGATCAACCTTCCGATGAAGACCGAGGAGTAACTCACGGTCACCATCACCACAGTGTCTTTGTGGCTTGAGGATTTTGCTTAGCTGAGGTATTTGCGGCAGTGTCATGTGTTGCAGAATCGTCATTGGTGGAGTAAGAAGTAGCTAGACGGAATTGACCATCCAATGGACGAGTGCCTTCATCGATCACAAGAGCTGCCTTGCCCTTATCATCGATGATGAAACCGGTAAACGAGGACTTCAATGGGCGGCAAGTAGCTACCATGGTTGAGTGTCGACCTTGTAATTCAGTGAAGATCTTGCCCTTATGAATCTCATAATCCAAGGCGATATGGCTTCAGCTCAAAAGGTGACATTGCAACATTAGCGAGTCCTCATGAAGAAATCATGGAAGTTGGCGGGACGCCATGAATGATGTTGAAAAGCATATTCTTCATGATGCCAACGACATCTTCATCATTTGAGTCGTGGCCTTTGATAGGACTCATTGTCTTCGTCGAGATTCGATAGACAGTCAAAGGCACATCTGACAATTCCTTCACGAGGAATTTGGTTCGAGGGGCCTGCCCTGGCTTCAAAGGCTTCATGAGCACTTGCATATAATGATCAGTCAGTTCGCGGTCATTGTAGATGCAACGTGCACTTGCATGGGGAGGATCAAGAGGAAGGACACGAAGCAATTCAGTTCTTTGGTGCCTTATAGTGAGTGTTTTCGTCATCAATCCAGCACCCATGAATTGACATCTTGACATCTCCGGTGATATGCAAAGTGGCATAGGCGAAGAATGAGTTCTTCATTCCAATCACAGATATCAGTGCAGAAATTCAGTAGTCCTGCATCGTGAATAACTCTGAGGACTGGCTCGAAGCACGACAGAGATTCCATATCCACATGAGGAATATGCTCATGATCGAAGATTTTGTCCTTGTCAAAGAGCATTGAGGAATAGAAGTTGGCTTGAGTAGCAGTCCAGAAACGTCTTTTCCTTATGCGAGCAGAGTCATATGGATTGTAGTCAGTGAAGAACACATGCTCAGAAAAGAAGTCTTCAGCCTTGAATTTTTGCTTGCTCGAGAACGGATTCTTTGGTTTGGGCGAGGAGTGTCGGTGATTTGCAGCACAACCTCGAGAATCGCGATCTCGGTGCTTGGTGAGAATTCCTGGTTCCTCTTCTTGTGCAGGTTGGGGATCGATTGCGAGTTCTTGACACTAGCGGCTGGAATTTCTTCATGAATGCACAATGTGGGATGAGTTTCTTGAGCCCATTTGAGCAGTTGTAGCCGGGACTAAGGAATTTGTTGAATGGGGGTGAAGAGAGGAGTATTTGGATGCTGACTTTCCCAAAAGTCATCGTTCATCACTGGTGTAGTGCATCCAATATCCACGTCTTCATCTTCTTTTTCAATTTCCTCAACACCAGCCTCTTCAGCTGTGAATTGAGGCATGGGTGAGGAAACGACTGGCGGTGAAGGAAATGCTTCCACTTCAATTTCTTCATCAAACTGTTCTGAGGTAGCAACAGAATGAGTTTCTTCATCAGATCCACTTGGGATCTTGTATTCTTCTCCATAAGGAACAATCTCCTTAGACGACATGGAGGAAATGGGAACGGCATCAATGGGATTTTCAAGCGAGCTGGTCATTGGCTTCATTTTCTTCGCAGTCAAGAATTTGATGCACCGATGCCTTCCTTTTCTTCATCGCAGCTCGCTCTGCAGCCTTGGTCTTCTTCACTTCATAAGCGAAGGAAGAATTGGAGTTGGTGTTGGCGCAGGAGGAGCCGAGGACGTGGTTCAGTTTCTTGGCGCAATCGTGCGATGGGCCTGATCTCTTGATTTCTTGAGCGCACCACTAGTGGATGCCACAGGAATTTCTTCGTGGATGGAATGGAGTCATCAGCCACGGAACTTGTATTCTCATCGGAGGCTGAAAGTCATCAGCAGATCTTGGCATGTTCTTCAAAGAGGCTGAGCAGAGTCTGCAGACTGAGGATTTGCTTGTTGCGATGGGGCTGCAATAGTTGTCATTTTCTTCGTCAAATTGATTTAATCTCACTTTGGCTCCTTGCCAATCAGCATTGTATGCATCAAAATCTTTGCTGAGGGCTTGAATCTCAGATTGAGCCTTGAGAAGTTCTTCAGGTGACAGTCTGACAATGTTCTTCTTCAGAAACTTCTCCTTTCTGGCTTGTGCTCTCTTTATCTCACGAGCCTTTTCAAATTTCCATTTCTCTTCAGCGATGAAATGGTTCAGCATATGACTTTGACCAGGAGTCAGAGGCAGGCCAGGCATTGGAGTGCTTGGATCTTGATGCCATAAGTCGATGAAGTCAAGCATCTTCTTCAGATCCAAAAGCAGAGGCACAGTTGTTCCTTTGGCGCTAGCGGCCCTTGTGAGTCTGTCTCTGATGATTTCTTCAAGTTCTTCATCAGAAGCCTCGTCATCAGAGGGTACTTGGAAAGCAACATGTTTCTTTCTTGGACTTGGCCGAGGACCGCGTCCAAATTGTTGCTTTTGTCTTCAGAGTGGGGCTGATGAGGACATTGGTGCGGTGAGGAACTTGCTGAGACACCAGAAGCAATTGAGAAACCCTGAGTCCTTTGACATGTAGCCAGATGCACAGGAGTTGAGGACTTGGAGGGAGCTGCAGAGGACTTTGGTGGTGCAGCAATAGACTGAGGAATTTGCCGTGAGGGTGCGGTTGAGGAACTGGGCCGTGAGGGCGCTGATGGTGAAGCACTAGGCTTGCGAGCTGGCTTCTTCGGCATTGATTTCCTCGGCTTGACCGAGGTCTCAGCGGCAGCAGCAGCAGAATCCTCATTGAATTTTCTCACTGCCTCCTTGGCTTGTCTAGCCAGTTTTGCTTGACGCCTAGACCATTCTTCAGGAAAGTCCTCACCACGCTTGATCTTTGGTGGGATCACGACTGACAGCTGGGTGCCAATGGAGCTCTTGGGCATGGAGGGTTTAAGGCGAATTTCTTCATGTACTTGGGAGTAACATAGCGATATTCCCTCCATTCTCGTGCCCATCTTTGTTCTATCCTCTGAATGCGCACTTTGCGCTGATTTTTGTTCTCTTTGCCAAACTTGGCTTCATCAGGTGTGCAATAATCCTTGTATATTTATCAGGGATTTCGAATGCAGTCATAACCTCCAGTTTCTTTCCTCCTTTCTGCGGTCTCTTGCCTTCTGCCATTTTCTTCAAGTGAGGGATTTGAACAATAGAACACTCTGAAGAAGTATGCAGTTTTTCTTCGAGGACCGCTGCAAATGAGTTAAGTTGATGAGAACCTAGTGATTCAGCAGCGGACATGAGTACCTGTGAACAGAGTGTAGGTGCGAGGAATTTGGAGAGGTCATATGCGTTCTCAGAAGATTTTTCGAAAAAGACAAGTTTTGAGGAATTTGACCAGTTGAGCCTTGAGGAATTTCACTAAGCGTTCTTGTCTTAGGTTCCAAAATTGTACAGATCGAAAATCCGCACAATTGAGGAATCTTGAAGAAATGAGTGCTTAGAGAGATGGATCAAGACCATACAGTGTGTGAGGTGTTCATATGTGAAGATTTGAAGAATAAAAACACCTTTGAAGATTTGCGGAAAATTTTGAGAATCAAAGCGAGTAATAAAAGTGACTTTTAATTACCCGAACTGAAGAACACGACGAACAGAGATGAACCATGGTGAAGTTCGTCACGTTAGATCTCCCACGCCCTAACTTGGCGAGAGGGAGACAGCTACTGGCGGCGGCGGAGTGAAGATTTCCGCAGCCGGGCGCGAAATACGGCGGCGACGAGGTCGAGGCGGTGAAGCTCTTCCTCACCGACGGCGATGGAGTAGCGGCGCGCTAGGGTTTGAGGAGAGCTCGGCGAGAGCAATGACCAAGCGGAGTAAATGAAGTAAGGAAGGAGAGGGGTATTTATAGCCACGGTAAAAACTATTCGCCCAAGATTTTGGGACGAACATGCCCCTGCCTTTTCTTCTTCACGCGACATGTGTCACCCACGTCTTGTCGCGTATGAGATCGTGTAAGATCGTGGGTGAATATAATAATGCATCGTGGGATGCGGAGCGGTTTGAGCGGTAAAACCGAAAATCTGGATAAGATTTGTTTTAAAATTTTAGTTACAATTTCTTGGTGACAGGACACAATGAAGACTTTGAGCAATTTCAATCGAACGCACATGAAGAATTTGTGAATAGATTAGGTTGAGTATAGCATAGAGGGGAAGGGTCCGATCACATTCACTTAGCGTAAATCACAACTTGAAGAAATAGCAATAAGTGAATCTTTGTAGAGGACATAAACTCATATATATATATAGCCAATGAAGAAAAACGAGCGGAGACAAAGGAAGATTTTGCAAAGTTGAAGAATTTGAAAAACTAAAGAATTTCAAAATTGAGGAAAACTCAAATTGGAGATTTTCAACTTTTGTGGTGGCGTAACCCATCAGATAAGAATGATGATTTCGGACACAGCGTACAATTGTCGAGGGTTACGAGAATCAAATTCTTCATTGATTTCTTCACACTTAGAGTGTTATTCTTCATTGATTGAAGAAAACGTTTCTTCATGTGTTGCACATCTAAGTCATCAATTCTACATAAGGGTTAGGATGTGTGTCCTTTTCAAAGAACATTCGAAGATTCTAAGATATTTAGCTCACACCGCAACTTGCTAAATCTCTTCTCATCCAAGGTCTTAGTGAAGATATCAGCTAGTTGTTCTTCAGTCTTCACATGCTCGATGGAGATATCGCCCTTCAACACATGATCACGAAGAAAATGATGACGAATCTGAATGTGCTTAGTCTTTGAGTGCTGAACTGGGTTGTGAGCAATCTTGATGGCATTCTCATTGTCGCAGAGGAGAGGCACATTCTTCACGTTGACTCCATAGTCCTTGAGGGTTTGCTTCATCCAAAGCAGTTGAGCACAAAGAAGAGCCAGAGCAATGTATTCAGCTTCAAAGATGAGATAATGATACGCAGATTCTATTTCTTCGAGGACCAATAGACCAAAGATCGTCCGAGGAAATGACAAGTGCCGATGTTGACTTGCGGTCCACACAATCACCAAAGCATAGTCGAGTCGAAATATCCAATGAGATCAAAAGCGAGCCCTTGGGGTACCATAATCCTAGTGTTGGTGTGTGAGCTAGATATCGAAGAATATGCTTCACAGCCTTATGGTGTGATTCCTTCTGCAGCTTGAAATCGGGCACACATGCAAACACTAAGCATTATATCCGCCTAGATGCACATAAGTACAATAAAGAACCAATCATGGAGCGGTATACCTTGTGATCAAGTCAATACCATTTTCATCGATTGCATAGATGGCCATTTGTGGGCATAGGAATTTTGACGCCTTTGCAATTTTGCATGCGAATTTCCTCAAGACATCTTTGAGGTATTTCTCCGAGATATGAATATGCCATTCTTGCTCTTGTTAATTTGAAGACCTAAGAAGAATTTCAACTCTCCCATCATAGACATTTGATATTGTTCACTCATCATATAGGCAAATTCATCACTATAACGTTGGTTAGTACAGCCAAAGATAATATCATCAACATATATTTGGCACACAAACAGTTCACCATCATATGATTTAGTAAAAGAGTAGGATCGAGTGAACCGGTGTGAAGCCATTCTTCACGAAGAATTCCTTCAATGTATCATACCACGCCCGAGGGGCTTGCTTGAGGCCATAGAGAGCCTTATTAAGTCTCAAGACTTTGTCGAGATTCTTGGGATCTTCAAAACACAGGGGTTGAGCAACATATACTTCTTCCTCAAGCTTACCATTGAGGAATGCACTTTTCACATCCATTTGATATAAGATGATATCATGATGGTTAGCATAGGCAAGTAAATGCTAATAGCCTCAAGTCTAGCAACAGTGCAAAAGTTTCATCGAAATCAATTCCTTGACCTATGTGTAGCCTTGAGCTACTAATCGTGCCTTATTCCTCACCACAAGACCATTTTCATCTTGCTTGTTGCGGTAGATCCACTTTGTGCCAATGATATTATGCTTGCGAGGATCCAGGCGATTGACCAATTCCTGACATTGTTCAGCTTCGAATCGATGTAATTCTTCTTGCATAGCCTGAATCCACTCGGCTCGAAATGCTTCATCTACCTTAGTGGGCTCTGTGATAGAGGCAAAAGCATAGTGCCCACAAAAGTTAGATAAATGTGAGGCTTTTGAGCGGGTGAGAGGACCTGGTGCGCTAATGTCATCGATGATCTTCTCCACTTGCACTTCTTTTGCAACGCGTGGATGAGTTGGTTGTCGCCGAGGATTTTGATCAACATTTTCTTCAACACCATTTTCCTCATCATGTTCTTCAGTGCATCACTCGGCGTTCTTCACGAACAGGAATGAATTCTTCAAACAGATTCTTGATGGGAATGACATCCTCGGTTGCCTTGAGCTTGATAACATCCTCGGTGCTGGTTCATCTAACACGAAGGTAGGTGCTCTCTTTGCGAGCCATTAGTTTCATCGAACCGCACATCTACAATGTCAACAATCTTGTGAAGAACAATGTTGAAGACTCAGTAGGTGTGTGAGTCCTTTCCGTAACCAAGCATAAAACCTTCATGTGCTTTCGTGCAAATTTAGAGTTGTGGTGAGGATCTCTAATCCAACATTTAGCAATCAAGACTTTGAAATAACTCACATTGGGTTTCTTGTCGTTGAGGAGTTCATAGGCGTCTTTTTGAAGAATTTGTGAAGATATACTCTGTTGATGATGTGGTAAGCGGATCAATTGCATCAATCCAAAAGCGCCGAGGCGTTTTGTATTCATCAAGCATAGTGCGAGCCATCTCAACAAGAGTTCTGTTCTTGCGCTCCACGACGCCATTCTCTTTGAGGAGTATAGGGAGCAGATAACTCATGAGTAATACCAAGTTCATCAAGATAGGCATCAAGACCAGAATTCTTAAACTCGGTTCCATTGTCACTTCGATATGCTTGATCTTCACACCAAAGTTGGTTGAAGCCCTCGAGGAAAATCGTTTGAAGACGCCCCGCACTTCATGTTTGTAAGTAACAATGTGTACCCATGTATATCGAGAATAATCATCAACAATGACAAAACCATATAGAGATGCATCATTAGTGACCGCTGAATAATGATTAGGTCCAAAGAGGTCCATGTGAAGCAATTGAATGGACGGTAGTGGTCATGATAGTCTTATTTGGATGCTTGGCCTTGGTCATTTTTCCGCTTCACATGCTCCGCATAAGTGATCCTTGAGGAATTTGACATTCTCAATGCCAATGACATGCTTCTTCTTCGCAAGCGTGTTCAAATTTCTCATGCCCGCATGACCAAGTCGTCGATGCCATAGCCAGCCTTCAAGCTTTTGCAAGTAGACATACGGCTGGTTGTGGTCCTCAGAGAAATCAACAATATATAGATCTCCTCTCCTAAAGCCTTGAAGACTTTGGAATTGTCGACTTCCATAATCACAACACAAATGATATTTGCCAAAGACAACAACCATATCAAGATCACAAAGCATTGAGATCGACATGAGATTGTATCCTAAGGACTCAACAAGCATGACTTTGTCCATGTGCTTATCCTTAGAGATAGCAACCTTACCAAGACCCAATACGACTTTTGCCTTTGTCAAGAAGATGATATGCTTCAGAGGTGACGGTGATAAGGAGCATTCATCAATAGATTCTTGTCACCAATCATGTGATTTGTACATCCACTATCGAGGACCCATTCGGTGGTTTTGGGTTGATCATCCTGCGGATGAATTAGTGTAGCTTACAATCTCATATGCTTCATCGATGAAGAATATGATATCAAGTTCATCGATGAATTTCATCAAGCGATAAACAAATATAGCGAGATGAGGGCGTGTGAAATGAAAGTTCATTTCATCATGATTCGCTGCGTCCTTTCGAGCATTTTTGTCGGTCCCGAGAAATTCTTCAGACGTTAGAGCACGTCCCGAGACCTGACCCTGCAGAAGAGATTAGTTCTTTTCTTCACCACCCACATCCGGAGGGGTGGCAAAGAGTTCATCATCCTGCGAGCACCATGTGAGAAAGATGGCAAAGATGCCAAACCATTTCGCTTCACATAAGAGGGGTTAGGGTAAGCATATGAATAAGCAGAGTAATTCTTCGAGGACTTATGAACATAATGGTTTGAAGAATAATGCACATATTCATAGCCGTTAGCTCTACCCTGCGAGACAGAGTTGTTAGCACGATGATGATCATATGAGGACTTTGATCCTGTTGAGGAATTTGATCCATATGAGGAATTTGGTCCATATGAAGAATTTGATCTGGGGTTCCTGTTCTTCACAAGTGGTGTCATGAGGACATTCACCTGAAGACTTTCAACACAACTTTTGGGAACCCAGATTTTCTTCATAGGGGAACCGTTCCTGCAGTTAGTGCCAACATATCTGGCAAATACTTCACCATTCTGATTTTTGAACAGTTTGTAGTTGGAGTCAAAGGACTCATCAGAAGAGTGAGGAGATTCACATGTAAAGCCAGATAAGTTAGATGGATCAACTGGAGGTCCCTTTGCAGCAACCCATGAGGTTTTGGGGTACTGCTCAGGCTTCCAATATGTTCCATCAGCATTGAGTTTCCTCTCAAAGGCAATACCCTCTTTCCTAGGGTTTCGTTGAGGATCTGCTTTTGAGCACATCACAAAGTGTCGATGCCCTTTGAGGCTTTTGTACATGCTCATCATGTACAATTCCTTCAACCCTGCATTGTCAAGGATACTAGCAATGTCCTCGATGAGGAATTAGTGATAGCAGAGGCGGATGAAGAATTTGTAACACTTGAAGCATTTGAACATTCAGGTGAAGAATTAGCAGATTCACGTTCAATGCACTTTAAGCATGGAGGAACAAATTCTTCCTGAGAAGTGCTGATTTGTTGAGCTAGTAATGAATCGCACTCCTTCTGAAGATCTTCATAACACACTCTTAGCTTTTCAAGATCTTCCTTTCTTTGAAGAGATTCAAGAGAAAGCTTCTCATGATCAGTCAAGAGGGTATTATGTTGATCTTGAAGGGCGTCAAACTTGGAGTGAATTCTGTGAAGACATTCACCCAATGCTTTTGACTGATCCATTTCTTTGCGCAACATATTATCACTTCTTTCTAGCATATCTTGAGTTTGTTCTAAAACCGTTTGCTGTTTAGTGGCAACGCAAATGAGTTTAGTATAGCAAGATTCAGTGTCATCATCAGATTCGTCATTGTCAGACTCATCATTACCAGACTCAGATGAGGAGCATTCGGTTACCTCAGCACCGTTTGCCATAAGACAAGACGCAGAAGATGATGATTCTGGCTCGAAAGTCATCATTTTGAGAGATTCCTTGAAGTCCTCAAACCAGGGATCATGACGAGTTCGATGACCTTCATAGACATCAGAGATTCGGTCCCAGATGAGCTTCGAATTGCCAAGATGCATAATTCGCCCGAATTGATCTCTGGATAGGCAGGAGCAGATGATATCTTTCGCTATGATATCAAGTCGAGTGTACTTGCGAATATCATCAAGATTCGCCATCTTGCATAGATCAGAAGACCAATCTCGATGGACGGTCCACACTCGCTGTTCTTTGCCATGAGGCGCTTCCTCATCATGGCCTTCCACTTGGGATAGTCATGACCGTCAAAGATAGGGCATGTCACTTTCTTCATACCTACGGTCGACATAACTAAAACTCCAGGCGGTTAAACCAAAATCACACAGAACAAGGGAGTACCTTGCTCTGATACCAATTGAAAGTGCGTTATATCGACTAGAGGGGGTGAATAGGCGATTTTTATGAATTCTTCACTGAGGAATTTGCTGGTGAGGAAATTCCTTAGTGAAGAAATACTTACAGCGGAATAAGTACTCAAAAGTAAACATAACAGGATACAAACATAGTCAACATGATGAAATGAAGACTAGCACAGAGTACGGAAAGCGTAAACACAGGATAACAAGATGAAGACAAACAGACTGAAGAAATTGAACTGAGAAATTTGTGAAGGTCTTCAGTCAAAGTCTTCAAGCACAGATATGAACAACATTCAACACAGTAATGAGGAAATGAAAGAGTTGAGGAAATAGAACTAGTCAGTTGGTGTAGACAATGATTTGGTAAACCAGTTCCAAGCTCTGTGTCTCGGTTATACGTCTGGTTGGAGCGGCCGAGTATTTAAACTCGAGGACACACAGTCCGGACACCCGATCTCGAGCCGCAACTCAGACACCCAGCCTCACCGTATTCTCCTTGAACTAAGACCACGCAGGCCTCGTCCAATCACTCGTGGTAAGTCTTCAGTGACTTCCAAACCTTCACAGACTTGGTCACTCGGCGATCCACAATTCCTCTTGGATGCTCTAGACCTTGACGCCTAACCGCTTTGGAAGAAGCACATTCTTCAAAGGTAACAAGCGTCGGATCCACGCAGATCAATTTCTTCTGATGCTCAATCACTTTGGGTTTGTGGGGGTTTGGTTTTGGATTTTCCTCACTTGATGATTTTCGCTCAAAGTCCTCGGAGGATGGGTTGCTCTCGGATGACAAGTGTCAAGTTCTCTCGAGCAGCCAACCAACTAGTGGTTGTAGGGGCGGCTATTTATAGCCTAGGGAGCAGCCCGACATGATAAGACATAAATGCCCTTCAATGATATGACCGTTAGGTGGATAAGATATTTTGGACAGCCGTGCAAGAAGACAAGAACGGTCGGAAATTTGACTCTCAAATTTCTCGGGGCTATCATGTTCCTCATCGTAGGCAATTCGACTGGCGAATTCCTAACTCCTCGATTAGAGAAAGTCCTCGAGGACTGTAAGAACTGCGTCTCACATCAAGAAATTGACTGAATCAGATGAGATTTCCAATGGCTTCACTCAAGGGATTGGTAGGTGTAGGATTTTGAGTTGAGCATCACATGGAAATTTTTCCTTAGTATTTCCTCGACCCCTTTAACGATGACGGTGTTTCCTATGACTCAAGAAAGAGAAAATGAAACTACGAAAACAAAAGTCTTCACGCTTCATATTCCTCGAATGAATACCAAGTCTTCAAGGTCACACCAATTTCTTAACTTTCAAAGTCTTCAGAAAGTCTTCAGAATATCAAAGTCTTCAGTCGAAGAACTTCATTTTTAGGGGTCGACTTTCTCTGTAAATATCAAATTCCTCATAGACTTATAGACCTGTGTACACTCACAAACACATCAGTTACTTAACCTATAAGTCTTCAATACACCAAAATCACTAAGGGGCACTAGATGCACTTATAGACACCTACTGAAATATCTTTGCAAATGGCTGATAAATCAACTGCTATACATGTCGGTATTTGTGAGGATGTGCCTGTTGTGGTTGCAAACGTTACTATCTTAACGGACTTTGTTATTCTTGATATTCCCAAGGACGATAGTATGTCGATTATCCTTGGTAGACCCTTTTTGAATACTGCAGGGGCTGTTATTGATTGCAACAAAGGCAATGTCACTTTTCATGTTAATGGTAATGAGCATACGATACACTTTCCGAGGAAACAACCTCAAGTTCACAGTATCAATTCTATTGGAAAAATTCCAACTATCATTATTGTAGGTTTTGAATTTCCTCTTCCTACTGTCAAGAAGAAATATGATATTCTTATTATTGGGGATGTTCATATCCCCGTTGAGGTAACCTAGTGTTATTCGGAATTTCTCTGGTTCCATGTTATTCGGAATGAGTTTGTTAACAAGACTTGATCAACCTTGTTAATGGATTCCTTTTGATGATCATGAGATGGATGAAGTTAGAAGGCACAACCTTCTGCACCCTCTTTTTACTTTCTGTTATTTAGAATAAATAAAGCAAAAATAGTATTTTCTGCCTATTTTGTGAATTATCCATGCAATAAAAAATACCCCGAAAATAAAAGTTCTCCAAATGCCCTGCAAATTCAGTATGATTTTTTTTGCAATATTTGAGAATATCTGGCACTGAGAACACAACAGGGGGAGCTGGCACCTGGCCACGAGGGTCCAGGGCACGCCCCCTGCCTCGTGGGCCCATGGTGGCCCCCCTCCACTTATTCCTGCACCCACACACTTCTTCTTCCTCCCAAACAAATCACTATCCAGCTCAAGCACGAGTTCTAGCTCATTTTGCTGCCATTTTCGATCTCCTTGCTCAAAGCTCCATTCAGAAAACTGCTTTGGGGGATTGTTCTTTGGTATGTGACTCCTCCAATGGTCCAATTAGTTTTTGTTCTACTGCTTTATTCATTGCAAATTTTTGCTGCCTAGGTGACCCTATTCTTGAGTTTGCATGTCAAATTTATATGGTCCCAAGTAATTCTAATGCATGATATAGTCTCTAGGCACTTGTGGGAGTAGTTGCTATCAATTTTATTGAGTTTGATTCACTTTTTTTTGAGTTACTAAAAATTTCAGAAATTTTTCAGAGGAAGAAACATGTCCAGGAAAATGTACCAAGGTGGTTCTTCAAGGATGAAAGGACCCAGGCTCGCAATACGTGAGCAGGACGACGAACCACCAAGGGAAGCTGATGTGCGGCCTTGTGAATGGCCGTCAGAGGAGTTTATGGTCAAAGCAGGCATCAAGGATGAATTTGATGCATATGTGTGTAATGCTGACCTTGAGGACTTCATGCAAGATAAGTGCCCTTAATACTACTATTTGACTGATTCCTTTGTGAGAAGGTTTAAATTTACATCTTTGCGCAATTCTCAAAATGTCATGTTTGATATTTATGATAAATCATATACCATGGACTTAGAAGACTTTACTACTGCTTGTAAACTCCCTCAGTGGGGCAGTGTTAATGAACCCCGTAAATCTGAATATAAAGACTTCCTTGCTAGTATCATTGTGGGAGAATCTAGAGAAATAGCACAAGCTACCATAGGGAGCATTCATTTTCCTGCTATACATTATTTTGCTCTCTTCATTGGTAGATGCATTAATGGTAAAGATGAAGCATGTCACATGTGTGTGCCTGATCTTTGTGTTCTCAAGAGTGCTGTACTAGGTGATAAACAATACAACTTGGGGGCAATTATTGCACGTAGGTTGCATAATAATGGTTTAGTTGGAGACTTGTTTGGAGGGATTTATGCGACCCATGTGGCTAATTATCTTGGTATACCTATACATGAAAATGATATGGAGTTGCCTTCCGCTTATTTGGATTATAATGCCATGGTTAATCATCATTTTCTTGAAGGAATGAACAATTCCTCCGGTATCGACTAATCTTTGACAGACGTCGCGCTGTCCATATTACTCTCCCTGCTCCTGCCCTTTTCACTATCAGGCAAAAGGAAGATATGTTATCACCAGGGAGGAGGCAAACGAGAGTACGAGAGGAGGACGGAGGTGGCTCGCCGCCATGCTGCAGCTTAGGAGGCAATGGCTGCTGCATCTCGGATATTAGCCAGGCTACCCATGGCCATAGACCAAATTAGGCCAAAAGCCTAAGCTTGGGGGAGTACATATTTCTCACCGACATTACATTCATGTTCACACACTCATTCTAGTTGTCGGTGCTCATACTTTTTCATTGTACTATCCATGCTAGTTTAATTTCTTTTCTAGCTTTCTTCTTGTGTGTTTGATAAACCTTAAGAAAAACCAAAAAAATAGTTAGTTTAATTTCCATGCTTGTAGTAGTAGTAATTAAAATGAAAACCCAAAAATATTTCTCGTTCTTCTTTTGCTTGTTGGGAGCTTTCCCGTGTAAATAAGTTTTATTTCTTTTCTTTCCTTTGGGGTCGAGAGGAGAAGACCATAATGAAAATGTTGAGTGGCTCTTATATGCATTATTGTTGATTTAACCAAGAGCCCATATTACCTTGTCTTCTCCCTTGAATTGAATGCTTGCAGATTCCAGCTTAGTCCAATGCACGTGCACTATTATTATTATCCACACCGTTCAGTCGTGCAAGTGAAAGGCAATGATGACGATATATGATGGACTGATTGAGATGAGAGAAGTTAGTATGAACTCGACCTATCTTGTTTTTGTAAATATGATTAGTTCATCGTTCCTGATTCAGCCTATTATGAATAAACATGTTTGCAATGACAATTAGAGATTATAGTTGCTTATGCCATGCTTAATTAGCTAGGAGCTTATAATGGTTTACCTTGTGTGCCAACATGCTATTAAAATGGTTGTGATGTGGTATGATAGGGTGGTATCCTCCTTTGAATGATTCGAGTGACTTGACTTGGCACATGTTCACGCATGTAGTTGAAACAAATCAACATAGTCTTCACGATATTTATGTTCATGGTGGATTATATCCTACTCATGCTTGCACTCGGTGTTGATTAATTTTAATGCATGTTCATGACTGTTGTCGCTCTCTCAGTTGGTCGCTTCCCAGTCTCTTTCTAGCCTTCACCTGTACTAAGCGAGAATACTGCTTGTGCATCATAACTCCATAAACCCTAAAGTTATTCCATATGAGTCCACCATACCTTCCTATATGCGGTATCTACCTGCCGTTCCAAGTAAATTTGTATGTGCCAAATTCTGAACCTTCAAATGAAATTCTGTTTTGTATGCTCGAACAACTCATGTATCAACTAGGGTTGTCTGTATCTTCCATGTTAGGCGGGTTATTCTCAAGAGGAATGGACTCCGCTCCTCATTCATGAGAAAATGGCTGGTCACCGGGATTCTCAATCCCATGCTCAAATCAATCAAAATAATTGCAAACAAAACTCCCCTAGGATTGTTGTTAGTTGGAGGCACCCGTTGTTTCGGGCAAGCCATGGATTGATGCTTGTTGGTGGTAGGGGAGTATAAACTTTACTATTCTGTTTGGGAACCGCCTATAATGTGTGTAGCATGGAAGATATCGAGATCTCTTAGTTGTTATGTTGACAGTGAAAGTATACCTCTCAAAATGTTATTTATCTCTATTTCAAAATCGAGCTCTGGCACCTCTACAAATCCCTGCTTCCCTCTGCGAACGGCCTATCTATTTAATTTTATGTTGAGTCATCACCCTCTTATTAAAAAGCACCCGCTGGAGAGCACCGCTGTCATTTGCATGCATTACTATTAGTTTATATTGGGTATGACTATGACTGGATCTCTTTTACCATGAATTACAATGTTTAGTCAGTCCTTGATCTTTAAAGGTGCTCTGCATTTATGTTTTGTGGTCTCAGAAAGGGCTAGCGAGATACCATCTTGTTATATCATATTATGATTGTTTTGAGAAAGTGTTGTCATCCGAGTTTTATTATTATTGCTCGCTAGTTGATTGTGCCATTGATATGAGTAAACATGAGACCTAAATGTTATTGTGAATATGGTTAGTTCATAATCTTTGCTGAAAACTTGAATGTTGGCTTTACATATTTGCAACAACAAGAGCAAACAGAGTTCGTAAAAGTTTTTCTTTATCACTTTCAGTTTGTCAACTGAATTGCTTGAGGACAAGCATGAAGGAAATATGCCCTAGAGGCAATAATAAAGTTATTATCTATTTCCTCATATCATGATAAATGTTTATTATTCATGCTAGAATTGTATTAACCGGAAACATAATACATGTGTGAATACATAGACAAACACAACGTCACTAGTATGCCTCTACTTGACTAGCTTATTAATCAAAGATGGTTATGTTTCCTAACCATAGACATGTGTTGTCATTTGATTAATGGGATCACATCATTAGGAGAATGATGTGATTGACATGACCCATTCCGTTAGCCTAGCACTTGATCGTTTAGTATATTGTTATTGCTTTCTTCATGACTTATACATGTTCCTTTAACTATGAGATTATGCAACTCCCGTTTACCGGAGGAACACTTTGGGTGCTACCAAACGTCACAATATAACTGGGTGATTATAAAGGAGTACTGCATGTGTCTCCAAAGGTACATGTTGGGTTGGCATATTTCGAGATTAGGTTTTGTCACTCCGATTGTCGGAGAGGTATCTCTGGGCCCTCTCGGTAATGCACATCACTATAAGACTTGCAACAATGTAGCTAATGAGTTAGTTACGGAATGATGCATTACATAACGAGTAAAGAGACTTGCCGGTAACGAGATTGAACTAGGTACTGACGATCGAATCTCGGGCAAGTAACATACCGATGACAAAGGGAACAACGTATGTTGTTATGTAGTTTGACTGATAAAGATCTTCGTAGAATATGTAGGAACCAATATGGGCATCCAGGTTCCGCTATTGGTTATTGATCGAGAATAGTTCTAGGTCATGTCTACATAGTTCTCGAACCCGTAGGGTCCGCACGCTTAACATTACGATGACAGTTTTATTATGAGTTTATAAGTTTTGATGTATCGAAGTTTGTTTGGAGTCCCGGATGTGATCACGGACATGACGAGGAGTCTCGAAATGGTCGAGACATAAAGATTGATGTATTGGAAGCCTATGTTTGGACATCGGAATAGTTCCGGGTGAAATCGGGATTTTACCGGAACACCGGGGGGTTACTGGAACCCTCCCGGGGGTTAATGGGCCTTAGTGGGCCATGAGGGAGAAGAGGAGGGCCGGCCAGGGCAGGCCGTGCGCCCCCTCCCCCCTAGTCCGAATAGGACAAGGAAGGGGGGCGGCGCCCCCCTTTCCTCTTTCCCTCCCCCCAAGTCCTAATCCAACTAGGAAATGGGGGGAGTCCTACTCCCGGTGGGAGTAGGACTCCTCCAGCGCGCCTCCTCCTAGGGCCGGCCGCACCCCCCCTTGCTCCTTTATATACGGGGGCAGGGGGCACCCTAGAACACACAAGTTGATCTACGGATCGTTCCTTAGCCGTGTGTGGTGCCCCCCTCCGCCATATTCCACCTCGGTCATATCGTCATGAGTTTAGGCGAAGCCTGCTTGCGATAGAACATCATCATTGTCACCATGCCATCGTGCTGATGGAACTCATCCCCGACACTTTGCTGGATCGGAGCCCGGGGATCGTCATCGAGCTGAACGTGTGCTAAACTCGGAGGTGCCGTACGTTCGGTACTTGGATCGGTCGGATCGTGAAGACATACGACTACATCAACCGCGTTGTCATAACGCTTCCATTTACGGTCTACGAGGGTACGTGGACAATACTCTCCCCTCTCGTTGCTATGCCATTACCATGATCTTGCGTGTGCGTAGGAATTTTTTTGAAATTACTACGTTCCCCAACAGTGGCATCCGAGCCAGGTTTTATGCATAGATGTCATATGCACGAGTAGAACACAAGTGAGTTGTGGGCGATACAAGTCATCTTGCTTACCAAAGATGTCATACTTTGGTTGGCGATATTGTGAGATGAAGCGGCCGACCGACATTACACGTGACGCTTCGCGAGACTGGTTTCACCGTTCACGAGCACTCGTGCTTAAAGGTGGCTGGCGGGTGTCTGTCTCTCTCACTTTAGCTGAATCGAGTGTGGCTACGCCCAGTCCTTGCGAAGGTTAAAACAGCACTAACTTGACGAACTATCATTGTGGTTTTGATGTACTATCGTTGTGGTTTTGATGTGTAGGTAAGAACGGTTCTTGCTAAGCCCGTAGCAGCCACGTAAAATTTGCAACAACAAAGTAGAGGACGTCTAACTTGTTTTTGCAGGGCATGTTGTGATGTGATATGGTCAAGACGTGATGCTATATTTTATTGTATGAGATGATCATGTTTTGTAACGAAGTTATCGGCAATCGGCAGGAGCCATATGGTTGTCACTTTATTGTATGAAATGCAACGCATACATAATTGCTTTTCTTTATCACTAAGCGGTAGCGATAGTCGTAAAGCAATAGATGGCGTAACGACAATGATGCTACGATGGAGATCAAGGTGTCGCGCCGGTGGCGATGGTGATGATGATGGTGCTTTGAAGATGGAATCACAAGCACAAGATGATGATGGCCATATCATATCACTTATATTGATTGCATGTGATGTTTATCCTTTATGCATCTTATCTTGCTTTGATTGACGGTAGCATTTTAAGATGATCTCTCACTAATTATCAAGAAGTGTTCTCCTGAGTATGCACCGCTATGCGAAAGTTCTTCGTCTTTGAGACACCACGTGATGATCGGGTGTGATAGGCTCTACGTTCAAATACAACGGTGCAAAACAATTGCACACGCGAATACTCAAAGTTAAACTTGACGAGCCTAGCATATATAGATATGGCCTCGGAACACGGAGACCGAAAGGTCGAGCGTGAATCATATAGTAGATATGATCAACATAGTGATGTTCACCATTGAAACTACTCCATCTCACGTGATGATCGGACATGGTTTAGTTGATTTGGATCACGTGATCACTTAGATGACTAGAGAGATGTCTGTCTAAGTGGGAGTTCTTAAGTAATATGATTAATTGAACTTAAATTTATCATGAACTTAGTACCGATAGTATTTTGCTTGTCTATGTTTGTTGTAGATAGATGGCTCGTCTTTGTTGTTCCGTTGAATTTTAATGCGTTCCTTGAGAAAGCAAAGTTGAAAGATGATGGTAGCAATTACACGGACTAGGTCCGTAACTCGAGGATTATCCTCATTGTTGCACGTAAGAATTATGTCCCGAAGCACCGCTGGGTGCCAACTGCTTCTGATGCAATTGACGACGTTAAGAACGTCTGCAGAGCAAAGCTGATGACTACTCGATAGTTCGATGTGCCATGCTTTACGGCTTAGAACCGGTCTTCAACGATGTTTTGAACGTCATGGAGCATATGAGATGTTCTAGGAGTTGAAGTTAATATTTCAAGCAAATGCCCGGATTGAGAGATATGAAGTCTCCAATAAGTTCTATAGCTGCAAGATGGAGGAGAATAGTTACACAAGTGAACACATACTCAAAATGTCGGGTATAATAATCACTTGATTCAACTGGGAGTTAATCTTCACGATGATAGTGTCATTGACAGTAATTCTTCAATCACGCCACCAAGCTACAAGAGCTTCGTGATGAACTATAATATGCAAGGGATGGACAAGACTATTCCTAGCTCTTTGCAATGCTAAAAGCAGCGGAGGTAGAAATCAAGAAGGAGCATCAAGTGTTGATGGTTAACAAGACCACCGGTTTCAAGAAAAAGGGCAAAGGGAAGAAGAAGGGAACTTCAAGAAGAACAGCAAACAAGTTGTTGCTCAAGAGAAGAAACCCAAGTCTGGACCTAAGCACGAGATCGAGTGCTTCTCTCATGAAAGCAGACCGACATTTGAAGCGAAACTGCCCCAAGTATTTGGCGGATAAGAAGGATGGCAAAGTGAACAAAGGTATATGTGATATACATGTTATTGGTGTGTACCTTACTAATGCTCGCAGAGTACACAGGTATTTGATATCGGTTCATTGCTAATATTTGCAACTCAAAGCAGGGGACTACGGATTGCGAAGATTGGTTAAGGACGAGGTGACGATGCGCGTGGGAAATGGTTCCAAAGTCGATGTGATCGCGGTCGGCACGCTACCTCTACATCTACCATGGGGATTAGTTTTAGACCTAAATAATTGTTATTTGGTGCCAGCGTTGAGCATGAACATTATATCTGGATCTTGTTGAAGGAAATATGCCCTAGAGGCAATAATAAAGTTATTATTTATTTCCTTATTTCATGATAAATGTTTATTATTCATGCTAGAATTGTATTAACCGGAAACATAATACATGTGTGAATACATAGACAAACATAGTGTCACTAGTATGCCTCTACTTGACTAGCTCGTTTATCAAAGATGGTTGTGTTTCCTAGCCATGGAAAAAAGAGTTGTCATTTGATTAATGGGATCACATCATTAGGAGAATGATGTGATTGACATGACCCATTCCGTTAGCCTAGCACTTGATCGTTTAGTATGTTGCTATTGCTTTCTTCATAACTTATACATGTTCCTGTAACTATGAGATTATGCAACTCCCGTTTACCGGAGGAACACTTTGGATACTACCAAACGTCACAATGTAACTGGGTGATTATAAAGGAGTACTACAGGTGTCTCCAAAGGTACATGTTGGGTTGGCGTATTTCGAGATTAGGATTTGTCACTCCGATTGTCGGAGAGGTATCTCTGGGCCCTCTCGGTAATGCACATCACTTAAGCCTTGCAAGCATTGCAACTAATGAGTTAGTTGTGAAATGATGTATTATGAAACGAGTAAAGAGACTTGCCGGTAACGAGATTGAACTAGGTATTGGATACCGACGATCGAATCTCGGGCAAGTAACATACCGATGACAAAGGGAACAACGTATGTTGTTATGCGGTTTGACCGATAAAGATCTTCGTAGAATATGTAGGAACCAATATGGTTATTGACTGAGAATAGTTCTAGGTCATGTCTACATATTTCTCGAACCCGTAGGGTCCGCACGCTTAAGGTTTCGATGACAGTTATATTATGAGTTTATGAGTTTTGATGTACCGAAGGAGTTCGGAGTCCCGGATGAGATCGGGGACATGACGAGGAGTCTCGAAATGGTCGAGACGTAAAGATCGATATATTGGACGACTATATTCGGAGTTCGGAAAGGTTCCGAGTGATTCGGGTATTTTCGGGGGTACCGGGGAGTTACGGGAATACGAGTAAGAAGCAATGGGCCTCATGGGCCAAGTGGTGGAAGAGAGGAAGCAGGGCGCGCGGCCCCCCTAGCCCAAACCGAATTGGACTAGGGGGCCAGCCCCCCTTTCCTACTCTTCCTCCCTCTCCTTCCTTCTCCTTCCCCTTCCCTTCCTTCCCCTCTCCTAGTTGGACTAGGAAAGGAAGGAGTCCTACTCCCGGTGGGAGTAGGACTCCTCCCTGGCGCGTCCTCCCTTGGCCGGCCGCCCCCTCCCCCTTTCTCCTTTATATACGGGGGCAGGGGGCACCCTAGAACACACAAGTTGATCTACGAATCGTTCCTTAGCCGTGTGCGGTGCCCCCCTCCACCATATTCCACCTCGGTCATATCGTCACGGAGTTTAGGCGAAGCCCTGCGCCGGTAGAACATCATCATCGTCACCATGCCATCATGCTGACGGAACTCATCCCCGACGCTTTGCTGGATCGGAGCCCGGGGATCGTCATCGAGCTGAACGTGTGCTAAACTCGGAGGTGCCGTACGTTCGGTACTTGGATCGGTCGGATCGTGAAGACGTACGACTACATCAACCGCGTTGTCATAACGCTTCCGCTTACGGTCTACGAGGGTACGTGGACAATACTCTCCCCTCTCGTTGCTATGCCATTACCATGATCTTGCGTGTGCGTAGAAATTTTTTTGAAATTACTACGTTCCCCAACAAAGCAAAGGTTTAAGCTTGGGGGAGTTGATACGTCTCCGTCGTATCTACTTTTCCAAACACTTTTGCCCTTGTTTTGGACTCAAACTTACATGATTTGAATGGAACTAACCCGGACTGACCATGTTTTCAGCAGAACTGTCATGGTGTTATTTTTGTGCAGAAATAAAAGTTCTCGGAATGACCTGAAAATCCACGGAGCAACTTTTTAGAATTAATAAAAAATATTGGAGAAAGAATCAACTTCAGGGGGCCCACACCCTGTCCACGAGGGTGGGGCGCACTTCTAGGGCCCCCGCCTCGGGCCCCACGACGCCCATCGACCTCAACTCCAACTCCATATATTTGCTTTTGCAGAGAAAAATATCAGAGAGAAAGTGTCTGTGACGCCCGGATAATCATGCTACAGTAATCTCACGTTAATGGTGCCACGTCACCTTTGTCACTGTAGTTAATCTTGGATTAATTCGAAACCGCTTCAAAATTCAAACTCAAATTAATGTCAACAATAAAGTTTTCAAAACTTGAAACAAAAATGTTCGGTGGGTGCCGGGTATTACAAGGGTAATTATAATAAAGCAAACACATTTTTGTAAAATACCTAAATGATTTAAAATGAAATAAAACAGAAAAGAAAATAAATAAAGAAAAGGAATTAAAAACAAAGAAAGGAGAAAGCCCCTCGCCCCTTGGCTTTGCCCACCAGCGACCCGACCGTCGCACACCCACCAGCCCAGCTTCTCCCCCGCCCGCCAACCCCTACAACCCCACAGGGCGACGAACCCTAACCCCTAGCGCACTCCACTTCCCGCACGATCCCCACCCCCCTCTCGTCCCTCTCGCCCCCCTCGATCTGGATCGGGGCGCGACCCCGACGGCGCCCCGCCGATGTCGCCGTCCTCCGCTACCACAACCGATCCGCCTTCCCCACTCCACTCCCTGGCAAGCCCCTTGCTGCTCGCCCGACACCGTGCCTCGACGGACCGCCGTCGCCGGAGCCGCCCACCGGACCGCCCCATCCTCATCTCCTCTCCGTCATCCCCTCGTCACCAGACCGCACCCGCTCGTCATCGCCGTGCACCGCCGCCTCGCCCTCATCCGTCGCCGCCCGAAGCTACCTCGACCCTGCCTCCCCGACGCCGTCACCGGAGCCACCGAGCCGCCGCCTGGACCTCGCCGGATTTCCTCACCGGCCTGCCTCCACTCCGTCCGCGACGTCTACGTCCTCCTCCTCACGCCCACTGCCTAGACCCCACGGACATGGTGAGGCCCCGATCTCCTCCTCCTCCTCTCTGCTGCACGCCGTGCCAGCGCTCATCGAATCGCCTCTGCTCACTCCGCCGCCATTAGCTTCGCTCGGTCGAGCTCGGCCGCGTCCGTGGCCCCGCTGTGGCTTCGCCACACTCGCTCTCTGCCAAGCACCGCTGATCGTCGTCCCAGCTTCGCGGACCGCCGCTGCCCATGCCAACTCCGGCGCCCCCCCGCCTCGCCTTCCGCTCGACCGCCCGGCCTCGGCTGGCCTCGTCACCACGGCGCCCACAGCGTCGCCTAATCGGTGGCGTCGCGCCCGTACCCCCGTGCGCCCGCTAAGGCCCCCCTGGCCCAATGACAAACGGGCCCCAGCGCCTCAGAACAGTTTAGAAAAAAAAAGAACTTAAAAAAATATATAATAAATAAAATATTAATTAATTAATTAATTAAGTAACTAATTAACTTAATTAATTCTGATTAGATTAGCCTAATTAACTAACTAAACTAATTAACTATTGTTAATTAGCTAATAGTGTATGACATGCGGGACCAATACATCAGTTTGACCCAGTCAACGTTTTGTTGACTGCTGACGTCATGCTGACGTCATGATGACGTCAGCATGCACTATTCTGGATAATGTTAGAATTAAATAATTAAATAAATTCTAAAAATGATTAAACCTTTTAAAATTAATATAAAATAAACCGTAGCTCGGATGGAAAAACTTCGTACATGAAAGTTGCTCAGAACGACGAGACGATTCCGGATACGCAGCCCGTTCATCCGCCACGCGTCCCTAGCATAGTGAACCTGCAACATTTCACCTCCGGTTCATCTGTCCGAAAACACGGAACACCGGGGATACTTTCCCGGATGTTTCCCCCCTTCACCGGTATCACCTCATACCGCGTTAGAACACGTCTAGCTCTGCTTGTTGTTCAGTTATGCACTTGCTTGCTATGTATTTATGTTTCTCCCCCTCTTCTCTCTGGTAGACCCGTGATTTATCTTTGATGCCCTGTGGTCGACTCGCCACCGACGATCCCTCCTTGTCTCGAGCAACCGTGCAAGCCCCCTATGATCACCAGATATCGCCTATTCTTCTCTATCTTGCTTGCATTAGAGTAGTGTAGTATATTCTTGTTTGATTACTCCTATTCTCATTGCATAGCTTTGTCATTGTTGCTACAATCATTGATACCTTACCCGCAGTCCTAAATGCTTAGTATAGGATGCTAGTTTATCATCATTGGCCCTACATTCTTGTCGATCCGCCTTGCTATACTATCGGGCCGTGATCACTTGGGAGGTGATCACGGTATATACTATACATACATACATACTATACAAATGGTGACTAAAGTCGGGTCACCGAGGAGTACCCGCAAGTGATTCTGATGAGGGGCCGAAAGGACAGTGGCTCCATCCCGTAGAGGTGGGCACGGGTTCCCGACGGCCCCGATTGTTACTTTAATGGCGGAGCGGCAGGCAGGTTGAGACCACCTAGGAGGCAGTGGGCTGGCCTGTTCGGCGTTCGCGGATACTTAACACGCTTAACGAGATCTTGGTATTTGATCCGAGTCGGCCATTTGGTCTATACGCACTAACCATCTACGTGGGAGTAGTTATGGGTATCCCGACGTCGTGGTATCGGCGAAGCCTTCTTGGCGTCGGCCGAAGCGGCGCGCTACGGATTGGAACGTAAGCTGCGCTTGTATTAGGGGCTAGTTCGCTTCCGGCCGCCCTCAACGTCAGGTGTGTGCTCGAGGCGATGGGCCCGACCCTAACGCGCATAGGGTTTAGACCGGCGTCTTGACCTCTCTGTTGTGCCTAGGTGGGGCTGCGGCGTGTTGATCTTCCGAGGCGGGCATGACCGAGAAAGTGTGTCCGCCAAATGGGATCAAGCGTGTTGGGTTATGTGGTGCACCCTGCGGGAAGATTAATCTATTGAATAGCCGTGTCCCTCGGTAAAAGGACGACCGGAGTTGTACCTTGACCTTATGACAACTAGAACCGGATACTTAATAAAACACACCCTTCCAAGTTCCACGAACAACCCGGTGATCGCTCTCTAACAGGCAACGAGGAGAGGATCGCGGGTAGGATTATGCTATGCGATGCTCTTTGGAGATGCTACTTGGAGATGCTACATGGCGATGCTACTTGAAGGACTTGATCTACTCTCTTCTACATCTTTGCAAGGCGGGGCTGCGAGCGTCGTCTTGACGTGATTAGCTATCCCCTCTTATTACGGCATTCTGCGCAGTTCGGTCCACCGATATGGCCCTTTACACATATACCCATGCATATGTAGTGTAGCTCCTTGCTTGCGAGTACTTTGGATGAGTACTCACGGTTGCTTTCTCCCCTTTTTCCCCTTTCCTTTCTTTACGGTCGTCGCAACCAGATCTTGGAGCCTAGGAGCAGACGCCACCGTCGATGGCGATTACTACTCGGAGGTGCCTACTACTACGTGCGGTCGTTAACGGCGACCGTGAGTAGTTTAGGAGGATCCCAGCAGAGGCTGCGCCTCTTCGATCTGTATCCCGGTTTGTGCTAGCCATCTTATGGCAACTTGTTTAACTTATGTCGTACTCAGATATTGTTGCTTCCACGACTTCGTCTATGATCGAGCACTTGTATTCGAGCCCTCGAGGCCCCCGCTTGTATTATGATGCTTGTATGACTTATTTTACTTTTAGAGTTGTGTTGTGATATCTTCCGTGAGTCCACGATCTTGATCGTACGCGTTTGCGTGCATGATTAGTGTCTGATTAAAACGGGGCGTCTGAAGTTGGTATCGAGCCGATTGCTGTAGAATCCCCTTCCAACTCCTTGGCCGAAGTTGAGTCTAGTCGATGAAAGTTGTTTTACTAACTTGGCTGTGCGGCCCATGGGCCCACGTCGCCAATTGGGTGGGTATTAGGATCTTTTACTCCTCGACCTTTACTCTGGGACTCTGATCTCTCTTCTATTCGGGTTAAATGAATTTGGCTAAATCTAACATTAGGTTCTCGTTATCACTTTCACCCGGAGAGCCCCTTATTACTAAGGATCGTCTGCTGCACATGAAGACCCTGAAGATACTCACCGCGGTTGAGAACTTGTCTTCATCGCGTTTGCAATTCCCCTTCTACCGTCAACCCTTATGGATAACTACTTGCAGTTGTTATTCTTACATTCATCGATTAGTCTTGTTATTACAAGATACCCGAAATACTCGTCATTGTTTCGATAATCCTTTGAGCTTATTGCCTTGCTGTTCTTTGTCACTGAATACCCCTAAGAATAATTTCTCGCACCTTCCGAGTATCCGCTCATCCCAGCTTGTTCGTGTGTTTCACAAAAGCCTTTGAAATACTATTCAATCTTCAAAAAATCCTTAGCAGCTTTATTGCTCGCAAATACTTGTCTACTAGCATTATGGATGCTTCCCATATATCTGGCAATATTCACTAGTATCTTTTGACACCGTCATTTTGATCCTATTGATTCAACATGTGTGCGAATACACAGAATCATCTATCAACCCTTCTAAATTATCTTTTCGGCTCAGACGTCATTTTAAACATGAGCTGGATCTCGACCAATCAAATTGCCATCGATTGTACCCCTAAGCCTACTCAACTTATCCATCCTTGACCAGAGCGTTGCTTCTGATCCCCTGATTTGGAAATCATAATTCTTTTGCAATTGAACTTTGGATTAGTCAGATGTTTCTATAATCAGATCTCTTTGCATTCTTCTTCCTCTGGTTGAGTAGCGATACTCACATCAGATTCGTTGTGGACCGTCAAGTCCTTTGTTGGATTATTATCCGACAGTGTCCTTCATATTCAAATAACCTTGTGAGCCTTTCCACGGATATATAAAGCCTTTGGTAATTTGTATCCTCTGTTTTCTCAACCATGCTCTGCTTTCGAGCTGGTGATATTTATTCTTGAAGCTTGTGGTATATGTTCCTAAGAAGCCCCGATGGGTGGAACCAATGCCTTCCCTAATATGTGCAAACCCGAAAGATTTCACGGGTCATACTTATTTGGTATTGCACCAGGTAAAACTTTCCACAACTAATGTCATTTTGAAATCTGAGAGGTCAATGTAAGGTTATGCATTGAGGAAGTGGAGTCGACCTTGAACCTTTGTGTTCATGCCCATGGAAACAATGTAGATCGTATCATTAAAGCTTCTCTTCAAATAAATATTTCATTGGTATAAGTTTATCTTATATCCGGGATCCGTATTTTGCAATCGTGGTTCCACCATGTTCTCCTTAAATACCATTTCTCGTGCAAGTTTAAGCACTTGTCTTCTACTGAGTAATACCCAGTCCAACCTCTACTTTGATTTGTCGTTGAGTATTACCCCTGGTATCTCAAGATTGTCACGAACCGCATAACTTCTTATGAGTTCTCCATCAAGTACTACATTCTCATTGATTCCAATGTTTCACGTGCTTGAGTTATTAAACACTCAAGGACATCGATAATCGAATCCATCGCATCGCGATTAAACAACTCTTAGTAATCTTCTTTGCTTACGAGTTTGTACTCGATCACGTCATCCCTAGCCTGATCGGCTATATCATTACCTTGCTAAATTTTAACTGTGCTACCTGGTCCTTTCTTCCTGGAGCACAATTTTTGACGATGAGCTAAGCTTACGTTGATTTTCCTCGTCATATCATTTCACCTTGAACAACAAGCTTGATTTCGAGTTTGTGTCGTACCCATGGTTCCAATAACCTTTGCTTCATAATTCCTTTAACTTGATGTCATCGCCGATAGATTACATCTTCGTGGAGCCTCTCGACAAAATTTGTCGTGATCATCATCAACATCTTGACTCCTTCCTGGATATCAATTGAATTCATGATGAGAAATACCATCCTTGCCCTTGATGATTTGTGTTATCATCGACAACATTCTTGCCTTCCCCCAACACAAACTTGTTCATGTTATGGATGGTACTTGCTATCCAGCTTGTATGATGTTCT
The DNA here is from genome assembly GCA_021437245.1 of Aegilops speltoides. Lineage (NCBI taxonomy): Eukaryota > Viridiplantae > Streptophyta > Magnoliopsida > Poales > Poaceae > Aegilops > Aegilops speltoides. The sequence continues at coordinate 344,305,213 of CM038144.1, forward strand.
ACCTTGAAGTATTATCATCTGTTAGGTCAAGAATGTCGTGAGGATTACTCCACCTCTTAAGAATTCTTGGTATAATGATACTTCTCTCCATCCCCATTCTTTCTTGGTCCTCGTGTTGATTCGATCGGTGATGTTTGGGTTCTGCCCTTCTAGCAACCATATTGCTTTGAATATTATGGTCAGCCGTTCACTCTTAGACTATCTATTATTATTGAATCACCATTCTGACATTGGTCGTGCAACCCAACCCATATTTCGGGTGTACCTTTCAACCAATGTTTAATTGTGTATGTTTTCCTCGAACATACATCATTATACCATTTGATCTGACAAATGTTATCTCCTTGTTCACATAATTGTGGAAATCCATCTTTTGTTAATCTCGATGACTTGTCGCTGAGTCCATCTGACATTTCCTCACCCTCTCCTTGGTTTAATGATGAACTCTCGTTTCGGAACTCACTCCCATAGTTCATTCCCCGAGTCTGAGATATCCTGACACCAATCAGATCTGAATCTCGGTCAGATACGATGATTGGAACATATTTCCAAGAGTTTTAACAATGGTCTTTATGTGACCCGGTAAGGTGATGTCGTGCCTAGCACACCTGGTCGGAGGCCTATTGTTGTAGTTCCCTTTTCAAAGAAGGTTACCCATTCTTCCATGGGGAAACTATAAGACTTATTTTACAAGTTATTCCGGATGGATCCTTGGTGTTTCCAAAGTCTGACCTTGGCTTAAAGGCCACGGCAATGCTATCTCGAAGCATGTCTGTGGTACTCCGATATTCAACAAGAACATTTGAAGCCCAATGCTAAATGTTTCCTGCTCAATTGTCCAAACACCACTGTATTGGTAATATCATGAAAATCCCCCCCCCTACCTAAAGAGTTTTCTACATTATATCTTGTCATGGATATCATACTCCGCTTGTCCTTGGGCAGGATATATCCCTGAAATATGTGTTTAGACACATTTTCCTTTCCATTGTTCTGTTTAATATGATAATCATATTTTACTTTCCATTGGTTGTTTGAACCTTTCTTGTGATCTATATGATCTAAGCAGCAATATTCTCCTGCTTAGGTAAACTCCTCGGTGTACAATTCTGTCAGCAAGAACCTGTTACTATTGTTGATGACGTCCCGGTAGCCACCGATGGACGAGAATTTTGCCTATTGGTCCGCCTCGTTTCAACAAGCAGGAAAATTGCTCTCTTCGTTCCCCGTCCTTGGTAACGACATTGTTGCCGGCATAGCTGACAAGCTAATCACTGGCATGCCTCCTTGTCGTGGCTGTGCAAGATGTCACCACCCTTCCTACTTTCAACCCGCATGGTGGGCCCATAACCCACAGGTCCACTGGATCGAAACCTGACTCTTCTTTACAACTCGGATTTTAATGTATCCTTTGCACCTGGCTTCGTATGTGATTCACGAGCTAAATTCTATACCATTAATCATTCTGGAATCAAACACCATGTTGTTCTCGTTGTTCAAACCCCTATTCCAGCTTCTGTCTAGTCATCTAATGATTGCCTACCCGTTTGAAACTTTGGTACCATCGTATATTGCACTCAACGAATTCACTGAAATACAACTCGTGGGGTACCTTGTGTATTTCCCATTGAGTTCACCGTCAGATGCCCAGCTTTGTGGATATGCGTTCTTTCGGAGTTTTTTTCCCCTTGGTCGCGTTAGTAGGACGATGGAGTTTCTGAAGAAAAGTTGCCGACTTCATCATGATGACCTCAAGCAGAGGAATAAAGACATCAACGTAATAGGTCAACCTCTTCGAAAGGGCAGCCAAGACCGAGAAGACTCGTTAGGTTTTTCGCTACTAGCACCTTCCCCCCATACTCCACCGCTTAAATCTCGGGACGAGATTTCTTGTAGTGGAGGAGAATTGTGACGCCCGGATAATCATGCTACAGTAATCTCACGTTAATGGTGCCACGTCACCTTTGTCACTGTAGTTAATCTTGGATTAATTCGAAACCGCTTCAAAATTCAAACTCAAATTAATGTCAACAATAAAGTTTTCAAAACTTGAAACAAAAATGTTCGGTGGGTGCCGGGTATTACAAGGGTAATTATAATAAAGCAAACACATTTTTGTAAAATACCTAAATGATTTAAAATGAAATAAAACAGAAAAGAAAATAAATAAAGAAAAGGAATTAAAAAAAACAAAGAAAAGGAGAAAGCCCCCCCCGGCCCCTTGGGCTTCGGCCCACCAGGCGGCCCGACTGGTCGCACACCCAGCCAGCCCAGCTCTCTCCCCCGGCCCGCCGAACCCCTACAACCCCCTGGGGCGACCGAACCCTAACCCCTAGCGCACCCACTCCCCCCCGCACGATCCCCACCCCCACCCTCTCGTCCCTCTCGCCCCCCTCGATCTGGATCGGCGCGACCCCGACGGCGCCCCGCCGATGTCGCCGTCCTCCGCTACCACAACCGATCCGCCTTCCCCACTCCACTCCCTGGCAAGCCCCTTGCTGCTCGCCTGACACCGTGCCTCGACGGACCGCCGTCGCCGGAGCCGCCCACCGGACCGCCCATCCTCATCTCCTCTCCGTCATCCCTCGTCACTGACCGCACCGCTCGTCATCGCCGTGCACGCCGCCTCGCCCTCATCCGCCGCCCGGCTACCTCGACCGCCTCCCGACGCCACACGAGCCACCGAGCCGCCGCTGACCTCGCCGGACTTCCTCACCGCCTGCCTCCCTCCGTCCGCGACGTCTCCGTCCTCCTCCTCACGCCCATCGCTTAGACCCCACGGACATGGTGAGGCCCGATCTCCTCCTCTCCTCCTCGCTGCACGCCGTGCCCGCGCCATCGAATCGTCGCCTCTGCTCACTCCGCCGCCATTAGCTCGCTCGGTCGAGCTCGGCCGCGTCCGTGGCCCCGCTATGGCTTCGCCACACTCGCTCTCTGCCCGCCAGACTGATGTCGTCAGCTTCGCGCCGACCGTCGCCGCCCATGCCAACTCCGGCGCCCGCGCGCCTCGCCTTCCCTTCTCGACCGCCCGGCCTCGGCCTCCTCGTCACACGGCGCCCACAGGCGCCTAATCGGTGGCGTCGCGCCCGTGCCCGTCGCCGCTAAGGCCCCCGCCCAATGACAAACGGGCCTCACGCCTCGAAGCAGTTTAGAAAAAAAGAACTTAAAAAATATATAATAAATAAAATATTAATTAATTAATTAATTAAGTAACTAATTAACTTAATTAATTCTGATTAGATTAGCCTAATTAACTAACTAAACTAATTAACTATTGTTAATTAGCTAATAGTGTATGACATGCGGGACCAATACATCAGTTTGACCCAGTCAACGTTTTGTTGACTGCTGACGTCATGCTGACGTCATGATGATGTCAGCATGCACTATTCTGGATAATGTTAGAATTAAATAATTAAATAAATTCTAAAAATGATTAAACCTTTTAAAATTAATATAAAATAAACCGTAGCTCGGATGGAAAAACTTCGACATGAAAGTTGCTCGAGCGATGAGACGATTCCTGATCGCAGCCCGTTCATCCGCCACGTCCCTAGCATAGTGAACCTGCAACATTTCACCTCCGGTTCATCTCGTCTGAAAACACGGAACACCGGGATACTTTCCGGATGTTTCCCCACCGGTATCACCTCATACCGCGTTAGAACACGCCTAGCTCGCTTGTTGTTCTGTTATGCACTTGCTTGCTATGTATTTATTGTTTCTCCCCTCTTCTCTCCGTAGACCCCGTGGCGATCTTTGATGCCCACAGTGGTCGACTACGCCACCGACGATCCTCCTTGTCTCGAGCAACCGTGCAAGCCCCCTTGATCACCGGATATCGCCTATTCTTCTCTATACCGCTTGCATTAGAGTAGTGTAGTATATTCTTGTTTGATTACTCCTATTACATTGCATAGCCTGTCATTGTTGCTACAATCATTGATACCTTACCCGAATCCTAAATGCTTAGTATAGGATGCTAGTTTATCATCATTGGCCCTACATTCTTGTCGATGCGCCTTGCTATACTATCGGGCCGTGATCACTTGGGAGGTGATCACGGTATATACTATACATACATACATACTATACAAATGGTGACTAAAGTCGGGTCACTCGAGGAGTACCCGCAAGTGATTACGATGAGGGGCTGAAAGGACAGTGGCTCCATCCGGTGAGGTGGGCCTAGGTTCCCGATGGCCCCGATCGTTACTTTGTGGCGGAGCGACAAGGCAGGTTGAGACCACCTAGGAGGCAGGTGGGCTGGCCTGATCGGCGTTCGCGGATACTTAACACGCTTAACGAGATCTTGGTATTTGATCCGAGTCCGCCATTTGGTCTATACGCACTAACCATCTACGTGGGAGTAGTTATGGGTATCCCGCGTCGTGGTATCGGCGAAGCCTTCTTGGCGTCGGCGGCGAAGCGGCGCGCGGATTGGAACGTAAGCTGCGCTTGTATTAGGGGCTAGTTACGCTTCCGGCCGCCCTCATAGCGTGCGTGTGTGCTCGAGGCGATGGGCGGACCCTGCAAGATAGGGTTTAGACCGGCGTCTTGACCTCTCTGTTGTGCCTAGGTGGGGCTGCGGCGTGTTGATCTTCGAGGCGGGCATGACCCAGAAAGTGTGTCCGCCAAATGGGATCAAGCGTGTTGGGTTATGTGGTGCACCCTGCAGTGAAGATTAATCTATTGAATAGCCGTGTCCCTCGGTAAAGGACGACCGGAGTTGTACCTTGACCTTATGACAACTAGAACCGGATACTTAATAAAACACACCCTTCCAAGTTCCACAGACAACCCGTGATCGCTCTCTAACGAGCGGCAACGAGGAGAGGATCGCGGGTAGGATTATGCTATGCGATGCTCTTGGAGATGCTACTTGGAGATGCTACATGGCGATGCTACTTGAAGGACTTGATCTACTCTCTTCTACATGCTTGCAAGGCGGGGCTGCGAGCGTCGTCTTCGACGAGATTAGCTATCCCCTCTTATTACGGCATTCTGCATTCACCCACCGATATGGCCCTTTACACATATACCCATGCATATGTAGTGTAGCTCCTTGCTTGCGAGTACTTTGGATGAGTACTCACGGTTGCTTTCTCCCCTTTTTCCCCTTTCCTTTCTTTACGGTCGTCGCAACCAGATCTTGGAGCCTAGGGCGACGCCACCGTCGATGACGATTACTACTGGAGGTGCCTACTACTACGTGCGTGTGTTGTTGGCGACCAGAGTAGTTTAGGAGGATCGAGCGGAGGCTGCGCCTCTTCGATCTGATCCCGGTTTGTGCTAGCCATCTTATGGCAACTTGTTTAACTTATGTCGTACTCGGATATTGTTGCTTCCACGACTCATCTATGATCGAGCACTTGTATTCGAGCCCTCGAGGCCCCTGGCTTGTATTATGATGCTTGTATGACTTATTTTACTTTTAGAGTTGTGTTGTGATATCTTCCCGTGAGTCCCTGATCTTGATCGTACACGTTTGCGTGCATGATTAGTGTACGATTAAATCGGGGGCGTCACAGTGTCATCACGTCTTACGATACGGAGCCGTCGCCAAGCCCTAATCTCTCTCGGGAGGGCTGATCTAGAGTCCGTTCGGGGCTTCGGAGAGGGGGATTCGTCGTCATCGTCATCATCAACCATCCTCCATCACCAATTTCATGATGCTCACTGCCGTGCGTGAGTAATTCTATCGTAGGCTTGCTGGACGGTGATGGGTTGGATGAGATTTACCATGTAATCAAGTTAGTTTTGTTAGGTTTTGATCCCTAGTATCCACTATGTTCTGAGATTGATGTTGCTATGACTTTGCTATGCTTAATGCTTGTCACTAGTGTCCGAGTGCCATGATTTCAGATCTGAACCTATTATGTTTTCATGAATATATGTGAGTTCTTAATCCTATCTTGCAAGTCTATAGTCACCTATTATGTGTTATGATCCGACACCCCCGAAGTGACAATAATCGGGATACTTCTTGGTGATAACCGTAGTTTGAGGAGTTCATGTATTCACTATGTGTTAATGCTTTGGTCTGGTACACTATTAAAAGGAGGCCTTAATCAACTTTTTCCTAGACGAAGCACCTCCTTCTTTATGGTCATTCTTCTCTTCCTCTGTATTTGCTTTAAGGGGACTCTTGGTTGTATCATTGAGTTCTTCCTCCTCCTCTTCCTAGAACCCCACATGTTCCGACGATCTCTTTTTTGGGACATAGGCATTCGCGCCTCTGGCTGCACCCCTCTGCCCACGGCGACCACCCCTTGGTGTACCGCGATTTGGCTAAGGAGCTGGGCCACCCCAGCCAAAACCTTGAGCACCCATCATAGTTCTGTGTGTTGCCTTCATCCATGAGCCATACTCTAGATCATCAGGTGAATGTACTCCATCTCTACACTCCTCCTTAGCGTGACCCAAAATTCCGCAAACCTCACAGAAGAACCCTAGTTTCTCATATTTAATAGGCACAAATATTCTCTCCCGCCCATTCAGGTTCAATAGGGTAAACCAAACAAGCGGCTCCCCCACAACAATCTTTGCCCTAACCCTGACATAGTTGCCTTCATAGTGTCTCACAAGATTCATATCCACACTCTTCACATGACCGATCCTACCGGCAAGTTGATCAGCGATTGGAAGCGAACGATAGAGGTTAGGTAGGTCATAGATTTGAGCTCACATGTGTGCGGTCCAATTTCACCTGATCCGGCTTGCCTTTTCCATCATAATCCTCAATAACCACCATCAGACCCCTAAATATCCACGGGCCTTGATGTATGACTTTGTTCTAGTCTCCCAGGCAGAACCACTGAATTACAAAGAGATTATCATCAGCCTCTTTAATTTCCGGTTCATGTACAAGTCGCCAAGCAAACTTCATCATGTCCTTGACCACCTCCACATTGAAGGTTTTACTGGTTTGAACCCTTTCCACAACCAATCATCTGGCCGCCTTGGATAGTTCTGAGATCTCATCCTCCCCGACGAACACATCGTTAAGCGCCGAGTCCTTGAGTTTCATCTTCTTGAGAGCTTCTTCTAGGTTGATCTCGCTCTCCCCTTCCCATCACCTGTTGCTGACGAACTGTCCGGGCTCCCAGGGGAACCTGCTGCCGCCATGGAACCGGTCTAGGTCATGCTCTACGGTCGAGGAAGTGCACCGAGGCCGGGCGAAAGGACTAGCCGACCCCTTAATCAGCCCAAGCGCGCTTCTCGTTGGAGAGAATCACCCCTAGAGTGCACCGACGATGGAAACTAACTCGGCATGTTCGCCGGAGTAGGAAAACCCTAGGTAGTTTTTGGCTTCGGCTGCGTTGGGAGGATTCGATAAAAAAAACACAGCTGTGATTGCTTTTTTTTTTTTTGAGACAGAGCTGTGATTGCAGAACTACACAGCAGGAGAAAGCTGAAACGAGCCCATGGTAGTCAGCCAAGCCCAGATAACGCAAGCTAGGCCTTTCCTAGAGGCCCACACGGGCGGCCTCGGCGTATCGCTCGTGCTCCCCAGTCCCCACCCACCTCGACCTCGTGAGCTCCGCCTCCGCCTCCCTCCGCCTCGCTACTCGCCAGCAAGCCACCCACCCAAGCTACAAAGCTCGCGGCCGCACTCGCATGCTCCTCCGCCCTCCTCGCCTCCCACGCCTCTCTCCTCGCCGCCTCCGCTCGGACTCTCCGATGGCTTCCACGCTCGCCTTGCTCAGGCCGTCCGCGCCGAGCCCGGCGACGACCCTGAGGGCGCCGTTCAGATCTCGGGTCTCCACTAGAGTGTCCGTCGGGTCGGCAGTGGCAGCAGGCGCCGACACGCTCTTCGCCGACTACAAACCCACCACCGCATTCCTTTTCCCCGGCCAGGTACGAGTCTTCTCGCTCGTTAGCTGACGTGTCTGATACACACATGGCAATATGACAACCAGAATTGTAGTAGCTAAGTTGTGGGAATGGTGATCGTTATGCAATTATTCGTGCGAAGGTGTTTAACTTTTGAAATCATTGGTACTCCTATCAAGCTGAGTGAAATATCTAGTCTAGCAAAGATGGCAAATCTGAAGGGATATTAGGCAGTGGGAAGTGTTCAATTTAACCTGGCTAGTTATACGGATGGAAAAAAATCACTTCACTGCTTCAGTTGACGTGGATCATATTTTGGTCTTGAGAGATTAGTTTATGATTATTAGGTTCTCGTAGGAGATTATTTTAATTACAATGATGCATTTCCCTTGTTGGCGCAATTTTCATGTGCCACAGATAATTTGAATTCAAATACATGTTCATCGTGTGTACTCTGCCTCATTTATGTGTGTTTATGCTTTCTTTTCCTCTCAGGGTGCACAGGCTGTTGGAATGGGTAAAGAAGCTCTTAATGTTCGAGCAGCTGCAGAACTATTTGATAAGGCAAATGATATACTTGGGTATCTACAAACCTCTGCGATTTACCTGCTTGCTCCCCCTAGCAATTTTACGCTTTAAAGTAAACAAGTGTCCATAACAATTGCAAAGGGAAAAACTACGATGCTCATGCTTGTTTAATTTTGAATGTAGCTATGACTTGTTGAATCTTTGCACCGATGGGCCAAAAGAAAAGTTGAACTCAACAGTGATCAGTCAGGTTTCTGAATTTCAGACTCTTTGCTCACTGTATTTTACGTTATGCATTTTCATATCCATGCAAGTAGTACTCTTAGCTGTCTGCCCTTCGCTGCTACTAACTGTTAGCAATTGAAATATGTCTCCTTAATCGTCATTCACGGCAATATTGTTTTCAACCATGAATACCTATTAGGTGCCAAATCTGGTTAATCAGTTCCAATGCTAGCTAAGTGTTTTTCTACCAACATCTGTTGCTTCAAAATGGAACCCACAAGATTGCTTTGCATTTTATTTTTCTCGGCTATGCTACATACATTTGAGTGTGAAGGATAATTTGGTTCAGATACAGTCCCAGATCTTGTCAGTTAAAGCTGCATTCTGACTGTCGAACAAAACCATTTTGCAGCCAGCTATATATGTTACCAGCCTTGCAGCTGTAGAAGTGTTACGCGCACGTGAAGAAGGCCAATCTGTAATTAACTCCGTAGATGTCACATGCGGTCTCAGCTTGGGAGAATATACCGCGCTTGCATTTGCTGGTGCCTTTAGGTATTTCCCTTGGCCCGTTAATGAAATCATGCATTTGTTGTTTTATTAAATATAAGCATTGAATTCATGATCAGAATGAAGCTAACTCAAAATATATGTTAAAGTTAATCCTGGTGGACATGGTCTTCAATCTGCTATACCTGTGACAAGATGGTCAAATTAATAGCCCCATAGCTTAGTACTCCCTCCGTCCCATAATGTAAGATGTTTTTTGGCACTACACTAGTGTCAAAAAACATCTTACATTATGGGACGGAGGGAGTATTTTTCTCAGTGTGTCAAGTATGTATGCTTAAGCAGTTTTCAACATGCAGCTTTGAGGATGGTCTGAAGCTTGTCAAGCTTAGAGGAGAAGCCATGCAGGTTAGTTCCAATAAGATATGCATACTTCGAGTTTCTGACTTCCCAAATAGATTTCTCATGTTCATTATCTTTGTAGGATGCCTCAGATGCTGCCAATAGTGCGATGGTTAGTGTGATTGGTCTAGATTCAGAAAAGGTGCAACAATTATGTGATGCCGCAAATGAGGACGTGGATGAAAAGGAAAGAGTTCAAATAGCAAATTTTCTCTGTCCTGTAAGTCATTCCTGACTCTGAGGTTATTAGTTCCCTACTGGGGCTTGCTAAGGTCTTAGCATGGTAATACTTTATTGCAGGGTAACTATGCAGTTTCTGGTGGTGTGAAGGGTATTGAGGCAGTTGAAGCCAAAGCAAAGTCTTTCAAGGCCAGAATGACGGTTAGTGTTCCCATGCATCCAATTCTCGACAATGGCCCATGTATGTAAACATTTGTTATACCTGCAATGAAGTGTGAAACCTGGTTATCTTAATTTATAGTGGTTTTGAAAAAATTCACAAGGTCATTATGTTGAATGGTGCTCCCTTGGTAAGAAACATAAGCCGTTTGTACATCTTCATTGTTACGCAACTTTGACTATAAATTTTGGTGGCAATTTGTCAGACAACGGACCATGGAGATAATAAAATAATATTGCAAGAGTACAGTTGGTGAAATATATGATGGTACCATTTTCCTGTGATAAATTTATATAGCTTTTGTTTGTATTGGTGGTAAAGTCTAAGAAAGTTTCAGTACGTGTATTCTAACATGGTGCATACTGTTTTTTAACAGAGGGGGTAATTGTGTACTACTCCCTCTGTTTCTAAATATAAGTCTTTTTAGAGATTCCAATATGGACTACATAGTACATACGGAGCCAAGTGAGTGAATCTACACTCTAAAATATGTCTATATACATCCGTATGTAGTCCATATTGGAATCTCTAAAAAGACTTATACTCCCTCCGTTCCTAAATATTTGTCTTTTTAGAGATTCAAATGGACTACCACATACGGATGTATATAGACATATTTTAGAGTGTACATTCACTCATTTTGCTCCGTATGTAGTCACTTGTTGAAATCTCTAGAAAGACAAATATTTAGGAACGGAGGGAGTAATATGCAACTTAATACTCTGACTTATCGTGGGGATTAGGAAAAGTGACTGCCCTATTGCTGTCTATGTTGAAAACCGTTTCCTCTGTTGCATAGTCATAGTAATCAAAGGTTTGTATATGATGTTGACAATCATTTTGCCAGGTTCGCCTAGCTGTTGCTGGTGCTTTCCACACAAGTTTCATGCAACCTGCTGTCTCAAGATTGGAATCTGCATTGGCTGCTACAGAGATTAGATCACCGAGAATCCCGGTAATCTCCAATGTTGATGCACAGCCCCACTCAGATCCTGAGACAATCAAGAAGATCTTGGCACAACAGGTATTGGCTCTAGACTACACTTGAATTCGTGTCGCAGCCCTATTATACAATGACTTGGGCGTGACTGACTTGGTGGAGAAACAGGTAACCTCTCCTGTGCAATGGGAGACTACTGTGACGACTCTTTTGGGTAGAGGCCTTGAGAAGAGCTATGAACTAGGCCCAGGAAAGGTAAAAATAGTTTCTTAATAATTTCTGACTGGATAACAAGTCTTCAGAGTCTGTGATGATATTTATTTATTTATTTTTGCTCATCTGGCATAAACCAGGTTATAGCAGGAATCATTAAACGGATCAACAAAGGTGCCAGCATCGAGAACATTGGCGCATGAGACCTGTTTATAGGGGCAAATAATAAAGTTAGGGGGGCTGCTTAGATTTAAGCAACACTCCTGAATGTACTACCAGGGCACTAGAGCACCACAGGGTCTGGCAATTTCCTGTCATTTGTGAAGAACATAGATAGTGTTGTACAATTATGTTTCATTGGCTAGAGCTAGGTTTCTCGGCGGTTCAGCTTGCCCTCTATATTGTGAGGACCAGAATGAAATTTCAGCTATAGTTCTGAGTTGTATCAGTAATTTTATGCCCGTGGTTCACTGTCTGACCTCCCATTCTAAATTCATTCATGTCTCTCGACAATGAATTTACCATCAGCTGAACGCAAACAAAACGCAAGGCTGGCTGAGATAAGCCCCACATTGCGCTAAACAGAAACAACCAACACGGTCACTCCTTGATGATATAGAAACGGTCTTCTTCCTCTTTCCTGCCCGAGGTCCTTATTTTGACTTAGATTTTGGTTCCTTGGCCGTGTCGGTGAGGTGCTGGCTGCTGATGACAAGATCCATCTGGCCGATCTGTTCCGACGATGGGCCAACTCCATACCTCGACGACGTCCGATCCATGTCCACGAAGGGCGAGTAGGGGTATTATATTGCCAGATTTCTCAGATTTGTCATGCAGGGTCAGAAATCTTGTCGGGACAACCTTAATGCTTGTTCCATTGTTTTCGGTGTACTTTTGCCTTTACAAGTCGTTTTGTGTTTTTTTTTTCGGGGAAAAAGAAATTCATTAATTAAGTCGTTTTGTGTTTAGTTGTCCTTTCATACTCCCTCCGTCCCAAAATTCTTGTCTTAGATTTGTGTAGATACGGATGTATCTAATACTAAAACGTGACTTAATACATCCGTATCTAGACAAATACAAGAATTTTGAGACGTATGGGAGTACTAAATATTGCTTTCTTCGAGACAAATCTAATACAAGAATTTTGAGACGGATGGGAGTACTAAATATTGCTTTCTTCGATAAATATAATATAGACACCCACCTGTTTAATATAAAATAATAAACAAGATATCAAAGGTGTCAATGTACTCCCCTATTTACAAATGAAAATAACGCTCATCCTGTTAAGTTTATCATACTCTCTCCAATCAGGTTTAGAGCATCTCAAACAGGAGGACAAAAGTTCCGCGCACTAAAATAGTTTTAGCGCTCCACTCTAGCACTTTTAGCTCCACTCTAGCACTTTTAGCGCACCAGATCCAACATTGGTTTACCAGATGCCCAAAGACGCACGACAAAAAAACACGTAGTGCAAATTGTGAAGCGCGCGCAATCCGACGCCTCAAATTTGCAGCATGCGATAGCGGTTTTCAGTGCGTGCCCAACTCTGTTTTACGGAGCTGTCCGGCGCCCAAAAAACCCAAATTTTAGCGCGCGGAGCAGTTTTTGGGCGCCTGTTGGAGATGCTCTTATAGGGTGAAATGTATCGTATATCATCTAGAGCATATCATTAAATTAATATTCAAAAAGTTCATAAATGTATGATTTTGATATAGCATATAAAATAAAATAGAATTTAGATTCAGAAATGCTTGGCATCACCCGGCTCGCGTCAATCACCTCCATGACCATCCGGTCAAATTTTGATCGTGCTGCATGAAGCAACCCTACTCCGCCCTTGTTGCAAGGCGCGAGCGCAACGTTCGTGTTCGAAGTAATTGCAAGAGGCAAATGACAAGTAGTAGAAATAGTTGTTCTCATTGATGATGGGATTACACATATATATAGCCCCTGAAGGGGTACGTCCGAAGGGACACGAGACAACCGCCTCAATTAGGAAAATCGGGGATTAATAGGATTAATTAAATCCTAACACTCCCCCTAATCCATGCTTGTTAGTGTAAGTATCATCATCTTGAGAAGCTCCTCCAAAAACCCTGTGGGAAAAATATGAGGAGATTGGTGTTTGATATGTTGCTAAAACTCCTTCAAAGGAGAAAATGATACAACATATAATGGTTATTGTCTTTTTTAACTCAATAGAGAAAACCCATAGAGTTCAGAGGACAATAAATATGTCGTATATACTTTCCCAAAAAACCCGGTGGGGAAAACAGAAAGTATGACATATGATCTCATGTTGATATTACCTCATTAAAACCTTTATGAGAACTCAGAAAATAAACTCATGAAGGAAAAAGAGTATAATATGATGCATTGAACAGGAACAATTCAGGAAGATACTCCCCCTGATTCTTGCAAAATTCGAAGCTGTCACATACCAAAACATAGAAGTTGGTAGAGACCCGCTGAACAAATCAGTCGCATGATTTGACGTGCAAGATATGCAATATAGTGATATTGCTTATTATGTAACCTGTTTGCATCCGAGCAACACAAGAAACATTATCGTTGAGATAACGGTTGGTGGATGTAGCCATGAGGTCTGTTTCGAAGACTCTTCATGAGAGGGCTACCACACCTAGTAGGAACACTAAACTTATCTACGATCTGACATAGTGGGGATCTGATCGATGTATCCAATGATATTGGTGTTCAGATTTCTCCAAAACTGAAAAACTAGGACAAGATGTTTCATGCCTTGAAGATATCGAAAGATATTCTTGAGTACCAACCAATTGTGTTTGGTCGGTCCAATGGCATATGGAACGTTGAGTCCCAATATCTCATCTCCATCATCTCTTGGTCTAAATAGATCTTTCTCTATGTCTAGAGAATGAACTACCATGAGAGTTATGGATTGATAATATTTGTCCACAATGAATTTCTCCAATATATCTTGGATATAGACAACATAGTATACCATAATGTATGAATGAAGGTGCTCAAGTTGTTGTAACGAGTGGTGTTTTGGTTTACCCAAATCCTTCATTTAAACTCCGTCATTAGATGATTACATGTGTCGTCATTGTAGACATACAAACATGGATAATCATCTTTGCAGGAGTAATCCTTTTGTATAAGGAACTCACTACGTTGGTTGTACCATATGTACCGGCCACAATAAGTCGTATGGTGACTTACTAGTTTTACACAATGAATTTTGCATTTTGTATTTCGGTTCAGAATTGAGATTCCGTCGGAAATCAATCATATATGTCTGAATCTAGTGATCCACATGGATATGTAATCACTACATCTATCAACTGCAGAGATAGATGATTTTGTACTGCCAATGATATAAGTTATCGGAAAGAGATTCCACCTCCGGAGAATAGTTGGGTATCTGCGTGAACCCTTGTGCTACAATACTTGCTCTTTGTTTCACCACCTCATTGTTCTCTATTCTGTTTCCATAAGAAAACTGGTGTAGGTATTGCTTATGAATACCTTCCCATTATTGAGCAAGATCATTTCTACCTAGATTATACCCTTTGCTTGAGTTCAGTCCAAGTGTTGTTCACACTTTGCCATGGCCATGGTCTTTGGATCTGAATCACTTGAAAGGTTTTTTCAATCTAGTTGAGAAATGTATGTCGAAAATTGTAGACTTCCAGTTATATGTTTCTCCAGAATCTGTATATCAATATATAGTTGATGGAAATATCGTTACCCATGGTGACTGCTCGCGATTTCCCAATGCGATTGAGTCGGGTATTCCGATGTCCCGGTCATTGTGTGCACTGTGACCTGGGTTGGTGGAGGTTTCCCGTCCACTGGGTGTATACTACCCATCAGGTGTCTGTCAACGTGAAGTTGACTTGCATTTACTGATTCACAGGCCTTGATATCCTTGCTTGCGAGAAGCTGAATCCTGATGTACTATTGTCGTACTTCTCCCCCTGTTGCTTTGAACGGGGAGTTGAGTGGTTTTAGTTGGTACCTCCACTCTTTCCGACATATTTTTGCAGGATTGTAGGATCGTGTGACACCTTTATAGTCAGTAAATGATTCTGGCAGGTTATTTGCAATGTGTTGCAAATCTTTTGAACGCATGGTTCAGCTCTTTGAGTACGTGGATTTGAGGCATAAATGTGTTGAACATTCCACTAATTTCCTGGCATTTGTATGGTACTTGAAATCTCCCCCTAATGCCTAGAAATGTTCCTCATTGAATCAGCATACTGGCCTTGAATAACTCCCCATGTGAGGGGCTTGAGGTATTGACAGTAATACAGTTATTCCTCACATAGATCCCAACTATATGTTGAGGGGCCAATGATGTATGCCGGGTGGTGATATCGGTGTGTAACCGAATTACCGCAGATAGGAAATACTTGGTACATTTCCATGTATCAAAGATAGAGGGAATAATATAATACAGTTTGTTCATGAGCGTGTAAGACTGCATGACTCCAACGTAAAATTGGTAAGTTGAATTCCAAAGTAAAGATTATGCAATGATCTTAACTCTTTGGATAGGATTCTACCAAACCATTTTGAGTCTAGACATTAGGACAAATTGCTAAACTTCAATCCAAGGTCCATAAAGAAGGCACTCAAGGAGAATTCTGCAAGGTTATCCATTAGATTTGCTTGAAATCGATGTCAGGATAATGAGCCAATGGTTTTGTGTGAATAAAGTACGCACGTAAGACCGTCATGTAGATATGTCCTTTAGAACCATGGAATACCTGAATAGTCTACTCAATGGTTGGGAAGAGTCACTTACCTCGACTTGATGCATTCAAGGAGATTGAGTGGTTCAGCATACACTTTAAGGTGTACAAGCCTTAAAATTTGCCTCCTTGTGTCACATGTAGTGCACATAAAATCCAAATATTGTTAGAATGTAGCATCATAATAATCATAAACCAATGGAATTGCTGATAGTTTCGGTTTTAACCCAATGTCAATGATGACCAAAGTAGGAATGCCAAGTTTGTCATGCAAAAGACACTCTGGAAAACTATCTCATACGTAACATGTGCTACAGGTTTTGTAGTATGTGTAGTGCAATGCCAATGATACATAGAGAATGTGCTTGCCATATCCGTTGTATATGGTAAAAAGAAGATATTCCTCTTTGTTGTCATCATAAGTTTCGCTATGGAAACTATTTTGACGGATACCTCTATAGTTTAGTAGGGTACGAGCTAAACCCGGAAGCAATAAAGCATCCTGACGATACTCGAGTACCCACAGGGATAGTAAATATGACTCGAGTTGAGCCAACAAATACCTCATCACGTCTAGCTTTTTTAAAATATCTCCTTTCTCTCAATGAGAGTGGAAACATTGGACTTCCCTGAGTATAGAGTGTGTGTGGTGCATATGTCCACAAGGCACATATCATTTTCATCGGATTGACTCCCGTAGAAATCTATATATAGACATGAAGATTCTCAATATGAAAACCACTGTCAGATACATAGAATGCATACAAATGTATGTGTATCAAAGTGCTGATACAATATATTGTGATATACAATATATGATGACAACAATACTTATGTTCTTATTAGAACATCGTAAATTGACATAAATTATGTTGACCACTCAGGAGATTGAGAGACTAGAAGAAGTCTCCAAAACATGTCGGTTGAGGCATATTCAACCATCACGTTCTCCGTGCTCATAAGGTCCCGTCACAGCTGGTGTTGTCGGATTGAAGGTTGAAGCAAGATTCAAACCTTTGCCCTTGAGGTTCATTGTATCCCAGGAATTGCTGATACGGAATAACCAGATGCTGAGATCTGAATCTAATGCCTTATAATGTATAAGACAACATTTTTCTGTTAGCGGTGTGATCCTGACCAGAAGTGAATCCTGGGTTGCACATATTATCCCACGAGACACAAGAACGATCATGATGTCCATGGCCCAGATAGGGCAGTGGTGGCCATTGAGGGCGAATGCCTCAAACTCTATAGCCATATGTTACCTCTATGGGTAAATCAGAGATAATTAATTTACATCCAGTGAATTAAAGACCATCATGGTTGATGTTATAATGAACTTAGCAAAATCAATGGGTATTTCAAGAAGTTATCTTGAAACCATTAGTGTGAATCTCAAATTGCTAAATATGACACCTTGAAGATAATCTCCAAAATGGAGTAGATCTCGCAGCACTAGAGTGTATAATCTGATGGAATCAGTAGATACTCGTAATGCCTTATGTCATGACTTAGTAAAATGCGTGGGAGAGCACTTTGTAAAGCAATTATAATGTCAAAATGACAAAATATAGGCTTTCACAGTAGTCATTGATAATCTGCGAAGGCAGTAGATCTAAATGACTACCGTGTGATCCCAATACATCAATTTGAAGAAATCACTTTGAATTTTGCATTCTTATTTGCAAGAAATTAAAAATCTCAATTGCAAATAGACGTATTAATCTCAACATGTAGCGGACATGGAGATACATACATTCCGGAATACATCGTACTCAACAGAAATACACCACTATTATAATGAATAGTAATGATGTTGCAAACTTGATGTTCAAGTGAAAAACTTGAATTGTATAGATCCCAAATTAAATGAGATGATCATGTATCAAGTTGCAAGATAATTCAGCAGGGTGAATTAATATTTTGCGAGACAAAATTAATCTCAATCGTTATGAGATTGTTTTGCGAGAAAATAAAATTCTCAATCGCAAATCAATATGATTGCGTGAGAAAACTTAATCTCAATCGCAAAACAGCGTCGTTGTATTAATAGGACATGTTATAGGGATTGCTAAAAAGCACACACATTGAACATGTCAAGCATCAACAACCACATATTTCTGGATTGTTTTTAATCAACAGATAAATAGGCTATCATGCGTGATGAACTAAGCATGAAGGCTTAAGAGAAAACTGCGGAAACTCATTTTTGATTACGAGAAACCGCAAGGGCTGAAGTCAAAGCAGCCGAAGAGATAAGGTTCTCTTCGTTTTTCTCTCCTGCAATTACGATTGGGACTCGTCCCTGATAATCATCGCCGCCTGGAGACGGCCACACCGTGCGCCACCGCGCGCTGGGTACCACGGGCGCAAGCGCCGCGCGTGGGTCTCAGGGGAAGAGGCCAGGAAGGCCGCGCCATGGCCGCCGATTCGGGCTGCCACCGCTCCAGGTGGTTGCGCCGCCAGCGTTGCCTTGCTTTGCTGACACGCATGGAGCAAGTCACCGACGCCGGAGGGACGAGCCGCCGCGGCGCGCGCGCTTCAGGCGTCGCCGGCCGGAAGCCGTCACAATTCCCTCGGCAGGCAAGGCCATGGAGAAAGTCGCTCCGCGTCGGATGCGGTGTCCGCGTCGTGCGACAGGAGGCTTCACCGCGGCGGCCACAGCCTGAGCGGCCATGGCCGTTGGCCACTGCTACCTTCGACCGCCACAGCCTGGTGCCGCGTGGGCGCGAGCGCCGCAGTAACCGACAAGCGAGATGGGTTCGCCGACCGGAAGAAAGAGCGCCGCGTCAGCCGTTGGCCGTCTCCACTCCAAGAGGAGTCGGGGCTGCAGAGGAGCCACGCTAGGAAGCCCCACGCAGAGGCCGAAGGCCATGGTCGTGTGTTGATCTTCCCGTTGCTGCATGCCGGAAGGCAGCCGAAGGCCATGGCCTGCATGCCTGAAGACAGTTTGTTGCGTAAAGGATTAAAATCGGAAGGTAGCACCTTGATTCTTGTACGTAGCAATTAGATCAAGGCTTCGGTTGCTTCTTGACTCCGATTTCTCTCTTTCTTGATTTCAATCCATTGAGCACAGGGATATGGATCGAAGTTTGTCGTTGCTCCATGGCCGTGGTCGTCCCGTCCGACAAGAAGCGCCCAGCCGACAAGCCTCACTCTCATCGCACCGTCGCCACCCTTCCGGTCTCACGTTGGTCAAAATCCGGCACCTCTAACTCCTCTCCATCTCGGCAGTCGTCAGCAACCTCCCGCGGCTACCGCCAACGAGATCCTCCCCGCTGTCCCCGACTATAACTGACAGCCTCCGCTGCTGCAGCCCTTCCAACTACAGCATTGCCCACGCGGCAAGGATGCAAATTGCAACGATTTGTAGACGACTGTGGTGATGCTGCAACATCTGAATTACGCATCAGGCCCGATACAATTTTGGAGGGCATGTCATATTAATCAAAGCCGCGAGAGATACTCCACCATCATGTTATCAAATTGTAAGCTAAACATCAAAATACTTACTAGAGAACAGCACAAACACATGACAAAACAGGTTGACATGAAACGATTCAATACGACAATACCAATAGATATGCAACAGGGAATTGCACTGACTAGGCAGAGATGTTGAACAATTAGAAATGACAATCAAGTGCAACAAGATAACCGAGCAGAGGTTCATAATTTAAATGCTCAAAACTTTAACATTGTTCACGTTCATTGCCATCTCCATCAAACTTCCTAACCCCAGATCGTTAACAAAACTATGTTTCTGGAATACATTGATAGCACAACTAACCAAGACCTCGACCAAAACATTTGGATCAGAAAGATATGAAAATGGAGACATTCAAGGCATGGATCTTCAGGCGGTTTCAGTCACAGGGTACTCAAAGACAACGTCTTTTCCACAAAGCCTGCGGTAGACTGCAGAGAAGGTCTCCAGCTTGTATTCAGTGTTGTTGCGCTCCTTTGGGTCCAAGTAGATCTGAAAGAACATCAAGATAAGATCAGTACTAGAATTGCTTGCCAATCAGGCAGAGTGCTAAGTGCAAGATGCTGCTAGGCAAACTTGCCAAACAAGCATCATATCAAACAGTACCAGTTGTAGCATGACAACAGCAGCCTCTAAATGAGAATATGCATGGTTAAACTTCTCACAGGGTATTCATATGATGATCAATAAACACAAAAGTTGAATGGACTACCTTGATGACCTTGGCACCATCCAAACGGTATCTCACACGCTTCCCCACAATCTCAGCTGGGTACACGACATCCTCCAAGATACCATCATGAACAGCTGTCAGGGTCCTGGTGCGAGGGCGCTGAACAGCAGAACCCTTCTTGGGTGGCCTCACAATCCTTCTTGTTGCAACAAAGACAACATCCTGTACAAGTGAAGAGCATTTATCAAACTTTGTGGTTTCAACTTTTAACAACATCATTTCAGAGTTTAAACAAACTACTGCAGCTAAACAACATGTTACAGTTTTTATAGTGATGATCTGGGACAAATTGCAAGGAGTTCAAGTATAGACAATAAGCTTGGAGGCAAAGATTTACAGTACAAGCATGAAAATCTGAACAGAAGACCAGTTTGAACACTGCAATTAGCTTCTTATAGATAACAAAAATGGCTACCTATTGAGCAATTTGCTTTCATTCAAATGCAACCAAGGGAAAAACTTGAGGTGAACATGCTCATATGGCTGCCACCTTGCCCTGATACATTTGTCTTAACCAACTTCATAACTTCATAGACTAATGATACTGTCATGTGTACCGTGAATTTTGACATTCACATCGTAACATTGAAATAATAGATTCTAGTAATACTCATTACTCAGTCAGCTTCTTCCAATAAGCTATCTACTTGTTCAGCACTGCTACCGCAAGATAGTATTTACAAATTACAACAATTATGTAGCAACATAGACATGCGCTTCAACAGAAACTGATAAAGCAAAGCACAGCAAAGCAAATAAGAATAAGCAATTCACCTTGCCGCTAAACTTCTTCTCCAGCTCCCTGACGAGCCTGACATGGATCTTCCTGAAGGGCTTGCGCAGACGGTACGGCACATGGATCACCACGGCCTTCCTGTTGCCAACAACATCCATCTGGCTGCAAACACAGCACGACCGTATCACAACGCGCCCACCAGTGCCAAATAAATCGGGCCGACCAATAGATCAGGAGGGTCTGGATGTAGCGAACGGCGACTTACATTGCAGTGTTGATGTACAGGTCCTTGAGGTCGCTCTTGAGCTCCTGGTTGCCATTCTCCAGGTCAAAGAAAGCCTACGAGATATTAACCACCACAGGCATGTCAGACCTTGACAGATCCAAACGAAGAGCAGTTCGGGGAAAACAAAGGAACGACAAAAGGCGGGAGAGGAGAGACGCGGGAAGGCCGCTCACCTGCGCAACGGTGTCCTCGAACTCGGAGGGCTCGACGCCCTTGTCCTTCTGGATCTTCTTCCTGGCGGTGTACATCTTGCTTCCCTTTCGCCGGGCCCTGCAGACGCAAGGGTTGGATTCGCAGAGCGCACACGGATCAGCAACGAGCGGGCAAGGGGGGGTGGCGGCGGAGGGAGGGAGAGGGAGATAAGATACCTGCGCGCGAGGAGACGAGGGAGCAGAGAAGTGGAGGCGCCGGCGCTAGGGTTTGGGAGGAGGCGTGGGAGTCTCGCGGAGAGCGCTCTTATAAAACCCTAGCCGTGTGGACTGGGCCGACGGGAGGTCGTGTGGTGGCCGGGCCGCATGTATTTCGTCTATGAGCGCGGCCTTATCGTTCTTTATTGGGCTGGCTTTTCAATGAAGATGGGATTGCTAAAGAGAATGTGTTATGTGGCTTTTATCCACCGCTCCAGTTTCTCAAAAAAAAAAACACCGCTCCAAAAAAAAAAGTGGCTTCTTTTTTTGCGGGAAATATTTGTATTACTCACGTAGCAAAGCTACTATCGAAGTTACAGAGATTAACAACCTCATCAGGTCCAGAGCCTAGCCACAGTGCGACACGAAGTTCTACCAAAAACTACCAGCGTATGGCTTATATTATTTTGACTACGACGTATATGAGTAATACAACATTTCCGTTGATCCATGAGTAAAATTATCTAATGAATCAGAAAGCTATTTGAAGGTCTGTCATTTCCTCTTCTTTTCACAAGATTTAGAGCCGCCAGGCAGTCTGTTTCAATCATTATTGGCAAGCTGCTCCATTGCAAAGCAAGTGATGCCCCTCACGTATGGCAACCAACTTTGCTTCCAGAGCACTAGTGCAATGGAAAAGACAGCGACAAGCGCTGAATGTAATTGCTCCCATATGATCACGTAGGACCATACCGATTCCTCCTATCCCGTCTGCCGCCACGAAGGATCCATCTGTATTTAGTTTCAGTCATCCTTCTTCAGGCCTAGTCCATGGAGATTGGGCTTTCCCCGACATCATATGACCAACAGAAAAGCTTTCCTGCTGGTAGTCCATAGCCACTGACTTCCCTTTCAGAGGGTCTCTCTCTGGCTCATGTGTAATCGTTAATATAGACTAGACATAGCACCGAAGAAATCTACTGATACTTGCATCGGGGGACTTGGCTTATCATGCACAATTTCATTTCGTATATACCAAGTCCTCCATAATAACAAGATCAAAAAAATCTGGTGGTTCACTGGCAAGCTC
The DNA here is from genome assembly GCA_021437245.1 of Aegilops speltoides. Classification (NCBI taxonomy): domain Eukaryota; kingdom Viridiplantae; phylum Streptophyta; class Magnoliopsida; order Poales; family Poaceae; genus Aegilops; species Aegilops speltoides. The sequence goes on from CM038144.1 coordinate 344,327,688, forward strand.
CATAGCATATGTAGTAACCATTCCGACACTGTGTTTGACATATTACGTTGGCTTCTATCCACACCTATAAAAGAAAATGTGGCTTGCCTAAAACAGAAGTGGCATCGACTTGCTCATATTCAGTGGTTGGCGAAAGGGGACAACAATAAAGCCTTCATAAGAAGGCCAACTCTCGGAGGAAGAAGAACCAAATTGATAGGCTAGCTCGGCCGGATGGCTCGTGTAGTGAGGATCGACACGAGCTTGGACCTATGACTACAAATTTTCTATTAAAAACATGTATGCGTCTAAAGGAACTATTGGAATTGAGGAGGTTCTCTCACATGTGCCTTGTAAAGCTACAACCGAGATATACTAAGCTTTGTGTGGTGCCTATACTGAACTCGAAGTCAAGCATGCTTTGTTTCATATGTTCCTAACCAACGCGTCGGAGCCAGATGGCCTGCCAACTCGTTTCTTTTAGAAAAATGGGAACTTTGTCGTGAGTAGGTTCTCTCGCATGTGCCTTGTAAAGTTACAACCGAGATAAACTAAGCTTTATGTGGTGCCTATGCTGAACTCGAAGTCAAGCATGCTTTGTTCCATATGTTCCCAACCAACGCATCGGATCCAGATGGCCTGCCGTCTCATTTCTTTTAGAAAAATGGGAACTTTGTCTTGAGGAGGTAACCGGAATTGTATTGCAGATTCTTGATGGAGAGGTCTCTGGAGGTGTTAAATAAAATGTTCATTGTTATCGCCCTTAAGGTATCAAAACCGGCACTTTTATACCCTCCATCAGCTTTGCAATGTGATGTATAAAATTATCTCTTAAACTGCTAGCTAATCGGTCGAAGCTCGTCCTTTCCGAGATCATTTCTTTCCAGCAAACTGCTTTTTTCCCAGAAATGCTCATTACTAACAATGTAATTACTGCGTATGAATGTTTGCACTTCATGAAAGTCAAAACGGAAGAAAATAACATGTGTTGTGCTTTGAAGCTTGAGATGATGAAAGTCTATGACCACGTGGAGTGGGAATATTTAGAGGAAAAAATTATACTCAAATTGGGTTTGAGCAAATCTTGCGTACAGGGGGTGATGAGGATGTGTCAAGTTGGTGTCCTTTCGAGTGTTGTTCAATGGAAGAAACATGAAAGAGTTTAAGCCAACTAGGGGTATCTGGCAGGGTGATCCTATCTCACCGTATTTATTTTTACCTGCTGCTAAAGGGTTGTCTTACCTTCTTAAGGGGAGAGATAATAGTGACGATGTTGGATGCATTCAACTTGCTCCCACAGTTTCTCATCTCTATTCCTAATGGCACAGTTCGTACGTCTTTTGTTCGTTCCTTCATTCGATCCCTCATTCGATTGATTTTTTTCACGTGCAAAAGAGCGCCCTCACACGCACACAAACACCTCCTCCAATCACACAGAATACCCCACGCAAGAAAACCAAAGAAACACACGCACGATCAGCTAGGTAAAGAAAACCAACACAAAACCCGTGAGCCCTAAACTCCATTGCCATGCATCGCTAAATACATGCGCCACCAATGTCGGCGTTCTGGGAACGGGGGTCCCCAGACTTGCCTGCCTGCGGCCTGCGGCGTGGCTCAAGTGGGGGGCCCAATGCAGCCCAGCTTCATCAGCTCAAGCTCAAGACCCTCGCGAGGCCAAGCCTCATGGGCGGGCGCCAGAAGCTTCTCGGGCAGCCTCCTCAGGCAGGCTCGCGAGAAGGCGGAGAGATCAAGGAAGGGCACCTCCCGAGGGGCCCGTGACGCAAGCCATGACAATCGAGGCCAGGCGGCGCCCGGCTCAAGAAGGTCCTTGTTTCCCTTCGGTGCAAAGGGGCGAGCATGAGCCAAGGCATCGAGCAAAGGTTACCGCTTGGTGCAACAAGACCAAGACCAGAGAACGGCAGGATGGAGGTCATCGTGGAGCCAGGCGGCGTCACCGCGGGGCCTTTGGCACCAAGACCAACTTTAGTCGGGATAAGTGTACCAGATGTTCCCCTTCAAAATGGCCAATTGTTGGCGCCCTTCCCGCTCATTATTTGGGGAAGAGGCCCAGAGCCTCGCTCTATAAATAGGACTAACCACCACAGGGTAGAGGCATCGAGAAACAGATTGCCCAGAGAGAGAGAGAGAGAAGTGACTGAACTCACCCAAGCAGTTCATCGCACCAGCTCAAGAACAGACTCCTCGAGGTCGTTTCTCCCTTTCTACTGTTCATCATCACCGAGGCAATCCACCACACCACACACCGGAGTAGGGTATTACACCACAATGGTGGCTCGAACCAAGATAAATCTCGTGTCCCTTGTGTGTTCATCTTTCTTGCTTAGATCCTTGCGAGACTTCGAGACGTGAGCTGGTAGGGGAGAGATCTTCGTGCGCACCCCAGTGTTCGAACCTCAAGGGTCTGCCGGAACCCGAAATCCGACATTTGGCGCGCCAGGTAGGGGTGCGTCGGAATCTTTCTTCCGCTAGTCGTGTCTGATCTTCCACCGTGTTCATGGCTGACGCTCGCCGAGCTCGCGCCGAGCGTCGGGTTGCTCTCACCACCAGCGTCGCCAGACGGCGCCCGTCGGCGACGCCCGTCGTTCTCCGTCGCTTTGCCGCCAACACCGCCACCGCCCGGCGGGAACGAGCACCGAGCCTCGCCCTCTGCATCCTTCGATGCGGCGCGATGGTCGATCACCACCGTCGTCCGACTCCAAATGGTTCGTCATCCCACGCCTGTCGCGCCCAACGGACGCCAAGACGCTTTGCTCTGGCGCGTGAACTCCTGCACTACCGTCCCGTCGACGACCTCTACGAGGACTGGCTCGCCCGCATCACCGAGCTCGTCAGCGCCGCAGGTGCTCCCCCATGTCGTCCCTCTCGTTGCCTCGCCCTCCATCCTGCGCAGGAGGCGAGGAGCAGGAGGTGCCTCCACCACCTCCTCCCCAAGAAGGCGCCCTAGCTCCAAGGCGTGCGGCCCCAGGACAAGACCCACCACGTCCGGCGCCTGCGCGGCAAGAAAGGAGCTGCCAAGAGATCCCTCGCCCCCAAGAAGGTGCACGCGTGCTCCCAGCACCGGTGCACCATGACCGCATCCCTGCACCACCACGTCAAGACCCCGCGCCGCTCCAGGCAGCGGTGCGCGGGAATCTCCAGGAGCAAGCCCCACATCAGCAGAGAGCTCCGGTGGCCACTACAGGCTGTCGTGCTTTCACCTCTGAGCTGCGTAGCGTCGTGTGGCCCGGCAAGTTCAAGCCAGACCCGCCTCCACGCTATGACGCCACTGCAGACCCCGCGGAGTTCCTCCAGCTCTACGAGATGGGCAGCGAGGCCGCCAACGGAGATGAGAAGGTCATGGCGAATTGGTTTCCCATGGCGCTCAAGGACGGCGCCCGCACCTGGCTCCTGAACCTGGCTCCTGGCACGATCTTCTCCTGGGACGAGATGTGCACTTGCTTCATCGCCAACTTCCAAGGTACTCGCGACCGGCCCCCGGCCATGAGTGACCTGCGCCGCATCAAGCAACAGCCGGGAGAGACCATGCAGAAGTACATCTAGCGCTTCAACAACGCCCGCCTCAAGATCCCCAGGGTGACTGAGGAGGCCATCATCTCAGCCTTCTCCGATGGCGTGCGCGACATCAAGATGAAAGAGGAGCTAGCAATCCATGAAGACCTGTGCACATCACTAGAGCTGTTCAACTTGGCGACCAAGTGCGCCAGGGCTGAGGAAGGGCACCTCCCCCTCCTCGAGCTCCCGGCTGCCGACCCAGAAGAAAAGAAGCCTAAGGTCAAGGACGCGAAGAGCAAGGGGGATGCTGTGCTCGCAGTAGAGCCAGACACCAAGTGAGGCAGGGATCAGCCTGAGTCATCCAAGGGCAGCCGACACTGCATGTACCACGACCTCCACACCCACAACACCAATGAATGTCAAGAGCTCAGGGCTGTGCGAGATGGGCGTTGGCCGACGCCCCGACCGCAACGACCGGGGCTATGGCCGAGGAGGAGGAAGAGGTGGAGGACGATGGGAAGACCGTGGCCCCCGCCAAGGGTGGCGTGACCGCCTCGCGGGGACAGCTGGCAGGACCAGCCTCGCGAGGGAGGTTGGAGGGATCAGCCTCGTGAGGACCGCCCTCAAGGCAACACAGACCTCCCTCCTCTGCCGCCACCGCCTAGGAGGAATGAAGACCATCACCAGGACGAGGGGGTTGGGGGCTTCCAGGAGCAGCACGCAATCGCTTGCATTCTGGGCGGCGCTCAGGCCCCAGCATCTCAACGCATCTTCAAGCAGTTTGCTCGCGAGGTGAATGCGGTCCTCCCCAAGCTTGAGGCCACGCACCCTCTCAGGTGGTCTGCGTGCGCTATCACGCTCAGCTCGGCGGATCAGCTCAAGTCGCAAAGAACGGCCGAGTCCTCCGATGCTTTGTTCCCCGACCATCGACAATGTGCAAGTCACCAGGACCCTCATCGACGGCGGAGCTGGGCTCAACGTCCTGTCCATCGAGACGTTCAACAATCTCCAAGTGCCATACGATTAGCTTCAGCCAACCAAGCCTTTCTCAGGAGTCACTAATGGTTCCACTGTTCCAATAGGGCAAGTTCGCCTTCCTGCCACCTTTGGGCAGCGCAACAATTACCGCACCGAGCTCATTGACTTCGACGTCGCCCACATTCGCCTGCCGTACAATGCCATCCTCGGGTACCCAGCCTTGGCCAAGTTCATGGCAGTGACTCACCATGGCTACAATGTCCTCAAGATGCCAGGAAGCATTGGAATCATCACCGTGCCTTGCGAGGAGAGGGATGTAGTGTGTTCTCTTGAGCGTGCCTTCTAGGCCGCGGCAGTCGAAGACCCAGATCACAGGAGCGGGAGGCTCCCTGAGGCGGTCCCTAAGAAGAAGAAGGCTTCACCTGGCCCAAGCGCTCGTGAGGCAGGCGCCTCCGGAGGCGTTGCGTCAGGACCCGCGCCCGTTCAAGGGGCGCCACCCTCTGTCGCATAGGAAGGCGCGCCCGGAGCCCTCCTCAAGCAGGGCTCGGGGGCTCTCTCCTGGAGGGCCACCGACCTCGCCAAGGTCACGAGGGAGGCCCTCGGGCACCACTTGGAGGCGTGATTCAAGGCGCGTTTCCCTCGGGAAGGCATGAGGCAAGGAGGGCAAAATCCCCAGGAGTTCATTGCGAGAAACATTCAGGAGCTACAGGAGTCAAGAGTCATGCGCGGCAATCGCCACCTACCCGCCGTAGCCCCACATCCCGGCGAGGATGGTGAGCTGCGTGTTCAGATCGACGCACTGGGCTCAACCGAGCCAAGGCCTCAGAGCGCCTCGCCTTCACGCTGCAGGCGTTGTGAGGGTCCACCTCACAGCTATGTTCGCATGCCCTTCGGCCTGTCGAACGCGGCTGCTGCCCACCAGCGCCTGATGAGGAGCACCCTGGAAGCTCAGGTGGCTAGGCACCGCGCGTTCCTGGAGGAGATGGAGATGGACCTTGAGGAGTCGCCCGAACCCCCATTGCCTCCCAAGGCTCAGGGCTCCGAAGGCTCGTGAGGGGTGGTTTCTTCACCACGCGTCATCAGCTACTCCGACACTCGCTCTGCAATGATATCAGGTGACATCTTTTCAAGTTCTATTTTCAGTTGGGAGCGCCCGCAGGGCTGCATCATTCCCAGGTCGCGTGGGTCCGTCCCTGCGGCATGTATCCATTTTGCTTATGCTCTTTATCTACCTTGTTGGGGCGCCCTCGGCTGCATTATCCCAGGCTGCTCGGGCGGAACCGATGGCGTTTACTTCTCGCATCTATCTAAATGGATTTGCTCCTCAAAGCTTAACCTCGTCCCCATGGTTATCATCTGCTGCTTATTATGGACCTCTCCGCAGCATGCAAAGCGCTTGCATGTTAAAGGGGGCACCGAGCATCGCGACTCATGGGCTCTTCTTCGCTCTCCACCCTCACCCCCAGCCTTGACACACGGCATCGCGACCGCCATACCAGCCGTGGTGGTGAGCTCGCCGAGGGCCGGGACACGAGGACGAGAGCATTTGCATTCTAACCACCTGCAGAACACACCATTGATAAAGGCCTGAGCCAAGCGCAACCCGCCTCGGTAGGGCCTCATGAGTCCCATGCTGGCTCACGGGTGCCCAGATACACCTCTCCTAGCCCTACCGTGCCGGCCACGTGTCGTATGGGTCAGACACGCCTGGGCTCCTCCGAAGAGCCCCTCCCAAGTACCATGGAAGCACCATGCTCCGCTGTTGGTGACGACACGCCGAGGAGAGGCTATGCCCGACACATCTGAGCGCTTATGCTCCGCGCCGGTGATAAACAATCGAGGGCGCCCACGGCCGCATTTCAACCTCGAGGAGCCCAGAGCTCAGTGTCTGGCGCCATCGCAACGCCTCCCCTCGGGAGTGCCGCGTGAGGGGGCTGGACACGGGGTCTGCGCCCGGGCCACGCCCGAACGCACGCCACCCAGCCAGGTCCCTCGAACCTGGTCGTCGCGCGCCCTTCCCCGAGCGGAGCCAAGGTACGAAGGCTTGTTTGCATGTCAAGGGGGACTCCTGAGCATCGCGACTCAGGACCCTAACTTGCCACGTAGCCCCTCACTCCTTAGTCCCGTCCTGGTTTCCGGTCGGGGCTAACGGCAGCTGAGGTATGCGCGGGGCCGGGCCCTGCCGATGTAGAACGACAAATCCGCTCTTACGCCTCCCTTCCCTACTTGATGTCCGCGCGTCAAGGGGGACTCCTGAGCATCGCGACTCAGGAGCCTAACTTGCCACGTAGCCCCTCACTCCTTGGTCCTGTCCTGGTTTTCGGTCGGGGCTAACGACGGCTGAGGTATGCGTGGGGCCGGGCCCTGCTGACGTAGAACGCAGGCGAATAGGAGGGAAAATGCAAATTCTAAGGAATTCAAAAGCAAATATTACGAGCCATAGAGTGTTTCACAACACCAAACACAAGTTTAACCGCCTCCACGAGGCATGGTGCATGTTGCAGGAATTAAAAACAGGACAGAAGCCGCAAAGGGATCACTTCCCAGTGGCGCCGCCGCCTGTGGTGGAGTCATGCTGGGCGGCTCCTCCTCCTGAAGCGCGGAATTGGCGGCGTCGCGTCTAGGCAAGATGTTGAAGGCACGGAACCTCCCCAGCAAAGCCTCGGCTCGGCCCTTCACAGCCTCAGCGGCAGCGACGGCAAGGTCGCCGCTCACAGGGGCCAACAGGCTGTCGAGGTCGGCATTGGGGTCGCGAAGGTAGACATGGCTAAGGACGCGTGTCAGCGCTGCAGACGACAGGGCCCGCACCTCGGCCTCGGTCGTAGGGCCAAGGCCGTCTGCGGCATCTTCAAGCGCACGGACTAGGAAGGGAAGCAGCTTGGCAGGGCCGTCCTCTTCGCCAGCCAACGGGTCCTCTAAGCCGCCCTCATAGAGCATCTTTAGCGCGGCACGAGCCTTCTCCTCCAGCTTGGCGAAGGCCACTCGATCCTCGGCCAGGACCTTCGCCTTGCAGTCTAGCTCGGTCCTCTCCACCTTCAGCGCCTGCTCCAGCGTCTCGAACCGGCCATGGCGGTCAACAATCTCGGCGTCCCGGTCTTTGACAGCAGCCTCCCGAGCCTTCATCTCCTCCTCCTTCTCTTGGCGGACGCGGACCTCTTTCCCGAGCTCCTCGCGCATGTCTTGCAGCTTGACCTCCAACGCCTTGCAGCGGCCCTGGGCATCCGCAGCATCGCCTTGGGCAGCATCACGAGCGGCCTTGGCCTGGCGGGCGGCTCGCTTCTCCTCGTCGGAGGCAGACGCAGCCTGCCTCAGCGCCGCTCGGACAGAGGCGGCAGAGCGGGCCCAGCCAGAAGCTAACTCCAGGCGCCCGACCACCAGGCGGGGGTCCGTGCTCTGGAGATCCTACCACACCCCGGCTCGATTCATTGGCGGCCCGGTCCAAGACAATGGAGGATCAAGAGACGGAGATGATGGAGCAAAGGAGAGGACGGCGGTGTGATCACGGCTTGGGAGGAAGGAGCCTCCGGGCCTTGGGCATCTCGGCGGCGAAAGATCAAGCCCAGCACCTCCGTGGTCGGCCGGGCCACGAGGGACGACTCGCCAGAGTGTCCCTGCTGGGCTCGCGAGGGCGACCGGGTAGGGAAGGCACGAGCCTCGATGCCTCCTTTCCCCGCAGATGAAGGCACTGCCCCGACAGACGAGCTTGCCTCAAGCAGGGCCGCAGAAGCCCCCTTCAACCTCTTCACCGCAGGTGCCGGCTTAGTCAAAAGAGTGCAGACGTCAAGTCTCAGCGGCAGAAATAAAGCAGAGCGCGGATCGAGTACTTACTGGTCATCGCTCGTGGGTTCAAGCAGCCTCCGGCCAAACTTGAAGCCCGAGAGCCTGCAGCTGGGGTCAGACTTGCGAGGCACGGAAGTAGAGGACACGTCGGGAAGGCCGGAGCTGGCCTCAGACCGCCCCGGAGCCAGAGCGGATCCTAGGGGCACCAGCCCCGACCTGTCTTTCCTCGGGACTAGGGGAGAATCCACTCCTCCTCGCCTGGCGCTGGCCTCATTGTCGTCCGGCATGGAGCGAAGGGTGCGAGACCTGCGCCGGGGAAAGGACTCCTCCGACTCCTCGCCAGTCACCTCGGAGTCGAACTCTTCCTCCTCCTCCTCTTCTTCCTCCTCGCTCCCGCTGGAGTCGCTGGAGGACATATTCATCATCAGCAACGCCGTTAGATCCCCGGGAGCCACTGCGGGCACCAGCCCCTCACCATTGAAGGTGGGCATGGCGTTCACCACCTGCTCCCAGTCGCCACAAAGAAACAGAGGGACAGGAGCACCGTCCGGCCTCGCCACGTATCCCCCGACCAAGGAGTGGAGGGCCGCGACTAGATCTTCATCGGCCAGGGCTGCAGAGCTCAAGCGAAGGGTAGCGTCCGCTTCCCAAGATCCACAACGGGCGAGTGCTCCCGCGTGGGCCACCCGTGCTCGAAACTCCCTCGAGTGTGGCCCCATCAACCGCGCCCCTGTGTTTCTGGCCTCAGTCGCGTCCATCCTCTCCAGCACGGCCCTCGCGCGAGGGTCGACAAGCTCCGCACGGGACCACGCATCAACGGCCTTGGACTGCCCTGTAGGCAGCACAAGTCGGGGGTGGATGCGCCCGGCGTCCACCATGACCCACTTGCTCCGGAAGCCTTCGATCCTCTTCCCGGGCTTCGAGATGGCGTTGGAGCCGGAGTATGCGACAAAACTCCGGCCTCTGTCGGAGTCTTGCGGGGCGCCATGGCTCGCCGGATGGGAAGGCTTGAGGCAGATCTGTAGGATTTCGGAAGCAGGAAGAAGAAAGGCGAGAAAGGGGATCTGGAGCAAGGCAAGCGAGAACAAAGCAGGTCAGTCTGGCCCGGCCACCTCTTTTTGTCAGATGGGCGGTGGCCGAGGCGTCGTGGGGAAGCGGAGACGCCCACGTCCAATCAATCGCCACGCGGCGCCCAAGGCCGCAGGCTATTGGGGCCCGTGGTGCTTCACACTTGCCCCTTCGCTTCTCTGTTAAGCCAAGTCCGTGCGCGCCTTGGGCCCGGGGGCTACTGTCGGCGTTCTGGGAATGGGGGTGCCCAGACTTGCCTGCCTGTGGCCTGCGGCATGGCTCAAGTGGGGGCCCAATGCATCCTAGCTTCATCAGCTCAAGCTCAAGACCCTTGCTAGGGGCCAAGCCTCGCGGGGCGGATGCCAGGAAGCTTCCTCAGGGGCAGCCTCCTCAGGCAGGCTCGCGAGGAGGCAGAGAGATCAAGGCAGGGCACCTCCCAAGGGGCCCGTGACACAAGCCATGACAATCGAGGCCAGGCGGGCGCCAGGCGGGCGCCGGCCTATGCAGTGTCCTTGTTTCTCTTTTGGTGCAAAGAGGGCAAGCACAGGCCAAGGCATCAGGCAAAGGTTACCGTTTCGGTGCAACAAGACCAAGACCAGCAGAATGGCAGGATGGAGGTCATCGTGGAGCCCAGAGCGGCGTCACCGTCAGGGCCTTTGGCAGCCGAAGACCAACTTTAGTCAGGATAAGTGTACCAGATGTTCCCCTTCAAAATGGCCAATTGTTGGCGCCCTTCCCGCTCATTATTTGGGGAAGAGGCTCAGGGCCTCGCTCTATAAATAGGACTATCCACCACAGGGTAGAGGCATCGAGAAACAGATCGCCCAGAGAGAGAGAAGCGACTGAACTCACCCAAGCAGTTCATCGCACCAGCTCAAGAACAGCCCCTCGCGAGGCTGTTCTCCCTTTATACTGTTCATCATCAGCCCCTAAGGCAATCCACCACACCACACACTGGAGTAGGGTATTACACCACAATGGTGGCCTGAACTAGAATAAATCTCGTGTCCCTTGTGTGTTCATCTTTCTTGCTTAGATCCTTGCGAGACTTCGAGACGTGAGCTGGTAGGGGAGATATCTTCGTGCGCACCCCAGTGTTCGAACCTTAAGGGTCTGCCGGAACCTGAAATCCGACAGCCAATGCCAAAGTGTCGCAGCGCTGCCGTAATCCAATGACCGTCGAATAGAACCCCCCTCATTTCCAACAGGGACGGATCGCACGAGTATGACATGCAAAGCCGCTGTCGTGGGCGATGAGATATAGGCCGCTGCCCAGCACCCTCATTCCGAGCACGAAGCCATGCGCCGAAGCTTGTCGGGAGGCACGGAAGGACGAAGGGAGTCTCGGCGATGATCCCTATTGTCGCCGATGGTGTCATGGGATCCGCAATGCACGTGCCCAAGGAGATGGGGCTGCTAGCCTACCTCCGATTCAACCCGGCGCCTATGGATTCCTAGGCCACCTAAACTTTGATCAGCTTTTTTAAGAGAGGATGCATGCCATTCAAAGGTAAATGGCGCTCTTCAGTTTCGATGTTGCCTGCCTTGGCTTTGAATAGTAGATGATTTGCTCCCATGTCTAATTACCACTGACGGGGGACCCCGGCCGTAGGCCAAGGTGGGGTGGACACCCTACCTCGAACCAATCGCTGGCCATAGTGAGTTCGTGGCGATTGCGGTTGCATTATTCATCGCTGAAAGGAAGAAGAAAGGGGGATTGCACAAGGAGCTATCATGGGCTTGGCCGTTGTGCTATAGCGAAACATGCCCATTTTAGTGTGGGTCGAGGCACTAGGGCACGTTGTCGGTGTGGCTTGGCGGTCATTTGGTTGCTGGATAGTCATGCCTTTGGCTCGTCAACCGGTACTCCGGTAGGCATGTATCCCAGCAATTAGTGTTGTCGGAGTAATGGGCCACGGGTAGGCTGACCCGGGACCCAGGATCTTTCAAGACATCGGGGCAGGCCACGCCCCTCTAGCCGAGTCCCAGCTGGCGACCTCCAGAGAGGCCGAGTCCCAGCTGGCAATCTCCCGAGAAGCCGAGTCTCAGCTGGCGATCTCCGGAGGAGCCGAATCCCAGATGACGACTTCAAAGCAAGCCGACTCCAAGCTGGCGACCTCCGAGAGTGCCGACTATGGGAGTCGGCCCATGACACTTCACGAAGCCCGATGCGGGGTGCGGTCACGATGTGGCCGTCCCTTCCTGCCTACGAGGGATTGGCATGGCTACAGTGAGCCGTATCGCTGGGAGATCTCCCGCGAGGCGCGGCACTATTGCCATGCCTACCCTGACCTCAGCCACAGTGCGCGACGCACTGTGCCCACGACGCCGACCAGACGGCCCAAGATCATGGGCCGCTGTCGATGGGTGAATCGAAGGCGGCGAAGCGCCCGAGCGGCGGCCTCAGGAGTCGGCCTCTCCAGAGTCGGCCGTCTCCCCTCCAGGGCCCCACGAGCCATAAACCAGATTGGACGGGGAGTGGCGACAGTGATCGCCTGATAGACGGCGGTACTGTTGCCACGACCCAATGACCAAGCCTGCGTCATCAGGGGCACCGCACAGTGTCCGGCCTGTCCGCGGGACCCACCAGTCGGCGGGCCCCTGAAGCCGACGAGAAGGACGGCAACATGAGAGACAGACGGCTGGGACCCACGCCCAGTCGGATTACCATTGTACCCCCGGGGGGTAGGCCTATATAAACCCCCCGGGGTACCCATGCAAAGGGTTCGGACCTTGATAGAGATAGACACATAGCCCAGGGAGGAGAGAACTAGCCTCGCTCTCTCCTGCCTCCCGATACAGCTCTAGGAGCACCATTGTAAGTCATCTTGCTATAGTGACCATGCGGAGACCCCGCAGAGCAGCGAGGGGTGTTATCTCCTGAGAGCCCCGGTTGGTAAGATTCGCGGCGTGCATGTTCACGCCTTATCCTGCTTCGAACACGCGCGACGCTCTACTCGCCCCACCATGATAAGCCATCCTATGGCATATGTCGCACCCAACCCCGACATTTGGCGCCCACCGGGGCGAGGTGCACCGTCGTCCGGAGATCTGCTTCGACGGGAACCCTCTTCCTCCCGGCGAAGCGCAGCCAGCCAGCTTCGCCGATGGAGTCTCAGACGACATGTTTGCAAGGCCGAGGCCGCTTTGCCGCGAGCGGCCTCGCCAACTTATCGGGCGAGGTGCGCCTCTCCGATTTAACTCTGCATCCGATCACGAGCACGGTGGCCCCGAGGGCCTTCTCGGGCCTCTCGACCAACTCCACGCCGCCGGCGAGCTGCCAGACTTGGAGTCCGTAGGCTCCTCCGACCCGATCTTTGGTTGACTCCGACGCCGTGTCGCTGACGCTTTCCCCACCAACGTGGTGGTATACGACGAGCCGCTCAGACGAGGAGAGCGGCGAAGCGCCGCCACGGAGGTGCTCGCTATCACCACGGCGAGCACTCCGTGAAGAAGTTTAGGACCACCGCTACGACCTGCAAAGACCTAACCGCGCCCATCCCAGAGGACGCCGACGCCGAGACGCTGAGACGCGCCGCCTTCGATCATCGGCGCGCCAAGAAGCCGGGCAAGCATGAGGCGCTTTGTCGAGGCATACCAGCCGCGAGATGGATCGTCTTTGTAGGCGGCTCGCCGGCTCCAACTGGGCCGAGCCGTCTAGGTGCGGTCCGGCAGCGCGGCGCAGCCATCGCCGACTTGCTCGGGCCAAAACGCCACGTGTACGCCACCCCAGCGGAGAACATCCGCGCGCCAAGCGGGCGATTAACGAGTGAAGAACTTCGAGGGCGAAGAGCGCTGTGATGACGGAGCGAGTCCAAGAGCTTTTGACGCGGTTGTTTGCGCAAAACGCGCGGCGGCCAGGCGTCTTGAATCTTGCAGCAGCAATTAACGACAACTTGCCTCCCCGCCGAGATCAAGGCGCGACCTCCCGGACGCCAACTGGTGGAGTCCGCGGAAGGAAAGAGAAGGAGCCGGCTGTCGATCACGATCGGACTCATATCACCATCGAAGCGTGACTAAGACGGCCGCCCGAGAGCGAGAGCGGCGGGGCGATTATCTGCCTCCCCGCCCGAAGAGAGAGCGGCGAAGTTTCCCGCCATTGAGCATCCGACTTTGAGGTCGCCTTAGCCGCCGAGAGGGAGTCGTGTCGACCCGACTCAATGCCACATAGATCTAGCATGTAACACCTCATATCACTTTGCGGCCTCACGCACGGTATTCCCACAGGTGTCGCCTTACCTTTGCCGGGACCGTTTAGCCTTTTGGCACACGATATGATGGTGTCGCTAGCATCCATATGATAAGGAGCCCGGCCGACATGGCTAGTCGTAAACCCAAAGTGGCACAGACTTACAGGACAGCATCCATGACCCGAAGATCGAACGTGTTTGCCAACAATGAAGCGAATCCGGTACGTAGCATTGGGCTAGCAGACTCGGTGAACCGGTCAGAAGCGGCTAACAGACTCGGTATTCATTGCGTGACATTTCCCGAGGGACAGACCAGAACGAAGAAGGACACATGCCGGCCAGCCTAAGTGTTCCGGAGCAGTAGCAAGCTACCATGGCTCGGTGGAAACACTAGGAGACATTTCCCGGTATGAGAGGCTACTAAGAATAAACAACTAGATAGTCAGATCCCACACATACCAAGCATTTCACTCACATACACACAATATGCTCGATATGTGCAAATACAACATGGCATCACAACATGACTCTACGACTCAAGTATTTTATTCAATAGGCTCCGAGGAGCGAGATATTACAAACAGGGTCTCATGACCCAACATTCAGAGCATACAAATCAAAGCACAAGCGAAGCTAATATGTCCGAGTACGACATCTACAAATGAAAAAGGCTTAGAAGCCCGACTATCTACTGATCTGCCGAGGGCACAAGATCGTAGCTGAGGTAACAAGCTAAACGTCAAGTCCACGTGGAACTACTAGCGAGACCGAGGTCTCTCTCGCAAAAACATAAAATAGGCAAACGTGAGTACAAATGTACCCAAAGAAGACTTACATCGTAACTAACTACATATGCATCATTATCAACAAAGGGATGGTGGAGTTTAGCGTGACAGAAGCCAGCTTTGACTCGGTGGCTATCCTAAACTACGATTGCAAGTAACTCTTTTGAGGTGGCGCACGAGTCCACATATTCACCATATCAATACACCACTATGGATCCGCTCCGTCTCCCTCCCCACGAGAACGCCATCCATAGCACTCACACTTATCTTGCGTATTTTAGAGTATCCACTTTCACTTGTCTATGAACTGTTATAGGCAACCCGAAGTCCTTTACCGCGACACGGCTATTCAATAGATGATGTTAACCTGCAGGGTGTACTTCTTCACACACGCTCACCACTTATCGCCACATACACGACATGTACTCGCAACCTTCAAGCGGAAGCCAAACGTGGGTGTCGGCCACGACCTACCTAAACACTCAAGTCCCTAGTCCAGTTTATCGCCTATTTGGGTTCCATCTATGAGGAGTTCCTACCAAGTTTCGCTCACAGCCCCAAACGATGTGAACAGGTTCCGTGACACCAAACGGGCGCCGGTTTACCTGCCACGCGTGCCTACCGCATCACAGCCCACCCCTACGGTCACACAAGCACGGCCTCCAAAGATACTACAAACACCGTAAACTACTTGCAACTCCCAGACAGAGGACAAGGGTGATTAAAAAGCCGAGAGGGTCCATTGGTTTCGCCCAATGCGTGGTAGTAGCTGAATCATGGATCACAAACACGTAACTCGGTTCTGAGGACGGCTGCAATGAGACAACCCACCATGTACTCCTACATGGCCTCTCACCGCTACCTTTACCAAATCGTGTTCACACACTTAGCTCACACACACAAGAGGACATGTTCACACACCTCCGATTCACCCTCGATGAATCGACCCGACTCAACTCTAAGCAGTAGCAGGCATGACAAACAAGCATGAATGAGTAGGCACAACAGGGCTCAAACAATTCCTACTCATGCTAGTGGGTTTCATCTATTTACTGTGGAATGACAGGTCATGCAAAGGATGAAGTGGTTCAGCTACCGCAGCAAGTAACAGATGAATCGTTGTTGTCCTAATGTAGTAAAAAAGAGCAGGAGCGAGAGAGTGGGATTATATCGGAATGAACAAGGGGGTTTTGCTTGCCTGGCACTTCTTAAGATATTATACTTCTTCATCGGTGTCATCGAACTCGTCGTCGAAACCATGTCTATCGAGAGGGAACGAACACCGGCAACTGAGAAAGAACACAATCAATGCAATGCTACAATATGATGCATGATCATGACATGGCAATATGCTGTGATTTGAGCTAATGCACCTAGCTATGATTTAGATGAAGTTGGTTTGAATACATGATTCAAATTCCAACTCCATATATGATTATTTAAATGCCCTTTATTTGTTTTGTCCAAAACAGAGGACAATCATTGCTCAAACATGCATGAAAATGGTACAGATGGATTCCTTGAATTTTTCTGATAATTTTTCATATATAATTTGTTTGATTTGGAGCTACGGTTGAATTTCTATGATTTTTAGAAGTTTAGGATATTTTCTGAAATTTCCTGAATTGAAATAAATCCAGAAATTATATTATTGCATCAGCATTACGTCATGCTGACCTCAGCAGGTCAACAGGCGCCATCCAGGTCAAACTGACCAGTGGGGTCCATCGTCAAGGACACGTAGTCAAGAATGAGGTCGACATGTGGGACCCGGCCAAAGCCGACGTGGCCAAGTCAACGCTGACAAAGGGGGCCACCGTGGTTAGTGCTAATCTAACGGAGAAATAATACAAATTAGTTTAGGCACTGGGGCCCACATGGCAGGGACTCTAGGGGTGTTTAGCGTGGTCATTAGTGCTAACTAAAACAGTGCCACGTCGGCTGCCGGCGTTTAACCGCCGGCGACCTCAGATCGCGGCGGCGTCCGCGTTGGGATTGCGCTACAGGCCATGGTTTGGGGCGCGGGGAGCATCTACGGGGAGCTGGCGGAGTGGCGCTTCTAGTGGTGGAGGCGGCCGGAGCGGGGATGGCTGGAGTTGACGGCGGCGAGCTCTTTTCGGACACCGAGTTCGCTAACGGCGGGTTAGGCGTCTGCGGGCGCTAGGGGCGTTGGTGTGTGCTCGTGCTCTGGTGAGGTTTGGAGCACGTGGTGTGCCCGGCTTTGAGCCACGGTGGCTCACCACGACGGCGACGGCACGGCGGCGGCGAGCTCTCGGGCTCGTTCGAGCAGCTAGAGAGGGAGGTAGGGCACGGGAGAGGGGAAAAGATGACGGAGCTCACAACAGGTGCAACAGTGGCCTCAGCGAGCTCGGGGAAGCTTGGAGGCGGCGAATCAGCGGGCGGTCCTCGGTGGCGAGGAGGGGGAACGCAGAGCTGGCGGCGTCCGGGGCTTCCGTCAGGCGGCAGTGAGGAGGAAGAGGAAGTCTAAGCGGAGCTCGTGGGCACGTCGAGGGGCGAGGGGTGGTCGGTGGCCGTGGTGGCGGCGAACGGCGGCGACAGCTACGTTGGCAAGTCACGAGGAAGAGAGCCGAGGAAGGAAATGGGGACGAGGGAGAGCGAGAGGGGGTTCCAGGGGGCGTGCGTGGCGGCAGAGAGATCCAGCGCCGAGGATGCAGTGCAGGTGGAGGTGGCGGGCGCGTGCTGCATGGCAGTGGCCTGGCCGCCTTCCGTCCTCCCCGCAAAAAGAGGAAGACGACAGGGGTGGAGATGGGCTGGGCCAAGCCAAAGAAGAAGGCAGCATGTAGGCGCCAGGTAGTCCTTCTCTCTCTTATCTCTATTTAATTCTGTTTTCTATTTTCTGTAGTTTGTTTTGTATTTGGTTTTGAAACCAATCCAATTTATTTTGCTTCTGACAATATTTTTAGGAGCTAAAAGAATTAAAACAATGCTCCACAAAATATTTCAGAATTATTGGACCTATATTTATTTGATAGTAGATATAAATCCAATTCAGATAATTATTGATTTAATTCAAATGCCCAAAAATAATTCCTTCAAAATGTTCCTAAATTTTGGTTTGATATATAGCTCTTGCCAAAATTCTCAAACATTGCAAAAGGACATCTTGGAACAAAGAATGAGATTTCTAGGGTTCTTTGCCCTACTTTTAATTAAGTTTTTGAGGCTTTCAATATTCCTCAATTCAAGTTTCAGAAATCTAGACATGATGCATGGGTGGCAAAGCCACTATTTACAAACATTATTCTAGGGCTGTGACAACTCACCCCCACTAAACAAGAATCTCGTCTCGAGATTTAGGTGTAGGGTAAGGCGAAGGGGGAACGCAAACGAACACAATCTTTACGATCCAGGGTGCACTTCAAATGAACATTGATTCGATCACCATCTTTGTCTCGAGGTCTTGCTCTAGGAACTACAATCAACATGACAACGAGAGGGAAAGAAACTCTAGAGGGATCGATCTTCCCGAAGATCAAACAACTTAGGATCAGCTCACGGGGTGAGTCATAAAAACATCTCTCAAGCTGAGATACAAAGCATACGTCTAGAGGAATGAAGTGGAACAAATGACGAGGGTTCACTAGGTAGACAACGATTCCACACCTAAGAGGTGGTGAACGGTTGTCAACGTAGCGAGAGTTTGAGTTGCCATGATACCATAATGAGACATCTTGGAGGAGGGTGAGTCGTAGAATTATTACCTTGAGTGGCAAAAAGAATTACATTTGATTCAAAGATCATTGAAACTCTTTATACCAGCCTAAGGCAAATCACAATCGATCATTTGAAGGAGTCCGAAAGAAAGACATTCTCGGGCCAGAATGGATGATGTGGACTACCTTGTTGAAGACAACACAAGGAATGATTTTAGTAACTGGGGAGAAGCTCAACAGTAGAGAGTGAATCCACTGTTGGATTGGTTATAGCATAACCGAGGAAACTGAGAGGAATCCCAGTTAGTGCCGGCGATGAAGCCTAGATCTTGAGCGTGCTCTCAAGAACTTGAGCATTTCCATATTCATCAAGGTTTTACCAACATCCGTGTCAAGGGTGCTGACAACACAACATACTACCATGATGAATAGCGATGGACAATGCAGATGCAAAGGAAGATAATACTTTCTCAGATTTCACCTTAGTGAAACCAAGGGGACAAAATCTGGATGATTGACCGAGAGACACTTAGCACTCCGCTTCTAATGTTCTCCTTGATGTACTAGCGTATCCCATTCATTGAGATGGTCTGACATCTAAAACATCAAGTAAAGGTCGGACTTCGGAAACACAAAAATCATAAGGTACAACTAGGGAGTAAATCCTACGAAGTCCTTATGGGGAGGTGGCCAACTTTCTCAACCAAGATACTATAATAGCAGGTCTTCCGGCGGGGTGTGTTGGCCACGACATCCACTTTACCGGTTATCGCGAGACCAATATTATAGTTCTTGGGAAATGTTTCAACCATCATATCTGCCTGAGATTCAGATCTGGTTGGTGTCAGAATAATCCAGACTCAACGAGTCTACAAAGAAAAATGAAAGTTTGCAACACAAATTGACGAGATGACGTCGCGAGATTCTCGGGAAATGAACTATGATAGCAAGCTCCAAAATATGAGCTGGTTCTGCTACAAACATGTGAACACGTTGTCCCAGACAAACATGGCCACACAGTAGTCTTATAATAAAACACTACCGAGTTCAGGAGGGGAACCATCAACAAGGGTATCGAAGTCCTTGCATAAGTCTTGCTCTTAAGAAGGAACTTCTTCTCCTTGAACAATTCAATCAGTGGCTTGGTGTGCTAGGAATACATATAGAATGAAGGTTGCAAGTCTTCGAACCACAGAATACTTCGCACGTATGCATGAATGATTTGGGATGATTCCAAAGGAAGCAACATTGACTTTCTCGAATCCACGGCGGCAACTTGCATCAAATGCACATGAACTAGAGGAAGTCACTTCTTACATCTGAACATATGCTTCATGAGCTAGCATGAACAAATGCTTTAAAAAGTTTCCAACACTAGCTTAATGTTCAACAAAATTATGGAGAAGACAAGGATGTTGTCGATGGGCTCAACAACAATTCATCTATATTCCCATGGATATGGAATTCCATAACTATGTGAACAAGGTGATAGTATTGGTCAGAACCAAAAGATATAATGGTGTATGCTCGAGGAAAATCCATGAATAAGACGACATTACGAACATCGTTGGTTCTGTTTTGATTTGAGAATAGCCCACACTCAAATCAAAGTTTTTGGCAAGACAATAGCTCCAAAGAATCGGTCTCAAGGATCAATTGGTGAAGATATCATCTTTCTTCAACACACACAAAAAAATATCCCTTAAAATGAACTAAGTCGGACAAGCTTTTATCTTCCAACTCTCCAAGTTGTTGTTTAGCTTAACCAACTAGCTCAGGGGTATGCAACACAGATTCTTGGAGAAGGGGTGGTTTATAAGAAAACCAACTTGATCACGAACTCAACATAGCGGCCAAGTGACAACCCAGTAATACTTCCGAGAAGATATTCGGAACATCACGAACCACCAATATGTTACTAAGCTCGAGAACAATCTTGCTTCCTAGAGCAAGAAGATATGATCAAATAAGTAAGGGATTGAATGATCCTAACTCATTGATCGGAGAGTGCACCGGAAATAAGAACTAGGTAGCACAATCAACCTTAGGGTGACGATTTAATAATCAACACGCTAAGAATGAGGTTATCGTCCCTTTAACTACCAAGCAACGGAGTTGCCAGCAGTATTGATTTCACACACCACGATTCACTTGTCGGCATTCCGGTTAGAATAACACAGGAACCAAGGAATGAACAATGATGGCAAGAAGTATTACTGCATCAAGAATTCATAAGAGGTAGTGCAATTCTCATGACAGTCCGGACATAAAGATGGTAACACTCTAAGGTAGAACAGAACAAAAGCTGGATTGGCATTTTGATCTGTGGAATACAACTGCTTTGACCCAATCCTAGAAATGGACAAGGTACCGGAGTTTGTTTCTCCAAGTCATTCCGGAATAGAATGGCTTGACAGACCACAAGAATAATAGGCATCGATGAACGAATGCACACATAATCTTGACTATCAAATGATAGACGGGGGTCAGAATACCACTAAAGAAGGACAACTCAAAGGAACATATAATTTTCAGAGTTGTGGATGCATAGATTAGCATGTCGAGCGAAGCTCAACGTTTCTTCCGGATAACCCATGCAGAAAGGTAGAACTGGCAGAGTCACAATATAAAATGGAGGACTCATCGAGAGCACTCTTGTTGTGATCTTTTGGTTTAACAAACTTCTGCCATAAGTGGTTCGTAGTATTTGGAAGAAGGAAATACCACGGACCTCGAGGACTAATGCAAAGGTTACTAATTTCCTAAAGGAACTAGCAAACACTGTCAACATGAGGTAAGTAGGGTGAGTCTTGGGTTCAAAACCCAGGAATAGAATACCTATTACTAAATGGCATCACGGGATGCTTTCGAGAATGAAGGCCAGAATCATCACACTGGGACACAAATCATGGCTAGATTACTAGATGATCCCCTAAGACACCTAGGGTCATAATAATAATTCCAACATATATGTCGAGGCAATAGAATACCTCAACTCAAAGATTTAGTGTGATTAACTCGCCCAAAGGAACATCAAAACCGAGGAAAGGATTTGCAAGTGCATCGATTGTTTAGAAACACAGGATGACTCGACAAAGATAACGGTTGTAAATGCTCAAAAGTTTGGAGACATACTACAAAATGGTGGCATAGCCACTCCAAAGCACAATATCAAGGTTTCGAGACCAACAGCTATGAACATACGAAGTAGTAAAAGCGAAATGAGATTTGAAACTAACAATTCTATAAGTCTATGGATTAGTAACATGTCATCCTCGATAGATAGATGAGAAGGCCTAGTTCTTAATCCCGTAGAAGAGAAGAGGATGACTCGGATCGAAGGCCATGAGGTATAAGGAGTAAAAAGAGCCTTACGCTCCATCCCACAATAAATTCCCTACATATAACTAAAGCATTTCTAGACTCAACTTCACCGGTTTGGCTTGGAGAACCTCTGAGCAACCAAGCTCGATACCAAAGCTGTCAGACCCGACTCAATGCCACATAGATCTAGCATGTAACACCTCATATCACTTTGCGGCCTCACGCACGGTATTCCCACAGGTGTCGCCTTACCTTTGCCCGGACCGTTTAGCCTTTTGGCACACGATATGATAGTGTCGCTAGCATCCATATGATAAGGAGCCCGGCCGACATGGCTAGTCGTAAACCCAAAGTGGCACAGACTTACAGGACAAGCATCCATGACCCAAAGATCGAACGTGTCGGTCAACAATGAAGCGAATCCAGTCTGTAGCATTGGGCTAGCAGACTCCGTGAACCGGTCAGAAGCGGCTAACAGACTCGTATTCATCGCGTGACATTTCCCGAAGGATGTACATAGGAACGAAGAAGGACACATGCCGCCCGACCTAAGTGTTCCGAGCAAGAGCAAGCTACCATGGCTCGGTGGAAACACTAGGAGACATTTCCCGGTATGAGAGGCTACTAAGAATAAACAACTAGATAGTCAGATCCCACACATACCAAGCATTTCACTCACATACACACAATATGCTCGATATGTGCAAATACAACATGGCATCACAACATGACTCTACGACTCAAGTATTTTATTCAATAGGCTCCGAGGAGCGAGATATTACAAACAGGGGTCTCATGACCCAACATTCAGAGCATACAAATCAAAGCACAAGCGGAAGCTAATATGTCTGAGTACAGACATCTACAAATGAAAAAGGCTTAGAAGCCCGACTATCTACTCAGATCTGCCGAGGGCACAAGATCGTAGCTGAGGTAACAAGCTAAACGTCAAGTCCACGTGGAACTACTAGCGAGACCGAGGTCTCTCTGCAAAAACATAAAATAGGCAAACGTGAGTACAAATGTACCCAAAGAAGACTTACATCGTAACTAACTACATATGCATCATTATCAACAAAGGGATGGTGGAGTTTAGCAAAGAAGATGCCGCTTTGACTCGGTGGCTATCCTAAACTACATTGCAAGTAACTCTTTTGAGGTGGCGCACGAGTCCACATATTCACCATATCAATACACCACTATGGATCCGCCTCCGCCTCCCTACGAGAACGCCATCCATAGCACTCACACTTATCTTGCGTATTTTAGAGTATCCACTTTCACTTGTCTATGAACTGTTATAGGCAACCCAAGTCCTTTACCGCGGACACGGCTATTCGAATAGATGATGTTAACCCTGCAGGGGTGTACTTCTTCACACACGCTCTCACCACTTATCGTCGTTTACACGACATGTACTCGGCAACCTTCAAGCGGAAGCCAAACGTGGGTGTCGGCCACGACCTACCTAAACACTCAAGTCCCTAGTCCAGGTTTATCGCCTATTTGGGTTCCATCTATGAGGAGTTCGGCCAAGTTTCGCTCACAGCCCCAAACGATGTGAACAGGTTCCGTGACACCAAACGGGCGCCGGTTTACCCGCCACGTGCCTACCGCATCACAGCCCACCCCTACGGTCAGCGCAAGCGCCTGGCCTCCAAAGATACTACAAACACCGAAACTACTTGCAACTCCCCGGACAGAGGACAAGGGTGATTAAGAAGCCGAGAGGGTCCATTGGTTTCGGGCCCAATGCGTGGTAGTAGCTGAATCATGGATCACAAACACGTAACTCAGTTCTCGAGGACGGCTGCAATGAGACAACCCACCATGTACTCCTACATGGCCTCTCACCGCTACCTTTACCAAATTGTGTTCACACACTTAGCTCACACACACAAGGGACATGTTCACACACCTCTGATTCACCTCGATGAATCGGACCCGACTCAACTCTAAGCAAGAGCAGGCATGACAAACAAGCATGAATGAGTAGGCACAACAGGCTCAAACAATTCCTACTCATGCTAGTGGGTTTCATCTATTTACCGTGGAATGACAGTCATGCAAAGGATGAAGTGGTTCACTACCGCAGCAAGTAATGTATGAATCGTTGTTGTCCTAATGTAGTAAAAAAGAGCAGGAGCGAGAGAGTGGGATTATATCGGAATGAACAAGGGGTTTTGCTTGCAGGCACTTCAAGATATTATACTTCTTCATCGGTGTCATCGAACTCGCCGTCGAAACCATGTCTATCGAGAGGAACGAACACCGCAAGAATCGAGAAAGAACACAATCAATGCAATGCTACAATATGATGCATGATCATGACATGGCAATATGCTGTGATTTGAGCTAATGCACCTAGCTATGATTTAGATGAAGTTGGTTTGAATACATGATTCAAATTCCAACTCCATATATGATTATTTAAATGCCCTTTATTTGTTTTGTCCAAAACAGAGGACAATCATTGTTCAAACATGCATGAAAATGGTACAGATGGATTCCTTGAATTTTTCTGATAATTTTTCATATATAATTTGTTTGATTTGGAGCTACGGTTGAATTTCTATGATTTTTAGAAGTTTAGGATATTTTCTGAAATTTCCTGAATTGAAATAAATCCAGAAATTATATTATTGCATCAGCATTACGTCATGCTGACCTCAGCAGGTCAACAGGCGCCATC
This sequence comes from Aegilops speltoides, assembly GCA_021437245.1. Classification (NCBI taxonomy): domain Eukaryota; kingdom Viridiplantae; phylum Streptophyta; class Magnoliopsida; order Poales; family Poaceae; genus Aegilops; species Aegilops speltoides. The sequence continues at coordinate 344,351,674 of CM038144.1, forward strand.
CAGGTCAAACCTGACCAGTGGGGTCCACTGGTCAGTGACACAGAGTCAGCAACAGAGGCTGACATGTGGGACCCGGTCAAAGCTGACGTGGCCAAGTCAACGTTGACAGGCGGGGCCCACTGTGGTTAGTGCTAATCTAACGGAGAAATAATACAAATTAGTTTAGGCACTGGGGCCCACATGGCAGTGGCTCTAGGGGTGTTTAGCGTGGTCATTAGTGCTAACTAAAACAATGCCACGTCGGTCTTGGCGTTTAACCGCCGGCGACCTCGAATCATGGCGGGCGTCAAGCGTCGATTGCGCTTCTGAGCCATGGTTTGGGGCGCGGGAGCATCTACGGGAGCTGGCGGAGTGGCGCTTCTAGTGGTGGAGGCGGCCGGGCGGGGTGGCGGAGTTGACGGCGGCGAGCTCTTTTCATGCTGCCGAGTTCGCTAACGGCGGGTTAGGCGTCTGCGGGCGCTAGGGGCGTTGGTGTGTGCTCGTGCTCTGGTGAGGTTTGGAGCACGGTGGTGTGCCGGCTTTGAGCCACGGTGGCTCGCCACGACGACAGCGACGGCACGGCAGCGGCGGCGAGCTCTCGGGCTCGGTCGAACAGCAGCTAGAGAGGAGGTAGGGCACGGGAGAGGGGAAAAGATGACGGAGCTCACAGGCAGGTGCAGTGGTGGCCTCAGCGAGCTCGGGAAGCTCGGGAGGCGGCGAATCAGCATGGCGCGGTCCTCGGTGGCGAGGAGGGGAACGCGGAGCTGGCGGCGTCGAGGCTTCCCAAGTCAGGCGGCCAGTGAGGAGGAAGAGGAAGTCTAGGCGGAGCTCGTGGGCACGTCGAGGGGCGAGGGGTGGTCGGTGGCGTGGTGGCGGCGAACGGCAGCGCGGCCAGGCGTTCAAAGGCAAGAGGAAGAGAGCCAGGAAGGAAATGGGGACGAGGGAGAGCGAGAGGGGTTCTTGGGGCGTCGCGCGGCGCAGAGAGATCCAGCGCCGGGATGCAGGCAGCAGGTGGAGGTGGCTGGCGCGTGCTCAAGGCAGTGGCCACGCGCCTATGCCCTCCCCGCAAAAAGAGGAAGACGACAGGGGGGGTGGAGATGGGCTGGGCGGCCAAGAAGAAGCCGCCAGCATGTAGGCGCCAGTGTAGTCCTTCTCTCTCTTATCTCTATTTAATTGCTTTTTTATTTTACGTAGTTTGTTTTGTATTTGGTTTTGAAACCAATCCAATTTATTTTGCTTCTGACAATATTTTTAGGAGCTAAAAGAATTAAAACAATGCTCCACAAAATATTTCAGAATTATTGGACCTATATTTATTTGATAGTAGATATAAATCCAATTCAGATAATTATTGATTTAATTCAAATGCCCAAAAATAATTCCTTCAAAATGTTCCTAAATTTTGGTTTGATATATAGCTCTTGCCAAAATTCTCAAACATTGCAAAAGGACATCTTGGAACAAAGAATGAGATTTCTAGGGTTCCTTGCCCTACTTTTAATTAAGTTTTTGAGGCTTTCAAAATTCCTCAATTCAAGTTTCAAAAATTTAGACATAATCATGGGTGGCAAAGCCACTATTTACAAACATTATTCTAGGGCTGTGACCATCGGAGAGAATGACGCCCCGCCATCGGATCGACCGACTCCACCGATCCTCGGCGCTGAAGAAGAAGACGAGCTGAGTCCGCCTTGCTTGAACCCCAGATCGAGAGGCGAGCCCTTCCCCAAAGGGTTCACGCCCCCGAGACACACCTAAGTACACCGCCTCGGTGAGCCGGAAGACTAGATGATAGACTACTCCACAACCGCAAGATAGCAAACGGCAACAAGCGAAGTCATCGTGAAGTATGTTCCTCTCATGCTCCAGTGGCACGGCCCGACATGGTGAACAGCTCAAGCCCCGCAAAGATCAATAGCTGGGTCGACTTCATCGAAGCCTTCATCCGCAACTTCACAAGCACGCATAAGCGACCTCCCAAGCCGCGCCAGCCTCTCCTTGTGCATGCAAGGCCTCAAGAATCAACACGCGACTACCTCACGCTACCGGGCGAAGCCAAACTCCTGCGGGGGCGCACGAGGTGCAAAGCTATCGAGTACTTCATCTTTGGGTGCCGAGAGGGCACCCTCCTCAAGCACAAACTCCTCTGTGACGAGCCAGAAACCCTCGACGAACTGCTAGTCATAGCAGACAAGTACGCCACGCCGACTCGTCCATGAAGACGGAGATTCAAGTCAACGCAACCGGCAAGGTGACTCCCCAGGCTCCCCGAACTCCGGCTGGAGACACTAGTCGGTGGCAGCGACAGAGCAACAACAAGCGCAAGGCCTAGCAGCCGACTTCCAACAGTCGGCAAGTGGCGATAGTTGAAGATCAACAGCCGGAGGGGCAGCCTCCGGCCAAGCGGCAGAAGGGCGGCAAGTCCAATTGGTTGCCGGCTTTCTCCTATGAGCAGACTTTGGATGGTCCTTGCAAGTTCCACAGCGGAGCGAAGCCGTCAAACCACACCACCAGAAAATGCCACTGGCTCACCAGGATCGCCAAGGGAGATGGCCTCACTCCCCACCGCCTCTCTGGGCCGCCGCCTCACGCCCCGCCCAAAGAAAGCGGCGTCCAATAGTCGGCCGCAAGACAAGACGAGTTCCCAGAAGAGCATGGAGCCTATGTAGTGTTCACCAGTGAGGCAGATGACCGGCGCAGCAGGCACCAACAGCAACAAGAAGTAAATGCAATAGCAACAGATGCTCCAGAGTTCATGCATTGGTCCGAGAGGCCTATCAGCTGGAGTCGGGCGGATCACCCAGAGGTGATGCCGAGTCTGGGCTCTTATGCCCTGGTCCTAGGTGTGACCTTGGCCACTGATAGGCGGGCAGCCCGTTTTTCGCGGGTCCTGATAGATGGAGGCAGCAGCATAAACATCTGAAAGTGCAACTAATCCCCGGGTGGTTTTGGTAATTAATAACAACATATATATCATTGAACTAATAGTTACTTGAGAATCATTTCAGAAAGTTCAAGGATATGGGAATGGCAATGATCAAGAAGTGGACCCTCAAAATGCTAAGGCAAGCATTGGCAAAAGCTCAAGACTCCATTTTTGGTTTAGTGATCCAAGATCACATTGAGTCCATAGGAAAGCCAATACTATTAAAAGGGATGAGGTTATGTTAATGATCCGTTGCTCAAAGTGCTTAGTGATATATGTCCCAAACTATCGCAATCTTTCATTCCAATATACACTCATAAGTAATCTCGGTCCCACCGATTTCCTAAACTCACCACACCGAGATGAACCACCTCACCACAAAGCCAAACCCTAGAAATTTCGGATTTTCCGATTCAACTCGGTCTCACCAAACTAGTGTTGCCAAGCTTCAGAATCCTTCATCATCAAATCGGTGTCACCGAGATGATAAAGTCGGTCCCACCGAGATTGGCAAACCCTAGTCTTTGGAAGAATCGGACTCACCGAGATTGTATTTTGGTCCCACCGAAAATCCCAACGCTCACATGTTTTGAACTTTCGGTCTCACCGAGTTGTCAACTTCGGTCCGATCGAGATTGGTCAAATGTGTGTAACGGTTGGATTTTGTGTGGAGGCTATAAATACCCTCCACCCCTCTTCATTCGTGAGAGAGCCATCGAAAGAACTACCACTCCTACCTTACATTTCGAGAAGAAAACTACCTACCCTTGTGTTGAGATCAAGTTGCTCCACTCCCACCATATGAAGCTTGATCTCTAGCCTTCCCAAGTTGCTTTCCACTCAATCCTTTCTTCCACCACAGCCAAATCAAGTGAGGAGAGTTGAGTGTTGGGGAGATTATCATTTGAAGCACAAGAGCAAGGAGTTCATCATCACCAACACCATCTATTACCTTTTGGAGGGTGGTGCCTCCTAGATTGGTTAGGTGTCGCTTGGGAGCCTCCGTCAAGATGTGGAGTTGAACCAAGAAGTTTGTAAGGGCAAGGAGATCGCCTACTTCATGAAGATCTACCCCGAGTAAGGCTAGTCCTCCGTGGGCGATGCCATGATGGCATAGACAAGGTTGCTTCTTCGTGGACCCTTCGTGGGTGGAGCCTCCGTGGACTCTCGCACTGCTTACCCTCCGTGGGTTGAAGTCTCCATCAACGTGATTGATGATAGCACCACCTATCGGAACCACGAGAAAAATCTCCGTGTCTCCAAATTGCGCTTGCTCTTCTCCACCTCTCTTTACTACATGTGCAATTTACTTTCCGCTGCCAATACTCTAGAATTGCATGTGTAGGGTGATACTTGACTTGATCATCATTGTGAACTTGCCAAAAACTTGTCTTTATCAAAAGGCTGAATTTTTATATTGTCAAGTAGTCTAATCACCCCCTCTAGACATACTTTCGATCCTACAAGTGGTATCGAGCTTTGGTCTCCATTGTATTGGTTTCATTGCATTGACTCCATAAGCTTGGTTTCACAACCTAGGAGAGTATGGCGCCTAGTGAGGGTAATTTTCAGAGAGGTCCTTACTTTGATGGTTCAAATTTTGCTAGTTGGAAGCATAAAATGAAAATGCATATTCTTGGACATAACCACGCCAGCATGGGGCATTATTTGTGTTGGCTTGCAAGGTGAATTCTTCGAGGAAGGAAAAGTTCCGGATCGTGAAGCTACAAATGATGAATTGCGGATGTTGCAAAACAATGCTCAAGCTTGTGACATTCTCTTCAATGCTTTGTGTCCCGAGGAGTTCAACAAAATCAGCCGCCTTGAGAATGCAAAAGAGATTTGGGATACTTTGGTCGAAATGCACGAAGGTACCGAGTCCGTGAAGGAATCAAAGCTAGATGTTCTTCAAGGTCAACTTGACAAGTTCAAGATGAAGGAAGGTGAAGGAGTCGCTGAAATGTACTCTAGGCTTGCTCTCATCACAAATGAGATTACCGCTTAGGAAGCGAAGAAATGACCGACCGATTCATCATCAAGAAGATTCTCGAGCTTTGGATGGAAAGTATGACACCGTGTGCACTTTGATCCAAATGATGCCAAACTACAAGAATCTCAAGCCTCACCAAGTCATTGGAAGAATTGTTGCTCATGAGATGACACTTAAAGATAAGGAAGAGCTTCACAACAAGTCAAGTGGTGCTTACAAAGCTACTATTGATGCTCCCACAACCCCAAGTGACAAGCTAGTTTCCAATGAAGAGATAAGCCTAATGGTGAAGAACTTCAACAAATTCTACAAGAGTAGAAGCAAGGAAAGAAGCTCAAAGTCTAGATCATATGATGAAAAGAGATCTTCTAGTCGTGATCGAATCTGCTACAATTGTGGAAGACCCGGACACTACTCAAATGAATGTTCGCTCCCCACAAGAGAAGAGAAGAATCTCCAAGAAGAAGAAGCTCAAGAGAAGAGTCACCTCGAAAGAGAGAAGGAGTAGAGATGATCGTTATGAACGAAGACCCTCTCGGAGAAGCAAGGATTCGGAGAGGAAAGACAAGTCATCAAGGAGCTACACAAGAAGAAAACATCAAGCTCATGTAGGTGAATGGGTCTCCGCTCCGACTCAGACAATCACTCCGAAAGAAGCTATCACTCCAACTCCGACTACAGCCAAGATGAAGGTGTTGCGGTCTTGCTCTCGTGTCCTCCAACTCCAACTCCTATGACTTATTTGATTCACCAAATGAGGGAATTGGAAGATGCTTCATGGCTAAAGGCCCCAAGGTATCACACCCTGAATTCATTGACTTTGATAGTGATGAGGATGACTTGCTTGGTGAAGATGAGCTTTTACATGACAAATCTAGTGAGCCTAGTAATGATGAACATGCTAGTAGTCTTTATAGTCGAGAAGAGTCGAATGACAATGCTATGAAGGAGATTGAGCGCCTAACTAAAGAACTAAACACTCTTAAGTTAGCTCATGAAACAACTCAAGAAGATCATAGAGAGCTCCTAAGATCTCATGAGAAGCTACGCTCGAGAAGCTCAATCTAGAGCAAGAACATGAGTTTCTAAAAGCTATCAATGACGATCTTCAAAGAAGAGTTCTTCATATCTTGCCAAACGACTTCTCTTGTCTAATTTCTTGCCACCTATTAAAACTAAGCATGACAAGCATAAGAAAATTCTTCATCTAGTAGTAACAATAACCATGCTAAATCTAATGTTGTTACTTCTAGTAGTTCTCTTGATTCCACTAACAATGTTTCAAGCCAAGTTACACTTGAGCAAGAAAATAGTTTATTGAAAGGGATTATAGAGAAAGGTGTCTACAAGAGCCTTGCCGAAGCAAGAACTTTGAGGAAATTGTTCGCAAGCAAGGAAGGCACCGAAGAATCAAGGAATTGGTTTTGAGCGAAAGTTCAACGCCGAGGGTGTTGAATGGGAAGAAGGTCAATATCCCACTCCAAAGTTTGTTTCTCAAAAGGAGAAGTATGATCCTACTTCTTCCAATGTGGAACAAGCTCAAGATGATCTTCCACCACAAGACCACAAGCTAAAAGGCAAGGACAAGCTTCAAGAGGAGATTGATGCATTTATTGAAGCACCTAAAGCCATGGTCAAGTGGGTTCCCAAGGAAACGCCAAGTTCTACTTCACAAGCTCAACTACAACCCCAAGGATTCCCATCAAGATGATGTGGATCCCAAGAAGAAGAACTAGAGAGTTCTTGAGGGTGACTCCGCCAACATACTTCACTCACATTCATTTTGGCAAGGACTTGTGCAATCAACTTCCACATCTTGCACTAGTTCATGGAGTCACAAACCCTCTTGTTGGTAAGTCAAGGACAAGGTAATCATTGCTTTCATGGACATCATCTATTGTGTACTTCAATCTATGTCCATGGATATCCTTGTTTGTTCCTTGTGGGACTAACCCATGTAGGTATTGAAAGTGCCCAATCCAAAGGATTGCTCCCAACTCTTGATGATCTTCATCAACATTGAGCATCCACATCTTCAACATCTACATGAAGTCTTCTCGACAACCCAAGGTTAGTTTGACCCTTTAAAAGGGTTCTCACATCTAGGGGAGCTTTGCTCTAAAGAATTGAGCTAAAGCATCTTCAAATGATGTGAACACATTAATGCTTTATGTAAAAGTGGTAACCCCACTTGTGCTTAAACGATGAGTATGACCTATGATCAAATGTTCTCATTTGACTCCTAAGTCAATATACTCATATAAAGATGACCTAGTCATCGACAAATTGTGTGATAGTAGCTAGAGTTTTGATTGTGCATGTTTGACACATATTTCATTTGCTATCTTATTGTGTGAGCATGTTGGATGCATGATTTTATCCATTCAAGGACATCCATTTGTTGCTTTGGTCTTTTGATTTTTTTCTGACCAAATGGATGGACAAGAATGCCTAAGTTCCTCCCTAGCTATCTATGCTTTCTTGTCTCAAATTCTATTCATGCTTATATCACAAACTTTGAACAAGTCATTTTCGACACACCGAGTGAGGAGCACTCGAGCCACCGATCCGTCAAGGGCTTAACTTCCAAAACCTTCTAAGTAATTTTGGTCGACCAACCCACTCAAATCGGTCGGACCGAAAGCATTTGATTGATCTAGGTTTTCACCTCGGTGAAACCGAAGTTGTAATTTCAAGGTGATCAAATGTGTAATCGTCATAGCGTTATCCATCTCGGTGCCACCGAAGTTTTACAACTCGTCCCACCGACAACAAAGGGTATATATACTCCGAGGGTCGCGCATTGATTCCTACTTCAAAACGCCGCCCCAAACCCTTTGCCGCCGCCGCCGTGGTCTCCGGATCGCCTCCGTCGTCGCTCAGGCACCTCGCCGCAGTCTCCGCCGCCATCAACGGACATTCTCTTCAAGGCCGTTGCGCCAGAGAGGAACTCCACCAAGTTAGGGTGAGTTTCGATCCTCTCGTGTTCCCATCTCCGATTCTATGCACGATTGGTTTGCCTAGCATCTTGCCACGTTTGAGATCTTCCTATCCAGCAGATTAGTTCTTTGAACGAAATTGAGTAAAAGTTTTAGGTTAGGTTTCCGCGAACACATCTCGGTGAGACCGATTCTACATTCTCGATGACCGATTTGGCCTCTGGCCATTGCCTCGCACCTTCGGTCCAACCGAAGTTGTGCAAATCGGTGTGACCGAAATGAGGATTTAGTGAAACCCTAGTGTTTTCGGCAGATCAAAACCCATTTCGTCCAACCGAAAGTGGTGTGAATGGTTCTGTTTGAACACTTGGATTCACCAATTTTAGACTCGGTCCGACCAAATGCATTCTGTGAAAACCTAAAACTGAAATTTGAACTCATTTTTTGCAAAATCTTCTGCAGTTTGTGATAACTCTTCTACTCGCCTACACCTAATCTATTCACAAAGTTGTCACCATGTCGATGCCAAAGACAGCCGAACAGTCCGAGTCACCAATTGCTGAAATTCCAGAGGCGGGCACTAGTCCCGAGGCCAAGACTTTTCAGATGATGGTGAGAGGAGCACACCAAGTGGTTTGCCTCCTGCAGCCACCAGGGCGAAAGAAGAGGAATTCGATGAAGAAGATTCGATTTCATTCTTGAGGAAGAAATTTCCTCCAAGCCAAAGAGGAAAGTTGTTGCCAAAGAGCATCAAGGGCAAGAAACCAAGAAAGGCACCAAAGAAAGTGAAGAAGTCCACTGCTGCCAAGAAGCTGAGTATGGAAGAGGAAACTACAAGCAAGGTGAAGAAAACTTCCAAGAGGAAGAGGATTGTGCATGATGAAGCAAATGATGATGATGATGATGAGGAAGCACCCCAGCCTCCTCAAAAGCCTAAGCTCATGGGTGATGCCATCGTAGCGGAGCCCTTCTAAGTCCAAGCCATCTGCTCCAAAGAAAGGCAGCTCAAGCCAAGCCTCGCTGCCAAGCCCAAGAAGACTGTCAGGAACATCCCAGCTTCAGAGAAGAAGAAAGATAATGTGCCACCAGCTGAGTCAGATGATGAGGCACCTATATTGCTGAAACTTCGTCAGAAATTGCCAATTCACAATGATGCTCATCCTCGAGCTGAAAACATGAAGGAAAGAAAGGATAGAGGCCTCAGGCTATGGAGACAAGCTGATCCATATGCTGTGAGGAGAAGGACTGCTGTTGACCCAAAGTTCCACACCAGAGAGCAGCAGGACTTCTATGAGACTATGCTGATGGACAAGAAGCCCATTGTTGCAGATACTAGATATGTTGACTGGGCATACATTGATAGTGAAGAGCACAGAGACTTCTTTCCACATGTGCATGAGAGCTTCACTGCATGTGGCGTTGCTGAGTTTGTTGGTCAGAAGCTGACAGATTGGAATGATGAGATGATCATGCAATTCTATGCCACAGCTCATTTCTATCCAGATGGAAAGATCACATGGATGATGAAGGCCAAAGATTCTCTTCAACTGTTGAAGAATGGGCAGACTTCTTTGAATGCTCCAAAGGAGAGAGAGGATGATGTTGATGTCTATGGAATTCCCAAGAAGAACCATGAATCTATGAAAATATGTACAATGAGGTACCAAATAAGGATGTAGAAATCTGGAAGCTCGGCTCAGTATCATCTCCAGCAGGTCTACCTACCACAAACACAATTCGAGGCATACCTTGATGCCCAAGTCCGAGATCATCGCATGATCGGAGGGTATTCTATCAACATGCTGCATATACTTGATCGAAGGCACCTTTCAAGGTGATGGACCCGATAGTTGAGACTATCAAGAGGACTGCAGCAGACTGAAGAGGTCGTGTGGATTTGCCCCACATTCAGATGCTTATCAATGCCAAGTTTGGCACGGGCACCTACTTGTTGGATAGACCACACTTGCCACCGCAGCCTGAGCATGAGGACAATGAAGTTGTGATGGATGAGGATGACCCAACGTCGGTTGAAGGTCAAGCAAAGATCTGAAGCTGCCAAGAAAGCTAAAGCTGAGAAGGAAGCAAGGCAGCAGCAGCAGCTAAACCCAAGAGTGTTGGAGAGCAGCTCCTTGAAGCTACCCAGAGGATTGAACAACGCTTTGCCAAGATTATGCGATCTCGGAGAGTCTTGAGAGGATTGTTGAAGACAAGATCCATGCTCGATGTCAAGTCGATCAAGTGCAAGTCATCACAACAAGCTTGAGGCGGATATCGAGGAAGCAAAGAGGGAGAAGGAAGAGCTCATGCGTGAGATGCAGGATGACCTAGTCCAGATGATTATGAACAGCCTGCTCCTGTTCCTACAGACCCGATCACTGCTATTCCAAAGGATGACACGGGGCTACAAGACATCGGCACCTCCTACAGCTCCATCAGTTCCAGCTCCAGCTCCAGTGACCACTCCTCCAGCTCCACAGACATCAACTGAAGCCTTTGCAGATGCAGCCATCTCAACTCCATCAACCCAGACAGGAGCCGCCAGCAGAGTCCCTAGTGACGTTTAGCTCTATACCTTTCGAACTTTTTGGTAACTTGTTGCCAAAGGGGGAGAAATTGTATAGATCATAGGACTTCGAGAGAGAGAGAGTGCTTTGTCTTTGCGCTTTTGCTCTTTCGTTTATTTGCGGTCTTTTTGAGATACTTTTGAGATTTTCGAGACATTCCGTGTGTTTGATACTACGTTTGCTCTACTTTGATGAGTGCTTGGTCGTACTATGCCTTTATGTGTGCTTAATGCTTATCATATGCTATTCATATCTTGTATGACCATTTACTCATGTCTTGGTGATTGGGTGCATGCTATTCATTCTTATCATTTTGTGCGCTCCACCAAGATGTATGTGACATGGAAGAGTGACCCATGATCCTAATCGATTGTGCATTTGCATTCAAACGCAAATCTTAAATAATGCACAAATTTAGGGGGAGCTCTTGCTTATCACATACTTCTCAAAGCGATTATATTATTCATTGATTATATCATTTGTCGAAGCTTTGATCTATATGTTGTCATCAATTACCAAAAGGGGAGATTGAAAGTGCAACTAATCCCGGGTGGTTTTGGTAATTAATAACAACATATATATCATTGAACTAATAGTTTCTTGAGAATCATTTCGAAAGTTCAAGGATATGGGTATGGCAATGACCAAGAAGTGGACCCTCAAAATGCTAAGGCAAGCATTGGCAAAAGCTCAAGACTCCATTTTTGGTTTAGTGATCCAAGATCACATTGAGTCCATAGGAAAGCCAATACTATTAAAAGGGATGAGGTTATGTTAATGATCCGTTGCTCAAAGTGCTTAGTGATATATCTCCCAAACTATCAAGAATCTTTCATTCCAATATACACTCATAAGTAATCTCGGTCCCACCGATTTCCTAAACTCACCACACCGAGATGAACCACCTCACCACAAAGCCAAACCCTAGAAATTTCGGATTTTCCGATTCTAACTCGGTCTCACCAAACTAGTGTTGCCAAGCTTCAGAACCTTCATCATCAAATCGGTGTCACCGAGATGATAAAGTCGGTCCCACCGAGATTGGCAAACCCTAGTCTTTGGAAGAATCGGACTCACCGAGATTGTATTTTGGTCCCACGAAAATCCCAACGCTCACATGATTTGAACTTTCGGTCTCACCGAGTTGTCAACTTCGGTCCGACCGAGATTGGTCAAATGTGTGTAACGGTTGGATTTTGTGTGGAGGCTATAAATACCCTCCACCCCTCTTCATTCGTGGAGAGAGCCATCGAAAGAACTACCACTCCTACCTTACATTTCGAGAAGAAAACTACCTACCCTTGTGTTGAGATCAAGTTGCTCCACTCCCACCATATGAAGCTTGATCTCTAGCCTTCCCAAGTTGCTTTCCACTCAATCCTTTCTTCCACCACAGCCAAATCAAGTGAGGAGAGTTGAGTGTTGGGGAGATTATCATTTGAAGCACAAGAGCAAGGAGTTCATCATCACCAACACCATCTATTACCTTTTGGAGGGTGGTGCCTCCTAGATTGGTTAGGTGTCGCTTGGGAGCCTCCGTCAAGATGTGGAGTTGAACCAAGAAGTTTGTAAGGGCAAGGAGATCGCCTACTTCGTGAAGATCTACCCCGAGTAAGGCTAGTCCTCCGTGGGCGTATGCCATGATGGCATAGACAAGGTTGCTTCTTCGTGGACCCTTCGTGGGTGGAGCCCTCCGTGGACTCTCGCAGCCGTTACCCTCCGTGGGTTGAAGTCTCCATCAACGTGGATTGACGATAGCACCACCTATCGGAACCACGAGAAAAATCTCCGTGTCTCCAAATTGCGTTTGCTCTTCTCCACCTCTCTTTACTACATGTGCAATTTACTTTCCGCTGCCAATACTCTAGAATTGCATGTGTAGGGTGATACTTGACTTGATCATCAGTGTGAACTTGCCAAAAACTTGTCTTTATCAAAAGGCTGAATTTTTATATTGTCAAGTAGTCTAATCACCCCCCCTCTAGACATACTTTCGATCCTACAACATCCTGTACAAGGACACCATGGAGAAGCTAGGAATCAAGCGAAGACAGCTGCAGAGCAGCCGCACCGTGTTCCATGGAATTGTACCCGGCCTCTCCTGTTCACCAATCGGCAAGATCCTGATAGACGTCCTCTTCGGAGACAAAGATCACTTCCGACCGACAGCCTTGTCTCGGTTCGAGGTGGTGGACTTGGAGAGCCCAGACCACGCCTCCTGCTTGGCCGACCGCCTTGGCCAAGTTCATGGCGGTTCCCCACCACGCCTACCTCAAGATGAAGATGCCGAGTTCCAAGGGATTCTCGACCGTGGCCGGGACGACAAAGAAGTCGTCTTCACAAGGCGCCGAGAGCAGTCACTGGCCGAGTCCCCGTGATCGCGGGACCGAGAAGCTCCTCCTTGACCGAAGTCGTGGCAATGGCCTAGGAAGCAGCCAGATGTCGCCCACCCCAAGGAGTCGGAGGCAAAGGATCATTCAAGCCGGCCAAAGAGACCAAGAAGATACCCTTGGACCCGGAACACCGAGAAAGGTATGCTGTCATGGGCACGGGCCTTGACAGCAAATAGGAAGGCGAGCTCGTCGATTTCCTCCATGAGAATCGGGACATCTTTTCATGGTCCCCCAAGGACATGCCGGGTGTACCGACGGAATTTGCCGAGCACAAGCTACACGTCAGGCCAGATATGAAGCCCGTCAGGCAGCCCTTGCGCCGCCTGTCAGAAGAGAAAAGAAGAGTTGTTGGAGAAGAGATAGCCCGGCTCCTGGCAGTCGGTTTCATCATGGAAGTGTTTTTTCCAGAGTGGCTGGCAAACCTGGTTTTGGTGCTGAAGAAGAACAAGCAGTGGCGGATGTGCATCGACTACACAAGACTCAACAAAGCCTGCCCAAAGGACCCGTTTGCTCTGCCAAGAATTGATCAGGTGATAGACTCCACAGCTGGATGCGAGCTGTTGAGTTTCCTAGAAGCATACTCCGGATACCACCAGATCAAGTTGAACCCAGTGGACAGACTGAAGACCGCATTCATCACACCATTTGGAGCCTTCTGCTACCTGACAATGATGTTCGGTTTAAGGAATGCCGGTGCCACCTTTCAGCGTTGCATGCAAAAGTGCCTCCTCAAGCAACTCGGTAGGAACGCCCACATCTATGTGGATGATGTGGTAGTGAAGACGGAGAAGCGTGGGACGCTGCTGGAAGACCTCAAGGAGACCTTTGAAAATCTGCGCCGATTCCAGATCAAGCTCAACCCTGAGAAGTGCGTTTTCGGAGTACCAGCCGGCCAGCTCCTTGGCTTCCTGGTCTCCAAATGCGGCATAGAGTGCAACCCCGTGAAGATCAAGGCCATCGAGAGAATGGAGGTACCCACCGACCGTTGGATGTACGAAGTTCACCGGTGTCAAGGCGTCCATCACCGATTATCACTCAATTTGGAGAAAGCTCGCCTTTGTATCAATTGATGAAGAAGACCACATTTTTTGAGTGGAACCACAAGGCGGATGAGGCATTTCTCCAGCTGAAGAAGATGTTGACTACTCCCCCCGTGTTGGCGGCTCTGACTCCCAAAGAGCCCATGCTCTTGTACATCACCGCCACCAGCCGAGTAGTCAGCACAGTCATTGTAGTCGAGCGCAAGGAGGAAGGCAAGGCGCTCCTTGTCCAGAGACCGGTATATTACCTGAGCGAGGTACTGTCGACCTCCAAGGAGAACTACCCTCACTACCAGAAGATGTGCTATGGCGTGCATTTTGCCGCCAAGAAGCTGAAGCCCTACTTTCAAGAGCATCCAATCACTGTGGTTTGCACCGCTCCACTCGCCGAGATCATTGAAGCCGAGACGCCCGCCGAGTGGCCAAATGGGCTATAGATCTAGCTCTTACACCATCTACTACCAGCCCCGCACCGCCATCAAGTCGCAGGTGCCGCCGACTTCGCCGACCGGCCGAGACTCAAGATACCGCCAACGCTTAACTCCACCCATTGGCGGATGCATTTCGATGGCTCCAAGATGCGCACCGCACAGAGCCGACGTCCGTCCTCACTTCCCTAAGGGCAACAAGCTCAAGTATGTGCCGCAGATCCACTTCGCCGCCTCCAACAACGCTGCGAATATGAGGCGCTCATTCATGGCTACGGCTTGCCAAAGAACTTCGGCATTCGCGGATCCGTGTTATGGCGATTCGACTTGGTGGTTCAAAGAATCATCCGGGCGATCGATGCCAAAGACGCAAACATGGCGAGCTACCGCTCGTGCAAAGAACTCAGCGAATACTTCGAGGGGTGCGAATTCCTTCATGTGCCAAGAAATGACAATGATCAAGCACATGCCTTGGCACGAGTCGGCTCCACTCGCCAAGCGATACCTTCCGGCCGCCTTCAAAGACCTCCTCAAGCCATCTATCAAGCCTTCACCGTCGTCGACTCCATCTTCGTGCTCGGCTCCTCCGTAGTAGTCGGATCCGACTCCAAAGCCCCAGCAGACAGCCTCAAGAAAGCCACAGTTGAAATCGACCGGGGACTTGAGTTCGCCCGGGATCGCGCTTAACTGCCCGGGATCGCGCCAACCGCCCGGACTTCAGAGTTCGCCCGGGATCTGTGCTAGTCGGCCGGGGACTTCAGAGTCTGCCCGGGAGCTGCGCCACGGCCCAGAGACTCATTAATCCAAAGAACGGCCATGACTCAATCCGCCGCCTCCAGCCAGCCACCCCTTGTCCAAGTCGTTGTGGTAGCAGCTGAAGAGATAGCAGCACCTTTTGGGCGCAGCCCATCCTCAAGTTTTTACTAAACAAAGAGTTGCCAACAGATGAGATCCTGGCTCGGCAAGTGCAGTGCCGAGCGGTAGCATACACCATAGTTAACAGAGAGCTAGTCAGGCGCAGTGTCACTGGTGTCTACCAAATACAGCATAGAATCGTAACAAGGCCAAGCGATTCTCGAGACATCCATCGTATGAAAAGGCCACCATGCGGCTTCACGGGCACTCGTGGCGAAAGCCTTTCGGCACAGCTTCTTTTGGCTGACTGTCCTGGAAGAAGCTAAAGAGCTAGTCCAAAAATGCAAGGGGTGCCAGATGTTCCGCTCCAAGCCACTTCAGCCGGCTTCCGCGCTTAAAAGCAATCCCCATCGCCTGGCCCTTCGCAGTTTGGGGCCTGGACATGGTAGGACCATTCAAGACGGCACGAGGCGGCCTAACTCATCTGCTTGTCGTGGTGGACAAGTTCACCAAGTGGGTGGAAGCAAAGCCCATCAAGAAGTTGAGCGGCCCGACTGCAGTAACCTTCATCGCCGACATCACGGTGCGGTACGGCATACCGCACAACATCATCACCGACAACGGCACAAACTTTGCCAAGGGCGTCTTGGCTCGTTTACTGCGACGCAGGCATCCGATCGGACTTAGCATCCGCTGCCCATCCGCAGTCAACGCCGTGGAACGAGCCAATGGCCTCATCTCGTCCGGCATCAAGCCTCGATCGGTCAAACCACTCGAAGCTCGCCGGGTGTTGGCTCGAGGAGCCGCCACCGCCCTCCGAGTCTGCGCACCACTCCAAACAAGTCAACCGGCTTCACGCCTTTCTTCCTCGCTCACGGTGCGAAGCCGCCATCCCGACGGATATAGAGTTAGACTCTCCACGAGTCACCATGTACACCAAGAGGAAGTCAAGAAGCACGCCAAGACGGCGCTGATCCGGCCGGAAGAGGGCCGATCGTTGGCACTCAAACCGGTCTAGCATCTACCAACAGAGTCTGCGCCGATACTACAACCGCAAGGTCAAGCCGAGATCGTTCCAAGAGGGACCTTTGTGCTCGGCTGATTCGAGAGAACAACCGCCAAAGACAAGTTGCTCGGCACCTTGGGAGGGTCCTTCATCATCGCTAAGGTGCTAGGGAACGACGCCTACTATCCGATTGACGCCGAAGCCTCGAGCGCGCAAGAGGACGACTCGGCAAAGAAACAGAGCGCCCGTGGAACGCGTATCTTCTTCAAGATTTTACAGCTTGATGCAAGATGTATCGCACTACCCCTTTGTATTAAAGTATTAAGATTTAGGCCCCGAGACGAGCTCGGGGCCGCTTTTGTTATCTCAGATGATAAGAATTACGCTCAATATGCTACTCTTTTTATCATATCGTTCGCACCGGGTCCGACTAGTCGCCCGGGACTTGCTGCCTTCTGCTATGAAATGCTTCCTGCGCAATGATAAGTAATGAGTTGCGCCAAGCCGTCTCCTCGTCGAAGCCGCAGTCATGAGAGCGACCGCCAGAGGCGAGAGAACAAGCAAGAATGAGCGCCGACATGAAAAAATGGCTAAGGACCTAAAGCTACGCATAGCTCAAGCCGGCTACCAGCCTCCCCACAGAGCCGACTCATGAGCAATGACAAATCGTCTTAGCTTTTATCAAAGACATCCGACTCTCGGATAGTCGGCTTCTGCCGCTTTCTAGCCGACTTGCTAAAGAAACTCTAAACGGTTAGTACTTGCCTTCCTGAAGTAGCCAAGCACTTGACCTAGCGACAATCCATGAGCGTACCGTCCACCGCAAAGGCGACAACTAAAGGAAGGCGGCAAAGGAAAAAGTCTAAGGAGCAAAAAGCAAGGAAAGGCGGAAATCAGATAAATATTTACATAGGCCCTCGGCCGAATCTTCGAATAGAAATTCAGGATACACCCCGCGGGTGGAATTGTCGAACCTAACAAGTCTTTTCAAGATTATCAAGACAGATAAATGGCTTAAAAAGCAGTCTAGGAGGCGGCCTCCGGGGCCGGAGGATCGGAGGTGACGGCGGTGTCGGGTGACGGGGCAGTCAGCTGGGCGGTCTCAGCTTGGTCGCCTCCGGCGGCAGTCGCCTTGTCTCCGCACGGCTCATTGCTGGAGGCGCGATCGGGCTGAGGCTGGCCGTCTGTTTCATCTTCTGGCGCCTCCTCCTCGCCTCCGTCCTCCGCCTCGTCCTCCTCCTCGGCGCTGGAGTCGATCACCTCTCGTCTTCGTTCGCTATACTCTGGGTTCATCCCGAACCAGTCCGGCGGCACTTCCTCGCCGCCTTTAGTCCGCTTGAGCACGAAGACGCTGGTGTCCGTGTACTCGGCGATGGCTGCCGCGCGCTCGACAAGGGCGCCTTCTACAGCCTCTAGCTCGGCCTGGGCTTCGATCGAACGTGGCAGACGGTCAGTCCAGCCAGATACCACGCTTGACGAACTCAAGGCCCGGCGTGCTCGGCCGGCCGAGGAGCCTTCAAGCCTCAAGACGGCCGGCGGCGATTTCCAGCCGGTTAGCGCGGTCGATCAAGCGGTGCGCAGAGCCGGCATGTCCGATTATTGTGTAAGGCAATCGCTCAGCACCGCAAGACGCTGAAGCCGACGCAGCAGCCGGTGAGCCGGACGAAGACGGGCCCCAATGCTCGGGGAGCTGCTCGCCGATGGTTCGAGGGCATTGGCGGCGATCACTCACCCTTCGCTTCTTCAAGGCCCCGAGCAGCCTCGATGGCGGAGGGACTGCTCATGAATGACCAGAAAGAAGTCTCGCCAAGACAAAAAGAAGAAGAAAAAAGTCGGAAATCGAAGTCGGCTCGACACATAGTCGGAAGCCCAAAGAAACGAAGAGACTTACCATCAACGATGTCCTTGAGCTCATGGTAGCTAGAGGTCGATCGCCTCCCTATCACCCAGCGGAGCGCTCGATCTCGAACTCGCCATGATGAGGCGGCCTCTCGATCTTGGCCTCGTCCCGCGCTTTCGGAGCAGCTCCTTCGCTTTCGGCCAACAAGGCCGCCAGCAGATCACGCTCTTTAGCGAGCTCGCCGACTCCTCTTACTTGGCATGCCGAGCGGTGTTGGCCGCCACTGCTCTCAAGGGCGGCATTGGTGCTCAAGAACGAAGAAAGAAACAAGAAAGTCATCAAGAATTAGATCGCTGAGAGATCCGGCCCGACCGCCAGCGTGATCAGCCCAATCTCGGGGACTACAGCCATGGTGCGCCAAAGACGCCCTGCGAAAGGAAGAAAAGATCTCACCCCGGCTTTCCACCAAGTCGGTGGTCCGCTTGTTCAACTCCTCGACATTGCGGTTGAAGGCAGTGGCGCGGAGGTTATGATACTTCTACAAAAAGCCGACAAAGGCAAAAGTTAGTATTCGGAGCTCGCGGAGGAGTTCAACCGCCGCTCAGCAGCCGCCCGAACTCGGGATTACACCCGGCAGTCTGCGCTGTGCGCCCCACAGAGAAAGACAGAATCAAAAAAGAAGAAGGAAACATACTCGGACGGATGTCCGACGGCCGAATGCGCCTGTGCGAGACTTGAGGGCGCTGCTTTCACAGCAGATTTCGCTCGACGCCCAGAGGGCTTGGTTCAGCGGGCGGTGCCGCATCCGCGCTACCACCCGTGGGCGCGGCACGAGGCCTCGACGCCGAATTTCGCCGAAGCTGGCGGCGCCCGCCTCCCGAGCTCAAGGGCGCCGAGGTCGTCCTCTCAAGCCGGCGGCGCGCCGGCGCGGCGACTTGAAGAAGTAGCCGCGCCTCGGCCTCGTCCGCGATCGGCGGGTCCAACGGGCCCACCGGCTGTTTGCCGTGCGGCCTCCCAGACGGTGGCGGAGGCGGCGGAGGCGGCGCGTGGGTGTCCGAGCCTGAAGCCTCGCCGCCCTCCTCCACGAGGGGGTTCTCGGTGCCGACCTCTCCGGTCTGCCTCGTGAACTCCGGAGCCGGCGGCGCCGACGACAACGGAGGGACAAGCATCACCGACCGGCGATCGCGACCTCTCAAGACGCCCGCTTGCCCGGCGGCGCGTTTCGCCTCCTCCGGCTTCTTACGGCGTTGGCGGCCGCCTTCTCGCCTGCGCCTTCTCCAGCGGTCGGCCTCCTCCTCGTCGCGCTTCTCCCGCGCGTTTCGCTCCGTCGCCTCTCGAAGGTCGGCGGCGGGATCGACCCGCCGGGTGTTGGCGGACGTCTCTACCGACCCATGACAGAGGGGACGGCGACTCTCTCAAGGGAGAGGGGGGCTCTGGAGAAGAATGAAGGGAAAATCAAAGAAGACTCGGACAAGATCCAACAAAGAAAACAAAAGAGCGTAAAGACTTACGCTGAAACTAACGGCGCTTCTCACTTCCCTTGAGCGGCGGGCCTTCGCGCCGCCTCCTCCCGCTTGGTCGCGGCGCCCGCCTTTAACTTCTTCGCTTGTCGCCGCGCTTCGGCCGGCGGACGCTCTTCGCGCCACCTTGGCCGGAGTGGCGGCCCTCGGTTGGTGGCGTGGGGCGACTTCCACGCCGGCGTCGTCTTGCCGGGCCGGGCGAAGGTGGCCGAGGGCTGAAGCCGCTCGCTGCTTTCTCCGCCGCCTTGGCGTCGGCCTCCAGTGCCGCCGCCCCCAAGTCGGGGTCGTCGACATCGCTATCCTCGCGGTCTGGGACGTAGTCGCGGGGCTCTCTCACGACACCGGCTACGGGCTCCATGAGGGGGTTCTGCCCAGAAGGAACCAACAAAGGTTTGAAGCCAGAGTCGGCTGCAAAAAAGACCAAAGCTACAGAAAGATGCGACTTACCACTGGAGGGGGGTTGTGGCGCGAGTATGGCTCCTTGCCGAACTGCCAGTCCTCCGTGAACTTGAGTGCGCAATGTGGTTCACCAAGTTCGCCACCTCCCCTCGGGGCATCTCCTTGTGCACAACCGCTCGGGTCGTGGCGGCCGCCATCCGACAGAGGAGGTGAGGCCGGCCTTGAGTGGGAGGACTCGGCGCGCCACGGCGGGCGGCAAGGTCGGATCCGACGAGGCCTCCGATCAAGCTGAGAACTGGAGTCGCGCTGGCGCGGCTCCGGAGGGAGTCGGCGACTTGGACGGTGAGACCAACTCGAAGCCTCCCGCTAAAGGAGCGGGGTTGAAGGGCGGCAGGTTGACCCAGTCGCCGTCGGTGGAGAGGTTCTTCACATAGAAGTAGGAGCGCTGCCACATCTTCACCGACTTTACCAGCGAGATGGGAGGAAAAGGGTTGTCGGCTGTTGAGCGCCGCACCGCGATGTAGGTGCCGCACTGATCCGGCGTGCCGGCGGCCTGCGTGCCGAGCTTCGAAGAGAAAAATTCTCCCCACAACTTGAGGGTGGGGAGAACGCGGAGGAAGCCTTCGCACAGAGTGGCGAAGGCGGAGAGCAGCACCACTGCATTTGGAGTGAGGTGGTGCGGTTGGAGGCTGTGGAACTCCAGGAACGAGCGGAAGAACTCGCTCGCCGGCAGCCCCAGCCCGCGCATGAGGTGCGAGCGGAAGACGACCCGCTCGCTCTCCTCTGGCGTGGGCCGGATCTCTCCCGCCCGCGCGGGACGGGCGTGCACGAGGTCCGCGCTGGGGAGACGGCGGGTCCGACGGAGTAACTCGATATGTTCCGCCTCCACATCCGAACCGTCCCACACGCCGGAGCGTGGGCGAGGCCGCGGCGGAGGAAGAACTCATCGCCGTGGTGTGAAGTGCTCTGCCGCCAGCGAGGAGAGAAGAGAAGGCAGGAGAATGGGGAGAGGATGCGCGTGCAAGGCCGCCCCTCCTCCCGCGCTATTTATAGCCCTCACGGGCGAGGAGCCCAGGGCGCGGGGATTAATCGCACACGAAGCCCCACGCCGCCCATGATTTACCCCACGGTTACGCGCGCAGAACGACGGGAAGCCAACCTTCGCGATCGCAGCCGGATCCGCTCGAAGCCGAGGCGCGTAGTGGCGGGCCCGCTTAGCGGCCCGTCGTCGCTGCGTGGGTGAGCAGACTATCCTCCCCACGTGGCGCCGCGCGATAGGACCGCCTCGATGGCAGCAGGGAAGCGTATCCGATACGCCGCCTGATTTCCCGCCGCGACTTACAAACAACGGCCCCTTGCTGAACAAGTCCGACTTCGGCGAGTCGGCCCAAAGGAGACAACGGCCGAGTCTCAGAGTCGGCGCTGGGAAGTTTGAAACTGTTGAAGCCCACGAGGCGGCGTCCGCAGGGCTTCACCAGCTTCGGGGACTACTGTCGGAGTAATGGGCCACGGGTAGGCTGACCGGGACCCGGATCTTTCAAGACATCGGGCAGGCCCGCCCCTCAGTAAGTCCCACCGGCGACCTCCAGAGAGGTCGAGTCCCACCGGCGATCTCCCGAGAAGCCGAGTCTCAGCTGGCGATCTCCGGAGGAGCCGAATCCCAGATGACGACTTCAAAGCAAGCCGACTCCAAGCTGGCGACCTCCGAGAGTGCCGACTATGGGAGTCGGCCCATGACACTTCACGAAGCCCGATGCGGGGTACGGTCACGACGTGGCCGTCCCTTCCTGCCTACGAGGGACTGGCATGGCTACAAATGAGTCAGATCGGCTGGGAGATCTCCGCGCCTTCATGCCATGCCTACCTCGACTCAGCCACAAGTCGCGACGACTGTGCCCACGACGCCACCAGACGCCCGAAGATCATGGGGGCCTGTCGATGGGTGAATCGAAGGCGACGAAGCGCCGAAGACGGCCTCAGGGAGTCGGCCTCCCCGGAGTCGGCCGTCTCCCCTCCAGGGCCCCACGAGCCATAAACCAGATTGGACGGGGAGTGGCGACAGTGATCGCCTGATAGACGGCGGTACTGTTGCCACGACCCAATGACCAAGCCTGCGTCATCAGGGGCACCGCACAGTGTCCGGCCTATCCGCGGGACCCACCAGTCGGCGGGCCCTAGAAGCCGGCGGGAAGGACGGTGACATGAGAGATAGACGGCTGGGACCCACGCCCAATCGGATTACCATTGTACCCCCGGGGGGTAGGCCTATATAAACCCCCCGGGCACCCATGCAAAGGGTTCGGACCTTGATAGAGATAGACACATAGCCTAGGGAGGAGAGAACTAGCCTCGCTCTCTCCTGCCTCCCGATACAGCTCTAGGAGCACCATTGTAAGTCATCTTGCTATAGTGACCATGCGGAGACCCCGCAGAGCAGCAGTAGGGGTGTTATCTCCCCGGAGAGCCCCGAAGCTGGGTAAGATTCGCCGGTGTGCATGTCTACGCCTTATCCGCTTCGAGCACCGTGACGTTCTACTCGCCCCCACCATGATAAGTCATCCTTTGGCATATGTCGCACCCAACCCCCGACAAGTGTGACGGTTGGCATGAGACCACGCAAGAAGGCGGCTCTACTCCAGCCTACATGCCGGAGCCTGTACTCATGTCTACAAGAAGGACATCAACCCCACGTTGATTTTCCTCCGTCCTCCGCCACTGCCTAATACACAAATCGAGGCCAAGTACAACTGGTAATGCGGACGAATAATTTCTTCTTCTTTGCAAAAACTTCTATGCTTATTCGGTAAAGGTAAGTTATTATGTACATAGTCACTAAGATGTATGCTTTATGCGCTTCAAATGGTTTATAATTTAAAGAATTCACTATGGTACTCCTTCATTCATGTATCTGTGGCGAGATTCTGATGGAGAAGATAAAGATACCTACTGTCACTACTAGGAAAAACCTTATACACAGAATCTAAGCATCAGTGCTCTTTGAAATACGGCGCTACTGCTATTTAGCAGCAGCGCGTGCTAGAAAAACGCGTTGCTGAAAGGAAAATAGCAGTAGCGCGTCCCCTCTAAACTGTGTTACTGCTATAATTGCCATGACCTCGCCGTCAAGCTAGTTATAGCAGTAGCACCGTATTCCACACCGCGCTACTGCTATTGACGTTAGCAGTAGCGCCTTTCTATAAAGCATGCTACTGCTAAGTTCAGTCCACAAGTTTAGTCCCACCTCGCTCCGCGAACAGGGTGTTTACCACCTAAATTATGTTACTTCTTGAACTATCACAACCACTTGGTCTTCATTGAACTCTATGTGTAGAATTTGTGTCCACAATATGGGTCTTCTCCGGTTCCTACCAGAGAGGACTCATATTGACAATTCAGACTGTACACAAAAAGATCATTGATGGACAATGTATTTTTGCATGCTTAGTGTCGGATTTCGGGTTTCGGCAGACCCTTGAGGTTCGAACTCTGGGGTGCGCGCGGAGATTCAACCCTCTGCCTACTTGTTGTTCGCCGAATCGCTAGGATCTAAACTACCAAATGTAACAACACAAGAGACACAAGGTTTATATCGTTCAAAGCCACCATTGTGGTGTAATACCCTACTCCAAAGTGTGGTGTGGTGGATTGCCTCTCGGGCGGATGATGAATAATACAAGGAAGAACAACCTCGCGAGGGTCCGTTTTGGCTGGTGCTACTTGGTTCGCTCTTGGATTCTTGATCCGTCCTCGATATCGAGATATCGATGCCGATACCGATGCCTCTACCTGGGGTTGGCTAGTCCTATTTATAGGCAAAGGCCTGGGCCTCTTCCCAAATATTGAGCGGGAAGGGCGCCAACAATTGGCCATTTTGAAGGGAACATCGGGTACACTTATCCTGACTAAAGTTGGTCCTCGCCTATCAAAGGCTCTGGTGGTGACGCCTGCTTGGGTTCCACAATGACTTCCTTCCGGCCGTTGGGCTGGTCTTGGTCTTGTTGCACCGAAACGGATGCCTTTGCTTGATGCCCTCGCCTGCACTTGCTCCCTTTACACCAAAGAGGAAAGGGAGGACAACATGAGCCGGGCGCCCCGGGCGCCCTTGGTCGCCATGGCTTATGCCATGGGCACCTCGCGAGGTACCCGCCTTGAACTCTCCGCCTCCTCGTGAGCCAGCCGACGAGGCCGTGCTCGAGGAAGCTCTTGTCGTCCGCCTGCGAGGCTTGCCCCCTCGCGAGGGTCTTGAGCTTGTGCTAATGAAGATGGGCAGGCTGGGCCTTCTTTGAGCCACGCCCGCAGCCGCAGCGCAGCAAGTCTGGGACCCCGCTCCTGAACGCCGACAATAGCCCCTGGCCCACAGCGCCGGACTTGGCTGAAAGCAGAGGCGAAAGGGAGAGTCTGGCGTCAAGGGCCCTAACAACCTGCAGCCTTTTGGGCGCCAGCGTGGCGGTTGATTGGGCGTGGGTGCATGTGCAATCGCTGAAGTTGGTAAAGGAGCGCACCGCCTTTGCCTCCCTTGCTTTCTCGATTCTGTTGCCGAGATCCCCTTTCTCGCGCCTCTCCTCCCCGCCTTTGAAATCTTCAGATCTACTCCGCCTGCGTGCCGTAGCTAGACATGGCGCCTCACCAAGCCCCGGTCGGAGCTTGGTACTCGTCTGCCTTGGACTCGCCGAACGTGTCGGACGCGAGCCTTGCTCGGCTGCGCCAGATGGCGACGGCGCAGGGCATCAACGGGGCGAAGGTGCTCAAGGCCGGCTCTGCCGTCCCTGAAGGCCAAGGGAGCACCTTCTATCCGCTCTTCGTGAGCGCCATTACCGCTGGTCTGGTGCCTCCCTTTTCTGAGTTCTTCTTCTCGTCGCCCTTCGCCACTATAACATTCAAGCTCTGCACCTCCATCCCAACTCCGTCCGTCTTCTGGCGATCTTCACCTACTATTGCGAGGCTCACGTAGAGGTGAAACCCTCAGTGGCCTTGCTGCGCCACTACTTCTCCCTCCAGATCTCCCGTGGTTCCGCCTCAGGCGCTGAGCTTAAATCACAGACGGGCGGCTCCATCGCCATTTCAAACCTGGGAAAAGGATTGAGGGCTTCAGGAGCAAGTGGGTCTTGGTGGATGCCGGGCGCATCCACCCTCGGCTGATCCTGCCCACGGAGCACCCCGCGAGCTCCGACGACTGGTCCCGAGTGGAGCTTCTGGATCCCCGCGCGAAGCCGGTGTTGGAGAAGATGGACGCGGATCTGAGGCCGGCCAGCGTGGTGGCGGCGAAGCTGACCGGTGCGTCGCTGCTGAGGGAGTTCCTGGAGCATCAGCTGGCTCCGCTTCGCCAGTACTCACTTCCGATGTGGAGGCTTCACCCGAGCCCCGCGGTCTTGGCCGATGAGGATCTGGCTATGGTCCTCCAGTCCTTGGTTGGGGGCGACGTGGCGAGGCTAGAGGGTGCTCCTATGCCCCTGTTCCTCCGCGAGGACTGGGAGCAGGTAGTGGGGTCCATGCCCGTCTTCAACGGGGACGGGCCCGTGCCCGCGGAGGCTCCAGAGGATCTGGTGGACGTGTCCTCCGGCTACTCCATCGAAGAGGAAGAGGAAGAAGAAGGGGAGCGGGAAGAGGGGGCTGATTCTGAGGCGGAGTCAAGGGCTCCCCCCTTCGGCGCAGGTCCCGCGTCCTCCGCCTCTCTCTGAGTGATGATGATGAGGGTGATGATGAGCATGGCGGCGGGAGCCTGCCTCCGATCCCGAAGAAGGACCAGACCGGGCTGATCCCCTGCGGGTCTGCCGCAGCCCCGAGGTGATCCACAGGCGCACCTCTTGCTCCCATGCTCCTCGAAGCTGACCCTAGCAGCCGGCTCTCGGGCTTTAAGTACGGCCGGAGGCTGCTTGAGCCCGCCAGCGACGACCTGTAAGTGCTTGGTTCCCGTCTTGATCATTGTTTTGTTGCTGACGCTTGACGCTTGTGTCTCCCGGCTAGGATGGCGCCCGCGGCGAAGAAGTCGAAGGGAGCTCCTGAGGCCCCATCCGTGGCTGTGCCTCTGCCCGAGAAAGAAGGTGATCGACGCTGCAGCCTCCTGCTGGGCGCCCTCGCGAGGCCAGCGCTTCTTTGGGCGAAGCTCAGCCCCCATGGCCCAGGCGACTCCCGAGGTGCCCTTACGTGATGCTGCTTCCTCAGTCGTCGTGGCGCAGCTGGTTCCGCCTCAGGACACCGTGGTCACGCTGCCGTCTTCTCCTCCTACTCCACCAACTGCCGCTTCCCGAATCTTCGCTTCGATCGCGCTGTTTGGATCGACCGCTCTGTGGCAGATCTTCGGGAGCCGACTCGCGTCTAGCGGCCGGGCGCTTGAGCTGGCCGGCTGGATTCGCCCGACGCTTGCACGGGCGGCGCTGCCCAACCTCGACGGCTTGCGACGAGGAGAAACAGGCCGCCTTGAGGTGAAGGTTGCCCGCGACGCTGCCTTGGGGGAGGCAGCTAGCGTCCGAGGTCGCTGTGAGACGCTGGAGGGCGAGCTGAAGGGCCTGCAGAACCAGCTTGCCGAAGAGGCCCGCCTTCGCCAAGAGCAGGAGGAAAGCATGAAGGCTCGCGAGGCGGCCGTCAAGGACCTGGAGGCCAAGCTCAAGAGGCGCCGTGGCCGCGTAGGCGCGCTGGAGCAAGAGCTGGAGGCGAGGAAGGTCGAGCTGGACGGCAAGGCCCGGGTTCTCGCCGAGGATCACGTGGCCTTCGCGGATATGGAGGAGAAGGCTCGCACTTCATTGAAGACGCTTTATGATGGCAGCCTTGAGAGCCCACTGGTCGGCGAGGAGGATGGCCCCGCCAAGCTGCTTCCCTTCCTGGTTCGCGCCCTTCAAGACGTCACCCTTGGCCTTGGCCCTACGGCTGAGGCCGAGGCACGCGTCTTGTCTTCGCAGAGGCCGACGCTGGTCTTCACCCACATCTATCTTCGTGACCCCAACACCAACCTCGATAGCTCTTTGGAGCTGGTGGCGGCGAAGCGTGCAGCCGCCACCTTGAGGCCGTGAAGGGTCGTCTTGGAGGCTCACTGGGAAGTTCTAGGCCTTGAAGACCAAGCCGAAGCGGAGCGCTGCTAGCCCCGGCTGCTCCACAAGGCGAACCTGCTCAGCAGCAGCTCCACCGCGACAAGTGACTCTGTCGTGGCTCCCTGTCCCCGCTTTTAATTCTCACAAGATGTACCATGCCTCGTGGAGGCGTTAAAACTTGTGTTTGATGCTGTGATAACAAGATGGACTGTAATATTTGCTTTTGAATTCCCTGAAATTTGCATTATTCCTTCCTACTTGCTTGTGTTCTCGCCGTGAGCCTGCCCTCACAAGATACTCGGCCGCCATTGGCCCCGACCGAAACCAGGACAGACCAAGGAGTGAGGGGCTACGTGACAAGTTAGGCTCCTGAGTCGCGATGCTCATGAGTCCCCCTTGGCGCTCGAACAGCAAGTAGGGAGGTGAGATGTGGGGGTGACCCCTTAGGGAGGTGAGATGCGGGTGGATCTGTTGTTCTACGTCTGTAGGGCCCGGCCCCGCGCATACCTCAACCACCGTTAGCCTTTCGGAACTAAGGAGTGAGGGCTACGTGACCAGTTAGGCTCCTGAGTCGCGATGCTTGAGAGTCCCCCTTGAAGATCAAACGGCCTTCGTACCTTGGCTCCGCTCGGGGAGGGACGTGCGACGAACCAGGCCCGGGGGGGCTTGGCCGGGTGGCGTGCGTTTGGGCGTGACCAGCAAGCGCAGCCAGTGCTCAAATTTCACAAGCAGGCGCCCCGAGGGAGGCGCTATGACGAGGCAGACACCGAGCTCCGGCTCCCTAAGGTTGATGTGCCCGGGGCCACCTCGATTGTTTATCACCAGCGCGAGCATAGCGCTCAGTATGCGTATGGGCATAGCCGCCTCGGCAATGTCGTCACCAACAAGGAGCATTGTGCTTCCAGTGCGTGGGAGGGGCTCCTCCTCGAGGAGCCCCGGGCGAGCATAGCCCCACCCTGACACGTGGCTGGCACGGTAGGGCTTGACGAGGTGTATCTGGGCACCCGTGAGCCAGCGCGGGACTCACGGGGCCCTACCTCAAGGCGGGTTGCGCCTGGCTCTGGGCCTTATCTTGGAGTGTGTTCCTGCAAATTTGGCGGATGCGGTGCTCTCGTCTTGGTCCCAGCTCGAGCTGGTCTCACCCGTTCGGGCGTGCAGTCGTGATGCCATGGACAAGACCAGAGGGTGAGGGCCGAGAGCCGACAGAGCCACGAGTCGCGATGCTCAGGCACCCCCTTTAACGCAGCAAGTGGGTTAGATGTCGAAACTCCACGTCCTCGGGTCCCGGCTCGAGCTGGTCTCACCGTCGGTGGCATGCCAGTCGCGATGCCATGGACAAGACCAGAGGGTGAGGGCCGGAGAGTCGGTAGGAGCCCCGAGTCGCGATGCTCTGTGCACCCCCTTTAACGCAAAGTCGGGTTAGATGTTGAAACTCTATGTCCTCGGGTCCCGGCTCTCGAGCTGGTCTCAGCCGTCGCTGGCATGCCAGGTCGCGATGCCATGTACAAGATCAGAGGGTGAGGGCCGGAGAGCCGGGAGGAGCTCTGAGTCGCGATGCTCAGGCACCCCCCCTTTAACGCCCAAGATTCCGACACCTAGGAGAAAAAGGCACCAAATAACAAGCATGATGGGTCGAAAGCATAGCCCTAAGGTAAACGCAAGAAGGGTACACGCCGCTGGGTTAGGCCCGAGCGACTTGGGGATGATGCAGCCCGAGGGGCGCCCCCAATAAGGTAAGCTAAGGACATGAAATAAAAGGGATACACTCCGCAGGGAC
Organism: Aegilops speltoides; assembly: GCA_021437245.1. Lineage (NCBI taxonomy): Eukaryota > Viridiplantae > Streptophyta > Magnoliopsida > Poales > Poaceae > Aegilops > Aegilops speltoides. The sequence goes on from CM038144.1 coordinate 344,380,358, forward strand.
GGACCCACGCGGCCTGGGAATAATGTGGCTCTCAGGGCGCTCCCAGCTGGAAATGAAACTTGAAAGATGTCACCTGATGATGTTGGGGACGAGGGGGTGTTGGTGTAGCAGACTCGGTGGGCTGCGGGAGCCGATCCTCATGAGCCCCCAGGCTCAGGGGCCTCGGGAGGCTCCGGAGGCGCTGGTGGCTCCTCGCGGGTCATCTCCATCTCCACCAGGGCTGCGGAACACCTAACTTCCTGAGCCTCCAGGATGGCCCTCATGAGGCGCTGGTGCACAGCAGCCGCGTTCGGCAAGCCATAAGGCATGCGCACATAGCTGTGGGGCGGACCCTCGCAATGTTCCACTCGCGAGGGCCAGAGGCACTCCTGAGACGCGGCTCGGTTGAGCCCCGGTATGTCGATGCAGACGCGCAGCCCACCATCCTCGCCTGGATGGGGGGCCACAGTGGGTAGGCGGTGGCTGCCTCTCATGACCCTTGACTCCTGTAGCTCCTGAATGGCCTTGGTGACGAACTCCTGAGGGTTTGGCCCTCCTTGCCTTGCTCCTTCTTGAGGGAAACGTGCTTCGAAACACGCCTCCACGTGGTGCCCAAGCGCCTCCCTCGTGACCTTGGTGAGGTCGGCGGCCCTCCGGGGGAGAGCCCCTGAGCCCTGCCTGAGGAGGTGTAGGATCGGAAGTATGTCTAGAGGGGGGGTGATTAGACTACTTGACAACTTAAAAGTTTAGCCTTTTGATTAGGACAAGTTTTTAGCAAGTTCACAATGATGACCAAGTCAAGTATCACCCTACACATGCAATTCTAGAGTAGTGGCAGCGGAAAGTAAATTGCACATGTAGTAAATAAGAGGTGGAGAAGAGCAAACGCAATTTGGAGACACGGAGATTTTTCTCGTGGTTCCGATAGGTGGTGCTATCGTCAATCCACGTTGATGGAGACTTCAACCCACGGAGGGTAACGGCTGCGAGAGTCCACGGAGGGCTCCACCCACGAAGGGTCCACGAAGAAGCAACCTTGTCTATGCCATCATGGCCTACGCCCACGGAGGACTAGCCTTACTCGGGGTAGATCTTCACGAGTAGGCGATCTCCTTGCCCTTACAAACTTCTTGGTTCAACTCCACATCTTGACGGAGGCTCCCAAGCGACACCTAACCAATCTAGGAGGCACCACCCTCCAAAAGGTAATAGATGGTGTTGGTGATGATGAACTCCTTGCTCTTGTGCTTCAAATGATAATCTCCCCAACACTCAACTCTCCTCACCGATTTGGCTGTGGTGGAAGAAAGGATTGAGTGGAAAGCAACTTGGGAAGGCTAGAAATCAACTTTCATATGGTGGGAGTGGAGCAACTTGATCTCAACACAAGGGTAGGTAGTTTTCTTCTCGTAAATGTAAGGTAGGAGTGGTAGTTCTTTTCGATGGCTCTCTCCACGAATGAAGAGGAGGTGGAGGGTATTTATAGCCTCCACACAAAATCCAACTGCTACACACATTTGACCAATCTCGGTCAGACCGAAGTTGACAACTCGGTGAGACCGAAAGTTCAAATCTTGTGAACGTTGGGATTTTCGGTGGGACCGAAAATACAATCTCGGTTAGTCCGATTCTTCCAAAGTCTAGGGTTTGCCAATCTCGGTGGGACCGACTTTCTCATCTCGGTGACACCGATTTGAGTACGTAGGTTCATGAAGCTTATAACACCAATTTCGTATGACCGAGTTTGGAATCGAAAATCCAAATTTTAGGGTTTGGCTATATGGCCGAGGTGGTTCATCTCTTGTGGTGAGTTTATGGAATCGGTGGGACCGAGATTACTTATGAGTTTATGTTGGAATGAAAGATTGCTGATAGTTTGAGAGATAAATCACTAAGCACTTTGAGCAACCAGATCATCATCATAACCTCATCCCCTTTTAATAGTACTAGACCATGATGGCGCGCGTTGCTGCGCCCGTATATTTTTTCAATAGAATGATAGGAACATCAGTAAGTATAGAGGCCCAAAACATGCGGGATAAGTTTGTAAAGATGATATGTGTATTAGACATTAATAGAAGAGGCGAATTCTAGTCGTTGATAGTAAACGAGTGCAGAGTCGTAACAACATAGCACCACTGCTCCGCAGACAACCATACCATTATTTTGATCAGCCAATATTGTGTGTATCAATAAAATGAGGATATATACAACAAAAGCAGTCTTTGTAGGTCAAGACACCAACATATACTATATTACAATACTCTGAAATATGATGAAATGAACTCACGATTCTAATTGATATGTTATGCACAATAGGCATCTGATTGATAGGTAATGCACACCAGCCATCTGATCTGCAGCAATGGGCAAAATTTTGTTGACTATCACCCTACGGTTGAATGGACAACACTCAGATTGTAAGCAAGTACTCACTTCATACATCAAGGTCATGACAATTAAATATTGCATATATGGCATAATTTCTTCCATTACCTCGAATTAAAAAATTGAACAATGTGTTTCTCAAATTGGAAACTTGCATAACATCAGTATGTCATGGAGAGAATGGCAAGGCTCCCGCCATGATGAACCATGTTGCCTTGCCCATACTTGTCGACGTACAATAATCATTAAGTTTGTAAATAAATGGAAATGAAAGCCAAGCATAACTGGAAGATAAACTATAGAGATATAAAATGGACTAAAACAAGTTACTTCTTAGAAGTTTCCCCTTTCCTTCTGAAATACCAGGTACTCCAACCAGTAGTAAGTAATAACACAAAAGAGAAAAATACTCAGCTGGGAGGTCTATTTTAGTTTCTTATAATTGTACATGTCCATCTATACATCGATCGAGTTGATTTACACTCGCTACTGGACTATGAATATACTCAAAAAACACATGGAGTATGAATATACTCCAAAACATATATGAAAGTTAAACCATGCATGATCAGGAGCAGCAGCTGGCATTCACTGAGTGGAAGAATGGCAGATTGATAGTAATTTGAAACATGATTTTGCAGGAAACAGGAACAAACATCATTGTAAGGATGAACCAAAGCCAAGCAGGTGGATGGAAAACTATTGTTTGGTGTAGTACACTACTTCATGACAAGTCACAGAATTGCCGAATCTTAATTCCAAGCGTACATTTCATTATAAGATGTATGCATATACCTCCATTCAATGATCATCATCTAATTTCCACACAGAAGTAAAGTTTTGCTAATTCTACGTGGACTGAGATTTTGTTAAGTCAAAATCAATTTCCGAAAGGTGCAACTTCAGCTTCACAAAATGAAGTTGTACTTGACTAAACCGATCGAGGCATATACGAACTCTAGAAGTGGCGTCAAACATTATTTCTTACACTTGAGAAAGTCCAAGATATATGGAAGTTGTTTCACAAGCGCCAAGCTAAACCTAAGTTCAAGCCAGGAGTATCCAGAGAAAGCAGATTACATAGCAAGGATATTCATGTTAATGTTTACATGTTTGCTGGTTTGTGGTCTTCCATTGCAACTTTGGAACAAACAATAGTTATCCATTTTTCAGACAATATACCCTGACCTCCTTATTTTGAACTATTTGCTAGTTGGCAGAACTCATAGTCCACATTTCCATGGAGGGATGTACGCAAATGCTTATGTTTTTGGTTGGTTAATTTATTTTGATGCCATCAGCTCTACTATATCAAGATTAAGGTCCAAACCAACTGATGTACAATTCAACTAAGAATGGCACGAGGGAGTCTTATAATCTACAATGAAGATTATAAGATTGCTTTCTTATTTTCGTTGAACATAATGACCTTGTAGGCAGTGCTTAAAATATAGAGGGGCATAAAGTTTCAAATGAGTTAAACATTACAACATTCTTAATCCACCCAAGATTCTGTAGACAGATAGAACATGTTCAGCAAATCATACAGCTAGCACAGATCACCCCAACATGTGATAAGGATAGATAGGAAAAACATAGAAGGACAAAATTAAGATAGCACATTTGAAAGATAGGGAGATTACATCTCAAACAAATTAAGATAGCTTACTTGAGAGATGGGGTGATCCTTTCATCTCAAACAAATCATCTCTCCGCTGATGGTTAGAATCTCGTCTCACAATACAACAATCTGAAATTATCAGAGGCTGGCGGCTAGGAAGAAGGGCTGGCCGTCAGCCGAGACGGGTGGAGATGGAGCTGAATGTGCAGCGGCACCATGGATCAAACTACCACTCGTTGTTGAATGGACACCATCTTGTACCTTCATCTGTCGATCCAAGAGCTCTACATGAGAAGGAACAACAGGTCGCCTGCAATTATCCGTCGACGGCAAGTGGCACACGTCGATCAGTTGCCATTAAAGTCTTGTACATCGGTTATTTACCTCCTCGATTTCCCACGACTATTCACTGCTCGTGAGGTGACCCTCTCGCCCATATCTAATGGACAACGCGTAGAATATCCAGGCCAGCAAGGCATACATGGAATAGTTGACCCATACGCCTAAATAACAGACAGCTGATTTTGGTATGCAAGCATCAGCCCCATCTTGTATAGCTCTCGGTGTTAAGCACCAAAGCCCACAAGGGATTGGAAGTACATCCAAGGGTCAGAAACGTATAGAAATTCAGATAGAATGGCTGAAAACATTGACAGACTGAGATTGACAGATTAAGCAAGGTTTATGGGAGAGGAAATTATTTGTATACCTCGGAGAAGCTGCTGCAGCATAATTACAGTTTGGGTAAATGAAAACAAATTCGGTTTCTGTTGGGCTGTAATTCTTGTGGCACTTTATGATAACATGAACAACCTCTTGTCTGATGCCACCTCTAAAACAAAATCTGTTAAGCAATTAGTCCACGGCGTTTCTGTAGGGATGAGTTGGGTAAGAAATCACATGAACTCAACAGAATTTGAAGGATTATCATTCATTTTAGTACGTGCTCACTGTCGATTGACACTACGATAAGACCTGATAACGGCTACTCTGAAAATGTAAGCACATTCAGTCGCCTCCTAGTCATTTTTAGTCATTCGCACAAAAGGAAACGAGAATAAGATTGCACTCAAGTTTGACAACTTCAGATTCAGTTTTCTTGAAAGCTATTGATCATCTTCTGTTGTCATACACATACCATCTATAAATAAACAAGTTAGACGTAGAATAAACTTGTTGGTGCAGACGAAGGAACGTGTCCAGCAGCGTATCTCTTACCGGGTGCTGGAGCGAGGTTGGATCCGGCGGCAGAGGTGGTGCCACAACCGGCCTGAGGTGGAGCTCGTCACCGTCACAAGAGAAGACAGGAAAAGTTGAGGGCGGCCAAGGACTGAGGCATGAGGAGCTGCGAGCCAAAGGGAAGGACAGCGGTGGCGGCGCAACCTGTGTCGTGGGTGAGAGAAGAGAGATTGGGGGTGGGAATCGAACGAGAGAGGCGAGAGGTCGAGGTCATCGTCAAGAAACGAGAGGGCTCCGATTTTGTTTCTGGAATAGCGCGGCTCGTGCATACTAAGCCCAGGAGCAGCCCACGCGCGAGAGAACGGGGGATCGGACGGCCGCCGATTTTGTTTAGGGAGCATCTGCCCAGGCCTGTAGCGCTCTCAGCGGGATTGAAGTTGCATCCAACAGCCAGAAATGTTCAGAATTGTAAATCCAACGGTCAAAATGCTGATGGCCTGAGAGTGCTCGATTAGTGCTTAGTTTTAATGTATCTAAATTGGCTTTCCTATGGACTCAATGTGATCTTGGATCACTAAACCAAAAATGGAGTCTTGAGCTTTTGCCAATGTTTTCCTTAGCATTTTGAGGGGTCCACATCATCAGTCATTGCCATACCCATATCACTGAACTTTCTGAAATATTCTCAAGAAATAATTAGTTCAATGATATATATGTTGTTATTAATTACCAAAACCACCCGGGGATTAGTTGCACTTTCAATCTCCCCCTTTTTGGTAATTGATGACAACATATAGATCAAAGCTTCGACAAATGATATAATCAATGAATAACATCGTCGCTTTGAGAAGTATGTGATAAGCAAGAGCTCCCCTAAATTTGTGCATTATTTAAGATTTGCGCTTGAATGCAAATGCACAATCGATTAGGATCATGGGTCACTCTTCCATGTCACATACATCTTGGTGGAGCGCACAAAATGATAAGAATGAATAGCATGCACCCAATCACCAAGACATGAGTAAATGACCATACAAGATATGAATAGAATATGATAAGCATTAAGCACACATTAAGCACAAGATGATCAAGCACTCATCAAAGATAGAGCAAACGTAGTATCAAACACACGAAATGTCTCAAGAACTCAAAAGTATCTCAAGGAAAACCGCAAACGAAAGAGCAAAAACAAGCACTCTCTCTCGAAGTCCTATGATCTATACAATTTCTCCCCTTTGGCAACAAGTTACCAAAAGTTCGAAAGGTATAGAGCTAATCATCACTAGGGACTCTGTGGCGGCTCTGCTGCGTCGATGGAGTGGAGATAGCTGCATCTGCAAAAGCTTCTGCTGAAGTCTGTGGAGCCGGAGGAGTGGACACTGGAGCCGGTGCTTTGGGCCGATGGAGCTGTGGGAGGTGCTTGATGTAGTAGCCCAGGGTCTGCATCATTTGAATAGCAAATGATCTGGGCTTTGTGGGCACTGCAGCAGGCTGCTCATAGTCATCCCGGACTAGATCACCTTCCATCTCCTTCATGAGCTCTGCCTTCTCCTTTTCGCTTCCTCAATGTCCGCCTCAAGCTTGTTGACGGTGACTGCACTTCATCGACTTGACATCCAGAGCATGGAACTTATCTTCAACTATCCTCTCAAGACTCTCCCGAGACTGCACTATGCTGGCCAGGCGTAGTTCAATTCTCTCCGAGTGGCTTCAAGAAGTTGTTCTCCAACGCTCTTGGGCTTTGTTCTTTGTTCTTTGCTTCCTTCTCAGCTTTAGCTTGTTTGGCGCTTCAGACTTAGCGTGTCCTTCAACAGATGTGGGAGCATCCTCACCATGACAACTTCATTATCTTCATGTTCAGCTGCTGCGGTGGCAAGTGGGGTCTATCCAACGTAGGTGTCCGTGCCAAACTTGGCATTGATGAGCATCTGAATGTGCGAGCAAACCCACATGACCTCTTCTCGTCTCGTCATTGTCCTCTTGATAGTCTCTACTATCGTGTCCATCACCTTAAAAGGTGTCTTCGATCTAGAATGTGCAGCATGTTGATAGAATAGCCTCTTATCATGCGATGGTCTCGACTTGGGCATCAAAGTATGCCTCGTAATGGTGTTAGTGGTTGGGAGACCTGCTCAAGATGATAAACCGATCCAAGCTTCCATATCTCAACATCCTTGTCCGGTACCTCATTGTACATGTTCTTCATAGACTCGTGATTCTTCTTTGGAATGCCATAGACATCTACATCATCATCTCTTGATACTTGGTGCATTCAAGAACGCTCTCCATTCCTCAACAGTTGAGGAGAATCTCGCCTTCATCATCCATACAATTACGCCATCCGGATAGAAATGTGTTGTGGCATAGAACCGCATGATCATTTCATCATTCCAAGCAACAATTTCGACCAACGAACTCAGCAACTCCACATGCAAGTGAAGCTCTCATGCACATGTGGGAAGTAGTCTCGTTCTCTTCACTTTGTCGATGTAATCCCGGCCAACGATCTCGTGTCAAGAATAATCGGTTTCTTGTCCATGAGCACTGCCTCATAGAAATCTTGTTGCTCTCGTGTGGAACCTTGAGTCAACAAATGTCCTTCTCCGGTGGCATATGGATCAACTTGCCTCCACACCCGAGACCTTTGTCCTTCCTTTCCTTCATATTTTCAGCTCGAGGATGAGCATCATTATGAACTGGCGGTTTCATCTAAGTTTCAAGAACACATGTGCCTCTTCATTAGATTCAGCAGTGGCACATTGTCCTTCTTCTTCTCTCAAGCGGTATATTTCTCATAGTTTTCTTTGGCTTGGCGGCAGGTTTGGCTTGGGCTGCCTTGGCTGGAGCTGATGGCTTAGATTTAGTGGGTGCTCCTGCTCGATGGCATCTCCCATCAACTTTTGCTTCGAGGAGGTGGGGTGCTTCCTCATCGAGTCATCATCGCCTTCTTCATGAACTAGCCTCTTCCTCTTGGAAGTTTTCTTGATCTTGCTGGAGGTTTCTTCTTCCATGCTCAGCTTCTTTGCAACCGAGGATTTCTTCTCTTTGTTGGTGCCTTTCTTTGCTTGTTGCCCTTGATATCCTTTGGCAACCACTTTCCTCTTAGGCTTGGAAGTAATCTCCTCATCAAGAACAAAGTCGAGTCTTCCTCATCGAATTTAATTCTCTTCTTCCAGCCCTGGTGGCAGCCGGAGGCAATCCACTTGGAGTGCTCCTCTCTCCATCATCTGAAAAACTGCTTGCTTGGGACTTGTAATCGCCTCTGAATCTCAATCGGCGATTCAGACTGTTCGCTGTCACTTGCATCGATATGACCGACAACCCGTGAAAAGAATAGGTATAGGCGAGAATAGAAGAGTTATCACAAACCGCAGAGGATTTTGCAAAATAAATGAGTTCAAACATTAGTTTTAGGTTTTCACAGAATGCATTTCGGTCTGACCGAGTCTAAAATTCGGTGAATCCGAAGTGTCTAAACCTAACCGTACACACCACTTTCGGTTGGACCGAAATGGGTTTCGGTCTAGCCGAGAGCACTAGGGTTTCACTAAATCCTCACTTCGGTCTTACCGATTTGCACAACTTCGGTTTAACCGAAAAGTGCAAAGGTAATGGCCAGAGGCCAAATCGGTCGATCCGAGAATGTAGAATCGGTCACACCGAGATGTGTTCATGAAACCTAACCCTAAGATTTTCACTCGAATTTTGTTCTATGATCTAATCTGCTGGGATGGAAGATTTCAATCTTGGCAAGAAGCTAGGCAAAACCTATCATGCATAGAATCGAGGTTGAAGACGAGAGGATGAAACTCACCCAATCTGGTGGAGTTTCACTACGGCGCAACGGCGATGAGATTGACCATTGACGGCGATGGAGACCATGGCGAGGGCGCAGAGACGACGGCGGAGACGATCCAAGACCACGGCGACGGCAAATAAGGGTTTGGGGCGAGACGTTTGAAGGAATAATCAACAGCGCTGCCCTCGGGTATATATACCTTCGTCTGTCGGTGGGACCGAGTTGAAAACTTCGGTGGGACCGAGATGGTTAATCGCGTGCGATTACTCACTTGATCACGCCGAATTTGTAACTCGGTTTCACCGAGGTGAAAACCTAGATCAATCCAAGTGATTTCGGTCCGTCCGATTTGAGTATATTGGTTTGACCGAAAGTACTTAGAAGGTTTTGGAATTTAAGCTTTTGACGGATCGGTGGCTCCGAAAGTGCTCCTCACTCGGTCTGTCTCAAAAAAATCTTGTTCAAAGTTTGTGATATAAGCATGAATAGAGTTTGAGACAAGAAAGCATAGATAGCTAGGGAGGAACTTAGGCATTCTTGTCCATCCATTTGGTCAAAAGAAATAAGATTCAAAAGACCAAAGCAACAAATGGATGTCCTCGAATGGATAAAATCATGCATCCAACATGCTCACACAATAAGATAGCAAACAAAATATGTGTCAAACATGCACAAACAAAACACTAGCAACTAGCACACAATTTGGCGATGACTAGGTCATCTATATATGAGTATATTGACTTAGGAGTCAAATGAGAACATTTGATCATAGGTCATACTCATCGCTTAAGCACAAGTGGGGTTACCACTTTTACATAAAGCATTAATGTGTTCACATCATTTGAAGATGCTTTAGCTCATTTCTTTAGAGCAAAGCTCCCCTTGATGTGAGAACCCTTTAAAGGGTCAAACTAACCTTGGGTTGTCGTTGAAGACTTCATGTAGATGTTGAAGATGTGGATGCTCAATGTTGATGAAGATCATCAAGAGTTGGGAGCAATCCTTTGATTCGGCACTTTCAATACCTACATGGGTTAGTCCCACAAGGAACAAACAAGGATATCCATGGACATAGATTGAAGTACACAATAGATGATGTCCATGAAAGCAATGATTACCTTGTCCCTTGACTTACCAACATGAGGGTTTGTGACTCCATGAACTAGTGCAAGATGTGGAAGTTGATTGCACAAGTTCTTTGCCAAAATGAATGTGAGTGAAGTATGTTGGCGGAGTCACCCTCAAGAACTCTCTAGTTCTTCTTCTTCGGGATCCACATCATCTTGATGGGAATCCTTGGGGTAGTAGTTGAGCTTGTCGAAGTAGAACTTGAAGTTGCCTTGGGAACCCACTTGACCATGGCCTTGGGTGCTTCAATGAATGCATCAATCTCCTCTTGAAGCTTGTCCTTGCCTTTTAGCTTGTGGTCTTGTGGTGGAAGGTCATCTTGAGCTTGTTCCACATTGGAAGAAGTAGGATCATACTTCTCCTTTTGAGAAACAAACTTTGGAGTGGGATATTGACCTTCTTCCCATTCAACACCCTCGGCGTTGAACTTTCGCTCAAAACCAATTCCTTGATTCTTCCTGTCTTCCTTGCTTGCGAACAATTTCCTCAAAGCTCTTGCTTCCTAATGCTCTTGTAGACACCTTTCTCTATAATCCCTTTCAATAGACTATTTTCTTGCTCAAGTGAAACTTGGCTTGAAACATTGTTAGTGGAATCAAGAGAATTACTAGAAGTAACAACATTTGATTTAGCATGATTATTGTTACTACTAGATGAAGAATTTTTCTTATGCTTGTCATGCTTAGTTTTAATAGGTGGCAAGAAATTAGACAAGAGAAGTTGTTTGGCAAGATATGAAGAACTCTTCTTTCGAAGATCGTCATTGATAGCTTTTAGAAACTCATGTTCTTGCTCTAGATTGAGCTTCTCGAAGCGTAGCTTCTCATGAGATCTTAGGAGCTCTCTATGATCTTCTTGAGTTGTTTCATGAGCTAACTTAAGAGTGTTTAGTTCTTTAGTTAGACGCTCAATCTCCTTCATAGCATTGTCATTCGACTCTTCTCGACTATAAAGACTACTAGCATGTTCATCATTACTAATCTCACTAGATTTGTCATGTAAAAGCTCATCTTCACCAAGCAAGTCATCCTCATCACTATCAAAGTCAATAAATTCAGGGTGTGATACCTTGGGGCCTTTTGCCATGAAGCATCTTCCAATTCCCTCATTTGGTGAATCAAACAAGTCATAGGAGTTGGAGTTGGAGGACACGAGAGCAAGACCGGCAACACCTTCATCTTGATCAGATTCGAGTTGGAGTGATAGCTTCTTTCGAGTGATTGTCGGAGTCGGAGGCGGAAACCCATTCACCAACATGAGCTTGATGTTTTCTTCTTGTGTAGCTCCTTGATGACTTGTCTTTCCTTTCCGAATCCTTGCTTCTCCGAGAGGATCTTCGCTCATAACGATCATCTCTACTCCTTCTCTCTTTTCGAGGCGACTCTTCTCTTGAGCTTCTTCTTCTTGGAGATTCTTCTCTTCTCTTGTGGGAGTCGAACACTCATTTGAGTAGTGTCCGGTCTTCCACAATTGTAGCAGCTTCGATCACGACTAGAAGATCTCTTTTCATCATATGATCTAGACTTTGAGCTTCTTTCCTTGCTTCTACTCTTGTAGAATTTGTTGAAGTTCTTCACCATTAGGCTTATCTCTTCATTGGAAACTAGCTTGTCACTTGAGGTTGTGGGAGCTTCAACTGCAGCTTTGTAAGCACCACTTGACTTGTTGTGAAGCTCTTCCTTATCTTTAAGTGTCATCTCATGAGCAACAATTCTTCCAATGACTTCGTAGGCTTGAGATCCTTGTAGTTTGGCATCATTTGGATCAAAGTGCACACGGTGTCATACTTTCCATCCAAAGCTCGAGAATCTTCTTGATGATGAATCGGTCGGTCATTTCTTCGCTTCCTAAGCCTGCCATCTCATTGGTGATGAGAGCAAGCCTAGAGTACATTTCAGCGACTCCTTCACCTTCCTTCATCTTGAACTTGTCAAGTCGACCTTGAAGAACATCTAGCTTTGATTCCTTCCCGGACTCGGTACCTTCGTGCATTTCGACCAAAGTATCCCAAATCTCTTTTGCATTCTCAAGACGGCTGATCTTGTTGAACTCCTCGACACAAAGCATTGAAGAGAATGTCACAAGCTTGAGCATTGTTACAGAACATCCGCAACTCATCCACAAGAGCTTCGCGATCCGAACTTTTCCTTCCTCAAGAACTCACCTTGCAAGCCAACACAAATAATGCCCCATGCGGCGGGGTTATGTCCAAGAATATGCATTTTCATTTTGTGCTTCCAACTAGCAAAATTTGAACCATCAAAGTAAGGACCTCTCGAAATTACCCTCACTAGACGCCATACTCTCCTAGGTTGTGAAACCAAGCTTATGGAATCCAATGCAATGAAACCAATCCAATGGAGACCAAAGCTCTGATACCACTTGTAGGATCGGAAGTATGTCTAGAGGGGGGGTGATTAGACTACTTGACAACTTAAAAGTTTAGCCTTTTGATTAGGACAAGTTTTTAGCAAGTTCACAATGATGACCAAGTCAAGTATCACCCTACACATGCAATTCTAGAGTAGTGGCAGCGGAAAGTAAATTGCACATGTAGTAAATAAGAGGTGGAGAAGAGCAAACGCAATTTGGAGACACGGAGATTTTTCTCGTGGTTCCGATAGGTGGTGCTATCGTCAATCCACGCTGATGGAGACTTCAACCCACTGAGGGTAACGGCTGCGAGAGTCCACGGAGGGCTCCACCCACGAAGGGTCCACGAAGAAGCAACCTTGTCTATGCCATCATGGCCTCGCCCACGGAGGACTAGCCTTACTCGGGTAGATCTTCACGAAGTAGGCGATCTCCTTGCCCTTACAAACTTCTTGGTTCAACTCCACATCTTGACGGAGGCTCCCAAGCGACACCTAACCAATCTAGGAGGCACCACCTCCAAAAGGTAATAGATGGTGTTGGTGATGATGAACTCCTTGCTCTTGTGCTTCAAATGATAATCTCCCCAACACTCAACTCTCCTCACTGATTTGGCTGTGGTGGAAGAAAGGATTGAGTGGAAAGCAACTTGGGAAGGCTAGAAATCAAGTTTCATATGGTGGGAGTGGAGCAACTTGATCTCAACACAAGGGTAGGTAGTTTTCTTCTCGTAAATGTAAGGTAGGAGTGGTAGTTCTTTCGATGGCTCTCTCCACGAATGAAGAGGAGGTGGAGGGTATTTATAGCCTCCACACAAAAATCCAACTGTTACACATTTGACCAATCTCGGTCAGACCGAAGTTGACAACTCGGTGAGACCGAAAGTTCAAATCTTGTGAACGTTGGGATTTTTGGTGGGACCGAAAATACAATCTCGGTTAGTCCGATTCTTCCAAAGTCTAGGGTTTGCCAATCTCGGTGGGACCGACTTTCTCATCTCGGTGACACCGATTTGAGTACAGAAGGTTACAGAAGCTTGGCAACACCAATTTCGTATGACCGAGTTTGGAATCGGAAAATCCAAATTTTAGGGTTTGGCTATATGGTGAGGTGGTTCATCTCGGTGTGGTGAGTTTATGGAATCGGTGGGACCGAGATTACTTATGAGTTTATGTTGGAATGAAAGATTGCGATAGTTTGAGAGATAAATCACTAAGCACTTTGAGCAACCAGATCATCATCATAACCTCATCCCTTTTAATAGTATTGGCTTTCCTATGGACTCAATGTGATCTTGGATCACTAAACCAAAAATGGAGTCTTGAGCTTTTGCCAATGTTTTCCTTAGCATTTTGAGGGTCCACATCATCAATCATTGCCATACCCATATCACTGAACTTTCTGAAATATTCTCAAGAAATAATTAGTTCAATGATATATATGTTGTTATTAATTACCAAAACCACCCGGGGATTAGTTGCACTTTCAGGAGGGCGCCGGGCGCGCTTTCCTATGCAATGGAAGGAGGTTCCCCCTGAGCAAGCATGGGCCTTGAGGGGCCTGCCTCCTGAGGGGCCGGGCCGGACGATGTCTTCTTCTTCTTGGGTGCAGCCTCGGGAAGCCTCCCCGCTTCCATGATGCAGGTCTTCCAAATGATGCGGCTCGAAAGGCCCGCCCAGGAGCACATGCTGCGTCTCTCTTCGCATGGCACCGTGATGACCCCTGCTCCGCCGTCGATGAGGGTCCTGGTGACTAGTACGTTGCTGATGATTGGGGAACAAAGCATCGGGAGGGCTCCGACTGTGGCCACGCACTTGAGTTGATCTGCTGAACTGAACATGATGGCGCATGCCGACCACCTGAGAGGGCGCGTGGCCTCGAGCTTGGGGAGGACTGCATTCACTTCGCGGGTGAACTGCTTGAAGATGCGTTGAGAGGATGGGGCTTGATCTCCACCCAGGATGCAGGCGATTGCGCGTGGTTCCTGGAAGCCCCCATCCCCCTCGTCCTGATGACGGTCTTCATTTCTCCTTGGCTGCGGCGGCAGCGGAGGGAGGCCTGCGTTCCCTTGCGGGTGATCCTCACGAGGCTGATCCCTCCAGCCTCCCTCGCGAGGCGGGTCCTGCCAGCGATCCTCGCGAGGTTGGTCGCGCCACCCTTGGCGCGGGCCGCGGTCTTCCCAATGTCCTGCATTTCTTCCTCCTCCTCGGCCGTAGCCCCGGTCGCTGCGGTCGGGACGCCTGCCGACCCTTCCTTCACGCATGACCCAGAGCTCTTGGAATTCATTGGTGTTGTAGGTGTGGAGGTCGTGGTACACGCAGTACCGACTGCCCTTGGAGGATTCGGGCTGATCTCTGCCCCGCTTGGTGTCTGGCTCTGCCGCGAGTACGGCAGCCCCCTTGCGCTTCACATCCTTGGTCTTGGGCTTCTTCTCTTCTGGGTCCGCGACAGGCAGCTCGAGGAGGGAGAGGCGCCCCTCCTCAGCCCTGGCGCACTTGGTCGCCAAGTTGAACAGCTCCAAGGAGGTGCATAGGTCTTCATGCATCGCCAGCTCCTCCTTCATCTTGACGTCGCGCACACCGTCGGAGAAGGCAGAGATGATGGCCTCCTCTATCACCTTGGGATCTTGAGGGGCATGTTGTTGAAGCGCTGGATGTACTTCTGCAGGGTTTCCCCTGGCTGCTGCTTGATACGGCGCATGTCGCTCATAGCGGGTGGCCGGTCGTGAGTACCCTGGAAGTTGGCGATGAAGCGAGTGCGCATCTCGTCCTAGGAGGAGATCGTGCCTGGAGCCAAGTTCAGGAGCCAGGTGCGGGCCCCGTCCTTGAGCGCCATGGGAAACCAGTTGGCCATGACCATCCGTCCCCGTTGGCAGCCTCGATGCCTAACTCATAAAGCTGGAGGAACTCGCAGGTCGGGCCGTGCCGTCGTGGCGAGGAGGCAGGTCTGCTTGAACTTGCCGGCCACGCGACATCGCGTAGCTCGGAGTGAAGGCGACAGACAGCTGTAGCCCTGAGGGCATTGGGCGACGGAGAGCTTGGTCTGCGGGTCCCCATGCGCCGCGGCCGGGGCATCGCAGGTCTTGACGTCTTTGGAGTAGAGAGCGCTCGGGCAGCTTCTCGGGCGAGGGACTTCTTGGCAGCTCGCTCTTGCTACCGGGCGCTGACGGAGCGGGTTCCATCCAGGGGCCAAGGCCTTGGGGCTGTGGCGCCTTCTTGAGGAGGAGGCGGCCGAGGCGCCCAGAGTTTATTGCCGCAAGCAGGCGGGCGCGTGCCGCGAGAAGGACGGTGTGGGGGAGCCCCCGGCGGCGCGGACAAGCTCGGCGACGCGGTCAAGCCACTATTCATAGATGTCGTCGATGGGGGCGGTAGCACAGGAGCTCGTTTGCTGCGATGAGCGCAGCTCGGGCCTCCATGGCCGCGCAGGGCGCGCGTGACGAAGAGCCAGCGGGAGTGAGCGAGGGTGTGGCAGTGCGACCGTCTCGCCTCATGGATGGATGCTGGGACGATGCTTGCTGTTCGTTCCCCACCGGGCCGGTGGCGGTGTTGACGGCAGGTGACGGGGAACGACGAGGGCGCCCGCCGACGGGAGACGTCTGGGCGACACGGGAAGCGAGGGCGGCTCGGCGCTCGGCGCGAGCCCGACGAGCGTCAGACATGGATGCGACGGTCGAAGAAGGACGAGACGACGGAAGGCAAATTCCGGCGCACCCCTACCTGGCACGCCAAATGTCGGATTTTGGGTTCCGGCAGACCCTTGAGGTTTGAACTCTGTGGTGCGCGTGGAGATTCAACCCTCTGCCTACTTGTTCTTCGCCGAATCGCTAGGACCTAAACTACCAAACAGAACAACACAAGAGACACAAGGTTTATACTGGTTCAGGCCACCATTGTGGTGTAATACCCTACTCTAGTGTGTGGTGTGGTGGATTGCCTCTCGGGCGGATGATGAACAATACAAGGAAGAACAACCTCGCGAGGGTCTGTTCTTGGCTGGTGCTACTTGGTTCTGGCTCTTGGATTCTTGATCCGGTCCCTCGATATCAGATATCAGATGCCAGATACCAGATGCCTCTACCCAGGGGGTGGCTAGTCCTATTTATAGGCAGAGGCCCTGGGCCTCTTCCCAAATATTGAGCGGGAAGGGCGCCAACAATTGGCCATTTTGAAGGGGAACAACGGGTACACTTATCCTGACTAAAGTTGGTCCTCGCCTGTCAAAGGCTCTGGTGGTGACGCCTGCTTGGGCTCCACAATGACTTCCTTCCGGCCGTTGGGCTGGTCTTGGTCTTGTTGCACCAAAATGGATGCCTTTGCTTGATGCCCTCGCCTGCGCTTGCTCCCTTTGCACCAAAGAGGAAAGGGAGGACACTGCGCGGGCTGGCGCCCGCCTGGCGCCCTTGGTCGTCATGGCTTGCGTCATGGGCACCTCGCGAGGTACCCCGCCTTGAACTCTCCGCCTCCTCGTGAGCCAGCCTGACGAGGCCGTGCCTGAGGAAGCTCCTTGTCGTCCGCCCCGCGAGGCTTGGCCCCTCGCGAGGGTCTTGAGCTTGTGTTGATGAAGATGGGCTGTGCTGGGCCTTCTTTGAGCCACGCCACAGGCCGCAGGCAAGCAAGTCTGGGGACCCCCGTTCCCAGAACGCCGACACTTAGACTTAGCAGTAGCGCTTTTTAGCGGAAGGCGCTACTGCTAGGGCGTTTAGCAGCAGCGCGTTACCCAGAACTGCGCTATTGCTAAAGCCATCCTATCACCTGCCCCTCACTCTCTTCTCTCTGCTCCACTCACTCTCCCCCGCACCCTGTCGTCTGCCACTGCCGCATTGTTGTCCCCTCCCTCCTCCATCCCGCCGCCGGTCATTGCCCCTCTCTCCTCCATCCCGTCGCCGTCGCCCCCTCCTCCATCCCGCTGTTGTCGCCCCCCCCCCGCCGTCACAGCCATCGAGGTAGCTCCTCCTACCTCCCTCCTCCTCCCTCCCCTATCCTTCCCACATGTTCCCTCCTTCCTCCCGCTCCTCCCTCCCTCCTTCCTACCCCTCCTCCCTCCCTTCTCTCTGTTCTTGTAGAATGTAGGTAGTTTAAGTGTAGATTTTAGAATGTAGACATTGTAGAATGTAAGTTTTGTAATAGAATAATTTTTCAGCCTATTTTAGGTGTTTTGAATAGAATAGGAAATTCTAGGTCTTTTGATAGAAATTTTAGTAATGGAAATTTTTAGTTGGTAGAATTTGAAAAAAATGTTTTGTACTTGTCATATTATGAACTTAGGGCATATTTTTAGGGTTTAGTAAAAGAATTAGTAATTGTGGATGATGATGTACATGTTTTAGGTATAGAACATTTTGAATAGATCATGATGTAGATTTTTAGTACAACTAGTTAATTTAGTGTTGCTCAAGAATTGCTCATATGATGTAGATATAAACATGTATATTTAGTGTTGCTCAAATAGGATATGTGCTTGCCCAAGTGACCATGTTTGCAGGCAACACCTCCGAGTGGCCTATGTTTTGCCGAAGTGCTGATTAATTTCCGTTCCGGCAAATTTCAGGCGCTCGATATGTCCTTTTTTAGCAAAGGTCATGCTGGATTTTTCCTCTGAAGTGGATCGTTAATCCTTTTATAATATTGCTTTAGGAAAATGGCGACACCACCACCACCACCACCACCATGTCAACTGTGCAAGTTAAGATGCACCAGCAGCCTTGTAGCTGGCACGTTGTTCAACATCTACTTCCAGCCGAGTTTCTTCCTGCGGCGATAACAAAATATATGGAACTTGTAACAACTATTTTGTTTTTAGTGTTATTGGCATTAATGCATTGTGTATACACAGATCGTCCCATGCAATGTGAGGTTGGAATTCAACAAGCTGACCGGAGACACTGTGACCTTTGAGGCTCCTGGGGGCCCTACACTATATGGAGGTTGAGAAAGGACGAAATATGTCGCAGATGGGAGGAGATGGATGGGACCGTTTCATCTCCCATATGGGTATCACTGGTGGTGAGTTGATCAGCTTCTCTTTCAGAGCAGAAAGACCCAAGCTGTCCGTCATTTATCTCAACACGGATGAAGATGATGAGGACCCACTTGATGAAGCCATCTACAATCGAAGAATAAGGTTGAGCGAGGAGGAGGTGTGCAACCTATGGGACATAATTCCACCACGTGCTGACTTTGTCGGGGTGCCATTCGTGACCCGCCTGACAAGTACCATGGTTGATCAGCATGTTATGGTATGTTATACTTAGTGTAGAATCCAATTAGATGCTTACTTAGTGTAGAGTCCAATGATATGCTTAGTGAATCCGATGATATGCTTAATGTAGAGTCCAATGATATGATATGTAGAAGCTAGCCGATGACATGCTTAATTAGTGTAGAGTCCAATGACATGCTTACTGTCCTATCGATGACATGCTTACTGTCTGATCCATACTTATTAGTAGAATTCAAGCTTAGTAGAAATGTAGTACTGTTTTTGACAGTGTAGAAATCTATACTTAGTAGAAATATATTTGCAAGAGTATGTGCGAGGCTACTTATTAATTGATATGTTTTTCTTATTTAGAAATTGCCAAAGAGCCTATCTGTGAGTTGTGGTATCAAGCCTGATGAAGAAGGCTCTGCTTGAATACGCCTTACCGCAAGGGCTCCGTCACCACCTGTGCGTACGGCATGGACACGGACGGTCGCACACACTTCAGCTCGGTTGGGTGGAAGAACTTCCTCGTTGGCAAGAATCTTCGTGTTGGACTGGCCATCCTAATTACTATCAGGAACACCCACCGCCATGGCTTGAGGATGATGGTTGTCGTCGGTATCATCTAGAACTACATATGTGTGTGGATGTATGACTACTCCTAGTAGACTGCTACATGCTACTGTATGAACCATATATGTGTGTGAGGATGCATGTTGACTATATATGAGTACCTATAGTGCTTAATGATATTGTATGACTACTGTATGACTATATGGTATTGTGGTTAATGATATTGTTATCTGGTATATGTGAAATTGCAGTTTATTGAAAATGGGTACTATTCTAGATCAATAGGAAGTGGAAAAAATGTTGAAAGATACAGCAGTAGCACGGGCGAAGAAAAGCGCTGCAGCTACTTATTAGTAGCACATGTGGCAAAAGCGCCACTGATATAGTCAGTAGTAGTAGCGCGGGTACATAGAGCGCTACTACTATTTGTTAGCTGTAGTGCCTTATTAATAGCACGGGCGCCCGTGCTACTGATAGCGTTAAAACCCACACTACTACTAGGGTTTTCCCTAGTAGTGTGTGCTGAAAATAATTTTTCATCCTGGCGGGAAAACAAAAGGGGAAATCTTTGAGTAAAGGCATGTTTTGTTGAGAAGGAACTTCCAGAGGGATCTCATTGATACTGGAAGTATGTGTTGGGGAACGCGGTAATTTCAAAAAAAATCCTACGATCACGCAAGATCTATCTAGGTGATGCATAGCAACGAGAGGGGAGAGTGCGTCCACGTACCCTCGTAGACCAAAAGCGGAAGCATTTCAATAACGCGGTTGATGTAGTCGAATGTCTTCGCGATCCAACCGATCAAGTACCGAACACACGGCACCTCCGCGATCTGCACACGTTCAGCTCGGTGACTACCCTCGAACTCTAGATCCAGCTGAGGCCGAGGGAGAGTTCCGTCAGCACAACGACGTGGTGATGGTGATGATGAAGTTACCGGCATAGGGCTTCGCCTAAGCACTACGACGATATGACTGAGGTGTAAAACTGTGGAGGGGGCACCGCACACGGCTAAGAGATTGTCTGTTGTACCTTTGGGGTGCCCCCTTGCCCCCGTATATAAAGGAGGGGAGGAGGAGGCCGGCTAACAAGGGGCGCGCCTGGGAGAGGGGAGTCCTACTAGGACTCCAATCCTAGTAGGATTCGGCTCCACCCTTTTTTCCTTCTACCGGAGGGGGGAAAGGGGAAGGAGAGGGAGTAAGAGAAGGAAAGGGGGTGGCGCCCCCTTCCCAAGTCCAATTCGACCTCCTGCCCAAAGGGGGGGTGCACCAGCCCCTTGTGGGCTGGTGTGCTTCCCTCTTACGGCCCATAAGGCCCATAACTTCTCCGGGGGGTCCGTAACCTCCGGTACTCAGAGAAATGCCCGAACCACTCGGAACCATTCCGATGTCCAAATGCAACCTTCCAATATATGAATCTTTATGTCTCGACCATTTCGAGACTCCCCGTCACGTCCGTGATCTCATCCGGGACTCCGAACAAACTTTGGTCATCAAATCACATAACTCATAATACAAATCGTCATCGAACGTTAAGCGTGCAGACCCTACGGGTTCGAGAACTATGTAGACATGACCGAGACATATCTCCGGTCAATAACCAATAGCGGAACCTGGATGCTCATATTGGCTCCTACATATTCTACGAAGATCTTTGTCCGTCAAATGCTACGTCTTGAGCTTGCGTTGGTTTTCCTTGAAGAGGAAAGGGTGATGCAGCAATAGTAGCGTAAGTATTTCCCTCAATTTTTGAGAACCAAGGTATCAATCCAGTAGGAGGCTCCTCAAAAGTCCCACGCACCTACACAAACAAACAAGAACTCGCAACCAACGCAATAAAGGGGTTGTGAATCCCTTCACGGCCACTTGCCAAAGTGAGATCTGATAGACATAATATGAGAAGATAAATATTTTTAGTATTTTTATGATATAGATTGGAAAAGTAAAAGATGCAAATAAAAGTAAATTGAAAGCTTATATGATAAGAGATAGACCCGGGGGCCATAGGTTTCACTAGTGGCTTCTCTCAAGATAGCATAAGTATTACGGTGGGTGAACAAATTACTGTCGAGCAATTGATAGAAAAGCGAATAATTATGAGATTATCTAGGCATGATCATGTATATAGGCATCATGTCCATGACAAGTAGACCGAAACAATTCTGCATCTACTACTATTACTCCACACATCGACCACTATCCAGCATGCATCTAGAGTATTAAGTTCATAAAGAACGGAGTAACGCATTAAGAAAGATGACATGATGTAGAGGGATAAACTCATGCAATATGATATAAACCCCATCTTTTTATCCTCGATGGCAACAATACAATACGTCCTTCCTGCCCCTGCTGTCACTGGGAAAGGACACCGTAAGTCTGAACCAAAAGCTAAGCACTTCTCCCATTGCAAGAAAGATCAATCTAGTAGGCCAAACCAAACTGATAATTCAAAGAGACTTTCAAAGATAACTTAATCACACATAAAAGAATTAAGAGGAGATTAAAAAATTTCTCATATATAAACTTGATCATAACCCAACAATTCATCGAATCTCGACAAACACACCTCAAAAAGAGTTACATCAAATACATCTCCAAGAAGATCAAGGAGAACTTTGTATTGAGACTCAAAGAGAAAGAAGAAGCCATCTAGCTAATAACTATGGACCCGAAGGTCTATGGTAAACTACTCACAACTCATCCGAAGGGCCTTGGAGATGATGTAGAGGCCCTCTGTGGTCGATTCCCCCTCCGACGGAGCGCCGATGAAGGCTCCAAGATGGGATCTCGCGGATACAGAAGGTTACGGCGGTGGAAATAGTTTTTCATGGTCGCTTCTGATCTTTTCAGGGAATGTGGGTATATATAGGAGGAAGAAGTAAGTCGTTGGACGCTCAAGGGGCCCACGAGGGTGGGGGCGCACCCACTTGTAGGGGGCGCACCGAGCACCCTCGTGGCTGCCTCGCTTGTTTCTTGACTTCCACTCCAAGTCCTCTGGATCACGTTTGTTCCAAAAAGATCGCTTCCGAAGGTTTCATTCCGTTTGGACTCCGTTTGATATTCCTTTTCTTCGAAACACTGAAATAGGCAAAAAAAACATCAATTCAGGCTGGGCCTCCAGTTAGTAGGTTAGTCCCGAAAATGATATAGAAGTGTAAAGTAAAGCCCATAAACATCCAAAATGGTTAATATAATAGCATGAAACAATCAAAATTTATAGATACGTTGGAGACGTATCAAGCATCGCCAAGCTTAATTCATGCTCGTCCTCGAGTAGGTAAATGATAAAAACAGAACTTTTGATGTGGAATGCTACCTAGCATAATTCTCAATGTAATTTTCTTTATTGTGGCATGAATGTTCATATCCAAATGATTCAAAATAAAAGTTCATATTGACATAAGAAATAGTAATACTTCAGGTATACTAATCAAGGCAATCATGTCTTCTCAAAATAACATGGCTAAAGAAAGTTCATCCCTACAAAATCATATAGTTAGGCCATGCTTCATTTTCATCACACAAAAACGCTCCCATCTTGCACACACCCGATGACAAGCCAAGCAATTGTTTCGTACTTAAATAATCTCAAACTTTTTTCAACTTTCACGCAATACATGAGCGTGAGCCATGGATATAGCACTATGGGTGGAATAGAATATGATGATGGAGGTTGTGTGGAGAAGACAAAAAAGAGAAAGTCTCACATTGACGAGGATAATCAACGGGCTATGGAGATGCCCATCAATTGATGTCAACATGAGGAGTAGAGATTGCCATGCAACGGATGCACTTAGAGCTATAAATATATGAAAGCTCAACAAAAGAAACTAGTGGGTGTGCATCCAACTTGCTTGCTCACGAAGACCTAGGGCATTCTGAGGAAGCCCATCGTACGAATATACAAGCCAAGTTCTATAATGAAAAATCCCACTAGTATATGAATATGACAACATGAAAGACTCTCTATATGAAGAACATGGTGCTACTTTGAAGCACAAGTGTGTAAAAGGATAGTAACACTACCCCCCTTTTTTGGGGGCCTTCCTTTTTTTATTTGGCCTTTCTCTTTTTTTGGTCTTTTTTGGCCTTTCTTTTTTTTTATTTTGGGACAATGCTCTAATAATGATGATCAACACACTTCCATTTATTTACAACTCATGAATTACAACTCAATACTAGAACAAAATATGACTCTATATGAATGCCTCCGGCGGTGTACCGGGATGGGCAATGAATCAAGAGTGACATGTATGAAATTATGCATGGTGGCTTTGCCACAAATACGATGTCAACTACATGATCATGCAAGGCAATATGACAATGATAATGTGTGTCATGATGATGAATGGAGCGGTGGAAAGTTGCATGGCAATATATCTCGGAATGGCAATGGAAATGCCATAATAGGTAGGTATGGTGGCTGTTTTGAGAAATATATAAGGAGGTTTATGTGTGATAGAGCGTATCGTATCATGGGGTTTGGATGCACCGGTGAAGTTTGCACCAACTCTCAAGGTGAGAAAGGGCAATGCACGGTCCCGAAGAGGCTAGCAATGATGGAAGGGTGAGAGTGCGTATAATCCATGGACTTAACATTAGTCATAAAGAACTCATATACTTATCGCAAAAATCTATAAGTCATCAAAAACCAAGCACTACGCGCATGCTCCTAGGGGGATAGATTGGTAGGAAAAGACCATCGCTCGTCCCCTACCGCCACTCATAAGGATGCACAATCTAAGAACACCTCATGTTTCAAATTTGTTACACAACTTTCACCATACGTGCATGCTACGGGACTTGCCAACTTCAACACAAGCATTCTTTAAATTCATAATCACCCAACTAGCATGACTCTAATATCACCACCTCCATGTCTCAAAACAATTATCAAGTATCAAATTGATCATAGCATCCAATTCACTTCCTATGATAGTTTTTATTATACCCAACTTGGATGCCCGTCATTCTAGGACCAATTTTATAACCATAGCAAATACCATGCTGTTCTAAGAGACTCTCAAAATAATATAAGTGAATCATGAGAGATTAACAATTTCTACAAAATAAAGCCACCGTCGTGCTCTAAAAGATATAAGTGAAGCACTAGAGCAAAATTTATCTAGATCAAAAGATATAAGTGAAGCACATAGAGTATTCTAATAAATTCCAATCAAGTGGGTTTCTCCCAAAAGGTGTGTACAACAAGGATGATTGTGGTAAACTAAAAAACGAAGACTAATATCATACAAGACACTCCAAGCAAAACACATATCATGTGGCAAATAAAAATATAACTCCAAGTAAAGTTACCGATAGACGAAGACGAAAGAGGGGATGCCTTCCGGGGCATCCCCAAGCTTAGGCTTTTGGTTATCCTTGAATATTTTGGGGTGCCATGGGCATCCCCAAGCTTAGGCTCTTGCCACTCCTTACTCCATAATCCATCAAATCTTTACCCAAAACATGAAAACTTCACAACACAAAACTCAACAGGAAATCTCATAAGCTCCATTAGTGCAAGAAAGAAAAACCACCACATAAGGTACTGCAATGAACTCATTCTTTATTTATATTGGTGTTAAACCTACTGTATTCCAAGTTCTCTATGGTTCATACCACTTAATACTAGCCATAGATGCATCAAAATAAGCAAACAACACACGAAAAACAGAATCTGTCAAAAACAAAACAGTATGTAGCAATCTGTAACTCTAGAATACTTCTAGAACTCTAAAAATCCTACCAAAATAGGAAGTCCTGGGAAATTTGTCTATTGATCTACAGCAAAAATAATCAACGCAAAAGTACGTCTCTGTGAATTACTAAAATTATTTTCATGCGTGCAAGGTTTCTGTTTTTCAGCAGAATCAAATTAACTATCACCATAGGTTATCCTATAGGTTCTACTTGGCACAGACACTAACGAAAACATGAAAACACATCTAAACAGAACATAGATGAAATATTTATTACTAAACAGAAGCAAAAACAAAAAAACAAAAATAAAATTGGGTTGCCTCCCAACTAGCGTTATTGTTTAACGCCCCTAGCTAGGCATAAAAGCGAGGATAGATCTAAGTAGTGCCATCTTTGGCATCTAATTCTTCAATAAGGCACTTATAATTTTTAGGAGTTTCTTTCTTTTTAGCAATGATTAAGCTCCTTGGCAAGAAATCAATAAATTCATTTGAAGCAAAAGATTCCTTTATGATAGAGATACAATTGGGGTGAACACTTATTGATTTGAGATCTGCATTTTCCTTACTAGAAGATTCACCCTTATTTCTAGGAACATACATTAATTTGGCAATTTTAGTAGGCGGAGTGGAAGTATTTTTCACGGATGAAAAGGTAGTCCCTACGTTGGTGATGATATCCTCAAGTTTACCGATTCTTGAAGAGTTTTGATCTATTCTTTCATTAACTATAGGTTCTTTATCCTTAAAATTTTCAGAGTAGCTCCAACCTTAGATCCAAATTAGGTAATTTGATTGTGGATATTTTTATCCAAATTTTCAATTAACTCAACAGTGGCAAATTTATTTTCAATAATTTCAAGCCTTTGCATCACATGTTCTAGAGTTAAGATAGTTCCATTAACCTAGAGAGGTGGTGCGCCAAACAAATCTAACATAGCATTATAGGCATCAAAAGTATGGCTACCCAAGAAATTCCCTCCGGTAATGGCATCAAGAATACATCTATTCCAAGGAGTAATGCCTACATAAAAATTGCGAAGAAGAACGGAAGTAGATTGCTTCCTAGTAGATCTATTTTGAGCATTGCAAATTCTATGCCAAGCATCTTTTAAATTTTCTCCCTCCCTTTGTTTAAAATTGAGAACTTCATGACCGGGAGTATTAACGATAATGGGAGGAAATGCCACGACTACGAGCACACCAAAGGCAAGCGAAAGAGAGAGGAGATTGGGAAAGAGAGAGCAAATAAAACAACAAGGGTGAAGTGGGGGAGAGGAAAACGAGAGGCAAAGGGCAAATAATGTAATGCGAGGGAGATGAGTTTGTGATGGGTACTTGGTATGTCTTGACTTGAGCGAAGACCTCCCCGGCAACGGCACCAGAAATCCTTCTTGCCATGTCTTTGTAAGTGCATCTAGTGCCCCTTAGTGATTTTGGTGTATTCAAGACTTATAGGTTAAGGAACTAATGCGTTTGTGAGTGTACACAGGTCTATAAGTCTATGAGGAGTTTGATATTTACAGAGAAAGTCGACCCCTAAAAATGAAGTTCTTCGACTGAAGACTTTGATATTCTGAAGACTTTCTGAAGACTTTGAAAGTGAAGAAATTGGTGTGACCTTGAAGACTTGGTATTCATTTGAGGAACATGAAGCGTGAAGACTTTTGTTTTCGTAGTTTCATTTTCTCTTTCTTGAGTCATAGGAAACACCGTACTGTTAAAGGGGGTCGAGGAAATACTAAGGAAAAATTTCCATGTGATGCTCAACTCAAAATCCTACACCTACCAATCCCTTCGAGTGAAGCCATTGGAAATCTCATACTGATTCACCAATTTCTTGATGATGAGACGCAGTTCTTCCATTCATTGAGGACTTTGCTCGATCGAGGAGTTAGGAATTCGCCATGGTCTGAATTGCCTACACAAAGGAGGAACATGATAGCCCCGAGGAATTTGAGAGTCAAATTTCCGACCATTGTCTTTGTCTTCTTGCCACCTGTCCCAAAATATCCTATCCACCTAACGGTCATATCATTGAAGGGCATTTATGTCTTATCATGTCGGGCTGCTCCCTAGGCTATAAATATCCGCCCCTACAACCACTAGCTGGTTGGCTGCTCCGAGAGAACTTGACACTTGTCATTTGAGAGCAACCCATCCTCCGAGGACTTTGAGCGAAATTCATCAAGTGAGGAAAACCCAAAACCAAACCCCCACAAACCCAAAGTGATTGAGCATCATCAAGAAATTGATCTGCGTGGATCCGACGCTTGTTACCTTTGAAGATCGTGCTTCTTCCAGACGGTTAGGCGTCATGGTCTAGAGCATCCAAGAGGAATTGTGGATCACCGAGTGACCAAGTCTGTGAAGGTTTGGAAGTCACCTGAAGACTTACCACGAGTGATTGGACGAGGTCTGCGTGGCCTTAGTTCAAGGAGAATACGGTGAGGATCTGGGTGTCCCGAGCTGCGTGCTCGATGGATCGGGTGTCCGGATCTGCGTGTCCTCGAGTTTAAATACTCAGCCGCTCCAACCAGACGTACAACTGAGACAGCAGTTGGAACTGGTTTACCAAATCATTGTCTTCACCAACTAAATGGTTCTATTTCCTCAACCCTTTCATTTCCTCATTACTGTGTTGAGTGTTTGTTCATATCCGTGCTTGAAGACTTTGACTGAAGACTTTCTCAAATTCCTTAGTTCAATTTCTTCAGTCTGTTTGTCTTCATCTTGTGTTATCCTGTGTTTACGTTTTCTGTACTCTGTTCTAGTCTTCATTTCATCATGATGACCATGCTTGTATTTTGTTATGCTTACTTCGAGTACTTATTCCGCATAAGTGGTTCTTCGCTAAGGAATTTCCTCACCAAGAAATTCCTCGATGAAGAATTCATAAAATCGCCTATTCACCCCCCTCTAGTCGATATAACGACTTTCAATTGGTATCGAGCAAGGTACTCCTTGTTCGTGTGATTTTGGTTTAACCGCCTAGAGTTTTAGTTATGTCGACCGCAGTATGAAGAAAGTGACATGCCCTATCTTTGACGGTCATGACTATCCCAAGTGGAAGGCCATGATGAGGAAGCGCCTCATGGCAATGAACAGTGAGCTGTGGACCATCACTGAGATTGGTCTTACTGATCTATGCAAGATGGCAGACGCTGATGATATTCACAAGTACACTCGACTTGACATCATGGCGAAGGATATCATCTGTTCCTGCCTATCTAGAGATCAATTCGGGCGCATTATGCATCTTGGCAATTCGAGGCTTATTTGGGACCGAATCTCTGATGTCTATGAAGGTCATCGAACCCGTCATGATCCCTGGTTTGAGGACTTCAAGGAATCTCTCAAAAAGATGACTTTCGAGCCAGAATCATCATCTTCTGCATCATGTCTCATGGCAAACGGTGCTGAGGTAACCGAATGCTCCTCATCCGAGTTTTGTGACGATGAATCTGATAATGATGAATCTGATGATGATATTGAATCTTGTTATATCAAACTTGTTTGCATTGCAACTAAACAACAAACGGCTTTGGAACAAGTTTAAAACATGCTAGACAAAAGTGATGATATGTTGCGTAAAGAAATGGATCAGTCGAAAGCATTGGGTGAATGTCTTCAGAGAATTCACTCCAAGTTTGACGCCCTCCAAGATCAACATAATACCCTCTTGACTGATCACGAGAAGCTTTCTTCTGAATCTCTTCAAAGAAAGCAAGATCTTGAGAAGCTGAGAGTCTGTTACGAAGATCTTCAGAAGGAGCACGATTCATTACTAGCTCAACAAATCAGCGCTTCTCAGGAAGAATTTGTTCCTCCATGCTTAAAGTGCATTGAACGTGAATCTGCTAATTCTTCACCTGAATGTTCAAATGCTTCAACTGTTACAAATTCTTCACTTGCCTCTGCTATCACTAATTCCTCATCCGAGGACATTGCTAGTATCACCGACAATGCAGGGTGAAGGAATTGTACATGACAGCATGTACAAAAGCCTCAAAGGGCATCGACTCTTTGTGATGTGCTTAAAAGCAGATCCTCAACAGAAACCCTAGGAAAGAGGGTATTACCTTTGAGAGGAAACTCAATGCTGATGGAACATATTGAAGCCCGAGCAAGACCCCAAAACCTCATGGGTTGCTTGCAAAGGGACCTCCAGCTGATCCATCTAACTTATCTGGCTTTACATGTGAATCTCCTCATTCTTCTGATGAGTCATTTGACTCCAACTATAAACTGTTCAAAATCAGAATGGTGAAGTATTTGCTAGATATGTTGGCACTAACGGCAGGAATGGTTCTCCTATGAAGAAAATCTGGGTTCCCAAGAAGTGCCTTGAAAGTCTTTAGGTGAATGTCCTCATGACACCACCAGTGAAGAACAAGAACCCCAGATCAAATTCTTCATATGGACCAAATTCTTCATATGGATCCAAGTCCTCATACGGACCAAATTCCTCACATGGATCAAATTCCTCAAAAGGATCAAAGTCCTCATATGATTATCATCGTGCTAACAACTTTGTCTCGTAGGGTAGAGCTAAGGGCTATGAATATGTGCATCATTCTTCAAACCATTATGTTCATAAGTCCTCGAAGAATTTCTCTGCTTATTCATATGCTTACCCTAACCCCTTTTATGTGAAACGAAATGTTTTGGCATCTTTGCCACCTTTCTCATATGGTGCTCGTAGAGTGATGAATTCTTTGCCACCCCTCCAGATGTGGGTGGTGAAGAAAAAGAACTAATCTCTTCTGCGGTCAGTCTCCGCACATGCTTTAACGTCTGAAGAATTTGTTTGGGACCCGACAAAATGCTCGAAAGGACGCAGCGAATCATGATGAAATGAACCTTCATTTCACACGTCCTCATCTTGCTATATCTGCTTATCGCTTGATGAAATTCATCGATGAACTTGATATCATATTCTTCACCGATGAAGCATATGAGATTGTAAGCTACACTAATTCATCTGCAGGATGATCAACCCAAAACTACCGAATGGGTCCTCGATAGTGGATGTACAAATCACATGATTGGTGACAAGAATCTATTGATGGATGCTCCTTATCACCGTCACATCTGAAGCATATCATCTTTGCCGACAAAGGCAAAAGTCGTATTGGGTCTTGGTAAGGTTGCAATCTCTAAGGATAAACACATGGACAAAGTCATGCTTGTTGAGTCCTTAGGATACAACCTCATGTCGATCTCAATGCTTTGTGATCTTGATATGGTTGTTGTCTTTGGCAAGTATCGCTCTGTTGTGATTATGGAAGTGACAATTCCAAAGTCTTCAAGGCTTTAGGAGAGGAGATCTGTACATTGTTGATTTCTCTGAGGACCACAACCAGC
Source organism: Aegilops speltoides (assembly GCA_021437245.1). NCBI lineage: Eukaryota > Viridiplantae > Streptophyta > Magnoliopsida > Poales > Poaceae > Aegilops > Aegilops speltoides. Next base: position 344,410,671 of record CM038144.1, read on the forward strand.
CGTGTGTCTACTTGCAAAAGTTTGTAAAGGCTGGCTATGGCATCGATGACTTGGTCACGCAGCATGAGGAATTTGCACACACTTGCGAAGAAGAAACATGTCATTGGCATTGAGAATGTCAAATTCCTCAAGGATCACTTATGCGAGCCCGTGAAGCTGGAAAAATGACCAAGGCCAAGCATCCAAAGGAAGACTATCATGACCACTACTCGTCCATTCAATTGCTTCACATGGACCTCTTCGACCTAATCATTACTCAGCGGTCACTAATGATGCATCTCTATATGGTTTTGTCATTGTTGATGATTATTCTCGATATACATGGGTACACATTGTTACTTACAAACATGAAGTGCGAAGTCTTCAAACGATTTTCCTCGAGGGCTTCAACCAACTTTGGTGTGAAGATCAAGCACATCGAAGTGACAATGGAACCGAGTTCAAGAATTCGGTCTTGATGCCTATCTTGATGAACTTGGTATTACTCATGAGTTATCTGCTCCCTATACTCCTCAGCAAAATGGCGTCGTGGAGCGCAAGAACATAACTCTTGTTGAGATGGCTCGCACTATGCTTGATGAATACAAAACGCCCCAGCGTTTTTGGATTGATGCAATTGATACAACGTGCCACATCATCAGCAGAGTATATCTTCACAAATTCTTCAAGAAGACGGCCTATGAACTCCTCACTGACAAGAAACCCAATGTGAGTTATTTCAAAGTCTTCGGTGCTAAATGTTGGATTAGAGATCCTCACCACAACTCTAAATTTGCACCAAAAGCACATGAAGGTTTTATGCTTGGTTACGGAAGGACTCGCACACCTCTGAGTCTTCAACATTGTTCTTCACAAGATTGTTGACATCAGAGATGTGCGGTTCGATGAAACTAATGGCTCGCAAAGAGAGCACCTACCTTCGTGTTAGATGAACCAGCACTTGAGGATTCTATCAAGTTCAAGGCAACCGAGGATGTCATTCCTCTCAAGAATCTGTGAAGAATTCATTCCAGTTCATGAAGAACGTCGAGTGATGCACATGAAGAAAATGCTTGAGGAAAATGGTGTCAAGAAAATGCTGATCAAATTCCTCAAATGACAACTAGCTCATCCTCGCGTTGCAAAATAAGTGCAAGTGGAGAAGATCATCGATGACATTAGTGCACCAGTCCTCTCACACGCTCAAAAGCTTCACATTTATCTAACTTTTGTGGGCACTATGCTTTTGTCTCTATCACAGAGCCCACTAAGGTAGATGAAGCATTTATGGAGCCGAGTGGATTCGGCTATGCAAGAAGAATTACATCGATTCGAGCTTAACAATGTCCGGAATTGGTCAATCGTCCGGATCCTCGCAAGCATAATATCATTGGCACAAAGTGTATCTACCGCAACAAGCAAGATGAAAATGGCCTTGTGGTGAGGAATAAGGCACGACTAGTAGCTCAAGGCTACACACAGGTTGAAGGAATTGATTTCGATGAAACTTTTGCACCTGTTGCTAGACTTGAGGCTATTCGCATATTACTTGCTTATGCTAACCACCATGATATCATCTTATATCAAATGGATGTGAAAAGTGCATCCTCAATGGTAAGCTTGAGGAAGAAGTATATGTTGCTCAACCCCCAGGTTTTGAAGATTCAAAGAATCCTGACAAAGTCTTCAGACTAAATAAGGCCCTCTATGGCCTCAAGCAAGCCCCTCGGTCGTGGTATGATACATTGAAGGAATTCTTCGTGAAGAATGGCTTCACACCCGGTTCACTCGACCCTACTCTCTTTACTAAATCTTATGATGGTGAACTGTTTGTGTGCCAAATATATGTTGATGATATTATCTTTGGCTGTACTGACCAACGTTATAGTGATGAATTTGCCTATATGATGAGTGAAGAATATCAAATGTCTATGATGGGAGAGTTGAAATTCTTCTTAGGTCTTCAAATTAAATCAAGGACAAATGGCATATTCATATCTCAGAGAAATACCTCAAAGATGTACCGAGGAAAATCGGCATGCAAGATTGCAAAGGCGTCAAAATTCCTATGCCCACAAATGGCCATCTATGCAATCGATGAAAATGGTATTGACTTTGATCACAAGGTATACCGCCCATGATTGGTTCTTTATTGTACTTATGTGCATCTAGGCGGATATAATGCTTAGTGTTTGCATGTGTGCCCGATTTCAAGCTGCACCAAGGAATCACACCATAAGGTCAGTGAAGCATATTCTTCGATATCTAGCTCACACACCAACACTAGGATTATGGTACCCCAAGGGCTCTGCTTTTGATCTCATTGGATATTCTCGACTCGACTATGCTTGGTGATCGTGTGGACCACAAATTAACATCCGCACTTGTCATTTCCTCGGGCGATCTTTGGTCCGTTAGTCCTCGAAGAAATGCAGAATGCGTATCACCGCTCATCGCAGGTTGAATACATTGCTCTTGGCTCTTGCTTGTGCTCAACTGCTTTGGATGAAGCAAACCTCAAGGACTATGGCGTCAATGTGAAGAATGTGCCTCTCCTCTGCGACAATGAGAGTGCCATCAAGATTGCTCACAACCCAGCTTCAGACTCAAGACAAAGCACATTCAGATTCGTCATCATTTTCTTCGTGATCATGTGTTGAAGGCTTACATCTCCATCAAGCACGTGAAGATCAAGAATAGCTAGCTGATATCTTCACTAAGCCCTTGGATGAGAAGAGATTTAGCAAGTTGCGGTGTGAGCTAAATATCTTAGAATCTTCGAATGTTCTTTGAAAAGGACACACATCCTAACACTTATGCAAAATTGATGAATTAAATGTGCAACACATGAAGAAACGTTTTTCTTCAATCAATGAAGAATAACACTCTAAGTGTGAAGAAATTAATGAAGAATTTGATTCTCGTAACCCTCGACAATTGTACGCGTGTCTGAAATCATCATTCTTATACGGTGGGTCACGCCACCACAAAAAGTTGAAAATCTTCAATCTGAGTTTTTCCTCATTTTTGAAATTCTTCAGTTTTTCAAATTCTTCAACTTTGCAAAATCTTCACTGTTTCCGCCGTTTTTCTTCATTGGCTATATATATATATATGAGTTTATGTCCTCTACAACATTCACTTATAGCTATTTCTTCAAGTTGCTTTCTCTGCTAAGTGAATGTGATCGGACCCTTCCCCCTCTATGCTAAACTCAACCCAATCTATTCACAAATTCTTCATGTGCGTTCTATTTGAAACTCGTTCAAAATCTTCACTGTGTCCTTGTCAGCTGAAGAAATTGCGAATGAAACTTTAAAACAAATCTTATCCAGATTTTCGGTTTTGCCACTCAAACCGTTCCGCATCCCACGATGCATTATTTTATTCACCCACGATCTTACACGATCTCAACTATACAGTACGTGGGTGACACATGTCGCGTGAAGGAGAAAGGGCAGGGGCATGTTCGTCCCAAAATCTTCAGGTGAACAGTTTTTCCCCGTGGCTATAAATACCCCTCTCCCCTTCCTCACTTCATTTACTCCGCTCGACCGCTGTCTCTCGCTCGAGCTCCTCAAACCCTAGCGCCACCGCTACTCCATCGTCGCCGGTGAGGAAGAGCTTCGCTGCCTCGACCTCGTAGCCGTCGTACTCGCGCGGCCAGGAAATCTTCACTCCACCGCCGTCGTAGCTGTCTCCCTCTGCCAAGTTAGGGCGTGGGAGATCTAACTGATTTAACTTCACATCTGCTCATCTCGGTTAAATCGTGTTCTTCACTTCGGGTAATTAAAAGTTACTTTTATTACTCACTTTGATTCTCAAACTTTCATGAAAATCTTCAAAGGTGTTTTATTCTTCAAATCTTCACACATATGAACACCTCACACATTATATGCTCTTGATCCATTTCTCTAAGCAATCATTTTCTTCAAGATTCCTCAATTGTGTGGATCTTCGATCCGCACAACTCGAACCTAAGACAAAGAACACTTAGTGAAATTCCTCAAGGCTCATCTGGTCAAATTCCTCAAAACTTGTCTTTTGAAAACCTTACGAGAACGCATATGACCTCTCCAAATTCCTCGCACCTACACTCTGTTCACAAGTACTCATGTCCGCTGCTGAATCACTAGGTTCTCATCAACTTAACTCATTTGCAGTGTTCCTCGAAGAAAAACTGCATACTTCTTCAGAGTGTTCAATTGTTCAAATTCCTCATCTGAAGAATATGGCTGAAGGTAAGAGACCGCAGAAAGGAGGAAAGAAGCCTGAGGTCATGACTGCTTTCGAGATCCCTGGTGACATATATAAGGACTATTGCACACCCGATGAAGCCAAGTTTGGCAAAGAGAACAAAAATCAGCGCAAGGTGCGCATTCAGAGGATTGAACGGAGATGGGCAATGGAATGGAGGGAATACCGATATGTTACTCCAAAGTACATGAAGAAATTAGCCCTCAATCCTCCATGCCCAAGAGCTCCATTGGCACTGCCAAGTAGCCGATCCCACCAAATCAAGAGTGGTGAGGACTTTCTGAAGAATGGGCTAAACGCCAAGCCAAATTGGCAAGACAAGCCAAGGAGGCAAAGAAGAAATTCAATGAGGATTCTGCTGCTGCTGCTGCTCGAGACCTCGGTCGACCGAGGAAATCTATGCCAAAGACGCTCGTCGTAAGCCAAGTGCTTCACCAACGCCCTCACGGCCAAGTTCCTCGGCTATGCCCTCACGGCAAATTCCTCAGACTACTCCTGCTCCACCAAAGTCCTCAAGAGCTCCTACAAAGTCCTCGGCTCTGTGCATCCGGCTACATGTCAAAGGACTACGGGTTTCTCAATTGCTTCGTGTCTCAAAGAAGTTCCTCACCGCACCAATGTCCTCATCAGGCCCCACATCGTTGAAGACTAAAGCAACACTAGACGCGGTCCTCGCCAAGTCCAAGGAAGAAACAGGTCGCATTCCAAGTGCCCTCTGATGATGAACTTGTAGAAATCATCAGAGATAGACAGGTGAAGGCCGCTAGAGCCAAAGGCACATCCGTGCCAATGCTTTTGGATCTGAGGAAAATCCTCGACTACATTGACCTCTGGCACAAGGATCCAAACACCCCCATGCCTGACTTTCATCTGACTCCTGGTCAAAGTCACATGCTGACCCATTTCATTACTCAAGGGAAATGGAAATTTGAAAAGGCAAGAGACATCAAGAAAGCTCAATACAGAAAGGAGAAGCTCCTGAAGAAAAATGTTGTCAGAATGACACCTGAGGAACTTCTCAAGGCTCAGTCTGAAATTCAAGCCCTCAGCAAAGACTTTGATGCATACTATGCTGATTGGCAAGGAGCCAAAGTGAGATTCGTCAATCTGACGAAGAAAATGACAACTGTTGCAGCTCCATCGCAACAAGAAAACCCTCGATCGCAGATTCGCTCAGCCTGCTGAAGAACATGCCAAGATCACGATGACTTTCAGCTTCTTGAAGAAAATGCTAGTTCCAGTAGGCTGATGACTCCATTCCACCGCTAAAGAAAATGCCAGGGCATCCACTAGTGATGCGCTGAAGAAATCGAAGAGATCAGGCAATCGCATCGATTCGCCAAGAAAATCAACCAGATTCCTCGGCTCCTCCGCACCTACACCAACTCCAATTCTTCCATCGCCTATGAGGTGAAGAAGACCAAGGCAGAGAGCAAGCTGCAGTGAAGAAAAGGAAGGCATCACCAGCGTCAAATTCTTCTGCTGCGAAGAAAATGAAGCCAATGACCAGCTCACTTGAACATCCAATTGATGCCGTCCCAATTTCCTCCGTCATCATAGGAAATTGTTCCTTTTGGAGAAGACTATAAGATCCCAAGCGGATCTGATGAAGAAAATCATTCTGCTGCTTCGTGAGAGCAGATTGATGAAGAAATTGAAGTGGATACAATCCCTTCAATGACGACCAATTCCTCACCTATGCCTCAGTTCACGGTGAAGAGGCTGGTGGTGAGGAAATTGAAGATGAAGATGTGGATATAGGATGCACCACACCTGTGATGAATGATGACTTTTGGGAAAGTCAGCATCCCAATACTCCTCTATTCACACCTATCCAACAGATTCCTTAGTCCCCGGCAACAACTGTTCAAATGGGCTCAAGAAACTCATCCCACTCCTCTGCTCATGAAGATATTCCAGCCGCTAGTGTCAAGAACTCGTCTTCTTGATGATCATCGGGTTGCACAGAAGAGGAACCAGAAATTCCTCACTTGAAGTACCCGAGCTCGCGATTCCCGAGGTGGTACTGCAACTCATCGACACCCTCTCGCCAAAGCCAAGAATCCGCTCAAGCAAATGAAGTTCAAGGTGAAGACTTGTTTTCCGAGCATGTATTCTTCACTGATTACAACCCCTATGACTCTGCTCGCATAAGGAAAAGGCGTTTCTAGACTGCCAGTCAAGCCAACTTCTATTCCTCGGTGCTGTTTGACAAAGACAAAATCTTCAATCATGAACATATTCCTCACGTGGATATGGAATCTACGCCATGCTTGAGCCGGTCCTCGGTGTTCTTCACGATGCAGATTACTCAATTTCTGACCGACATTTGCGATTGGAATGAAGAACTCATTCTTCGCTTCTACGCTACACTACATATCACCGAGACGCTGAAGATGTCAATTCATGGGTGTTGGATTGATGACTGAAAACACTCACTACAAGGCACCGACAACCGAATTGCTTCATGTCCTTCCTCTTGATCCTCCCCATGACAAAGGCACGTTGCATCTACAATGACCCTAAACCGACAAATCACTATATGCAAGTGCTCATGAAGCCTTTGAAGCACGGGCAGGCCCCACTAACCAAATTCCTCGTCAAGGAATTGCTCTATGTGCCTCGGATTGTCTATCGCATTCGACGAAGACAATGAGTCCTATCAAAGGCCACGACTCAAATGATGAAGATGTCATTGGCATCATGAAGAACATGCTTTTCAACATCATTCATGGCGTTCCGTCCAACTTCCATGATTTCTTCATGAGGACTCGCCAATGTTGCTATGTCACCATTCGAAATGAAGCCCTATGCGCCTTTGGATTATGAGATTCATAAGGGCAAGATCTTCACTTTGAATTACAAAGTCGACACTCAACCATGGTAGCTACTTGCCTCCCATTGAAGTCCTCAAATGGACAGTTTCATCACCGATGATAAAGGCAAGGCAGCAGCTTTGATCGATGAAGGCATTCGCCCATTGGATGGTCAATTTCGCTTAGCTACATCTTACTCTACCAATGATGACTCGCCACACATGACTCTGCAAGAAATACCTCACCAAGCAAAATCCTCAAGCCACAAAGACCTGTGGTGATGACCGACCGTGAGTTACTCCTCGCCTTCATCAAGAGGTTGATCGCAATCACAAATGGGTAAAGCGTCAGTTTGGTGCAATTCTTCACAACATGACCTCAACACATAATGCAGTGAAGAAGAACCATTACTAACTTCATGAAACCCTCAACCGCACCTAGGCTGTCCTCACTCATGTCTTTAGCGCTGAAGAACTGAAGACTATGGGTCTCAAGGAAGAATTTGACTGGTCTGCACCTCCTCCAAAGAAATTCAAGAGGGTCAAAGTTCCTGATCTAGTGGCCAGCTCTTATTCTTCATCGCGTGACACTGATAAGTATGAAGATTTGGACGACACCGCGGCAGGCCCTACTACAACAAACAACCCCGACAACGCTGGCGCTCCTCCATCAACTTGAAATTCTTCAGGGGCGTTAGTCCTCAGTTTCAATCCTTTTGGTCATTTGATGACAAAGGGGGAGAAATCTGAGTTAGTCTTCAAGCGGGTCTATATTAAGGGTGTTTTTCTTAAGTTACAACTCTCGTTCTTCCGAAACTTTTATTGGATCGAGTTGTAATCTTAAACACGATGGTGCTCTGATACTTTTGGATGGTGCTCTGATACTTTTGATGCACTATGCTCTGATACTTTTGATGTGCTATTCTGCATGCTTATTCCTCGTTAATATTATTGCACGCATGCTGAATCTCATCAGGCACCATATTTCATCATGCATTTCAAATTCTTCATGTTATATATCAAATGCGTGTATGAATTACAAGATATAGGGGGAGATCTCCATGATTCAACTCTTCAAATGTGCATTGCCTCAAACGCAAATTCCTCACTATGCACATCTTCAGGGGGAGTTCTTCTATATCTTGCAATCAAATTCCTCAATATCGATTTACACTTCATATGTTTATCCTCGTTGAAAACTTAACCTATATTGTCATCAATCACCAAAAGGGGAGATTGTAAGTGCATCTAGTGCCCTTAGTGATTTTGGTGTATTGAAGACTTATAGGTTAAGGGACTAATGCGTTTGTGAGTGTACACAGGTCTATAAGTCTATGAGGAGTTTGATATTTACAGAGAAAGTCGACCCTAAAATGAAGTTCTTCGATCAAGACTTTGATATTCGAAGACTTTCAAGACTTTGAAAGTGAAGAAATTGGTGTGACCTTGAAGACTTGGTATTCATTTGAGGAACATGAAGCGTGAAGACTTTTGTTTTCGTAGTTTCATTTTCTCTTTCTTGAGTCATAGGAAACACCGTCTTTAAAAAGGGAATTCGAGGAAATACTAAGGAAAAATTTCCATGTGATTCTCAACTCAAAATCCTACACCTACCAATCCCTTCGAGTGAAGCCATTGGAAATCTCATAGAGTTCACCAATTTCTTCAAAGATGTGAGACGCAGTTCTTCCGGTCATTGAGGACTTTGCTCGACCGAGGAGTTAGGAATTCACCAAAGGCGAATTGCCTACACAAAGGAGGAACATGATAGCCCCGAGGAATTTGAGAGTCAAATTTCCGATCGTTCTTTGTCTTCTTGGCCTGTCCCAAAATATCCTATCCACCTAACGGTCATATCATTGAAGGGCATTTATGTCTTATCATGTCGGGCTGCTCCCTAGGCTATAAATAGCCGCCCCTACAACCACTAGCTAGTTGGCTGCTCCGAGAGAACTTGACACTTGTCATTTGAGAGCAACCCATCCTCCGAGGACTTTGAGCGAAATTCATCAAGTGAGGAAAACCCAAAACCAAACCCCCACAAACCAAAGTGATTGAGCATCACTGAAGAAATTGATCCTGCGTGGATCCGACGCTTGTTACCTTTGAAGACTGTGCTTCTTCCAGACGGTTAGGCGTCATGGTCTAGAGCATCCAAGAGGAATTGTGGATCGCCGAGTGACCAAGTCTGTGAAGGTTTGGAAGTCACCTGAAGACTTACCATGAGTGATTGGATGAGGTCTGCGTGGCCTTAGTTCAAGGAGAATACGGTGAGGATCGGGTGTCTGAGCTGCGTGCTCGGATCGGGTGTCCGGATCTGCGTGTCCTCGAGTTTAAATACTCACCGCTCCAACAAGACGTATAAATGAGACAATGCTTGGAACTGGTTTACCAAATCATTGTCTTCACCAACTAATCGGTTCTATTTCCTCAACCCTTTCATTTCCTCATTCTTGTGTTGAGTGTTTGTTCATATCATGCTTGATGACTTTGATCAAGACTTTCTCAAATTCCTCGGTTCAATTTCTTGATCTGTTTGTCTTCATCTTGTGTTATCCTGTATTTATGTTTTCAGACTCTGTGCTAGTCTTCATTTCATCATGATGACCATGCTTGTATTTTGTTATGCTTACTTACGAGTACTTATTCATTGCAAGTGGTTCTTCGCTAAGGAATTTCCTCACCAAAGAAATTCCTCGATGAAGAATTCATAAAATCGCCTATTCACCCTCCTCTAGTCGATATAACGCACTTTCAGGTCTTGAGCTTGCATTGGTTTTCCTTGAAGAGGAAAGGGTGATGCAGCAATAGTAGCGTAAGTATTTCCCTCGCTTTTGAGAACCAAGGTATCAATCCAAAGAGGAGGCTCCTCAAAAGTCCCACGCACCTACACAAACAAACAAGAACTCGCAACCAACGCAATAAAGGGGTTGTGAATCCCTTCACGTCCACTTGCGAAAGTGAGATCTGATAGACATAATATGAGAAGATAAATATTTTTGGTATTTTTATGATATAGACTGGAAAAGTAAAAGATGCAAATAAAAGTAAATTGAAAGCTTATATGATAAGAGATAGACCCGGGGGCCATAGGTTTCACTAGTGGCTTCTCTCAAGATAGCATAAGTATTACGGTGGGTGAACAAATTACTGTCGAGCAATTGATAAAAAAGCGAATAATTATGAGATTATCTAGGCATGATCATGTATATAGGCATCATGTCTGTGACAAGTAGACCGAAACAATTCTGCATCTACTACTATTACTCCACACATCGACCGCTATCCAGCATGCATCTAGAGTATTAAGTTCATAAAGAACGGAGTAACACATTAAGAAAGATGACATGATGTAGAGGGATAAACTCATGCAATATGATATAAACCCCATCTTTTTATCCTCGATGGCAACAATACAATACGTGCCTTGCTGCCCCTGCTGTCACTGGGAAAGGACACCGCAAGATTGAACCCAAAGCTAAGCACTTCTCCCATTGCAAGAAAGATCGATCTAGTAGGCCAAACCAAACTAATAATTCGAAGAGACTTGCAACGATAACTTAATCACACATAAAAGAATTCAGAGGAGATTCAAATAATTCTCATAGATAAACTTGATCATAAACCAACAATTCATCGGATCTCGACAAACACACCGCAAAAAGAGTTACATCGAATAGATCTCCAAGACGATCAAGGAGAACTTTGTATTGAGATTCAAAGAGAGAGCAGAAGCTATCTAGCTAATAACTATTTGACCCGAAGGTCTGTGGTAAACTACTCACAACTCATCGGAAGGGCCTTGGAGATGATGTAGAGGCCCTCCATGATTGATTCCCCCTCGTGAGCGCCGTGAAGGCTCCAAGATGGGATCTCATGGATCTGTAAGTTACAGCCAGTAGAAATAGTTTTTCATGGTCGCTTATGATGTTTTCAGGGAACGTGGGTATATATAGGAGGAAGAAGTAGGTCGGTGGACGCTCGAGGGGCCCATGAGGGTGGGGGGCGCGCCCACCTATAGGGGGCGCGCCGGGCACCCTCATGGCCGCCTCGCTTGTTCTTGACTTCCACTCCAAGTCCTCTGGATCACGTTTGTTCCAAAAAGATCACTTCCGAAGGTTTCATTATGTTTGGACTTCGTTGATATTCCTTTTCTTCGAAACACTAAATAGGCAAAAAAATAGCAATTCGGGCTGGGCCTCCGGTTAGTAGGCTAGTCCCAAAAATGATATAGAAGTGTAAAGTAAAGCCCATAAACATCCAAAACGGTTAATATAATAGCATGGAACAATAAAAAATTATAGATACATTGGAGACGTATCATCAAACCGCATAACAACATACGTTGTTCCCTTTGTCATTGGTATGTTACTTGCCCGAGATTCGATCGTCGGTATCATCATACCTAGTTCAATCTCGTTACCGGCAAGTCTCTTTACTCGTTCCGTAATACTTCATCCCGCAACTAACTCATTAGTCACAATGCTTGCAAGGCTTATAGTGATGAGTATTACCGAGAGGGCCCAGAGATACCTCTCCGAAACACGGAGTGACAAATCCTAATCTCGATCTATGCTAACCCAACAAACACCTTCGAAGACACCTGTAGAGCACCTTTATAATCACCCATTTACGTTGTGACGTTTGGTAGTACACAAAGTGTTCCTATGGTATCCGGGAGTTGCATAATCTCATAGTCTGAGGAACTTGTGTAAGTCATGAAGAAAGCAGTAGCAATGAAACTGACATGATCATAATGCTAAGCTAACGGATGGGTCATGTCCATCACATCATTCTCCTAATGATGTGATCCCATTCATCAAATGACAACACATGTCTATGGTTAGGAAACGTAACCATCTTTGATTAACGAGCTAGTCAAGTAGAGGCATACTAGGGACAATATGTTTTGCATATGTATTCACACATGTACTAAGTTTCTGGTTAATACAATTCTAGCATGAATAATAAACATTTATCACAAAATAAGGAAATAAATAATAACTTTATTATTGCCTCTAGGGCATATTTCCTTCAGTCTCCCACTTGCACTAGAGTCAATAATCTAGTTCACATCGCCATGTGATTTAACATCAATAGTTCACATTTGTATGTAATTAACACCCATATTTCACATCGCCATGTGACCAACAACCAAAGGTTTACTAGAGTCAATAATCTAGTTCACATTGCTATGTGATGAACACCCAAAGAGTATTAAGGTGTGATCATGTTTTGCTCATGAGAGAAGTCAACGGGTCTGTCACATTCAGAGCCGTATGTATTTTGCAAATATTCTATGTCTACAATGCTCTGCATGGAGCTACTCTAGCTAATTGCTCCTACTTTCAATATGTATCCAGATTGAGACTTAGAGTCATCTGGATCAGTGTAAAAGCTTGCATCGACGTAACTCTTTACGACGTACTCTTTATCACCTCCATAACCGAGAAATATTTCCTTAGTCCTCACTAAGGATAATTTTGACCGCTGTCCAGTGATCTACTCTTAGATCACTATTTTACCCCCTTACCAAACTCATGGCAAGGTGCACAATAGTTCTGGTACACAACACATCATATTTTATAGAACCTATGACTGTGGCATAGGGAATGACTTTCATTCTCTTTCTATCTTCTGCCGTGGTCGGGCTTTGAGTCTTACTCAACTTTACACCTTGTAATACAGGCAAAAACTTCTTCTTTGACTGATCCATTTTGAACTCTTTCAAAAACTTATGAAGGTATGTATTCATTGAAAAATCTTATCAAACATCTCGATCTATCTTTATAGATCTTGATGCCCAATATATAAGCAACTTCACTAAGGTCTTTCTTTGAAAAACTCCTTTCAAACTCTCCTTTATGCTTTCCAGAAAATTCTACATCATTTCTGATCAACAACATGTCATTCACATATACTTATCAGAAAGGCTGTAGTGCTCCCACTCACTTTCTTGTAAATACAGGCTTCACCTCAAGTTTGTATAAAACTATATGCTTTGATCAACTCATCAAAGCGTATATTCCAACTTCGAGATGCTTGCACCAGTCCATAGTTGGATCTCTCAAGCTTGCCACCTTGTTAGTACCTTTAGGATCGACAAAACCTTCTCGTTGCATCATATAAAACTCTTCTTTAAGAAATATCCATTTAATGAATGCAGTTTTGACATCCATTTGCCAGATTTCATAAAATATGGCAACTGCAAACATGATTCGGACGGATTTAAGCATCACCACAGTTGAGAAAATCTCATTGTAATCAACACCTTGAACTTGTCGAAAACCTTTTTGCGACAAGTCGAGCTTTGTAGATAGTAACTCTACTATCAGTGTCCGTCTTCTTCTTGAAGATCCATTTATTTAATATGGCTTACCAATCATCGGGCAAGTCCACCAAAGTCCACACTTTGTTCTCATACATGGATCCTGTCGTGGATTTGTCACGGCAGATGTCCTAGTGGAAGGACTTAGTCGTGGAGCCATCGCTACGGGTTTACTTGAAGGGGTTAAAGCGGACACAAAGACATGAGGGTTTTATACTAGTTCGGCCCCTTCGATGAAGGTAAAAGCCTACGTCTAGTTGTGATGGAATTGATGTGGTCTCGATGGCTAGGGAGCAAATAAGCTTCGCCTAGGCTCGAGTTGTGGTTGTCTGTCTTGAACCGCCACCGGGTCGTCCCCTTATATACATGGGTGGCGCCTGTCGGTCCATAGAGTCCCAACCGTTCATACTGTATCCCGTTGGTATCTCCCTATTCCTAACTTACAATACAAGTTATACATCAGGCCGGTTTACGGCTACAAGTTCTAAACCGACTATAGGCCTTGGGCCTTCATCTGCTTATACCACTAATGAAGTTAACCCGGCCCAAGTAGGCTGGTTCACGCCTAGTGGTAATATCCCCAACATTAGGCCCCAGATTGATTTGAACCGGTTCATGTCAATCCTCAAAATCTTGTGTCTTGGACATCTTCTGGTAATTGGTAGACCGCCATGTCGTCATCATTTCGTTATCAGAAACCGCATGACGTCATCACGAAATTTATCATTTATAACGCCTCCTTTAACAATAGCTCCACGGATCCGCCGCTTGACCTAACTCGCTGTTGCCTTATAAATACGATCAAGGGTCATCTCCTTTCTTTTCCCTCGTCTCTTATTCTTCGCCTTCCTCGCGCGCTAACCTTGGAGTTCCGCCGTAAATCGTCAACCTCTCGCTTGTCTTGGGCCGCTGCATCAACTCGAACGCGTGCGAGCACTGCGGTATCCTTCCGCATCTTCTCTCGCTTCGATAAGCTTTCTCCTCTTCTTGACCTAGATCTGCTCTTAGGGTTCCAAGTTCGTCTTTGTGTTAGCCGCTTGCTCATACTTGTTCTCCGACTCTTGAATGAATCTGTGAACCCCTGCTGTGTTTAGTAGTAATCTCTAAGCATCTGCCTGTAATTTCTCATCTAAGCCCATAGATCTCACGCACATACCCGCTCAATGGTTCACTTCCGTTCTGTCTTACTCTTCGGAATATTTTTTGCTTTTATGAACTTGCTGTAGATCCGTGGCTGTAATAGGATCTTGTGAAACCTGTTTCTGCATACCTAGCTGTCCACAACTTAAATTGCTTCCGATGCTTAGGTCAGGCGGTTTAACTTTACCATAGAGAAAATTACTAAACCGGTATATACCATTAGTCCCCTAGTTGAACCGCCAGAATCCTTATGATGCCGCATTGTAGAAGACCGGTTTATAGGTATTGCCTCCGGTTTATCGTTGTTTTAGATCAACACCTTCTTTTATCCAACATATTCTTGAACCGGATCACTTATTTCTTGTAGATCTCACCATGGCCAAACAAGTATATGAGTGCAATTGGGTTCCCTCTCGCGTCACTGAATCTCAGTTGGATGATCTAGTCCTGATCGGCGCTTTAGATAACAAAGATACAATCCACTGGAGGGTTCCTGGAGATGAATGTCCTCCCACACCTCAAGAGGGAGAGGTTGTGGTCTTTGCAGATCACTTGGCCCGGGGCTTTAAACCGCCCGGTTCTAAGTTTTACCGGGATGTGTTAGCCAACTTTCAGCTCCATCCACAGGATATTCTCCCCAATTCCGTCACCAATCTATGTCACTTTCAAGTACTCTCTGAGGTATACCTTCAAGAGGAGCCTTCTGTCGAGTTGTTTAGAGACCTCTTCCATTTAAACCATCGTACTGAATTTACCGACGGTCCCAATACTGAATTGGGTGGCATGGCCATTCAGAAGAGGAAGGAAATCACTTATCCCCACGTCAAACTCCATACTCACCCCAAGGAGTGGAATGCAACTTGGTTTTATTGCAAAGATACCTCTCCTGAGAATGAAAATCCCTTGCCTGGCTTCCGCCCGGAACGGCTCAACAACACTCACCCTTTTCCACAAAGACTAAGTGGCAAGGAGAGAATTAAATATGCTCCGCAACTGTCCAAGCTCCGAGCCTTTATGGCCAACGGGTTGACAGGAATAGACCTTGCACGCTGTTGGATATCATGGAGTATACTGCCTCTGAGCCGGCGCTCCGGTTTGATGTGCAAGTATACTGGTAGCGTCGATGACCCACTCCGACACACTAAAATCCAACTCTCCGACGATGAAGTCACAGATTCTGTAAAGAAGATGTTGAATGAACCGGAGCACCTCGTGCTCAAACCGTTCTCGCTTCCTTCTCAAGCGCCACCAACAAACCGCCAAATGTAAGATTTTAATTGCTCTATTGTTGAACTCATATCGCTTTATTTGTCTAACACTTAATTACTGCTGATCCAGGGCGATAATCCGTTTTGGAGCAAGAAGCTTCCACAAGACAAAACGGAGAAAGCAGGGCGGTCAACCCGGCCTAAGATGAAGGTTATCAAGAAACCAGCTCACAAGAGAAAAACCACCGCTTCATCTGATCCAGCTATTGATGATGATGTGGGTAACCCGGACCTTGAGGTAGAACTTGATTCACTTGGCTTGCTTTTTACACGCCTTATTGATGATGATGCTTGTCAGGATGACGCTGAAGCCAGCAATGCGGGATTCGTTGAGGTAACTATTCTCTCTTCCGATTCAGAAACCTTGCCTTTGCCAAAATTTCGCCAGGCAAACCGAAAAGTTAAATTTTCTCATCCTCTTGCTTATTTGGATCCCAAATTTCTTATGAAGACTCAAAGAACATGAAGCTCGCCGACAACCCGCACAAGGCTGTAGTTACCTCCGCGGTTTACCAAACAGTCCGGTTCGAACGCCGCTCCGAGGTCTCCGACCTTTTATTGATTTAAATCCTAAAGCAGGTTTCTTCCACAACCTCTTAATCCATCCGACTCCGATTATCAGGTTACTTCTCATTCATCTTTTGGTGAATCGTCGGCCACTCAGCTGCCACCATTGAAAACGGTTCTTGGGTAAGTTAAGTTGAACATATGCTTCCAGTATACTGTGTAATGGCTTATGTTGTTCCTTGACTCTTTGTTTCTCTTTCAGGGCCAAACCTAAACCAAGCAAGAAGGCCCGCCTGGATAAAGCGGCTGAAGAAGATGTAGCCCCAACACATGACAAAGTGCCAGATCTTGAAGCGTTTTCTCCTGAAGATATTCCCAATGATCCTCCATTGCAAGACGATGCAATTCCCAAAGAAAGGCCCGTTAACACTTCAGTTTCTGCTGACCCACCTGCCAGCTCCGTCCAAGTTGAGAAATCCCACAGTCGTGCTGACAAACCGGCCGCACCAACACAAACCGCCGAGTCCAAAGATGATGATGTTGTGATTACCGGTGTAGGCCGCTTTGAGCCCGGGAATCCTGTCACCTTAACCAAGCATACCGTAAAAGAGGATTTTTCCGCTCTGAACAAAGGAAAATGGGATGTCGAACTGGAGACATATGCTGCTCTAAGCGCCCAAGATCTTCATTCCGGCTATTTAAACTAGCTTTATACTAGCCGTGACTATGAAGCTGGTCTGGTGAAGATGATGAGGGATAAATTTGAGGTAACTTACTTTTTTACTTACTGTCATCGTATCAATCCTCCTAGCCCCCAAGGGTCGGTTTGTAACCTTTGTCAAACTGGGACTTGAATACGATCCTCAACACTTTGAAATCCATCAATATAGCCCGCAAGGGCCGGTTTTACTTAGCATAATTAAACCGGAGCTCCGATAGAAAACTATCCTTAGAACATAATTTGATCAAATAGCCATTAGCCCCCAAGTGCCAAGTTGAATACCTGTATTGAGCTTGGGACTTTGCAATCTAGTAATATATGAAAATTGAAGGTGCATTACCCCCCAAGTATCAGGCATATAACTTTGTTATGTGGTTGATACTTCAATTTCTTGGACCGCCTGTTTAAAGCTAAATGATGTCTGTATACAGGCTGAGGTGAGAATCAAGGAGGACCGGATTGCCGATTTGCAGGAGGCCTTGAAAACCCAATAGGCTGAAACAGACAAGGCCAAAGATGAATTAACCAGCGCCTTGAGCATCGCTGAACAGTTGAGGGAAGGCTTCAAGAAAGAGCGGGCTGATTGGGCCACTGAGAAGGCCGCTTTAACCAAAAGGGCTGAAAATGCTGAAGCTGCCCTTAAACCGGTGGTGGATGAACTTACGGCCGTAAAGCGGCAAATACACTCCATGACCGCTGCGATCTTTGGTAAGCTTATTTCAACTTCTGTGATAATTTGGACCTGCTGGAGTATAAATCCGATTTGAGACCGCCCCTATACTGTTGTAGGCACACGCATCGGGCACTTAGGAAACGATGTGCGGAAGAAATCAAGGCCGCCTACACCTTAGTGGAACAATTATATACCGGAGCCCAAATGGATCATCACCACAGCCTCTCATAACAACCCAAAGACTTCTTTAATCCAGACACTCTTAACAGGTTGTCGATGCTTCCGGCCGGATTGAGGAGCTGAAAAATCCGCTGCTCGAACCGGAGCTATTAACGCCTTTGATCCGCAAAGGCATGGGTGCGATTTTGACCCTATGGAAGCAGCTCAAGGCTATCCTAGCTCAAGGAAGATGGCTCAATTTAACGAAGATGATCCGAGGGTAATAAACCGTCTTGAGGCGACCTCGCTTGTCAATTAGTCAAGAGGCAGACTTGACGCATTATCAAGTGCAATACAACAATCGTAACAAGCGAGTGCCTGCCCCCTAACCCTTGAAGCGGAGAATCGATTCCTCCAATCCGTAAGCATACTTACGCCTCGACATTGAACCGCCTTCCCCGATCCATGAAGAAGCTGTTTTCCAAGCTTTAATGGGAATCGATCGACCATCGCTGATTTCACCAATGGGTAGAGACGAGGAAGTCAAGCGGCGGATGATGAGGAGCAGGCTTGAACCGAAGCCGGTTTGGATAGCTGTCTTTGGTATCTTTCCAAGAGAACAATGATCTTATTTGGGCACCGTGCTGCCTTGTAATAGGATAGTTAATACTTCGCCTTGAATATGCCTTTCGCATAAGTATCAAGCTTTTGTTCAAAAACTTCAATTCATATTTCCTGCAATCAGAAAAATTTGAACTTCGGTGGCGGTTATACCGCCAGCCGGTTTATGATCTTGATATGTGTGTCAGTAATGTAACAAATAGGTGACACAAAATACGTGCCATGTCTGGGCATGAAGCTGGCTTAGCCAAGCTTGAAGCGGAGGTGTTATAAACCATTACCGTCAATAAGAGGGGAGAAAACAGCTCCCGTATAAACCGTACTGAATCAACAGAAGCCCCCTTGTTGCTCCATGATGTTAACAGGAAAAGGTAAACCGGGCATACTTCTCCGGATTAAAGGGGAATCAAATCCATCGGCTGAACCGGAAAAAAGGTGTTTGTTGACATAAAAGAAAGCCAACAAAAACAAAGAACAAACAAGCCATGAAAATAATATGGAAGCAAAGGCAATGATAAAACCGTTTGCAAAAATATGCTATACTGAGCTGATCAGATGGTGTTACCATGGTCGGACAGACCAAGCCCCAATAGGAGTGACAATGATTCAAGTCAGCCAGTCCCCAAATGATTCGTGGCATATATGCCAAATCAAGAGGCGTGGCAATGGTTCGGTTCACCAAGCCCCAAGTGATTTTGTGGCCTTAGGCCGATCAAGAGGCGTGATCGGTTCAGACTTGACCATGTCCCCAAGTGATCCGTGGATGTCGCCTATCAAGAGGTGTCGCGTTGGTTCGGACACGACCAAGGCCCCAAGTGATATATAAAAAGCAAATGTCAAGGGGTAAACCGGAGGCCGTTTTAAAAACAGAGCCACTCCATATAACCACGCATGATAAGAAAGACAGAGACCCCGCTTTGGCTGAGGCTCCGGTTTTATTATATCAAAGATAATATATACACTGTCATGATATGTACATAGATAGAGCCGATGGCTCAAGTGTAGTAAGGCCGAAGATGAGCTATGTTCCACGGCCTGTTGGTCTCCTCCTTTGATCTGCGTGAGTCTTGATGCTCTCGAATATCAATCAGATAGTATGACCCGTTGTGCAAATTCTTGCTGACCACAAAAGGTCCCTCCCAAGGTGGGGATAACTTGTGCATATCTGTCTGGTCTTGGATGAGTCGAAGCACCAAATCTCCTTCTTGAAAAGTTCTGGTTCTAACCCGGCGATCGTGATAGCGGCGAAGATCTTGCTTGGTAAATCGCCGAATGGGCAGCCGCTATATCACGCTCCTCGTCCAATAGGTCCAAAGCGCCTTGCCGTCTTGTCTCATTGTCCGCTTCAACATAAGCTGCCACACGAGGCTAATCATGCGGATATCACTAGGGAGAACCGCCTCTGCTCCATAGACCATGAAAATGGTGTGTATCCTGTGGACGGTTTGGCGTAGTATTGATACTCCATAGCACGGATGGTAGCTCTTCAACCCAACATCCTGGTGTTCTTTGCAATGGGACCATAAGCCGGGGTTTGATGCCTCGCAAGATCTCTTGATTAGCTCGTTCTTCCTGTCCATTGGACTGGGGGTGTGCCACTGACGATACGTCAAGTCGGATGTGCTCACGTTCACAAAACTCCTTCATAGCGCCCTTGGATAAATTGGTACCGTTGTCCGTAATGATACTGTGTGGAAAACCAAACCGGAAAATCACCTTTTTGATGAACTGCACCACTGTTGCTGCATCACACTTGCTGACAGGCTCCGCTTCAATCCACTTGGTAAATTTGTCAACTGCCATCAAAAGATGGGTTTTCTTATCCTTGGATTTTTTTAAAAGGTCCGACCATATCCAGCCCCCAAGTTGCAAACGGCCACGTTATTGGGATCATCCTCAATTCTTGAGCCGGCACATGAGCACGCCTTGAAAATTTCTGACATCTGTCACACCGTTTAACCAAGTCCTCCGCACAAGATGCGCCATCAACCAAGAGAACCCGTGATTTAAACACTTTTGCCACCAGAGACTTTGAACCGGCATGGTGTCCACAATCCCCTTCATGGATTTCTCTAAAG
The DNA here is from genome assembly GCA_021437245.1 of Aegilops speltoides. Classification (NCBI taxonomy): domain Eukaryota; kingdom Viridiplantae; phylum Streptophyta; class Magnoliopsida; order Poales; family Poaceae; genus Aegilops; species Aegilops speltoides. Next base: position 344,431,217 of record CM038144.1, read on the forward strand.
ATTTCACAGCCTTCCTCAGGAGAAACACAACGTTGAAACGCCCCTGATACACTGCAATGATGCAATTCACCATTAACAATCGTCATAGACTTGGATCGCCGGACTATCTGCCTGGCTAGAATCTCATCCTCTGGTAACTCCCCGGTTCATGTACGCAAGATAAGGAACCGTCCAATCCGAATAACATGCGGGGCTGCCACCAATTGAGCCTACGGATCGAATAGCCAAATCCGCTTCACAGGAGCCGGATCGACGGGTTGTGCAACACGCCCGAAAAGACATTAGGCGGGACCGGTTTGCGCCGAGAACCCAACCGCTTAAAGCATCCGCCGCTTCATTCTTCCGACGGTCCACATGATCCACTTCATAACCCTTGAAGCAACCCACAATATTATCCACTTCCGACGATATGCAGCCATGAGCGGTCCTTAGAATCCCAAGTGCCGACACTGTTGAGCCACGAGGTCCGAGTCACCAAGCACTTAACCCGGCTTAAGTTCATCTCTTTAGCCATCCGGAGACCATGGAGCAAGGCTTCAGACTCAGCTGCATTATTAGTACAAGGAACATTAAGCGGAGAACATAACAAAACTTATCACCTCGTGGGGAAGTTAATACGACTCACCCCGAGCCTTCCAATTGCTCGGATCCATCAAAATGAATAGTCCAATATGTGTGATCCGGCTTCTCCTCTGGTGCTTGTAACTCCGTCCGGTCATTGATGAAATCAACAAGTGCTTGAGACTTCACCGCCGTCCGAGGTACATACTTCATCCGTGTGGCCCAAGCTCTATAGGCCACTTGGCAATTCGCCGATCGCCTCCGGTTACAGATGATATCACCCAAGGAGCTGAATCGACCAATCGTGATGGGGTGCCCTTGAAAATAATGCTTCAACTTTCGACCGCCATGAAAACACCATAGACCAGCTTACGCCAATGCGGATACCTTTGCTTGGATTCAATAAGCACCTCGCCGATATAATAAACCGCCACGAACCGATATTCCTTGCTCGCCTCCTTGCGTTCCACCACAATAGCCACGCTTAATCGCCCGAGCATTGGCTGCTACGATAATAATAGTGGCTCCTTGTCGGCCGGGCTGCAAGAACAGTGGATTGGCTAATTGCCACTTCAAGTCCTCAAATGCTTCATCGGCAAATGGACTCTGCATTTAAATGGTCTGTCTTCCTCAAAGATTTGGTACAAAGGATGGCCTTCTCTCCGAGGCGGCTGATAAACCGGCTCAGTGCGGCGATTCGGCCCGCCAGGCGCTGAACATCGTTGATACACTTCGGTTTAGCCAGGGAGGTAATAGCCGTAATTTTCTCCGGATTAGCCTCAATTCCTCTGTTAGACACTAGGAAACCCAGTAGCTTGCCTGCCGGAACACCAAAGACACACTTGGCCAGATTAAGCATCATCTTGTATACTCGCAAGTTGTCAAAGGTCTCCTTCAAATCATCCACCAGTGTCTCCTTTTGCCTTGACTTTACTACAATATCGTCCACATAAGTGTGCACATTGCGCCGATCTGTTTATGCGAGCAATTCTGCACACACCGCTGATAGGTGGCTTGGCACTCTTGAGCCCAAGGGCATAGATACATAGCGAAGGCTCCAAAGGGAGTAATAAACGCTGTCTTCTCCTCGGTCCTTAACCGCCATTTTGATCTCGATGATATCCAGAGTATGCATCCAAAAACTCAAACGCCACAACCCACCGTGGCATCAATGATCCGGTCAATGCGGGAGGGCAAAGGATCCGCCGGACAAGCCTGTTAAGATCCGTGTAATCCACACACATACGCCAAGTGCCGTTTTCTTAGAACCAGCACCAGTTAGCAAGCCACTCGATGGAACACCTCAACGATAAAGCCACCGCTAAAAGCCTCGCCACCTCCTCTCCAATGGCTTTGCGCCTTCTTCGTTAAACCGGCGGAGGAATTGTTTCACCGTATATACTTAGGATCCACATTAAGAGTGTGCTCACGAGTTCCTCGGTACACCCGCATGTCGGACGGTTTCCATGCAAAATGTCCCGATTCTCACGGATGAACTCGATGATGCGCGCTTTCCTATTTGGGATCCAGTTGGCACCGACAAAGGAACTGCTTGGACGAATCACCGGGCATGAAGTCAACAAGCTTGGTCTCACCGCCGATTTGAACTTCAGATCCAATCATGCTCAGTAGTTGGCTTCTTCAAAGGGTCATATCCGCCGGATCAACATTGTCCTTATAGTACTTCAACTCCTCCGTAGCGCGACCGACTCGCATAAGCTGCATCACCTTCCTCACATTCCAGCGACCCTACGGTTCCCATGAACCGTTATTGTCCCCTTGTAACCCAAAGATCTTGAGCTGTAAGTAGATATAACAAGGCGCGCCATGAATTTGGCATAAGCCGCCGCCCAAACAAGGCGTGATACGGGCTCCGGATCTTCACCACCTCAAAGGTTAGCTTTTCCGACCGGGAATCGTGCTCGTCCCCAAAGGCCACATCCAGGGCTATCTTACCAACAGGATATGCCGATTTGCCAGGCACCACTCCATGGAACACCGTATTAGACGGTCTGAGATCCTTGTCTGTTAGACCCATGCGGCGGAATGTCTCATAGTATAGTATGTTGATACTGCTTCCTCCATCCATGAGTACCTTGGTGAATTTATAACCCCCCACCTGAGGGTCTACCACTAGTGCTAGCTAGCCCGGATTATCAACCCGGGGCGGGTGATCCTCTCTGCTCCACACGATAGGCTGTTCTGACCAGCGCAAGTAACGTGGCAAGGCCGGTTCAATGAAATTCACCGCCGCTTGGAGTTTTCGGTCGCGTTTATCCAAGCTAGTTGTGAAAACATGATATTGCCCATTGTTCAACTGTTTTGGTTGGCTCGATAACCCGACTCTGCTGCTGCTGCGCCATCGGCCGCTCGATTATTACGATTGTGGTGACCGCCTGATTGAGACTGAACGAAGCTCCATTGTGACCCGGCCCATGGAAACCGGATCCTGAACCGCCACCTGACCCATGGTCATACCGGAAGGCATTAGAGTTTTTAAACTCCTGCATAATATAACAATCCTTCCAAAGGTGGTTAGCCGGCGCCTCCTTCGTCTCGTGCTTTGGACAAGGCTGATTCAATAAATAATTCAAACGGCTTGCGTTAGGATTGGGAGCCCCATTACGATTTGCCGCTTTACCTCTGCGCCGCTGCCCCCTGTCCTGTGCATTAGTGTTAGCCACAAAGTCCATGCTGCCATCTGCCTTGCGCTTGCCTCCGTTTCCATGACCCACCGGTTTGTACTGTTGCCCCTTGGAGTTGCTATTCTTCTTTCCTTCCCCGCTTCACCATCATCGGTCCTCGGGATCCTTGGTACCGTCGAATCAGCATACTTCACTAGAGCGGCCATGAGGGTTCCCATGTCATTCCAGAACCGCTTCATGCGTCCTAATTTCAATTTTAAAGGCTTGAACCGGCAGTTGCCTTCCAGCGTTAAGATTGCAGAGTCCGCATTGATCCTGTCAGATGAGTGCAAAACTTCCGAAACGCGGCATACCCAATGGGTCATTGATTCTCCGTCCTCCTGGAGACAAGCCGCTAGGTCTACTATGGACTTGGGCTGCTTACATGTATCTTTGAAATTCTGGATAAACCGGGCCCGCAACTGGGCCCATGAGCTGATAGAATTGGGTGGTAGGCTCTTCAACCAAGTACGAGCCGTGCCTTCAAGCATCATGGTGAAGTATTTTGCACACGCGGTATCATCCACGTCTAGCATCTCCATGGCCATCTCATAACTCTCTACCCACGCCGGAGATAAATTAGCGGTGTAATTCGCACCTTGCGCAGACCCTTGAAATCTTTGGGCAAAGCGCACATTGCGAAAGCGGGATTAAACAAGGCACTCCTAAAGCGGATGCGACTCTGGTCCGGCGAAGGTGGTAGGACGAACCGGTGTAAGTTGACCCGCATCATTCTCAGGCTTCTTAACTCGCCTCCCTTCGCGCTCAGGCGGTCCACCACATCCCGAGCATCGCGAACTCCACTGCCGGGTTATTGCCACGGGCCGCTTCACGGCCTCGTCGCGCTGCTTTGATATGGCGGTTCATCCATGCATCTGCTATAGCTCCGGCTTGGACGGGGTGTGGAGTGAATTCGATCACGGCTGTACGAATATGCTTCCTGCTGAATCAGCGCGGTACAGAGAAGCTCCTTAACCCGGCGCGTCTCTATCACTTGCGGAGAGTCCCCTTCAACCGGAATGGCCTCTAATACAAGGCGGCTGCAACAAGGTTATCCATAGGATTAGAATAATGACCGGGGCGTCGAACGGCGGAGGAACCACAATGTTCTGCTGAGGAGGTTCCATCAAGCGAGGTTGGACCGTCGCCCGGGTCCCGTGCCTCAATCCGGTTTGTCTCCAGGTACTGTGGCGGATTACTGGGCCCAGCTCCTGGAGTGTGAAAGAGATTTTGGGGGTCAAACCCTAATGGCAGGCGTGATCTGTGCTTCCGCTTCAAAACCTCCTGTGATGCATTCTGATCAAGCATGAGTTTGTAGGCCTGGGCGTCCAAAGCGGCCCGCTCTGCAGCCATCATGTCCTTTTCTGCTGCCAGATCCGCTTTGGCTTGCACGATCTGCTCTCTCACCTTCGCAATCTCCGCATCATGGGCCTCCTGATCCGCCGGATTGTCCTCTCGCCATAAGCGCGCTAGTGCATCAAATGATCGATAGAACTTGAACCGGGGGCGACAAGGCCTCCTCGCTTCTCTTTGCTGCTGCTGCTGCTGATCCGGAGAGCATCGCCGCGGCGGTCGAGGAGTGATTCGCCGCCTATGTGCCGGCCATGAATATTCCAACCTGGTTGACCTGGCCTGGGGGGTCCGGAATACTGTCGCCATCGGAACAGCCCCTAACCTGGTCATCTTGCAACTGGTATAGCGATTCGGTCTCTCCGGTCGAGGACTCATCACGGGAATAGACGACGGTCTCGCTACCGTGCTCTGATTCGTCCTCACGCTCTCCTCCGTGAACGACTCCAACGAAGACACGGCTCACGGCCGGTTTAGCCTGGGTAGATCTCGCACGCTGAGCCGTCTCGACGAGGTCGGTGCAGATGTCCGGCTCAGGCCCAGGCTCACCGATCTTGCCGATGAAAACGTGTATGCCACCAAAGGGGACCCGATACCCGTACTCGATCGAATCAGCCTCGGGACCCCATCCTGCGTCGTCGATGTAGATCCTGCCACGACGACTCTTGGTCATCCGGCCCACAACATAGCCTTCGAGTCCCTTGAGCTTGCCCTCCAAGATCGTCAAACCATCGTGTAATAGCCCCACGGTGGGCGCCAACTGTCGTGGATTTGTCACGGCAGATGTCCTAGTGAAAGGACTTAGTCGTGGAGCCATCGCTACGGGTTTACTTGAAGGGGTTAAAGCGGACACAAAGACACGAGGGTTTTATACTAGTTCGGCCCCTTCGATGAAGGTAAAAGCCTACGTCTAGTTGTGATGGAATTGATGTGGTCTCGATGGCTAGGGAGCAAATAAGCTTCGCCTAGGCTCGAGTTGTGGTTGTCTGTCTTGAACTGCCACCGGGTCGTCCCCTTATATAAATTGGTGACGCCCGTCGGTCCATAGAATCCCAACCGGTTCATACTCGTATCCCGGTTGGTATCTCCCTATTCCTAACTTACAATACAAGTTATACATCAGGCCGATTTACGGTTACAAGTTCTAAACCGACTATAGGCCTTGGGCCTTCATCTGCTTATACCACTAATGAAGTTAACCCGGCCCAAGTAGGCTGGTTCACGCCTAGTGGTAATATCCCCAACAGATCCCATCTCAGATTTCATGGCCTCAAGCCATTTCGCGGAATCTGGGCTCATCATCGCTTCCTCATAGTTCGTAGGTTCATCATGGTCTAGTAACATGACTTCCATAATAGGATTACTATACCACTCTGGTGCGGACCGTACTCTAGAAGACCTATGAGGTTCTGTACTAACTTGATCTGAAGTTTCATGATCATCATCATTAGCTTCCTCACTTACCGGTGTAGAAATCACTAGAACTGATTTCTGTGATGAACTAATTTCGAATTTGGGAGAAGGTACAATTACCTCATCAAGCTCTACTTTCCTCCCACTCACTTCTTTCGAGCGAAACTCCTTCTCTAAAAAGGATCATTCTTAGCAATGAATATCTTGCCTTCGGATCTGTGATAGAAGGTGTACCCAACAGTTTCCTTTGGATATCCTATGAAGATGCATTTCTCCGATTTGGGTTCGAGCTTATCAGGTTGAAGCTTTTGCACATAACCATCGCAACCCCAAATTTTAAGAAATGACAACTTTGGTTTCTTGCCAAACCACAGTCCATAAGGCGTCGTCTCAACAGATTTTGATGGTGCCCTATTTAAAGTGAATGCAGATGTCTCTAATGCATAATCCCAAAACGATAGCGGTAAACCGGTAAGAGACATCATGGACTGTACCATATCCAATAAAGTGTGGTTATGACGCTCGGACACACCATTACGCTGCGGTGTTCCAGGTGGCGCGAACTATGAAACTATTCCACATTGTTTTAAATGAAGGCCAAATTCGTAACTCAAATATTCTCCTCCATGATCAGATCGTAGAAGCTTTATTTTCTTGTTACGATGATTCTCCACTTTACTCTAAAATTCCTTGAACTTTTCAAATGTTTCAGACTTGTGTTTCATTAAGTAGATATACCCATATCTGCTCAAATCATTTGTGAAGGTCAGAAAATAACGATACCCGCCACGAGAATCAACACTCATTGGACCGCATACATCGGTATGAATTATTTCCAATAAGTCACTAGCTCGTTCCATTGTTCCGGAGAGCGGAGTTTTATTCATCTTGCCCATAAGGCATGGTTTGCAAGCACCAAGTGATTCATAATCAAGTGATTCCAAAAGTCCATATCAGTATGGAGTTTCTTCATGCACTTTACACCAATATGACCCAAATGGCAGTGCCACTAATAAGTTGCACTATCATTATCAACTTTGCATCTTTTGGCATCAATACTATGAATACGTGTATTACCACGATCGAGATTCAATAAACCATCAACATTGGGTGTATGACCATAGAAGGTTTTATTCATGTAAACAAAACAACAATTATTCTCTGTCTTAAATGAATAACCATATATCAATTAACATGATCTAATCATATTCATGCTCAATGCAAACACCACATAACATTTATTTAGGTTCAACACTAGTCTCGAAAGTATAGGGAGTGCTCGATGATGATCATATTAATCTTGGAACCACTTCCAACACACATCATCACTTCATCCTCAACTAGTCTCTATTTATTCTGTAACTCCTGTTTCAAGTTACTAATCTTAGCAACCGAACAAGTATCAAATACCCAGGGGTTACTATGAACACTAGTAAGGTACACATCAATAATCTGTCTATCAAATATACCTTTGTTCACTTTGCCATCCTTCTTATCCACCAAGTATTTGGGGTAGTTCCGCTTCCAGTGACCATTTCCTTTGTAGTAAAAGCACTTAGTTTCAGGCTTAGGTTTAGCTTTGGGCTTCTTCACGGGAGTGACAACTTGCTCGCCATTCTATTTGAAGTTCCCCTTCTTTCCCTTTGCCCTTTTCTTGAAACTAGTGGTCTTGTTTAATAATCAATATTTGATGCTTTTGCTTGATTTCTACATTCGTCGATTTCAGCATCATGAAGAGCTCGGGAATCGTTTTCATCATCCCTTGCATACTATAGTTCATCACGAAGTTCCATTAACTTGGTGATGGTGACTAGAGAACTCTGTCAATCACAATCTTATCTGGGAGATTAACTCCCACTTGATTCAAGTGATTGTAGTACCTAGACATTCTGAGTACATGCTCACTAGTTGAGCAATTCTCATCCATCTTTTAAGCAAAGTACTTGTCAGAGGTCTCATAACTCTTGACACGGGCATGAGTCTGAAATACCAATTTCAGCTGTTGGACCATCTCATATTCTCCGTGACGTTTCAAAAATGTTTTTGAAGTCCTGGTTCTAAGATGTAAAGCAAGGTGCACAAAACTATCAAGTAGTCATCATATTGAGCTAGCCAAACGTTCATAACGTCTGCATCTGCTCCTGCAGTAGGTCTGTCACCTAGCGGTGCATCAAGTACATAATTCTTTTGTGCAACAATGAGGATACACCTCATATCATGGACCTAGTCCGCATCATTGCTGCTATCATCATTCAACTTAGTTTTCTCTAGGAACATATAAAAAACATAGGGAAGCTATAACGTGAGCTATTGATCTACAACATAATTTGCAAAATACTATCAGGACTAAGTTCATGATAAATTAAAGTTCAATTAATCATATTACTTAAGAACTCCCACTTAGATAGACATCCCTCTAGTCATCTAAATGATCACGTGATCCAAATCAACTAAACCATGTCCGATCATCACGTGAGATGGAGTAGTTTTCAATGGTGAACATCACTATGTTGATCATATTTACTATATGATTCACGCTCGACCTTTTGGTCTCCAGTGTTCCGAGGCCATATCTACATATGCTAGGCTCGTCAAGTTTAACCCGAGTATTCTGGGTGTGCAAAAACTGACTTGCACCCGTTGTATTTGAACGTAGAGCTTATCACACCCGATCATCATGTGGTATCTCGACACGACGAACTATCGCAACGGTGCATACTCCGGGAGAACACTTATACCTTGAAATTTAGTGAGGGATCATCTTATAATGCTATTGTCGTACTAAGCAAAATAAGATAAACATCACATGCAATCAAAATATGTGACATGATATGGCCATCATCATCTTGTGCTCATGATCTCCATCACCGAAGCATCGTCATGATCTCCATCGTCACCGGCGTGACACCTTGATCTCCATCGTAGCATCATTGTCGTCTCGCCAACTATTGTTACTACGACTATCACTACCGCTTAGTGATAAAGTAAAAAAATTACATGGCGATTGCATTGCATACAATAAAGTGACAACCATATGGCTCCTGCCAGTTGCTGATAACTTTGTTACAAAACATGATCATCTCATACAACAATTTATACCACATCATGCCTTGACCATATCACATCACAGCAAGCCCTGCAAAAACAAGTTAGGCATCCTCTACTTTGTTGTTGCAAGTTTTACGTGGCTGCTACGGGCTTCTAGCAAGAACCGTTCTTACCTACGCATCAAAACCACAACGATTTTTCATCAAGTGTGATGTTTTAACCTTCAACAAGGACAGGACATAGCCACACTCGATTCAACTAAAGTTGGAGAAACAGACACTCCCCAACCACCTATGTGCAAAGCACGTCAGTAGAACCAGTCTCACGTAAGCGTACACGTAATGTCGGTCTGAGCCGCTTCATCCAACAATATCGCCGAATCAAATTATGACATGCTGGTAAGAAGTATGACTATTATCACCCACAACTCTTTGTGTTCTACTCGTGCATATAATATCTACGCATAGACCTGGCTTGGATGCCACTGTTGGGGAACGTGGTAATTTCAAAAAAATTCCTACGATTACACAAGATCTATCTAGGTGATGCATAGCAACGAGAGGGGAGAGTGTGTCCACTTACCCTTGTAGACCTAAAGCGGAAGCGTTTGAATAATGCGGTTGATGTAGTCGAACGTCTTCGAAATCCAACCGATCAAGTACCGAACGCACGACACCTCCGCGATCTGCACACGTTCAGCTTGGTAACGTCCCTCAAACTCTAGATCCAGCTGAGGCTGAGGGAGAGTTTTGTTAGCACGATGGCATGGTGACAGTAATGATGAAGTTACCGGGGCAGGGCTTCGCGTAAGCACTACGACGATATGACTGAGGTGTAAAACTGTGGAGGGGGGCACCGCACACGGCTAAGCGATTGTCTGTTGTGCCTGTAGGGTGCCCCCTTGCCCTCGTATATAAAGGAGGGGAGGAGGAGGCCGACCAACAAGGGGCGCACTAGGGAGAGGGGAGTCCTACTAGGATTCGGCCCCACCCTTTTTCCTTCTACCGAAGGGGGGAAAGGGGAAGGAGAGGGAGTAGGAGATGGAAAGGGGGGTGGCGCCCCCTTCCCAAGTCCAATTCGGCCTCCTGCCCAAAGGGGGGCGCACCAGCCTCTTGTGGGCTGGTGTGCTTCCCTCTTATGGCCCATAAGGCCCATAACTTCTCCGGGGGGGTCCTATAACCTCCCGGTACTCCGAAAAAATGCCCGAACCACTCGGAACCATTCCTATGTCCAAACACAACCTTCCAATATATGAATCTTTATGTCTCGACCATTTTGAGACTCCTCGTCACATCCGTGATCTCATCCAGGACTCCAAACAAACTTCGATCATCAAATCACATAACTCATAATACAAATCGTCATCGAACGTTAAGCGTGCGGACCCTACGGGTTCGAGAACTATGTAGACATGACTGAGACATATCTCCGGTCAATAACCAATAGCGGAACCTGGATGCTCATATTGGCTCCTATATATTCTACGAAGATCTTTATCGGTCAAACCGCATAACAACATAAATTATTCCCTTTGTCATCGTTATGTTACTTGCCCGAGATTCGATCGTCAGTATCATCATACCTAGTTCAATATCGTTACCGGCAAGTCTCTTTACTCGTTCCGTAATACTTCATCCCACAACTAACTCATTAGTCACAATGCTTGCAAGGCTTATAGTGATGAGTATTACCGAGAGGGCCCAGAGATACCTCTCCGAAACACGGAGTGACAAATCCTAATCTCGATCTCTGCCAACCCAACAAACACCTTCACAGACACCTGTAGAGCACCTTTATAATCACCCATTTACGTTGTGACTTTGGTAGCACACAAAGTGTTCATACGGTATCCGGGAGTTGCATAATCTCATAGTCTGAGGAACTTGTATAAGTCACGAAGAAAGCAGTAGCAATGAAACTGACACGATCATAATGCTAAGCTAATGGATGGGTCATGTCCATCACATCATTCTCCTAATGAGTTGATCTCGTTCATCAATGACAACACATGTCTATGGTTAGGAAACATAACCATATTTGATTAACGAGCTAGTCAAGTAGAGGCATATTAGGGACAATATGTTTTGTCTATGTATTCACACATGTACTAAGTTTCCGGTTAATACAATTCTAGCATGAATAATAAATATTTATCATGAAATAAGGAAGTAAATGATAACTTTATTATTGCCTCTAGGGCATATTTCCTTCAGTATGTTTCTTTTTTGTTTCTAGATTTTTTCTTTTGGTAGCCATTTCTTTGTTACGACATCATCTTTCATGTTACAACCCATTTGATATCAATTTCAGAAATACCTTCCCGCTTATATGGAAATGTTGCAGCAAGTGGATTCCTGGATGTCTTTGATGAGGTAATATGTTGTTGGACTTGTCCTTACTTTGGACAATTATTCTGTTATGATAAATAATAATAATAATAATAATAATAATAATAATAATAATAAGTATCATTTTAGTATCTTGTGATTGTTAGGCTTTTGCCGATTTTTCAACAATAAAAATCGTTTTGCAAGCATGTAGAAGTTGTGTTTATGGCTGCCAGGGCCGACACCGCACCATTATCGACAGACGAGACAACCTGGAGGCGGCAATCAACGGCTACACCCAATCCTCGTTGGCACCTATGCTGAATGACGTACGGTGCTGACGCGCCAACGAACGACTTTGCACGGAAGCATTATCCTAGACTGATGCCACTGGGGCAGCAACCTCCACGGCGCCATAGTCTGGTACCGCAAATCCACCCCCCTTTTCTGTTCAGAGCCAATGTTAATCATCCGACAGGAGCTGGTCAATTATAGAGGATTCGGCTGGCTGGTGGCATTGTATATATCAGCTTGTCGAGTGTTAATGTTCTGTTGTTGAATCCTTGATTGTTTTGCAGTTTCATCAGGTGAAGCATTTAGTCTGTTATGAACCTGTACATTTTACTTTAGGTAGGTTAATTCAACTTCTTGCTGTATTGTTTTCCTTTAACCTGCTAGGGGTCTCGAGGACTGTTAAGGTTATGAAGTCAAACTTAACAACCTTCGTTGATAGGTACAATAATTTATGACGTGTTGCCTTTTCTTATCATGTTCTCTAATATTTATATAGTTATGTTGTATCCCCTTTTAAACAGAAGAGATTTATTGGCAAAGACAAACTCTTGTTACATTTGAGGCTAATATCTTTGCTTATGTCTTTCTTTAGAATTTCCTGTATATAAGTATATATTTTCTTCTTTGTCGTGCTATGATTGCTGATGCAGATTCCACTGATGTTTGAATCCAGGAACAATTTTTGTCAGTTAATGCTTCAAGTAACAACTCAAAGTCTACATTGAGCATGTATAAGGAAATGGAGTTGTAGGTATAATCTAGAAAATGCATAAATGATGACTATCCATTAACAAACTCTACTATATACTCTTTATTCCATCTCACCGGAATCAAGGTCGGTCAAATATGTTCATGCTTTGAGTAAAAAGTAAATAAATATGTTCATGTTTATCTCAATGAAATTAATGATGGTAGTGCTGCTCCATTCATTAACTGATGGCGTTGGCGAAGAAGATGTGATGCGGAGCATCCCACGGTTATGCCCATGGACCATCCTACATCTCCCACGACACCACTTGGACAAATGACAAGAGCTCGTGCAAGAGCTATTGAAAACAAGGTTATCTTTCTCCTTGTCGAACTCCCCTTTGACCCACTTGAGACATGGCTACTACCTCAAACGGAGATGCTTTGTGTGCTTAGGTACCAAGGAAGCAACCAACGAGAAGTTACGGTGCAAGTTGGACATCAAGAGCATGAAGAGAATCTGCCCAGCCCAGAAATCCTGGTACAACCGCCCATGTACTGCCCAACTACCGCCCGGGCGGTACAACCACTCGACTACCGCCCAACCACCGGCTGAGCTTCTGTGATCGAGCGGTGCAAGGCCGGCACAACATTGGTTTATCCCCGTAACAGCCAAAAGACCGGTACAACCGCTCCGATGACTAGTACAACCACTACTCCCTTCCGCGAACACCTCTAGGAACCAGCACTTGAGCTCCCAGCGGTATAACCGCCCCCATTACCGGTACTACTGCCCTGCCTGCGCGCATTGAAAGGGGTTTCACCCCATGTATCCTCCACTTACCCCTTGGACTATATATACTTGTCCCCTAGCTCCGTATTAGGGTCAGCAAAGGATTAGATCATTTGAGAGATAGAGCTTTGCTCATCCACTTGGTTACTTCTCCATTGGAGTCCATGGCCTCTTCGGAGAAGATCCCCCAAGCGGATTCAAGACCCCTCACAGGAAGACCCCTCAAGACCTCCTCACAAAGAATAAATTGCTACTTGTATCGTCCTTTGTTAATCGTGGATCATGTATCTCTTTGTGTTTCGAGGATCTAGCACATCTGTAATCAAATCTCGTTGGTTTGAGTGATTCTCTCGTGCTTCCCATCGTGTTTTCCCCTCGTGTTCTTTGTGTTCTTCATGGGATCTGCTCCAATCATGAAAGATCAGGCGTCTAGGGTTCTACCCTACATCATCTTGGTACCATGATCCACGTTGATCACGAATTTGGAGTCTCCCCCACCGTTTTCTAGCCTAATTTTGTTGTGTTCTTCCCTAAATTTCAAAAATCCCCACCAAAAATAGCCCCAATTTCTTTTTGTAATTTGTTTGTGTGATGAAGTTTTGTTGGATTTGATCCATGGATTTCCTGTGTTGCAAGTGGATCTAGCTTCCCCATTAGTTTCCCCATCTTTCATCCATGGAATCTTCGCAATTTTACACCCCAAATCATCCATTCCGCCCCCAAATACATCCCGATAATGATATGAGAAAATTTTCCCGACAAAAGCGGTACAACCGCCCCCAAGGCGGTACAACCGCTCCCCCATCCCCTGATACTTTTGCTAGCCCAACTGGAACCCCGGGATGCTCCAAGAGTGGTACAACCGCCCTTGCAAGCGGTACAACCGCCCTTGCAAGCGGTACAACCGCCCCTCCTAGTTCCAGCCTCGGTTGATTGATAGTTTTGACCATAACTAATTAATCCGGAATCGGATTTTGACGTTCTTTAGATTGTTTTGAAGCTATTGACATCCCACATACCACCAAAATACTTCCAACATCATTTGACTCCATCAAAGTTTTGCAACTTTGCATCTTTGCCTAGGGCCTTCACTGCATCATCCGCTATACCTCCACCAACTTCCGCAACTTAACCCATTTTGTTTCGCATAGCATTTGTGGTTGTTTGAGTTGTGTTTTGAGTCTCCTAAGGTGTCTTGGCTACTTAGGTACGGTTGCTTCTTCATCAACCACCACCACCGCATTCCGCTACCACCATTAGACTTTGGTTTTGAGAATTTGAGTTGTGGTTCATCGTTTCCTAGGGTGTTAAGGCTAACTAGGAACGATTCAACATCGACATCACCGCCTCTCATCTTCGCCACGGACTCTTCATCGACAATGACCATTTCACCGTCACCCGTTGAGGGAGTCCTGGACTAGGGGGTGTCCGGACAGCCGGACTATCATCGTCAGCCGGACTCCAAGACTACGAAGATACAAGATTGAAGACTTCGTCCCGTGTCCGGATGGGACTTTCCTTGGCGTGGAAGGCAAGCTTGGCGATACGGATATGTAGATCTCCTACCATTGTAACCGACTACTGTGTAACCCTAGCCCTCTCCTGTCTATATAAACCGGAGGGTTTTAGTCTGTAGGACAACAACCATTACAACAATCATACCATAGGCTAGCTTCTAGGGTTTAGCCTCCTTGATCTCGTGGTAGATCCACTCTTGTACTACCCATATCATCAATATCAATCAAGCAGGAGTAGGGTTTTACCTCCATCAAGAGGGCCCAACACAGGTAAAAACATCGTGTCCCTTATCTCCTGTTACCATCCGCCTAGACGCACAGCTCGGGACCCCCTACCGAGATCCGCCGGTTTTGACACCGACATTGGTGCTTTCATTGAGAGTTCCTCCGTATGCGCCACCGATAGGCTTGATGGCTTCTTCAATCAACAACAACGCAGTCTGGGTGAGACTTTTCTCCCGGAAAGATCTTCAGATTCGGCGGCCGATGCGGTCCAATTCACTTGGCCACCGGAGCAGATCGAAGCTACGCCCGCCATCAGGTCAAATTTGGAAGCCTAAACTTCACGGCGGATATCCGTGGAGACTTGATCTTCGACGGATCGAAGCCTCAGCCGTGCGTGCCGCACTGTCACGATGGGCATCATCTAACTCTGCCGCCAGACAGTACCTTGGAGGTCGCTGCGAATCCGCTCCGACCCATAGTTTGGAGCCGATCGCAGACGAGGACGGGTGGCTGGACACCGCCGGAGCTGCAACTTCCACGGTGATGGAGCGAACAACGACCTCGTTCCTTATAAAGCTCGTGACTCGAGGTGCGGACTCCTGCGGACTCAACCTCCGCGCCATCGCCAATCGAATCCGATTGGGCGCTGATCATGGAGTTCACCACTGCGGACATCTTTCAGCACTCACCCTTTGTTGACATCCTAAATTTGCTAAAGCATCTCTCGCTATCCGGAGAGCCCTGGCCGGACTACGGCCAGGATGGTTGGGATGCGGATGATGAAGAAATTCAAAGCCCACCCACCACCCACTTTGTAGCCACTATTGACGATCTAACCGACATGCTAGACTACGACTCCGAAGACATCGACGGCATGGACGACGATGCCGGAGACGATAAAGAACCGGCGCCTACAGGACACTAGAAGACCACCTCGTCATACGACATATACATGGTGGACACCCCAAAAGATGGGGACGGCGAAGAAGCAGCGGAGGCAGATTCCTTAAACAAACAGCCCAAGCGCCGACGTCAGCGGCGCCGCTCTAAATCCCGCCACAGCAAGAATGGAGATTCCAAAGACAGAGATAATAACACCCCAGAAAGTGTCGAAGACAACCCCCTCCAGCAAGATTCAGCGCAGGAGGATGTAGAAGCAAGCCCTCACGAGAGAGTGGCAGACGAAGAGGTCGAGGATGATAATTACATACCTCCCTCCGGAGACGAGGCAAGCCTCGACGACGACGAATTCGTCGTGCCTGAGGATCCCGTCAAACAAGAGCGTTTCAAACGCGGGCTAATGGCCACAACAAATAGCCTAAAGAAAAAGCAGCAGCAGCTTCAAGCTGATCAAGACCTGCTGGCTGACAGATGGACCGAGGTCCTCGCGGCCGAAGAGTATGAACTCGAACGCCCCTCCAAGAGCTACCCAAAACGCAAGTTGCTCCCCCGATTAGAGGAGGAAGCATACATACCTTCATCACCAGATTACTGTCGGCCGACCGACCACCCCGTGGTCGCGACAGAGAGGCATCCAGGCCCTCCATCAAGACCGTACCCCGGCATCGCTCGAAAAGTATGAGGCCACGAGGGAATGCGCCGGACTTGCGGGATATATTGGAGGATAAGGCAAGACAATCCAGATCTATTTACAGATCACGTGGGCGCTCCACGACCCACGACGACTACCGTCGCGCCGGATACAACAACTCCGGCCGGGCCGAACACAGCAGAAAACACTCCCTTGAGCTACGTCGTGATATTGCTCAATACAGAGGCGCCGCACACCCGCTATGCTTCACTGACGAAGTAATGGATCATCAGATCCCTGAAGGGTTTAAACCCGTAAACATTGAATCCTACGATGGCACAACAGACCCCACGGTTTGGATCGAATATTATCTCCTTCATATCCATATGGCCCGCAGAGACGATCTCCACGCCATCAAGTATCTCCCACTCAAGCTTAAAGGACCAGCTCGGCATTGGCTTAACAGCTTGCCCGCAGAGTCAATTGGGTGTTGGGAGGACTCGAAGCCGCATTCTCGACAACTTCGGGGCACATATGTGCGACCACCAGACGCCGATGACCTAAGCCACATAATTCAGCAGCCAGATGAATCGGCCAGGCAATTCTGGACACGGTTCTTAACAAAGAAAAATCAAATCGTCGACTGTCCAGATGTAGAGGCCCTCGCAGCCTTCAAACATAACATCCGCGACGAATGGCTGGCCCGCACCTAGGACAGAAAAGCGAAATCCATGGCAGCCCTCACATCATTAATGACCCGCTTCTGTGCGGGAGAGGATAGCTGGCTAGCTCGCAGCAACAACCTCAGTAAAAATGCTGGCAATCCGGATACTAAGGACCACAATGGCAGGTCGTGTCGAAACAAAAACAAACGCCGCGTTAACGGCGACAACAATGAGGATACGGCAGTCAATGCCGGATTCCGAGGCTCTAAACCCGGTCAGCGGAAGAAGCCATTCAAAAGAACCACTCCGGGTTCGTCCAATTTGGACCGAATACTCGACCGCTCTTGCCAGATACATGGCACCCCCGAAAAGCCAGCTAACCACACCAACAGAGATTGTTGGGTATTCAAGCAGCGAGCAAGTTAATTGCGAAAACAATGACAAGGGGCTGCACAGCGATGACGAGGAAGAGACCCGCCGCCGAACAAGAGAGGATGAAGGGCTTCCCCCACAAGTGCGGATGGTAAACATGATATCGCAACCCATATACCCAAGAGGGAGCGGAAGCGTGCGAGGGCGTATATGCGATGGAGCGATCGCCCGTTCAATCCATGGTCCTCTTGCCCGATCACTTTCGATCGAAGAGACCATCCGACCAATATCCGCCATGGCGGATTCGCGCGTGGTTTTAGACCCAATCGTCGATGGATTTCAGTTCACGAGTCCCGATGGGCGGCGCAGAGCTCTGAACCTGCTTTATCGGGATACGGTCGCAAGATCGGCATAGACCCTCAAGGATTAAACCTACAAAGACGACCTTCAAAGGCGTCATACCGTGTTGAGGCCCATTATGCAGGCTCACCACTGCTGAAGTGGTCTTCGGATCCCGGATAATTTCCGGCGAGAGTTAATCTTCGACATAGTCACGTTCTGCAGCGGCTATCACGCTCTGCTCGGACGAACGCGTTCGCAAAGTTCAGCGCGTGCCGCATTATGCATACCTCAAGCTTAAGATGCGAGCCCTCGTGGAGTCATCACGGTCAACGGAAATACGGGCGCTCCCTCGAGCGGAGGAACATCAATGCTCTCGCGGCGTAATCTGAGCAGCCTTCTAAGGCAATTTCGAGTCCGCCTTAAGCGACCGGACATGGCCAAACGCGCCGAGCAACATCAATCAAGACCACAGCACGTTCGAGCATCGCGTGAGCGATGCGGCTAACCCCAGCCCTCGCATGATTGCAAGACCAGATCTCCGCGTACATCATTACGCTCTGGAGACACCATGGGCATAGGGGGAGGGGCACGACCACAACAGGCCCAGAGTGCGGCTCGACCACACCAGGGCTCCCAAGTGTGTCGCTCTTTTCATTTTATTTTCCTTATTTTTATACACAGGACTCCGTTCACGGAGGCCTGTCCGTGGCGAACTCCGCCGAACTCACGATGCAACAGCCAGGGAGGGACAAAGGCTGCGACGAACACTCAGGTGGTCTCCATTACGAGCATTAAATTTGTTAAATACACCATTCCGCAACCTACCCCTGGAGGGAGACACGTCTAATTAGTCCAATCCCTTGCTTACCGCACTATTTGTATCATTCCGCACTCATAGCAGAATTCCTTGAATAAACAATGCAGCACTTTTTGCCTATAATTGCATTACTTTACATATATGTTCATTAATGACATCTTGCACCTGTATATTTTGGTACGGCCGAATACACCAGGGGCTTATGTTCCCCGCATTATGGTGTGATATGTCCGAACACTTCCACAAGTCGCATCGAACTTATAGCATTATATGAATCGGCTCGAATCATGTCTTGGGTCAATAGTTGGGTTTGCGGGTTCCCATGTTTTGGTACCTTACGTTCCATTACATCGGCTAAGGTAGCACCGGAGAACCACTACGATTGTGCCCGGTTGAGCTGGGCGAGTGCCTCGATGGAGAAAGCTAAAAGTGATTGTCATGATAAGGCGAGAGATCGGTCGCTGTTCGAGAGGTCTTTTCGAGTCCCTAAAGACTTATGCCGCTTCGAGCGAAGAACCGGATAATGTCCAGCCAAGGCGTGGATAGCGCCCCGAACTCGGTCTTCCGAATACTAGGGGCTTCGCCGAAATTTAAAATGATTGAATTCTATGGCTAAGTGAGAGTGTTCAAGCATTATAAGTCCGGTTGCCTTGTTCATTGTGTTGAGCAACTCCCTAGATGGACCCAAAAACAGGGAACAAGAGCGCTCAAGTTTATCTCGAACACCCCAGCACTCGTGGCATGGGGGCTGAAGCCGACGACTTGCCATCTCTCAGATTTAATAAACGGCCGCACAAAAGGTAATATTTTAAATCAATAAGCGTTGCTTAGCGCATATGAACAAAGTTTTTAGCGCACAGGATAACACATAGCAAGTTTACTCAATAATTACATCTCTGGGGCACTCATCCGCAATCTTGCGGGCACCCTTCAGATGATCTTATAGTACATCTCGGCGTATGATACTCCTTGCCCGTTGGCGGCGCGTCGATGATAAGCCTCTCCGCATCCAAATGCCCCAATGCACCTTTGCGCGGGCAAGGGCCCGACGAGCACCTTCAATACAAAGGCGGGCGCTTGATGACCTCCACCCGAGGCACGATCCACCAGCCGCCGCATGAGGCCGAAGTAGCTCCAGCATGGCCTCTCCAGCCACAAATGGACTATGAGGCCCTTCATGGCCTGCTCGGCTACCTTAGGAGCTCGACCAGCGCTTCACCGGTCGCTAGGGGCACCAATGGTAGCCTCGGCGTACTAAGACCGAAGACCTTATCCGTTGAGCTCCCTCCTCGGCTCGGTAGAATGCGGCGACATCGGACACGCTGCGAGGCAGATCTGCAGCACGCTGGAGAGCTTCAATTCGGTAAGTGTCGGGTAGTTTACATTAACATGCTTGCTTTGCATGAAAAATGCCTTACCCGCCGCTATTTTCTTCACATCCTCAATCTCCTGGAGGGCCTTACGGGCCTCGGCCTTAGCGGCTCTGGCACTTTCAAGAGCCGAGGCAAGCTCGGACTCTCGAGTCTTCGAGTCGCGCTCCATACTCTCATGCTTTTCCATGAGAGCCTGGAGCTCTTGCCGCACCTCCGCCACCCGCGCCTCCTGCTTCTCTCGCTCCGCTCGTTCGCGGCCGCATTGCGTTCGCCGCGAAGCGGCCTCCTTCGAGGTTGCCACCTCGTTCGTGGCCCCTGCAGTACCCACGTTATCCTTGTTATTTTCATTGCAACCAAAATCCTTTTCTGTAAGGTACAAATTTAAAGATGGTATTACTCACCTTCTTTGTCCTCGAGCTGCTTCTTGGCAAGGCCGAGCTCTTGCTCGGACCGCTCGAGGTCCTGCTTCAACGCACCGACCTCCGTAGTCAGTGCGGCCGAGGTCAGCAGCGCATCCTGCAAACCCATATTGACACAATATTTAGCACTCCTGCATATATCTTTTTTTTAGATCCTCAATCCAGTTTTTCTTTCCGAACACCGAACCGAGCATCAGGGGCTACTGTCTATGCGGTATTACATTACATATTTTTAACTTCTTACCTCAAAGCACATTAGAAGGCTACTGCGAGCTTCGTCAGCCCGCTCTTGGCGAGCTGAACCTTCGAATCACCGCACTCATGATAGTGCGGTGTTCTTCCTCGATGGAAGCACCTTTGAGCGCCGCCAACAAGTTATCTGGCGCCTCCGGTTGGATGGAGGCCGCCGGCGTCACGGTCTTGCCCTTCTTGCGAAGGGGCCGCCTGTCGGACTCCGGAATTGTAACGCCCCGGACACACCCGCCGGTGGTCGTTACTCCTGGCGGGATCTAGACCGCCCCACGATCAATACTAGTCTTTTCTGCGCACTTTGTCCTCACTCGTGTGCACACAGGAGCAACTTCGGCCGGTCACCCATCTTGAAACTACTCCAAGCTGAGCACGCTTAACTTTGGAGTTACGTCCAATGGGATCCGGAAAAGAAGGAATTCCTTATTGATATGAGTAGTCTATCATCCCTAATAAGCCGTGCTATCACATACACCCACACTCGGAGGAACCGACGTCCTCGTCGGGCCACAGAACGTTCCCTCTTGGCACATACGTCGTGCATCCAATCCGTACATGTGCCATGCCGTGTGCCACGACGGGTCACAAACGTCATGAACAACATGACCGCGCACTGTCGCAACCATCCGTGTAACCGCGAGGGTCGGCTCGATACCAACTTGTAACGCCCGGACACACCGCGGTGGTGCGTTACTCATGGCGGATCTAGATCGCCCCACAGATCAATACTAGTCTTTTCTGCGACTTTGTCCTCACTCGTGTGCACCCGGGAGCAACTTCGGTCGGTCACCCATCTGAAACTACTCCAAGCTGAGCACGCTTAACTTTGGAGTTACGTCGAATGGGATCCCGGAAAGAAGGAATTCCTTATTGATATGAGTAGTCTATCATCCCTAATAAGCCAAGGCTATCACAGGAACCATGCGGGTTCGGTGCGAGTCCGGCGCAAAGTCCGGAGGCTGCCTTGTGGCGCCTCGAGCCTCCTCTGATG
Organism: Aegilops speltoides; assembly: GCA_021437245.1. Taxonomy (NCBI): domain Eukaryota; kingdom Viridiplantae; phylum Streptophyta; class Magnoliopsida; order Poales; family Poaceae; genus Aegilops; species Aegilops speltoides. The sequence goes on from CM038144.1 coordinate 344,452,875, forward strand.
GGTCCTTCCTGGGATCCCACCTCGGCGTCCCAGTCGTCGCGAGGGGAAGAGGCAGGGATGGAATCTACATCCGACGGAGCCAATGACCCGCTCGATGAAGCAGCAGATCATCATCGGCGGATGCGCAGCAGTATCTCGGCATTAGAAGGACACTATGTGACACAAAAGAGAAATTATAAATCGTTCAGGAATCCGGATATTTACAATCTTGCCGGAGGCCTGGCCCTTGAGGGCCACTCTTCGTTGCCAACGTTGGCATTGGCGGAGCTGTCCGGGGGAATAGTCCTTCCCCTCTTGGACCCTTCGCCTCCCCTGTTGGGGAAGCCTTCCTCTTCCTCTCTCCTTCTTACGGAGAGAGTCCTCTTTCTCCTCCTCGTCTTGGGAGAGGAGTCGCCTCGAGCCATCGGGCGATGAGTCCGATATCACTGGCGCCGGGAACTTCTTGAGTTCCGTGGCCTTCTTCTTAGCCTTCTTCTCGGCACCACATAGAGTGCGGGACCAGCAACCCGCTTAAGCAGGCGTCCGCTGAGTCTTCGGGAAGGGGAGCAGACAGATCTACCTGTCCGGACGTCCTCTGCCAGTCCTGTCAAAGGCATTGGGAGTTTTAGATCCCACATAGAGTCAAACTTTGAAAGAAAATAAATGTCCCATAGAGGATAACAAAGCTTACCTCACCGGCCGGGTGCTTGGTGCTGAATCCGCGATCTTCAGTCGCGGATACGGGGGCTTCTCCGCCCTTGAACAGCACCCTCGAGACGGCTTCGTACGTCGTGTCGAAGAGCCCGCTCAGAGTCTGGTGCTGTGCCGGATTGAACTCCCACAGATTGAAGGCCCGCTGTTGGCAAGGGAGAATCCGGCGGACGAGCATGACCTGGATCACATTGACAAGCCTAAGCTTCTTGTTCACGAGTGCAGTGGCGGGATCGAGTCTGTCAGCTCCTCCGAACTACCCCATAGCAAGCCCTTCTCTTTCCAGGAGGTGAGCTGCATAGGGATACCAGATCTGAACTCGGGGGCCGCCGCCCACTTAGGGTCGCGCGGCTCGGTGATGTAGAACCACCCCGATTGCCACCCCTTGACGGACTCCACGAAGGCCCCTTCGAGCCAGATGACGTTGGGCATCTTGCCCAACATGGCGCCTCCGCACTCCGCTTGAGCGCCCTTCACCAGCTTCGGCTTGAGATTGAAGGTCTTGAGCCACAAGCCGAAGTGGGGCTGGATGCAGAGGAAGGCCTCGCACACGACGATAAACGCCGAGATGTTGAGGATGAAGTTTGGCGCCAGGTCGTGGAAATCCAGGCCGTAATAGTACATGAGCCCCTTGCAACGGGAAGCCCAGTCCACGGAGGAAGTGGGGAAGGAATACGACCCTCTCATGGGGCCTGGGGGTGGGGTTGAGCTGCCCCTTATCGGGCATCCGGTGCGCGATGTCGCCGGAAAGGTATCTGGCGCTGCGCAACTTTGCGATGGGCTCCTCTGTAACGGAGGAGGCCAACCATTTGCCTCCCGCTCCATACATGGTCGGAGAAGGTCGAGACGAGATGCGCGGACTTGGGCGCTGGAGCTCGAGTGCGCGGAGATGGATAAGCAAAGGAGGAAGAAGTCGTAGGTAAAAAAAGGTGGATCCTTATCCCCTTATATATGGGCGGACGAAAACTATGCGTCCCCACCGGCCTGGTAAAACTCGCTTATCTCCCAAGCGCCACCATCAATGGCGCGGTTGAATTACCCACGTCCGTATTGATGAGAATCCCGGAATAAGGGGAACACGATCTCTACTTTGACAAGACGTGCCAAGGAAACCGCTTCGCTAAACGCGTTGAGGTGATATAATAAAAAATGATTCCAGTAAAGGCTTGGTGGTGGTGTGACGTCATGCCACAAAATACGTCAGCGGATTGAACTTGTGTACGTAATATTCTCTCTACGGGGGAATGTGGAAATTATTTTGCAGAGACGGACACTATCCTGGTGTTCACAATCTTCTATGAATTATTCGGAGGAGGAACCCGCCTTGCAATGCCGAACAATATGTGCGCCGGACTCATCGTCATTGAAGCCTGGTTCAGGGGCTACTGAGGGAGTCCTGGACTAGGGGGTGTCCGGACAGCCGGACTATCATCGTCAGCCGGACTCCAAGACTACGAAGATACAAGATTGAAGACTTTGTCCCGTGTCCGGATGGGACATTCTTTGGCATGGAAGGCAAGCTTGGCGATATGGATATGTAGATCTCCTACCATTGTAACCGACTCTGTGTAACCCTAGCCCTCTCCGGTGTCTATATAAACCGGAGGGTTTTAGTCCGTAGGACAACAACCATTACAACAATCATACCATAGGCTAGCTTCTAGGGTTTAGCCTCCTTGATCTCGTGGTAGATCCACTCTTGTACTACCCATATCATCAATATCAATCAAGCAGAGTAGGGTTTTACCTCCATCGAGAGGGCCCGAACACAGGTAAAAACATCGTGTCCCTTGTCTCCTGTTACCATCCGCCTAGACGCACAGTTCGGGACCCCCTACCCGAGATCCGCTGGTTTTAACACTGACACCTGTCCTTTCTTAGAAACGAGTAACCCTCGACGGTAGCTTCGATGACATCTTTGTCTACTCCTTGCCATTGCATTGATAACCCCATAGCCCATTTTGCGTACCTTACCTATCGAGACTAGCCATTTGAGTATTGTCGGCAACGTTAATTTGCACATTAGTGATCATAGCTCCCATTGCATACACACCACATCATCTTGGTGTCCATATCTTGGTATCATCTTTTGTGTTACAAGGTTGTCATCGCATATACATAATTGCTATCTTGGTTTGTGAAGTTTTGCATAAGAGGCCAAAGAAAGGGCTTGAAAGAGAAAGAGCCAAACAAGCTTTTAATCAAAAAGGAAAAGATAAGCAAAGAGCTTTTAAGCAAGAACCATAGCATCAAACTACTAAGATTATCATACTCGATCATCTTGGATCATATCACCGGAGCACCATACATATAGCATACTCGGGATAGAAGTCATTGCATTTTTTCTTAGTAGGTTGTGCACAAGTCTCGTATCCGCCTATTGTGAAATCGTGCTAGCATCTCTCTAGTATTGTGCAACAAGAGCATTTTCCGTGGATCCCACATTTTGAGCTCATTTTTGGTTTGCACAACCCCACTTATCTATTTGTGTGTGTGTGTGTGTGTGTTTCCGTGTACCACTACTTGCTTGGTCTATGATGTCTACTACACAACCTTCTTCTTGTAGACGTTGTTGGGCCTGCAGTGCACAGGTTTGTAGGACAGTAGCAAATTTCCCTCAAGTGGATGATCTAAGGTTTATCAATCTGTGGGAGGCGTAGGATGAAGATGGTCTCTCTCAAACAACCCTGCAAGCAAATAACAAAGAGTCTCTTTTGTCCCCAACACACCCAATACAATGGTAAATTGTATAGGTGCACTAGTTCGGCGAATAGATAGTGATACAAGTGCAATATGGAAACTAGATAAAGGTTTTTGTAATCTGAAAATATAAAAACAGCAAGGTAACTAAGGATAAAAGTGAGCGTAAACGGTATTGCAATGATAGGAAACAAGGCCTAGGGTTCATACTTTCACTAGTGCAAGTTCTCTCAACAATAATAACATAGATAGATCATATAACAAGCCCTCAACATGCAACAAAGAGTCACTCTGAAGCCACTAATAGCGGAGAACAAACGTAGAGATTATGGTAGGGTACGAAACCAGCTCAAAGTTATTCTTTCGGATCAATCTATAAACGAGTTCGTACTAGAATAACACCTTAAGACACAAATCAACCAAAACCCTAATGTCACCTAGATACTCCATTGTCACCTCAAGTATCCGTGGGCATGATTATACGATATGCATCACACAATCTCAGATTCATCCAACCAACACAAAGTACTTCAAAGAGTGCCCCGAAGTTTCTATCGGAGAGTCAAGAACGTGTGCCAACCCATATGCATAGGTTCCCAAAGTCACGAAACCCGCAAGTTGATCACCAAAACATACATCAAGTGGCACATGATATCCCATTGTCACCATGGATAATCATGGCAGGACATACATCAAGTGTTCTCATAAAAGACTCAATCCGATAAGATAACTTCAAAGGGGAAACTCAATTCATCACAAGAGAGTAGAGGGGGAGAAACATCATAAGATCCAACTACAGTAGCAAAGCTCGGGATACATCAAGATTGTGCCATAGAGGGAACACGAGAGAGAACACGAGAGAGAGAGATCAAACACATAGCTACTGGTACATACCCTCAGCCCCGAGGGTGAACTACTCCCTCCTCGTCATGGATAGCGCCGGGATGATGAAGATGGCCACCGGTGATGGGTTCCCCCTCCGGCAGGGCACCGGAACAGGCTCCCGAGAGGTTTTTGGTGGCTACACAGGCTTGCGGCGGCGGAACTCCCGATCTATTTTCTGTTCTGGAAGTTTTAGGATACGTGGGTATATATGGGTGCAGGGAGTACGTCGGTGGAGCTACAGGGGCCCCACGAGGCAGGGGGCGCGCCCTAGGGGGATGGGCGCGCCCCCCACCCTCGTGACCAGCTCTCGTATCTTCTAACGTGGAGTCCAAGTCTATCCGGTGGCTTTCCTTCCAAAAATAACTTCTCCGATTGATTTCGTTCCGTTTTGACTCCGTCTGATATTCCTTTTCTTCGAAACACTGAAATAGGCATAAAACAACAAATCTAGGCTGGGCCTCCAGTTAATAGGTTAGTCCCAAAAATAATATAAAAGTGGATAATAAAGCCCAATATTGCCTAAAACAGTAGATAATATAGCATGGAGCAATCAAAAATTATTGATACGTTGGAGACGTATCAAGCATCCCCAAGCTTATTCCTGCTCGTCCTCGAGTAGGTAAATGATAAAAAAGATAATTTTTGATGTGGAATGCTAGTTGGCATAATTCCAATGTAATTCTTCTTACTTGTGATATGAATATTCAGATCCAAAAGATTCAAGACAAAAGTTTATATTGATAAAAGAAATAGTAACACTTCAAGCATACTAATCAAAGTAATCATGTCTTCTCAAAATAACATGGCAAAAGAAAGTTCATACCTACAAAATCATATAGTTAGGCTATGCTCCATTTTCGTCACACAAAGATGTTCCCAACTTCTATACCCCCGATGACAAGCCAAGCAATTGTTTCATACTTAAATAATCTCAAACTTTTTCAACCTTCACGCAATACATGAGCGTGAGCCATGGATATAACTGAAGGAAATATGCCCTAGAGGAAATAATAAAGTTATTATTTATTTCCTTATATCATGATAAATGTTTATTATTCATGCTAGAATTGTATTAACCGGAAACATAATACATGTGTGAATACATAGACAAACATAGTGTCACTAGTATGCCTCTACTTGACTAGCTCGTTAATCAAAGATGGTTAAGTTTCCTAACCATAGACATGAGTTGTCATTTGATTAACGGGATCACATCATTAGGAGAATGATGTGATTGACTTGACCCATTCCGTTAGCTTAGCACTTGATCATTTAGTATGTTGCTATTTCTTTCTTCATGACTTATACATGTTCCTATGACTATGAGATTATGCAACTCCGTTTACGAGAGGAACACTTTGTGTGCTACCAAACGTCCTAGCGTCCTTTGGGTGATTATAAAGGAGCTCTACAGGTATCTCCGAAGGTACATGTTGAGTTGGCGTATTTTGAGATTAGGATTTGTCACTCCGATTGTCGGAGAGGTATCTCTGGGCCCACTCGGTAATGCACATCACTATAAGCCTTGCAAGCAATGTGACTAATGAGTTAGTTGCGGGATAATGCATTACGTAACGAGTAAAGAGACTTGCCAGTAACGAGATTGAACTAGGTATTGGATACCGACGATCGAATCTCGGGCAAGTAACATACCGATGACAAAGGGAACACCGTATGTTGTTATGCAGTTTGACCGATAAAGATCTTCATAGAATATGTAGGAGCCAATATGAGCATCCAGGTTCCGCTATTGGTTATTGACTGAGAATAGTTCTAGGTCATGTCTACATAGTTCTCGAACCCGTAGGGTCCGCACGCTTAACGTTACGATGATAGTTTTATTATGAGTTTATAAGTTTTGATGTACCGAAGGTTGTTCGGAGTCCCGGATGTGATCACAGACATGACGAGGAGTCTCAAAATGGTCGAGACATAAAGATTGATATACTGGAAGCCTATGTTTGGATATCGGAATAGTTCCGGGTGAAATCGGGATTTTACCGGAGCACCGGGGGGTTACCGGAACCCTCCCGGGGGTTAATGGGCCTTAGTGGGACATGAGGGAGAAGAGGAGGGCCGGCCGAGGCGGGCACGCCTCCCCCTAGTCCAAATAGGACAGGAAGGGGGCAGCGCCCCTTTCCTCTTTCCTCCCCCTTTCCTTCTCCACCAAGGAAGAGGGGAGTCCTACTCCCGGTTGGAGTAGGACTCCTCGGCGCACCCCTAGGGGCGGCCGCACCTCCCCCTCCCTCCTTTATATCACGGGGCAGGGGCACCTCTAGACACACAAGTTGATCTTCGTTATTGTTCCTTAGCCGTGTGCGGTGCCCCCCTCCACCATATTCCACCTCGGTCATATCGTTGCGGTGCTTAGGCGAAGCCCTGCGTCGGTAGAACATCATCATCGTCACCACGCCGTCGTGCTGACGGAACTCATCCCCGACACCCTGCTGGATCGGAGTCCGGGGATCGTCATCGAGCTGAATGTGTGCTGAACTCGGAGGTGCTGTATGTTCGGTGCTTGGATCGGTCGGATCGTGAAGACGTACGACTACATCAACCGCGTTGTCATAGCGCTTCCGCTTACGGTCTACGAGGGTACGTGGACAACACTCTCCCCTCTCGTTTCTATGCATCACCATGATCTTGCGTGTGCGTAGGAATTTTTTTGAAATTACTACGTTCCCCAACAATAACACTATGGGTGGAATAGAATATGATGATGGGGATTGTGTGGAGAAGACAAAAAGGAGAAAGTCTCACATTGACAAGGATAATCAACGGGCTATGGAGATGCCCATTAATTGATGTCAACATGAGGAGTAGGGATTGCCATGAAACGGATGCACTAGAGTGTGAATGCTCAACAAAAGAAAACTAGTGGGTGTGCATCCAACTCGCTTGCTCATGAAGACCTAGGGCATTTGAGGAAGCCCATCGTAGGAATATACAAGCCAAGTTCTATAATGAAAAATTCCCACTAGTATAAAAAGACAACTTATGAGACTCACTACATGAAGAACAAGGTGCTACTTTGAAGCACACTATATGAGACTCACTATATGAAGAACAAGGTGCTACTTTGAAGCACAAGTGTGGAAAAAGAGATAGTAGCATTGCCCTTTTTATTTATTTTCTTTTTTTCCTTTTCTTTCTTTTCATTTTTCACTTTTCTTTTTTTGGGCCTTTTTTGGCCTTTCCCTTTTTTTCTTTTTTTTGATTGGGCAATGCTCTAATAATGATGATCATCACACTTCTATTGATTACAACATAAGGATTACAACTCAAAATTAGAACAAGATATGACTCTATATGAATGCCTCCGGCGGTGTACCTGGATGGTGCAATGAATCAAGAATGACATGTATGAAAAATAATGCATGGTGGCTTCGCCACAAATACGATGTCAACTACATGATCATGCAATGGCGATATGACAAAAGTAATGTATGTCATGATGATGGTGAACGGAATGGTGGAAAGTTGCATGGCCATATATCTCGTAATGGCTATGGAAATGCCATAATAGGTAGGTGTCAGTGTCAAAACCGGCGGATCTCGGGTAGGGGGTCCCGAACTATGTTTCTAGGCGGATGGTAACAGGAGACAAGGGACACGATGTTTTTACCCAGGTTCGGGCCCTCTCGGTGGAGGTAAAACCCTACTCCTGCTTGATTAATATTGATGATATGGGTAGTACAAGAGTAGATCTACCACGAGATCAGAGAGGCTAAACCCTAGAAGCTACCCTATATTATGATTGTTGTTCGTCCTACGGACTAAAACTCTCTGGTTTATATAGACACCGAAGAGGGTTAGGGTTACACAGAGTCGGTTACAATGGTAGGAGATCTACATATCCATATCGCCAAGCTTGCCTTCCACGCCAAGGAAAGTCCCATCCGGACACGGGATGGAGTCTTCAATCTTGTATCTTCATAGTCTAGGAGTCCGGCCAAAGATGATAGTTCGGCTATCCGGACACCCCCTAGTCCAGGACTCCCTCAGTAGCCCCTGAACCAGGCTTCAATGACGACGAGTCCGGCGTGCATATTGTCTTCGGCATTGCAAGGCGGGTTCCTCTTCTGAATACTTCATAGAAGATTTTGAACACAAGGATAGTGTCCAGCTCTGCAAAATAAGTTCCACATACCCCCGTAGAGAGAATAATATTCACACAAGTTCAATCTGCTGACGTATTCCGTGGCGTGACATCACACCACGGCCAAGCCTTTATTTGAATCGTTTTTACTGTTCCACCTCAGCGCGTTTAGCAAAGCGGTTTCCTTGGCACGTCTTGTCAAAGCAGAGATCGTGTCCCCTTATTCCGGGTTTCTCATCAATACGGGCGTGGGTAACCCAACCGCGCCATTGATTACGGTGCTTGGGAGATAAGCAAGTTTTACCAGGCTGGTGGGGACGCATAGTTTCGTCCGTCCATATAAGGGGATAAGGATCCACCTTTTTACCTACGCCTTCTTCCTCCTTTGCTTATCCATTTCCGCGTACTCGAGCTCCAGCGCCCAAGTCCGCACATCTCGCCTCAACCTTCCCCAGCCATGTCCGGAGCGGGAGGCAAGTGGATGGCCTCGTCCATCATGGAGGGGCACATCAAGAGGCTGCGAAAGGCCGGATACTTGTCCAGCAACATCGCGCATCGGCTCCCCGACAAGGGGCAGCTCATCCCCACCCCCGGGCCCCATGAGAGGGTGGTGTTCCTCACCCACTTCCTTCGCGGACTAGGTTTTCCACTTCATCCATTTGTCCGGGGGCTCATGTTCTACTATGGCCTGGATTTCCACGATCTGGCCCCGAATTTTATCCTCAACATCTCGGCGGTCATCGTCGTGTGCGAGGCCTTGCTCTACATCCAGCCCCACTTCGGCTTATGGATGAAGACCTTCAATGTCAAGCCGAAGGTAGTGGGCGGCCGCCAAGCGGAGTGCGGAGGTGCCATTGTGGGCAAGATGCCCAACGTCCTATGGCTCGAGGGCTCCTTTGTGGAGACCATAAAGGGGTGGCAATCAGGGTGGTTCTACATCACCGAGCCACGTGACCACTGAATGGGCAGCGCCCCGATTCAGATCTGCATCCCCACGGCTCACCTCACGGAAAGAAAGGGCCTATCATGGGGTGATTCGGAGGAGCCGACCGACTCCAATCCTGCGTCCAAACCTTGGTGAACAAGAAGTCAAGCTTGTCAACGTAGTCCAGGTCATGCTCATCCGCCGGATCCTCCCGTGCCAGAAACGGCCTTTAATTTGTGGGAGTTTGATCCGGCACAACACCAAAACTTGAGCAGACTCTTTGACACTACGTACGAAGATGCCTGGAAGGTGCTGTTCAAGGGCGCCGAGGCTCCCGCATCCGCTACCAAAGATCGCGGATTCAGCTCGCAGCGTCAAGCCGGCGAGGTAAGCTATTTTACCCTTTACAGGACGGTTATTTTCCATAGTTTAACTCTATGCGGATCTAAACTCCCTTTACCTTTGACAGCCTGGCAAAGACGCCCGGCAGGTTAACTGTCCAGCTCCTTGCCGAAGACCCAGCGGACGCCCAATTAACGGGCTCTGGCTCCGGCGCCTTATGTGGTGCCGAGAAGAAGGCCAAGAAGAAGGCCACGGAACCCAAAGAGTTCCGGCTTGATTGTTATCGGACTCATCGTCCGATGACTCGGCGCGACTCCTCCCGCCAAGACGAGGCGGAGAAAAAGGCCTCTCCCGGGGAGAGAAGAAAAGGAAGGCGTCCCCAGCAGAGGCGAAGGGTCAAGAAGGAAGGACCCTCCCCGGACTACTCCACCAACACCGACGATTTATGAAGAGGAGTGGCCACCAAGGACTAAGCCCCTGGCGACTTCGTAAGTGTCCGGATACCAGAATAACTCATGGTGTTTCATTTGTATAGAATCTCTTAACACCGAATATAACCCTGCAGCCCGCCCAAGGACGGGCTCGACACTTTAACGAGCGGATCCCTGGCGCCATCGGACGTGGATAGCACTTCACATCCGGCTGTCTCCTCTCCTCGCGCTGCGGATGACACCGAGGTGGGGTTCCAAAAGGGGCCCAACCAGGAGGAGGAGGTTCCGGAGGTGCCGCGGGGCAACCTCCCGGACTTTGGGCACGAGGGGGATCAACCCCCAAAGGGTTCTGAGTTCGGCCCTGGGCCGGACTCCGCACTAGAACCTTTAGTGGTTCTGGAGTCCGGCAGGTGGCCCCTTCATAAGAAGGGCGAGATTGCGACGCCGGTGACCTCCGTCCAACCAGAGGCGCCGGATAATTTGCTGGAGGCGCTTAACGGCGCCTCCATCAACGAGGAGCACCGCACTGTTATGAGTGCGGTGATCCAGAAAGTTCAGTCCGCCAAGAGTGGGCTGACTGAAGCCTGTACCAGCCTTCTAACAGGCTTTGAGGTATGTAATTAAGATATGTAAAAATAGTACCGCATAGACAGTAGCCCCTGATGCTCAGTTTGGTGTTTGGAAAGAAAAGCCGAACTAAGGATCTAAAAAGATATACGCAGGAGTCTAACATAAGCGTGTCAATATGGGAATGCAGGCTGCGCTATTGACCTCTGCGGCACTGACTGTGGAGGTCAATGTATTGAAGCAGAGCCTCGAGCGGTCCGAGAACGAGCTCGGCCGTGCCAAGAAGCAGCTCGAGGACAAGGAAGGTAAGTAATACCTTATTAAAGTAGAAAGGATTTGGTTGCAAAAAATGACAGGAATAACGTGAGTATTGCAGGGGCCACGAACGAGGTGGCGACCCTGAAGGAAGCGGTGTCCAAGGCCAAAAGCAATGCAGCCGCGGAACACACCGAGCGAGAGAAGCAGGAGGCGCGGGTGGCGGAGGTGCGACAAGAGCTCCAGGCTCTCGTGGAAAAACACGAGAGTTTGGAGCATGACTCGAAGACTCGAGAGTCCGAGCTTGCCTCGGCTCTTGAGAGTGCCAAAGCCGCTAAGGCCGAAGCCCAAAAAGCCCTCCAGGAAATTGAGGCAATAAAGAAGATAGCGGCGGGTAAGGCATTCTTCATGCAAATCAAGCACGTGAAAGTGAATTACTTGTTACTCACCCGAATCCGGAGCTCTCCAGGAGCATTCGCAGATCTGCCCCACAGTGTGTCCGACGCTGCCGCATTCTACCGGGCCGAGGAAGGGAGCTCGATGGAGAAGGTATTCTAGTCTCAGTATGCTGAGGCAGGACACCCGGTGCCCTTGAGCGACCAGCTGAAGCATCTGGTCGAGCTCCATAAGGTGGCCGAACAGGACATGAAGGGCCTCATAGCTCATTTGTGGCGAAGGAGGCCATGCCAGGAGCTACTGGGGCTGGTCGCGGCTAGTGGGCCTTTGTCCATGGATTGAAGTCGTCAAGCACTCCGTCTGCATCGAAGGTGCTCGTGGGGCCTTGCCCGTGCTAAAGTGCACTAGGGCAAGATGGACGCCGAGAAGCTTGTGACGGATGCTCCACCGCCAGCGAGAGTATCGCAAGCCGAGATGTATTATGAGAACGTCCTGAAGGGTGCCTGCCTTATAGCGGGTGAATGCTCCAAATATGTAATTTTTGAGTAGACTCGCATTTGTTATCCTGTGCGCTGAAAACTTTGTTCATATGCGCTAAGCAATGCTTGTTAATTTAAAATATTACCTTCTGTGCGGCCGTTTATCAAATTTGAGAGATGGCATGTCGTTGGCTTCAGCCCCATGCCACAGTCTTTGGGGTGTTCGGGATAAACTTGAGCGCTCTTATTCCCATTTTTGGGTCCTTCGAGGGAGGCGCTCAACACAACGAACGAGGCAACCGGACTTATAATGCTTGAACACTCCCACTTAGCCATAGAATTCTATAATTTTAAATTTCGGTGAAGCCCCTAGTGTTCGGAAGACCGAATTCGGGGCGCTATTCACGCCTGGGCCAGACAAAGACGACTCCTCGCTCTAAGCGGCATAAGTCTTTAGGGACTCGAAAAACCTCTCGAACAGCGACCGGCTCTCGCCCTATCATGACGGTCAGTTTTAGCTTTCTCCATTGAGGTGCTCAACCCAGCTCAATCGGGGCACAATCGCAGTGGTTCTCCCAGCGCTACCTTAGCCGATATAACGGAACGTAAGGTACCAAAACATGGGAGCTGGACAAACCGAACTATTGACCCAAGACATGATTCGGAGCCGATGCATATAATGCTATAAGTTCGGGATGCCGCACTTGTGAAAGTGTTCGGACTTATCACACCATATTTTGGGGAACTTAAGCCCCTGGAGTATTTGGCCGTACCAAAGCGTACGGATGCAACATGTCATAAGTGAACATATATAGATAAAAAGGAATGCAATAATAGGCAAAAGCGATGCATTGCTTATTCAAAAATCTTGCAATGAAAGCGAGCGATACAAATAGTGCGATAAGCAAGGGATGGGACTATTTAACATGTCCCCCTCGAGGGTAGGCTGCGGGATGGTATGTAAAACAGGTATACTGCTCGTAATAGAGAACACCTGGACACTCGACGTAGCTTTTTTGCTTCCCTGGCTATTGCATCGTGAGTTCGGCAATTCTACTGCCGGACAGGGCTTCTGGAAAATGGAGTCCTGCGAATAAGAGAAAAAAAGAATGACAAAATTGGGAGCCCCTGGTGTGGTTGAGCTGCTCTCCGGGCATGCCGTGGTCGTGCCCCTACCCCTATGCCCATGGTATCTCCATAGTGTAGTTATGTACGCGTGGTACTAGTCTCGCGATTTCGCGAGGGCTGGGGTTGGGGCCGCATTGCTACGCGTGCTCGGAACATGCCAAGTGGTCTTGTTGTAGGTTACTCCGGGCACGCTTGACGGTGTCCGGCCGCTTAACAGCCGGACTCGAGAATGGCCTTAAGAGGCTGCTTTGTACTTCAGCCGCGAGAGCCGCTATATGCTCCTCTGTTCGGAGAGAGCGTTCGGTGTTTCCGTTGACCGTAATGACTCCTCGAGGGCCTGACATCTTGAGCTTGAGGTATGCATAGTGAGGCACCGCATTGAACTTTGCAAATGCGGTTCGTCCGAGCAGTGCATGATAGCCGCTGCGGAACGGGACTATGTCGAAGATTAACTCCTCGCCGGAAGTTATCCGGGATCCAAGACCACTTCAAATGGGCCGAGCCTGCATAGTTGGCCTCTACACCGGTATGACGCCTTTCAAGGTTGTCTTTGTGGGTTTAATCCTTGAGGGTCTATGCCCATCTTGCGCCTTTGTATCTGATAAAGCAGGTTCAGTCTTGCCGCCGTCCATCGTGGACTCTAGTGAGGTGAAATCCGTCGACGATTGGGTCTAGAACCAATGCGGCGAATCCGCCATGGCGGATGCTAGTGGGGTGGTCCCTTTGATCAAAAGTGATCGGGCAGGAGGACCACAGATTGGACTTTGGGGCGACTGGCTCCATCGCATATACGTCCCTGAGTGCACGCTTCCGCTCCCTTTTGGGTATGTGAGTTGCGTATATCATGTTCACCGTCCGCACTTGTGGGGGGAAACCCTTCTGTCCTCTATTGTTCGGCGGCCGGGTCTCCTCCTCGTCATCGCTATGCAGCCCCTTGTCATTGTTTTCGGCAGTTAACTTGCCTACCTGCTTGAACACCCAACAATCCCTGTTGGTGTGATTGGCTGGCTTTTCGGGGGTGCCGTGTATCTGGCACGAGCGATCGGGTATTCTGTCCAAATTGGACGAGCCCGGCGTATTTCTTTTGAATAGCTTTTTCTGCTGACCGGGTTTAGAGCCTCTGAATCCGGCGTTGACTGCCGTATCCTCAGTATTGTCGCCATTAATGCGGCGCTTGTGCTTGTTGCGACGCGACCTGCCGTTGGTGTCCTTGGTATCCGAATTACCAGGGCTCTTGGTCATGTTGTTACTACGAGCTAGCCAGCTATCCTCTCACGCGCAGAAGCGGGTCATGAGTGTTGTGAGGGCTGCCATGGATTTTGGCTTTTCCTGTCCTAGGTGCCGGGCAAGCCACTCGTCGCGGATGTTGTGTTTGAAGGCTGCAAGGGCCTCTACATCCGGACAGTCGACGATTTGATTTTTCTTGGTTAGGAACCGTGTCCAGAATTGTCTGTCCGATTCTTCTGGCTGCTGAATTATGTGGCTTAGTTCATCGGCGTCTGGTGTTCGCACATATGTGCCCCGGAAGTTGTCGATTTAATCGCGGCTTCCGTGTCTTCCCAACAACGATTGACTCTGGCGGCAAGCTGTTAAGCCAATGCCGCGCTGGTCCTTTAAGCTTGAGTGGGAGGTATTTGATGGCGTGTAGATCATCACCGCGAGCCATGTGGATATGGAGGAGATAGTCCTCGATCTAGACCGCCAGATCTGTTGTGCCATCGTATGATTCAATGTTTACGGGTTTGAAACCCTCAGGGATTTGATGATCCATCACTTCGTCTGTGAAGCATAGTGGGTGTGCGGCGCCTCTATATTGGGCTATATCACGACGCAACTCAAATGAGCTTTGTCTACTATGTTCGGCCCGGCCGAAATTGCCATATCCGGCGTGGCGGTTATCATCACGTATCGTGGGGCGCCCACGCGATCCGTAGATCGATCTTGTTTGCCTTGCCTTGTCCTCCAGTATATCCCGCAGGTCTGGCGCATTTTCCCGCGCCTTGGTAATTTTTGAGCGACGCCGGGGTGCGGCTTGAGTGTAGGGCCGAGAGGCCTCTCTATCGCGGCCACGAGGTGGCCGGTCGGCCGTATTATGTGCTGGTGATGTAGGTTTAGGTGCTTCCTCCTCTAATCAGGGTAGCGGCCTGCGTTTTGGGTAGCTCTTGGAGGGGAGATCGAGTTTGTACTCTTCGGCTGTAAGGACTTCGGTCCGTCTGTCAGCTAGCAAGTCTTGGTCAGCTCTAAGCTGCTGCTGCTTTTTCTTGAGGCTGCTTGCCGTGGCCATAAGCCTGCGCTTGAAACGCTCTTGTTCGACGGGATCCTCAGGCACGACAAATTCGTCGTCGTCGTCGAGGCTTGCCTCGTCTTCGGAGGGAGGCATATAATTATCATCCTCTACCTCTCATGCGCCGCTCTCTCATGAGGGCTGGCTTCTCCATCCTCTGCGCTGAATCCTCTTTGGAGGGGTTGTCTTGACCGTCTGGGGTGTTATTGTCTCCGGTGTCGGAATCTCCATTTTTGCCGTGGCGGGATTTAGAGCGGCGCCGCTGATGCTGGCGCTTAGGCTGTTTCTTGGAGGGGTCGTCCTCCGTTGTTCCATCGCCATTCCCATCCTTTGGGATGTCCACCATGTAAATGTCGTATGACAAGGTGGCCTTCCAGTGCCCTGTAGGCGCTGGTTCTTGGTCGTCTCCTGCATCATCGTCCACACCGTCGATGTCTTCGGAGTCGAAGTCTAGCATGTTGGTTAAGTCATCGACAGTGGCTACGAAGTGGGTGGTGGGTGGGGTTTGAATTTCTTCATCATCTGCATCCCAACCGTCCTGACCATAATCCGGCCAGGGCTCTCCTGATAAAGAGAGACACTTTAGCGAATTCAGGATGTCGCCAAAGGGCGAGTGCTGAAAGATGTCCGCAGCGGTGAACTCCATGATCGGCGCCCAAATAGAATTCGATTGGCAAGGGCGCGGAAGGTTTGGAGTCCGGAGAGGAGTCCGGCACCTTGGAGTCACGAGCTTCACAAAGGACAGGGTTGGTATTCGGCTCTATCGCCGTAGAGGTAGCAGCCCCCGAGGCAGTGTCCAGCCACCCGTCCTCGATCGGCACGGTCGGCTCCGAGCTAAGGGTCGGAGCGGACACTATCTTGACCTCGAGGCCTTTGTCCGGCAGCAGAGCTAGATCATGCCCATCGTGACAGTGTGGCGCGCTTGACTGTGAATCAAACCCGTCGAAGATCAAGTCTCCGCGGACGTCAGCCATATAGTTCAAACTTCCAAATCTGACCTGATGGCCAGGGGCGTAGCTTTCAATCTGCTCCAGATGGCCAAGCGAGTTGGCCCGCAGTGCAAAGCCGCCGAATACGAAGGTCTGTCCGGGGAGAAAAGTCTCACCCTGGACCGCGTCATTGTTGATGATCGAAGGAGCCATCGGGCCTAAAGGTGACAACACAGAGGAACTCTCAATGAAAGCACCAATGTCGGTGTCAAAACCGACGGATCTCGGGTAGGGGGTCCCGAACTGTGCGTCTAGGCGGATGGTAACAGGAGACAAGGGACACGATGTTTTTACCTGTGTTCGGGCCCTCTCGGTGGAGGTAAAACCCTACTCTGCTTGATTAATATTGATGATATGGGTAGTACAAGAGTAGATCTACCACAAGATCAGAGAGGCTAAACCCTAGAAGCTAGCCTATGGTATGATTGTTGTTCGTCCTACGGACTAAAACCCTCCGGTTTATATAGACACCGAAGAGGGTTAGGGTTACACAGAGTCGGCTACAATGGTAGGAGATCTACATATCCGTATCGCCAAGCTTGCCTTCCACGCCAAGGAAAATCCCATCCGGACACGGGACGGAGTCTTCAATCTTGTATCTTCATAGTCTAGGAGTCCGGTCAAAGATGATAGTTCGGCTATCCGGACACCCCCTAGTCCAGGACTCCCTCAGTAGGTATGGTGGCTGTTTTGAGGAAGATATAAGGAGGTTTATGTGTGATAGAGCGTATCGTATCACGGGGTTTGGATGCACCGGCGAGGTTTGCACCAACTCTCAAGGTGAGAAAGGGCAATGCACTGCATCAAGAGGCTAGCAAAGGCGGAAAGGTAAAAGTGCGTATAATCCATGGACTCAACATTAGTCAAAAGAACTCATATACTTATTGCAAAAATTTAGAAGTCATCAAAAACCAAGTACTACGCGCATGCTCCTAGGGGGATAGATTGGTAGGAAAAGACCATTGCTCGTTCCCGACCGCCACTCATAAGGATGCACAAGCCAGGTACACTTCATGTTTCAAATTTGTTACACAACTTTAACCATACGTGCATGCTACGAGACTTGCTAACTTCAACACAAGCATTCTTTAAATTTATAATCACCCAACTAGCATGACTTTAATATCACTACCTCCATATCTCAAAACAATTATCAAGTATCAAATTGATCATAGCATCCAATTCACTTCCTATGATAGTTTTCGTTCAAATTACCATGCTGTTAACGACTCTCAAAATAATCTAAGTGAAGTATGAGAGTTCATCTATTTCTTCAAAATAAAACTACCACCATGGTCTAAAAGGTATAAGTGATGCACTAGAGCAAATGACAAACTACTCCGAAAGATATAAGTGAAGGTCAATGAGTAGCTAAATAATTACGCAACTATGCGAAGACTCTCTCTCATTTAATAATTTCAGATCTTGATACTTTATTCAAACATCAAGCAAAGCTAAAGAAAACTACATTGCAAGGATAGCACAACTCATGTGAAGAAGCAAAAACTTAGGCTCAACCGATACTAACCGATAGTTGTTGAAGAAGAAAGGTGGGATGCCTACCGGGGCATCCCCAAGCTTAGATGCTTGAGACTTCTTGAAATATTATCTTGGGGTGCCTTGGGCATTCCCAAGCTTGAGCTTTTGTGCCTCCTTAATTCCTCTCATATCATGGTTTCTCTTTTTATCAAAAGCTTCATTCACAACAAACTCAACAAGAACTCGTGAGATAGGTTAGTATAAAACAATGCAAAACCTTATCATTTTCTACTATAACAAATCACTTAAATAATTATTCAACATTGCATACTAAATGCCTCTGCATATTTAATACTCCTATCCTCAAAAAGAATCATTAATCAAGCAAACATATGCAAACAATGCAACAATAACAGCAATCTGCCAAAACAGTACAGTCTGTAAAGAATGCAAGAGTATAAATACTTCCCTGACTCCAAAAATTATGAACTAAAATTCCCACTGTAATAAATTTATCAGATCTCAATATGCAAAAAGATTCAACATTATACCACTCTCTGACTTTTCTAGGGAATTTTCGCAACAGCGGTAAACTTTCTGTTTTTCAAACAGCAACATGTATACTAGCAAAATAAGCATGGTAAAGGCTATCCTTGACTTCTTTATTGAAACTAAAGATGCAAAACATTATTCTAAATAAAATCAAGCTAATACTAACAAAATAAAATGACGCTCCAAGCAAAACACATATCATGTGGTGAATAAAAATATAGCTCCAAGTAAAGTTACCAATGAACGAAGACGAAAGAGGGGATGCCTTCCGGGGCATCCCCAAGCTTAGGCTCTTGGTTTTCCTTGAATATTACCTTGGGGTGACTTGGGCATCCCCAAGCTTAGGCTCTTGCCACTCCTTATTCCATAGTCCATCGAATCTTTACCCAAAACTTGAAAACTTCACAACACAAAACTTAACAGAAAACTCGTGAGCTCCGTTAGCGAAAGAAAACAAAACACCAGTTCAAGGTACTGTAATGAACTCATTCTTTATTTATATTGGTGTAATATCTACTGTACTCAAACTTATCTATGGTTCATACCCTCCGATACTACTCATAGATTCATCAAAATAAGCAAACAACACATAGAAAACAGAATCTGTCAAAAACAGAACAGTCTGTAGTAATCTGTATCAAACGTATACTTATGGAACTCCAAAAATCCTACCAAATTAGGAAGTACTAATAAATTAGTGTAAAAATCCATAGAAAAAAGAATCAGATCATAAGAGCGTTTCTGTGAATTAACAAAACTAATTTACTGGGTGCAAAAGTTTCTGATTTTCAGCAGGATCAACACAACTATCACCGCAAGACATCCTAAAGGTCTTACTTGGCACTTTATTGAAACAAAAGCTATAAAAAATGATTAATACAGTAGCATAATCATATGAAACACAAAAACAGTAAGGATAAGTATTGGGTTGTCTCCCAACAAGCGCTTTTCTTTAATGCCTTTCTAGCTAGGCATGATGATGACAATGATGCTCACATAAAAGATAAGAATTGAAACATAACGAGAGCATCATGAAACATATGACTAGCACTTTTAAGTCTAACCCACTTCCTATGCATAGGGATTTTGTGAGCAAACGACTTATGGGGACGATAATCAACTAGCATAGGAAGGTAAAACAAGCATAGCTTCAAAACTTGAAGCACATAGAGAGGAAACTTGATATTATTGCAATTCCTACAAGCATATGTTCCTCCCTCATAATAATTTTCAGTAGCATCATGAATGAATTCAACAATGTAACCAGCACCTAAAGCATTCTTTTCATGATCTACTAGCATAGAAATTTTATTACTCTCCACATAAGCAAAATTCTTCTCATGAATAGTAGTGGGAGCAAACTCAACAAAATAACTATCATATGATTTAAAATTAGGATCAAGATGACAAGTTTCATGGTTATCATTATTCTTTAAAGCATACGTGTCATCACAATAATCATCATAGATAGGAGGCATGCTTTCATCATAGTAAATTTGCTCATCAAAGCTTGGGGGACAAAAATATCATCTTCATCAAACATAACTTCCCCAAGCTTGTGGCTTTGCATATCATTAGCATCATGGATGTTCAAGGAATTCATACTAACAACATTGCAATCATGCTCATCATTCACATATTTTATGCCAAGCATTCTATGTAATTCTTCTTCTAGTACTTGAGCACAATTTTCCTTCCCGCCATTTTCATGAAAGACATTAAAAAGATGAAGCATATGAGGCATCCTTAATTCCATTTTTCAGTTTTATTTTATAAACTAAACTAGTGATAAAACAAGAAACAAAAAGATTCGATTGCAAGATCTAAAGATATACCTTCAAGCGCTAACCTCCCCAGCAACGGCGCTAGAAAAGTGCTTGATGTCTACTACACAACCTTCTTCTTGTAGACGTTGTTGGGCCTGCAAGTGCACAGGTTTGTAGGACAGTAGCAAATTTCCCTCAAGTGGATGACCTAAGGTTTATCAATCCGTGGGAGGCGTAGGATGAAGATGGTCTCTCTCAAACAACCCTGCAACCAAATAACAAAGAGTCTCTTGTGTCCCCAACACACCCAATACAATGATAAATTGTATAGGTGCACTAGTTCGGCGAAGAGATAGTGATACAAGTGCAATATGGAAAGTAGATAAAGGTTTTTGTAATCTGAAAATATAAAAACAGCAAGGTAACTAAGGACAAAAGTGAGAGTAAACGGTATTGCAATGATAGGAAACAAGGCCTAGGGTTCATACTTTCACTAGTGCAAGTTCTCTCAACAATAATAACATAGATAGATCATATAACAAGCCCTCAACATGCAACAAAGAGTCACTCCGAAGCCACTAATAGCGGAGAACAAACGTAGAGATTATGGTAGGGTACGGAACCACCTCAAAGTTATTCTTTCGGATCAATCTATAAAAAGAGTTCGTACTAGAATAACACCTTAAGACACAAATCAACCAAAACCCTAATGCCACCTAGATACTCCATTGTCACGTCAAGTATCCGTGGGCATGATTATACGATATGCATCACACAATCTCAGATTCATCCAACCAACACAAAGTACTTCAAAGAGTGCCCCGAAGTTTCTATCGGAGAGTCAAGAATGTGTGCCAACCCCTATGCATAGGTTCCCAAAGTCACGAAACCCGCAATTTGATCACCAAAACATACATCAAGTGGCACATGATATCCCATTGTCACCACGGATAATCAAGGCAAGACATACATCAAGTGTTCTCATAAAAGACTCAATCTGATAAGATAACTTCAAAGGGGAAACTCAATTCATCACAAGAGAGTAGAGGGGGAGAAACATCATAAGATCCAACTACAATAGCAAAGCTCGGGATACATCAAGATCGTGCCATAGAGGGAACACAAGAGAGACAGATCGAACACATAGCTACTGGTACATACCCTCAGCCCCGAGGGTGAACTACTCCCTCCTCGTCATGGATAGCGCCGGGATGATGAAGATGGCCACCGGTGATGGGTTCCTCCTCCGGCAGGACGCTGGAACGGGCTCCCGAGAGGTTTTTGGTGGCTACAAAGGCTTGCGGAAGCGGAACTCCCGATCTATCTTCTGTTCTGGAAGTTTTAGGATACGTGGGTATATATGGGTGCAGGGAGTACGTCGGTGGAGCTACGGGGCCCCACGAGGCAGGGGGGCGCGCCCTAGGGGGGTGGGCGCGCCCCCCACCCTCGTGACCAGCTCCTGTATCTTCTAACGTAGAGTCCAAGTCTATCCGGTGGCTTTCCTTCCAAAAATAACTTCTCTAGTTGATTTCGTTCCGTTTTGACTCCGTCTTATATTCCTTTTCTTCGAAACACTGAAATAGGCATAAAACAGCAAATCTGGGTTGGGCCTCCAGTTAATAGGTTAGTCCCAAAAATAATATAAAAGTGGATAATAAAGCCCAATATTGCGTAAAACAGTAGATAATATAGCATGGAGCAATCAAAAATTATAGATACGTTGGAGACGTATCAGTCTACTTGTTGCATTTGCGAATCTTTTTCAACATCATTGAGTCTCACTAACAATTCCATAAATTTTGTGCCACCATCCTAACCGAGCTCCACCATAAGCTTTTACTTGTGTAGGTGTGAGAATCGACAAGAATCGGTACCAATTGTGTTATTTCCTTGCTACACATTTAAGTGATCCTTGATCTATCTTCAACATCGGTCAAGGTACATTTGGTATAAGTTATTCTCTTTCTCCCACTCACATATTTTCTTGGAATCATGGATAGGCCAAGTCCTTCTACCAACCCACCCTTCATCGAGCAAGACGACAACATGACCCCCAACGTCACCAAGAGCCACCTCTTCGGTGCACAACGAGATTTGCATCAAGAACAATAAGCAATGAGCGACCGCATCGACAATCTCGCCACCGATTTGTGACTATCCGAGCAACATACAAGAGACTACTTCGACAACAAGCTCGACGAACAAAAACAAGAGAGCAATGCAAGAATGGACGAGGTTCGTGCCTTGTTGGTCAACCACTCTTCTAGCTTGTTGTCCTATTCAAGACGGAGCCGCTCGAGTCGACACTCCGACGACACCATCTCCGGCTCAAGTACACCGACATCAAACTCTCTTTGTCGATCCACGCGATAAGACCATCAAGCAAACCACAATCCTCTACACGTAACAGGTTCTCAAGAGCAACTTCTAGCGCAAGGACATCGACACCGTCAAAACCAAGCTACCTTTGCGGAAGCACAAGAAAGGCAACGTCAACCCCAACAAGAGGGAGCACAAGATCAACGACACCAACAAGAGCTAATGCAAGAATGACAACACCAACATCAAGATGATCAAGACGCCATCGCATTACGTCAACAACAAGAACGGCGTGAAGCTCAAGCACTTGAGGCGCTACATGCTCTCCATCATACAAATCGTGTTGTTGCCAACCGGAACCGCCTAATATGTCAAGAATAAGAAGCACTTCGCGACAAAGTTCAAGAAAGAAGATACCAAGCACGAGTGCATCGTCAAGTTCCACAAGATCCAACACAAGCTTGACAAGACAATGGAATCCTCCATGCCAAGAGCAACATGAGGTTGACAAGCTCCCACGCCAAGAGCAACACGAGGTTGACAATCCTCCATGCCAAGAGCTGTTGGGGAACGTAGCAGAAATTCAAAATTTTCTACGCAACACCAAGATCAATCTATGGAGTAATCTAGCAATGAAGGGAAGGAGAGTGCATCTACATACCCTTGTAGATCTCTAAGCGGAAGCGTTCAAGTGAACGGGGTTGATGGAGTCGTACTCGTCGTGATCCAAATCACCGATGATCCAAGTGCCGAACGGACGGCACCTCCGCGTTGAACACACATGCAGCCCGGTGACGTCTCCCATGCCTTGATCCAGCAAGGAGAGAGGGAGAGGTTGGGGAAGACTCCGTCCAGCAGCAGCACGACGGCGTGGTGGTGGAGGAGGAGCGTGGCAATCCTGCAGGGCTTCGCCAAGCACCGCGGGTGAGGAGGAGTACTTGGGAGAGGGGAGGGCTGTGCCAGAACTTGGGTGTGGCTCCCATGTGCCTCCCCACTATATATAGGGGTGGAGGGGGCTGGTTTCTTGCCCTCCAAGTCCATTGGGGCGTTGGAAAAGGTGGGAGGAAAGAAATCCCATCATTTCCTTCTCCACCGATTGTTATCCCCCCTTTTTAGGGATCTTGATCTTATCCCTTCGGGATATGATCTTATTCCTTCTAAGGGGGGGTCTTGGTGCGCCTTGACCAGGGGTGTGGGGCCTTGCCCCCACTACCCACGTTCATGTGGGTCCCCCCATGCAGGTGGGCCCCACTCCGGAACCTTCTAGAACCTTCCCGGTACAATACCGAAAAATCCCGAACATTTTCCGGTGACCAAAACAGAACTTCCCATATATAAATCTTTACCTCCGGACCATTCTGGAACTCCTCGTGACGTGCAGGATCTCATCCGGAACTCCGAACAACATTCGTTAACCACATACAAACTTCCCTTATAACCCTAGCGTCATCGAACCTTAAGTGTGTAGACCCTACGGGTTCGGGAGACATGTAGACATGACCGAGACGTTCTCCGGTCAATAACCAACAGTGGGATCTGGATACCCATGTTGGCTCCCACATGTTCCACGATGATCTCATCGGATGAACCACGATGTCAAGGACTCAGACGATCCCGTATACAATTCCCTTTGTCTAACGGTATTGTACTTGCCCGAGATTCGATCGTCGGTATACCGATACCTTGTTCAATCTCGTTACCGGCAAGTCTCTTTACTCGTTCCGTAACACATCATCCCGTGATCAACCCCTTGGTCACATTGTGCACATTATGCTGATGTCCTACCGAGTGGGCCCAGAGATACCTCTCCGTCACACGGAGTGACAAATTCGATCTCGATTCGTACCAACCCAATGAGACACTTTCGGAGATACCCATAGTGCACCTTTATAGCCACCCAGTTATGTTGTGACGTTTGGTACACCCAAAGCATTCCTACGGTATCCGTGAGTTGCACAATCTCATGGTCTAAGGAAATGATACTTGACATTAGAAAAGCTTTAGCATACGAACTACGATCTTTGTGCTAGGCTTAGGATTGGGTCTTGTCCATCACATCATTCTCCTAATGATGTGATCCCGTTATCAACGACATCCAATGTCCATGGTCAGGAAACCGTAACCATCTATTGATCAACGAGCTAGTCTACTAGAGGCTTACTAGGGACATGGTGTTGTCTATGTATCCACACATGTATCTGAGTTTCCTATCAATACAATTATAGCATGGACAATAAACGATTATCATGAACAAGGAAATATAATAATAATAACTAATTTATTTTTTCCTCTAGGGCATATTTCCAATAGTCTCCCACTTGCACTAGAGTCAATAATCTAGTTCACATCACCATGTGATTAACACTTATAGGTCACATCGCCATGTGACCAACATCCAAAGAGTTTACTAGTGTCATTAAACTAGTTCACATCATCATGTGATTAAGACTCAGTGAGTTCTGAGGTTTGATCATGTTTTGCTTGTGAGAGAGGTTTTAGTCAACGGGTCTGCAACATTCGGATCCGTATGTACTTCGCAAATCTCTAGGTCATATTGTAAATGCTGCTTCCACGCTCCACTTGGAGCTATTCCAATTGGTCGCTCCACTATACGTATCCGGTTTGCTATTCATAGTCACTCGGATAGGTGTTAAAGCTTGCATCGACGTAACCCTTTACGCCGAACTCTTTATCACCTCCATAATCGAGAAACATGTCCTTATTTACTCCAAGGACAATTTCGATCGCTGTCCAATGATCCATTCTGGATCATTCTTGTACCCTTGATGACTCATGGCTAGGCACACTTACGGTGCGGTACACAACATAGCATCTTGTAGAGCCTATGTCTAAAGCATAGGGGCGACCTTACCTTTCTCTCTTTTCTTCCGTGGTCGAGCTTTAAGTCTTAACTTCATACCTTACAACTCGAGCAAGAACTCCTTCTTTGGTGATCCATCTTGAACACCTTCAAGATCATGTCAAGGTATGTGCTCATTTTGAAAGTACCATTAAGCGTTTTTTATCTATCATTATAGATCTTGATGCTCAATGTTCAAGTAGCTTAATCCAGGTTTTCCATTGAAAAGCACTTTTCAAATAACCCTATATGCTTTCCAGAAATTCTACATCATTTCTGATCAACAATATGTCAATAACATATACTCATCAGAAATTCTATAGTGCTCCCACTCACTTCTTTGGAAATACAAGTTTATCATAAACTTTGTATAAACCCAAAATCTTTGATCATCAAAGTGCACATTCCAACTCCGAGATGCTTACTCTAGTCCTTAGAAGGATCGCTGGAGCCAGCATACCTTTTAGCATCCTTAGGATCGACAAAAACTTTCTGATTGTATCACATACAACCTTTCCTTACGAAGACTGGTAAGGAAACTTGTTTTGACATCCATCTGCCAGATTTCATAAATGTAGCTAATGCTAACATGATTCCGACGGACTTAAGCATCGCTAGGATGAGAAAATCTCATCGTAGTCAACTCCTTGAACTTGTGAAAAACTCTTCACCACAAGTCGAGCTTCATAGACGGTGACATCACCGTCCGCGTCCGTCTTCTTCTTAAAGATCCATTTATCTCAATGGCTTGCCGATCAACGGGCAAGTCCACCAAAGTCCATGCTTTGTTCTGATACATGGATCCTATCTCGGATTTCATGGCTTCTAACCATTTGTCGAATTTGGGCCCACCATTGCTTCTCCATAGCTCGTAGGTTCATTGTTGTCTAGCAACATGACCTTCAAGACAGGATTCTTGTACCACTCAAGCAAAGATCGCATCCTTGTCACCCTCGAGGTGCGGTAGTGACTTGATCCAAGTTTCATGATCACTATCATAAGCTTCTACTTCAATTGGTGTAGGTGCCACAGAACAACTTCACGTGCCTGCTACACACTAGTTGTAGTGACGGTTCAATAACCATATCAAGTCTCCACCATCCTCCCACTCAACTTTTGAGACAAACTTTTCCTCGAGAAAGGACCCGATTCAAGAAACAATCCCTATTGCTTTCGGATCTGAATTAGGAGGTATACCCAACTGTTTTGGGTGTCCTATGAAGATGCATTTTATCCGCTTTGGGTTCGAGCTTATCAACCTGAAACTTTTTCACATAAGCGTCGCAGCCCCAAACCTTTAAGAAATGACAGCTTAGATTTCTCTAAACCATAGTTCATATGGTGTCATCTCAACGGAATTACGTGGTGCCCTATTTAAAGTGAATGTGGTTGTCTCTAATGCCTAACCCATAAACGATAGTGGTAATTCGATAAGAGACATCATGGTACGCACCATATCCAATAGGGTGCAACTATGATGTTCGGACACACCATCAAACTATGGTGTTCGGTAGTATTAATTGTGAAACAATTTCCACAATGTCTTAATTGCGTGCCAAAGCTCGTAACTCAGATACTCTTCTCTATGATCATATCATAGACATTTTATCCTCTTGTCACGATGATCTTCAACTTCACTCTGAACCATTCAACAATTCAGACTTGTGTTTCATCAAGTAAATATACTCAACATCTACTCGAATCATCTGTGAAGTAAGAACATAACGATATTCATCTTTGCATGCCTCGGCACTCATTGGACTTGCAGACATCAAAATGTGTTACTTCCAACAAGTTGCTATCTTGTTCCATCTTCTCAAAACGAGGCTTTTCACCATCTTGCCCATGTGGTATGATTTGCATATCTCAAGTGATTCAAAATCAAGTGAGTCCAAACGATCCATCTGCATGGAGTTTCTTCATGCGTATACACCAATAGACATGGTTCGCATGTCTCAAACTTTCCAAAAACGAGTGAGTCCAAAGATCCATCAATATGGAGCTTCTTCATGCGTTTTATACCAATATGACTTACATGGCAGTGCCACAAGTAAGTGGTACTATCATTATTATCTTATATCTTTTGGCATGAAAATGTGTATCACTACGATCGAGATTCAATAAACCATTCCTTTAGGTGCAAGACCATTGAAGGTATTATTCAAATAAATAGAGTAACCATTCTTCTCCTTAAATGAATAACCGTATTGCGATAGACATAATCCAATCATGTCTATGCTCAACGCAAACACCAAATGACAATTATTCAGGTTTAATACTAATCTTGATGGTAGAGGGAGCGTGCGATGTTTGATCATATCAAACTTGGAAACACTTCCAACACATATCGTCAGCTCCCCTTTAGCTAGTCTCCGTTTATTCCGTAGCTCTTTTATTTCGAGTTACTAACACTTAGCAACCGAATCGATATCTTAATACCCTGGTGCTACTAGGAGTACTAGTAAAGTACACATTAACATGATGTATATCTAATATACTTCTATCGACCTTGCCAGCCTTCTCATCTACCAAGTATCTAGGGTAATTCTTCTCCAGTGGTTGTTCCCCTTATTACAGAAGCACTTAGTCTCGGGTTTGGGTTCAACCTTGGGTTTCTTCACTAGAGCAGCAGCTGATTTGCCGTTTCATGAAGTATCCCTTCTTGCCCTTGCCCTTCTTGAAACTAGTGGTTTCACCAACCATCAACAATTGATCCTTCTTGATTTCTACTTTCGCGGTGTCAAACATTGCGAATACCTCAAGGATCATCATATCTATCCCTGATATGTTATAGTTCATCACGAAGCTCTAGCAGCTTGGTGGCAATGACTTTGGAGAAACATTGCTATCTCATCTGGAAGATCAACTCCCACTCGATTCAAGTGATTGTTGCACTCAGACAATCTGAGCACAAGCTCAACGATTGAGCTTTTGTCCCTTAGTTTGCAGGCTAAGAAAATCGTCGAAGGTCTCATACCTCTTGACGTGGGCACGAGCCTGAAATCCCAATTTCAGCCCTCGAAACATCTCATATGTTCCACAATGTTTCGAAAACATCTTTGGTGCTTCAACTCTGAACCGTTTAACTGAACTATCACGTAGTTATCAAAACGTGTATGTCCGATGTTTGCAACATCCACAAACGATGTTTGGGGTTCAGCACACTGAGCGGTGCATTAAGGACACAAGCTTTCTACTGTCCGCATAATCGCTAATGTCAACTTTCAACTATATTTTCTTTAGGAACATATCTAAACAATGGAACTAAAGCGCGAGCTTACGACATAATTTGCAAAGATCTTTTGACTATGTTCAGGATAATTAAGTTCATCTTATGAACTCCCACTCAGATAGACATCCCTCTAGTCATCTAAGTGATTACATGATCCGAGTCAACTAGGCCGTGTCCGATCATCACGTGAGACGGACTAGTCATCATCGGTGAACATCTTCATGTTGATCGTATCTACTATCGACTCATGCTCGACCTTTCGGTCTCTTGTGTTCGAGGCCATGTCGTACATGCTAGGCTCGTCAAGTCAACCTAAGTGTTTCGCGTGTGTAAATCTGGCTTACACCCGTTGTATGTGAACGTAAGAATCTATCACACCCGATCATCACGTGGTGCTTCGAAACGACAAACTTTCGCAACGGTGCACAGTTAGGGGGAACACTTTCTTGAAATTTTAATGAGGGGTCATCTTATTTACAACCGTCGTTCTAAGCAAATAAGATGCATAAACATGATAAACATCACATGCAATCAAATAGTGACATGATATGGCCAATATCATTTTGCTCCTTTTGATCTCCATCTTCGGGGCTCCATGATCATCATCGTCACCGGCATGACACCATGATCTCCATCATCATGATCTCCATCATCGTGTCTTCATGAAGTTGTCTCGCCAACTATTACTTCTACTACTATGGCTACTGGTTAGCAATAAAGTAAAGTAATTACATGGCGTTGTTTAATGACACGCAGGTCATACAATAAATTAAGACAACTCCTATGGCTTCTGCCGGTTGTCATACTCATCGACATGCAAGTCGTGATTCCTATTACAAGAACATGATCAATCTCATACATCACGTATCATTCATCACATTCTTCTTGGCCATATCACATCACATAGCACACCCTGCAAAAACAAGTTAGATGTCCTCTAATTGTTGTTTGCATGTTTTACGTGGCTGCTATGGGTTTCTAAAAAGAACGTTTCTAACGTACGCAAAAGCCACAACGTGATATGCCAATTGCTATTTACCCTTCATAAGGACCCTTTTCATCGAATCCGGTCCGACTAGTGGGAGAGAGTGGCACCCGCTAGCCACCTTATGCAACAAGTGCATGTCAGTCGGTGGAACCTGTCTCACGTAAGAGTACGTGTAAGGTCGGTCCGGGCCGCTTCATCCCACAATACCGTCGAAACAAGATTGGACTAGTAACGGTAAGCATATTGAACAAAATCAACGCCCACAACTACTTTGTGTTCTACTCGGGCAAAGAATCTACGCAATAGACCTGGCTCATGATGCCACTGTTGGGGAACGTAGCAGAAATTCAAAATTTTCTACGCAACACCAAGATCAATCTATGGAGTAATCTAGCAACGAAGGGAAGGAGAGTGCATCTACATACCCTTATAGATCGCTAAGTGGAAGCGTTCAAGTGAACGGGGTTGATGGAGTCGTACTCGTCGTGATCCAAATCACCGATGATCCTAGTGCCGAACGGACGGCACCTTTGCGTTCAACACACATGCAGCCCGGTGACGTCTCCCATGCCTTGATCCAGCAAGGAGAGAGGGAGAGGTTCGGGAAGACTCTGTCCAGCAGCATCACGACGGCGTGGTGGTGGAGGAGGAGCGTGGCAATCCTGTAGGGCTTCGCCAAGCACCGCGGGAGAGGAGGAGTACTTGGGAGAGGGGAGGGCTGCGCCCGAACTTGGGTGTGGCTCCCATGCGCCTCCCCACTATATATAGGGGTGGAGGGGGCTGGTTTCTTGCCCTCCAAGTCCATTGGGGCGTTGGCAAAGGTGGGAGGAAAGAAATCCCATCATTTCCTTCTCCACCGATTGTTATCCCCCCTTTTAGGGATCTTGGTCTTATCCCTACGGGATATGATCTTATTCCTTCTAAGGGGGGATCTTGGTGCGCCTTCACCAGGGGTGTGGGGCCTTGCCCCCACTACCCACGTTCATGTGGGTCCCCCCATGCAGGTGGGCCCCACTCCGGAACCTTCTAGAACCTTCCCGGTACAATACCGAAAAATCCCGAACATTTTCCGGTGACCAAAACAGGACTTCCCATATATAAATCTTTACCTCCGGACCATTCCGTAACTCCTCGTGACGTCCGGGATCTCATACGGGACTCCGAAAAACATTCGTTAACCACATACAAACTTCCCTTATAACCCTATCATCATCGAACCTTAAGTGTGTAGACCCTACGGGTTCGGGAGACATGTAGACATGACCGAGACGTTCTCCGGTCAATAACCAACAGCGGGATCTGGATACCCATGTTGGCTCCCACATGTTCCATGATGATCTCATCGGTTGAACCATGATGTCAAGGACTCAATCGATCTCGTATACAATTCCCTTTGTCTAACGGTATTGTACTTGCCCGAGATTCGATCGTCGGTATACCGATACCTTGTTCAATCTCGTTACCGGCAAGTCTCTTTACTCATTCCGTAACACATCATCCCGTGATCAACCCCTTGGTCACATTGTGCACATTATGATGATGTCCTACCGAGTGGGCCCAGAGATACCTCTCCGTCACACCGAGTGACAAATTCCAGTCTCGATTCGTGCCAACCCAACAGACACATTCGGAGATACCCGTAGTGCACCTTTATAGCCACCCAGTTACGTTGTGACGTTTGGTACACCCAAAGCATTCCTACGGTATCCGTGAGTTGCACAACATGGTCTAAGGATACTTGACATTAGAAAAGCTTTAGCATACGAACTACACGATCTTTGTGCTAGGCTTAGGATTGGGTCTTGTCCATCACATCATTCTCCTAATGATGTGATCCCGTTATCAACGACATCCAATGTCCATGGTCAGGAAACCGTAACCATCTATTGATCAACGAGCTAGTCTACTAGAGGCTTACTAGGGACATGGTGTTGTCTATGTATCCACACATGTATCTGAGTTTCCTATCAATACAATTATAGCATGGACAATAAACGATTATCATGAACAAGGAAATATAATAATAATAACTAATTTATTATCGCCTCTAGGGCATATTTCCAACAAGAGCAACATGAGGTTGACAAACCTCCACGTCAAGGGCGTCATCATCACCCTCGACCCCAACACAATAAAGAGAAACGCTACGGCAAGCTCAAGTTCAGCATGCCCAAGTTCACCGGAAGCAATGATCCCTAAGAAACGCTATCATGGGCATTGAAGGTCGATAAGATCTTTCGTTTGCACAGCTATGAGGAAGAGAAGAAGATCGCCATGGCATCCCTTGAGTTCCAAAACTATGTACTCATATGGTGGGAGCAAATCATCGAGCACCGAGAAGCAAGAGGTGAACCACCAATCACCACATGGGATCAAATGAAGGATGTCATGAGAGCACACTTGTGCCAACATACTACAATCGCGACCTCTTCAAGAAACTCCAACTCCTCAACCAAGGAACAAAGAGCATTGAAGAATACTACAAAGAAATGGAGATTGCCATGATATGAGCTAATGTCACAGAAGATGATGAGCAAACTATGGAACGTTTCTTGAACGGACTCAATCATCCTATCAAGAAGATCGCCGACTTCCAACCTTACTCAAACCCCATCGAGCTAGTGCATCAAACTACCAAGACGGAACGGAATGGGCAAGATGACTTCAAGTACGCCAAGTACTCTTCCAAGAGCTGCGGCTTTCCAACAACCAAGCTTCAACGACTCGTCCTCGACAAAAGCTTCACTAAGCAACGGCGAAAATTCAAATTACAAGAAGATTTTGACAACTTCAACTCATCCTCCTACTACAAGCAACTTCAAGCCAAGAGCTTCATCATCTACTCCAACTGATCAGACCATCAAGACAAGTTCAATCAAGTGTTTCAGATGCGGCGGCCGAGGCCACAAGTCATTCGCATGTACCAACAAGCACACCATGATACTCAATGACGATGGAACCTATGACTCCATGAGTGAAGAGGAAATGGAAGCCCTTGAGCAAGTGGCCATGCATCGCCAAGTGAACGAAGATGAAGATGATCAAGTGTTTTGTGACGAAGATTCGAGCCCCGCTCTCGTTGTCTCCAAGGTCTTGACACTTCAACATCAACAAGACGAGGACCAAAGATGCCATATCTTCCACACTAAGGCCAACATCAATGGAATGTCTGTGAAGGTCATCATCGATGGTGGGAGTTGCCATAACTTGGCAAGTGAAGAACTATGCTCTAGGCCCCAATTGGTCAAGATGAAGCACCCGCATCCCTACAAGGTCCAATGGCTAAGCGACACTGGCACTATCCAAGTCAAGCATATGGTGCAAGTTTCCTTCAAGATCGGAGAATACGGAGACACTTTGGAGTGTGATGTCGTTCGATGTCCGTTTGCCACCTCCTTCCTGGACGACCATGGCAATTTGACCGAGGCATCATCCACAACAGGTGAAAGAATCACTATAGCTTCAAGATGAAGGGAAAGGAGTACGAGCTACGACCTATGTCTCCTAGTCAAGTGATCGCCAAAAAGCAAGCCACCCATAGTGGAGAGAATAGTGAGAGAGCAAACCACCAAAAAGAGAGTGAGCGCCACAAGCCCAAATTGAGTGCCTCCACGATGAGCGACAAGAAAAACTTAGTGCTATTTGCCACCAAAAGTGAGATAAGAGAAGTGTGTGAGAACCCCTCAAGTGTTATGCACTATGTCCTTTTGTGCAAGGACGAGGCACCTACAACTAACATCTCGCGTAATCTACCTTTAGTGTTGTCTTCTCTTTTGCAGGAATTCCAAGATGTATTCCCCGATGAGCTACCTCCGGGTCTACCTCCACTACGAGGCATCAAACACCGCATCGACCTCATACCTGGAGCACCCCTTCCTAACAAAGCACCCTACCGCGTCAACCCCGAGGAAACCAAGGAGATCCAACAGCAAGTACAACAACTCATCGACAATGGCCATGTACGAGAAAGCTTGAGCGCTTGTGCCGTACCGATAATCCTTGTTCCTAAGAAAGATGGCACCTATCGCATGTGTTTCAATTGTCGTCCCATTAATGCTATGACCGTTAGATATCGTTACCCCATTCCACGCTTAGATGATATGCTAGATGAGCTTAGCAGAGCCATCATTTTCTCTAAGATTGATCTTAAAAGTGGTTATTATCAAATCCGCATACAAGAAGGTGATGAATGGAAAACCGCATTTAAGAACAAATTTGTCTTATATGAATGGCTTGTTATGCCAATGGGTTTATCCGAAGCACCCGGTACTTTCATGTGAGTCATGCATTTTGTTCTTAGGCCATACATTGGTGTATTTGTTGTGGTCTATTTCGATGATATCCTTGTCTTTAGCAAATCCCTCAAAGATCATGTCACCCGTCTTAGAACCGTTTACAAACCCTTAGGAAAGAGTGCCTTTATGCTAATGTGCACGAATGCCTTTTTGGTGTTGATAAGCTTGTTTTCTTGGGTTTTGTAGTCTCTTCTAAGGGTGTGCATGCAGATGAATCTAAGATCAATGCTATTAAAACTTGGCCACAACCAACCCACTTGCAACAAATGCGAAGTTTCCTTGGCCTAGCCGGTTTCTATCGTAGATTCATTAAGGATTTTAGCACCATTGCTTCTCCTTTACATGCTTTCAGTAAGAAGAATGCACCTTTTGTTTGGGGACCATCTCAAGATACCGCATTCAATGAGCTTAAGAATTTGCTTACACATGCTCCTTCGCTTGCATTACCAAACTTTGCTAAACCGTTTGAGATACATTGCGATGCTAGTGGGTATGGCATAGGAGGTGTGTTAATGCAAGAGAAGCGCCCCATAGCTTACTTTAGCGAGAAACTTTCTGGAGCGCAACTCAATTATCCCATATATGACAAAGAGCTTTATGCTTTAGTGCGAGTTTTGCGCGAGTGGGAACATTATCTTCGCCCTCATGAATTCATCCATCATACCGACCATGAAACTCTCAAGTATCTTAAGGGTCAATGTAACATCCCAAAATTCTAAATTTTGGAATGTTATAATAAATAAATAGTTTTGATTGATTGTTTGTTTGTTTGATTGATTGACTGAAAGTGAGTGGAATTTGAAAGTTTTTGAATGTTGAATGAGAGGGAATAAAATGACTTTCCCAAAACTTTCACCTTTGCAATTTGATGTCCATGAATTCAAATTCATTTCATCACAAAACCCTAGAGTGAAGATGATATGACTTCTTCCATTTGAAATGAAAAGGGTTTTGAAAAGATTTGAATTCCATCTAAAAATATTTCAAATTCGGAACTTTATGCAACTCAATGATTTTCAGGAGAGAAGATAAAATGACTTCTTCAATTATATGAAATATGAGTTGGAAGTTAAAAAGAAACAAACTGAAAGTCATTTGGAAGTATTTTGAAAAAAACTTTCAATTTGGAGTTATTTGACTTTTATTCAAATTATTTTTCTCCAAAAATAAAATACATGGAAAATAGGGTAAAATGATTCCCTACGGTAGAAAAGTGGAGAAAAATAAATTTGAAATAATTTTGGTATTCTAAAAATGATTTTTATTGGGTTTTATTGCAACATGAGCATTGTTTGCTTTATTTGAATTTTTGTAGATTTTATTGGAACTTGGAAAATAGTTCACGTTTTAGGAAATCTTTTTTTGATTTTTTTGATTTATAATATGCCTTTATAAAATTTATATTTTATTCTGTTTAATTATTATTTTCTCGCTATTTTATAAAAAAGAGCTGCCGCCAGACGAAGCAGGCAGCAGGCCATGCTACCAAATCAGACCAAAGACATACTTCTTTCGTCATTGCGCATCTCCTTGACACTGTTTCGTCGTTCAGGGAACACCGGAACCTCGTCCTCAACCTCGTCCGCCGTCACCGAAGCTCCCGGTTCACAGGAGCTTCTCGAGTCGCCCCGCTCGCCGTGGACATCCCCGACCTCCACCTTCAACAAAAATCGGACCCCTCGGAGTTCCCCATCCGATGGACATCGCCGTCTCCGCCACCGGTCACCGAAGTCGTCGCCCCCACCGGCCTCTTCTTCCCTGCCATGTCGTTTCTTCTCTGTAAGCAACTAGCACCTCCTCCTCCGTTTGTTTTTTCTTTTAGATCGAACCGTTATGTAGATTAGATCGGTTTTTAGTTTATGGTTTTGTTTCGGTTTAGATTTAAACCGGTTCGTCGGTCTTCTGTTAAAAACGTACGCACACGTTTTCTGCTAATCTTCGGCCTAGCGTAGTATGACTACATATCACCCAGTAGCAATAGGCCACGTTTTTTTTTCTTATTATTTTTGTTTCTGTTTTTTTAAACAGGAAAGTTTCAATCTTAGATATTCTATATCTTTTAGGTTTTTAATCCAAATTGAGTGATTCTTTTTGCTTTAGTTTTATAATTTCTTGAAGTTTCTGTTTGTGCAATTGGATTTCAAGTTTGCGTAGTTTAAATTTGAATTTGATGGAATATGTTCAAATTAGTATTTTCACCATAACTTGAGTTTAAAAATAGGTTTTTAATTAATTCTCTTTGTTACTGTTTTGTTTTGACCTTGCCTATCAGTAGGATTACTTTGGGTAATTTTTAGAATTTATTAAAATTAGTTTACCTCGAAAACAGTGTTGTTTTGCTTTTATTATTTTGTTGTTGTTTTCTTTTATTTTAAATTGTTTATAATTATTTTCTTTTGCTGTTTTTGTTTTGTTTAGATTAGTTTCTGTAGAGCTAGAAGATGAACTTTTTTACAGAAAAAGAATTTTTATTTTATTTTATTTTCTTACTAGTTTTGTTTTAGGCATAAGTAGAGTTTTAATAATAGTTTTTTTATTTGTTTCTTTTTGCAAATCAAATTTTATGAAAAATACATTTTGTTAACTTTGTTGATTTATATTTTTTGTCTGTTTATTTATTAGTTTAGTGTTTTAATTGTTGTTAAGTTTTTACTTAGGACAAAACTATTTTGTGTTATGTCTTAGAGTTTTCTTTAGTAGTTTTGTTGTGTAGTTTTCCTTTGTTTTTATTTGCTGTCCCTTGTTGATTTGCATTTTATTTGTTGGTTTTATTATGAGTGTTAGAATTGCTTGCTAGTATGTTTGCTTATATGAATGCTATGTTTGGCTATATAGATTTTCAACGGAGTGACGAATAGTTCTGCCAAGTCATTATTCTGAGAGCGTTATAATCTTCATCAAGTAATACCAGGCAAGTTCATTTTGATCATGTTTTTCATACCTATGTTTTATTTGCATGTAGTAGCACCCCTTCAATAATCCCTCTAGTAGTGATATTGATTTCTTGTAGTTGAGTAGAATGCATGAGGTAGGAACCCATTGTTGGGGAACGTAGTAATTTCAAAAAATTTCCTACGCACACGCAAGATCATGGTGATGCATAGCAACGAGAGGGAGAGTGTTGTCTCGTACCCTCGTGAGACCGAAGCGGAAGCGATCTGGCGTAGAGGAAGTGGTCGTCGATCTCCTCGCGATCCAACCGATCCTAGCGCCATTACTCCGGCGCCCGAGTTCTTGACACACGTGCAGCTCGATGGCGCTCCTCGGGCTCCAATCCAAGAGAGCTTGGGGAGGGAGAGTTCCGTCGGCCGACGGCGTGGTGGCGATCTTGATGTTCTACGGCGCGAGGCTTCGCCTAAGCTTTGCGGCGATATGACCGAGGTGGAATGTGGTGGAGGGGCACCGCTGCACGGCTAAGGAACGATCCGTAGATCAACTTATGTGTTCTAGGGTGCCCCCTGCCCCTATATAAAGGAGCAAGGGGGTGCGGCCGGCCCTTGAGGAGGCGCGGGAGGAGTCCTACTCCCACCGAGTAGGACTCCCCCTTCCTAGTTGGAATAGGATTGGGGGAGGAAAGAGGAAGGGGTGCCGCCCCTCTCCTTGTCCTATTCGGACTAGGGGAGGGGCGCGCCTGCCCCGCCGCCCTTCCTCTTCTCCCTCATGGCCCACTAAGGCCCAATAACCCCGGGAGGTTCCAGTAACCCCGGTGTTCCAGTAAAATCGATTTCACCCGAACCATTCGAACTCAAATATAGGCTTCAATATATCAATCTTTATGTCTCGACCATTTGAGACTCCTCGTCATGTCCGTGATCACATCCGGGACTCGAACTTCTTCGGTACATCAAAATACACAAACTCATAATATAACCGTCATTGAAACCTTAAGCGTGCGGACCCTACGGTTCGAGAACAATGTAGACATGACCGAGACCGTCTCCGGTCAATAACCAATAGCGGGACCTGGATGCCCATATTGGCTCCTACATATTCTCTGAAGATCTTTATCGATCGGACCGCATAACAACATCGTTGTTCCCTTTGTCATCGGTATGTTACTTGCGAGATTCGATCGTCGGTATCAATACCTAGTTCAATCTCGTTACGGCAAGTCTCTTTACTCGTTCCGTAATACATCATCTCACAGCTAACTCATTAGTTGTAATGCTTGCAAGGCTTAAGTGATGTGTATTACCGAGAGGCCCAGAGATACCTCTCCGACAATCGGAGTGACAAAACCTAATCTCGAAATCGCCAACCCAACATCGCCTTTGGAGACACTGTAGTACTCCTTTATAATCACCCGATTACGTTGTGACATTTGGTAGTACCCAAAGTGTTCCTCCGGTAAACGGGAGTTGCATAATCTCATAGTTATAGGAACATGTATAAGTCATGGATAAAAGCAGTAGCAACATACTAAACGATCGTGTGCTAAGCTAATGGAATGGGTCATGTCAATCAGATCATTCAACTAATGATGTGACCTTGTTAATCAAATAACAACTCTTTGTTCATGGTTAGGAAACATAACCATCTTTGATTAACAAGCTAGTCTAGTAGAGGCATACTAGTGACATATTGTTTGTCTATGCATTCACACATGTATTATGTTTCCGGTTAATACAATTCTAGCATGAATGATAAACATTCATCATGAAATAAGGAAATAAATAATAACTTTATTATTGCCTCTGGGCATATTTCCTTGATATCCCACTTGCACTAGAGTCAATAATCTAGATTACATAGTAATGATTCTAACACCCATGGAGTCTTGGTGTTGATCATGTTTTGCTCGTGGAAGAGGCTTAGTCAACGAGTCTGCTACATTCAGTCCGTATGTATCTTGCAAATCTCTATGTCTCCCACGGACTAAATCCGGATGGAATTGAAGCGTCTCTTGATGTGCTTGGTCCTCTTGTGAAATCTGGATTCCTTTGCTAAGGCAATTGCTCGATATTGTCACGTAAGATTTTCATCGGACCGATGCACTAGGTATGACACCTAGATCGGATATGAACTCCTTCATCCGCACTCCTTCATTAGCTGCTTCGAAGCTGCTATGTATTCCGCTTCACATGTAGATCCCGCTTCTGACGCTTTGTTTAGAACTGCACCAACCGACAGCTCCTCCGTTTAGTGTAAATCGTATCCGATCTGCAATTTAGAATCGTCGGGATCGGTGTCAAAGCTTGCATCAACGTAACCGTTTACGATGAGCTCTTTGTCACCTCCATATCTGAAAACATATCCTTAGTCCTTTTCGGTATTTCAGGATGTTCTTGACCGCTGTCCAATGATCCACTCTGGATTACTTTGGTACCTCCTGCTAAGCTTATAGCAAGGCACACATCAGTCAGTACACAGATTGCATACATGATAGAGCCTATGGCTGAAGCATAGGAACATCTTTCATTTTCTCTCTATCTTCTGCGGTGGTCGGGCATTGAGTCTTACTCAACTTCACACCTTGTAACACAGGCAAGAACCCTTTCTTTGCTTGATCCATTTTAACTTCTTCAAAATTTTGTCAAGGTATGTGCTTTGTGAAAGTCAATTAAGCGTCTTGATCTATCTCTATAGATTTTGATGCCCAATATGTAAGCAGCTTCACCGAGGTCTTTCATTGAAAAATCTTATTCAAGTATCCCTTTATGCTATCCAGAATTCTATATCATTTCCGATCAGTAATATGTCATCTACATATAATATCGAAAATGCTCTGAGCTCCCACTCACTTTCTTGTAAATCTGAGGCTTCTCCAAAAGTCTCAGATGAACCCAAATGCTTTGATCACACTATCAAAGCGTTTATTCCAACTCGAGATGCTTGCACCAGTCCGTAAATGGATCGCTGGAGCTTGCATACTTTGTTAGCTCCTTTGGATCGATAAAACCTTCGGTTGCATCATATACAACTCTTCTTCCGTAAATCCATTCAGAATGCAGGTCTTTACATCCATTTGCCAAATTTCATAATCATAAAATGTGGCAATTGCTAACATGATTCGGACAGACTTAAGCATCGCTACGGGTGAGAAGGTCTCATCGTAGTCAATCCCTTGAACTTGTCGAAAACCCTTTGCGACAAGTCGAGCTTTGTAGAACGATAACATTACCGTCGTCGTCGGTCTTCTTCTTGAAGATCCACTTGTTTTCTATTGCTTGCCGACCCTCGGGCAAGTCAACCAAAGTCCATACTTTGTTTTCATACATGGATCCCATCTCAGATTTCATGGCCTCAAGCCATTTTGCGGAATCTGGGCTCACCATCGCTTCTTCATAGTTCGTAGGTTCATCATGATCTAGTAGCATGACTTCCAGAATAGGATTACCGTACCACTCTGGTGCGGATCTTACTCTGGTTGATCTACGAGGTTCCGTAGTAACTTGATCTGAAGTTTCATGATCAACATCATCAACTTCCTCACTATTTGGTGTAGATGTCTCAGAAACCGGTTTCTGCGACAAACTACTTTCAAGTAAGGGAGAAGGTACAATTACCTCATCAAGTTCTACTTTCCTCCCACTCACTTCTTTCGAGAGAAACTCCTTCTCTAGAAAGGATCCATTCTTGGCAACAAATGTCTTGCCTTCGGATCTGTGATAGAAGGTGTACCCAACTGTTTCCTTTGGGTATCCTATGAAGACACATTTCTCCGATTTGGGTTTGAGCTTATCAGGTTGAAGCTTTTTCACATAAGCATCGCATCCCCAAACTTTAAGAAACGACAACTTTGGTTTCTTGCTAAACCATAGTTCATAAGGTGTCGTCTCAACGGATTTTGACGGTGTTCTATTCAGTGTGAATGCGGCCGTCTCAAGAGCATAACCCCAAAACGATAGCGGTAAATCTGTAAGAGACATCATAGATCGCACCATATCTAGTAAAGTGCGATTACGACGTTCGGACACACCATTACGCTGTGGTGTTCCGGGTGGCGTGAGTTGCGAAACTATTCCGCATTGTTTCATATGTAGACCAAACTCGTAACTCAAATATTCACCTCCACGATCAGATCGTAGAAATTTAATTTTCTTATTACGATGATTTTCAACTTCACTCTGAAATTCTTTGAACTTTTCAAATGTTTCAGACTTATGTTTCATTAAGTAGATATACCCATATCTGCTTAAATCATCTGTGAAGGTGAGAAAATAACGATATCCGCCACGAGCCTCAACATTCATCGGACCACATACATACAGATGTATGATTTCCAACAAATCTGTTGCTCTCTCCATAGTACCGAGAACGGGTTCTAGTCATCTTGCCCATGAGGCACGGTTCGCAAGTGCCAAGTGATTCATAATCAAGTGACTCCAAAAGTCCATCGAGATGGAGTTTCTTCATGCGCTTTACACCGATATGACCTAAGCGGCAAGTGCCACAAATAAGTTGCACTATCATTATCAACTCTGCATCTTTTGGCTTCAACATTATGAATATGTGTATCACTACTATCGAGATTCATCAAAATAGACCACTCTTCAAGGGTGCATGACCATAAAAGATATTACTCATATAAATAGAACAACCATTATTCTCGATTTAAATGAATAACCGTCTCGCATCAAACAAGATCCAGATATAATGTTCATGCTCAACGCAGCACCAAATAACAATTATTTAGGTCTAAAACTAATCCGAAGGTAGATGTAGAGGTAGCGTGCCGACCGCGATCACATCGACTTTGGAACCATTTCCCACGCATCGTCACCTCGTCCTTTGCCGTGTTAAGCAATCCGTAGTCCTGTTTGAGTTGCAAATATTAGCAATGTAACCAGATCAAATACCAGTACTCTGCGAGCTCTAGTAAGGTACACATCAATAACATGTATATCACATATACCTTTGTTCACCTTGCCATCCTTCTTATCCGCCAAATACTTGGGGCAGTTCCGCTTCCGATGACCGATCGCTTGCGGTAGAAGCACTCGGTTTCAGGTTTGGGTCCAGACTTGGGTTTCTTCTCTGAGCGAGAACTTGCTTGCTGTTCTTCTTGAAGTTCCTTCTTCTTCCCTTTGCCTTTCTTCTTGAAACTAGTGGTCTTATTGACCATCAACACTTGATGCTCCTTCTTGATTTCTACCTCCGCAGCTTTTAGCATTGCGAAGAGCTCGGTATAGTCTTTACTAACCCTTGCATATTATAGTTCATCACGAAGCCTTTGTAGCTTGGTGGCGGTGATTGAAGAATTACATCAATGACACAATCATCCGAAAGATTAACTCCCGGTTGTGTCAAGTGATTGTAGTACCCGGACATTACGAGTATGTGCTCACCGACAGAACTATTCTCCTCCATCTTGCAGCTATAGAACTTATTGGAGACTTCATATCTCTCAATCCGGGCATTACTGTTGGAATATTAACTTCAACTCTGGAACATCTCATATGCTCCATGACGTTCAAAACGTCGTTGAAGTCCGGTTCTAAGCCGTAAAGCATGGCACACTTGAACTATAGAGTAGTCATCAGCTTTGCTCGCCAAACGTTCTTAACGTCGATAGTTGCATCAGCGGCGCTGGCACCTAGCGGTGCATCCAGGGCGTAACTCTTACGTGCAGCAATGAGGATAATCCTCGGGTTACGGACCCAATCCGTGTAATTGCTACCATCATCTTTCAACTTTGCTTTCTCAAGGAACGCATTAAAATTCAACGGAACAACAGCACGAGCCATCTATCTACAATCAAACATAGACAAGCAAGATACTATCAGGTACTAAGTTCATGATAAATTTAAGTTCAATTAATCATATTACTAAAGAACTCCCACTTAGACAGACATCTCTCTAGTCATCTAAGTGATCACGTGATCCAAATCAACTAAACCATAACCGATCATCACGTGAGATGGAGTAGTTTTCAATGGTGAACATCTTATGTTAATCATATCTACTATATGATTCACGCTCGACCTTTCGGTCTCCGTGTTCGAGGCCATATCTGCATATGCTAGGCTCGTCAAGTATAACTGAGTATTCTGCGTGTGCAAAACTGGCTTGCACCCGTTGTAGATGGACGTGAGAGCTTATCACACCCGATCATCACGTGGTGTCTCGGCACGACGAACTTTGGCAACGGTGCATACTCAGGGAGAACACTACTTGATAATTTTTTAGTGAGAGATCATCTTAAAATGCTACCGTCAATCAAAGCAAGATAAGATGCATAAAGGATAAACATCACATGCAATCAATATAAGTGATATGATATGGCCATCATCATCTTGTGCTTGTGATCTCCATCTCCGAAGCACCGTCGTGATCACCATCGCCGCCGTAGCGACACCTTGATCTCCATCGTAGCATCGTTGTCGTCTATGCCATCTATTGCTTCTCGACTATCGCTACGGTTAGTGATAAAGTAAAGCTATTACAGTATGCTTGCATTTCATACAATAAGCGACAACCATATGGCTCCTGCCGATTGCCGATAACCGGTTACAAAACATGATCATCTCATACAATAAAATATAGCATCACGTCTTGACCATATCACATCACAACATGCCTGCAAAAACAAGTTAGACGTCCTCTACTTTGTTGTTGCAAATTTTACGTGGCTGCTACGGGCTTAAGCAAGAACCAATCTCACCTCGCATCAAAACCACAACGATACTTCGTCAAATAGACTCGTTTAACCTTCTCAAGGACGGGCGTAGCCACACTCGATTCAACTAAAGTGAGAGAGAGACACCCGCCAATACCTTTAAGCAACGAGTGCTCGTGGCGGTGAAACCAGTCTCGCGTAAGCGTCTGGCGTAATGTCGGTCCGGCCGCTTCATCTCACAATACAGCTGAACCAAAGTATGACATCTGGTAGGTAGTATGACTTGTATCGCCCACAACTCACTTGTGTTCTACTCGTGCAAAACATCAAACCATAAAAACCTAGGCTCGATGCCCTTTGTTGGGGAACGTAGTAATTTCAAAAATTTCCTCGCACACGCAAGATCATGGTGATGCATAGCAACGAGAGGGAGAGTGTTGTCTCACGCACTCGTGAACCAAGCGAAGCGATCACAACATAGAGGAAGTGGTCGTCACGATCTCCTCGCGATCCAACCGATCCTAGCGCCGTTACTCCGGCGCCCCCGAGTTCTTGACACACGTACAGCTCGATGACGCTCCTCGGGCTCCAATCCAAGAGAGCTTGGGGAGGAGAGTTCCGTCGGCCTGACGGCGTGGTGACGATCTTGATGTTCTACCGGCGCAGGGCTTCGCCTAAGCTTTGCGACGATATGACCGAGGTGGAATATGGTGGAGGGGGGCACCGCACACGGCTAAGGAACGATCCGTAGATCAACTTATGTGTTGTAGGGTGCCCCCCTGCCCCCGTATATAAAGGAGCAAGGGGGGGTGCGGCCGGCCCTTGGAGGAGGCGCGCCGGAGGAGTCCTACTCCCACCGGGAGTAGGACTCCCCCCCTTTCCTAGTTGGAATAGGATTGGGGGGAGGGAAAGAGGGAAGGGGGGGCGCCGCCCCCCTCTCCTTGTCCTATTCGGACTAGGGGGGAGGGGGCGCGCGGCCTGCCCTGGCCGGCCCTTCCTCTTCTCCCTCATGGCCCACTAAGGCCCAATAACCCCCGGGAGGGTTCCGGTAACCCCCCGGTGTTCCGGTAAAATCCCGATTTCACCCGGAACCATTCCGAACTCCAAATATAGGCTTCCAATATATCAATCTTTATGTCTCGACCATTTCGAGACTCCTCGTCATGTCCGTGATCACATCCGGACTCGAACTTCTTGGTACATCAAAATACACAAACTCATAATATAACCGTCATCGAAACCTTAAGCGTGCGGACCCTACGGTTCGAGAACAATGTAGACATGACCGAGACACGTCTCGGTCAATAAACAATAGCGGGACCTGGATGCCCATATTG
This sequence comes from Aegilops speltoides, assembly GCA_021437245.1. NCBI lineage: Eukaryota > Viridiplantae > Streptophyta > Magnoliopsida > Poales > Poaceae > Aegilops > Aegilops speltoides. Next base: position 344,497,432 of record CM038144.1, read on the forward strand.
GCTCCTACATATTCTCGAAGATCTTTATCGGTCGGACCGCATAACAACATCGTTGTTCCTTTGTCATCGGTATGTTACTTGCCCGAGATTCGATCGTCGGTATCAATACCTAGTTCAATCTCATTACCGGCAAGTCTCTTTACTCATTCCGTAATACATCATCTCACAGCTAACTCATTAGTTGTAATGCTTGCAAGGCTTAAGTGATGTGTATTACCGAGAGGGCCAGAGATACCTCTCCGACAATCGGAGTGACAAAACCTAATCTCAAATCGCCAACCCAACATCGCCTTTGGAGACACCTGTAGTACTCCTTTATAATCACCTAGTTACGTTGTGACGTTTGGTAGTACCAAAGTGTTCCTCCGTAAACAGGAGTTGCATAATCTCATAGTTATAGGAACATGTATAAGTCATGGATAAAAGCAGTAGCAACATACTAAGCGATCGTGTGCTAAGCTAATGGAATGGGTCATGTCAATCGATCATTCAACTAATGATGTGACCTTGTTAATCAAATAACAACTCTTTGTTCATGGTTAGGAAACATAACCATCTTTGATTAACAAGCTAGTCTAGTAGAGGCATACTAGTGACATATTGTTTGTCTATGCATTCACACATGTATTATGTTTCCGGTTAATACAATTCTAGCATGAATGATAAACATTCATCATGAAATAAGGAAATAAATAATAACTTTATTATTGCCTCTAGGGCATATTTCCTTCACCCATCTCCCTGTTACCAAGCCCGGGACATTATATAGTTTTAATGCTATGCTAATGTAGACGGGGTTCAGTATGAGTGCTCGGGAGTGGTGTGAGAATGGAGGACACTACGTCAATGACGACAACTTCATGATGGCATCTACAAGGACTGCATCTTCAAGACCTCAAGACTCGAGACAAGAATTCAATACATACTACTGGGTGAAGGATGGATTTGATGGGCACCCTGGAGAAATCAGTGGATGGCCAGGATGCATGGAGAAGCGCCATGACATCTTGCGGAAAGCTTCACCCAGACTCAAAAGACGGAAGAATACTTCATGCCCGGAAGCTTACCTGTGCAACCGCAAGTCATTATGGGCTCTGGCTTGGTTGACCTTAGTTGTGACTCTGGCTGGGATGGTGCTAGCAGATGTTACGGTAGGATTGGATGAGCACTGGACAATGGTCAGAGGAACTCTTCGGAAGACCATGTTTCGTTCGTCTTGTTCTCAAACACCTTGAAGTGTGAGAACGTAAAAAGAGGGATCGGATCTTGCGGGTAAAGTATACAAACCTCTGCAGAGGGTTAAAACCTAATCGATTAGCCGTGTCCTCGGTTACGGACAACTTGAGCCTCTGGACCTGGATCTATCTCGGAACTCTCAACACCGGACTGATAACTTAATTGTGGGCAACTTATGATGATTTGGGCTATGAGACATCGGTTGGTGGAACCATGTCATGACAGAAAACTCCCAGTACATACTCCAGTTATTCCTTTGATGTAGGGAAAATAAAACCAGCTTTTATGCAAAACAAAACTCAGACACAGAGCCACAAATCCATATTGCATATAGTATAGTTTTATCATCTGTTTTCTCATGTTGTGGTCTTGCCGGTACATTCAATGCACTGACCTACACGGCTGCAACGTATCATGTTGCAGATACTTTCTTCCAATGATGGTACATGGTTACTGTCTACACTCAACTTGCCGATGGCGTTGATGGGACTCCACACTCGATTTGATTGTTTCCGCTGAGACTTATAAGCTATATATCAGTTTTACGTTATTCATACATGTGATTGCACTTTGATATATACATCGATGTACTGCGTGTGTGCCAGCATACTGATCCAGGGATGACACAGATAGATAGAGGCTTGACCGTCTGAGGTCGGGTCGCTACAGTCAAACTAAGTTGAACAAGCGTCATGCTAACTGGAGTGAATTCATAGAGTCTTTTTTATGTCATCAAGTACCTTAAGGGCAAAGAGAATGTTGTAGCGGATGCGCTTTCCCGCAAATGCATGCTTGTTACTAAACTAGAATTGAATGTCATTGGCTTTGAGCACATAAAAGACTTATATGCGCATGACCCTACTTTTTCTATTCCTTATGCTAAATGTTTGACGCATACATATTGGGAACGCTATTACCTCAAGGATGATTATCTTCTGAGAGCTAACAAACTATGTATCCCCGAGTCTTCTCTTTGTTTGTTACTTTTGCAAGAGGCTCATGGGGGAGGACTAATGGGACACTTTGGACGCGACAAGTACAACATGAGTGACGTCTTCAACATCAAGGATCTCTCTCCGTACCATGGTGATGAGGCTTTTGATCTGAGGTCGGATCTTTCCCAAGGGGGGCAGATGATGCGGAGCATCCCACGGTCATCCCCATGGACCATCCTACATCTCCCACGAGACCACTTGGACCAATGACAAGAGCACATGCGAGAGCTATCGAAAACGAGGTTAACTCTCTCCTTGTTGAACTCCCCTTTGACCCACTTGAGACATGGCTATTACCTCAAATGGAGATGCTTTGTGTGCTCAGGTACCAAGGACGCAACCAAGGAGAAGTTACGGTGCAAGTTGGACATCAAGAGCATGAAGAGAATCTGCCCAACCCAGAAATCCTGGTACAACCGCCCATGTACCGCCCGAGCGGTACAACCGCTCGACTACCGCCCAACCATCGGCCCAACTTCTGTGATCAAGCGGTGCAAGGCCGGTACAGCACCGGTTTATCCCCGTAACAGCCAAAAGACCGGTATAACCGCTCCAACCACCGGTACAACCGCTACTCCCTTCCGTGAACACCTTCAGGAACCATCACCTGAGCACCCAGTGGTATAAACACTCCCCATTACCGGTACTATCGCCCTGCCTGCGCGAAGTGAAAGGGGTTTCACCCCATGTATCCTCCACTTACCCTTTGAACTATATATACTTGTCCCCTAGCTCCGTATTAGGGTCAGCAAAGGATTAGATCATTTGAGAGATAGAGCTTTCTTCATCCACTTGGTTACTTCTCCATTGGAGTCCACGCCCTCTTAGGAGAAGATCCCCCAACCGGATTCAAGACCCCTCACAGGAAGACCCCTCAAGACCTCCTCACGGAGAAGAAATTGCTACTTGTATCGTCCTTTGTTGATCGTGGATCGTGTATCTCTTTGTGTTTCGAGGATCTAGCACATGTGTAATCGAATCTTGTTGGTTTGAGTGATTCTCTCGTGTTTCCCCTCGTGTTCTTCATGTTCTTGGTGGGATCCGCTCCAATCATGAAAGATCGGACGTCTAGGGTTCTACCCTACATCAAGATGTCAAGGGCGGCGGATGGCATTTGAATCAAATCCATATGATCAAAGCTAGCTTGCTGAACAGGTTAAGCTAGATCCAGACATAATTCCATGCCCCGAGTTTGGCTTATATATTTTAGTATGGTCCATATTTGCTGCTAATAATGATACGAGCTCCGATTCATAAGTGCAATATTATCTTCCATATATACGGTTGAACAAAACATAAGCCCAAGTGGAATGTCAAGCCTTAATTTATACTAATACATAATATGGGTTTCCTATATGTATAGAATAGGATTTTCTCCTTAGAGAATCTCCTAGCTGGAGTGGTTGTTGTTGATATCCTTGTGAAAGCTGTCATGATCGTAGCACAAACCAACTCACAATGTCAGCTCCAACAGTGCTTTATTCACTAAACTAGCTATTTTAGAGAAAGCAGTAGGATAAAAGCCTACGACAGATTGATTAGAAGCAAACTATTTACAAGGATTACATCACATGTATGCAAGGCTATCTAATGTTAGAGATCCATGTCCCGAATCATCTGCATTCATTTGTCTAGCTCTATGGATACCAAGAGCATTAGTTATCTGAAAACATTGCACTTGTGTAAGCTAGGCAACACTCCATTGAAAATAAAATCGTTCCGGCATGTCATATTACAATTGTTGTGATATCAATAAGAAAGAGGCACTCCTAGCATTCCCTTGAGCGCTCATATGTTGTCATGAACAGAACAGGTCAATGTTATGCTCAATGGTCGCCAGTGGTTACCATGCTGACAATATCCTGTTCAATGAGATTGCCTAATACTTGATTGTTGTGTTCCTAACTAAAGCACACTCCATGACTATCTTCAGCAGGGTGTTGTTTGATCAAGCTACTGTAGTTGCACTCGAGATGAGCGATTGGTAAATGGAAGATAGTGATTATAAATACTTTACTATTGAGATATTGTATATGAAAACATCAATTAATTATAAGTGCCATTTTCCTGGACTACTTCAAAGAAGAAATATCCTAGAAGTTGAGCGCAGCTATAGGGGCCTCAATACTTTCGAGTCAATAGAGAAAAGTAGATGAGATCCATCCAAAATCTTTTGAGCCACGAATAGTGGATTGAGAAGGGTTGAAATATTGTTGTCTCCATGGTTCCTAAATGGTAGGAGGTATGTGTTTTGTTGCATTAGTGCCTAAATGGTAACCTGTATGGTTCCAAGTGCCTGTTTGCCAGGCAATTGCATAATGCAATCAAGGATTTGGTTGTAGTATCTTGGAACATTTGTGTAAAGGGAACGGAGTCCTCCATTTGTTCTCTCTATTTCATGGATAACAAACATGCTTTGTGAGACGGTCGGTCTTAAGCATAAGAAGGCATCCATGTGTTATCTAGCATTTGTAGTGCGGTGCATAATAAAGAGTTATATGTTTTTGTACCACTTTCTTTATTTTATGCATCAGGCCTGGTAAGTCTATTATTTAGTATACATCATCGCACTACATTTTTTTTAATCAAAATACATTGCAAGTGAAGTGGATTTTAATTTCTTTTCATCCATTATTAGCTCTCTTTTCTATACATGTAAAATTTGGCATGCATTGTATTTACATATGATGAAACAAGTAAAGCTTTTAGAAAGCTCATGGCAACACACGGTCATTCTACCAGTAATCCTTTATGTCTGCCAATGATATCATTTTATTTTTTTAAGACAAATGATGTTGCAGCTAGCTAGCATGTAATGTTAAGCTTCTGGCCAAAAAGTTAACATGGATATAAATCTTCTATTCTACTACTTGAGAAAGGATGTGCGGAGGAGGTGAGTACTCATATCCTATGTGATATATTTTTTTAGAAAAGGAGGATGACCCCCGGCCTCTGCATCTGGACGATGCATACGGCCACTTTATTAATTATTCTCACAAGACCTTACAAAGTTATAAAGCCGCCGTCTAAGCAACAAACTGTCGCTACACCTATCCAGTTGATGAAGGGGCGCAGATAGCTGGGCCTAATACCAAATGACATCGCAGCCAAGCCTAACATCTAAGACCTGAGACCCCAACCTAGCCACTTGCCGGGTCTGAGGCACACACTGGTCCTACGTGCTCTCAGAGGCCGCCGCCGCCAACTGCCACCGCTCCATCTTCAGAACTGTACTGATGCATCAACCTTGCTCGGTCCAGCTATCGTCGACGCCACCATGGCGCCCAACGACACCTCCTCCTTGCGCGCAAACAGCTGAACACGTCGCGGTCGCCACTGATACACCTCAGTGTCATGCTGCCAAGTACCACCAGCCGACACAGCTTGAAGCCCTTGGAGGATCTGCCATGCGTAGAGCGTACCACCTATCGGTCAAGCATGACTTGACATCTCCACCGAGGCTCCGTGCAAGACGAAGCCGCTCCACCTTCTACCTCTGACTTTCAACGCTGCTCCACAAAACGATGCTCCCAAGAGAGAAACGACACCGCAGTGCCGCCATCGTCCGATCTGGAACACCAGATCCTAGGGTTTCCCCCGGAGCAATACGAGTGGGTCGACGGTAGTTACATGACGATGCCTTCATCAAGGTAACGACGTGGAACGCCGCCATCGCCCGCCGTCGGCTCGGTTTTCACCGGCAACTACGTCTTCCCGACTTCGCACTGGTGCGGATGACGGATCCCGAGATCCGTACACCCACCTCGAGCCGACCACCTCAGCGGAAGAGATGACCACCACCGCCGGCTGCACCGGTCAGAACAGATCTGACCGGAGGTGCCGCCGACGAAACCACCAGGCCCTCCACGCCGCCGTCGCCGATCTAAAGACAGCATGGACGCCGCCGCAGCCAAGTCGGCCGCGCCGCCGGGCCATCCGCAGCCCGCAGCCTCGCCTCCGCCGCGCCAAGCCGTCGCCGTCCGAGGACGGTCCGGCCTCCGCCGCCTGCAACCATCAGTCGCGTCGCAGATCCCAGATCGGTCGCGCCACCACACGCCTTGGGGTCCGCCCCACCCGGAGACGCGCGAGAGAGGAGATCCCCCGCCACCGTCGTCGGCCCCCGGGCTTAGCCCGGCGGCGTCTTCCGGCGGCGGCGGAGGGAGAGGAGGAGGGAGTTTGCGGCGGCGGCGGCTAGGTTTCTGACCGCCCGAGTCGCCCTAGGGGGAGGACGACGCGGGGTATCTCAGGTCCTCAGATGTATTATTATTACCATATCCTATGTCATATATACCTAAATAGTCTCTCATGTAATTGACTTTTGTCATCTAGACTTTCGGCTGTTTTGAAATGGATAAGGTACAGATTGCTCTGCCTTTTATTTCGAAAAATAAATCCTAATCTCAATTATAATAGTTTCTTGCTATTTACTCTGGACGGCACACATCGCTCGCAAACCCTTTTCGATACAGGATGAGGATCCATTAGTACCACGTAGAACCGTTTACTTACCGCCATCCCGGAGGTTTCTGGAATGCGAGGCGACCCAACCTCCCAAGTCACACATGTCATCAACAGCCGGCGTTTTTCAACACGCGCAGCCGTCTCAACGACCAAGCCATACGAGACCCGTCTCTTTCACGCGGTAATGGATCGCCACTTTCTTGGTCCTCGTCTTACCTTGATCCTGTCCTGGCCAACGACGAGGCTCCCCACAATTCCCTCCTCCTGCTTCGCATCGTATCCCAGAAAACCAAGAAACAGAGCAAGAGATATCTTGGGACGGAGCAGAGTACAGAGAGAGAAAGAGGGATTAGCGCTTGCTTGCTGGGAGGGAGAGACATGGACCAGATCATGAACAAGATGGGCTCCTACTGGCTGGGGCAGAGGGCCAACAAAGAGATGTCGTCTGCCGGTGACGATATGAAGGTCTGTGCATGAGACAGCGTCTCATCAATCTTCTGTTCTGCTCTGTTCTCTTGTCGCACCATATTTCCCCTGATTATTGTTTGGTCATGGTATTGTTTCTGTTCTCGTGCTAGCATGTTTTCCTTCTGGTTTTAGATCGATCCTGGCTGGATCGCCATGCGATACTTTTGGTTCGACGTTCAAGCTCGCTATAACAAATTTGAAATCCGACTCTGATAATTAAGGTCTATGATTCGATGTGTTCCTTTGGCTGATGATCTATTGGTGGTGCAGTCGCTCTCAACCAGCGTCGGGGACGGAGCAAAATGGCTGGTGAACAAGCTCAAGGGCAAGATGCAGAAGCCGCTGGCGGAGCTGCTCCAGGAGCACGACCTGCCGGTGGGGCTGTTCCCGCGGGAGGCCACCAACTACGAGTTCGAGCCGGAGACGCGGCGGCTGACGGTGCACATCCCGGCGGTCTGCGAGGTCGGCTACAGGGACGGCTCCGAGCTGCGCTTCGACACCACGGTGGCCGGCACGCTGGACAAGGGCAGCCTGACGGGGGTGGAGGGCCTCAAAGCCAAGGTGCTCGTCTGGGCCAGGGTCACCGCCGTCAAGGCCGACGCCGCAAAGGTCTACTTCGCCGTAGGCATCAAGAAGTCGCGCAGCCGCGAGGCATACGAGATCATCAGAGGCGCCATCACCGTCGACGAGTTCTAGATTCTAGTCGCGCGCTCGCCGAGATGATTGTTCTACCGAAATTATTGATCAGGTGCTTACTCTACCTGCTGTAAGAGGAGGATGCTTGTAAATGGGGATTCAAAATTCAGTTTTGCAGCTTATCAAGCTCGATGCATCGCCGCCTGTCAAAAAAAAAAAAAAAAGTTCCCATGCATCGCCGTGCACAAGACGGATTCAACAAAAATTTGCACCAGCCGGGAATCGAACCCGGGTCTGTACCGTGGCAGGGTACTATTCTACCACTAGACCACTGGTGCTTGCTGATTGTTAAGGATAATGCAAACATCAATATGCAACCCCACACATCCGATGGGAAATGGATCGCCTACGTTCACAGCTTGTGTGTAGGAGCGTATGATCAACCTGAACTGCCGTCTTTTGCGGGATCATGCGGATTTGGACCAGCGAGAACACATATATCACTTTTTTTTTCTGGATGAAAACTTTGTATTTTTTTTTTCTGAAAAGGATGAAAACTTTGTATTACTCAATCACAATGTTATTAACATCTGTTGGAGCTAACTCAACTACATCAGGAGGACTAAAAACCAAGCCATGGTTTTGCCATCTGGCAAAATTTGCTAGGCAATCACTAACCTTGCTCTTACTATGACTAACATGAGTAATACAACTTTCATGGAGTCACATCAAGTACATATTTTTTTTACAATGGAAGCGTAGATCGATCTGTCGAGGTCACGCGTCTGGACCAACTTCATAACAACTAGAGAGTTTTTTTTTTTTTGAAACTCGGCAAAAGATTTGCCATTTTCATTGAATAAGGAAGAAGGTTTAGAGTTTGTGGCCAACGGCCGAATTACAAAACATCACTCTCGCGGCATTGAATTACGCAAATGCTTCGCTCCGGCGAGACACCACAGATTACACTCTTCTTTGATCCTAGCAACAATAACACCAACCGGCACCGCCAAGTTGCGGAAGACCCTTGCGTTCCGTTCCTTCCAAATTTCCCACGAAACGAGTAGCATGAGGGAGATGAGCTGCTTTCTGGACTGCGTCTTCCTAGTCGTGTTGAGGCTCCACCAATCCTTAACTGAATTCATGTGACCCCACTCCACGAGGTTCACGTCATGAAAGCCAAGCCAAACCTTGATCAAAGCCCAAACTCTAGTTGTGTATCCGCATTGGAATAGAAGGTGTGCCGCTGATTCTTGGACTTGTTTACGAAGGGGGCAAAGGTTGAAATTAGGCCATCCACGTCGCTGCTGCCGGTCTGCCGTCTGAAAGAACATGCGGTGCCCCCATGTTTGGTTTTGGTAATTGATGACAATCTCTATGGACTAATGGTTGTCTTGAGTTTTATTTTAAGGATTTGTCAATAGGCTTTTCTTGAAGTCCATGTGTTGGTGTCAAGGAGTTTATGAGTTGACCAAGGTGCTATTAAGTAATTATCCCAAGATTGGTCATGTGAGTGTTGAGCTTACTGCAAGCATGTCTTGAAGAAGAAGATTGTGTGATCATTCATGTTTACCTTCAAGACATCATCCAAATGAAGAGAGTTGGAAAGATTCAAGATTGATCAAGACTAAGTCAAGAGTGAATCAAGTTGATCAACTCACAAAGCGTAGAAGATGTACCGAGAGGGATCAAGTGATCCATGGTATGGTAAGCATTGTCCATTGCACTTTGTGTACTAAACCATGGTCTATGTGAGAATTCTTTGTGGGGTTAGGTTGCGGTGTGCGAGTTCAAGTGATACATCACGAAGAGATCAACTGCTTGAAGCTTGCCGTCCATTGTGGTGACAATGGACTTGTGAAGATGAGCGGAAGAGTGGCTCACCCATAGTGGAGTATGGGGAGCAATCAACTAGTCTTCATCGAGCCAACGCAATCAAGAAAGGTGGTCCATCTTGAGGAGGACAATATCGTCATCATCTAGCTCAAGTGGATCATGTGCAAGGCAAAGGTTTGCCCTTGATAGGTTTTCTATTTTACCGGTCTCATGGTAGTTGTGGGAGACCGGGTTATAGGATCGATTGCCGTACTATCAAGGGGGGCTCTTGATGAGTTGCTTGATCGTATCGTTCGTAGAGAGCTCAAACCATTGCATCCTTGCATCATCTTTATTGGTTCTTGTTTGGTTCTTCTCCTTGTGAGTTTTGGAGCTTATGGTCATTTTTATGACAAGCTCGAGTTCATCGAAAACGGAGTTTGCATGCATCTTCCATGATGTTTTCGATGTTGGAGGTTCTGCCGGTTCTTCTCTGTTGGAGGTTCGTCTCCTCTCTTGTTAGGCATGATCGTATCGTCTCTGTTTTGATGCTACTCGTTGTCTTGTATCCAACAAGCTTGAGTTTGCTCAATTCAGAGCTCATTTGCAGAAGTTATGGCAGTTCTGGTTTTATTGTTTCCCTCTGTTGTCTTCTCTGTAAAATGAAGGACTCCTAGTGTTGCTGATCTCGGGCATGCGGTAGTACTGCTCTTCGGAGCGGTAGTACCGCTCTGTGGGAGCGGTAGTACCGTGGCCTTAGGCCAGGCGCAGCTGCTCGAGCGGTAGTAGGGGCGGATGTAATTTTTTACATCCGCGCCCTACGCGGTAGTACCGCGCCGCGAGCGTGGTAGTACCGTGGGCTCTGGCCAGGCTTAGTAGCATGAGCGGAAGTAGGGGCGGATGTAACTTTTTACATCCGCGCCTCTGCTGATAATACCGCTCTTCGTGTGCGGTAGTACCGCGCGGAGTTTTATGCAGTCCTCCTCGGTGAAGTAGGTACGGAAGTAATTTTTTACGTTCGTGCTTTCTCTGCGCCTAGTGTTGCCTGCCTTACGGTAGTACCGTAGGGGCGCGCGGTAGTACCGCTCCGGCGGTTCTACCGCTCGTTGCCCTGTGCAACAGGCCTTCATCTGGCCAGAGCTGCACACGCGATAGTACCGCAACCTGCAGCGGTAGTACCGCAGCCAACCACGGTAGTACCGCAGCTCCCTGCGGTAGTACCGCGTCGTGCGGGCTGAGTGAGGGGATAACGGTTGGATTTTCTCCCCACCTATAAAAGGGGGTCTTCTTCCCCATTGGGACCTTATCCTTTGAGCTCGTGTTCTTCCCCCATTGTTGACCTTCTTTGAGCTTGCTATCTCTCAATCCCTCCAATGATTCTTGCTAGTTCTTGAGGGAAAAGAGAGAGGAGATCTAGATCCACGTTTCCACCAATCACTTTCTCCTCTTAGTGAGGGGAACCCCTTGGATCTAAATCTTGGAGTTCTTCGTGTTCTTCTTTCGTTCTTCCTCTCATTTTCCTCCCTAGCATTAGTTGCTTTGGTGGGATTTGGGAGAGAAGGACTTGGGCACTTCGTGTGCCCTTGCCATTGCATTTGGTGCATCGGTTTGAGTTCTCCACGTGATACGTGGAAGTTACAAGCTGAGAAGCTTATTACTCTTGGGTGCTTGGTGCCCTTGAGCTTGTTCCTCTTGGGTGCTTGGGCGCCCTAGACGGTTGGTGGTGTTCGGAGCTCAATCATTGTGGTGTAAAGCTCCGGACAAGCATCGGGGTCTCCAATTAGGTTGTGAAGATCGCCCCAAGCAATTTGACGGGTACCGGTGACCGCCCCCAAGGGTTGCCAAAGTGTACGGGTTCGGTGACCGCCCCCAAGGGTTGCCATTTGTACGGGTTCGGTGACCGCCCTCAATGGTCCCTTAGTGGAATCACGGCATCTTGCATTGTGCGAGGGCGTGAGGAGATTACGGTGGCCCTAGTGGCTTTTTGTGGAGCATTGTGCCTCCACACCGCTCCAAACGGAGATTACATCCGCAAGGGTGTGAACTTCGGGATACATCATCGTCTCCGCGTGCCTTGGTTATCTCTTACCCGAGCCCTTTACTTGTGCACTTTACTTTGTGATAGCCATATTGTTTCTTGTCATATATCTTGCTATCACATAGTTGTTTATCTTGCTTAGCATAACTTGTTGGTGCACATAGGTGAGCCTAGTTGTTTTAGGTTTTGTGCTTGACAAATTAACCGTTAGATTTATTCTACATTTGTTCAAGCCTAAACCGTGATTATTTTAAAGCGCCTATTCACCCCTCCTTCTAGGCGACATCCACGATCTTTCACCGTCCAAACCCTGTTGTTGATGACAAGCCAAGCGAACAACTTGCATTTTGGAGAGCCCAATTCTTCAAGACCGTTTGCACAATCTTCGTGTCAACTAAGCCCCTGAACTGGACCTCATATGCCGATGTAGCGGAGTAGTGGCCATCATTCGTTAGCTTCCAGGAGATGGTATCCATCCTCTCCGGGTTGAGGTGAATGGGGGAGAGCTTTTCCCGTAAATTGACAAACTTAGTTAGATGATGAACGGAGATGCCCGCACTGATGTTAATTTGGGAGACCCGAAAGTTATTGTGTATCGCCTTTTGGACCGAGCAGTTCTTTCTTCTAGACAGCAAGAATATGCGGGGAGCAATATCTTTGGGCCTCATCCCCCCAAGCCAGGCAGACTCCCAGAAAGAAGCACGGAGGCCATCACCAATCTCCACTTTGGTAGCAGCCGCAAAGATGTCGCGGTCAGCACTGTCACATGGGTTCCCCAGCCCCACCCAAGGTTTAATCGGACCCATCCATTCAAACCACAACCATCAAATACGGAGGGCAATGGCAAACTTTTTCAGATTTAGGATACCAAGGCCTCCCTGGAGCTTGGATCTGCACACTTGATCCCGGCTAATCTTGCATTTGCCTCCAGTGACCTTGTCACACCCCGCCCATAGGTAAGCCCGCCTTAGAGCATCAATCTTGTTCAAAACTTCGAACGGAAGATTCAACGCCGTCATGTAGTAAATGGCAATGGCAGTAAGGACGGATTTAACCAACACAAACCTTCCAGGTGAAGCAACATGTTTTCCCATCCCAAGGGCAAGTTGGGCAGCAATCTTATCCTCAAGTGGTTGGAAGTGGATCTGCTTCAGCCTCTTGACCGACAGAGGGAGACCAAGATATTTCATCGGAAAGGAAGAGCGGTTGGCCAGAAAAGGTTGGAGGATGTCAGTGAGGTCCATGTTTTCACACCGGATCGGAGCGACAAGGCTTTTGTTGCGGTTTGTGATCAGTTCGGTAATCTCTCCAAAGCGCTTCAAAGTGTCAGCAAAGAACTTGATGTCGTCCTTAATGGGGGCAAGAAACATCGCTGCATCATCCACGTAGAGGGAGGCCCTCATAGGCATGGCTTGTCCACCAACAGGATGTATCTTTGCATGCTCAGTGGCCTTCCGAAGGATGTGGTGTAACGGATCTATGGCAAGCACAAAGAGGAGAGGGGAGAGAGGGTCCCCCCGCCTCAAACCACGCCCAAGCTTTATTGGGGTACCAGGAACCCCGTTGAGCAGAACACACGAAGAAGCTGTTGACAAGAGGGTCGAGACCTAGCCTCGGAATCGAGGGGGGAAACCAAGGTGTTGGAGCAGCTCAAGAAGGAAGTCCCATCTTACCGAGTCAAACTCTTTTTTGATGTCTAGCTTGAAAAGAAGCGCAGGGATTTTCTTGCGGTGGAGACGTCGTGCTAGGTTGCGCACATACATGAAGTTATCATGGATGCACCTTCTTTTAATGAAAGCGCTTTGGGCTTGTGAGACTAGGTTGTTCATGTGAGGGGCAAGTCTGTTGGACATCAACTTGGCAATGATCTTAGCAACGACATGGATAAGACAGATGGGACGAAAGTCGGTGATGTCCTCGGCATCGTCTTTCTTTGGAATGAGGGCAATATTTGTGGAGTTAAAGCAGTGGAAATGAGAGGCGTGGAGGCTCGCAAAGTGGTTGATGGACATCATGATGTGACCTTTGACAGTGTTCCAACAAGCTTTAAAGAAAGCACCAGTGAACCCATCCGGCCCCGGGGCTTTATCGCCCGGCATGTCAAACATGGCAGCCTTCACTTCTTCCTCTGAGAAAGGCTCGTCAGGACCCTGAAGATCGCAACCAGGAGGAGGTAGGATATCCCAGTTGATGTCTATGTTGCGCGCTGGGCCTTTCTTAGTGATGTTAGAGAAATGTTGATGTACAATAGTTTCTTTCTGGTCATGCTCAGTAACCCAGCCGTTGTTGTGTTTGGGGCGGTGGATAAAGTTTTTCCTCCTTCGATGATTGACCCGTAGGTGAAAATATCGAGTGTTGGCATCTCCCTCTTCAGATTTGTGATTCTGGAATTCTGACGTTTACATGCCTTTTCAAGCACAGCCAAACCAATGACCTTTCTCTTAAGCCTTTTCCGAAGATCTCGCTCAGCCGGAGAGAGCACCCTTTGCTCTTGAGCCAAATCAAGGTGAAGAATAACCTCCAGGGAGTCAATCTCAATGATAATTAGAGATTCACTTCCTTGAAGGGACAAAGATGAACCTTTCATACACGCACATAATTCCGTCTCTAAAGCATCCCGGCAAGAGAATAATTGTATGCACGAGGAGAAAATGATAGTACCAACACGAATACCACTTACCATGACTATATTAACCACGCAAAGAAGCAAACAACCCCACGACTACAAACATGGTATACCCTATTACAGACCATGCTTTGGCCAGTTGCGTTTGTACAAAGAGTTACACTTGGATTTCATCTAAAAAAAGAGATGCACTTGGATTCAACTAGGATCAAAGAGTCGTCATATGGTACGAGTATTGTGCTTCATCCTAAATCTTAGTTGGGGGGCACTGGAGGTCTCGGTCTGCTAAAACCAGCTAGGCATCCTTCGGTCAAAGGAACAGTGGAGGACATATATATAGAAAAATTTCTTATGGTGACACTAATCCACCTTTGGTTTAAACGAATGTAGGAAAGGAAAAATTAAGAAAAAATTTCTTTTGGCCTCAGTATGAAAGGAAAAATGCAGAAATTTTACAATTCAATTGGACCCCCTTTTCAAATTCCTACGCACAAAGAATGGGACTGAGATCATTCGCGGCACAACATGTTAATTATGCCTTTTCCTGTGGCTTGACTTTGGTTAGACTTTTTTTCTAGAATTTCCGTGTTTTCCTTATTCTCGTGAACAAACACTCAAATCTGTAAAATTCCTGCGTTTTCCAATCCTCTATTTTACACATACATTCCTACCCGATTCCCGCGTTTTTGATCATGTGAGCGAAACGAGGCCTATTATCGCGCAATTCATAGACGGACCAAGTTCTAGAGGAGGGATTTATCACCAGGCAATCCAAAGCACCTGGGCTCGCCTATGTTCCATTTGTTGCTAATAGTCCACGCTGAGGCCCATTTACATCATTTGCATAAATCCTTCCAGCAATGCCTGGTTGCGATCAATCTATACCATACATGAATCAACCATCACCATTATGGTTAATGGCAACACATCCCATTACCATGTTTCCAAATAGTCCATAGCAAAGCAACAGTGAAAATATTAAAAGCACTACGTTTGTTCAGACTGATCCAGCATCCGTCCGGCAACAAACTCATGATCCTTACCAACATATATTAGTAAAACTTCAGAGAGCGATCTCCGGATCACTTAAGCAAGTGCACAAGACAATAGAAAAATGATGGCAACTCTCTAACTCTTAACAAAATATGTAGGAGGGGTATCGATAGGCCGCCTTTTATCCGAATTGTCACGAGGTAGCAACTTATTCTTGTTGACTAACCAAAGAGAAATATGAACATGGGGATGAACAGTAATGTTCAAAATGTGAGTGTATGTTTGAATAATCTGACGGTGGTTAACCACATCATAGAAAGATTTGGGTGAGTATTCACCAGATGGATTAAACTTTCACATGAGGCAATGGCTTTCATGGAAGAGAGTGATACCCCTTGGCAATTTCAAGTGGATCGTATCATTGGTTCATGAGGTCCTCATTGATTTTCACTTGATGCATTTGATTATAAAAGAATATTTGTGAAATAATTTTGTATGCATTGAGATAGTTAAGATTGGTAAATATAGACAATTGTCAAGCATTTTTACTATTGATTCAGACTCGCGAAAGTGGTTACATAAGAAGATCAAATTCATGATAAGTAGCATTCACATGCAAAACTATATTTGCTGTCATCTTCATACTCGGACGAGCATGGACTAAGTATGGGGATGTTGATACGTCTCCAATGTATCTATAAGTTTTATATATGTTTCATACCTAGGTTTTAAAGCTTTCTCAAGAACTAACCTACTAATTCAGTGCCTATTATCAGTTCATTTTTTCTGTTGTTTTAATATTTTAGGAAAATAAAATATCATCAGACCCTGAAAAAAAAACAGAGGATGTCAGGAGGCCCGAAGAAGTATTGTAGCAAGAGCATAGGGCCATGGGGCTCTGATGATTGGATTTTCCACACTTTCTAGAGTATATCCAGTGGCAAAATCGCTCATAACATATCCATCTAGCACCTTTTCATGTCCACAATGCATAGTTTTCAATCTTTACCTATTTTTATTAAGTCGTTGCATACGTTTTAGTTTTTATTTGTTTTGTGGTCTTTCTAGGTGTATTAGCATGTCCATGGACCAATCGCGATGAAACTGCCAAGGTTGGGATCAATACGGAGACTTCCAGTCACCAGGCTTAGGCATTTTGTAGTGTCAAATATGTCATTTTTTAAAGTATTCAAATCAAATACTCAATACCATAGGTGAATCGATGTAGTTCATACAAATTCAACAAGCCCAAAAATCATCAAAATCAAAGTTCATATGAAGAAATTGCGGTCGTTTTACTAGTGGGGCCCACGGCGTAAGAAGGTGCCTGGTACTTGATACGTCTCCAACGTATCTATAATTTTTTATTGTCTTTGCTATTATATTATCTGTTTTGGATGTTTTATATGCATTAATATGCTATTTTATATTATTTTTGGTACTAACCTATTAACCTAGAGCCCAATGCCAGTTCCTGTTTTTTCCCTGTTTTTGAGTTTTGCAGAAAAGGAATACCAAACGAAATAAAACCTTCGCGATGATTTTTCTTGTACCAGAAGACAACCAGGAGACTTGGAGATGAAGTCGGAGGATCCACGAGGCGGCCACAAGGACGGAGGGCGCGCCCAGGGGGTAGGGCGCGCCCCCACCCTTGTGGGCCCCTCGTGCACCTCCTGACCTAATTCTTTTGCCTATATATCACCATATATCCCCAAACCAATAGAGCCATCCATGAAAACACTTCCACCGCTACAACCTTCTGTACCCGTGAGATCACATCTAGGGGCCTTTTTCTGGCGTCCTGTCGGAGGGGGATTCGATCATGGAGGGCTTTTACATCAACACCGTCGCCCCTCCGATGAAGCGAGAGTAGTTTACCACAGACCTACGAGTCCATAGCTAGTAGCTAGATGGCTTCTTCTCTCTCTTTGATTCTCAATACCATGTTCTCCTCGATGTTCTTGGAGATCTATTCGATGTAATACTTTTTTGCGGTGTGTTTGCCGAGATCCAATGAATTGTGGATTTATGCTCAGCTTATCTATGAATGTTATTTGAATCTTCTCTGAATTCTTATATGCATGATTTCATGTCTTTGTAATTCTCTTCGAACTATCGGTTTGGTTTGGACAACTAGATTGGTTTTTCTTGCAATGGGAGAAGTGCTTAGCTTTGGGTTCAATCTTGTAGTGTCCTTTCCCAGTAACAGTAGGGGCAGCAAGGCACGTATTGCATTGTTTCCATCGAGGATAAAAAGATGGGGTTTTCATCATATTGCTTGAGTTAATTCCTCTACATCATGTCATCTTACTTAATGCGTTACTCCGTTCTTTATGAACTTAATACTCTAGATGCATGCTGGATAGCAGTCGATGTGTGGAGTAATAGTAGTAGATGCAGAATCATTTCGGTCTACTGACACAGACGTGATGCCTATATTCATGATCATTGCCTTAGATATCATCATAACTTTGCGCTTTTCTACCAATTTCTCGGGGCGCAACTAGTATACGATCGACACTTCAGGTGCGATCATACGATCAACTATGTAGACCCTTGGATGAGAAATGAGCTGTCCAGATTTAGCACGTGAGCAAGATGTGAACACTTCATGCAAACCCCCTTCTTTCATTTTTCAATGCCTCGGCGAGTCCCTCTTCTCTCACATGTGTAACCCACCCAGAACCATAACCCTTTTTCGTTATCTCTCTCTCCCTCTCAGATCTAGCCCATGAGAGCATCACTGCCGGACCTTCCCGAAGGACTCCCCGTGGAGTACGAGGCCATAGCCCGGCGCGGCTTCTCCGACGAGGAGGCCCTAAAGTGGGCGCGGGACGACTACCTCCACGACGAGATGGTCCGGCAGCGCCGAGCCCTGGAGGAGATAGCCGCCCGCAGGCGTGGGCGCGAGGACGAGCACGGCGTGGTGATCCTCGATAGCGACGAGGACGAGGGCACTGTCGGATTTCGGGTTCCGGCAGACCCTTGAGGTTTGAACACTAGGGTGCGCATGAAGATCTTTCCCCTACCAGCTCACGCCTCGAAGTCTCGCAAAGGATCTAGGCTAGAAAGAAGAACACACAAGGAACACGAGATTTATACTGGTTCAGGCCACCATTGTGGTGTAATACCCTACTCCAGTGTGTGGTGTGGTGGATTGCCTCAGGCCCGATGATGAACAGTACAAAGGGAGAACAGCCTCGCAAGGGGCTGTTGTAGGACCTTGAAGTATGTCTAGAGGGGGGGTGATTAGACTACTTGACCAATAAAAACTTAACCTTTTCCCAGTTTTAGAGTTTGGCAGATTTTAGCTACTTTAGGACAAGTCAAGAAATCATCACACAATTCAAGCAAGTATGCAAAGAGTATATAGGCAGCGGAAATTAAAGCATGCAACTTGCAAGAAAGTAAATGGAAGGGTTTGGAGGATTCAAACGCAATTGGAGACACGGAATGTTTTGGCGTGGTTCCGATAGGTGGTGCTATCGTACATCCACGTTGATGGAGACTTCAACCCACCAAGGGTAACGGCTGCACGAGTCCACGGAGGGCTCCACCCAAGAAGGGTCCACGAAGAAGCAACCTTGTCTATCCCACCATGGCCGTCTCCCACGAAGGACTTGCCTCACTAGCGGTAGATCTTCACGAAGTAGGCGATCTCCTTGCCCTTACAAACTCCTTGGTTCAACTCCACAATCTTGTCGAAGGCTCCCAAGTGACACCTAGCCAATCTAGGAGACACCACTCTCCAAGAAGTAACAAATGGTGCGTTGATGATAAACTCCTTGCTCTTGTTCTTCAAATGATAGTCTCCCCAACACTCAACTCTCTCTCAATGGGTTTGGATCTGGTGGAAAGAAGATTTGAGTGGAAAGCAACTTGGGGAAGGCGAGAGATCAAGATTCATATGGTAGGAATGGAATATCCTGGCCTCAACACATGAGTAGGTGGTTCTCTCTCAGAAATGGTAAGTTGGAAGTGTAGGTTCGTTCTGATGGCTCTCTCCACGAATGAAGAGGATGTGGAGGGGTATATATAGCCTCCACACAAAATCTAACCATTACACACAATTTACCAAACTCGGTGGGACCGAATTGTTAAACTCGGTCGGACCGATTTACTAAACCTAGTGACCGTTAGTGATTTTCGGTGGGACCGACATGCATCTCGGTGAGACCGATTCGGTTAGGGTTAGGGCATAATGTAATCTCGGTAAGACCGATTACACAAACTCGGTGAGACCGATTTGGTAATAAGCTTTCCAGAGAGTTGGTCAGGTAAACTTGGTGGGACCGATTTGCTCTTTTCAGTGAGACCGAAATGTTACAAAAAGGAAACAGAGAGTTTACATTGCAATCTCGGTGGGACCGATCGCTCACTTCGGTTAGACCAAAACGTTACGAAGGGAAACAGAGAGATTGCAACCCCATCTCGGTGAGACCGAGATCCCTATCGGTAAGACCGATTTGCTTAGGGTTTGTGGCAGTGGCTATGACTTGTGGAATCGGTGGCGCCGGATAGGAAGTTTCGGTGTGACCGATTTTGGCTTTGGGTTTAGTTCATATGTGGATGTGGGAAAGTAGTTGAGGGTTTTGGAGCATATTACTAAGCACATTGAAGCAAGAGGCTCATTAAGCAACACCTCATCCCTCCTTGATAGTATTGGCTTTTCCTATAGACTCAATGTGATCTTGGATCACTAAAATGTAAAACGAAGAGTCTTGAGCTTTTGAGCTTGAGCCTATCCTTTGTCATTAGTATTTTGAGGGATCCACTTTCATCATCCATGCCATGCCATTCATTGAGCTTTCCTGAAATAATAGTCTTGGAATAGTATTAGCTCAATGAGCTATATGTTGTTATTAATTACCAAAACCACCTAGGGATAGTTGCACTTTCAATCTCCCCCTTTTTGGTAATTGATGACAACATATAGATCAAAGCTTCGACAAATGATAATAAGATTGAATAACATCGTCGCTTTGAGAAGTATGTGATAAGCAAGAGCTCCCCCTAAATTTGTGCATAGTTTAAGATTTGCTTTGGACTGCAAATGCACAATGAATTAGGCTCATGGGTTACTCTTTCATGTCACATACATCTTGGTGGAGCTCTCAAAATAATAAACAATGAATACATGCACTCATCACCAAGCATAGTGAATGATCACATAGGATAGATAGGATAATATCAAGCATGCATAAGTGTAGCTTATGATCAAACACGTGATCATCAATGTCTCACAGGCATAGTATATCAACCAAAAGCAAACAAAGTTTGAAAAACCACCAAATAAAGCAAGAGAGAATAAAAGCAACACTCTCTCTTGAAGCCTATGATCTATACATTTTTCTCCCCCTTTGGCAACAAGTTACCAAAAAGTTCATAGAAAATGCATAGTGCTAGATCGTCTCTCGTGCTTGATCTTACGGTGGTGGTGTAGAGATGGCTCCTTGGACGAAGGCTTCAGTTGAAGTAGAGGGTCTTTGGAGGAGTTGGTCTTTGGAGCTGGTTGCACCGAACTGTTGGGGCGAGAGGTCTTTGAAGTTGTTGCTCTAGTGTCATCCATCGCACTGCAATCGATCTCTGGCTCTGGGCACTCTGCAAACACATTGGTGGTTGTCTTGCCCTTCCTCTCTGCATGTCATCCTGCAATGCTCTACAACCGATCAATCTCGCCACCTTGACATCTAGATCATAGAACTTTTGTTCCATGATTCTCTCCAGGCTCTCCTGGTTTTGAGTTAGGGTGGCCAACCCTTTCTCAATCCTCAGAGTTGATGCTATCAAGTAACCAAGTTGCTCTTGTTTGGTCTTCAAGAAATACTCAGATGCCTCCTCTTGAGTTGGCATCTTGGCAGCCTCTCCTTCTTTGCCTTCTCCTTCTTCTCCGAGCTTGGACTGATTGTAGATCATCTTCATTCATGACAACCTCATTGTCCTCAAAGTCTGGATAAATTGGAAAATGTTCCTTATCCAACTGATATTTCCCTATGCCCATCTTGGAGTTGATCAATTCTTGAATCTGAGGTGCATATCCACAGCTCCTCTTCTGATCTGCTGCAGTCCTTTTGATTGTCTCAATGATCAGGCTCATGACTTTGAACTTCTGGGGCACATCAAACACATGCAGCATGTTGATGGCATGTCCTCTGATCATATTATGGTCACCTGACTTGGGCAACAGAGTGTGCCTCAGAATCCAATTTATGGTTGCCAATCATGACAGCAGAAAATGAACTGATCCAAACTTGTGAGTCTCAACTGCCTTGTCAGGAATCTCCTTGTACATGTGAGCCATTTAATTGTGACCCAACTTCTTCTTCGCATATATGTCCAAGTCATCTTCTTCTTCTTTGGGGGCATTGATCAGACTTGCCCATTCCTTTACAGTGGACTGGTACCTTGTACCTTCAGACATCCAAACAATCCTACCATCTGGGTAAAAATGTGCTGTGGAGTAGAATTGCATGATAAGCTCATCATTCCAGTTGGTGAACTTCTGCCCAACAAAATCTGCTACTCCACAAGCAATAAAGCTCTCCTCCACTCCAGGGTAGTGCTGCTCATTCTCCCCGATGAATTTCAGTCAACCCACCTCATATCACGCATAATGGGCTTCTTGTCCAATGAATGGTCTCATAAAAGTCCTGTTGTTCCTTTGTGTGGAACCCGTAGTCAACAGCAGTTCTTCTTCTTGAAGCATATGGTCTTCCATCCTCCACAGCCTCAGCCCTGAATCCTTCCTGATTCTCATGTCCTCACCACAGGATGGGCATCATTGTGGTCAGTATCTTGGGCTTGAGCTTTACGAGGACTTGTCCTTCTTCATCTTCATCTTCTGCAACACTGGGCACTTTGGAGCCTTGTTCTTTTCAAAGAATGGAATACTCCTAGTATTCCTCTTTGGAGCTTGCTTGGCCTTGGAGGCAGCTTTGGGTGCATCTTTGGGCTTGGATGTTGCAGCCCCTGACCTGATTGCATCTCCCATAAGCTTAGCTGCCTTAGGAGCTGGTGCAGCATCCTCTTCCTCTTCATCAGAATCCCTTCTCATTGAGGGCTTTCCAAGGACCTTGGCAATTGTGGTTCTAGCTCTCTACTTTTTCTTGTCCTGATCACCATCATCCTCTGATTCAATTGTGAACTTCATGGTTGCACCAGTGGGGACTTTCTGAGGTTTTGATGGTGGCTCTTTCCTGCAGTGCTGTTTGGGTTGAGCTTGAGCCGCACTTAAGTGGACTGCCTGGCCTTTGGCATTGGAGTTCGCTTGGCGAACTTTCTTCTTGAGCCTGGCTTTGTGCTTTGTGCAGAGCCATACTCTTTCTTGAGCACCACTTTCTTGGAAGTGGCCTCATCCTCCTCACTTTGTAATCCTCATCTTCTCGAGTCCGAGGTTCTCTTCTTCCTTTGCCTAGTTGCAGCCTTAGGCAAGTTGCTAGGAGTGCTTCGCTCCCATCATCTGAAGTTGAGGGACTAGTGCCCTCACTCAATCCATGTGCTCTTCGGACTGTTCAGCTGTCACTCTGATCGACATCTTGCAAAAGCTGATCTGACCTGTGAAGAGTTATAGATGAGATAGAATAGATGAGCATCACAAAATGCAGAGATTTTTGCAAAAGTATGATTCAAAAGTTCAGTTTTAGTTTTACACAGAAAGCATTTCGGATCAACCAATTTTCAAATTCGGTGATACCGAAGCAGTTTTGGAACCTAAACTAATGATCTCTGTTGGACCGAGTTTCAGTTCGGTGGCACCGAGACTGCTAGGGTTTCACAGAATCTTTTAATCGGTCGCACCGATTAGTAATTCTCGGTCAGACCGAGAGTCACTTGTGCAATGGCATACGCCAAATCGGTGAGACCGAGTTTTTCAACTCGGTGGGTCCGAGATGGTTTCGGCGGAAACCTAACCCTAAAAATTTGAATCACATCTAAACTACGGACTATTTTGGTTGGATAGAGGAATCTCAATTGTGGCAAGAATCAATATGAAAACAATGTGTTAGGAATCAGACGTGGATAGCACAAAGATCAAATCCATACCCTAACTTGGCGGTGGACTTGCTACTGCGGCAACGGCGGGGTCGAATTCCGTTGACGGCGACGAAGACCAGCGACAGGAGGCTGGTGGCGGCGAGGAGACGATCCGGAGACCACGATGGCAGAGCGAGCTATTGCGCGGGCGAAGGGTTTCGGAGAAATTTCCAAACTTTTGCCCGTGGCTATATATAGCCCGACCTGTCGGTGTGACCGAGTGGAACAACTCGGTGGCACCTAGATGCCTAACGTGTTCGATTCTGACAAATCGGTGAGACCGAAAAGTTCAAATCGGTTGCACCGAGATTGAAAACTCAGATCAACTTGATGATCTCGGTAGGACCTAAATGGAAGAATCGGTCAGACTGAGAATCACAAAGAGGTTTTGGAAGTTTAAGTCTATGACGAATCGGGGACTCCGAGTGCTCCTCACACAGAGTGGTTCGAATCTGACTTGATCAAATTTTGTGATGTAGCATGAATAGAGTTTGAGATGAGAAAAGCATAGATAGCTAAAGAAGGTTCTTAGGCATTCTTGTCCATCCACTTGGCAAAAAATAAAAGAAACCAAACAATCAAAACAACAAGTGGATGTCCTTGAATGAGTAAAATATGCACCAACATGCTCACACAATAAGATAGCAAATGAAATATGTGTCAAACCATGCACAACCAATTCTAGCATCTATCAAACAATTTGGCGATGACTAGGTCATCTATATATGAGTATATTGACTTAGGAGTCAAATGAGAACATTTGATCATAGGTCATACTCATCGTTTAAGCTCAAGTGGGGTTACCACTTTTACATAATGCATTAATGTGTTCACACCATTAGAGTTGCTTTGACTCAATTCTTTAGAGTTAAGCTCCCCCTAGATGTGAGATCCCCCCTTTGAGGATGAACTAACCTTGGGTTTTGTCGATGATGACTTCATGTAGGTGTTGAAGATGTAGATGCTCAATGTTGATGTAGATCATTTGGAGCAATCCTTTGGAGTGAGTTGCACTTTCAACTTACCTACATGGGTTAGTCCCACAAGGACCAAACAAGAATATCCATAGACATAGAGTGATGCACACACACACAAGATGATGTTCATGAAATCATTAGGTTACCTTGTCCCTTGTCTTACCAACACGAGGGTTTGTGACTCCTTGAACTAGTGCAAGATGTGGAAGTTGATTGCACTTGTTCTTGCCAAAATGATATGAGCGAAAAATGTTGGCGGAGTCACCCTCAAGAACTCTCTAGTTCTTCTTCTTCGGGATCCACATCATCTTGATGGGAATCCTTGGAGTTGTAGTTGTACTTGATGAAGTAGAACTTGACGTAGTCTTGGGGACCCACTTGAATGAGGCTTTAGGTGCTTCTTCAAATGCATGAATCTCTTCTTGAAGCTTGTCCTTGCCTTTGTTCTTGTGGTCTTGTGGTGGAAGATCATCTTGAGCTTGTGTTCCCTTGAAGGAAGTAGGATCATACTTCTCTTGTTGAGGAACAAACTTCGTCTTGGGGTATTGATCTTCTTCCCACTCAACTCCATTGGCATTGAACTTTCGTTCAAAACCAACACCTTGATTCTTCCGGTGCCTTCCTTGCTTGCGTACAATTTCCTCGAATTGCTTACTCCGCAAGGCTCTTGTAAACACCTTTCTCTATAATTCCTTCAATAAGCTATTTTCTTGCTCAAGTGTAACTTGGCTAAGAGAATCATTAGTGGAATCAAGAGAACTACTAGAAGCAACAATATTAGATTTGACATTATTATTGTTACTACTAGAGGAAGTATCTTTCTTGTACTTGTTACTAGACTTGACTTGAGGCATGTAAGTAGATAAGAGTAAACGCTTGGCAATGTACGAAGAACTTTTCTTGCGAAGATCATCATTGATTGCTTTTAAGAACTCATGCTCTTGCTCAAGATTGAGCTTTTCAAAGCGTAACTTCTCATGAGCCCTTAAAAGTTCTTGATGATCTTCGTAGATAGTTTCATGAGCTAACTTATGAGTGTTTAATTCTTTAGTTAGAAGCTCAATCTTCTCCTTATCATTGTCATTCATTTTAGCATGATTAGCATGATTAATTGACGTTTCATCATAGTATTCATCACTAGAGTTGTCAACAAGTAAATCATCATCCACAAGCAAGTCATCTTCATCACTATTGAAATCAACATACTCGGGATGTGTTACCTTTGGACCTTTGGCCATGAAGCATCTTCCAACACCTTCATTTGGTGAATCAAATATGTCGTAGGATTTGGTTGACACAAGTGCTAGACCGGCAAAACCTTCATCTTGAGTATATTCGGAGTCGGAGTGATAGCTTCTCTCGGAGTGATTGTCGGAGTCGGAGCCGGATACCCATTCACCAACATGAGCTTGATATCTTCGTTTTGTGTAGCTCCTTGATGACTTGTCCTTCCTTTCCGACTCCTTGCTTCTCCGTGAGGGTCTTCGTTCATAACGATCATCTCTACTCCTCCTCTCTCTTGGTGGTGATTCTTCTCTTTTGCTCCTTCTTCTTGGAGAATCTTCTCTTCCTTTGTAGGGTGACGTACACTCATTTGAGTAGTGTCCGGGTCTCCCACAATTGTAGCAATTTCGCTCACGGCTAGAAGATCTCTTGTCATTGTAAGACCTTGATTTGGAGCTTCTTTCTTTGCTTCTACTCTTGTAGAATTTGTTGAAGTTCTTCACCATTAAGCTCAATTCTTCATTGAAGGTTGGTTTCTCACTTGATGATGTGGGGGCTTCACTTGAGGCTTTGTAGGCACCACTTGACTTGTTGTGAAGTTCCTCCTTATCCTTGACTGACATCTCATGAGCAACAATCCTTCCAATGACTTCCGTTGGCTTGAGATCTTTGTAGTTTGGCATCATTTGAATCAATGTGCACATGGTATCATACTTTCCATCCAATGCTCTTAAGATATTCTTGATGATGAATTTGTCGGTCATCTCTTCACTCCCTAAGCCGGCAATCTCATTTGTGATAAGATCAAGCCTAGAGTACATTTCAGCGACACCTTCACCATCCTTCATTTTGAACTTGTCAAGCTGACTTTGGAGCACATCCAACTTGGATTCCTTGACGGACTCGGTACCTTCATGCATATCAATCAAAGTATCCCAAATTTCCTTTGGATTCTCAAGACGGCTGATTTTGTTGAATTCTTCGGGGCACAATCCGTTGAAGATGATATCACAAGCTTGAGCGTTGTATTGCAGCATCTTCAATCCTTCCGCATTAGCTTCACGGTTCGGTTCTCTCCCATCGAAAAATTCACCTTGCAAGCCAATACAAATAATTGCCCAAACGGCGGGGTTATGTCCAAGAATATGCATTTTCATCTTATGCTTCCAACTAGCAAAATTAGTACCATCAAAGTAAGGATCTCTACGGTGATAATTTCCCTCGCTAGATGCCATACTCTCCTAGGTTGTGAAACCAAGGCTATGACCACCAAAAGCTATGGAAATCAAAGCAAATGGAGACCAACGCTCTGATACCACTTGTAGGACCTTGAAGTATGTCTAGAGGGGGGGTGATTAGACTACTTGACCAATAAAAACTTAACCTTTTTGCAATTTTAGAGTTTGGAAGATTTTAGCTACTTTAGGACAAGTCAAGCAATCATCACATAATTCAAGCAAGTATGCAAAGAGTATATAGGCAGCAGAAATTAAAGCATGCAACTTGCAAGAAAGTAAAGGGAAGGGTTTGGAGGATTCAAGCGCAATTGGAGACACGGATGTTTTTGGCGTGGTTCCGATAGGTGGTGCTATCGTACATCCACGTTGATGGAGACTTCAACCCACGAAGGGTAACGGCTGCGCGAGTCCACGGAGGGCTCCACCCAAGAAGGGTCCATGAAGAAGCAACCTTGTCTATCCCACCATGGCCGTCGCCCACGAAGGACTTGCCTCACTAGCGGTAGATCTTCACGAAGTAGGCGATCTCCTTGCCCTTACAAACTCCTTGGTTCAACTCCACAATCTTGTCGGAGGCTCCCAAGTGACACCTAGCCAATCTAGGAGACACCACTCTCCAAGAAGTAACAAATGGTGCGTTGATGATGAACTCCTTGCTCTTGTGCTTCAAATGATAGTCTCCCCAACACTCAACTCTCTCTCAATGGGTTTGGATCTGGTGGAAAGAAGATTTGAGTGGAAAGCAACTTGGGGAAAGCTAGAGATCAAGATTCATATGGTAGGAATGGAATATCTTGGCCTCAACACATGAGTAGGTGGTTCTCTCTCAGAAATGGTAAGTTGGAAGTGTAGGTTCGTTCTGATGGCTCTCTCCACGAATGAAGAGGAGGTGGAGGGGTATATATAGCCTCCACACAAAATCTAAACGTTACACACAATTTACCAAACTCGGTGGGACCGAATTGTTAAACTCGGTCGGACCAATTTAGTAAACCTAGTGACCGTTAGTGATTTTCGGTGGGACCGACATGCATCTCGGTGAGACCGATTCGGTTAGGGTTAGGGCATAACATAATCTCGGTAAGACCGATTACACAAACTCGGTGAGACCGATTTGGTAATAAGCTTTCCAGAGAGTTGGTCAGGTAAACTCGGTGGGACCGATTTACTCTTTTCGGTGAGACCGAAATGTTATAAAAAGGAAACAGAGAGTTTACATTGCAATCTTGCTGGGACCGATCGCTCACTTCGGTTAGACCAAAACGTTACGAAGGGAAACAGAGAGATTGCAACCCCATCTCGGTGAGACCGGGATCCCTATCGGTAAGGCCGATTTGCTTAGGGTTTGTGGCAGTGGCTATGACTTGTGGAATCGGTGGCGCCGGATAGGAAGTTTCGGTGTGACCGATTTTGGCTTTGGGTTTAGTTCATATGTGGATGTGGGAAAGTAGTTGAGGGTTTTGGAGCATATCACTAAGCACATTGAAGCAAGAGGCTCATTAAGCAACACCTCATCCCTCCTTGATAGTATTGGCTTTACCTATAGACTCAATGTGATCTTGGATCACTAAAATGTAAAATGAAGAGTCTTGAGCTTTTGAGCTTGAGCCAATCCTTTGTCCTTAGTATTTTGAGGGATCCACTTTCATCATCCATGCCATGCCATTCATTAAGCTTTCCTGAAATAATAGTCTTGGAATAGTATTAGCTCAATGAGCTATATGTTGTTATTAATTACCAAAACCACCTAGGGATAGTTGCACTTTCAGCTGTTCTTGAGCTGGTGCGATGAACTGCTAAGGTGAGTTCAGTCGCTTCTCTCTAGTCTATGCGTCTTCTTGAGATAGATGCTCGATGCCTCTACTCTGTGGTGGCTAGTCCTATTTATCGAGGGAGGCCCTGGGCCTCTTCCCAAATAATGAGCGGGAAGGGCGCCAACAATTGGCCATTTTGAAGGGGAACATCTGGTACACTTATCCTGACTAAAGTTGGTCTTCGGCTGCCAAAGGCTCTGACGATGACGCCGCCCTGGTCTCCACGATGACCTCCATCCTGCCGTTCTGCTGGTCTTGGTCTTGTTGCATCGAAGCGGTAACCTTTGCCTGATGCCTTGGTCTGTGTTTTCCCCCTTTGCACCGAAGGGGAAACAAGGACACTGCACAGGCCGGCGCCCGCCTGGCGCCTGCCTGGTCTCGATCGTCATGGCTTGCATCACGGGCTCCTCGGGAGGTACCCTGCCTTGATCTCTTCGCCTCCTCGTGAGCCTGCTTGAGGAGGCTGCTCCTGAGGAAGCTTCTGCCGTCCCCATGCGAGGCTTGGCCCCTCGTGAGGGTCTTGAGCTTGAGCTGATGAAGATGGGCTGCATTGGGCCCCCACTTGAGCCACGCCGCAGGCCGCAGGCAGGCAAGTCTCGGGACCCCCATTCCCAGAACGCCGACAGTAGCCCCCGGGCCCAAGGCGCGCTCGGACTTGGCTTAGCAGAGAAGCGAAGGGGCAAGTGCGAAGCGCCGCGGGCCCCAACAGCCTGCGGCCTTGGGCACCGCGTGGCGACTGATTGGATGTGGGCGTCTCCGCTTCGCCACGACGCCTCGGCAACCGCATGGCTTGACAAGTCCCTGCATGCAAACGCGGGTCATGATTACCTGCGATCGTAGAGGCCGGCGGTTGGCCACCTCCTGCTATAATTACGGAACAGCGCAAGCCATTCCAGTTCATCTCCCCCTGCTACTCCTTTCTCCTTCATCCCGGCTGCTCGCCATCCCCTTGGCTCCGCCGAAGAGGTTCTCGGACGCGGAGAAGGGAACGGCTCGTCGGGAAGGGCCTGACTCTCCTCCGACCAAGCGCGGCCGAGGCCGCCCCCGCAAGCATCCTGCGTCCCCTGTGGTGGCTTCCTGTGGTCGTGGAGGCGGCTCCCTGCGCGGCGATGAGCGCCCGGTCATCAATGGGAGGCACGCCGTGGCTGCGCGACCCCCCAGGCCACGCTTCCGCTCAGCGGAGGTGCTGCTGGAGTTCGTCGTGTGGTCAGCGGACCCGACCTGCACCTGGCTCCGCTTCCTCGCTTCTTTGTAGGTGAACTTCCGGCTGGCGCTCCGGGCGGCCTCTGGCTTCAGGCGGACGGTTGCTGCAGCAGGGCCTCCTGGGCTTCACTGGAGGTTCTGCCGGCTGTTTTTTCCGACCCGCGGTAGGCAAACTTTTGCCAGCTGCGTGCTTCGAGCTAGCGGTGCACCCTGCACTTCAAGTTCGACAGCGACGCCACCCTCTACGTGAGGGTGTTCAGGGAAGACGGTCGCCGTGCTGGGTGCTGCCCCGAAGACGATGACCGCGGCCGGGTGCCCAGCCCCGGCGTTGGTCAGGACGAGGATGGCGGCAGGCGCATGGACAGCGGCGCTCAGGGCTCGCCAAGCTTCGGTGACTCTCCTTCAGACAGCAGCTCCTCCAGTGGGGGTCGTGACCAGCCCCCGCGTTGTCGCGCCTGCCTGGGAGAAGGTAGCGGGTCAGTCCACCGTTGCACCCCGGTGAAGCGAGAGGGGGGAATCTGACTAAGTTCCGGAGGCAGTACGAGCCCTCGCCGTGAGCTGGTGCCGAGCAAGTCACGCCTGTTTTTCCTTTCTTCCTTTCCTGCGCAAAAGACAAAGTAGTGTAGGGCCCCGCGGGGGCGTGTTGAACTGTTACCGTTAATTATCATGTCGTTTCCGCTATTTCTGTGCTACGTTTACGTGCCGTGTGCCCGTGTGCGGGAGTTACTTAACTCGGGGAGGCTTGTCGTGGTCTTCGCCTCCCGAGGCCGAGGCCTCGTCGTGCGCTTCATGTCCTGCAAAGATTAGTCAAGAGGGGTAGCTTTCGATTTTGGTTGTGGGGGCGACCGACCCAGGTCCTGTGCTCGCGTCGCGATGCCCGTGGGGCAAGGACTGGGAGGGGTGCTCCCTTAGTGGACTCGGATAGGAAAGCTTCAAACGACCGGGGCAGAAAACACTCGTGAGGGTGCCCGCGTACCTCCCTCGTAAGACTTGCACGAGGGAAAACCGAGGCAAGTGAGTGAAAAAGACAAAGGGTCACAAGCCAGAGACAGCGACAGCTTCGATAAAACTTCAAATAGGAAAGAACAAGTCAACTGCAGAAAGCAAATGAAAAAGCCGCGTCTGCCACCTAATCTAGTCTTCGACGTCTTCTCACCAGCGCGGAGCTAAGTGCTGCCACTGGGCGTGGGCGGGAGCCCCCGAGGCTCGAGGGCGGCACTCCGGAGACTCCGGGGCGTGTACAGCCCCACTCATTATTACGTGAGAGTGTCACGGGCGGCGAGCTTCACAGGCACCGGGCCTTTTCCAAAACGCGGTAGCTTCACAGGCATTGGCCTTCTTCACAGGCACCGGGCCTTTGCCAAAATGCGGTAGCTTCACAGGTGTTGGCCTTCTTCACAGGCACCGGGCCTTCCCCAAAATGCGGTAGCTTCACAGGTGTTGGCCTTCTTCACAGGCACCGGGCCTTGCCATAGGCACTGGGCCTCGCTCGGGGGTAGAATCTTTGGAGATGTTGAATGTTCCATGCGTTCTAGATGGGTACCCCCTCCTAGGTCTCCAAGCGCACGGAGCCGAGCCTGGAAACATGAACAACCTTGAACGGGCCCTCCCACATCGGAGAGAGCTTGTGCAACCCTTCCCTGGAGAGGACCCGTCTGAGCACGAGGTCCCCTACCTCAAGAGTTCTGGGGCGGATGTTGTGGCAGTGGTATCGTCGCAGCGCCTGTTGATACCTTGCTGCTCGCAGCGCGGCCTCTCGACGGCATTCCTCCCCCAGCACGAGATCCGTCCCCCGCATGGCGTCCTGCTGCGTCTCATCGAACGCCAGGACCCGGGCGGAACGATGCCTGACCTCGTGAGGGAGGACGGCCTCAGCTCCGTAGACGAGGAAGAACGGGGTCTCGCCAGTCGGCTTGGCCGCGGTCGTGCGGATGGACCACAGCACAGACTGGAGCTCATCGTACCAGCCCCTGCCGCACGCCTCCAGCTTCTTCTTGAAGGTCCTGGTTTTGAGGCCCCTCAGGACCTCCGCGTTGGCTCGCTCAGCCTGGCCGTTGCTCCGGGGGTGTGCTATCGAAGCGTAGCATATCTGCGTTCCAAGGTTAGCATAGTACATTTTGAAGAGATTACTGGTGAATTGCGAATCGTTGTCGGTGATGATGCGGTTAGGCACCCCAAATCGGCTCACGAGGCCCTTGATGAACTTGACTGTGGAGCCCGCTGGGATGGTGTGGACAGCTTCCACCTCAGCCCACTTGGTGAACTTGTCCACGGCAATGTAGAGGTAGCGATAGCCCCCTGGCGCCCGAGGGAACGGGCCCAGAATGTCCAGTCCCCAAACTGTGAACGGCCATGAGAGGGGTATAGTCTGCAGACCCCCTGCCGGCTGATGGATCTGCTTGGCGTGGAATTGGCAGGCCTCACAAGCCTTCACCAGCTCAACGGCGTCACTGAGTGATGTGGGCCAATAGAACCCGCTGTGGAACGCCTTGCCAACGAGGGTCCGTGATGATGAGTGATGCCCACAGTCTCCACCGTGTATGTCTGCCAGCAGCTCCTTCCCTTGCTCTTTGGAAATGCAACGTAGGGACACGTCATTTGGTCGCCTCCGGTAGAGCTCTCCATCCTTGATGCAGTAGGCCGAGGCCTGCCGCGCCACACGCTCCGCTTCCTCCTCCTTCTCCGGCAGGGTCCTGTTGACACCAGATTTTGGCATGGTCAAAAAGTAATTAAGAAGGTCTCAAATGGAAAAATGATCAAAGCGAGAAAGTTTCATATCGTCAAAAGGAGAAATTTTGATATTTGGGTCATAGCCATCCGATCTCATCCCTAAGGCCGAAGTTGTATTCGAAATATTGAGATTTTGTGTTCAGAACAGTATTCGGCTGATTACGCCCCCAATATGGCCTCTGATGGAAAAAGTTACAACAGAAAAGTTCTTCGTCTCGTCGAAACGATCGATTTTGATATAAAAATCATTCCAATCCGAGTTCGTATGCGAAAGTTAGAGCCAGCCCTGTCAGGAGGCAAAAAATGGCGCGCCCCACCAGACACCCTGTCTGATGGGTAGCGCGAGGGATAGCCTGTTTTGCACGACCGATTTGACCCTCAAGATGAGTTCTGATCAAAAAACGTTCAACATAAAAGTTGTTCGTCTCGTCGAAACGGTCAAGATTGCTTTTGGGCTCGTTTCCATCCGAGATCGTTTACCACCACAAAAAAGACCCGCAAGGTGCAGCCAGTTTAAACCGAACAGTTTTGGAAAGTTCGGGCAAAACCAATCCGAATTTGGCTAGGGTTTTGGACGTGAATCCAAGCCTTTTCCTTGCACGGGAAGTCCAGCCGCCTCTTATATACCTAAGGGGTGACGGCCGATTGAACAACACACAATCGAACAAACACATCTACTACTTTTTCGTGTTCATCTATCTTTATCCCCTACCCTTGTATCTTTCTTTCTCGTTCTTCGTTCGTTCTTCGCATTGGAGGGCAGCGATCCACGAGGCTCTAGGGGCGAGCGAATCGACCTAGGGCAGCCCATAGCCGCCGCACTCCCTGACGGGGTCCCTCCCGGGTGTGGGGTTTCGGTCTGCAAAGCGCCCACGGACTGTCTTGCGTATCGCGCTTCCGGTGGGTCTCCTTCGACGTGAGCTGCGGTGCATCACCCCCGGCGTCGAGGGTACACGTGACGTGTTCGTGTGTCAACACACTTTTTGGCGACTCCGCTGGGGACGAAGCTTTGAACGGTCTCCGGCCCGTTCTTGCTACGAAGAGATCGTCATCTAGGGGTTTGCAATCTACAAAGGTAACATGAATACCCAATTCACTTATGTAGATGCAAATAGTGCATATGTTGTTGCTAGATCGTCTAATGAGCATATTGTATCGGCTAGCCCTAGTTTTATCAATCATGCATCTAATTATGTGCAACAGCCGATTCAGAATAATCTTCATGCTTCAACTTCATATAATTTTAGCAACATGCAACATATGTATCCCAACTCCCATGCATCGGCAACCCCACAAATCTATATGCCGATGAACAACATGATGAGTTCGGTTAATCATGTTGAGACACCCCATGTAGGAACTTCCAATAGTATGCAACAAAGTGTTTCAACTTTTTATTCATCGGCAAATAACTTGCGGATGCTAATCCAAACGTGCGGTGGATAGGGAATTGGCCATGCTACTACTAGTTATTCGCCAATTACCCTCAAACATCATATGCCACACCTCATGCTACTTAATTTTTCGGCACCATACGCAATTGTAGATATTCGTGATTCGGCTCAAGACCTTTATGCTCATGGCGAATAAGTGAGAATTCTACCAGAGCGCATGTGTCTTTACCTAGTAACGTAGCATATCATGTTGCCCTACACAATTACAGAATTTCGCAACACACCATTGCCGAAAGCATCTCAAAGTATTGGGGGGCAATCCGATGAAGATTGGGCTGAAATTGGTCGAAAAAAGCTTAAAGATAGACTAGCTGCAATGTTTGCTGAATTTAGACAAGAACAAGCAACCTTGCGAACCAAAGAAAGAAAGAGTGGTGATTCGATAACAAAGTTAATTCGGTTATTAAAAAGCCAATCAAATAGTATGTGTACCGAATCTATCAAAGAAAAGAGGATGCCAAGGCATTGGAGAGTCATTCAAAAGTGGAACAAAGTATTATTCAAGTGATACAACCATCATGCTCTCCCAACGTAATTGAAGAGGTATGTCTAGCAAGTGACTTGCCTATCTTCCGATTTGGTCGCAACTTTATTGTCGATGCTTCTATAAGAAAAATTCTCATAAGTAATTTTGAAAGACCAATGAAGAAGGGTAATTCACTTGTTAGCAACAAAATTCTTATAGACTATATCGGTCAACCCATTGCACCATTTATAAAGACCGATAATGACTTATTGTTGTGGCTAAAGCTTTCCCCGTTGCTTTATCTAAAGTTCATATCTAGTTGGGTAGCTTTGCTTATTTCTTACTTGGCTTGCATTTTGTCTCAATTGAGACATGCGTGTTCTAAATATTTTCGTATCAGAAGTTTAAAGCCAAGGTTAATTTCTTTTGAGAAATCCAATGCTAATATAATATCTTATCCAAAGACACCGGAGATAGAGTGGAAAACACAATGTATAGCCGAATGGGAAGATTCCAAATCTGAACCATTCGTTTGCTTATCTTCAAAGCCGTTCACACAGCAAGATCGGCTAGAAAGCAAGAAGTTTACCTTCAATTCAAGCATGTGTGACCAAATATTTGATTTATTGCTGAAAATTAATTACATAAGAATTCTTGATCACCATGTCAAGCCATCAATTCAAGGACGAATGTATTGTAGGTTGCATCATTCGCTTAAACATAATTTTGAGGATTGCAATATGTTTCACAAATAGTTAAATTGGCCATTGATAAAGGACGATTGAAATTTGTTGAGACACCAAGAGATGACCAGTCTGTTCGATTGGTCTCGATGGCGAAAGTTTTGCATCGGCTGCTTCAAGCGGTCCATTTAAAGAGGAGGTAAAACTGCAGTGATGGGGTCAAGCTTTCAAGTAAAAAAGTTGTTGAAGAGCATAATGAACATAATTTTGAGGGCGAGAATTCCATCGGCTACAATGGAGACGCCAATGACTGGGGCAACAAGCAAATCCAATGATTGGTGCAAGCACAACCAAAGGAAACAAAGGCGAAATAAGCGCAAGTGTAAGAGATCAAAATCACCTTTGCTGAACTATTGGATAAATATCAAAAGAAGAGTGAAGAGAAGAATACTTATCGGCCAAATCATGCAAAGAAACCAAGATCACCCCAAGGCACAAATATGAGGATCGGTATTGGCAAAGTCACGAGTTTCAATGCAACATATTCATATCCTTATTTTGGGCCGCCAATGCCAATGCCGTGGATGCCTCCCTATGCTCATATAGATCCATATCCATCATGGGACAGGTATGATACGAGGCACACTCTCCATCTTATTTTAGACCATCTAACCAATATTATGCAGCTCCGAGAAGATCAGCATTTGAACAATCACATGCTAAAGACCATTTCGATCATAAGGAATCGGTCCAAAGGCTCAAGGAATAGAAATGAGGTGGTCAAGCAAGTTTACAGCGTTAAAAGAGATGGTCGAAGAGTGCTACTTCAGATTTGATCTCAAAAGAAAAAGAGCCAACTAAAATGTTGACATTGGCTACTAAAGGCAATGAGATGAAGCAATCAATTGTTGAGAGTCAATCAAGTGCCAAATCTGAAGGGAGGAAGTTGAGAGTGCCCAAGATAAAACAAGAATTGCCATTACTTCAAAGAAAATCGCAGCCGGGTTGCCCACTCGGCTTACCATATTGGCAAAAGAAGAAAGTACAAAAGCTTAGTGCACAAGAACTTGAAAAGATGAACATGGCATGGGTTCCCAAAGGAAGTACTAAAACAAGAATAATATGCAAGATTCCGTTGCAATAAATGCGACAAAGGTGAAGAATGAGAAGAGTGCAAGCTTCGAACAACCAAGTCGAGGGTTTGCACATCAGAATCTTCGGTTCAAACAACATCCATATTCTTCAACTATGTCACTAATGCATATGCCATGGAATTCATCCTCAGGTATGACTGGTTACCCTCCGTGGAATTATTTTGACCCATGGATGCAATATAATTTCTTACATCATGAAAGGGTATTACCAAATCATTATATGTTCGATTAGCTTCATTTTTGTTGCTAATCTAAATGGCCGATATATACTTACCGTCCAAAGCACGTACAAAACGGCCGATGGAGTGTTGACATCGTGCTTAGAACAAACTTCGTGCAAGTTATTTTTCGGCACACAAGTTTTACCGAAAAACAGGGGGGCATGTGTTGACACCAGATTTTGGCATGGTCAAAAAGTAATTAAGAAGGTCTCAAATGGAAAAATGATCAAAGCGAGAAAGTTTCATATCGTCAAAAGGAGAAATTTTGATATTTGGGTCATAGCCATCCGATCTCATCCCTAAGGCCGAAGTTGTATTCGAAATATTGAGATTTTGTGTTCAGAACAGTATTCGGCTGATTACGCCCCCAATATGGCCTCTGATGGAAAAAGTTACAACAGAAAAGTTCTTCGTCTCGTCGAAACGATCGATTTTGATATAAAAATCGTTCCAATCCGAGTTCGTATGCGAAAGTTAGAGCCAGCCCTGTCAGGAGGCAAAAAATGGCGCGCCCCACCAGACACCCTGTCTGATGGGTAGCGCGAGGGATAGTCTGTTTTGCACGACCGATTTGACCCTCAATATGAGTTCTGATCAAAAAACGTTCAACATAAAAGTTGTTCGTCTCGTCGAAACGGTCAAGATTACTTTTGGGCTCGTTTCCATCCGAGATCGTTTACCACCACAAAAAAGACCCGCAAGGTGCAGCCAGTTTAAACCGAACAGTTTTGGAAAGTTCGGGCAAAACCAATCCGAATTTGGCTAGGGTTTTGGACGTGAATCCAAGCCTTTTCCTTGCACGGGAAGTCCAGCCGCCTCTTATATACCTAAGGGGTGACGGCCGATTGAACAACACACAATCGAACAAACACATCTACTACTTTTTCGTGTTCATCTATCTTTATCCCCTACCCTTGTATCTTTCTTTCTCGTTCTTCGTTCGTTCTTCGCGTTGGAGGGCAGTGATCCACGAGGCTCTAGGGGTGAGCGAATCGACCTAGGGCAGCCCATAGCCGCCGCACTCGACGGGTCCCTCCGGGGTGTGGGGTTTCGGTCTGCAAAGCGCCACGGACTGTCTTGCGTATCGCGCTTCCGGCGGGTCTCCTTCGACGTGAGCTGCGGTGCATCACCCCCGGCGTCGAGGGTACACGTGACGTGTTCGTGTGTCAACAGGTCCCTTGTGTCAAGTAGTTCCTGAGCAATGCGATCTAGCATTCTTCCTGAGGCTCCAACGCCAAGAGCAAGCGTGCTCCTAAGGCCGGGCCGTAGACCGGGGCTCCCGAGGCAAGCGGCTGAGGGAGCTCTTCCCAAGGTTGCGCCGTGCTTGATAGTGATGGTGCCGCCGAGGGCTTGAAGAGTCACTCCTCGAAGATGCCAGGCTCCTGAGGTAGTCACCTGGATGCCCTCTTGGCGATGTCATCAGCCTCTTGATTGGTGCCGTGAGGCACATGCTGCAACTCCAGCCCCCAGAACTGTTTCGCCATCCTGCGAACCTCCGCAAGGTAGGCTTCCATGTGCTCGTCCTTCGGCCCATATATCTTGTTGGAGAAGTTGACGAGGAATTGTGAATCGTCCTTGATGATGAGGCGCTTTACCCCCAAGGCGACTGCGGCTTTCAGGCCTGCTATCAGGCCTTCATACTCTGCTATGTTGTTGGAGACCTTTTCTCAGTGCTGGAAACAGAGTTGTACGGCGTAATAGAGCTTGTCTTGAGTGGGGGATACGAGCACTGCGCCGGCCCCCGCGCCATGTCGGGAGAACGCCCCGTCGAAGTACATGATCCAGTCGTCCGGTGCCTCGCTTCCCGGGGAAAGTGATCGGTCCTCGCCAGCCTCGAGGCCTGGCGCCTCTGCCCATTCTGCCATGAAATCTGCAAGTGCGCCCCCCTTGATGACTCTGGTCGTGCTGAATTCTAGCTGAAACGCTTGCAATTCGATGTTTGACTCGGCGACTCTTCTAGCTAAGTTGGGGCTCCTGAGTACCCTTTCCAAGGGGTATGCTGAGACGACCTTGATGGGATGGCCTTGGAAGTAGTGCCGCAGCTTGCATGAGGCTACCAATAGTGCGAGGAGGAGTTTTTGAGGCATGGGGTACCGCGCCCTGGTGTCCCGTAGCACCGTGCTGACGAAGTACACGGGGTGCTCAACGAGGTTGAGAGTGCTGGCGCTGCTTGCGTCCTCTAAAGGTTGGGGCGCCTCCTGAGACAATGGAGCCCCCAGCGCTTGGTCGCTTGGAGGGGCCTCTTCTGCTCCGGGGGTGCTCCACTGCTGCGGCCGGTCCTTTTTGACTGCGGTCGCTCTCCGTGAGGCCTTCTTGGCTTCGCTTTGCTTCGACCCGGACGGTTGCTGCGGCCTTGGTCCGACGCTCTTCCCTAACCGCCACCAGGGCTGCGCTGGCAGAGTAGGGGGTGGCTGCAAGGTAGAGCACCAGGGGCTCCCGAGGACGTGGGGATACCATCACCGGAGGGCTGGTTAGGTACCTCTTGAGATCCTGGAACGCCTTGTCGGCCTCTTCAGTCCATTCAAAGGGGCCCTTCTTCTTCATCAGCTTGAAGACGGGCAGTGCTCGTTCCCCCAGCTTGGAGATGAAGCGTCCTAGCGTGGTCACACGCCCAGTGAGCTTCTGCATCTCTCTGAGGGTCTTTGGCGGGCTCATGTCTTCGACTACTTTGACCTTCTCCGGGTTGGCCTCGATGCCCCTGTGGGATATGAGGAAGCCCAGGAGCTTGCCCGAGGGGACTCCAAACACACACTTCTCCGGGTTGAGCCGCAGGTCCACCTCATTGAGGCTCGCGAAGGTTTCTTCCAAGTCCTGTATCAGGGTTTTTGCCTCCCGAGACTTCACCAGAATGTCATCGACGTAAGCCTCAGCATTCCTCCTGAGCTGCCGGCCCAAGGCAATGTGCATCAGCCGCTGGAAGGCCGCGCCCATGTTGCACAACCCAAAGGGCATGCATGTATAGCAGTACACTCCACATGGGGTTAGGAAAGCCGTTTTTTCCACGTCTTCTACCGCCATCTTGATCTGGTGATAGTCCGAGAAGGCATCCAGGAAGCATAACAGGTCACACTCAGCGGTGGAGTTGACGATCTGGTCGATGCAAGGAAGCGGAAATGGATCCTGCGGGCAGGCCTTGTTGAGGTTGGTGAAATTGACACACATGCGTTCCTTTCCTCCCTTTTTCGGCACGACAACCGGGTTAGCCAACCAATCCGGGTAGCGGACCTCGCGAATAACCCCTGCCGCCTCTAGCTTGCGGGTCTCTTGGACGATGAAAGCTTGCTTCTCGATGGATCGCCGCCTGCTATACGCTTCACGGGCATACGTTGGGGCACACGTTCAGGTGATGCTCGATCATGCCCCTCGGGACCCCTGCTAGCTGATCAGGTTCCCACGCGAACACCTTCTTGTTCGTGCGCAGGAAATTCGCCAAAGCCTCCTCCTGCTCGGGTTCGAGGTTGGCACCTATGGTGAAGGTGGCGTTAGTGGACCCGTCCTCGTCGACTGGTATCTGCTTGGTTTCCACCGTGTCTTGGGTGAATAGCTGCTTCTTCTTAGCCGGCGCAGCCCCCTTGGGCTCGAGGGCATCAGTGTCGGCGGGCTGCGCCACCGCGGCTGTCTTGAAAGCAAGCTTGAGCGCCTGCAGTGCATCTCTTGTGTCTCCTGACACGGTGAGGACGCCGCTGCTCTCGGGCATCTTCATGAGGTTGTACGCCGGGTGAGTCGCTGCCATGAACCGGGCCAAGGCCGGGTAGCCGAGGATGGCATTGTAAGGGAGGCCGATGGGGGCGATGTCTAAGTCGATCAGCTCTGTGCGGAAGTTGTCGTAGGTGCCGAAGGTCACCGGGAGGCGAATCTGCCTAAGGAGGCGGTGGAACCGACTCCGACACCCGAGAAAGGCCTGCTGGGCTGAAGCCGCTCTAGTGGCACGTGGAGGAGGCTAAAGGCCTCCACCGAGAGAACGTTGAGGTCAGCTCCGCCGTCGATAAGGGTCCTGGTGACGGCCACTTGGCAGATGGTGGGGTGCAAGATCGGAGTGCACCAACCGCGCGGGTTGGAGGGGTGATCGTCCGAGTTGAAGGTCAGATCGGCCTCGGGCGCCACCCAACCCCGGGGATCTTCTCGGCGCTTGGAGGCGGTGCCGATCTGGCGGGTGAACGGCTTGACGTGGTGGCTCGAAGGTGGCGCCTGTGAGCCGCCCAGGAGAGCTGCAACGACCGGGGGCACTGGCGCGGCGTATTGGGCGAGGAAGAGGCCGCGCAGCTCCCCCCAGGAGGTCACAGAAGCCGTCGGTAGGAGGAGCAGCCACATGCGCGGAACACTGATGAGGGCCATGGGAAACCAGTTGGCCATCACCCTGTCGTCGCCCCCAGCCTCGAGGACGGCCTCCTCGTACGCCAGCAGGAAGACCAGCGGATCTGTCGCGCCGTTGTAGCGCGGCGGCATCTCCGGCTTGAACTTGTGCGGCCACCGCACCTGTCGTAGGGCGGGGGCCAAGGCTTGGAGACCCCTGGCCCCAATGCCAGCATCAGCTGCTGGAGCGGGCGGCGCGTTGTCCGCCATGAGAGCGAAACGCGATGTCGGTGGAGAGCGGGTCGTCGAAAGGGAGAACTCCGGCGCACCCCTACCTGGCGCGCCAAATGTCGGATTTCGGGTTCCGGCAGACCCTTGAGGTTCGAACACTGGGGTGTGCATGAAGATCTTTTCCCTACCGGCTCACGCCTCAAAGTC
This sequence comes from Aegilops speltoides, assembly GCA_021437245.1. Classification (NCBI taxonomy): domain Eukaryota; kingdom Viridiplantae; phylum Streptophyta; class Magnoliopsida; order Poales; family Poaceae; genus Aegilops; species Aegilops speltoides. The sequence goes on from CM038144.1 coordinate 344,538,629, forward strand.
TCGCAAAGGATCTAGGCTAGAAAGAAGAACACACAAGGAACACGAGATTTATACTGGTTCAGGCCACCATTGTGGTGTAATACCCTACTCCAGTGTGTGGTGTGGTGAATTGCCTCAGGGGCTGATAATGAACAATACAAAGGGAGAACAGCCTCGCGAGGGGCTGTTCTTGAGCTGGTGCGATGAACTGCTAAGGTGAGTTCAGTCGCTTCTCTCTAGTCTATGCGTCTTCTTGAGATAGATGCTCGATGCCTCTACTCTGTGGTGGCTAGTCCTATTTATCGAGGGAGGCCCTGGGTCTCTTCCCAAATAATGAGCGGGAAGGGCGCCAACAATTGTCCATTTTGAAGGGGAACATCTGGTACACTTATCCTGACTAAAGTTGGTCTTCGGTTGCCAAAGGCTCTGACGATGATGCCGCCCTGGGCTCCACGATGACCTCCATCCTGCCGTTCTGCTGGTCTTGGTCTTGTTGCACCGAAGCGGTAACCTTTGCCTGATGCCTTGGTCTGTGCTTGCCCCTTTGCAATCAAGGGGAAACAAGGACATCAGATAGGTCGGCGCCCACTGACGCCTTTGGTCTCGATCGTCATGGCTTGCGTCACGGGCTCCTCGGGAGGTACCCTGCCTTGATCTCTCCGCCTCCTCGCGAGCCTGCCTGAGGAGGCTGTTCCTGAGGAAGCTTCCTGCCGTCCCCCCCGCGAGGCTTGGCCCCTCGCGAGGGTCTTGAGCTTGAGCTGATGAAGCTGGGCTGCATTGGCCCTCACTTGAGCCACGCCGCAGGCCACAGGCAGGCAAGTCTGGGGACCCCCGTTCCGAGAACGCCGACAGACGCCCCCGGACCGTCCAACCCACCGCGCCAACCTGGGGAGGGGTGCAGCAGGGACGGCGGCCGCGGAGGAGGCGACGACGACGACGACGATGGCGACTACACGCAATTCTACAGCCGCCTCGGCATGTAGAGCGTCAAGGGCGATGGGCGGCGATGAGCGGCGAGGCGACGGCGGGCCTAGTAGCGTTTTTTTCCTTTTGTGTAAAATATTTAAATATGTATGAGCTCGGCAAAGTTTGGATGAATTTAGCCGTGTTTTAAACAAACTCGCCGAACTTTTTTTTTAACAATTTGACTCGCGTGGGGGCGGCCCTGGGGCCGGCGGCTGGGGGCCAACTCGCCCCCGGTCGGTTTTTTGCGCCGGCTCGCCCCCGGGCGGCGATTTTAGGCGCCTCCTAGGAGGGGCAACGGCTGGAGATGCTCTAACTTCCAACAACTTTTATACTCATTTTTATTTTTAGATATTTTTTTAATTCAAAATATTATCTGCTGCCACATTATCTTTTTAATTATCTTGTCATCAGACTACTAGCAAGACTAGTAAAGTTGACACCCTTGTTGGTATTATTGGGGCACAAATTTTATTTGTGTTGTAGGACTTAACATTGGTGTGAAAATCTTGTACCTTCATCGATTGATATCTTGGTTTCTCACTAGAAAACAATTACCGCTTGCTACAAACTCTTACACCAAGAGGTCAACTCGTTGTAAGGCTATACACGCAGCAACAAGCAAGACAAGTTATTATTGGACTCATGAAGAACTTCGTGGATGGATTACCTTGGTAGTTAAGTGAAATCTTCTACCTGTTACAAACCCGCTTGAGTGCCCAATAGATATGGGAGCAATAATGCTAGACCTACAAAAGTTTGACCTTTCAAGCATAATCCTCCACATCAATTTGTATGTAAATTTTTTAAGTAAGCCTTTGTAGATGTAGCATTACTCATATGAGAGTCATGGGTTTGCAACATCTCATACCATAATAGGTCGTGGAGTTGGTGAAGCATTGCTCAAATCATGTTGTAATAAATAGGTACAAAAATCTTAATTTACATACAAATACAAATAATTCTCCAACAAAAGGAGGCAGAAAATGTGACGAGCAGCAAAATCCTTAATCCTTACCCCTAGCATCTCACAATTTTATTTACCTAGCTATGACACAATACTAACTGAAGATTCTGTGACGGGTGTACAGTCTGCTGTGATGTCTCACGCCTGCTTCCCCCTGACCTTGTTGAGATGCACAAAGTCAAAGGCCACCACGACGGTCCTGTCCATCCTCTTGACGACGAACCTCTCTACCAGCACCGACCGGCCGGCGACCTGCTCGGCCTCCTCCTCCTCGTCGACCCACCCGCCCCTGTACTCCTCCCACCGCATCCTCTCCCACACGCTCGCGCACAGCCCCACACTCTGCCCGGCCGCGGCTCTGAACCACACGTACCCGTCACCGTGCCGCGGGGCGCCGCTGGACACCTCCTGCCTCGCCTCCAGGCTGCCGCCGATGAGCACCTTCCTGCTGTAGAGCTTAGAGCCTCTGTGGGTATCGTGGACCGGCTCCCAGCGCTGCTCGAGCACCACCTCGTAGAAGGCGGCGCGGTCCATCTGCTCGGACGGGGACACGCCGTCTTCTTTGATGAGATAGAACGGGCAGTACCATTTTCCGACAGCCGTCGACACCGCCGTCGCCGCGGGGAAGGCGTCCAGGAGGCTCGCGTCGGCGAGCTGGCGCGACCGGAGCGCCACGTTGAGGCCCGGCGCGTCGCCGAGGTCGAGGTGGTTCTTGGTGGGCTTGGAGGCGTACACGCGCCAATACTTCTTGCGGTAGAGGTAGTTGGGGAAGCCGTCGGCGGCAACGGCCTTGGCCGTGAACCGGCCGCGGCGGCGCTGGACGATCTCGATCTGCTGGTAGAGGTCGGCCGGGTCGAGCGGCTGCGGCTTGACGTCGTTGATGCAGCGGCAGAAGCAGCACGGGGTCATGTCCTCCTCGCGGGAGCAGGTCCGGACGAGCCCCTTGCGCTTGCCCGAGGCGACGACGGCGTAGTAGCGGTTGGAGGCGAGGGGCTGGTCGGGGACGGGCACGAAGACGACGGAGTCGGTGTAGGTGGTGCTGCTCTGCCCGTGGTGCTCCGTGTAGCGGAGCGTGAGCACGCGGTTCTGCGGGAACGGGAGGTCGCGCACGCGCGTCCCGCCGCACTGGCCCCAGCAGCACGTCTCGTCGTCGTCCCCGTCGTCGTCGCCCTTGACGACGAGGTAGCCCGAGTTCCGGCCGTCGGGCGGCGGCCGGGAAGCCGCCTCCGGGTGGCTCATGAAGAGAGAGAGCGGCTTGGTCGCGTACATGGCTCCTTGATTGTCTGATTCTTGTGTGTGTCTTCCAAGTTTACTTTGCATATATACATACAGTACGGGTACGGCACTCATACTTATATATGAAAAACAAAGTTTGTCATCTGATCTTATCGTGTGATTAGTAAAACAAGAAAGTCGGGACGACCGAGAGTTGTTCACTGGACCAAGGAAACGCGTCGTTTGACGCGATTAGTTGCCGCTAGCGCACGTAGTACCTCGTCTGTTGGACGTATTGCAACATTCATAGTTTCACGAGATATAAGCTTCGTCCAAGAAATTACCTCTGTTTGACCACTGGAATCTCCGAGGAGTTTCTTGTTTTGCCGGGAACAAGGTACGGCTTAACCTGCTCCGCCACGATCGCCACACTCTTTGTAGGAACATGCATATACATGTCCATAATCCAATCCCATGTGGATATGAGCTGGTACTCGTTGACTTTTATTTCCTGAAATTTCGACAAGCCAAGAGATTGTGGCAACATCACACATTACAGTGATGACTATGTGAACCAATAAATAAACAGAACATACGCCGAAAAAAAAAACAGAAAATACAGCGAGCACATGACGTAAAAAAAGAAAAATGGACTGGAAAACACAAACCAATGCCAAACGGGAGTTTTGGGAAGGAGGTGTTCTGATTTGGGCATCGCCGTCCACAAGAGAATTATACAAAACGAAGAAAAAAATTGCACCAGCCGGGAATCGAACCCGGGTCTGTACCGTGGCAGGGTACTATTCTACCACTAGATCACTGGTGCTTCGACGAGAGAAATGCTCAACAAATTTATACTACATCTCGTTCCAGACCTTTACACCCAGCCTGAGCGTGCCCGATAAAATATACTGCACACAGAGTTCTGTACAACATATGGTGACGGGAACAAAAGAAGCAGAAATGGTAACAGAACCAAAATCTCATTTCACTTTATCAATAATCTGACACAAAGGAGGCCATACAGTATGCTCAATGATCCTGAAAAACTAGGGCAAAATTATTCTGGTATTTGCTTTCCCGACCACGGGCTGGAAAAATGATACATATAACTCAGCCAAAAAGAAAAGAAATACAACGTACAGACAGACCATCGTTAGACAAATTTCGATGCACGGCGCATCATCCAAATGGATCCTCTGCTGCACACAACTGTATCTTAGGCGCCTCTTTCATCAGCCGAGGACACGCCACAGCGAGGAAGCACTTGGCTTCCAGAAAAACACTATCACTTCCAAGAAATGCTCCAACTATTTTCTCCTTTTCTCATTAAATCTTTCAAAGAACGACTTTGAGGCTTCGTATGTGGACCAGCAGATGGCAGCTGCTGGTGCGTGGAACAGCATTCTCGGCTTCCATCCCCTCATGAGCCCAACGTATCCATCGCGCTTTATAATCGTTCTAAACACGTCTCCTATAGAGCTACTAGCAAAGCGTTCACAGCCGCATACACCCTGACCACAGACAAAAAGAAAACACTGTTATTACATTGAAAGTAAAAAACAGGTGGATGACATTCATGTAAACACAAAAATGAACAAGTTATCCAAAGTTGAAAATGTGTGAGGACAATAGAAAGATGATATAAGCAACTGTTAGCTACACCACACATAAGAAGGGTTTGACGGCCCTATTTAGTTAGCTACAGGTAACAACACTAACTGGCAAATATAGTTAAGAAAGTATATGCAACTTGATCTTTAATCCATGTTATTGTATGGTTGTACCAAATGGCCTACACTATACAAGTCGATAACTAAACAACACATGCAACACACACACACACCAGATTTTCACGGTAGCCAATTACTCTATAGGTTTTAGGGAATATTTCAAGGTGGCCATAACTTGCATCTTCCCTTATCTATTGTGTGTTTCTCTCTGTTGTGTGTTGGCTGACAGAATCCGTGTAGAACGCCGAGGTTCACATTTAGTAACAAAGGGACCCATAGATGGACACATAGAAAGGAAATATACATGCCCTTCTGCCTAAAGACCAAGAGATTGCTGACAATCTCCATGTTGTGTATGTAGCACATAAGAAAAACATGTTTTTCAATTAACTGAGCTAGGGATAGTCACGACTCATCATATAAGATTAATAAAGGTAAAAGTTCAATGAGCTGAACTACCAGTGATGGATCGATAATGACAACGGATCAACAAGCCACATAAGTACGCGTAAGACAATCCGTGTGTCATGTCAACCAGAAGTACTATAAATGATAGTGAGGAGCTGAGGATATTGAGATGTTATTAGCACTAATGTTCCAAGTAACAACTACAGTATCATTAATGTGATAACCAATCATTTGTAACTTCTCATCAACATTTCCATCAAAACCTTGTAAGGTCAGCTGTTGAATGTTGATGTCATTTCAACCAGGGTAAGGAGGCCTAAAACTTACACCTTGAGTCTTATAGTAATTTGTTTTGATTCTTCCTAGCAGAAAGCCCCACAGACACAATTAATGTTCCATAGGTGAAAAGGTTGCAGCTTCAGAAAAGGCCCAAGTTTAGCATATCTATATCTCACTGGTCAGTAAGCACTTAGCGCGACCGAAAAGATGCCCCTTGTATGACTAGCTCTTCAACATTAATGGTACAGAGCACCCTATAAGGACAGTGATCAGCAACAAGTCACTAACAGATCAAAGGGCCACTGGAAAATAAAAAATTTAACTGTAAAAAGTCATTCCAAGAATCTTGGAGGTGAACAGAAACACCAGCACAAGCATAAAATTTCTCCATTTGCTGAGCAAGCCGCACAAATCGACTCAGACCAGCTCCAATGATATTCTACTATGTGCCATTAAAGGTGACGGCCAAAGCAAATGTGTAAGATCCTCACCTGGCACTGCAGCTGCGTCTTGACAACGTCGAGCGGTGTGGTCAACGCGGCTGCTAGAGCACCGGCGGCAGCACCCGCAGTGGCGTGCACGGCAAGGGACTCCTCGTCAGCTGCCATGTCCCCGAGCACACGCTTGGCCGCCTCGTAGGTGGAGAAGTGGACGGCGGTGTATGGCGCGTTCATGAGCACCGTGGTCCGGTACGAGACGAAGAAGGCCCTAAGGCCCTCGTCGCGGAACACGGTGCGGACGCAGTGCGCGACGCCGGTGTAGGGGCTGCTCGTGAGCTGCAGGCGCTGCTTGACGGTGTCCATGGGGGTGAAGACCGCATCGCTGGCGATGGTGGCGAGCACCCCCGAGGAGGCGTGGGCCGCGGGGTTGTTGGGGCCGAAGCGGTCCGAGAGGCGCGACTTGGCGAACTCGTAGACGGAGAAGTAGACGGCGTGGGCGGGGCCGGCCCCGAGGGCCATGGCGGGGAGGCCGCGGTAGAGCGCGAGCGCGCCGCCCTCCCCGGCGACGGCGGCCCGCAGCGCGGCCCCCAGCGAGAGGGTGGGGCGGCAGGGCGGCGAGGCGGCCTGCATGTGCGTCTTGAGGGTGTCGACCGGGAACATGGCCGTGTGCTCGACGACGCCGGCGACGGAGCCGGCGAGCATGTACTGCCAGAAGCGCAGGCCGTCGTGGGTCGCGGCGGCGGCCGGCCCCGCGACGCCGAGGGCCGGCTTGGGCGGGTCCTGGGCCGGCCCCTCGGCGGCGGCGGCGGGGAGGAGCCTGTCGGGGGTGCGGTAGTCGGCGGCCATGGCGAGGGGCGCCGCTAGGGTTAGGGTTTTGAGCGGGAACGGGGTGGGGGATGGGGAGGGGGCGAGGGTGGAGGAATAATGAAGGGGAGGAGGCGAGATTTGGAGGAGATGTCGCCATTTAGACGGAGGGGAGGGGGAGGGGGAGGAGGCGTTGGTGGCGCCCCGGTGGTCAAGTCCATCTCCAGGCATCCTCTTCGGCCTCGTCTCCTCTCTCGCCTCCTGTCGCGGTTTCTTTCTTCCCCAAGTTTTTCTCTTTCTCTGCTCGTCGTGCAATGTAAATTCTCTCTCTTTCGGTTTCCCAAGAGGCAAATTCTATCTTTTTTGCCTCCTTTCTTTCTTTCTTGTGGCGTCGTCAATGAACTTCCTTAATTCCCTGGTTAATTATGCGGTCTAGGAGCAAGGAGAGTTGCCTTTTATGTCCAGGGGATATTCTAGAGATCAATCTCTGATCTAATTGGAATTGTACACGTTACGTGCTCGTTTATAACCCCGATTTGACCTGGGTTTTCCATGTTCTCTAGTGGAAGTTGAATTGTCCGGCTGTCAACATGACACTGAATCTGTGACCTAACTGTCCGAGCTCTCCAAATTAAGTTCGGATTGTGCTTGGAAGGAAAAGAGATTGGGCCTAGGAAGACAAGTCCAACACGAGGATCCGCAGGTCAAAGAGCGCAAAATGAGGCGGTCTATGTGCCAGGTGGCTGAAATTTTGTTAATGGATCGAACTTGAGAAAGGCGGACCAATTTTTGCAGGGGCCATATAAATCTGTTGCTCCGGGGTCGTTTGATCTTATAGAAAATACAAATCAGAGTGACGCGGTGGCCAGGGTAGCAAATTTTTCGTAAAAGAATATGAGCAACTTGCTTGCATACTGATACGATCCTACACACAACCCAGATCCACTTTTGTTTTATTTATTAAGTATTTGCTGGGTCGAAAGAGAAGATACAGTTGTCGGTAGTTCACGCAATAGTCATTCTCCCCCAACAAGAGCAGATGAAAAAACTGCAAGCTTACTACTAGGTGATGAAATAGTAAAATAACGAAGAAGCAGTCATCAGCAAATATTCAGAACAATGTCAGCTCCTATACTTACAGAACACAGGAAGCATGTACTTTCCGATTCGAGCCCGTGACTCTTCTGCCATCCTGATAATTCGTGCAGTCTACAGCATCATGAACAGAATATTCGGCAGCACAAACTATTGTCATCGAAAGCTTCTATAGGTTTCATGATCCAAACATCAACACATATCAATATCCTTGTGGCAGTACATAAATTCAGGTCAACAACATCGCAGATCGCATTACATCCGTGCTTTAGAAAATGAAGCCTCCAATGCCCACAAGGCCTCAAGTCCGCAGAATCTGATTTGCCAAGGACAAAAGCAGCACAGAACAGACAAGGGAACGCCAAGTGACCCACGGAAATTCCATGAATCCGTAAAAGGGGAATCTGTTAAAAAGATTGTAGCCAAACCACTAGTCATCTGCACCAGAGCCCAGGAGCAGCACGTGGCACAATTACGCCACTGCAGCTCAGAAACTATCCTGTGGCAGGTTCATATTCTGAAAATGACAAATGCATAAAGCATCATCTTGTCTACAGTACTCACAAACTAACTGTGATGCATCAGAATCCTACAAGTTCCTTTAAACAGGACAACCGTATGATGCAGATCATAGGATCAACTGCATTCTTTGGCCTGTGTGATCAGATAACATCAATCACAACTGTTGTTACACGCCGGCCGACTTCACACAGTTCCATATGGATGTACAGCGTTGAAAAAAATCAGGATATACAGCTGATCACATTTGATCTGGGTATTACTTGCATGGTGACATATAGAATTTTTATAGTAATCACATCCAAATTTCAGTTAAATTTATCACAGGAAGAAAAATTTGAAGAAAATACCAATTTTGGAAAAAGAATCCTAAATTCAAGGGCCAGAAAAACTGAATGAGAGGAAGGCCAGTATAATCATATTATGGACATAAACACTTGGCATTGAACCAAATCTGAATATTCCGCATTTCCATGTGAATAAATAGCCGAGCATCACTATTGTACATATAAGTCCCCCGCCAAAACGGAAGAGAAAAAGAGAGCACTGCAGGTAGTGTAAGGACCTACTGGGCTTAATTATGATCACTGGGCCACTTATCTCCATTACTAGCTCATTCAGATATTCCACCACTAATATACAAGGACAAAGAAACATGATTCATTGATGGTACCTGGCATATGGGCAGAGATCAAAGGTTTTGCTTTCACCCCAATCCACATATGCTTGTTCACTGTATTTTTTTTCGAAAAGGAGGAATACCCCCGGCCTCTGAATGCTTGTTCACTGTGTGACTGTCAATACTGGTATTGGATTTTTCTACTTCTCAGTGGTTTACAGTGGTGTATGGTCCTCTAGTATCTCTGCTCTGACTTCTTGGGTTTCTTCTTGAACGAACAAACATGCTCTGGACAGATAACATACCATAAGATTACATTTGCTGCTATCATCCTATCACAGTGACCGTTAAAAAAGAACATCCTATCACAGTGGCCATTAAAAAAACATCCTATCACAGTAATAACTCTGAAGCTTTTCAATGGGGGAGATTATGTAAACTGTACAAACACCATTTCCCCTTTCAGAGAAAGCAAGATTGTGGCTTATACTGGGAATGACAGATAATTAAACAATTTAAAATAATGCAGACGTATGTCAGATACAGAGTACTTATTAGCGATGAAACTTGTTTCTGCATCAGTAACTGCATATTATCCTCACCTTGAAATGATCTAAACTATGTATCATTAATTCTGGTTTGTCTGGAGATAAACAGCAGTACAGATCAAAAGAATCACACATACACATCAGCATGTTCTATTAGAATACACATTTATTTGACCTTACCTTAATTCTCTGTGGCAAACTGATCCAAAATTCCAGGTTCGGAATGGCCTACAATACATCAAGTAAGACAGGAATGTGGTTTAAGAGCATTAAAATGGTTAATAAATTAAAATATATGACAACAATCTGTAAATTTTTATGTTTCACGCAGAGAAACAGTTCACATATCATCGCAAAGTTATCTTTTGATGCTATGGTGTAATTGCAACTATGGTGTAATTTCACAGGACACACTATGAGTCAGTTATCTTTTAATATGGATTTGATGCAGTCTCTTTATACATATTTTTATGACATCAACTTTCTTAGTTTATTTTACTGTGGTAACTATTTCTTATGTAATTCTTCAGAGATCCAGAAAAATAAGGGAAATGTATTACTCCTAACAGCAGGACTAACTTTTAAAATCTCATTTTTCTGGGCAAACCATTCAAAAATTACACTTGTAAGTAGTTTCACAAAACTAAAATTATTTTTTCGTCAAAGGATGTCAATGGAAGTGACAGGTGTGACCACCCGTCAGCATCATAACTTGAAATGCCCATTACGAAGTTGCATCGTCCCTGTATACAGTTGTGTGGTTTCTTGACAGTGATAGAAAGAAGTGTGATTCTGTGAATATGTTTATTCAAATTTTAGTTCTTTCAAATATCAAGGAAAATTGTACTGTATTTTTTCCTCCACCAAAAGCTAAAATGATTGAAACTGAGATTACCATACGAAACCATATTTTCAGTACTGCAAAGTATCTTTCGAATATCTGAAATTAAGCTACTCCCTAAAAGAACGACCTAAACTTTTGGTCTCCCAACCTGAGTTTGCATTACCCATTTGAAATTATTTTGGTCTCTCAAGTCTCGACATTTGGCTCAGGTACAATTTAAGATATATTTTGGGTATCTCGACTCTGGGAGTGGTTCCGACTCAATTTTCTTTGTCTAGACTTTGTTACGCTTTTATTTAATAATATGGCTGAATGCATCGACTGATGCAGAGGCCGGGGGTCATCCTCCTTTTCCAAAGAAAAAAAGACAAGCAGAGCTTCACAAATTTGGACAGAAAATTTGCTGAACCCGTCAACAAAGCTGAGAAACCGAAAATACCCTCAAAAGGTTCAGAGTTTAAACTACATGACAACAACTGAGCAGAGTTTAGCATGACATGGATGTGGTATTTATTCCATAAAACTAAGACCAACAACTTTGTGCAAGACTAGCTTTACCTCTACAGAATGAATGCCGAGGAAATAATATCTATAGATTGCACCAATCAGAATGTACCCTCCAAGAAGGCACAAAATTCTGCAAACCAGTTAAATATTAGTCAAGCCAGACCTCAATATGCAGTGAGAAACTTTGCTGGCAGTGAGCGATCATGAGGATTGTTGATCAAGTCTGGCAACTATGTGAAGTTTAGTAACTAAATGCAACTCAACATAACATACGCTATGAACGAAGTGCCTAACCATCCCCAGCCATTTCCAGCATCAGACACTGATCTTGCACACCCAGAAGGGTGTCTAAGTATCGTAACCTGTGAGGTAAAAAATTATTAATGCCTTGCAAGAAATCTGCTATATTCTCAACAAAAATAAAAAATAAAAATAAATCTGCTAGATCAGAAGTATTGCGACAGAAAAATAGCGCACTCACGTAATCACAACGTCCAGATTGGGTAAATTTATCCGGTAGCTGCAAAAGAGAAGGGGGGAGAAAACAGCACAAAATAAGAATGCAACAGTGACAGAGGAAAGAACAAAAGAAAGTTTAACTGAAAAAAATGTACTCACTTGGGCTACAGCTGAATCACAAAAGATGAAAACAGAAATAGAACACTTTGATGAAAACATCTTGACAATGACACCCTTTTGTGGATTACCGTCATCTGCTTTCCCCTCAGCAAAAACAAACAACTAGGTAAGCTTCACATAGCAAGGATATTTGGGTACGATGTATACATGGTTCTTACCTATTAGAGATATATGGGATCCAGATGCCCTTCCAATGGTTGTACAAACATCATACCCTGCAGAAAGAAAAATGTCGACTCCAAGCACTAAGTCACTAATACCAGTAGCCAGAAAGAAAATACTGCAATTTAATTTTAAACAAAAATAATTAACATCATTAGAAAATGCAGTGGGAAGTGGGAACTACTTAATAATGATTGCAACTTAAGGATTTTTAAGGAAGCGTATTATCACCAGAAAATGCATACTGGAAAGTACTTAATTGACCAACCACTCCACCAGTGCCATTTTTTATGCACTTTGTAAGGTACAAGAAGAAAAAGCTGGCGAAAATATATCCAATCAGGAGAACAATCCCACCTCCAATGTTATTTGACGCAAGTCCGCTGCATTGGGTGCCACACCTCAATGGACCACCACAGTCCTAATTTGGTAAAGAAATAGTTAAGGCGGAAAAACGAAGCAAAAGAAATATGTCACCCAGATGCAGGTATAGACAAATCCAACATTAGCAAAATATACCATGATGCACTTGGGCTTCTACTGATATAAATATAATGGTTTTTGGTTGTCTCTGTTATGTATACAGATCAGCACACTGATGTTACTAGTTCTCAAGACTGTCACAGTAGGTTTTCTTTGGTGACGTACTGGCGATTCAAACCATTATCGCTACTCCTACCACTGCTACTGATCTAACACCTTGTTTCTGTTTCTTTTTTTGTAATAGAAAATAAGAAAACCCAGTTTGAAAAACAAAAAAGTAACATTATGATAGGATGATTAGAAATTTCAGGATGACCTGATCATTTCTGCACTGGTACATGTGATTTGCCAAGAGAATAGAAATGGGGGCTATACTCTTAGGAAGTGTTTCTTGTGTTTCTTATATTTGTAAAATAAGTGAGATACTCAAGAAAAGCTGAGCCGCTGAGGTATAAGCAACATAAGACAAGATGAAACAACAATAAACAGATGCACTAGCCTGCGACATCGAAGTAAAAGGTTTCCAATTAAATTATGGGATTATTCATCAGTAGAGTACCTCACAGTGAAGACAGACAGGTGGGTCAAAGTTGAATATCATCTGATCGCAGAGCTGCAAACAATAACAAAATGGTGAAGCAGGACACAAAAACCTCTAGGTTATATTATAAGCGGAGATTTCAAACAATCCTCATTGCAGTTTTTATCCACACCTAGTTGTGGTTGTAGTGTAGATATCTTAAATGTAGCAACTACATATGCAAAAACAATCACACAAAAGGAGTGTCCTGGCGAAACAAACCTGGAACCAGATGACTGAATCGTTCATGGCCACTTTGTAAAACCTGAAAAACAAGATGCTCATCGTTATGGGACAGAGTGGAACTTAGATAGCGATCAGAAAACGTGACAGTAAACATACAGGCGACTGTAAGCTGCATGCTCCGAAATACCAAGTCCTTCGCGCCAATCGCATAAAGAATATTCAATCAAGGTTTTCAAGAAGTGAGCCAAGAAGAGCACCAATGCAACAACTTGCTGAGACATCTTGCTCTGCTACCAAGGCAGGTTACGTAGAGTACTTACTATATACTAATCGGTCCATCATGTGAAAACCAAGAGGTCCCCAAAACTACAAAATAACTGAACCCGATCCCCGCCGATGCCAAGCAAAGTGGCAACTAGCACTGTAGTAATACTACACTAGTGCTACTGCGTTCTTCACTTTTCAAGAGACGAAATCACCACTTCACAATTGAGTCAGTTATAACAAGTAAAAAAAAAAAGAAACATAACACGAGCATTTCGTCAAACACGAGAAGCGCGTGTCCACCAAGCACGAGGACCCTGAGCGTATCGCACGCATCTCCTATCAATTGGTTCAGGTTGGCTTGATCTCATGACGCGGCTCGCAGTCCCGCTCCCAAACTAGCATATCCATATGCCGATCGAAGCGAAGGAGTGGCCAATTTATCAACTATAAGCGGTGCCAACGGGCAGTGCGCAGTTGGTTGGTTAGCAAGTTACCCATCCTCGCTGAGGACGCCGTGGCGGTGGGCCGGCGTCGGCGACGCGAGGCTGAAGTTGTAGAGCGCGCCACCGCGTTCGACCGAGAGCTCGCAGGAGCCGCCTCCACCTTCCGCGGCGGCGAGGCAGAGCAGGCCGAGGCTCCAGGCAGCCGCGAGGAGCAGCAGAAGCTGCTGCGGTCGCGGCGCAGGCATTTGCACCGGCGATGCCGAGGAGCGGAGAGCGGCCGGCTGCCTCGAGTGCTCCACCGTCTCTTGCACGCTCGCGGAGTCTCAGGGCCGCAGCACGGGCGAGCTTTGCTCGGCTCACGTAGTACGTGTCGCCTTCCGTGTGTCTCTCTCTTGGTCCGGGACGGACCGCCGTTGTGGCCTCCGCCTCGGTGCGTCGCGGTCGCGGCCTGCATCACCCACGTGCTGGCCTCGGGTGTGGTGCAGCGGCTGTTCTTCCCGTGCCGTGCTTGGCATCGCGGGCCCGCTCTGTCAGGTCTGATCAATTCGACAGTGACATGCTCGGTCCGTGTAAAAGCAACCGAACGTGTCGAGTTCTTGCTTTTGATTGGTGTGTCACGGTTGTAATCAAGATTTCAGTGGCTCATGAAATTAGAACAAAGGAGCGCCTAGAAGGCTAGAACTCTCACCTAGCTGAGATTTAAATTGGTCTCATTCCCTTTTTCTTCAGACAATGGTTTTGTTCACATGACATTATTGTATTTTTTTAGACACACATCATTGTATTTTGTTGTTAGCCTATTTGTTGCCGCCAGCAAATTATCTTTACTTCTAATGAAGCAGTTGGTAGTCTCGCTTCCAGGGTTTTTTTTGTCCCATCTCCCATGGTTTTTTGGTACCTCCTCCCACCTTCGCTGGTTTTTTTCGTAGATTTTTTTGTCCCCTCCCCCACTTCATCGGTTTATTTTCATGTCACCCTCTCACACAACGAAAGAAATCTGAACAGATCAGAACTTTCCATACTGGCGCAAGTTATTTAGTAATGTAGAATCAATCTTTAAAGATCAAATCTAAATTAATTAACCTTACCTTAAATCACTCAATCACATTAATTAGAAAACAAATAATTGATTTTCAAAGAAATCACTCAATCACATTAACCTTACCTTAACTCACGGATGGTAATCAATCTCCAAACAAAAGAAACAATACATCCCTTTCTTATGACATGTATATGATCTTTCCTTCCCTCTCTGTTGTCGAGCGTTCTTGATTCTCGAGGCCGATGCTTGGGCTGCGTCACTGGGTCATGACGGTGTCAGAGGACGAGGGCGGCGAGGCCGGTGCCAAGGCACCGCGCGCTAACCACCGTGGTGAAGAAGCGAAGAAGGGCGGCTTCCACAGCCTGGCCGTGGCCGTGGCCCCGGAGTTGGTGCGGTGGAAGCGGCACTTGAAGGTCCCGTGGGTGGCCGGCCAAGCAAGCAAGATTGAAGCGGGCTCAGGTGGCCCGCGGACGGCGCCGACGCCGACCCGGGCACCTCCTCCGCGTAAAAATTCCTGACCGATTTACATGAAATTAATTCCCTCAGTTGTGGTGGCAAATATAATACACATAATCCATATTGTTATGCACTAGCGTGTGCGTGTGAAATAGATGGATTATGGTCCCGTACCCAATAAGATGGATATGTGTGTGTTAGAGAGAGAGGGGGGGAGAGAGAGAGGGAGGAAGAGAATGTGTGTGTGTGAGGATTTGATGGTAAAAAAGGTCGCCAATGTCACTTGATATGTATGAGAATATTAATATTGAACTTTTAAAATTAATGTGGCCCGTTTGCAACGCACGAGCGTTCTTCTAGTATTTATCTGGTTGTGGGTCTCGCATCTACCCAGCCCAAGGATTTATATTTTACTGTTGTTGTTGTTGCTGCTGCGCGTCACATTTACCCGGCCAACAGATCACTCACAGAGAAAGAAAAAAATTTACGTAAAATATGAATCCTACCCACGACCTTGCTAAAATGGCTGGTTAGCTTCAGCCCCTCTGACCACAAAAGATATCTGTACAAAAAAAGTATTGTGCCCTTATTATATGAGTTGTAATAATCTGTTTTTTGTTAGTAAAATTAACTTGATTTCTACTTCCTTCGTCCCATAATAGAAGAATGTTTTTGACACTAGTGTAGTGTAATAATCAGGATGACCCGATTAGATGCGTGCTGGACCGAGTCTTCGTCTCCACTGACTGGGAGGCCAAATTTGTGGGATGTTCGCTAGTGGCGAAACCAAGGCTGGGCTCCGATCATTGCCCGCTTATCCTCAACTCTGGTGAAGCCCCCCACCGCGCCACCAAGCGCTTCTTCTTTGAGAAGCAATGGCTCCTTCAGCCGGGCTTTGCGCACCGGGTTTCTTCGATTTGGATAGCGGCTAGGGATCGTCCCCCTCACAGGTATGGCCCTTTATGCAATGGTATGGACATTTGCAACATTGTGTGCGCATCGCCACCTCCGTGGTTGGGGCGCGGACGTGGGTAGTCATCTGAAAGCTAGAAAAGAGGCCCTGATGAGTGAAGTGTCGGCCTTGGACACCAAGGCAGATTTGGGCGGCCTATCTCAGGAGGAATGGGCGAGAAGGTATGCAGTAGAGGATGAAATGATATTCATCTTGACCTGCGAGGAGATTTATTGGAAACAAAGGGGTCAGAAAAATTGGGTGCTCAAGGGGGACGCGAGTACCCAATTCTTTCATGCTGTGGCAAATGGAAGACGCCAGAGATGTATGATCCATGTTCTCCGCGACGGAGATAATGTTATCACTGAAGATGGCGCCCTTCAAACCCATATTTATGCGTTTTACCGGGAGCTATTGGGTTCTTCTGGGGTGGGATCAGCATCTCTTCACGACTCAATCTGGGATAATCAGCGATTGGTCTCTGAAGCTGATAACTCCATCCTCACCAGGCCTTTCACGCTTGATGAGACCACAGAAAACCTATATCAGATTAGGGTGAACACGGCGCCCGGGCCTGATGGTTTCCCGGTCATCTTCTATAAGCGGTTTTGGAACATAGTGGGACCACAATTCGCTCACCTTGTGAATGAATTCACCAGGGGCCAAATAGACATTAAACGCCTAAATTATGGGGTGTTGGCTTTGATTCTGAAGATGCCGGGTGCAGACCAAATTAGGCAGTTCCGCCCCCTCACGCTCATAAATGTCAGCTTCAGGCTGATTGCTAAGGGATTTGCCTCTCGCATTGCTCCGGTGGCAGACAAGATAATTAATAATCTACAAACTGCCTTTATTACAGGGCGGAGCATCCTGGACGGTGTTGCGGTACTCCATGAGGTGCTTCATGAGATAAAGAATTCCAAGGAAGAGGTGTTCATTCTTAAGCTCGACTTTGAGAAAGCCTATGACCGGGTCCGGTGGGACTTCATTGAGGAAGGGTTACACAAGAAAAACTTTGACCCGCAATGGGTGAGCTGGATGCAGCAAAACGTGAGGGCTGGGCAAATTGCTATTAATATTAATGGCTCGATTGGCCCATATTTCCGCAACGGAAGGGGACTGCGGCAGGGTGACTCGATCTCTCCCCTTCTGTTCAATATTGTGTCGGACGCGCTGGCTTCGATTCTGGACAGCGCCAAAGCTGCCGACCACATCTCGGGTGTTGCGGAAAGGGTGGTACCAGGAGGGTTGTGCCACCTTCAATATGTTGACGATACCCTCATCCTCATCAAGAACTCTGAAGAGGCGATTGCTAACCTTAAGTTTTTGCTCATGTGCTTTGCGGCCATGTCGGGACTTAAGATAAACTTTAATAAGAGTGAGGCCTTTGTCACGGGAGGTGACTTGGAGTCTCAGCTCAGAGCAACCCACATGATGAATTGCGAGTTGGGATCTATTCCCTTCAAGTATTTGGGCATGCCCATTTCGGATTGGGCTCTGTTCATGGCTGATTTTGAGCCAATGGTGGACAAGGCGGCTAAAAGAGTGGAACCATGGCAGGGCAAGCTACTAGCCTCGGGTGACCGGCTAGTGCTTATTAACGATTGCCTGACAAACATTCCTATGTTTGTTATGGGTTTCTATCTTTTGCACGACGGGACCCATGAGAAACTGGACAATATTCGATCCAGATTCTTTTGGGCTAAGGAAAATGGAAAACAACGGTACCATATGGTTAAATGGGATGCGATTGCCTCTCCTAAAGAGGTGGGTGGTTTAGTTATCATTAACTCCAGAGTTATGAATTGGTGCCTTATGATGAAGTGGGCCTGTAAAATTTTGACGGGACAAGGTGGTCTATGGCTCTCCATTTTCAAGGCTAAATATCTTGAGGATGATGGAGTGACCTTCCGGCCGCGGGTCAGACAGTCGCAGTTTGCGAATGATATCCGCAAGGTTCAACCTTTGCCGCGGCTTGGGACAAGATTTGTTGTGCATAACGGAGAATTGACGCTATTTTGGAAAGATGTTTGGTGGGGTGAGAAATCGCTTGACCTGACATTCCCCAATCTTTTTGCAATCGCGGGACAGCAGGAGGCACGAGTTGCGGATACATGGGTTAATGGGTGCCTCCGACCGTCTTTTAGGCGTGCACTTGGGCCTAGCGAAGCCCCGAAATGGGAGGATCTACGGGAGGCCCTGGCCTCGGTGCGGTTATCTGCTGAGCGCGATGAGGTCCTTTGGCAGTTAGAGCCATCGGGAGGCTTCTCTACCGGCTCATTGTATAAGGAAATCTTCAAAGCCCCCCCCAGTCTATGATTTGCGTTCGCTTTGGAAAGCAAGAATGCCAGCAAAAATTAAAATCTTCTTATGGCAGCTGGCTCGAAACCGGATCCCGAGCGGTGACCAGATCCAAAGAAGACACGACCCGGGTGATGGCAAGTGTGTTTGGTGCAGAGAAGAGGAATATAGTAGCCACATAATCTTCCGATGCATTGTGGCTCGTATGGTGTGCAGCTCACTTCGAGAGGCGACTGGATGTACTTGGAACCCGAGTGGTTTCACTGAGCTATATGGGCTCATCATGGCTAGCAATGCCTAGGATCGAAAGCTAGCTTGGCTGGGCGTTGGGGCGCTTGCTTGGTCTCTTTGGACTACGCGGAACAAAGCTACCATTGAGGGAATTTTCTTTAGACATCCGAGTGATGTTGTGTATAAATTGGTCATTCTATTGCAGCTCTGGAAGGGGTTGACGAGACAGCGGGACCGCCCCGGCATGGATCGTCTCATCACCTGCTTGAGGCCAAGTGTGCTGATCTCCAACGTGTAGGATAGAGGGATGCAACGGCAGGCGTGCCTCCCTCCTCCGACCTCTGACCGCTCCTGGAGCGGTTTCCCCCATTGCCCGCGACCGGTGCTACGTCGCTGTTTTGGGCCTCCGTGCCTTGTAGTCCTGTTTTTTGGTTGTGCTTGACTTTGTACTTTGCTCACTATTTGTGCTCTAAGCGCCTCATCCTTAAGGACGGGCAAGCGCCTCCTCTCTAAAAAGACATTCTTATATTATGGGACGGAGGGAGTAGCATTTTCCATGTGTTCAATGTAGCTTGGCTGCAAAAATATTTCACTAGTCATGAGAAAGAAAAAAACAACGAGTGGATTGAAACAAAAACAACTCGGAGGAAGGATGATATTTAGAAAATTGTATTTATAAAACCGAGCATGCATAAAATTGTATGCGTATGTGTGTCGACATCTCTCCCTCCAAACTTGGATTGTTGTCTTTGGGAGAAAGCCTTGGTTCGTTCTCGGACCGACGATGGCGGCGTTTTGGCGTCGTTCCTCTGCTGGGAGCATCGTGTGTGGAGACGTGGCCTGGAGGTTCCGTGTTGTGGTTCCTCAGTGCTCGCGGTTGGTTCGAGTAGATCTTCTTTGGCGCTATGTACGCCGGCGCCGGTGAGTCCAAGACGATGGATGTCTCAGGACCGACCAAGTCCCGCCACCCACTCGCCATCTCCTTTTAGGTATTCATGGGTGGTTGGTGCATCGGCAAGGGGAGTCCAATGGTAGTTGATGCTCTTCGAGGTGACCGGTTTGGTTGAGACGCGGCTTTGTTGTTCTACTTAGGCCAAGTTCCACTACAAAAATATACACTTCCGTGATGATACGTGTTTGTCACAGTAGGTCGCGTTTTTTGTCATGCATGTACATCCATGACAAATTTATGACAGAATCAAGATAGTCATAGCTGTGCTGTCGTAGAAGTGTTCCATGACATTACCAAAATTATCATCATGGAAGTGTCCACTTCCATGACGATAAATCGCGCATCACAGAAGTGCTTTCGTCAAGGGTGACCGACACGTGGCATCCACCGTAACGGAACGCCGTTAAGCTATCGGGTCGGGTTTTGGATCCGATAACCCGTTAACAGCCCCGACCAATGGGGATTTTCCACGTGTAAAATCATCATTGGCTGGAGGAGACACGTGTCAGGTCCTCGCTAGCACAGGTGTCACTCATCCAATGGGCGAGACGCGCCTATGATATGTTGACACGTGGACCGGCCCATCAAGTTTAAATGGGCCGACCCAACTAAAGGCCCACAAGATTTTGCAGACCATAATGGGCCGGCCCAGCTAAAGGCCCACGAGATTTTGCGGGCCATAATGGGCTGGCCCAGCTAACGGCCCACAAGATTTCACGGGCCATAATGGGCCGGCCCAGGTAAAGGCCCACAAGATTTTTGTTTGCCATAATGGGCCAGCCCAGGTAAAGGCCCACAAGATTCTTGCTGATCAAAATGGGCCGGCCTGGCTAAAGGCCCACGAGATTTCACCGACATTAACGGGCCAGCCCAGCTGTAGGCCCACAAGAATTTGAGGGCCCAAGTAGGCCGGCCCATTAACTGGCTGCCATGTTTTGGGCCAAATACCGGCCCATATTTGATCCGGTCCATTAATGGCCTGCCACGTTTCGGGCCTAATAGTGGCCCATATGAGATGCGGCCCGTTAAAAGCCTACCATGTTCTGGGCCAAATTACGGCCCAGATTAGGTACGGCCCTTTAAGAGGCTATGGGCTCAATTATGGCCCATATCAGATTCGGCCCGTTAACTGGACACTATGCTTTTGGGCCCACTTGCTAGAGGCCCACTTAGTAATTCGGCCTGACATTAGTTTTGGCCTCTTAAGGACTCGTTTAACATTTCGGCCCTATATTAATTTCGGCCTGTTAAATGTCCGTCATATAGTTGGACCTAACTACGGCCTGGTTTGCATCCGGCCTGCTCGCAGCCGATATATGATTGTGCCAACGAAGGACCGAGACAATTTTGGCCTGTTTAAAGCCCGTGATTTGATTCGCATAATCATGGGACGGGGTTCATTTCAGGCTGCTGCCGGCCCGTTAGTTGTTCGGCACGTTTCAGGCCCAACCTACATCGTGATTGCATGACGGCCCGATTATGTACCGTAATTTTACGGTTTGGCCGGTTTACTGCGAAGACAGTAAAATAATTACAGCATCGTGAATAAGAAAAAACCTAGACTATACAATAAAGAAATTACAGCATATTACATCCACTGGGTATCAAAGTTCGCCACTACGATAATAAAGCACAAGCGATGAATAGATTACATACATCTGGCATCAAAGATCGCCACCAAAGGCAAATAAACACGACAAAATAATATACAAAACCGACAACACTTCAATAGAGTTCAAGAAAGGTTAGCCTCATTGGGAGCTGCAGCAAGCAAGCAAAGCAAGATGATGAGATCTGCGCTTGTTCAACACTTAAATCTTCCTCACTCAAAGATAAACAAGCGATGATGATGTGTTTTGCACATAAAAGTATCGATCTTGACAATTCATCACATTTCTTCTTGATTTAATAAAGTGACATAGTTTAAAATTGCATTAACACAATATGGTATTGTTCAGTCAAGACATGGCAGAAATGACATTGTGAAGGAGTTGGCAGCTTCACGACACCACTAGATTACGATCAAGAACTCATAAGTATCAATGGTTAGTGTCTTTGTCAATTTATCCCATTTCATTGGCAAATAAAGAGATAGTTTAAATAATACTCCTCCGTCCGGAATTACTTGTCATCAAAATGGATGTGTCTAGAACTAAAATACATCTAGATACATCCATTTCAATGAAAAGTATTTTTGGACAGAGGGAGTAGTAGAATGATATGACATTGTTCATAGTTAAGACATTGCAGAATATGACAATGTGCTGTAGTGGGTAGGTTCACTACACCACTGGATTACGGATGGAGAATAGAAGTATACATGCAGTGCAAAAGAAGATCACTTGATCTGTATACTTTAATTTACATGGTATGAATAAGGAACTTGGTTGTACAACTGAAAACTTAAATTAAGAAAGGACAAACTTTTGTTTATGAACTACTCCCTCCATTCTAAAATAGATGACCCAACTTTATACTAACTTCAGTACAAAATTGGGTCATCTATTTTAGAACGAAGGGAGTACATAATAAACTTTAAACATGCAATTTGATGCAAACACCAAAAATAAACAGCTGTTGCAGTAATGCCTAACCAAATATATACAACAAAGTTTGAAGGCTTCAGATGGACAAACTTACATTATTGGTGAAGACAGGCTCTATAAAGGCCTTGTCCATGCTGATGGGGGGCAATTCAAGAAGTTTACCATAGAATCTTCTTCATAAGCATTGCCTTTATTCTACATTTTGTTAAGAGTAAATATAGATGTGATAATGTACGAAAAAATGGAGAATATTTAAGATAAGATGAAGAGTGATGCTACATAACCAAGTAGCTATAAATGTAAGTGCAGCGATACAGGAAAAAGGTACAGCCAAGAGCAATGCACATCTAAACTTCTTCAGTACCAACCTTATGGTAAGAGTAAATATAGATCTGATGTGTAGAAAATGGAGGGCAAAGGAAAATAAGCTGCAGAGTGATGGTACATGAACAACTACCTGTCATTATAAGTACACTGATAAAGGACAGCATGTACTTACAAGAACAATGCAGAGCTAAAAACATTGGCATTGGCTACTGAAGAATTTGGAGCGAACAATTGATAAGCAAGCTATCATGCATCTTCTTTGTCACATAATGAACCGGTATGTATGCAAGTACAAAGTGATACAGACAACAGTACTAACAAGAGCAAAGCAAAGAAAAGATATTTGCGATATCCTCGTCGTTCTTTTCAAACCGAATTCTTCTTGAGCAGATTTCCGCAAACAAGATCCGTAAGGCACATGCGGAAAAGTAGAAGTTCAAATTGTCATGTGATTTCATAGACAGTACCTCATCCTGGGAATGAGACC
The DNA here is from genome assembly GCA_021437245.1 of Aegilops speltoides. Classification (NCBI taxonomy): domain Eukaryota; kingdom Viridiplantae; phylum Streptophyta; class Magnoliopsida; order Poales; family Poaceae; genus Aegilops; species Aegilops speltoides. The sequence goes on from CM038144.1 coordinate 344,561,603, forward strand.
GGTGCATAACAATGTTTTCCATTCAATGTCTTCTAAATTTAGCACAGGAGACTTCACCGGAAATTCGTTTATAGATTTGCCACCAAAGTGTGATTTCCTCAGGTAACACCGATACTGCTGCAATGCTTCCTTGAAAAGCACAAGCAAGCTTTCCACGTCATGACTATCCGAGATTGACCCTCGCCTAGTTACAACAATGTAATGTAAATCATTGATGTGTTCAATCAGCGAAAACAGAAAATAATAACCATGAATAATAGCACTTACACGTAAGTTGGACAGAAGATGTGAAAATGTTGTTTGTCTTCACAATAATCTTCCCATGATGGGAATATATGCACGTAGTCCCTAACAACATTGAAAGCATTGTCTTTTAAACTGGGAATAAATGGAATGGGGTTCCAATCTGCAGGAATTGGCCGTCTCTGCGCTTGGGATAGGTCTTCGCGGTGGACTTGCTTTGTACTTTTTTTTTGGAGTGGGATTTTTACGTGGTACAGCCGGTGCTATGGCAAATGAAATCAGTATACCTTTTTCTGGAGTGCAGGTCTTGTGTGGTGGGGCTAGTGGTGTGGCCAGTGAAGTATGGGTACAGTCTGCTGGAGTCGGTCCTACGTTTGTGTCACAGCTCTATCGAACATGGTAAAGAAGAGCAAGCAGATTTTGGATAATAAAATGTTGGTTGCGCAGTGCCCACACATAATGAAGCAGAGCACATTAAGAATGCAACTCCAAGCTGTCTCTCGACCATTTCAGGCGGTTGGATGAAGATCCTACGTCTCCTAACCCTTCTTCTTCCTCGTCTATGATTCTTCCCATACAGAACACCACACGGGCCGCCGGCCGGACCACCGGCCCCCACCGCCTGTGTTCCTCCGCCACCCCCACCCCCCACCCGCGTCAAGTTTTCTTCATTCGGCGAGGCCCCACAACCACCCGAGCCCCTTGGATCGCACCGACGAACTCCGGCGAGCTCTGCAAAATCGACTGACCCAATTTTGAAATTTAGTCTACTGTGATTAAACTAGTGTGGAATATAAAAGGGAAACCATAAGCATTGGGAGTATAGTGTTGAGCGTGCCATGGCGGATCTGAAGGTGCAAACCGGACAAAGGCAACTTCGCAACCAAGACAAGAAATCAGAGTAAAGTAGTGGCGATCTATTTTCTTGCTGCGATAAATAAGTTGAGCAGATATGAAAGAGTACCGCCTCTGGTGCGGCGCCGTGTACGCATCTGGTGAGAATTTGACGGTGCTGCGGTAGCGATGGGTGTCGGCGGCGTGGAAGCAGATCTAGGAGGGTAGACGGTGGCGGCGGGGCACGGTGGACGAGACGGTCGTAGGAGCGGCGCCGGCAAGGTGGACGACGGCGGGGATGAAGCGAGAGGACGGGATGCAAGGATCCCGGTCCGAAGGCGTGGATGAGAGAGGTCGATCTCTTGTAATGGACGGCGGCGGCGGGGTATCAGCTCCGGCATGGTGGAGGAGGACGGCGGTGGATGGGGTGGCGGACGGCGGCAGATGGAGGAGGGTGGGGCGGAGAGGGTGTTTTGGCGCCCACGGAGTACGAATGGGGAAAAGGGAGGTAGAGAGGAAGGGGGAACCATGTAGTCAGGGCGCGCTTGTCTCAAATGCGAGGAAATTTACAAACTTAGCCCCCGTTTCAAATTTCTACTACATCACAGCAACATTAGTCGGTTGGGGATATGACGGTAATCTCGCATACACCGAATATTTGCCGACGTGAGTTTGTTTTTGGCGCCCACCGTGTATGAATATGAATCGGGGAGGGAGTCGATTTCGACCGAGGACACACTGTGGTTTGGCGCCCACCGTGTATGAATCCGGGTGAGAGGCGGTTACGTCACGTTTGGGTGAAATTACAAACCTACCCCTATCGAAACCTATAGAAATCCAGCAGATAGGCTTTGCGCGGCAGGGATAGGCAGTAGTGATTTCCATCTCGCAGATTTTGGTTTCAGGCGGTTACTGCGACTTTCCCCGCTTCGTTCAAATTTTGCACAGTGCACGTTTACCGTGCCAACTCAATTCGAATCCCGTTTGTATTCTACTATTTTTTCGAGCGGGATCCATTTTCAATTGGAATTACATTCTATATACATCATTTTTTTACATATATACTTTCAAAAGCACAACAAAGAATTATGCTCCTTTATATGTATAATATGATTTACAAATACAACGATCTCGAAATCTTAAGGTTGAATTCGAAAAAAATTACCAAATTATGTTCTACTAAAATGTATGGATTAGTAATATCTACATATTAAATAACATAGATGTGTGTGAATTCATATGAATATGCATGTTTGATAGATCAATTTTGGTTCGAGTATGGATTACATGTATCATCATCTCGAATTCAAATATTTGAATCCCTTTTTTGTCCACTCCTTTCACGCCCATCTCTCTCGCATGCATGCTCCTTCAGGTAGCCATCACTCTCTTTTCTCCAGCTCACCCGCACGCTCACTTCATGTTTCTCCTATCCTCGCAAACATGGTCTCTCGACGTCTCCCTTGAGAAGTGTCACACTCTCCCTATCATTATACATTACACGGTTTTCATTATCTCTCACGTCTCTACTGTTCTCTGGTATCACTCGGTACCTAAGCTTTCTTTTTCACCGCCACACACACAGTCTCCACTCGTCTTTCACTTTGTCTTTCTCTCTATGGGATTCTCTCACATACCCTATATGTCTCTACATATGACTCATACCACTAAAATTACTCTCTCTCTCTCTCTCCTATAGACACAACATTTGTTGCGGTCTCCTTTCGCTCCATCCATCCCGGTGACACCGTTCGAGACAACCCCGACTACCGTCTCCTCTCTGTCTCACAGACACACACACACACACAACTCCTACTTCCACCCCCCTTCCTGACTACCGTCTCTCTCTCACACACACAAAACTCTCGCTTTCGCACCCCGACTCATATTTCTCTCACAAGCATTTATCGACTAGCTAGCCTCTAGATAGGTTTATACACCCGCACACTCATGCTTCCACCATTGCATACATGTCTCTCTCTCGCTCCTTGTATCTATGTAACTTTTTCTTCTCTTCTTGAGACACGCCCTCTTGATCGTGCACACACACACACTATCGCCTCATTTTCAGCTGATACCTATCGCACACACACTACTTGTGTCTTTGTCACACATGCACTCCGTCCTCCTCCACTCTCCCTCTCTCTCTCACACACATGGGCTTTTTGCAACAACTAGCAAGATGCCATGCGTTGCACGGAACATCAAGATGCATTTGTATGAGTAGTTTATCTTGTGGGGAAAAGGATGAGCGAGGAAGACCTTATTTGCAAATGTGGAGAGGGTGTGGGTATCTTTTGCAAATCGCCATAGTTTCCTTCCTATCCGTCGGATATAGATCGGACGGCCTATATTCTGAGGATGGCGGGCACACGATCATCACCGACAATGCTTTTTATAAGAGTAGGGATAAAAAAATAGAGTTGGTGATGATGGTGGGCCTGCCATCCTGCAATGTAGGCCGTCCGATTTATATCTGACGGATAGGAAGGAAAATATGGCAATTTACCCACACTCTTCACCACATTTGCAGATAAGGCCTTCCCTCGTTCATCCTTTTCTCCCACGAGATTTTGATGTTCCGTGCAACGCATGGGCATCTTGCTAGTAAGAGTAGAAATTAGACATATACCACTTCTCGAATCTTGAAACCAACAACATGCCTCCCTTATCTCATCAAAACCGCCAAAGGAATATATTTTGAGTGAAACATAACATATTTTTAGTGATATACGTATTTCAAAACTAGACTTTTTTTCTATAAAATCGGTGAATATGAATTAATCTACTTTGATCGTGTGGCAACGCATTGGCACATTGCTAGTAGTTATTATAATTTTTCGGACACCAGAAAAACGGTGGAGTACATATACGAAGAGAAGTGGCGCACGCACGCAGTCGGCCTCTCGATGTCTCGCACACATGAGTGTTATGTAAAGGCGACGTTAACAAATAAACCCTAAAACCCTAGGTGCATGATTGCTGCATTCGCGGGTACCGGGTACGTGGTGGAGCACCTTTGTAGGAGTTGATGGTCGGGACCACAGGTGAACGACTTGGAGCGCGGTGGCTCGCCAGATTACCCTGAATCGAGTAGCCGCGTTTAAAATATCATTTTTTTAGCGGGGTTAAGAGTTCCGATTTTAAATGGCACGTTATAAGTAGTAAGTAGTTTTTAGAACGATTGGTATGGAGCGAAAATGGAATTCATAGTACTACGTACCTCCTTGGTGTATGGTTGTATGGGTTTATGTTACGAGATGTTGAACCTGGTAGTTCTAGGGAAAATACTATGGTTTAGATTTAGATGCTGGTTTTCAGTAATCGGAAGGGGAAACCCTTCTTTGATTAAAAAATACTACCTCCATTCGGTTTACTAGTCCCCATCGTATTTTGGGTCAAAGTTTGTCCACAATTTTACTTGTAAAATGTGAATGGAAAACGAGATTTTGTTATACCCAAACAAAAAGGATCGGAGGGAGTGATTGCTCGACACGCATACCGACCTCTCATAGCGCAGCATTGAACCGCGCGCCCGACCAAGAGGGCACTTTTCTCGCTGCAGGCCCGGCTAAACACGCCTCCTTGTCGCGTGCAACCAGCTTAAGACTGCCCCGCCTGCCTTCATTGAATCCGCACGTGTGCCGACAACACGTCCTTCCGCGAGCCGGTAGGCATTTTAGAACACAAAAAATGACTAAAATATAATTAATTTACGCATGGTCTTGACTTGTTGTGCTCGCACTGGTAGCAGGAACTAGTAGAGGTTTTTCTTTATTTAGAACTCTCCTCACATTTATTTTGGCTTTGAAGTGAATCATGGTTGTGGACATTATGTATGAATGTGCAGATATCTGTGAACATGAGTTTGATGTGGAAGTTGGACTTGGAATGTCGGGCTTGCGCGTGAACTATACCATGTCCAATGCTTCGTCTGTTATTGTTTGGAAAGTAATTGCTGTTATTACATGACCCAAAAAAACATTTTGTGCCACATCAGTAGATGCACAGACATCACAATAGGCATGCTGACTGGATAAACATTTGAACCTAGCTATTATGAAGGAAATTTTGTATTGACAACAGTTTTAGATAGCAAGAGACGCCTAGCCTGCTCTGCCTTTGCTAACTTATTTCAGGCTTCTTCCATCTCTTCTTTGGCTTGGGTGAAGAGAGCATCTGATTGCTCTTTTCGCTTCTTCAGGAACTCAGCTACATTCTCAAGGGCTGCTCCATGCTTTCTTTCAGCCTTTACTAATGCCACGAGGACACGAACAGATGTCGACTCCACCTGGCTTGTGTGTAATCCAGCATCATCTGGGAATTTGCACCTTGTGTCTAATCCAACATCATTAGGGAACTGGCACCTTGTGTGTAATCTAGCCTCATTTTGGAAACATGATCTCGAGGTTGACCATACTTCCCTCCTCGCAGGAACTGCATCCTGACATGAAGTTACTTCTTTTTTAGATCAATACTTAGAGAAACCTAGATCCATTTAGTAGAAGCCAGGTAAATAGAACTCGGAGAAGTGAATTCAAAAGGAAAAGAAATATAAAAACAGACTACACGGTCAGAACACCCACTTCCTACATCAAGTTAAAAATGAAAGCATTAGGACGATTAAGACTCTTCTATTACACATCGAAGAACACCACGCTTAAGAGAAACAGAAACTACAACATATACACATCGAAGAACACGAGGCTAAACGAAAGTAATTGAAAGGGTGTTACTTACCAAAGCTCGCTTTCTGTGTTCGGTGCAGCTCCTCTTTAACTTGCCACGCCCTTGAAGATGTCCCAATATCCGTGTTTGGTCTTCATTGCTCCTCTGCATGTTCACACTCGTGGTTTCAAAATCTCAACATGGCAAGAAAAATACTACTAGTAATACTCACGCATCTTGTGGGCAACATTAAAGCACTCGTCTGCCATGTTAGAGCATCTCCAACAGAATCGCAACGTGCGGTGCTTTAAAAAAGTGTTTACAGTGCTGAGATTGAGAAGTAGATACTAGAGAGTAGAGGATAGTTCTCGGCATAGATAGATACAAAAATAATAATTCAACTACTCCTCGTCGTCCGACTGCTCCTCGATGATGTCCTCCTCCGACGTCTGACTGTAGGCGTGAAGATACCGATCGTCGTCGGATTCCCAGGGCGACGCTGCTCCTAGCCTCATGTTGAATTGAGCGTCCGCTTTTCGCCTACGCTTGTCCTCGCGATAGGCGGCTCGCTCCGCCCTCCTCTTATCCCTCTCTGTCCTCCTTTGCACGTAGAACTCGCGCTCGTTGATGATGTCCTGCGGGAAGTGTTGGCGCCACAGTGCAATGACTTCCTCGTCCATCTCGGCGATGCCGAGATGGTGCTCCCGCCTCCGGTTGTCGCGACGATCCTCGTCGGTGCTAAGCCGCGGCAGAGGCGCGAGCTCCTGCGCCCGCTCCCGCATCGGCACGTTGGGGAAGTTCAATGTTCTACGAGGCCACCGAAGGCGCCACGCCGCCGCATCGTACGCGCGGGCGGCCTCGGTGGCGGTGTCAAAATTGCCGAGGGCGAGGCGCATCCCGCGGAACCGGATCTCGGCGGAGAACCCGCTGGAGGGGCGCGCGCGGACGCCGCGGTATCCCCAAGTTTCCAGGCGACGCAGCGACATGGTGGCGCGGCGGCGGCGAGGCGAAAAAGAGCAGGGAGAGAGCGGTGGCGAGGCACGGAGCGGTGGCAAGGCACAGAGCGGTGGGAGGGCGTTGGATTTTATAAAGCGTGCGGACGCCAAGGCCAAAAAACTAGCGCACACCCGCCGCTTTTCATGCACAAGCACGATCCTTTCCCGACGTCTCTACTATCTCTACTCTCTTATCTACGGTTACATTTATTTTATATTTAATATTTATCTCTACTTCCTTTACTGTCTACTTTTTTTTCTGTATACTTTTTTTCTTGCAATATAGGCCGTCCGATTTATATTTGACAGATAGGAAGGAAACAAATGGGAATTTTGCAAAAAGATACCCATACCCCTCTCCAGATTTGCAAATAAGGCCTTCCCTCATTCATCCTTTTCTCCCACAATATAAACTAATCATACACACACACACACACACACACACACACACACACACAGAGAGAGAGAGAGAGAGGAAGAAGTTAGGTCTGTGAGAAAGATGGAGACATGTAATATACGTGATTCTGTATACGTGGAAGGAGAAGAGACAACATGTTTGATGAGAGAGCTGGAAAAACATGGACGAGAGGGGAAGGATCTCATGGGTTGAGGGATTGACAATTTTGTGCGGGGGAGAGAGGGATTGGTAATTTTGTGCAAGAGAGACAGAGGGTGGGGGGAGGAGTCAGTCAACCATCGTCACATCACCCTGCTTCCAAATGACCCCGCATTCTCTAGCACGGTGTGGTCGCCGTCTTTGATCTGCTCGATGCCCTCTTTGAAGATTGAGGTGTTGTGCATGTTGGGGTGCAAAGAAGCACAAGCAAGAGTGGTCGCCGTATAACCTTGGATGGGGATGAATTGTGTGCTCGGGGGAGTGTGTGTGTGTGTGTGTTGTGTTGCGTGTGTGTGTGTGTGTGTGTGTGTGTGCGCGCGCGCGTGCATGCGTGCGTGCGTGCGTGTGTGTGCGCGCGTGTGTGTGTGTGTGTGTCAGATATTGAGCGAAAACAAACCTAAGGAGAGAAATGGGTATTCACGAAGAGATTGTGCGGGCCTTGAGGTGGGCAGGGGCCGAGTGAGGGTGTCAAAATGTGCGCGTTGATGCATATGTTGCATGCGATTGTGCGAGGGACGGACGAATCGAGAGAGATGGTTGTTGTGTTACGGATGCTCCTCTGTCTCTCTCCCCCCTCTCTCTCGCTCTCTCTCTCACACACACACAAGTAAACTAGAAGACTGTTCTCTCATGTATACACAACGTATCGGCATCTGTCTATGTCTCACTTATGCATGATCGTTTACACATTCACACCTCTCTATGTCTGTATCACACGCACACCGTCTCCACATTGCCCTTCCGCCACAAGACACATATGGACACATACACACGTTCTCTCTCACTCACACACACAAAATAAGTATTAAAAAAAACTAGGGTGCACCTAAAACGTCCAAATCCAAATAAACACAAACTGGAGCTAAATTCAAATATATGGAAATATTGCAACGTCAAGAACTTTCCCAGGAAAAAAAAGTTGAGTAATATTCGAGGATTGTTTTCACACACACAAAAAGGTTCGGTGGATGTCCTTCGAGCGCGACACAGTGACGCACCGTTCGATCGACCACGCGGCCGCGGTTCACGCGCTTGCACAGGATTTCGTATCGTGGTTGTGGTACTAACTTCAAAATAAATAAATAATAAAAGTGCTGCCTAAGTCTAATGTTTACGTGTACTAGTACGGTTTTCTTTTAAGTTTGACCAACCTCATATAAAACTAAAGTAAGCTCCCATACGCGCACTCATCAATATGCTGCCGCTGCCGTTGCGCATGCCGGCGCCCGCCTGCTCCGGCCAACAATTTCTCGCCCATCACCGCCGTGTCGCCGCCATCCCTGTGCCATGAAGCCGAAGGCTCGCCCGCTCACATCGTCTACAGTCCCTCCTCGCCATGCCACCGCGCTGCCAAGCACGCGAGCAGCTGGTGGAGCCGCGTCTATGCACGCAGCGTATGAAGAGGAGGACGAGCGCGTGCTCCAGCACGCCGACGAGGAGGAACTAGCGTGTCATTATCGTCTCCGCCCACGCGGAGGAGGCGCGCATGGTGGCTGTCGCGCGAAAAGGCCGCCGCAGCGCGCCAAGCCCGCAAACCGGTGCGGACGCGAATCTACCTTCGAGACCTTGAATGCCACATGGATCCCGCAATCAAGGAGCAATTTGGGTCGACCGACTCATGTGAGCCGCTTTGATGCAACATGGATGGCTAGAAGGGCTTCTTCCACCTCTTCTCTTCGTCTTCTTCCTTCGCTCGTCGAACTTCTTTCACAAATCGACCGACCCAAATTATACTACTAGTACGAACGTATTAAGTACAAAGGGGAACACGAAGGTACGAAAGCAAGAGTACCAACTGCAAGAAGAACAAGAGTAAGACATAGTACTAGTACTACTCTCACGTACTAAACAGTTCAAATAACGAGAAAGAACATAAACATAGTTCTGCTGGGCCTCAAAGACAACACACCCTTGAAAAAAACTAAGCAACTAGTCACGACACTGCAGAGAACCAGATGAGCGACGCATCGCCACCTACTCGAGTCCGAGTCCACGCCCTCGACTTCGCCCTCGTCCCTCTTCCTCTTCCTCTTCGCCGACGCTTCTTTGCTTATACCGCACAATCGGGCTCGCTTCTTCATCCAACCCATGTAGATATTTAAACAAAGGTAGGCATCCACTGCTGCGTACAAGATGTGATCTTCATCTAATGTCTTCGACTCCCATGCATGATGAAACTCGTGATGAGGTTTCTTCAGTTTAGCGTACGAAGGATCAATCATGGCTGCTGCCAGGGTCAGCATTGAAGGTTGAGAGGAGGACACCAAGCTTGCCTTCTGGAGATTGAAGGGCTGGCCTACAACGAGACCTATCCGACGCAGGACTTCTTTGTCGTTCTTAAAGCCTACAGTAATGAATTTCACTCTTTTGTCCTTGAGGAAGTTCTTAAAATCCTGGCACTCAATGTCGGCATGGCATATGTGGTAGACCAAGAAAACGTTATGTACGCAAACCTGGATCACGGAGGGCTTCTTCCTCTCTTCGTCCTTCAGATCCTTCTCTCGTCCCATGTCACATCCCTAGCTTCTGGCATTGCACTAGGCTAACTTCATGTGTGCATCATGTTTAAACTTTGAAAGAAACTTGAAATGGGGATGTCCAAACCCTAGTACCAAATGGAATTCAAATAGGTTCAACCTAAAAATATTTTCAGTGAATCCAAATGGCTTTCAAAAAATTTGATCATTTCTGGAAAATGCTAGAAACCATAACCAGAGGTGTTGCACATTTTTCCATGACACATTTGGTCACTGAATTAAATCATATTGTATTTGTCTTTGGGCATTTAAACACTACAAATTATTTAAATGCTCAAATAATGTTGGAATTATTTGTGGGACACTGAAATAATTCAGAAAGTACTCATGAATATTTTCAGGATTTATAAAATTGATTTGGTTTTTAAAACTGGATCAAAAACAAACTATAAAATTAGAAAACAAAAATAAAAGGAAACTGGACTTACCTGGCGCAGCCCACCTGGCAGCCCACTGGCCGGCCCAGCACTTTGCTGGCCCATTGCCAGTCAGCTACTTCCTCTCGCCAGGCAGGCAGAGAGGTGAGCGCCGGTGTGCCCGAGCTCGCCACGCCATCACCTGCTTGCCGCCGAGCCGCTGGACGCGTGGATGAGTTCCTCCTCGTCGCCACGCACCCCCTGGAACCCCTCACTCACTGCCTCGTCCCCATCCCCTCCTCTGGTTCTCTCCCCTGCACCGCCCGAGCGCCGCTCGCCGTCGCCGTAGCTACTGCCCACGCCGAGCCCCGTTGCCGTGTCCCACTAGTTAGCCTTCATACACCGCCTCACCAAGCCGAAGGACACACAGCCGGACGCCCTGTGACGATGCCTCCGAGCTCATCACTGCCACATCTGCCGCCGGACTTCGCCCGTTGTTCTCCGCCGTCCCTGCCTCCCCGAGCTCGACGCATGTCTCATCAGAACCACGGTGAGCTACTGACCGTTTCCCCTCTGTTCCCCTGCTTGCCCCGTCCTCTAGTCGCCGCCCCAAGATCACCGAGGCCGCCGTCCGCCATGGTCGGCGAGCCTTGCGCTCGCGAGCTCCTCTGCTCAAACCTACCGCGCGGTTGTGCTCCCGGAGCCCCCAGGAGTTTATAGAACCCCTTTGTCTAGCCACTAGTAACCTATAGCCTCGTCCCGCTCAACGTCCGAGCTCCGGTCACCGCTGCTGATGTCGCCCTCGTCGCTACCGCCCACCTCGAGCCTCCCCGAGACAACCGTCGGACGCGCCGTGATGCCAGCTTCCAGTAGAGACCAACCGCGGCTCAAACCGCGGCCTGTAGGCGAAACCCGAGCCGTTGCAGTGTCCCTCCGCCGCGTTTCGAGTCGCCGCCGGCGTATCTCCGGTGATGCTGACGTGGCCTCGTTAGTTAGGCTAATCCCGGATTAGTTTAGCCACTAACCTCTACCCCGAGTCACTAACGTGTGGGCCCCAGGCCACTAACTAAACCAAGTTAGTATTAGTTTAACACTAACTAAACTTAGTTAGTTTAACTAACTACTGACAGACGGGACCCATTGGTCAGTTTGACTGGACCGGCCCCGTTGGCCGCTGACATCACAGTGATGTAGTACTGACGCAGTAACTCTTTTTCTGGATTTATTCTTATACAGGAAATTCCAGAAAATACCCAAAACTTCTAAAATTCATATAAATTAAACCGTAACTCCAAATGAGATATATTATATATGAAAAATGATCAGAAAAATACAATCTTCCCATCTGTACCATTTTCATGCATGTTAGAACAACTTTTGTTCACTATTTAGGTCAAATCAATTAAATGGCATTTGAATAATCACATATGGAGTTTGAATTTGAATCTTGTATTCAAATCAACTTCATTTAATCTGTTGCTAGTTGCATTAGCTCAAATCACAGCATATTGCCATGTCATGATCATGCATCATATTGTGCATTGCATTGATTGTGTTCTTCCTTGTATGCCGGTGTTTGTCCCCTCTCGATAGACGTGGTTCTGACGTTGTGATCGTTGACACTGATGAAGACCCAATGCTATCTTTAGAAGTGCTAGGCAAGCAAAACCCCCTTGTTCATTCCGATACAATCCCACTCTCTCACTCCTGCTCTCTTTTACTGCATTAGGACAACAACGAGTCATCTGTTACTTGCTGCGGTAGTTGAACCCCTTTCCTCTGCATGACCTGTCATTGCCACAGTAAATAGATGAAACCCACTAGCATGAGTAGGATTTGTTTGAGCCCTGATGTGCCTACTCATTCATGCTTGTTTGTCATGCCTGCTATTGCTTAGAGTTGAGTCAGGTCTGATTCATCGGGGATGAATTGGAATGTGGTGAACATGTCCTATTGTTGAGAGCTAAGTGTGTGAACACGATTTGGTAAAGGTAGCGGTGAGAGGCCATGTAGTCGTACATGGTGGGTTGTCTCATTGCAGCCGTCCTCAGGAACCGAGTTCTGTGTTTGTGATCCATGAATAGCTACTACCACACATTGGGATACTTAATTGACTCTCTCGACTTATTAACCGACTAGATCTCTATCCAGGAGTCGCAACTAGTTTCTGGTGTTTGTAGGTAGTGTTAGTAGTCTACCAATGGCACCCGGTACAGGTGGGCTTGGGACAGACTAGGCACCGTGGCCCGGTGTACCAAGCGTAGATCCACCCATCGAGGTGGGCTTGGGAACCCTTCTCACATCGTTTGGGGTCGTGAGCGACACCCCGGCCGAATCTCCTTGTGGATGGAACCCGAATAGGCGATAAACCTGGACTAGAGACTTGTGTGGTTAGTCAGGTCGTGGCTGACTCCCTCGCCAGGCTTCCGCTTGAAGGTTGCCGAGATACACGACGGTACATGGTGGTAAGTGGCGAGAGCGTGCGTGAAGAAGTACACCGCAGGTTAACATCATCTATTCAATAGCCGTGTCCGCGTAAAGGACTTCGGGTTGCTGTGCAGTTCATAGATAAGTGAAAGTGGATACTCTAAAATACGCAAGATAAGCGTGAGTGCTATGGATGGCGCTCTCGTAGGGAGACGGAAGCGGATCCATAGTGGTGTATTGAATGGTGAATATGTGGACTCGTGTGCGCCACCTCAAAAGAGTTACTTGCAGTCGTAGTTCAGGATAGCCACCGAGTCAAAGCTGGCTTGCTGCAGTTAAACTCCACCACCCTCGCTGATAATGATGCATATGTAGTAAGATCGATGTAAGTCTTGCTGGGTACATTTGTACTCACGTTTGCCTATTTTATGTTTCAGAGAGAGACTTGGTCTCGCTAGTAGTTCCGCTTGGACTTCGACGCTTAGCTTGTTACCTCAGCTACGATCTTATGCCCTCGGCAGATCTCGTAGTTAGTCGCTTCTCGGCCTTTTTCATTTGTAGTTGTCTCGTACTCGGACATGTTAAGCTTCCGCATGTGCTTTGACTTGTATGTTTCAATGTTGGGTCATGAGACCCATGTTTGTAATATCTCGCCCTCGAGCCTATTGAATAAAATTCTTGAGTTGTAGAGTCATGTTGTGATGCCATGTTGTATTTGCACATATCGAGCATATTGTGTGTATGTTATTGAAATGCTTGGTATGTGTGGGATCCGACTATCTAGTTGTTTATCCTTAGTAGCCTCTCTTACCGGAAATGTCTCCTAGTGCTTCCATCGAGCCATGGTAGCTTGCTACCGCTCCGGAACACTTAGGCTGGCCGGCATGTGTCCTTCGCTCGTGTGTCTGTCCCTTCGGGAAATGTCACGATGGATACCGGAGTCCTGTTAGCCCTTCATGCCCGGTTCACCGAGTCTCGCTAGCCCAGTCTACAAACTGGATTCACTCATCGATGACCGACACATTCGATCTTCGGGTCATGGATGCTTGTCCTCGTAAGTTTGTGCCACTTTGGGTTTACGACTAGCCATGTCACCGGGCTCCTTATCATATGGATGCTAGCGACACTATCATATATGTGTGCCAAAAGGCTAAACGGTCCCGGGCAAAGGTAAGGCGACACTGTGGGGATACCGTGCATGAGGCATAAAGTGATATGAGGTGTTACATGCTAGATCGATGTGGCATTCAATCGGGTCCCGACAGCTTTGGTATCGAGCTTGATCGCTCAGGGACTACCAAGCCAAACTGGTCGAAATTGAGTCTAGAAATTCTTTAGTTATATAAGGGAATTGATTGTGGGATGGAATGTAAGGCTCTTTTTACTCCTTAACCTTCTTGCCTTCTGATCCGAGTCATCCTATCTTTCCTACGGGGTTAAGGAACTAGGCTTTCTCTTCTTTCTATTAGGATCACGTGTTACTAATCCGTAGACCTATACGATTGATGGTTCTAAGCTTCAGTTCAGTTCCTACTACTTCCGTATGTTAACTGTTGATCTTGAAACCTTGATATTGTGCTTCTGAGTGTCTATGCCACCATTTTTGTAGCATGTCTCAAATCTTTTGAGCATTTACAGCCATTATGCTGTCCGAGTCATCCCAGGTTTCTAAATAGTCTGATGCATTTGCAAATATCTTCTTACCGTTTCGATGTTCCTTTGGCCAGATTAACCACACAAACTAGTGTGTTGAGGTACTTCATTGCCTCGGTATATATGTTGGAGCTAGTATTATGACCCTAGGTGTCTTAGAGTACCACCTAGTAAGCTAGCCATGATTTGTGTTCCCAGTGTGATGATTCTGGCCTTTATTCTCAAAAGCATCCCGTGATGCCACTTAGTAGTAGGTATTCTACTCCTTGGGTTTTGAACCCGAGATTCACCCTACTTACCTCGTGTTGATAGTGTTTGCTAGTTCCTTTAGGATATTAGTAACCTTTGCGGTAGTCCTCGAGGTCCGTGGTATATTGTTCTTCCAAATACCATGAACCATTCTTGGCAGGAGTTCTTTTGAACCAAAAGATCACAACCAGAGTGCTCTTGATGAGTTCTCCATTCTATATTGTGAATCTGCCAGTTCTACCTTCTGCATGGGTTATCCGGAAGAAATGTTGAGCTTTGCTCGACATACTAATCTATGCATCCACAACTCAGAAAGATATATGTTCCTTTGAGTTGTCCCTCTTAGTTGTCTTCCGACCCTCGTCTATCAATTGATAATCAAGAGTATGCGTGCATTCGTTCGTCGATGCCTATTACCCTTATGGTCCATCAAGCCATTCTATTCTGGAATGACCAGGAGAATCAAACTCCAGTATCTCATCCATTTCTAGGATTGGATCAAAGTAGTTGTATTTCGCAGATCAAAATGCCAATCCAGCTGTTGTTCTGTTCTACCTTGGAGTATCACCCTCTTTCATAACAAGAGTATCGTGAGAATTGCACACCCTCTTATGAACTCTTGATATAGTGATACTTCTCGCCCTCATTATTCATTTCTCGGCTTCCGTGTTGTTGCAACCGGAATGCCGACAGATGAACTATGATGTGCAAAATCTATACTCCTAGCAACCTTGTTGCTTGGTAGTTAAAGGACAATAATTTCATTCTTAGCGTGTTGGTTCTTGAATCATCATTCTAAGATTGATCGTGCTACCTTGTCCTTATTTCTGGTGCACTCTTCAATCTTTGAGTTAGGATTGAGTCCCTCGCTCTTGTGATCATATCATCTTGCCCAGAAAAGCAAGGTTGTTCTCGAGTTTAGCAACATATCGGTGGTTTGTGATTTTCCGAATATCTTCTCGGAAGTATTATCAGGTTGTCACCTGACCGCTATGTTGAGCTCGTGATCAAGTTGGTTTCTTGTAAACCAACCTTCTCCAAGAATCTGTGCAGGATACCCCTGAGCTAGTTGGTTAAGCTAAACAACAACTTGGAGAGTTGGAAGATAAAAACCTTGTTCGATTTAGATCATTTTTAGGGGTATCTTGTATGTATGTTGAAGAAAGATGATATCTTCATTGATTGATCCTCATGGTCAATTGTTGGATCTATTGTCTTACCCAAACCTTTGATTTGAGTATGGGCTATCCTCAAATAAAATCAGAACCAACGATATTCGTAATGTTGTCTTACTCGTGGTTGTTTCTTCGAGCATACACCATTTTATCTTTTGGGTCTGACCAATGCTATCACCTTGTTCACATAATTGTGGAATTCCAATTATATGGAAACCTAGATGAATTATTGTTGAGCCCATCGACAACATTTTTATCCCTCCTTGGTTCGTGCTGAACATCCCACTAGTGTTGGAAACTTCTAAAAGCATTATCTTCATGTCCCGTTCATGAAGCATATGTTGGATGAAAGAAGCGACTTTCTCTGATTCATGTGCATTTGGTGCAAGTTGCCGCCGTGAGTTCGAGAAAGATTGTTTTACTTCCTCTGGTACCATCCCAAGTCAGTCATGCATGTGTGAATTATGCTATGGTTTGACAGGCTCGCTACCTCCATTCTATATGTGTTTCCTAGCACACCAAGCCACTGGCTGATTTGTTCAAGGAGAAGAAGTACTTTCTTAAGAGCTAGACTTATGTAAGCATTTCGATACCCTCGATGATGGTTCCCCACCTGAACTTGGTAGTGTTTTATTATAAGACTACTACGTGGTCATGCTTGTCTGGGACAACGTGTTCACATGTCTGTAGCAGAACCAGCTCATGTTTTGGAGCTTACTACCGTAGTTCATTCCCCGAGAATCTCGCAACGTCATCTCACCGATTTGTGTTGCAAACTTTCATTTTTATTTCTAGACTCGATGAGTCTGGATTGTTCTGACACCAACCAGATCTAAATCTCAGGCAGATATGATGGTTGGAGCATTTTCCAAGAACTATAATATTGGTCTCTCTCAGAACGTAAACGAGGATGTCGTGGCTAACACGCCCACCGGAAGGCCTATTATCGTAGTATCTTGATTGAGGAAGTTGGCCACCTCCCCATAAGGATTTCATAGGATACTACTTCCGTAGTTATTCCTTATGGATTCTTGTGCTCCCGAAGTCCGACCTTTACTTGATGTTCTATGTATCAAACCATTTTAATAAATGGATTGCACTAGCACATCAAGGAGAACATTAAAAGCGGAGTGCTAAATGTCTCTCGGTCGATCATTCAGATTTCGTCCCTTGGCCTCGCTAAGGTGAAATCTGAGGTGTTATCTTCCTTTGCATTTGCATTATCCATCACTATTCATCATGGTAGTATGTTGTGTTGCCAGGATCCTCGACACGGATATTGGTAAAACATTGATGAATTTGGAGATGCTCAAGTTCTTGAGAGTTCGCAAAAGCACTAGGTGTTATCATCGGCACGGATTGCTCCTAGTTTCTTCGGTTATGCTAAAACTTTTCAAACAGTGGACTCACTCTCTACTGTTGAGCTTTTCCCTAGTTACTAAAATCGTCCTTTGTGTTGATTTCAACAAGGTAATCCACATCATCCATTCTAACCCGGGTATGCCATTCTACCGAACCCCTCCAAACGATCGCTCGAGATTTGCCCTAGGCTGGTATAGAGAGTCTCAATGATTTCTATATCAAAGGTAATTCTTTTGCCACTTAAGGTAATAATCTACGAATCACCCTCCTTCTGGATGTTCCGTTGTGGTATCATGGCAACTCAACTCCTCGCTACGTTGACAACCGTTCAACACCTTCCTAAGCGTGGAATTGTTGTCTACCTTGTGAACCCTCGTCATTTGTTCCACTCCATCCCTCTAGATGTGTGTTTCATGTCTCAGCTCGAGTGATGTTGATATGTCTCATTCCGTGAGTTGATCCTAAGTTGTTCGATCTTCGAGAAGATCGATCCTTCTAGAGTCTCCTTCTCCTCTCGTTGTCATGTTGGCTGGAGTTCTCAGAGCAAGACGACAAGACAAAGATGGTGATTGAATCAACATTCATTTGAAGTGCAACCTGGGTCGTGAAGATTGCGTTAGTTGCGTTTCCCCTTCATCCTACCCTACGCCTGAATCTCGGGATGAGATTCTTGTTTAGTAGGGGTGAGTTGTCACATCCCTAGCTTCTGGCATTGCACTAGGCTAACTTCATGTGTGCATCATGTTTAAACTTTGAAAGAAACTTGAAATGGGGATGTCCAAACCCTAGTACCAAATGGAATTCAAATAGGTTCAACCTAAAAATATTTTCAGTGAATCCCAATGGCTTTCAAAAATGTTCATCATTCCTGGAAAATGCTAGAAACCATAACCAGAGGTGTTGCACATTTTTCCATGACATATTTGGTCACTGAATTAAATCATATTGTATTTGTATTTGGGCATTTAAACACTACAAATTATTTAAATGCTCAAATAATGTTGGAATTATTTGTGGGACACTGAAATAATTCAGAAAGTACTCATGAATATTTTCAGGATTTATAAAATTGATTTGGTTTTTAAAACTGGATCAAAAACAAACTATAAAATTAGAAAACAAAAATAAAAGGAAACTGGACTTACCTGGCGCAGCCCACCTGGCAGCCCATCGGCCGCCCAAAGATCTTGGCCGCCCATGGCCGATCACCGCTTCTCTCGCCAGCAGTAAAGA
Source organism: Aegilops speltoides (assembly GCA_021437245.1). Classification (NCBI taxonomy): domain Eukaryota; kingdom Viridiplantae; phylum Streptophyta; class Magnoliopsida; order Poales; family Poaceae; genus Aegilops; species Aegilops speltoides. The sequence continues at coordinate 344,579,951 of CM038144.1, forward strand.
GGTGAGCACCAGCGTGCTCGAGCTCGCCACGCCATCACCTGCTTGCCGCCGAGCCTCTGGACGCGTGGATGAGTTCCTCCTCATCGCCACGCACTTCGAACCCTCGCCATCGCTTGCCCCCATCCTCGCTCTAGTTCTCTCCTCAGACGCCCGAAGCGCCGCTGCCGCCAGAAGCTACCGCCCACGCCGAGCCCCGTTGCCGTGTCCCACTGGTTAGCCTTCGAACACCGCCTCACCAAGCCGAAGGACACACCGCCGACGCCTCGGACGACGCCTCAAGCTCATCACCGCCAGATTCGCCGCGGACTTCGCCTGCTGCTTCTCCGTCGTCCCTGCCTCCCCGAGCTCGACGCCTGTCTCATTAGAACCGCGGTGAGCTACTGATCGTTTCCCCTCTGTTCCCCTGCTTGCCCCGTCCACTAGTCGCCGCCCCAAGATCACCGAGGCCGCCGTCCGCCATGGCCGGCGAGCCTTTGCGCCATGACTCCTCTGCTCAAACTCGCTTGCGCGTTGTGCTCTGGAGCCCCGTGAGTTCATAGAACCCCTTTGTCTAGCCACTAGTGCCCTATAGCCTCGTCCCGCTCGACGTCCGAACTCCGGTCACCGCTGCTGATGTCGCCGTTGTTGCTACGGTCCACCTCGGGCCTCCCCGAGACCACCGTCGGACGCGCCGCGATGCCAGCTTCCCGTAGAGACCAACCGCGACTCAAACCGCGGCATGTAGGCGAAACCCGAGCCGTTGTAGTGTGCCTCCGCCGCGTTTTGGGTCGCCACCGGCATATCTCTGGTGACCCTGACGTGGCCTCGTTAGTTAGGCTAATCCCGGATTAGTTTAGCCACCAACCTCTACCCCGAGTCACTGACGTGTGGGCCCCAGGCCACTAACTAAACCAAGTTAGTATTAGTTTAACGCTAACTAAACTTAGTTAGTTTAACTAACTACTGACAGACTGGACCCACTGGTCAGTTTGACTGGACCGGCCCCGTTGACCGATGACATCACAGTGACGTAGTACTGACGCAGTAACTCTTTTTCTGGATTTATTCTTATACAGGAAATTCCAGAAAATACCCAAAACTTCAAAAATTCATATAAATTCAACCGTAACTCCAAATGAGATATATTATATATGAAAAATGATCAGAAAAATCCAATCTTCCCATTTGTACCATTTTCATGCATGTTAGAACAACTTTTGTTCACTATTTAGGTCAAATCAATTAAATGGCATTTGAATAATCACATATGGAGTTTGAATTTGAATCTTGTATTCAAACCAACTTCATTTAATCTGTTGCTAGTTGCATTAGGTCAAATCACAGCATATTGCCATGTCATGATCATGCATCATATTGTGCATTGCATTGATTGTGTTCCTCCTTGTATGCCGGTGTTTGTCCCCTCTGGATAGACGTGGTTCTGACGTTGTGATCGTTGACACTAATGAAGACCCAATGCCATCTTCAGAAGGGCCAGGCAAGCAAAACCCCCTTGTTCATTCCGATACAATCCCACTCTCTCGCTCTTGCTCTCTTTTACTGCATTAGGACAACAACGAATCATCTGTTACTTGCTGCGGTAGTTGAACCCTTTTCCTCTGCATGACCTGTCATTGCCACAATAAATAGATGAAACCCACTAGCATGAGTAGGATTTGTTTGAGCCCTAATGTGCCTACTCATTCATGCTTGTTTGTCATGCCTGCTATTGCTTAGAGTTGAGTCAGGTCTGATTCATCGGGGATGAATTGGAATGTGGTGAACATGTCCTATTGTTGAGAGCTAAGTGTGTGAACACGATTTGGTAAAGGTAGCGGTGAGAGGCCATGTAGGAGTACATGGTGGGTTGTCTCATTGCAGCCGTCCTCAGGAACTGAGTTCTGTGTTTGTGATCCATGAATAGCTACTAACACACATTGGGATCCTTAATTGACTCTCTCGACTTATTAACCGACTTGATCTCTGTCCAGGAGTCGCAACTAGTTTCTGGTGTTTGTAGATAGTGTTAGTAGTCTACCAAGTGGCACCCGGTACAGGTGGGCTTGGGACAGACTAGGCACCATGGCACGGTGTACCAAGCGTAGATCCACCCGTCGAGGTGGGCTTGGGAACCCTGCTCACATCGTTTGGGGCCGTGAGCGACACCCCGGCCGGATCTCCTTGCGGATGGAACCCGAATAGGCGATAAATCTGGACTAGAGACTTGTGTGGTTAGTCAGGTCGTGGACGACTCCTTCACCAGGCTTCCGCTTGAAGGTTGCCGAGATACACAACGTGTACATGGTGGTAAGTGGCGAGAGCGTGTGTGAAGAAGTACACTCCTGCAGGGTTAACATCATCTATTCGAATAGCTGTGTCCGCGGTAAAGGACTTCTGGGTTGCCTGTACAGTTCATAGATAAGTGAAAGTGGATACTCTAAAATACGCAAGATAAGCATGAGTGCTATGGATGGCGCTCTCGTAGGGAGACGGAAGCGGATCCATAGTGGTGTATTGAATGGTGAATATGTGGACTCGTGTGCGCCACCTCAAAAGAGTTACTTGCAGTCGTAGTTCAGGATAGCCACCGAGTCAAAGCTGGCTTGCTGCAGTTAAACTCCACCACCCCCTGTTGATAATGATGCATATGTAGTAAGATCTGATGTAAGTCTTGCTGGGTACATTTGTACTCACGTTTGCCTATTTTATGTTTCTGTAGAGAGACTTCAGTCTCGCTAGTAGTTCCGCTTGGACTTCGACGTTTAGCTTGTTACCTCAGCTACGATCTTGTGCCCTTGGCAGGATCTCGTAGTTAGTCGCTTCTCACCTTTGTCATTTGTAGTTATCTGTACTCGGACATGTTAAGCTTCCGCATGTGCTTTGACTTGTATGTTTCAATGTTGGGTCGTGAGACCCATGTTTGTAATATCTCGCTCCTCGGAGCCTATTGAATAAAATTCTTGAGTTGTAGAGTCATGTTGTGATGCCATGTTGTATTTGCACATATCGAGCATATTGTGTGTATGTTATTGAAATGCTTGGTATGTGTGGGATCTGACTATCTAGTTGTTTATCCTTAGTAGCCTCTCTTACCGGGAAATGTCTCCTAGTGCTTCCATTGAGCCATGGTAGCTTGCTACTGCTCCGGAACACTTCGGCTGGCCGCATGTGTCCTTCTTCGTTCTCGTATCTGTCCCTTCGGGAAATGTCACGCGATGGATACCGAGTCCCGTTAGCCCGCCATGGCCGGTTCACCGAGTCTGCTAGCCCAAGCTACAGCTCAGATTCACTCGCCGATGACCGACACGCTTGATGATGGGTCATGGATGCTGTCCTGTAAGTTTGTGCCACTTTGGGTTTACGACTAGCCATGTCAGCCCGGGCTCCTTATCATATGGATGCTAGCGACACTATCATATACGTGTGCCAAAAGGCGCAAACGGTCCCGGGCAAAGGTAAGGCGACACCCGTGGGGATACCGTGCGTGAGACCGCAAAGTGATATGAGGTGTTACATGCTAGGTTGATGTGGCATTGAGTCGGGGTCTTGACATCCCAGGACTGTGGTGTACTCAACATCTAGCCCAGCAACCCACTCATCCGTTGAACTGTTGAACATGCGTAGGAAGCGAGCAAGCCATGCTTTCACCGTCGTGGATCCACGTGTGTAGATGACGATGAACTGATCGCCGGTGATGGCTCTAACCTGGTACTTAGTGGTGACCATGGAGATTTGGGAGGCCATGGATTTTGGAGGAGGGATAGGAGAAGTTGAACTGTTGTACCCCACAAAAACTGGGAGCGAACTAATGTGAAAGGACGGGACGACTGGGAGCGAACTGTTGTGAGGTAGAAGACGGGGACGAGTAGGGCGTGCGAACGGCGTGGGGTTGCTAGCTTGCCCGGTGGATAACCGGCTGCAAGCCTCCAAAGAGTTCTCGAGAACTATGCGGGACCCACTAGATGTCATGTCTACTAGACCCATATCATAGGCCTCACGGTATAGCTTCTGCCTGTTCGCACGCCATGCCGGTGCGTGGATGTAACTTCACTTAATTTCACAAACGTCCACGCCTCCCGACCTTCGCCTCCTCGCGGCGTCGCGCCTTTGAGACTTCGACCGCTAAAATGAGCAATTTTTTGCCTACTCGATGCATGATACTCCCTCTGGTCCTTTTTACTCCCGTCAACTGTTTGCAAAGTGTTTGACCAAATATATACTTTTTAAACACCACCTTATATTAATTAACCAGCCACACCAAGACACTCATTCGACATAATATTCACCACACAGGGTGGTACGTTATTTACAAGAATACCATCTAATCTATTGTCAAAGCTATACTTAGCGATTAAGTGTGCCACCTTATTGGCCGAACGGCTAATCTTTGACAATTGAAGATTGTTGATCAACTTCGAGATGCTCAACGCTTTCATCTTCAGGTCACACATAGAAGACCTGTCATAGTCCCCGATGCAAGAGACGCTACCACAAAAGCGCAATCGGTCTCTAAAATTACAGGATTATGAAGAGAAATACCTATGTAGAGACCGCAATGCAAGCCCTAAGCTCCGCTTCCTCCACGCTTTGACAGCATCAATGAAATCCCCACCAAATTTATACTAAAAATATCAATATCTACAATACGATTATAATGAGTATAAGAACTACGCTTTATAATGAGTGTAAAATATTAATTTGACATTGTGAATGTTGATACTCCCTCCGTCTAGGTGAGTAAGTCATCTTAGGCTGTGCACCGTGACCAAGGAGGAGGGGAAAATGAGAGACATTAATGTTTATTTGCTAATTAAATAGTATTGCATGCAATTGACTAACCACTGCATGCCATGTTTGATAGTCTCAGGTCATTAAAAGCATGCACACCCTCATCTCTTATTGGTTGATATGTCAAGAAACAAGAAACGAGGTAGAAGTTAATGCACCGCGCCTACGTGTTTTGGGATTATTTGGTTTTCGTAAGATGACTTACACACCTAGCTATTAGAGTACCACTACCTCCCTTCTAGTTTAAAGGGCTCGACTCAAAAATTTCACCTACTCTTAGCAAGATAGTAGAGGTGGTGGAATAGTTTTTGAAGTCTGCAAAAGTACTCAACTAATGTTGTCGTTCTTCACAAAAAAATGTGTTTACCAATGCATGCATGAACACTAGTTAGTCTAACCCCCCTCTCTTCTTTAATTCTTTGCCACATCAGCATGTTTGCTATTCCCGTGTACCAGCTAAGATACCACCATGATGGCCAGCCTTAATCATCGCATGCAATAATTTAGTGCACCTTGAAATATGAACATGTGTGGGGCGTGTATGTTTTTAATGACTCGAGACTATACCTAGCCCGGCATGCAAGATGACTTATTATGCACCGTTCCCCATACCTACAGGAAGCCCGTTCGTGTCCGAATCTTTTCCTCTCCATGTGTGGAAACAATATGCCTGCCAAACTCTCCTTCTCCCTCCGGCGGTCCCACCACTCCACCCCATGTGAAAAATCTGCATGCATGACTCTCCTCCCCCCACGCTCGTCCAATCTGTTGTGACCAGCAATATTTTCACCCCTTCGCTTCCCCATAATTTACTCCAACAAATATGCCCACGTAGCTTTTACTTAACTTCAGGTGCATTGGGTCACTGACATATGGGCCCAGCAGTGTACTGGCCCACATGTCAGTGACGCAACTGGACCTGCAGTTAAGTCAGTGCAGCTTAGTCCATATCTTACGTAGGTGTGCCATTGCTCACTATAAATACTGCGCCTCCCACGACATCGCTATCTCCTCCTCCTCACGTTCACGTTCATCGCTATCTCCTCCCCCTCCCTCTCACGTCGATCACCATGGCATCTCCCCTCCCAAGCCCTAGGAGCCCCTCGCTGCACCGCGCGGACGGTCACGCGTCGCCTTTCTGTTCCTCGCCGCCACTAGTCGAGGAGGACGCGTCAGCGTTCCGCTCCTCGCCGCTACGCGATGCGTCGCCGTTCCGTTCCTCGCCGTCACTAGTTGAGGAGGACGCGTCAGCATTCCGCTCCTCGCCGCGACGCGACGCGTCGCCGTTCCGTTCCTCGCCGCCACTAGTCGAGGAGGACGCGTCGGCGTTCCGCTCCTTGCCGCGACGTGTCGAGGTGGACTCGTCGGCGTTCTCAATCTCGCCGGCACGCGCGTTGGAGGACGCGTTGGCTCCCCGCTACGAGGAGAACGCCGCGCCGCCCGCCGAGCCCCCCAGCCTTGAGGAGCTTTGGAAAGAAATGGATGTCGCCTTGTGGGAGGCTTTGCCTCCAGCAGAGGACGCCAAAATAGAGGTGGAGAAGAAGGCCGAGGAAGAGAAGCGCATCGCGTAACAAGCTTTCTGGGAGATCTATGTCGCGTCCGAGAGAGTCAAGCAATTGGTTCTTTGGCAGAAGGCTCGTGCGAGGGCCGTGAGGGTGGCGGAGGACGCCCGTGCCGACGCCCTGAGTGCAGTCGGGCCCAAGCGCCTCATCTACGCTTGGCGGTACGTGGACCGGGTGCACGCTTCCAGCCAGGAGGAGTACCTATTGGTGCCGGATCACCACACCGGTGAGATCGCGCTCGCCCGCCGGCAAGCCGCCAATCATCACCTTGCGGGTCGCGAGGCTGAGGAAGAGGCGTTGTGTCGGCGCGCTGGGAAACGGCCGCGCACCAGGGCACTCGTGGCGCGCTGCAAGCGCTCTTGCGAGCACCGTGGCTTTTAGGAGGAGTATAATTTTTGTTTAGTAAGGCGATCTCATTAGTTTTGGGACGCAAATGATAAATCCCGAACGTTCAGGAATTTTTAGCATCCTTAATTAAGTATGTAAAAGGGAAAGTTTGGAAACATTGTATATTATTATGCATTTTGCAAGTACGTGCATATAGCACAAACTTTACTATATACTATCGGACTACACGTCTCTCTCGATATATGCTTGCAGACTGTGCTACTCCCTCCGTCCAGGTCAATAAGTCATCTTTGGTTGTGCACGGTGACCAAGGAGGGAATACTTGTACACCTAGACGGAGGGAGTACTACTATTACTTATGTACGTGCAAATGCACGTTTGAACATTACGATGCGGTTTTTGTAAAAGTGGGAAAACAACACTAGTCAAGCTTGTAAAACGATTCAATGCAAAACAAATGCAAAAATGCTCATTTGATTGTTTACTTTTAGCTTCCTTCTCTGTGGTTATTTCTCTGTGCACCGTGACCAAGGAGGAGGAGAAAACGAGAAACGTTAATGTTTATTTGCTAATTAATAGTATTGCATGCAATGAACTAACCACCGCATGTCGTGTTTGATATCTCAAGTCATTAAAAGCATGCACACTCTTTATCTCTTATTGGTTGATATGTCAAGAAACATGAAACGAGGTAGAAGTTAATGCACCGCGCCTAAGTGTTTTTGGATTATTTGGTTTTCGTAAGATGACTTACACACCTAGATGCATCGTGCCTAAGTGTTTTGAGTAACATTTTATCAGTTAAATCTGTGGTCAAAATTTAGCACAAATTACAATGGTGAGGAATAAACCAGGACGGAGTAGTAGTTTAGAAGCCCAAATAAATGAGTGAGGCGCCTTATTGTTACTCTCCACTGTGACTAGTCTTGTGGGAAAAGCTGGGGAAGCCGCCAAATGAACTGGCCCTAGGAGTAGTAGCTAGGGATCGAGCGTGGGAGATGAACCGGAGAAAGTAAATGCAGAGAGATGAAATGCAAAAAAGACGGAGGGATGTGGTGGTTGCTTGTCCATTTATTTTACCAGGCCATTTATTACTAGGAGTGGTTGGGTTTTGTGATATGACGGCTTTACTGCCGCGCCACGAGCGGGGTGAGAGGTGAGACTCCCGTGCAGCGCCGCCCTCTACACTTGTACTACATCGATCGTGGTTTATTAGTCCCCCATTGAATTTGACTGAAGATTTAACTGACAAAATGTTAGTGCATGTCAACAAAAACTATATCGTTGGATTCGTATTTGAACATAGTTTTGAACGATATAATTTTAGGTGGCATGCATCAGTATTTATCATACTATGTATAATGTTAGTTCAATTTTTGGTCGAACTAATCTATAGTAGTAAGGTGCTTGTGCGTTGCACCGAAGAGTGAAATGCATTGATCGGGGAGTTGTTTATTTTGACAAAGGATGTGGGGGTCATCTCATGTGTAACGGGTATCGATAGGTTTCTTCGGATATTATCTCATCTCTAGAGCTCACAAACATCCGGTGAAATAGATAAAAGGTATCTTTTGCAAACAAAAGCGTTCAACTGTTCAACCTGCATCCAAAACTTGTGAAGAAATAACACTTATTGTGCTTTGCAAGAAATGATCTTTAAGAATTAGTTTTTGAGTATCGATTGTTATGTTGGCTACAGATGACATGGCACTTTCTTATAGTCAACAGTTGGCTATACTATTAAGTAATATTAACCATGCCCTTATACACCTAGACGGAGGGATTAAATCAGGATGGGTTGCAAGGTGGCAGAGGAGATGTAAGAAATGGTTCATCATAAGTCTTTCACCAGTACTGTAGTAAAAATTCATACATGGAAGATTCTAGACTAAACCATAAACGGATACACTTTTATTCATGCGCGATACTCCAATAGAGCAAGATCCTGCATGGAAGTCTCCACGTGCTTAGACAGCGGATTACATTGAGCGAAGACTAATGATCAACATTTAACTTGATAATGCGTATTTTTTTAGAAGAATAGGGAGGCTCCTCCCTGGTTCCACTATCAAATGAAACCCAAAGTGTCTTACATCAGCTCACTGAGAGGAGCAGTTCAAAGGAAGGACTACGGCGAAAGCCACTCAAGTTTAACGACAAGCTTACAGAATCAAAAGCGGCAAAGACACGGGCCATAAGCGCCCACACACACACTACATGTTTTCTAAGTGCACTTGATAATGCATATGTCCAGGTGAACCTCCTTGGAGTCCCTGTGCACCGAGTCGGCGGGTAAAGGATAGAACGGATGCCATGGGTTTTCCAAGTCCAGATTGGCGGGTAGTCCTAGCTCCTCAGATTCCAAGTCTGTCCGATGAGGTCGGTTTCGCCGCCCACGTGACCCGAAGGGGTAGTAACATTGACCTTGCACCCGTACATCTGCCTTGTGTCGATTATCGGCGTCGCGATGCCTCGACGACGCTACAAAGACGGGCGGCGGCTCGCTGGTCTCGCCAAAGGTGCCCACGATCAAGAGGAAGACGCTGCCGTCCTCCTCGAGACTAGCGGCGGCGGTGATCCTCCAAATGACTCGCATGGTGAACCGTAGCACGTGTCATACTTCATGTTCTCCGCCAAGGGCCAGCGGTGACCGCTGCGCATCCGTGAGGTGATGCACCATCTCCGCCGCGAGCCACAAACGGCATCGGCACTCATAGCGATGGGACGAAGGGCTCTTGGAGGCATCGACCAAGCCGTCCATGAAACGGGAGTGGCTGTAGGGGACGTTGCGCCAGTTGAATATGTGAGCAAGTTACTACGAGATTTAATCCGAATAAGCACAAAATAAATCATGACGGCTATAACAGAGATGAAACTAATCATGTGGACTAGCATAGTAGTAGGACACAGAGTAGAAACATGAATTCTACCACGATTTCAAACAGGATGGACAGAAACACATACGGTGCAACGGGAGCAGCACCGTTGGCGTTGAGGTTGTCGCCCATGTCGTTGAGGAAGAGGTTGCCGAGGTTGGGGAAGAAGTCGTCATCGGTGAAGTCGTGGTTGCCAGCCGATCGCGAGTCGCACCCAGATTTCAACAAATACCACTTGAATGGAGCGCAGGAGGGAGTGGCAGTAGGGGCGTTCGTCACGAATGGAGTGCAGGAGTAGCACAGAAGCGAGAGATGGTGTCCTTACTAGTACTCCCTAGTCTCTATCTATCTATATCTATATATATATCTACTCTTATAGAAAACCGAGTTGGTGATGATGGTTTGCTCGCCATCTTGTAATATAGACCGTCTGATCTATATCCGATGATATAAAGCCAACTATGACAATTTTACAAAAGATACCCGCACCTCTCTCCACATTTACAGATAAGGCCTTACCTCGTGCTCCTCCCTATGTCTCTATCTCTACAAGTACTTTTTTATAACAAATCGAATAGTGATGCGCCGTCCGCTGCACGCCCGGCTGAACACGCCTCCTCGCCTCCATCATCACCAACTGAGTCTTTTATAGGAGTAGGAGTAGAAAAAAAACCGAGTTGGTGATGATGGTGTGCCGTGCAATGCACGGGCATCTTGCTATTTTTCTTGCATATAAGTCCAAACACCACGTAGACACGGTCTTTGAGCATGGTTCGTAGTTGTTCCACGATCGGGCATCGAAGTTTGTAACTATTTTAGATTAGAATATACTACTCCTCCGGTGCTAGTAGTAGAGCAGAGTCCTACTCTACTACTCTACTCTAGCAAGCTAGGGCATAGTAATGTAGTAGGTAATGTAGGGAGTACCAAGATCTTGTGATCACTCAAGCAAGTTGTCCGCATCGATATGACCCTCGCTGCTTTGGTATGTGTCTCGTAAGTCAAGCGGCGGTCAGTAGTCATCATCATCTCGCCCACTTCCCGCAAAGACATATTCGCTTCTCCATCTTTGTCCGCACATAATCTCGTCCAAGCTTCCATCCCCGCTAAGGCGCCTCCCCCCTCGTCCAAAACCCAAGCACTAACAATGGCAGAACCGAGCAGCGTCTGCCGAAAGAGTGGCTGGAATTGGCTCCCCACAGAGGTAATCAAGCTCATTATTTCGCGTGTGGACAATCTCAGTACCATGCCGCTCGCCGCGTGCTCGTCGGGCCTGTACCATTTACTCAAAGCCCTCAGGCCGGAGCTTTTTAAGTCACGCAACATAACGATCGTAGGGTGGCGAGCATCAACCCCCTTCACTGCGATCCGATCCCCGCCAGCCTCAGCTACATTAACGGTATGTACTGGGTCGGCATGAACACGTCTTGCATGGTGCTCGTCGACGGTCGCGGCAGCTGGATGCTCGTGGAGGTCTACACCCGGCGATTGATCCCCCTTCCTTCGATTAACACTGCACTGCTTTGGCACTACGGCCCAGAATACTCGGAATCTTACAGTAGCCAACAGGGTACCAAGTTTGATTTGCTCAAGGTTGTAATCTGCCAAGTGCCCACAAGATCTGGGAATTATAAAAATTTCAGGCTAATTGCGTTCTTCAACCGCAGTCTCGCTTATCTCGACAGTCATTCGCGGTAAGTGGATAAATCTGCACGCCCATCGCAGGATCATACATCCTCCATGGTTCTCTCGATGCCATTGAACACAAGGGCTTCATTTACGTTGTCGACTCCTTCTATGGTCGGACGTATTGTCGGCCTACTCAAATATTGCTACAAACGGCTGTTACAAAGATGTTACTTTCCTATGATATCATGATGGCTTGCTTATATTACTATCAACATTTATCGAAAAAATATTCATGCTCATAACATGTTGTTCTTAAGATTGACTAAATCAAGAGCCCTTTTTATTTGACTCCAACTTGATATGATGTTGTAGACTGCTCGGTGTCCCTACCCTTCCTAATCCCGTAACCTTTCAAAGAAAAGCGGCATGGCGCTTGCAAGTGGTTCTGGCTCGATCGACGACGGCGAAAGATTGATGATCGTCAGACGCATCAACGTGTTGTTTCGCGGAATACAATCACATTCACTTTGCAAGGTCTTTGAGCGGGATCCCACTTCTCTGGGCCTTCGTGAATTTTTGACTAGAGGCTGGTAAGTAGCCTTGGCACACGCTCTCTGCTTTGTCGGACTGAATTATCCGATTAACCAGAGATAACCGACGGCAAGGATCATGATGGCAGCGCGTTTTCGTTCATCGTGCAAAACTGTGTGTACACAGCTGCACCATGCGTCTCTGCATGCACCATACCCCGATATGTGCCGCCACGCTCTGCAGTCAAAAGTAGGAGAGAGGGTCGCAAGTATCGGACTTCGACCGCTGGCTGGAGTTTCCCCATCGTGCACCCATCCGTTCAAGCCGCCACCAATCTCCACAACTTAATAAATAGTAACGCCTAACTAAGCCGCTTAGTTAGATGCGCATACTTGGTGTAGTAGGATCTTTATTTAGTTTGATGCATGCACTTGTTATTTTTGCAGCCCTTTTGTAATGATGGCTGATGTTTGGTTTGGAAGAGAGAGCTGCGTCTTCACTCTTCCGCCTACTTATCGCTTCATTGCACCCCCAACCCTGGTTGCTGCTGCTGCTGTTTTCAATGTACAATCAGTAGTATATTTCGTCTGTTGGTTGAATATAAATGTGTTGTTAGAATGACAAACACAATGTTTTGGAAGTCGTTGCACGGTTCGATCCTTTAGTGCCCCGTATCGTACGTAGCTCATACTATTTTTTGTACGGAACACATTTTCCACTTATTGATAACATGCAACCCACTGATGAAGGCCCAATAGAGAAGCCCATAATTAACTGGAAGGGACGCTCTCACATGAATCTGGCCCAGGTACATGCTCATGGTCCCCTAAACATAAATAAGTAAATAAATAAATAAAGCTAAATGCTCATGCACCAGTTCTTTGGGAAAATAGGTAGCCCAGTATTTCTTTTTGAAGAATACCCAAGCTAGGCCTATTTGTTTTGGGCTGCAAATCTTTCAAGACGAGCAAATGGGATATTAGTTTTTTTTTGAATTTTGTTCTTCACTGATATCTTATACGTATTTCATTGGATTTAACATGACATAGTACTAACTAATTTTTAAATTTGTTTTAGTATAGCTATTAATTTTTGGATTAAGAATATTTCGTTCCCCAGCAAAAATTTCCCACATATTTAGTTAATTTTTTGTCCCTGGTACTAACCAGAAAATGGCCGGCAATTCTAAAAATGGAAAATGGGCTGCAATAAATTCCATATGAATTAGAAAATGAGTAAAAATTATAAAAATAATAGCAAATGGGCTGTACACGCCACGATTTCGAGGTGACTTGTTTACGCAAGGCTTTGTCGGTGAACACATGATTCTAGCCGCCGTGCTTCTTCAATCTCGATCTTCTGCTCAAATTACCTAAACTAGCGCCCGCTGGACTGCTCGCTCCCTCCTCTTGTGGCCCGCTGTGATGCCGCGCAGGCTTCCCCGGCCCACCCTACTCCCTCCGCTGGCCTGGCCGCACGCAATCAGCTGCCTCCTTATTACGCGAAAAAAATGATTCCTCCCACTGACATCTGGGGTGCACCGGTTGGGAGGCTGACCTGTGGGCCTACTACGTTGACGTGTACGCAGGGCTTGTCAACTTAGTCAACAAACGATTCTAGCAGCAGTAACCGTTGGATTTGAATCGAAAGGTCCTGCTGCTTCTTCAATCGCTGCTCTTTTTGCACCAGCCGCCCAAACCAGCGCCGGGGAGACCGCCTGCTCCTGCCTCCAAAGGGCTTTGTCAGGTCAGCCTTGAGGCCTCATCGCCTCCTACTACTCCCACCGCTAGCCAGGCCCTGCGGCGACGGCAGCCTCACACCGCAGCCGAACCAGTGAACCCCGGTACTCCTCTCCGCATGGGCATCCACCGCCGCGTCTTCCCCGGCTCCGCATCATCCCCTTCCTAGGCCTCGCCGTCGTCCACCGCCTTGATGCTCTCGGCGCGGCGTGGTCAATGTGGTCAACGACATTCCATCGGGAGAGTACTGTATGTGTAGAGGCTGACAGCTGGGTCCACGGCCACAGCCCAGTTTTTTTGTGATTTGCCAAGTAAGTCGCTTTGTCAGGCCTGTTGGGCTGCAAATCTTTCAAGACGAGGAGAGCTTTTATTCGGCTGGCCGAGAAATTGGCCCATCAGTAATGAGAAATGGGTTGTACATTTTTAAAACACATCAAACCGGCAGTTAGTTTCAAATATCTTTTTTTTTTCATTTCGAGATTTTAAATTACATTAATTTTTATGCGTGGAGAACTTGTTGGATTTTATATTGATATACATTTATTTTTAAAATCAGTTTGAATGTGAGTCGAAATTTCGGGATTAAAAATAGTTCGGACTGCACCGAAATATGCAAAATTTCATACAAGTTTTTAACCGTGGCCACAATATGGGCTGTAATGCTAACAAAAAGAATATGGGCTCCAAACAAAACCTTAAGAATTAGCAAATGGGCTGTAAATTATTAGAAATAATGACAGATGGGCTGTATGCTGTTTTCCACAGATTTGAGGCTTTCCTAAAAAGGTTGACGATTAAGCAAATGATTGTTGATGGCCATCCAACGGCCGTCGTCTTCTTCAATCTCTGCTTCTTCCCGCTCCAAATTGCTCAAACAAGCGCCAAGGGACTGCTCTCCCTCCTCCCCTCACATGCCGGCCAGTCTGCCGTCATGCAGCCTCACCGCCCCACCATACTCCCATCGCTGTCCTAGACATCCCTCTACTCACCCACACCTGCTGTTATTCTCCGGCAACGGCAGACGAACCAGTAAACCCTCGTTCGGTCGTACTCCCCTTCGTGTGGGAAACAACTGCGGAGTCTTCCCTGCCTCCGTGTCGTTCCCTTCCTAGGCCTCGCCGTCGTCCACCGCCCTGGTGCTCTCGGCGCGGCCTGGTCAACGTGGTCAACGACCGACATGCATCTGAAGTGGACTGTACGTGGAGAGGCCGACAGGTGGGTCCACGGCCGCACACAAGGAAATGTGAAAGTGCAACTAATCCCTGGGTGGTTTTGGTAATTAATAACAACATATATATCATTGAACTAATAGTTTCTTGAGAACATTTCGTAAAGTTCAATTGATATGGGTATGGCAATGATCAAGAAGTGGACCCTCAAAATGCTAAGGAAAACATGGGCAAAAGCTCAAGACTCCATTTTTGGTTTAGTGATCCAAGATCACATTGAGTCTATAGGAAAGCCAATACTATTAAAAGGGATGAGGTTATGATAATGATCTGGTTGCTCAAAGTGCTTAGTGATCTATCTCCCAAACTATCAGCAATCTTTCATTCCAACATACACTCATAAGTAATCTCGGTCTCATCGATTCCATAAACTCACCACACCGAGATGAACCACCTCACCATATAGCCAAACCCTAGAAATTTCGGATTTTCCGATTCCAAACTCGGTCTCACCAAACTAGTGTTGCCAAGCTTCAGAACTTCGTCATCATATCGGTGTCACCGAGATGATAAAGTCGGTCCCACCGAGATTGGCAAACCCTAGTCTTTGGAAGAATCGGACTCACCGAGATTGTATTTTCGGTCCCACCGAAAATCCCAACGTTCACAAGATTTGAACTTTCGGTCTCACCGAGTTGTCAACTTCGGTCTGACCGAGATTGGTCAAATGTGTGTAACGGTTGGATTTTGTGTGGAGGCTATAAATACCCCTCCACCTCCTCTTCATTCGTGGAGAGAGCCATCAGAAAGAACTACCACTCCTACCTTACATTTCTGAGAAGGAAACTACCTACCCTTGTGTTGAGATCAAGTTGCTCCACTCCCACCATATGAAACTTGATTTCTAGCCTTCCCAAGTTGCTTTCCACTCAATCCTTTCTTCCACCACAGCCAAATCAAGGAGGAGAGTTGAGTGTTGGGGAGATTATCATTTGAAGCACAAGAGCAAGGAGTTCATCATCAACAACACCATCTATTACCTTTTGGAGGGTGGTGCCTCCTAGATTGGTTAGGTGTCGCTTGGGAGCCTCCGTCAAGATGTGGAGTTGAACCAAGAAGTTTGTAAGGGCAAGGAGATCGCCTACTTCGTGAAGATCTACCCCGAGTAAGGCTAGTCCTCCGTGGGCGTATGCCATGATGGCATAGACAAGGTTGCTTCTTCGTGGACCCTTCGTGGGTGGAGCCCTCCGTGGACTCTCGCAGCCGCTACCCTCCATGGGTTGAAGTCTCCATCAACGTGGATTGACGATAGCACCACCTATCGGAACCACGAGAAAAATCTCCGTGTCTCCAATTGCGTTTGCTCTTCTCCACCTCTCCTTTACTACATGTGCAATTTACTTCCGCTGCCAATACTCTAGAATTGCATGTGTAGGGTGATACTTGACTTGATCATCATTGTGAACTTGCTAAAAACTTGTCCTAATCAAAAGGCTAAACTTTTATATTGTCAAGTAGTCTAATCACCCCCTCTAGACATACTTTCGATCCTACAAGTGGTATCGAGCTTTGGTCTCCATTGTATTGGTTTCCATTGCATTGACTCCATAAGCTTGGTTTCACAACCTAGGAGAGTATGGCGTCTAGTGAGGGTAATTTTCAGAGAGGTCCTTACTTTGATGGTTCAAATTTTGCTAGTTGGAAGCATAAAATGAAAATGCATATTCTTGGACATAACCACGCCGCATGGGGCATTATTTGTGTTGGCTTGCAAGGTGAGTTCTTCGAGGAAGGAAAAGTTCGGATCGTGAAGCTACAAATGATGAATTGCGGATGTTGCAAAACAATGCTCAAGCTTGTGACATTCTCTTCAATGCTTTGTGTCCCGAGGAGTTCAACAAGATCAGCCGCCTTGAGAATGCAAAAGAGATTTGGGATACTTTGGTCGAAATGCACGAAGGTACCGAGTCCGTGAAGGAATCAAAGCTAGATGTTCTTCAAGGTCAACTTGACAAGTTCAAGATGAAGGAAGGTGAAGGAGTCATGAAATGTACTCTAGGCTTGCTCTCATCACAAATGAGATTGCCGGCTTAGGAAGCAAAGAAATGACCGACCGATTCATCATCAAGAAGATTCTCGAGCTTTGGATGGAAAGTATGACACCGTGTGCACTTTGATCCAAATGATGCCAAACTACAAGAATCTCAAGCCTACCGAAGTCATTGGAAGAATTGTTGCTCATGAGATGACACTTAAAGATAAGGAAGAGCTTCACAACAAGTCAAGTGGTGCTTACAAAGCTACATGTGAAGCTCCCACAACTTCAAGTGACAAGCTAGTTTCCAATGAAGAGATAAGCCTAATGGTGAAGAACTTCAACAAATTCTACAAGAGTAGAAGCAAGGAAAGAAGCTCAAAGTCTAGATCATATGATGAAAAGAGATCTTCTAGTCATGATTGAAACTGCTACAATTGTGGAAGACCCGGACACTACTCAAATGAGTGCTCGGCTCCCCACAAGAGAAGAGAAGAATCTCCAAGAAGAAGAAGCTCAAGAGAAGAGTCACCTCGGAAAGAGAGAAGGAGTAGAGATGATCGTTATGAACGAAGATCCTCTCGGAGAAGCAAGGATTCGGAAAGGAAAGACAAGTCATCAAGGAGCTACACAAGAAGAAAACATAGCGCTCATATAGGTGAATGGGTCTCCGGCTCCGACCCCGACAATCACTCCGAAAGAAGCTATCACTCCAACTCCGAATACAGTCAAGATGAAGGTGTTGCCGGTCTTGCTCTCGTATCCTCCAACTCCAACTCCTATGACTTGTTTGATTCACCAAATGAGGGAATTGGAAGATGCTTCATGGCTACAGGCCCCAAGGTATCACACCCTGAATTCATTGACTTTGATAGTGATGAGGATGACTTGCTTGGTGAAGATGAGCTTTTACATGATAAATCTAGTGAGCCTAGTAATGATGAACATGCTAGTAGTCTTTATAGTCGAGAAGAGTCGAATGACAATGCTATGAAGGAGATTGAGCGTCTAACTAAAGAACTAAACACTCTCTTGTTAGCTCATGAAACAACTCAAGAAGATCATAGAGAGCTCCTAAGATCTCATGAGAAGCTACGCTTCGAGAAGCTCAATCTAGAGCAAGAACATGAGTTTCTAAAAGCTATCAATGACGATCTTCGAAAGAAGAGTTCTTCATATCTTGCCAAACGACTTCTCTTGTCTAATTTCTTGACACCGATTAAAACTAAGCATGACAAGCACAAGAAAAATTCTTCATCTAGTAGTAACAATAACCATGCTAAATCCAATGTTGTTACTTCTAGTAGTTCTCTTGATTCCACTAACAATGTTTCAAGCCAAGTTACACTTGAGCAAGAAAATAGTTTATTGAAAGGGATTATAGAGAAAGGTGTCTACAAGAGCCTTGCCGGAAGCAAGAACTTTGAGGAAATTGTCCGCAAGCAAGGAAGGCACCTAAGAATCAAGGAATTGGTTTTGAGCGAAAGTTCAACGCCGAGGGTGTTGAATGGGAAGAAGGTCAATATCCCACTCCAAAGTTTGTTTCTCAAAAGGAGAAGTATGATCCTACTTCTTCCAATGTGGAACAAGCTCAAGATGACCTTCCACCACAAGACCACAAGCTAAAAGGCAAGGACAAGCTTCAAGAGGAGATTGATGCATTTATTGAAGCACCTAAGGCCATGGTCAAGTGGGTTCCCAAGGAAACGTCAAGTTCTACTTCGTCAAGCTCAACTACTACCCCAAGGATTCCCATCAAGATGATGTGGATCCCGAAGAAGAAGAACTAGAGAGTTCTTGAGGGTGACTCCGCCAACATACTTCACTCACATTCATTTTGGCAAGAACTTGTGCAATCAACTTCCACATCTTGCACTAGTTCATGGAGTCACAAACCCTCTTGTTGGTAAGTCAAGGGACAAGGTAATCATTGCTTTCATGGACATCATCAATTGTGTACTTCAATCTATGTCCATGGATATCCTTGTTTGTTCCTTGTGGGACTAACCCATGTAGGTATTGAAAGTGCCCGAATCCAAAGGATTGCTCCCAACTCTTGATGATCTTCATCAACATTGAGCATCCACATCTTCAACATCTACATGAAGTCTTCTACGACAACCCAAGGTTAGTTTGACCCTTTAAAAGGGGTTCTCACATCAAGGGGGAGCTTTGCTCTAAAGATTTGAGCTAAAGCATCTTCAAATGATGTGAACACATCAATGCTTTATGTAAAAGTGGTAACCCCACTTGTGCTTAAACGATGAGTATGACCTATGATCAAATGTTCTCATTTGACTCCTAAGTCAATATACTCATATATAGATGACCTAGTCATCAACAAATTGTGTGATAGTAGCTAGAGTTTTGTTTGTGCATGTTTGACACATATTTCATTTGCTATCTTATTGTGTGAGCATGTTGGATGCATAATTTTATCCATTCAAGGACATCCATTTGTTGCTTTGGTCTTTTGGATTTCTTTTTGACCAAATGGATGGACAAGAATGCCTAAGTTCCTCCCCTAGCTATCTATGCTTTCTTGTCTCAAACTCTATTCATGCTTATATCACAAACTTTGGACAAGTCTTTTTTGGACCCACCGAGTGAGGAGCACTCGGAGCCACCGATCCGTCAAAACATAACTTCCAAAACCTTCTAAGTATTTTCGGTCGACCAACCCACTCAAATCGGACAGACCGAAAGCACTTGGATTGATCTAGGTTTTCACCTCGGTGAAACCGAGTTGAAAATTTCGGCGTGACCGAAATGTGTAATCGCTCAGAGTTATCCATCTCGGTGCCACCGAGTTTTACAACTCGGTCCCACCGACAGCCTAAAGGGTATATATACCGAGGGCAGCGCGCGTGATTCTTTCTTCAAACGCCTCGCCCCAAACCTTTGCCGCCGCCGTGGTCTCCGGATCGTCTCCATCGTCGCTCAGGCGCCCTCGCTGCAGTTTCCGTCGCCGTCAACGGACAGTCTCTCCACGCCGTTGCCGCCGTAGAGAAACTCCACCAAGTTAGGGTGAGTTTCGATCCCTCTCGTGCTTCAACCTCCGATTCTATGCACGATTGGTTTGCCTAGCTTCTTGCCACGTTTGAAATCTTCCTATCCAGCAGATTAGCTCTTAGAACGAAATTCGAGTAAAAGTTTTAGGGTTAGATTTCCGCCGAACACATCTCGGTGTGACCGATTCTACATTCTCGGTATGACCGATTTGGCCTCTGCCATTGACCTTTGCACTTCGGTCCAACCGAAGTTGTGCAAATCGGTGTGACCAAATGAGGATTTAGTGAAACCCTAGTGTTCTCGGCTAGACTGAAACCCATTTCGTCCAACCGAAAGTGGTGTGAATGGTTCTGTTTAGACACTTGGATTCACCGAATTTTAGACTCGGTCGACCGAAATGCATTCTGTGAAAACCTAAAACTGAAATTTGAACTCATTTTTTTGCAAAATCTTCACGTAGTTTGTGATAACTCTTCTATTCTCGCCTACACCTAATCTATTCACAGGTTGTCGGCCATGTCGATGATGCGGTGACAGCGAACAGTCCGAATCACCATTCTTTGAGATTCCAGAGGCGAGCACTAGTCCCGAAGCCAGCAGTTTTTCAGATGATGGTGAAAGAAGCACACCGAGTGGTTTGCCTCCTGCTGCCACCAGGGCCAGGAAGAAGAAGAATTCTGATGAAGAAGATTCTGATTTTATTGCTGAGGAAGAGATCACATCTAAACCTAAGAGGAAAGTGGTTGCCAAAGAGCATCAAGGGCAACAAACCAAGAAAGGCACCAGTAAAGTGAAGAAGTCCACTGTTGCCAAGAAGCTGAGTATGGAAGAAGAAACATCCAGCAAGGTAAAGAAAACTTCCAAGAGGAAGAGGATTGTGCATGATGAAGCGCAGATTACGATGATGATGAGGAAGCACCCCACCCTCCTCGAAGCCTAAGTTGATGGGAGATGCCATCGTAGGCAGGAGCACCTTCAAAGTCTAAGCCTTCTGCTCCAAAGAAAGGCAGCTCAAGCCAAGCTTCTTTGCCAAGCCCAAGAAAACTGTGAGAAACATCCCCGCTTGAGAGAAGAAGAAAGACAATGTGCCACCAAATGAGTCGATGATGAGGCACCTGTGTTCTTGAAACTTCGACGTAAACCGCCAATTCACAATGATGCTCATCCTCGAGCTGAAAACATGAAGGAAAGAAAGGACAAAGGTCTCGGGCTATGGAGACAAGCTGATCCATATGTTTGTGAGAAGAAGGACTGCTGTTGACCCAAGGTTCCACACCGAGAACAAAGAAGATTTCTATGAGATCGTGCTTATGGGCAAGAAGCCCATTGTTCTTGACACTCGCTATGTTGATTGGGCATACATTGACAAAGGAAGAGCACAGAGACTACTTTCCACATGTGCATGAGAGCTTCACCGCATGTGGTGTTGCTGATTTCGTTGGTCGAAGTCGATGACTTGGAATGATGAGATGATCATGCAATTCTATGCCACAGCTCATTTCTATTCAGATGGCAGGATTGTATGGATGATCAAGGCCGAGATTCTCTTCAACAGTTGAAGAATGGGCAGCACTTCTGAATGCTCCAAAGGCAGAGAGAAGATGATGTTGATGTCTATGGAATTCCCAAGAAAACCATGAGTCTATGAAAAATATGTACAATGAGGTACCACTAAGGATGTAGAGATCTGAAGCTCGGCTCGATGTATCATCTCCAGCAGGTCTCCTACCACGAACACAATTACGAGGCATACCTTGATGCCCAAGTCCGAGATCATCGCATGATAAGAGGCTATTCTATCAACATGCTGCATATACTAGATCGAAGGCACCTTTCAAGGTGATGGACCTGATAGTTGAGACTATCAAGAGGACTGCAGCAGACCAGAAGAGGTCATGTGGGTTTGCCCGGCACATTCAGATGCTCATCAATGCCAAGTTTGGCACGGACACCTACTTGTTGTAACGACCACACTTGCCACTGCAGCCTGAACATGAGGACAATGAAGTTGTGATGACTGAGGATGATCCCACGTCTGTTGAAGGTCAAGCAAAGTCTGAAGCTGCCAAACAAGCCAAAGCTGAGAAGGAAGCAGCAGCAGCAGCAGCTAAACCCAAGAGTGTTGGAGAGCAGCTCCTTGAAGCTACCGGAGGATTGAACAACGCCTGCCAGCATTATGCGATCTCGGAGAGTCTTGAGAGGATAGTTGAAGACAAGTTCCATGCTCGATGTCAAGTCGATCAAGTGCAAGTCACCACAACAAGCTTGAGGCGGATATCGAGGAAGCTAAGAGGAGAAGGCAGAGCTCATGCAGAGATGCAGGATGACCTTGTCCAGATGATTATGAGCAGCCTGCTCCGGTTCCCACAAGACCCAGATCACCTGCTATCCAATGGATGACACGAGGCTACAAGATCAAGACCTCCCACAGCTCCATCGGTTCCAGCTCTAGCTCCAAAGTCCACTCCTCCAGCTCCACAGACATCACCAAGCCTTTGCAGATGCAGCTATATCAACTCCATCAACCTGCATGGAGCCGCCAGCAGAGTCCCTAGTGACGTTTAGCTCTATACCTTTCGAACTTTTTGGTAACTTGTTGCCAAAGGGGGAGAAATTGTATAGATCATAGGACTTCGAGAGAGAGAGTGCTCGCTTTTGCTCTTTCGTTTCATTTGCGGTCTTTTTGAGATACTTTTGAGTTTTTCGAGACATTCCGTGTGTTTGATACTACGTTTGCTCTACTTTGATGAGTGCTTGATCATACTATGCCTTAATGTGTGCTTAATGCTTATCATATGCTATTCATATCTTGTATGATCATTTACTCATGTCTTGGTGATTGGGTGCATGCTATTCATTCTTATCATTTTGTGCGCTCCACCAAGATGTATGTGACATGGAAGAGTGACCCATGATCCTAATCGATTGTGCATTTGCATTCAAACGCAAATCTTAAATAATGCACAAATTTAGGGGGAGCTCTTGCTTATCACATACTTCTCAAAGCGACGATATTATTCATTGATTATATCATTTGTCGAAGCTTTGATCTATATGTTGTCATCAATTACCAAAAAGGGGGAGATTGAAAGTGCAACTAATCCCCGGGTGGTTTTGGTAATTAATAACAACATATATATCATTGAACTAATAGTTTCTTGAGAACATTTGAAAAGTTCAGTGATATGGGTATGGCAATGATGAAGAAGTGGACCCTCAAAATGCTAAGGAAAACATTGGCAAAAGCTCAAGACTCCATTTTTGGTTTAGTGATCCAAGATCACATTGAGTCTATAGGAAAGCCAATACTATTAAAAGGGATGAGGTTATGATAATGATCTGGTTGCTCAAAGTGCTTAGTGATCTATCTCCCAAACTATCAGCAATCTTTCATTCCAACATACACTCATAAGTAATCTCGGTCTCACCGATTCCATAAACTTCGGTCACACCGAGATGAACCACCTCACCATATAGCCAAACCCTAGAAATTTCGGATTTTCCGATTCCAAACTCGGTCTCACGAAACTAGTGTTGCCAAGCTTCAGAACCTTCATCATCATATCGGTGTCACCGAGATGATAAAGTCGGTCCCACCGAGATTGGCAAACCCTAGTCTTTGGAAGAATCGGACTCACCGAGATTGTATTTTCGGTCCCACCAAAAATCCCAACGTTCACAAGATTTGAACTTTCGGTCTCACCGAGTTTTCAACTTCGGTCTGACCGAGATTGGTCAAATGTGTGTAATGGTTGGATTTTGTGTGGAGGCTATAAATACCCCTCCACCTCCTCTTCATTCGTGGAGAGAGCCATCAGAAAGAACTACCACTCCTACCTTACATTTCTGAGAAGGAAACTACCTACCCTTGTGTTGAGATCAAGTTGCTCCACTCCCACCATATGAAACTTTATTTCTAGCCTTCCCAAGTTGCTTTCCACTCAATCCTTTCTTCCACCACAGCCAAATCAGTGAGGAGAGTTGAGTGTTGGGGAGATTATCATTTGAAGCACAAGAGCAAGGAGTTCATCATCAACAACACCATCTATTACCTTTTGGAGGTGGTGCCTCCTAGATTGGTTAGGTGTCGCTTGGGAGCCTCCGTCAAGATGTGGAGTTGAACCAAGAAGTTTGTAAGGGCAAGGAGATCGCCTACTTCGTGAAGATCTACCCCGAGTAAGGCTAGTCCTCCGTGGGCGTATGCCATGATGGCATAGACAAGGTTGCTTCTTCGTGGACCCTTCGTGGGTGGAGCCCTCCGTGGACTCTCGCAGCCGTTACCCTCCATGGGTTGAAGTCTCCATCAACGTGGATTGACGATAGCACCACCTATCGGAACCACGAGAAAAAATCTCCGTGTCTCCAATTGCGTTTGCTCTTCTCCACCTCTCCTTTACTACATGTGCAATTTACTTCCCGCTGCCAATACTCTAGAATTGCATGTGTAGGGTGATACTTGACTTGATCATCATTGTGAACTTGCTAAAAACTTGTCCTAATCAAAAGGCTAAACTTTTATATTGTCAAGTAGTCTAATCACCCCCCCTCTAGACATACTTTCGATCCTACAAAATGCCTCCTTATTACGCGCAAAATAATGATTCCTCCACCTGACATCGGGGACCCATCGAAAGGGCCTCAGTATTTCGCGAAAAAAACATTACCGCCGCTGAGAGCTCGGACCCACCAGCTATATCTTCGCACGCAAGGAAGTGCCTCCTTATTACACACAAAAAAAATGAATACTCCCCCTGTTAGCTGGGACCCAGTATAGTGGCAGGCTGACTTGTGGGCCTACTAAGTTGATGGGGATGGAGGGCTTTGTCAACTTAGTCAATATGCACGATTCTAGCTCCAGTGACCGTACGATGTCCATCCAACGGTCGTAGTGCTTGTTCAACCTCTGGTCTTCTTGCTCCAGCCGCCCAAACCAGCGTCGGTCGTGCCTTGTGCTCCTGCCTCCCGTGGCCGGCTGCGATGCGGTGGAGGCCTCACCGCCCCCTACTACTCCCACCGCTGGCTAGGCCATCCCTCTACTCACCCGCACCCCCTGTTATTCTGCGGCGACGGCAGCCTCACACCGCAGCGAACCAGTGAACCCTCGTACTCCTCTATGCATGGCATCCACTGCCGCGTCTTCCCCGGCTCCGCGTCATCCCCTTCCTAGGCCTCGCCGTCGTCCACCGCCCTGGTGCTCTTGGCACGGCGTGGTCAACGTGGTCAAGGAATGGCATCCATCGGACTTGGACTATACGTGGAGAGGCTGATAGCTGGGTCCACGGCCGCAGCAAGGAAGTGCCTCCTTATTACGTGCAAAATAATTATTCCTCCACCTGACAGCGGGGACCCACCGGACGGGCCACCATATTTCGTGAAAAAAACGTTTCCCCCCTGGCTGCTGGGACCCACCAGCTACACCTTCGCACGCAAGGAAGTGCGTCCGGGCAAAAAAAAACAAAACGATTCGCCCCCCTGACTGCTGGGACTCACCAGCTACATCTTTGCACGCAAGGAAGTGCTCGATACCGGGGCACTGGTCGAAGCGTCGTGGCGTTGTCGTTCGGTCGCCAACGGTACGCGTACATCTTGGTCGATGTAGAGGCGCGCACGTGTCGTAGATGTAGTGGCGCGCACGTGTCGTAGTAGAGGCACGCACATAGCATGTACACGTACGTACAACGGCGAGGGTGCAAGAAAGAAAATACGGCCATGTACGTACATACGGGCAGGGTCTCGAATGCCTACTCGCGCATACGTACATGGCTGGGTCAGAACGGAGAAACAGCATCGTCGTCGTGTTCATGGGGAGCCAACCGGCTGGGTCGGAACGGAATGTGTGGTCGTGTTCATCGGGAGGGCTTGGACGGAACATGCGATGGAAACGAGGCCTGGCGTACCGCACAACGGAGGAAACAGCCTTGTGTTCGACCGGCCACGTTCGAAACGGGGTCCTGTTGATCGGGAGGGGCCTGGCGTACCGCAAAACGGAGGAAACAGACCTCCTACGATCGAAACGGGGTCCTGTTGATCGGGAGTGGCCTGGCGTACCGCAAAACGGAGGAAACGGACCTCCTACAGTCGAAACGGGGGTCCTGTTGATCGGGAGGGGTGTGGCGTACCGCAAAACGGACGAAACGGACTTGTGTTGGAGCGCTACGGTCGAAACGGGGGGGAGGGGTGTGGCGTACCACAAAACGGGACTCCACGGGATACTATTCATCTCCACCGTCGACCTCCTCCAGCCTCCACGGGCTACCGTCGACCTCCTCCAGCCTCCACGGGCTCCTGTTCATCCAGCCTCCACCGCGCGGTACTCCACCGGCTACTGTTCAACCACCCCTCCACGAGCACCCTCCACCGCTCATCGCTCATCCAGCCCTCCACACCATGGGGTCCTGTTCAACCACCCTCCACGGCCACCCCTCCACCATCTACTGTTCATCCAGCCCTCCACACCACGGGTTCTTGTTCATCCAGAGGCAACGCCACCGCTCACTGTTCATCCACCCCCCGCAACGCTCACTGTTCATCCCATAGGCAGCCTCGATCGGCTTCAGTTAGCAGCAGTAGCGAAGGAATCGCTCCATCGGGTTCAGTTAACAGCCATCGATCGATCGCTCGGGTTCAGTAACGCATAGCCTGCAGTGCAATCGCTTGGGTTCAGTTAGAGCTCAACGCCTCGCTCGGCTTCAATTAGAGCCAACGCCTCGCACACACGCGTGCGTGGGTACGAGAGAAATGCGCATCGCTCCACCCCTG
The DNA here is from genome assembly GCA_021437245.1 of Aegilops speltoides. Lineage (NCBI taxonomy): Eukaryota > Viridiplantae > Streptophyta > Magnoliopsida > Poales > Poaceae > Aegilops > Aegilops speltoides. The sequence goes on from CM038144.1 coordinate 344,606,378, forward strand.
ACCTCCCACCGTAACCGGCAACTCCCCGAAATGTCATGCAGCTGCGTCACCGGCCCGCCCAGGTCGAAAAGCCCATTTTCTGTCATGATTTTTTGTCATAGAAGTAGGTGCCCACCACATTTATGATGATACCGGGTTTTGTCACAATTATCATCATAGAAGTGTCATATGTATGATAGAAAAAAATTTCGTTCGGCCCAAAATGTCACGGATGTGTCTTTTTTTTGTAGTGTTCCTTTGCGTTGCGTTTGTAATGTATGTGGAGGCTTATCTTCGGATTTGCTCGGGTGTGGAGTTTGTACTACACTTGCTGTTCGCGGCGAGTGGTAGGCTCTTGTTGTAAGTGCATCTAGTGCCACTCCTAGTTGGTTTTGGAGTATTGACGATAAACCTGCTTGAGGGACTAATGTGTTTGTGAGAATTGCAGGATAACACAGGTAGTAGTCCCTCATTGATTCGGTTTACCTACCGGAGATGACCCCTAAAAATGTGTGAAGACATTGAAGACAATGGTGTTCTGTGAAGCCATTCACGTTGAAGACTATGACACGAGAAGACATTGAGTGAAGACTATGGAGCATGAAGACTTAGTTGTTTCGTTGTTTCCTTTTCTTCTTTGTTGAGTCATAGGAACCACCCCACTGTTAAGTGGGGTCCAAGTGAACAGAGTCAGAATGACTAAAGTGATGCTCAACCAAATCCTATGTCTTTGAGAGAAGACAATGAGTGCAAATCTTATCCAGAGTCGGATAAGTCAGCTTTACTTGTAGCCCAAGTCAAGCTGTCGCGTGTGTTTGAAATCTGGCCGTTGTGACACGTGTCATTTCCTTAGTGACCCAGGGTCATTTCGGGCAAATCAGGTCGGGTTGCCCAGTGGCTATAAATAGCCCACCCCCTACACCATAAATTGGTGGCTACTCAGAGTTAGTACACGGCTTTTGTCGTTTGAGAGCAACCCACCGCCGAAGCTTTCAAGAGAGAATCCTTGCGAGGATAAAGCCCAAACCACCTAGAGCCCAAAGAGTGTTTGGCAAGATCAAGTCTTTCGTCGCGTGATCTCAAGACTTGTTACACTTGAGGATCTGTGAATCCTCCAAATTGTTAGGCGCCACGCTCGAGCATCCAAGAGCCATTGTGGATTGCGGTGAGCGAAGTATGTTAAGGTTTGAAAGTTTACCTTGAAGACTTACGAGTGATTGGGCGGGACTAGGTGTCCTTAGCTCAAGGGAATAAGGTGAAGACGCGTCTTGAGTTGAATCTCAGCATCCCTAACTGCACGTCACAGTTGTCACAAAGAATCGAATTGGTCGAACAAATCCTTGTCCTCCTGAAGCTACTGGTTCTATCTCTCACTTCTCTCTACTTACAATTTGTCTTCGTGAAGTCATTGCTTGCTTGCATTATCTGTTTGACTGCACTGTGTGGCTACCTGTTCTGATTGGCTTCATACTATCTTCCATCCTGATCTTTACTACCTAGCTGTTATTAGTCTTCATGCTTTCACTTCATTGAATACTTGACTATGGCTTATCTAGTGTAGTCTACCTTCCGCTGCATACGAATAGTGTTGTTTCTATTGTTTGTCTTCGAAACTCCCATGTTTTGAAGACTCTCCTAAAAATCGCCTATTCACCCCCCCTCTAGTCGATAACTAGCCTTTCAATTGGTATCAGAGCAAGGTACTCCCTTGTTTTGTGTGATTCGGTTTAACCACCTGGAGTTTCAGCTATGTCGACTGCAGGGATAATCAAAGTCTCTGCTGCGTGCCCCATCTTTGATGGCAATTAATATCGCTACTGGAAGAATAGGATGCGCATGCATCTTGAAGCCATTGATGTCGATCTATGGTATGTCGTCAAGAACAGCGTTCTCAAGACTGGTGAAGGTGTCACCCCTGCTGATGTCATGAAGTTCATACAACTGGACTCTACCGCCAGGAACATCATCTGTGGTCATCTGACCAAAGGACAATATGGTTGTGTGAGTGCTCTGGAAACATCAAAGTTAGTCTGGGACTGGCTCTCTAAGGTCAATGAAGGCATCTCAACTCAGTGAGATCAATGGATCAGTACTCTTCGCAACCTCTTCAACTGCTTCAAGAGACACAACAACGAGAATGTCCAGCTCACGTTTGATTGCCTCACTGATATCACAAATGAGCTCCAAGCACTCGGCACCACTGAGATTATGAAGCATGAGATAGTGAAGACACTACTGAGATCTCTTGACAGCTCATTTGACACCTTAGCTCCGATGACACAAGAACGCCCTGATTTCAAGTCTCTCGATCTGTCTGACATACTTGAGAGGCTCAACACACATGATTACCAGCTATCTGAGAAACGAGATATCTATGGCCCCAACTATGGTTGAACTCGCGCTTTGAAGGCAAAGACTACTGCTTCCTCATCTGAAGAAGAATCTGACTGCAGTTCTGGTGATCCTAAAGACATTGGAAAGGAGTTTGCTATGCTTGTGAAGAAGTTCCAGAAATTCACCAAGAAGAAAGGCTTCAGAAAGTCTTCACGATCCAGCTCAAGAAATGATGAAGCTTCTGCCTATGACCACAAGAAGAGAACCTGTTACAAGTACAAGAAACCTGGTCACTACATCTCTGAGTTTCCACAGTGGGACAATGAGAAGAAGAAGAAGAAGAAGAAGAGCAAAGAATATGATTCTGATGACAAGAAGAAGAAAAAATCCTCAAAGTCTTCTTCCAAGTCTTCATCTCACAAGAAGAGCACATCTAGCAAGGGTCGTGCTTTTGTTGGCAAGGAAATGGATTCAAAGGAGGAGTCAGCTTCTGAGGAGGTGGAGGTGGATTCTGAGGAGGAGTCTGACTCTGGTGTTGCGAGTCTAGCTCTAGCTACAGCTTACGTCGCCAAGTCCATCTTCAACACCGAAGACAATGGCTCCGTCACCAACGCTGATGATAATGACAAGGACGACTCGCCTCCCACCTACTGCTTCATGGCACATGGTGCCAAGGTAAAATCACGCGATGCTTACTTTCAAACATCAAGTGAAGATGACTCTGATGGTGAATCCAAACCTAGTTACAAAACACTTGCTAAAATTGCAACTGAACAATAGAAAGCTATGGAACATACTCAAAAACTGTTAGACAAAAGCGATGACCTGTTGGACGCGGAAATGACCAAGTCTCAGTCCTTAATTGAAGACATTAAAAATCTTCATGTTAAGTACCAGGAACTTGAAGGTCGACATGAATCGCTCTCAACTTATCATGAAAAGCTTTCCTATGATTATATTCAAAGGAAGCAGGAACTTGAGAAATTGAGATCGGATCATGAAGATCTTCAAAAAGAGAATGAGTCACTTCACGCTCAACAGATCAGTCCCGCTTAGTAAGGATTTGAACCACCATGTCTAAAATGCATTGAGCGTGATAACGCTACCTCTGTTGCTGAATGCTCTCACACTATCTTTGTTGCAATATCTTCAATCGCTGAAGTGGTAACTAACCCTCTCACGAGGATACCACTACTATTGCCGATGAGAATGCGGGTTGAAGACACTTTGCTTGAGACAGGGGATGTATAAAAGTCTCAAAGGACATCGACATTATGTGATGTCCTCAAAAGCGGTCTGAACGAAACCCTAGAAAAGAGGGTGTTGGGTTGAGAGGAAAATGAATGTTGATGGGTCGTCTTTGGAAGCCCGAGCAGTACCCCAAAACCACATGGGTTGCTACAAAGGAACCTTCAGTAGATCCATCCACCTTATCTAGTTTCACTTGTGTTGATCCCATTATCATTGATGAATCCTTTGATGCAAACTATAAACTGTTTAAGAATCAGAATGGTGAAGTGTTTGCCAGGTATATTGGTACTAACTACAGGAATGGGCCACCTATGAAGAAGATATGGGTTCCCAAAAGTTGTCTTGAGAATCTTCTAGTGAATGTCATCATGACACCACCTGTGAAGAAGACAAACCCCATACCAAAGGCTTCACATGGTCCAAAAGCTTCATACAGACCGATGACTCATCTGAGTCACCCTAACGTCAATGTTTTGCAGGGAAATCATGCTCAGACCCATGAATATGTGCGCGTTTCCTCAAACCGCTATGTTCATAGAACAAAGAACTTTTCTTCTTATTCCTATGAGTATTATTCACCTCTTGCAAGGCTATTTACTAGGGCTCCAAAGCCGAAATTCTCAGATGCTGCACTTAGACTCATGCTTCTAAGCCACCCCTGAAATTGTGGGTGGTTAAGAAAACTTAACTCTCTTTTGCAGGGAAAGGTCTCCAGCCAGAAATCAAAGGCGTCAAAAACTAATGCTGGGGACCTTAAACATCTTGTGGGGCGCAAGATAAAATGCCCAAATGGTCTTACTATGTACTTCGTTCCAGGATTCCTTGACACTCATCCTATCTATCCTAACCAAGATCTGAATTTTCATGTTCCACTTGTTCGTCAAATGTTTATGCTTCACAACTCGCTTGGTGAAGCCTATCCCCAAACTGCATCAGAGGCTATGACACCTCGTGCTTGTAATGGATTATGGACAGTGGATGCACTAATCACATGACTGGCGATCGAAGTCTTCTGATGGATTCAACGCTACGTCCATCAGACAAAAGTCACATCACATTTGCTGACACTGGTAAAAGCAAGGTATTGGGTCTAGGTAGAGTTGTAATATCAAGGGATCAACACATGGATAAAGTGATGCTTGTTTAATCCCTTGGTTTCAACTTAATGTCTATCTCAATGCTTTGTGACTTAAACATGATTGTGCTATTTGGAAAATATTGATGCCTTGTACTAATGGAATCTGACAAGTCTCTAGTCTTTGAAGGATATCGGAAAGATGATCTATATATGGTAGATTTCTCAGCAGGACCACAGATGGCCGTATGTCTTCTAGCAAAGGCTTCATAATGCTGGCTTTGGCATCGAAGGCTAGGACATGCTGGCATGAAGAACTTGCACACTCTCACGAAGAAGAAGCATGTCATGGGCATCGAAGGCGTCAAGTTCAAGAAGGATCATCTATGTGGCGCCTGCGAAGCCGGAAAGATGACCAGGGCCAAGCATCCCTCGAAGACAATCATGACTACATCTCAACCCTTCGAGCTGCTTCACATGGACTTATTTGGCCCTACTCACTACTCTGCTCTCACTGCTACTACTTGCCTCTATGTCTTTGTCATTGTTGATGATTACTCTAGATATACTTGGGTGCATATAATCATCTACAAGACTGAAGTGCAAGATGTCTTCAGACGCTTTGCCAATCGTGCCATGACGAACTATGGCGTCAAAATCAAGCACATCAGAAGCGACAACAGCACTGAGTTCAAGAACACCGGCCTCGACCTCTATCTGGATACTCTGGGTATCACTCATGACTTCTCTACTCCCTATACACCTCAGCAGAATGGCATCACAGAGCGCAAGAACATAACTCTTATTGAGATGGCCCGAACGATGCTTGATGAGTATAAGACTCCATGGAAGTTCTGGCCTGAAGCCATTGATACTGCATGCCATGTCATAAATCGTGTTTATCTTCACAAGCTTCTGAAGAAAACACCCTATGAGCTCCTAACTGGTAAGAAGCCAAATGTAAGCTACTTCAGACTATTTGGTGCTAAGTGCTGGATCAAGGATCCACATCACACTTCAAAATTTGCACCGAAAGCACATGAAGGTTTTATGCTTGGTTACGAAAAGGATTCGCACTCCTACAGAGTCCTCAACCTCTTTCACTATAAAGTGGTTGAAACTGTAGATGTGCGGTTCGATGAGACTAACGGCTCGCAAAGAGAGCACCTGCCAAATGTGCTAGATGAAGTACCTCCAAGTGAATCTATCAAGCAGATGGGAATTGGAGATATCATACCTTCTGAGAATCAAACTGAAGAGGAGCTTATCATTTCTGCACCTAATCAACCTAAAGACAATGCTCAGCCTGAAGACAATCCCCCAAATAATGACATTTTTTTTTGAAGAATCAGTGACAGTGGGAGAGGCTCCCACTGACTTTTCGTATTACTCACAACTGGGCTGTTACATGTATGTTGCAAAGGGTTTTAGGCCCCCTCGGCCAAGATGGATATAATCATAGAGACTAGCTCCCTAATCTAACAATGAAATCAGAGAGAAAGGGAAGAACTTTCTCAGGACAGTTATGGGCCACCAAGGCCAGCAGATTTTTGAGCCTAGCTAACCATGCGCCGAACGAATGTGGGATCCCCCTGAAATGTTGGTTATTCCTTTCCATCCACAGACTCCAAGCCGCAAGCAGGAAAATTTCCATGAACAAGGGCTGACACCAGCCGTCTCTACCACCATGCAGGATTGCAAGCATGTTGCCTCCCCTGGCCACGTTAAACCGATCCTACTCCAGCACTGCTGGGCAAAGGGGCACGTGAAGAAGAGATGTTCCACAGTTTCCTCAGGTGGGTTTTGGCAGAGCATGCAAGCATAGTTGTTCCCAGCCACATTATAATGTCTCCGTTTCAGCATATTCCTGGTATTCAAGCGATCGACCATAAGCAGCCACCCAAACATCTTGAACTTGATCGGGCATTTGGATCTCCATAGCCACCCAAAGGCCTTGTCAGCTACTACCTGCCTGAAACAGTGGATGTAGTATTTTTTTGATGAATATCTTCCTGTCCACACCCGAGTCAACCGAACCGTTGTCTAGACTGACAAGGGCAGACCCTTGCTGTATCTCTCTGATCTCCTCCCTGGCTTGGACCGAGAGCGGTGGTGAAAATCGCAGCGGGATCAATGGTGGTGAGGACCTTGGCGACAGAGTCGTCTTCACCTGTGGCATAAGAGTGCGCCAGTGGTGCGTGTCCATGAGTGCTGAGCCATGGCCTCCAAACCAAGCATCCTTCCAGAACAGAGAGCTGCGACCATCCCCCGGAACGACCCTGGTAATCCCACGGAAGGTTGCACTGAGCTGCATGATATCTTTCCACCAGAAGGAACCCATCGGCTCAGTGGCATGTGGCACCTGCTACGATAATCGCCTCCCAGATCAGTTGCACCTAGGGCACATCCTCTCGATTATAGAATTTGAACAGGTATTTAAGGAGAAGCGCAGTATTCTGTACTCTGATATCAATGACACCGAGACTACCACATCGTTTGGGCCTGCAAACAAGCTCCCAGGCAGCAAGGGAGTTTGATTTGATCCCGTCATCAGAGTTTTTCGCCCACAGACAATACCTGCGGAGTTTATCCAGGTGTTCAACAACTCTGGGGTGGAGTTTGATCGTACACATTGCATATATCAGCATGGAGGTGACAACCGAATTGACCAGCGTCAACTTGGCCCCCGACGACATCAGTGAGAGGGCAGTTGAGGTTTTCCTCTCCACCGAATGGACTAAAGGCATAAGCTCAAGAACAGTCGGCCTCGTTGTCCCCATTGGCAGTCCAAGGTATGTAAATGGCAGCGATCCAACCGAGCAACCAAACACTCCCGCCATCCCATCGGCACTCCGGCGATCGATATTGATGGGTATGAGTGTCGACTTATGGAAGTTAATTTTGAGCCCCACCGATGCCGCATAATCCTCCAAAATCAACTTCATGCGGGCTGCCTGTGAAGGACACGCTTGCATCACCAAATAATGACATTGATCAGCAAGAGAAAAATCTTCGTCCTGTTCATCCTCGTGTTGCAAATGAAGTTCAGATTGAGAAGATAATTGACAGCTTGAATGCACCTGGTCCACTCACTCATTCAAAAGCAACTCAAAGAGCAACACAGCTAACCAATTTCTGTGGGCATTTTGCATTCGTCTCAATCTCTTAACCCAAGAAAGTTGATGAAGCCTTCATGGAACCTGAATGGATTCAAGCTATGCAAGAAGAGCTTCAACAGTTCGATCTGAATAATGTGTGGGAATTGGTCAAGCGTCCTGATCCTCGGAAGCACAATATCATTGGCACCAAATGGATATATCGCAACAAGCAAGATGAGCATGGTCAAGTGGTCAGAAACAAGGCTCGTCTCCTTGCACAAGGTTACACTCAAGTGGAAGGAATTGACTTCGATGAAACATTTGCTCCAGTGGCAAGGCTTGAAGCCATTCGCATACTGCTAGCCTATGCAAATCATCGCAACATCCTTTTGTATCAAATGGATGTGAAGAGTGCTTTTCTCAATGGAAATAGAAGAAGAAGTATATGTCACACAATCTCCTGGCTTTGAAGATCCAAAACATCCTGATATGGTATACAAGCTCAACAAGGCACTGTGTGGCCTCAAACAAGCCCCTCGTGCTTGGTATGATACGCTCAAAGACTTCCTGAAGAGCAAATGCTTCAAACCTGGTTCACTAGATCCTACACTCTTCACGAAGACATATGATGGTGAACTGTTTGTGTGCGAAATCTATGTGGATGACATTATCTTCGGTTGCACCAACAAGAAATACAGTGATGAGTTTGGTCACATGATGCAAGGGCAATATCAGATGTCCATGATGGGCGAGCTGAAGTTCTTTCTGGGTCTCCAAATTTGTTAGCAACGAAATGGCATCTTCATCTCTCAAGAAAAATACCTCAAAGATTGCCTGAAGAAGTTGGAATGCAAGACTACAAAGGATACACGACGCCAATGCCAACCAAAAGTCATCTGGGTCTCGACGCCAATGGTAAAGAGTTCGATCAAAAGGTATACCACTCCATGATTGGTTCTTTGCTTTATTTATGTGCATCTAGGCCAGATATAATGCTTAGTGTTTGCATGTGTGCCCGATTCCAAGCGGCACCAAAGGAATCACATCACTTAGCTGTGAAGCGAATTCTTTGATATTTGGCTTACACCCCAACATTAGGATTATGGTATCCAAAGGGCTCGAGTTTGATCTAGTTGGATTCTCGGATGTCGATTATCTTTGGTGACAAGGTTGATCGCAAGTCCACATCGGCACATGTCACTTTACAGGGACGATCTCTTGTCTGTTGGTCTTCAAAGAAGCGTAACTGTATATCTCTCCACCGCTGAATCTGAATACATTCTTCTTTGGATCTTGTTGTGCTCGGCTTCTCTGGATGAGGCAAACTCTCAAGGACTATGGTATCCATCTGAAGAATGTGCCTCTCTACTGCGACAATGAGAGTGCCATCAAGATTGCCAACAACCCAGTTCAGCACTCGAAGACAAAACACATTGAAATTTGTCATCACTTTCTCAGAGATCATGTTATGAAGGAAGATATTGATATCATTCACGTCAAGACAGAAGAGTAGTTGGCTGATATCTTCACAAAGCCCTTGGGTGAGAAAAGGTTTTGCAAGTTGCGGTGTGAGCTAAGTATCTTGGAATCCTCAAATGTCCTATGATTAGGAACACATCCTAACACTTATGCATTTTGATGACTTAGATGTGCAACACACGAAGTAATGTATATCTTCAATCAATGAAGACATACACTCTAAGTGTGAATACATTAATGCGGAATTTGACTTCGGAGCGCCACGATAATTGTGCGCCGTGTCTGGGTCTAATACTTCCTATACGGTGGGTAACGCCACCACCAAACTTTTGTTTGAAGTGTTTCTCTTGGCGTCATGTTTGCAAAGTCTTCATATTCGATCTATCTTCATCCCTGGCTTATATTCAAGTTTATCTTCATTTGGTTGATTTGTCCTGATACTAGTTATATACATATTTGTGTTATGTCCTCTACATCATTCACTTATTGCTATGACTTCGTGTTGAATCTTTTGAACTAAGTGAATGTGATCGGACCCTAACCTATCTATGCTTCTACCTCAACTCTATCTATCCAAATTCAGCCGAAGTCAATCTGACAAACATTTACATCTATTTTAATGCTATATCCTTTTTGCCTGAAAACTGGAGAATTCGGAACGACCAACCCAACAATCCAGGCGTGCGTGGGAACATGGAACAACTTCCAAGGTGTTGCATGCTTGCCACGTGCCCTTCAGATGTGAACCGCCAGGGGCACCTGTGTAATTGTGCTGTGCCGTCTCTTTCCTTATAAATACCCGTCACATCCCGATCAAAATTTCTTCTTCCACCTCGCCACCTCTTGAAAACCCTAGGACCTCCGCTAGCTCTCGACGAAGCCGGCGACGAAGCGCTTAGCTGCCGCAACTTCGTCGACGTCGTCCTCACGCCGACCGCGGACCTCGTCCTCTCCGCCGTCGCTGTAGGTGTCCTCCGTCACCAAGTTAGGGCATGGAAGATCGAACTGCTCGGCCTCCAACTTTGCTCCATCTAGCAGTTCTTCGTGTGGTTATTAAAATTCACTTTTTACCATCTTTTTGATCTGATAGATTCATCCTTCTTTACCAAAAGTGGTTTCTAGATCTCCAAAGTTGAATCTATCTCGTTCTGCATCTCATAGACTGCCTAGTCTATTCACTTATGCTTATTTACAAGTTAGATTCCTCACTTGTACTTATTCTTGGATTTGTACAAATCTGGAACCAACTCACATCAAATAAGTGAATGTCTTCGCGTTATGAGGTCAATGTCTTCAAACTGATTTATCTTCAAAATCTTCTGAGAATGCATATGACCTCTTCCCCTTCCTTCGCACCTCTAATGCTGTCACAGGAACATGTCCATGGGAGAATCCCTTGGTTCTCATAGCCCGCATTCATTTGCAGAATTCTTACAGAGTCACATTAATTCTCCTAGAGCCAGTTCTTGTCTAACCAGCCGTAGGAAGCCTTTGCAAGTTCTGAAGTCTTTCAAGTTAAGCTTCATGGCTTCTGAGAAGTCAGCAAGAAAGGGTGGCAGACAGCGCCGTGGGAATACTTCCAAGGATTTGCCTCCAGATTTGCACGAGCTGTACAAAACAGACCCAGAGGAAACCTATACAGGACACAAGAATCGAATCCAGTGGATTCGAAGATATTGGGCAGAGGAATGGTTCAACTACCGTTTTGTCACAGAAGAGTATGCAGAGCAGAATGCCATCAAGGGACCCTGGGGAGATATTGTATACAAAAACCTTCAACCCCAGTCCCGTTTTGAAGCCATTCAACGAGAATTCTATCCGTGCATGGTTCGCGGACCGCAGCCAGAGAACGCTGACCCTTCTTCTCTGTTGTGGTGCCATGAAGACCATCTGTTCAAGTGCAACTACCAGTTCACCAAAGACTCTACTGCGAAGAACAAGGAGGCATTAGGACTTGACTTCAACCCTGGTCCTTCTTCACCTCGGGAAGATGGCACCCGTGAAGCCAATGAGAATAGTATCGGCCCCTTCTACAACCTTGCAGGCCTCATCACACACATTGTTGTCCAAGGTGCAAAAGTGGATCATTCTGATGATGATGCTGACACTGATGATGCTCCAGCTCCTCCTCCTAAGCCGCAGAAGCAAAAGAAAGCTCAGGCTTCAAAACCAACTGCTGATCCAAAAGCTTCTCGAGTGAAGCCATTGGCAACTGCCCCTCCTGCTCCTACTAACACCTCTGAAGATCTCTCTCGCATCTCCAAGAAGCGCGAGAAGCCACCGAAGAAAACTATTCAGAGATCCAGTCAAGCACTGACACCATTTGCCGTTACGAGAACGAATCAAGCCATTGATCTGTCTTCGGATGAGGAGTTTAGTAATGATGCTCTTGAGCAGCCGATAAAGAGCAAGCAAGAGGCGGAGATCTTCAATGATCTCGCCTCTTGATGTGAACATTTTGGACAATTTCATTGATGAGTGGTTCGACAATCAAGATCTCAGTTTTGATGATCTTCAACTCCCCATTGGCATCGCCGCCTTCAAGGTGCAATTGCTCTGGTAGCTCTCGCTCAAATAATTGTTGAATTGAAGAACAAGATTGACTTTGAGAAAGAACAGTTCAAGAAGCATGTGGCCAAGCTTAGTGTGGCTGATGTTCAGAAATTCAAGCTGATGTTGAATGACCTCAAGGAGGCATTTTGTAAGAAACACGAAGAAGCCAAAGGTTCAAGAGAGCGTATGAAAAATCTTGCTGCCAAGTGTGTTCAAGCTTACAACAAAGCTGAGAAGCGCAAGGCTCTTGGGCGTCCTGGCATTGACCCCAAGATGGTTGCCAAAAATAAGAAGAAGTCTACTATGGCCCCAACTGAACCTCCAAGGCGGGAAGAACCTCACATTGTATTTCCATCCAGCATGATAGGCTCGAAGCCTAAGGTCCCCACAGTGGCTTCAGAACAGAAGAAAACCTAGGCAGCTGAAGCTGAAGCCAGAAAGCGAAAAATCAAGTGCACCGCTAATGATGCACCACCCCCCAAGAAGAGAAAAACCAAGAAGAGAGATCGGGCTGCTCCGAAAGAGCCCCCTGTTGTCGAGCCCATTGCTTTTGCTCATCCTGCGTCTGAAAATCAAGAGCGTCAGTTGATAGTTCATGAGTCTGCTTCCATAGAGGCTCCTGAAGCTCAAGAAGTTCCAGTCATTGACACCATCGCGACTGAAGACATTGGTCCTCAAGACAATGTAGAAGATGATGAAGTCCTTCCTCAAATTGAGCGCCCAACGGTATCATCGCCTGTTCTCACGAACAGTGAGCTCATCAATATTGGTCGTCCTTTGACGCCAATCTCTCAAGATGCCTCATGGGCTGATTGCCCCCAACCAGCAACTCCTAGTCAAGATTCACCGAGTACACCCCGTCCTCCACCAGCGCAAGTCACCAGTCCGTTAGTGAATGATGATAATTACATGGAGACCGCACCCTCGCCAAATGTGTCGCCCGTGTTTCAAAGGCTTCGCAAAGGTCTAAGGCCATCTGTCTCCATGACTACCATCACAGAAGAAGACTCAAACCAGTCCAGCTCAGTGGCACGTCAAGTGTTCCTTGAAGATAATCCTTCTGTGACAGTTCCAGTGTTTGAAGCTAATGCTTATGAAGACAATCCAGATGCATCAGCCGATGAAAGACAAGGAGAAGAAGAGTGTGTTGCTACTCCCCCTACCACCCAAGAAGTTGTTCTCGATGAGAACGTGTCTATGCCCGCCCCTCCAGCTACTCAAGTGGAGGTTGAGAATCCTGAGGCGGACACCAACAACACTACTGAAGCTAATGACGCTGTCATGGCTGAAGACAATGTGGCGCCTGCAATAAACATTGTGCATGAAGCCAATGATGCACCTGCCACTAATGTGCAGCCTCACGCCATTGCCAATGCCTCTGCTCCTGTCCCGCCTCCAAGGCCTCATACCATTGAGCAAGCATTCTATCAAGGCGAGCTGGTCACAATGAGATGGACAATTCTGGTTCCTCTGCCTGCTCCCGGACCTCAATTTGATTATCATGTGGAGCACAGGCCACAAGTTCAGAAGTCAAAGCCCAGATTGCCATGGTTTCCAGGAACTGCATCAGCACCAGGCTCATTCAATGTCAACGGCTTCATTGCACACAACACCTTCTTCGATAATGCCAAGAACCCATATTCCAAGCCAAGAATATCATCAGATCGATTCTGGAGTTATCAGCAGCGCAGCTACTACTCATGCGTTCTATACAATCAAGAGTGCATATTTCCTCATATCGCGCTGGATTAAAGCCATTCTTGGCCTGCCTCGCTTAGAAGAAGCACTTGATTTGCTTCGAGATGCGAGCTGCTCCGGTTTATTCTTGATAAGGAGCATTGGAATGAAGAGCTTCTGCTACAATTTTATGCAACTGTCCACATTCGCGGCTACAACAGGGATCCAACGACATGGGTCCTTGAGCGGATGACAGGCAATGTCCATCATGAAGCCAAAGCCTTTGATCTCATTGAGCTTACCGGCCCAGGCGAACCGTATGAACCTAGTTGTCAGCTTCACCGCGATGCATTGGAGAGCATCTTTCAGAAGCCAGAGCCCAACATGAGCCAAATGCTAAGTATGATGAAGCCACTGCCCCAGGATGCCGAATATCCCAAGGAATTCTTTGTTGAAGACCTAGAGTATCTGCCCCACACCATCTAACACATCATTAGGCGAACTCTGTGGCCCATCCAAGGGCATTCCTCCTCCGCGAAGCTTGAAGGTGCAATGAAGACATTGGTCTTCTATATTCTCAGTGGCAAAAGCTTCAATGCTCAGGATTTCTTCATTTGCCAATTTGCTGCATCTGGCTCAGACATATTTGGTCTGAAGTTTTATGCTCCTTGGATTATGCGTCTGATCAAGCTTCACTCTGCCATTGACTATCAGCCCTCTGCACGCAACCATCTCATATTTCTACCAGAGGTTGATATGACCATTGAAGCCATTTACCCAGAGCCTGCCAAGGAAGCACTATATCTTCACAATGCAGATCGTCAAAGCTTTTCCCAGCATGTTGAAGGTGTTCAGGTTGCTTCTCATGTTTATCCTTTGGCCGGCAACACTCATCGTGCACGCACTGAAGCCACAGAAAGCACTATTGCTCCAAGGCCTCGGACGCGATCTCGTGTGCTCAATGACCAACAGCTTCTCGTGGCCTTGCATCAAAAACATGACAAGCATCATTATTGGATCAAGCGTCAAATGCAAAGCCTCTTGGTGGATGTCAATCGCATTCGCAACTTTGCCACCAAGAATGCCTTTGTCACTCATGAAACTTGTCGGAGGTCCTAGAAGAGTCTGACCTTGCTTAGTGCTGAAGCTGATCTTCAAGACGATGGCTTCATCGAGAGATTCAAGTTCGACTCCACTGCTCCAAGGAATGTTGTATTGCGTCGAACCCCGTCTCTTGAAGATTCAGAGTACTCCTCCTCCGCAGCAACCGTAAATGCCAGAGTCCTTGATGACGCTGATGATGCTACTTCATCACCGCCACCTTGGGCACATATCGACACTGCACCAAGTTCTTCTGCACCACCAAACCTCAACGACAACCCTGCACCTCATGAGAACAAGTAGCGACTATGTCTTCAAACCTTTTTGGTCCTTACTGAAAAAGGGGGAGAAGCATATGTTGATAGTCTTCAAGCGGGTCCATATGGGTGGTTGCTATACTTTTGCCTAGTGTTTACAACTCTTGTTTCTTGACACATTTGGTTATTTGAGTTGTAACACTTAAACTTGATGCTCGTCTGCTACTTTTCTGCTATTCTGTGATGCGACGATAAATTCTGCATGTGCGATGATAAACCCCGCATGAAGTCATTTCGCATACGTCCATTTCTCATTATGCATGTCATTATTCTTGTATATCTGTTCATGCATGATGTATTGTTTTCATATGGTGAAGAGGATCTCCACAATTACAACCTACCATGTGCATTTGCATTCCAACGCAAAACATTGTATGCACATCTTCAGGGGGAGCATGTTTGCCACCTATGAAGACAATATCTTAATCCTTTACAATTTCACATACTTTTATCCCCGTTGAAAACTTCAACCAGTTTGTCATCAATCACCAAAAAGGGGGAGATTGTAAGTGCATCTAGTGCCACACCTAGTTGGTTTTGGAGTATTGACGACAAACCTGGTTGAGGGACTAATGTGTTTGTGAGAATTGCAGGATAACACAGGTAGTAGTCCCTCATTGATTCGGTTTACCTATCGGAGATGACCCTTAAAAATGTGTGAAGACATTGAAGACAATGGTGGTCTATGAAGCCATTCACGTTGAAGACTATGACACGAGAAGACATTGAGTGAAGACTATGGAGCGCGAAGACTTAGTTGTTTCGTTGTTTCCTTTTCTTCTTTGTTGAGTCATAGGAACCACCGCCTTTGTTAAGTGGGGTCCAAGTGAACAAAGTCGTAATGGTCAAGTGATGCTCAACCAAATCCTATGTCTTCGCGAAGACAATGAGTGCAAATCTTATTCAGAGTCGGATAAGTCGGCTTTACTTGTAGCCCAAGTCAAGCTGCGGCAGTGTTTGAAATCGACCGTTGTGACACGTGTCGGTTCCTTAGTGACCGTGGTCATTTCGGACAAATCAGGTCGGATTGCCCAAAGGCTATAAATAGCCCACCCCCTACACCAAAAATTGGTGGCTACTCAGAGTTAGTACCCGGCTTTTGTCGTTTGAGAGCAACCCACAGCCGAAGCTTTCAAGAGAGAATCCTTGCGAGGATAAAGCCCAAACCACCCAGAGCCCAAAGAGTGTTTGGCATCACTGAAGTCTTTCTGTCCGCGTGATCTGAAGACTTGTTACACTTGAGGATTGTGAATCCTCCAGCTGGTTAGGCGTCGTGTTCTTAGCATCCAAGAGCCATTGTGGATTGCCGGCGAACGAAGTATGTGAAGGTTTGGAAGTCTACCTTGAAGACTTACTAGAGTGATTGGGCGGGGACTAGGTGTCCTTAGCTCAAGGGGAATAAGGTGAAGACGCGGTCTTTTGAGTTGAATCTCCTAACCAGACGTATAGTTGTCACAGCAACTGGAATTGGTCAAACAAATCCTTGTCCTCCTGAAGCTACTGGTTCTATATCTCACTTCTCTCTACTTACAGTTTGTCTTCATGAAGTCATTTCTTGCTTGCATTATTTGTTTGACTTCACTGTGTGACTACCTGTTCTGATTGGCTTCATACTATCTTCCATCCCGATCTTTACTACCTAGCTGTTATTAGTCTTTGTGCTTTCACTTCATTGAATTCTTGACTATGGCTTGTCTAGTCTAGTCTACCTTTCGCTGCATACGAATAGTGTTGTTTCTATTGTTTGTCTTCGAAACTCCCATGTTTTGAAGACTCTCCTAAAAATTGCCGATTCACCCCCCCCCCTCTAGTCGATAACTAGCCCTTTCACTTGTAATTATCTTCTGCCTTCTATGAAAATATGGTACGCTATTGGCGTACTCTCGAAAAAAAATTGTGTGTGTATTACGTCAACTACAATTATGTATGAGTCGCGCTGTGATTTTTTTATAAAAAAAGGAAAGAAACATGTCCTACACGAGTTGTGTATGTATACAATGCTTGCAATTGTCCATGGAATGTGACATTTGCAGTTGCAACCTCCTTTTGAAAATATGCAGTTACAATCCAACTTGAAAATTTGTAGTTATGACCCAATTATGAAAACTTGCAATTGTGTTCTGTTGAAAACATGCGGTTACGACCCCCAAGAAAAATTGCAGCTACAACCCCATTTAAAACATGCAATTGTGACCCTCATTTAAAAATTTGCAATTGCAACCTTATTTTAAAAACTTGTACTTGGGACACTGACTTAAAAACTTGTAGTAGATGAGAGCAAGAGCAACATGAAAAAATACAAATACATAAAAGGGAAAAACAAAAACAAAAACAAAATATATAACTACATGAGAAAATAGAGGTAAAGATAAAAGACATTAAACCACATCCAGAATAGAAAAGAAAACCTAGTCATGAGAAAATAAAAGGAAAAAGGAAAACAGAAAAATAACAAATAGAAAAGAAAACACCCCCTCAACCTTGGTTGCAGTTGCTTTGTGCACGTGCAGTTACAACCGGGTTACAATGCTTGCATTTGCATGCCAAGTGTTGGGCATGCAACTAGCCTGACAATCCATCCCAACCCCAGTTGCAGTCTCTTTGTGCAAGTGCAATACGAGTTGGATTATAATGCTTGCAGGTACATGTCTAGTGATGGGCATGCAACTGACCCGACAAGGTGACAACCCCCTCCCAACCTCAGTTCCAATCGCTTTGTGCAAGTGCAGTTGTAGTTGATTTATAGCGCCTGAAGTTGCATGTCTAGTGGTGGGCATGCAGCTGGTCCAACAACCCCCTACCAACCCCAGTTGCCGTCGCTTTGCGCCCATGCAGTTGATGTCAGGTTACAACACTTGCAGTTGCATGTCTAGTGGTGTGCATGCAACTGGCCTGATAAACGCCCTCCCAACCCCAGTTTCAGTTGGGTTACAATGCTTGCAGTTGTATGTCTAGTGGCGGGCATGCAACTGGTCCGAAAACCCTCCACCCAACCCCAGTTGCAGTCGCTTTTGTGTTGCAGTTGCATGTCTAATGGTGGACATGCAACTGGCCCCGACAACTTCATCCCGTCTCCAATTGAGTCGCTTTGTATTCACGCAGATCAGTCGAATTGCAATGCGTGCAATTGCAGTCGGATTGCAACGCGTGCAGTTGTATGTCTAATGCTGGACACACAACTAGCCCCGACAACTCTCATCCCAACCACAATTACAGTCGCTTTGTGCTCATTCAGTTGCATGTCTAGAGGTGGACATGCAACTGGCCCTCGCCTCGCCTCCACCCTATTATTCCAATCTTATTTTCATTATTCCAATAATAATAATAATATTTTTGTAAAATACCTAAACAATCAATTTTGCAATCTCTGGTAACAAATTGAATATTAAGTAAAAAAACAAAATGAATATACTAGTAGATAGGAAAAGTCAAATGAGTGAAACTATGTTGTACTAAATACAGTGAAATAATAAGAAAAAATAAAACAAAAACAGCAATGAGCCATGAGAAAAAATAAAAAAGAAAATCATTAGAAGGGAGTGAACTTCCATAAAAAAGAGAGGGAGTTTTTTAAATTAAAGAGAGAGAGGGAGAGAGAGAGAGAGAGAGAGAGAGAGAGAGAGAGAGAAGGAGCAAACCCTGGAAGGTACAGTGAAGAAATGACAAAAACGCGAAAGGAGGAATGGAAAAGGGAACCCGTTTGAGATCGGCAGGCTGGCCGAACGCAGCGCCGGTTGCCTCGCGCATGCAGCGCGACGTGTACAGCGGGTCCCAAGCACCGCCTCCCTTCTTTTTTTTTGTCCGCGCACCTTATCTTTTCCTCATCCAAACACACCGGTGGACAACTCCTGGCCACACCTTCCTCATTTTTCTGGATCGGGAATGCGAGAGTGAGGAGGCAGCACAACGTTGTTTGGATGCTCGCGACGACAGCTTTCGCTCCCTCGCCGTGCTCCGCCGCAGTCGCCCCCGCAAGTCCTACGAGTCAGCTCTCCACTCCCCTCAGCAAATCACCATGGATCCCTCGAGTTGAGCTCCTTCATGTTGTTTTCTTTCCTTCCTGCAACAATCCTCCATGGACCACATGAGATTGAGCTCACACGTGCGCTACTGCGCGACCACACCGTGCTGAATGGGTGTTCCCTATGAGCTGCGACGGGCAAGCGACGGTGGGTGACCACGACCGACGAGTGCTACAACTGCGGCAACCAGATGCTGGGACCAGTGCTCAGTTTTGCTACCACCAATGTTTTGATTTGGCCCAATTTTACATTTTTTGCCACCACCATTTTTTGTTTTGCTGGAACCAAAACAATTTTTTTCTACCATCCGCATTTCAGTTTTGTTGGAATTGATGTCAAAATTTTGCAATTTGCTAGAACCGGCGTTTTGGTAATCATTAATTTGCTAATCATTAATTTGAGAGTGTGTTCCAACGCTGACCGTTTGCGGGAAGAAAAGTTTCACCTCTCTCTTATCTTCCCGCGTGGCCTATCTTCTCTCCTTTTCAATGGTGCAAATAGCCATATCAATCCTCTCGCTCATCTTAATGTTAAAACGAGTCAATTAATGCCCATCACTGCGTGGCCAATTACCCGCGCCATTTTCTGTTGTGTTTCGTAGTGCGAGTGACACGCGGCGACTCCCACAAATCCACTTCCATCCTCGTCCTCACCATGCCACTTCGCCCAAAGCTAAATTGGTTGTCGTTCATGGAGGAGGAGGAATGGCAACTAAACAAGGAGGGCACACTGCAAGAGGCCCCTCATCGCGGAGGAGGAGTGGTGGAAACACTAGCACATGCTAGAGGGCCTCGGCTACCCGCTGCCATGCCGAAGCCCTACCTTGATCGCGTCGAAGGACGCCCGACGCTGGAGATGCCTTGTCACAACTGGTATTCCACTGCCGCACCAAAGCCATGCCTCGGTTGCATCGAAGGCCGACTGGCACTGGACGATGCCTTGCCACAGTCGTTTTCTCGCAGCTCCTTCACTACTAGGGAGCTAAGCTTAGGATGCTTGTGGTGACTTGAAAGTGCAGAGTGTTTAGTTGTAGCCTTTTTGAAGTAAGAGTATCGATCCTACAAGGAGCATAGGAATTTGACTTCGTCTCTTGTAGGGACTTATGGAAATTGTGACTACAAACTAGTTGTAGATGAAAAGCAAAATGAAGGCGAAAGGTTATAATGTTTTTGAATGAAGTGCGAACAGAAATAAATCATGCAAAAAAAGTAAAAACAACGCAGTGTAAATGAAGTGATGCAACCAACGGGGGGAATCGAGGCATTCTCAGTGAGTTTGGAATTCCCACTAGTAAATGTCTAACTTAACTTATGCGATCGCATAGTTCTAAGTTGGATACAACTATTCGAAGTAGTCATATCTTGCACGCCTCTACGTAGTTTCCCCATTCCGGTTCTCACTATGGTAAGGAAGACTTCCCCGCGGATGCGGCCACACCAAGGGTTTTCCTTTATTCCCGTATCAATTGCAAACCTCGGTAAGAGAGGATATTATTGTCACCTATTTGCCCCTATGTCCCAACCTTTACAATGATAGTTTTATGCTCCATGGACATAAAAAGCGAAAATGCTGAGTGTGTGTGTTGGGGGGGGGGGATTCACAACATTCATGGAGGCTATTAAATCAAACATTCAACAGAAGTTCTCATATCCTTATAGGCGTTTAAATTCTATATATACTAGATGTCATCCATATCCTCGAGAACTAAGGGAACTACTCAGACATGGAGATAACAAGCATCATATGAATAGCGGTGACAAACTTGGATGATAAATTGGAGTAACACACTTAGGAATCCTCTGGTGTTTGGTATTACAACGATATGGAGATGGCATGGCGGTGAAGATGTGCTTCCCTGCTTGGGACGTTGTTTCTGGAGTTGTGCTTTAGCTAGGGGAACAAGTGGAGGATGGTGGTGATCTTGTTGGCACTTGTGCGGTAATGACGGTGGAGATGAGTGATGCTGGGGTCGCAAAAGGGTTGTGGTTGTTGGCCTTTCGGCGTGTGCACAGGGTCGTCGTGGTTTGTTTGTTGTTGTGAGTCGGATCCATGATGACAAGGTCCGAGTAGTGAGATGACTGGCGACAGATGGTATGGCTTGATGATTCTTCGCGATGTCAACCTAGCATATCTCTCCTTTGTAGTTCACCTTCTGGACTGAAGTTGCCATGTCTGATCTTAGCGTGACGTCCTACAACTGTTGCGGTGAGGGGCTTCGTCGATGGTGGTGTGTGGTGAAGTCGGAATCGCTTTCTCAAGACGCAGTGATGACACGCGATGGCGTGCAACTTCGGTGATGTTCCCTTCAACGCGGTTTGCGTGGTGTATCTGTTGTATGCCAGGTCGGCAGTGTGTGCCTCGGAGTTCGTCAAGTTCCACGATGTTGCTATGTGCGTTTGTCTCGCTTTTCAAATTGGGCATCATTTCGAATCACAAGAATTCTCTAGATTGGGCGACGGAAAAATCTTGCATACATGCATCATCCATTTAACGCCTTAGATCATGAGCAATGCAATGCACTCAGGGGGGCGTGCTTAGTAAAAAAAATTCCTAAGCACCGAGTGCTTATCTCAAGTTGTGCCTAGTTAAGCATTTGTCACATATAAATAAGCATCGACGTCTAGGCAAAAATCAATTTATTTTTGTATAAGCATCTCTCGAAGAACCTCCGTATAAGCGAGTCTACATGCCTAGAATCCTTGTGTAAGTTCTCAAGGCTATCATTGTTGTGTTTGGCCCTGGTACTTGAGAGAGCCAACTGCTGAAGATACAACCCGTTTGTTGGCGATGAATGCCAGCAGGGGCTTCCCAGGGATGCTTGGTAGCGTAGACTGCATGCACTGGGAGTGGAAGAACTGCCCTTCTTCTTGGCAAGGGCAGTATAAGGGCCATGTCAGGGCTTGTACTGTCATACTAGAGGCCGTGGCGTCTCAAGATCTCTGGATCTGGCACACTTTCTTTGGCATGGCCAGATCAAATAATGATATCAACGTGCTTCGGCGCTCGCCTGTGTTTGCTAGGCTTGCCGAAGACAATATCCCACCGATGAACTTTACTGTCAACAGCCACAACTACGACAAAGGATACTACCTGGGTGACGGTATCCTCAGTGGACCACTATTGTGAAGACAATACCCAACCCTGTCGGAGAGAAGAGGAAAAGATTTGCCCAAGAGCAAGAGAGTGCTAGGAAGGATGTAGAGTGTGCCTTTTGTATTTTGCAATCTCGATGGAGCGTCGTTCGGTATCCTGCTAATACCTGGATCACGCAGAAACTATGGGAGGTGATGACTGCTTGTGTGATCATGCATAATATGATCGTAGAAGACGAGCGCCCGGAACGTCTGTACGATCAAGGGTTTCAGTTTTAGGATGAGAATATTGTGCCTGAGCATGGAGGAGCGGCAACATTTGAACAGTTCACCCAATTTCATCAAGACATGCGTGATTGGAAAGCTCACGTGCATCTGCAAAATGATTTGGTTGAGCATATGTGGGCTCATGTTGGCAACCAATAGATGTATCTTCTTTTATTCGTTTGCAAAACTATGTGAGAACTGTGTGAGACATTTTTATTTTATTCGGCTTGTAAACTATGCTATTTTATTCGGTTAATACTATGTTATTTGATTCAAAGTATGCAAATTCATTAATGCAAAATAGGGCGGCCAGCCGGTACATATGGATCGGCGCGTTGGGTGCGCTATCGACCCATATCTAAAACAGGGCGGACGCCGGATGGGCGGCCGACCCAAATGAATAAAAAAGGATATGATCGCCGTCCGTTTGGGTCACCCCATTGAAGTTGCTCTTAGCCCTAGTCACTTCTCCGGTGAGTAATCAAACTCCCACACCGATGCAACATCCTTAATTAATTATTTTTGTTGTCTAAGCGTCCAATCAGACGCCCTTGCAATGTAGATGGCTCGCTTTATGAGATCGTTTTCTCTCGTCCAACAGCACATGCATAATGCATTAGCAAGTTTGTGATTGGTCAATAATGAAAAGAGTCTGTAAAACTCCGTATTTGTTTGTACGTTTAACTTTCTTTTAGAAGAAAAAAAATAACGAGGAGTAGGTGGGAAAACTAATATGGTTTGAGGATGGGAAACGTTTGGGAACGGCGCGCCGGCCGAACGCTCGGCCGGTCACGCGTCCACGCACGCATCACGCAGTCAAAGGGCCCGCACGCAGATATCCCTCCTATTCTTCTCCTTCCTTCTTTTCTCTTCTTCCTCCCTCGCTCCTTCTCTGCTTCTTTCTAAGGCCCCCGTCATGGTCTCCCATCCCCGTCTCAGGGCGCTGCAGCCACGGGGATCAGCCGATCCGGCCGCCCTCGGCCAGATCTGCTCGGATCCGTGCCACCGAGCTCGGCTGCCTTGCCGACCACCCACGCCGGAGGGCTGCAACCGACCACGCCATAGCTGCAAACGTTGAAGCTTTTTCATACCCGCTTGTAGCTCTCGTGCGCTTCGTTGCAGCTTTCGCCGTTCCTCCGTAGCTCTCCTGCGCCGTTTTTGAAAGTTTCATGGCGGAAGCTTTTTTCCACACCGATTGAAGCTTTTTTCCACACCGGATGAAGCTTTTCTGCCATGGTTGAAGCTTTTTCGCATTTTGATCGAAACATTTTTTTACACCGGTTGAAACTTTTCTCGACGCCGGTTGAAGCATTTTTCCATGTATGAAGCTTTTCTTCTAAGCCGGATGTAGCTTTTTTCATGGTTGCAGCTTTTTCCAATGCCATTTGAAGCTTTTTTTTCAAGCGGTTGAAGCATCCCCTGGTGCTGTTTGCAACACCACCGTCGGGGTGCGCCGTTGTAGCAGGGGGGTTGGGTGCTCATGGGTCGCAGCGCCGGGACTGGACGGTTCCAGCATCCCCGGACGCCAGCCAGGTCGCACGGCTTCAGGAGCTTGAGGACCATGCCATGACGTGCCCTAGGAGCCATGGCGGATCTGCGATGGCGGCGAGCCTGAGTGTGCGGAGGCGCTCTGATCTCCGGTGAGGGAAATACGACGAGGGTCGCCGTCGCTCACCGCAACTTTTCCTCTCTGCCGCTGCTCCCTTTTTTCGGATTGACGATGCGGGAGAAGAAGGAAGCCATGAGGAAGAAGGAGGGGATGACGCGGGGGGAGAGGAGGCGACACACACTGACTCAGGTTAATTAACCATCTAATGGCGAACCAAGCCCTTCCCTTCCCGCCACGGGCACCGCCGTGCCGCCAGTCGCGACGCCGTCAAGAGCACGGTGAGGCGGCGGGGCCTGAGATGACCCGCCGACGCCATGATGAGGCCCCTTGCCGCCGTCGTTGTCGACGTCGCCCGCGTCGCAGTAGGCCTTGAGCATGTCCCCCTCCTCCGGGGTGAAGCCGATGACGGACAGCATGAGGTCGGCGGCCCAGCAGCGCTGCTCGATGACGCGGATGGCGCGGCAGCACCCGGGCCCCAGGTACGCCTCTCCGTTGAGGAAGAAGAGGATGATCTCCCCCGTGCACGACTTGACGTCCAGCAGCGTCTCCCAGCACTGCTGCTGCCCCACTCCCTCCAGCCGCTCGGCGAGGTCGGCGGCCCGGACGAACGTCATCGTATCCGCAGACGCGGTGGCGGCGACGGCGAGCAGCACCAGGAGCGTGGAGAGGAGAGAGCCCGAAGAAGCCATGATCTTAGGTCGACTCTAGCTAGTGCTGCGGAGTGAGGAGGCTGACGTAGTAGTACTTATCATAGCAAGGAATCGTAACGTCAGGTAAGCGAAAAGGCGAAGTCCAAACGAATCAAATTTATCTTAATTAAACGCGCTGCCCTTTCCTCTCCTTCGTACGTTACTCTATCAACAGAAAATTAATCGGGGCGTGATCCCCTCATTTCTCATTCCCAAGACTTCTGAATTACCACATGCTACATGAGACACATAGACACATTTTCAAGGCCCAAATCGAGCCTCGAAGTCATTGGGCAGCTACATCAGACTAAACTGTAAATGCAAACCCAAACTAGTATCCACAGCGCGGCAAATGTTGGGTGCAAGGAAGCAGCAGCAGAAGCGCGAATTGCAAGAGCAAAGAGGCAATTATCGACGGATGGATCAACGGTGGTTATCAAACCTAGGCCACTGAAGCTGCAGCTCTCCTCACTCTGATCATGCTGCTGGTAGTAACTGTTGAAGGCAAATGACACATTTCCAGGCCAGCCAAGACCTGCACAGGAGCCACCAGTGGACAGAGCGGTGCAGTCGGCATTCCAGCAAGCGGCAGAGAAACTGGAAGAAACATTGGATAGGTCTTTGTTGTTGTCCACCACACACCATTTCGATGGAAGGTAGCCCACATCCAGAGCGTTCTTGAGCGCCACAGGACCTTGACCCAAGTTGACATGGTACTTGGCCTGGCCATCAAACGTAAAAATGCCATAGTGTCTGTCATAACTTCCGCTTGATATGCTGTGTTGATCTTCGTCTAAAAGGCTGTAGAGGTATGTCTCAGTTGGAACAAATTTTGGGCGAAGTGGAGTCCCGGATTTTCTCGCCAGGTGGTTGACCAGGCCTGTCATGAAGGATTGAGCAATAGCCGAAGTTGCGTTCACAGCTCCATCTGTTGGCCATCCTGCTCTCCCGACAACGATGCCCATATCACTGAATCCAGCTTTAGTTAGAGCAGTAACCAGAGCATCTATGCTCGCATCGAAGTAGTTGTCATACTTGTTATGACCATCACTTATCGGGCGCGACATTAGTTGGAAAAGGTAATAGTCCAATGAAATATTCCTCTTCTGCTGAAAGCTCAAAATAGGATTCAGCTCGACCATAAACGGTGAGCTATGATTTGCAAGAAACGGGAGGAGCTCAACCATAGTTTTGTTAACATCTGGCCTGAAGTAAGCTTTCGAAGGTAGAGTTGATGCGTTTTGGTATGCGTCAGAGCTACACGGCACAACTACTTTCATCTTGCTCGATAACTTTGCATCATCCAATGCCCGTTGAATATTTGCTGCTGCACGAACCACAAAAGGTTGAAACTGCTGCCCGTGATTAAGAAGAAATGGATCATCTCCAACAGCAATAAACCTACAAATTACATTACTCGTCAATATAAAAACTTATAATATCAAGAAAACCCACAAAATGTAAAATGTAACCAATGCAAACATGAAACAGAACAAATTAAGCATCGTTGCCAAACAGATCGCCTGCCTCAATTCCAGATTTAACCCCACCTAGACTGCAATTTAACAGCTATATTACCCTACACTCCGCTACTATTAATTCAGATTTGATACAATCATACCAAACACATTTGATTAATGCAGAAGAATCTCTGCTACTTAACCTAGAAAAGAAAGGAAGAATGCTCAGCCAGAAGCGAAATATCAACGGAAGACGGACACTCAAGTTTTGTAACAGAAAATTACAGATCTATGCATAAACTACCCGCTGAAGTTTGTTGCTCTTCAAAAAATATTCCATCCCCAAATATTCAGGACAATTTGATAGGATCTAGCTGTGCTATACATCCAATTTTTCACATTGTTAACTAGGTCTAGGCAAGTTCCTTTTATCATTTTTGGTTCACCAAGAGGAATCCATCACATGCCAGAGGATCTGAAACTTTGCAGAGAATAAACACCTACTAGCAGGTCGGTAATTGACATTTCTTGAGTGTTTCATAGATCATACTTGTTTGTTCCATGAAAAAAAGACCTTGAGGACTGGAGGTACCTAGAAGAAAATTCCAGTGCACTACTGCAATATAGACATATCAACCTATTGAAGTCAACCACTGGACTAAACTAAAGCAGCGTCTTCCACCTTCAGATCAGATGGTCAACCGTCAACATTATTAAGGATATTGGTTTTGAGCATGTCAGCACGCATGATTGGCAAATCCAGTGGATACAAATTGACTAATCGCATCATCTGGTGCCAATAGAGACTATAATATTTCTAATTATAGCAACGGGATAATTTGGTCAGCTTGAGGCATAATTTAGACTTGATTTATTCAGTCAACTAGTATCACACTGTAACTATCTAACGGATACGCCTTGGCCCCTTCCCATTTCATGAAATAAATCACTAAAATATGTCGGAAAGAAGAGAAAAAGATCAGCGCAAGACTAAAAGAGAAGGAAACAGAGCACTAAAGGGAAGAAGGGGATGCGGCTCTTACTCGAACAGTACGCCGGAGGCGTAGCGGGTGACATTGTCGTGGACCCAGGCGGCGGCTGCCTTCCTGGAGGAGGCGAGGGGGCGGAGCAGCTCGTTCGGGACCCCTACGGTAACGGCGATGCGGGTGCCGGCAAGGGCGGACAGCGCGTCGGGCGAGGCGGCGAAGAGGCGCACGCGGGGGACGGAGTTGGGGAGGAGGAGGTCACGCACGACCTGCGCCGCCGGGAGCGGGTGGGATGCCGCGAAGCCCCAGTTCACGCCCACCGCGGCGGCCGGCAGCGGCGCAACGGCGACGGCGAGGAAAAGGAGAAGCGGGAGCGCAGGTGCCCGTGGCCGCAGCGGGTGGCGGCGACTGGGCCGCATTGCCTGCTGTTCCGTGTACACACCGCTGCGATGCTGCCGCCTCCTAAATTTAATTTGTCCAGCGGTTTACACCACAACCCCAAACTTCAATTTGGTTCAAAATGCTCCTTTAAACCTTTTTTTTGGGGGGGTAAACGGGTTTTATTCTAAAATTATGGGTTACAGTCAAGAGGTAAGTGTTCACCGATCCTCTACTTGTCCATATAATATGAGCCCTGCTACACGTACGACAAAGTCTGTACGATTTTCGTACGACAGTCATCAGCAGCCGTTGGATGAACTTCATGGATGGGTGAGATCGCGTCGTACGAAAATCGTACAGGTTTTTATCGTACCCTCAGCAATTTCATATAATATTCATATATAAGAGTGTTACATTTGTTGCGACTTTGAGCTGTCCTATTTTGTTCGCACTGAAACTTCCGTGGAATAAACTTCCTTCTTCATCAAGGACCTGATCTCAGCAACAAGATGTTCATATGCTGAGCGAGCTAAGCAATGCCTCGGAGGAGTCCGATTCGACTATAATTGGGCCTTATGAATGATGTATGGTTAAGGTCATGCCCCGCATCAGTGCGTGAATCTCCGTCTCTAGAACATCATTGCAATGTGATAAGAACTAGTAAGCTGCAAAGATTATGCTCCCATCATGTCTTCGAAGGGTATGACCGCCGCCACCATTCCATCACGAGCAAGAAAAGAATCATCCACCAAGAGGGAGTGGGATTGGCAGGTGACCTCCGCGGGTGCGGACTGCTTCTCGGTGGTCTTCCCCAACAAAGCGATGATGCGGATGGCGACGCGGAGCGGCAAGCTCTTCCTCTCCCTCAACAACATCATGGCGGACATCCGGGAGGCGTGCGCGGAGGAACCCAAGGCCATGTCCATGCCGGAGGTTTGGGTGAAGCTCTGGGGCGTGCCCTCCAAGCAGCGTCGGGTGGATCGGCTCATGGCGGCCACCACGATGATTGGCCGCCCCATCGCGGCCGACGAGTTGTCCCTGATGCGGGTGGGTTCGGTGCGGATGCGCTTCGCCTGCCGCTCCCCTGCCAAGCTGCGCGGCCGCGTTGAGCTATGGTTCAATGGAGAGGGTTACGACATCAAGCTGGAGTCCGAGCTCGCCGCGCCTGGTCGGGGTGCGCCCCCCTCCCCCCTCCTCCACTGACAAAGGCCCAGACGATAAGGACAAGGGTGGGGATCAGGGCCAAGATGAGAGCATGGGCGACGACTCCATCAACACGGCGGCATGGGACAACCTGGGTCTCCACGACAAGGCGCCGGACAAGACGGTGGGCTCATCCATGGGCAGAGGATCGGCGGCGGCTGCGCTGCCCGGCTTGGTGGGTGCCCCCTCCCCCGCCCCTGGATCAGTATGGTTCCAACATGGCCCTCGACTCCGACGCGGAACGGGGCGTGACGGCTTCGTGTGACTCTGGACGTCGTTCCTCCCTACTGCCCGACGTGCTCTCTCCGTTCATGGCTGTGGGGGTCCGGGAGGCTCCAACATGTGGACTTCCTCTCCCTTTGGTGGCGTGAGCAAGAGCGGCTCGGTGCAGCAGGCGGGAAGACTGCGGGGTGCAAAGTGGTGGCGGCGATCCCTGCGATGGAGAACTTGGGCGCCTCGGCCACCCCGAAGCAGGCGGTGATGGCGCCAAGGCGTCCCGCCGCCCGGGAGGGGTGGGCTTGCAGCAACCAACGCTTTGGGCGGTTGTGGACTGTGAGCGGATCTTTGCGGTGGTGACGATATCCAAGGCCAGATGCGCTCCAAGGCGGTGGCGGCTGCTCCGACTCCGGTGCGCACCAGTGGGCGTCCCAAGGGTGCCAAGGGCAACCTGCCTTCGCTCTAGTGCGCCCAGCTTCTTCAAGTACAGAAGAACATGGAGATCGAAGGTAATACTCCGCCCCATCTCGCTTTACAATTTTTGGATTCCTTCTCGGACGATCACTTGGGAGAGATCTTGGGGGATAGTAGGGTAGATATGTCGAATGCGAGCGAAGCTCGTGAGCTGATTTCCCTCATGCGTTCGAAAGAACTTGCGCAGGCAGCTCACGCCCAAGCTGCGGCTGCGCACGGCTGTGCCGGTCGGGGATGTTGGGGCATCCTCGAGCGTGGCTGCGCAGCCCAATCAGGGAGAGGTAACAGTAGGGGCAGCTGCCATCTCCCTCCCTCATATGCAGGGTAAGATGAGGCGTGTGGCTAAAGCGGTGACCTCGCGAGGGATCCGTCTACGAAACCGTATTATCTAAATGCGGTTTCTTTTTTGGAACATACGCGGCTTCGGCCATGTTGGGAGGCGGACCCAACTTAAGGAATACATGCGTAATGAGGGCATTGACGCTGTTGGCATTCAGGAAACTATTAAGGCAGAATTCCGACACCATGACTTACTTGCGATCGACCCCCTGGAACGATTCGTGTGGTCCTGGACCCCTGCTCGAGGGCACTCGGTGTTGGGGAACGTAGTAATTTCAAAAAATTTCCTACGCACACGCAAGATCATGGTGATGCATAGCAACGAGAGGGAGAGTGTTGTCTCGTACCCTCGTAGACCCGAGCGAAGCGATCTGGCGTAGAGGAAGTAGTCGACGTTCTCCTCGCGATCCGACCGATCCGGCGCCAAGCACTCGGCGCCCGAGTTCTTGACACACGTACAGCTCGATGGCGTTCCTCGTACTCGATCCAGCCGAGTGTCGAGGAGAGTTTCACAAGACGATGGCGTGGTGGCGATCTTGATGTTTCACCGCGCAGGCTTCGCCTAAGCTTGACGGTATAACCGAGGTGGAATATGGTGGAGGGGCACCGCACGGCTAAGGAACGATCTAAAGATCAAACTTGTGTGTCCTTGGGTGCCCCCTGCCCCGTATATAAAGGAGGGAGGGGGAGGCCGGCCGGCCTAGCTAGGCGGCGCGGGAGGAGTCCTACTCCCACCGGGAGTAGGACTCCCCCTTCCTAGTTGGAATAGGATTGGGGGAGGGAAGAGGAGAGGCGCCGCCGCCTCCTCCTGTCCTATTCGGACTGGGGGGAGGGCGCGCCCACCTCCTGGCCCCCTCCTCTTCTCCTCGAGGCCCACCGAGGCCCATTTACCCCGGGGTTCCGGTAACCTCCGGTACTCGGTAAATTCCGTTTTACCGGAACCATTCGAACTCCAAACATAGGCTTCCAATATATCAATCTTTATGTCTCGACTATTTGAGACTCCTCGTCATGTCCGTGATCACATCCGGGACTCGAACTTCTTGGTACATCAAAATACATAAACTCATAATAACATCGCCATCGAAACCTTAAGCGTGCGGACCCTACGGTTCGAGAACAATGTAGACATGACCTAGAACTATTCTCGGTCAATAACCAATAGCGGGACCTGGATGCCCATATTGGTTCCTACATATTCTACGAAGATCTTTGTCGGTCGACCGCATAACAACATCGTTGTTCCCTTTGTCATCGGTATGTTACTTGCCCGAGATTCGATCGTCGGTATCAATACCTAGTTCATCATCTCGTTCTTGGCAAGTCTCTTTACTCGTTCCGTAATACATCATCTCACAACTAACTCATTAGTTGTTATGCTTGCAAGGCTTGATGATGTGCATTACCGAGAGGGCCCAGAGATACCTCTCCGACAATCGAGTGACAAAACCTAATCTCGAAATCGCCAACCCAACATCTACCTTTGGAGACACTGTAGTACTCCTTTATAATCACCCGATTCGTTGTGATGTTTGGTAGCACCCAAAGTGTTCCTCCGTAAACAGGAGTTGCATAATCTCATAGTTACAGAACATGTATATGTCATGGATAAAAGCGGTAGCAACATACTAAGCGATCGTGTGCTAAGCTAATGGAATGGGTCATGTCAATCGATCATTCTACTAATGATGTGACCTCGTTAATCAAATAACAACTCTTTGTTCATGGTCGAAACATAACCATCTTTGATTAACAAGCTAGTCTAGTAGAGGCATACTAGTGACATGTTTGTTTTGTCTATGCATTCACACATGTATCATGTTTCCTGTTAATACAATTCTAGCATGAATGATAAACATTTATCATGAAATAAGGAAATAAATAATAACTTTATTATTGCCTCTAGGGCATATTTCCTTGAGTCTCCCACTTGCACTAGAGTCAATAATCTAGATTACATAGTAATGATTCTAACACCCATGGAGTCTTGGTGCTGATCATGTTTTGCTCGTGGAAGAGGCTTAGTTAGCGGTCCGCAACATTCAGATCCGTATGTATCTTGCAAATCTCTATGTCTCCCACCGACTAAGTCCGGATGGAATTGAAGCGTCTCTTGATGTGCTTGGTCCTCTTGTGAAATCTGGATTCCTTTGCTAAGGCAATTGCTCGATATTGTCACGAAGATTTTCATTGGACCCGATGCACTAGGTATGACACCTAGATCGGATATGAACTCCTTCATCCGACTCCTTCATTAGCTGCTTCGAAGCTGCTATGTACTCCGCTTCACATGTAGATCCTGCTCGACGCTTTGTTTAGAACTGCACCAACCGACAGCTCCCCGTTTAGTGTAAATCGTATCCGGTCTGCGACTTAGAATCGTCCGGATCGGTGTCAAAGCTTGCATCAACGTAACCGTTTTTATGAGCTCTTTGTCACCTCCATATCTGAGAAACATATCCTTAGTCCTTTTCGGTATTTCAGGATGTTCTTGACCGCTGTCCATGATCCACTCTGGATTACTTTGGTACCTCCTGCTAGGCTTATAGCAAGGCACACATCGGTCAGTACACAACATTGCATACATGATAGAGCCTATGGTGAAGCATAGGAACATCTTTCATTTTCTCTCTATCTTCTGCAGTGGTGGGGCATTGAGTCTTACTCAACTTCACACCTTGTAACACGCAAGAACCCTTTCTTTGCTTGATCCATTTTGAACTTCTTCAAAATTTTGTCAAGGTATGTGCTTTGTGAAAGTCCAATTAAGCGTCTTGATCTATCTCTATAGATCTTAATGCCCAATATGTAAGCAGCTTCACCGAGGTCTTTCATTGAAAACTCTTATTCAAGTATCCCTTTATGCTATCCAGAAATTCTATATCATTTCCGATCAGCAATATGTCATCTACATATAATATCGAAATGCTACTGAGCTCGCACTCACTTTCTTGTAAATCAAGGCTTCTCCAAAAGTCTCATACAAACCCAAATGCTTTGATCACACTATCAAAGCGTTTATTCCAACTCGAGATGCTTGCACCAGTCCATAGATGGATCGCTGGAGCTTGCACACTTTGTTAGCTCCTTTGGATCGATAAAACCTTCGGTTGCATCATATACAACTCTTCTTCCGTAAATCCATTCAGAATGCAGTCTTTACATCCATTTGCCAAATTTCATAATCATAAAATGCGGCAATTGCTAACATGATTCGGACGGACTTAAGCATCGCTACGGGTGAGAAGGTCTCATCGTAGTCAATCCCTTGAACTTGTCGAAAACCTTTTGCGACAAGTCGAGCTTTATAAACGATAACATTACCGTCGGCGTCGGTCTTCTTCTTGAAGATCCACTTGTTTTCTATTGCTTGCCTATCCTCGGGCAAGTCAACCAAAGTCCATACTTTGTTTTCATACATGGATCCCATCTCGATTTCATGGCCTCAAGCCATTTTATGAATCTGGGCTCACCATCGCTTCTTCATAGTTCGTAGGTTCATCATGATCTAGTAGCATGATTTCCGAACAGGATTGCCGTACCACTCAGTGCGGATCTTACTCTGGTTGATCTATGAGGTTCTGCGGTAACTTGATCTGAAGTTTCATGATCAACATCATCAACTTCCTCACTACTTGGTGTAGGTGTCTCGAAACCGGTTTACGTGATTTAACTACTTTCAAGTAAGGGAGAAGGTACTATTACCTCATCAAGTTCCACTTTCCTCCCACTCACTTCTTTCGAGAGAAACTCCTTCTCTAGAAAGGATCCATTCTTAACAACGAATGTCTTGCCTTCGGATCTGTGATAGAAGGTGTACCCAACTGTCTCCTTTGGGTATCCTATGAAGACACATTTCTCGATTTGGGTTCGAGCTTATCGGGTTGAAGCTTTTTCACATAAGCATCGCATCCCCAAACTTTAAGAAACGACAACTTTGGTTTCTTGCCAAACCATAGTTCATAAGGTGTCGTCTCAACGGATTTCGACGGTGTTCTATTCAGGTGAATGCGGCCTTCTCTAGAGCATAACCCCAAAACGATAGCGGTAAATCAGTAAGAGACATCATAGATCGTACCATATCTAGTAAAGCACGATTCGACGTTCGGACACACCATTACTGTTGTGGTGTTCCGGTGGCGTGAGTTCTTGAAACTATTCGCATTGTTTCAAATGTAGACCAAACTCGTAACTCAAATATTCACCTCCACGATCTGATCGTAGAAACTTAATTTTCTTGTTACGATGATTTTCAACTTCACTCTGAAATTCTTTGAACTTTTCAAACGTTTCAGACTTATGTTTCATTAAGTAGATATACCCATATCTGCTTAAGTCATCTGTGAAGGTGAGAAAATAACGATATCCGCCACGAGCCTCAACATTCATTGGACCACATACATCCGTATGTATGATTTCCAACAAATCTGTTGCTCTCTCCATAGTACCGAGAACGGTGTTCTAGTCATCTTGCCCATGAGGCACGGTTCGCAAGTGCCAAGTGATTCATAATCAAGTGACTCCAAAAGTCCATCAAGATGGAGTTTCTTCATGCGCTTTACACCGATATGACCTAAGCGGCGAGTGCCACAAATAAGTTGCACTATCATTATCAACTCTGCATCTTTTGGTTTCAACATTATGAATATGTGTATCACTACTATCGAGATTCATCAAAAATAGACCATTCCTCAAGGGTGCATGACCATAAAAGATATTACTCATATAAATAGAACAACCATTATTCTCTCGATTTAAATGAATAACCATCTCGCATCAAACAAGATCCAGATATAATGTTCATGCTCAACGCAGGCACCAAATAACAATTATTTAGGTCTAAAACTAATCCCGAAGGTAGATGTAGAGGTAGCGTGCCGACCGCGATCACATCGACTTTGGAACCATTTCCCACGCGATCGTCACCTCGTCCTTTCCCAAGTTAAGCAATCCGTAGTCCTGTTTGAGTTGCAAATATTAGCAATGTAACCAAGATCAAATACCAGTGCTCTGCGAGCTCTAGTAAGGTACACATCAATAACATGTATATCACATATACCTTTGTTCACCTTGCCATCCTTCTTATCCGCCAAATACTTGGGCGGTTCCGCTTCCAATGTCGATCGCTTGCGGAGAAGCACTCGATTTCAGGTTTAGGTCCAGACTTGGGTTTCTTCTCTGAGCAACAACTTGCTTGCTGTTCTTCTTGAAGTTCCTTTCTTCTTCCCTTTGCCTTTCTTCTTGAAACTAGTGGTCTTATTGACCATCAACACTTGATGCTCCTTCTTGATTTCTACCTCCGCAGCCTTTAGCATTGCGAAGAGCTCGAGCATAGTCTTTACTAACCCTTGCATATTATAGTTCATCACGAAGCCTTTGTAGCTTGGTGGCGTTGATTGAAGAATTTTGTCAATGACACAATCATCCGGAAGATTAACTCCCAATTGTGTCAAGTGATTGTAGTACCCGGACATTACGAGTATATGCTCACTAATGTAACTATTCTCTTCCATCTTGCAGCTATAGAACTTTTGGAGACTTCATATCTCTCAATCCGGGCATTACATTGGAATATCAACTTCAACTCTGGAACATCTCATATGCTCCATGACGTTCAAAACGTCGTTGAAGTCCCGGTTCTAAGCCGTAAAGCATGGCACATCGAACTATAGAGTAGTCATCGCTTTGCTCGCGGGACGTTCATAACATCTGCGCTTGCATTAGCAAGAGTCTGCACCTAGCGGTGCATCCAGGCGTAACTCTTACATGCAGCAATGAGGATAATCCTCAAATTACGGACCCGATCCGTGTAATTGCTACCATCATCTTTCAACTTTGCTTTCTCAAGGAACGCATTAAAATTCAACGGAACAACAAAGACGAGCCATCTATCTACAATCAAACATAAACAAGCAAGATACTATCGGTACTAAGTTCATGATAAATTTAAGTTCAATTAATCATATTACTTAAGAACTCCCACTTAGAAAAACATCTCTCTAGTCATCTAAGTGATCACGTGATCCAAATCAACTAAACCATAACCGATCATCACGTGAAATGGAGTAGTTTTCAATGGTGAACATCTTATGTTGATCATATCTACTATATGATTCACGCTCGACCTTTCGGTCTCCGTGTTCGAGGCCATATCTGCATATGCTAGGCTCGTCAAGTATAACCCGAGTATTCGCATGTGCAAAACTGGCTTGCACCCATTGTAGATGGACGAGAGCTTATCACACCCGATCATCACGTGGTGTCCGCAGGCACGACGAACTTTGGCAACGGTGCATACTCGGGAGAACACTTCTTGATAATTTAGTGAGAGATCATCTTATAATGCTACCGTCAATCAAAGCAAGATAAGATGCATAAAAGGATAAACATCACATGCAAATCAATATAAGTGATATGATATGGTCATCATCATCTTGTGCTTCATGATCTCCATCTTGCGGCACCACCATGATCACCATCGCCACCGTAGCGACACCTTGATCTCCATCGTAGCATCGTTGTCGTCTCGCCAAACTTATGCTTCTCGACTATCTCTACCGCTTAGTGATAAAGTAAAGCATTACGAAGCGATTGCATTGCATACAATAAAGCGACAACCATATGGCTCTGCCCGATTGCCGATAACCGGTTACAAAACATGATCATCTCATACAATAAAATATAGCATCACGTCTTGACCATATCACATCACAACATGCCCTGCAAAAACAAGTTAGACGTCCTCTACTTTGTTGTTGCAAATTTTACGTGGCTGCTACGGGCTTAAGCAAGAACCAGTCTCACCTCGCATCAAAACCACAACGATACTTCGTCAAATAGACTCGTTTTAACCTTCTCAAGGACGGGCGTAGCCACACTCAGTTCAACTAAAGTGAGAGAGACAGCACCCACCAATCACCTTTAAGCAACGAGTGCTCGTGGCGGTGAAACCAGTCTCGCGTAAGCGTCTGCGTAATGTCGGTCAGGCCGCTTCATCTCACAATACCGCTGAACCAAAGTATGACATGCTGGTAGGTAGTATGACTTGTATCGCCCACAACTCACTTGTGTTCTACTCGTGCAAAACATCAAACCATAGAAAAACCTAGGCTCGGATGCCACCGTTGGGGAACGTAGTAATTTCAAAAATTTCCTCGCACACGCAAGATCATGGTGATGCATAGCAACGAGAGGGAGAGTGTTGTCTCGTACCCTCGTGAGACCCGGCGAAGCGATCACAACGTAGAGGAAGTAGTCGTGCGTTCTCCTCGCGATCCGACCGATCCGGCGCCGTTACTCGGCGCCCCGAGTTCTTGACACACGTACAGCTCGATGGCGTCCCTCGTACTCGATCCAGCCGAGTATCGAGGAGAGTTTCGTCGACCGCGATGGCGTGGTGACGATCTTGATGTTTCACGGCGCGAGGCTTCGCCTAAGCTTGCGACAGTATAACCGAGGTGGAATATGGTGGAGGGGCACCGCACACGGCTGAGGAACGATCTAAAGATCAAACTTGTGTGTCCTTGGGTGCCCCCTGCCCCGTATATAAAGGAGGGAGGGGGAGGCCGGCCGGCCTAGCTAGGGCGGCGGGAGGAGTCCTACTCCCACCGAGTAGGACTCCCCCTCCTAGTTGGAATAGGATTGGGGGAGGGAAGAGGAGGGGGCGCCCCTCCTCCTTGTCCTATTCGGACTGGGGGAGAGGCGCGCCCACCTCTGGCCGGCCCTCCTCTTCTCCCTCGAGGCCCACCGAGGCCCATTTACCCCGGGGTTCCGTAACCTCCGGTACTCGGTAAATTCCGTTTTAGCCGGAACCATTCGAACTCCAAACATAGGCTTCCAATATATCAATCTTTATGTCTCGACCATTTCGAGACTCCTCGTCATGTCCGTGATCACATCCGGGACTCGAACTTCTTGGTACATCAAAATACATAAACTCATAATAACATCCATCGAAACCTTAAGCGTGCGGACCCTACGGTTCGAGAACAATGTAGACATGACCTAGAACTATTCTCGGTCAATAACCAATAGCGGGACCTGGATGCCCATATTGGTTCCTACATATTCTCGAAGATCTTTGTCGGTCGGACCGCATAACAACATCGTTGTTCCCTTTGTCATCGGTATGTTACTTGCCCGAGATTCGATCGTCGGTATCCAATACCTAGTTCATCATCTCGTTCTTGGCAAGTCTCTTTACTCGTTCCGTAATACATCATCTCACAACTAACTCATTAGTTGTTATGCTTGCAAGGCTTCATGATGTGCATTACCGAGAGGGCCCAGAGATACCTCTCCGACAATCGGAGTGACAAAACCTAATCTCGAAATCGCCAACCCAACATCTACCTTTGGAGACACCAGTAGTACTCCTTTATAATCACCCGATTCGTTGTGACGTTTGGTAGCACCAAAGTGTTCCTCCGTAAACAGGAGTTGCATAATCTCATAGTTACGAGAACATGTATATGTCATGGATAAAAGCAGTAGCAACATACTAAACGATCGTGTGCTAAGCTAATGGAATGGGTCATGTCAATCAGATCATTCTACTAATGATGTGACCTCGTTAATCAAATAACAGCTCTTTGTTCATGGTCAGGAAACATAACCATCTTTGATTAACAAGCTAGTCTAGTAGAGGCATACTAGTGACATGTTTGTTTTGTCTATGCATTCACACATG
The DNA here is from genome assembly GCA_021437245.1 of Aegilops speltoides. Classification (NCBI taxonomy): domain Eukaryota; kingdom Viridiplantae; phylum Streptophyta; class Magnoliopsida; order Poales; family Poaceae; genus Aegilops; species Aegilops speltoides. The sequence continues at coordinate 344,644,669 of CM038144.1, forward strand.
TATCATGTTTCCGGTTAATACAATTCTAGCATGAATGATAAACATTTATCATGAAATAAGGAAATAAATAATAACTTTATTATTGCCTCTAGGGCATATTTCCTTCACTCAGGCGGCATGCTCCTAGGCCTCAATAGTGAATGCTTCGAAGTGATGGCGTGGGAGACAGGCACCTTTTTTATCTACGCCCACGTCCGGCATAGGGCGACGCTCCGTGAGTGGGCTGCGATCGTGGTTTATGGCCCTGCTGACCACTCGTGATCCCTAGAATTCTTGGATGAGATTCAGAATGTGGTTGGTCATTTGAGCACCCTCAATCTCCCTGTAGTGATGGGGGTGATTTTAACTTGATCCGCTTGGGGCCGGACAAGAACAACACGAATACTAACTGCACTTAGGGAAGTGACCAAATCCGGGACGCGTTTCACCTGGACCAACAAAAAGCTCTCGCCGGTGTGATCTGTGTTGGACCGGGTATTCGTGACGGCCGAGTGGGAGGTGTTGTTCCCCACTTGCTCATTGGTGGCTGAGACTCGCATTGGGTCAGACCATGTGCCGCTGGTTATGTCCACCGGGGAGGACAGGCTGCGGCGTAGCCCACGTTTCTTCTTCGAAACAGCTTGGTTCGAAATCCCAGACTTCGACCGGGTGTTTAAACAGAAGTGGGATGCGTGTCTTAATAGACTAGGCCCGCAGCGGGGCCCATGGAGCTATGGGTTGCCTCCGGGGCAGGGTTGCGCGCGTCGCTCAAAGGTTGGGGGCCAATCAAGGGCGCGATGACAAGCTTCGACGGGCGCGGCTAGTTCAGGAGATCGCGGTGCTGGATGCTCAAGCCGATGCCCGCCCGGTTTCTAAGCTTGAGTGGGCGCATCGATACGACCTGGAGGGACAGGTTGAAGCGCTCCTCCGAAGAAGAATATTGGCGCAGGAGAGGGGGACTTAAGTGGACCCTGAAAGGCGACGCAAACACGAAATACTTCCACGCGTACATGATAACCCACAAGTATAGGGGGTCGCAACAGTTTCCGAGGGTAGAGTATTCAACCCAAATTTATTGATTCGACACAAGGGGAGCCAAAGGATATTCTCAAGTATTAGCAGTTGAGTTGTCAATTCAACCACACCTGGATAACTTAATATCTGCAACAAAGTATTTAGTAGCAAAGTAGTATGGAAGTAACGGTAACGGTAGCAAAAGTAACAGTAGCAGTTGATGCGAGGGGACCCGATCTTTCGATGAGATGATAACTATCGATTTCGTGGAGATGACTTTGATGATCTGACTACAAACGTGCAACGACGTTGCATCTTAGCAATCGCTAAACCAACTCCGGAAGGTTATTGACCACGCCGGAGCACGATCAACCTGACCACGAAGGTCTATTCCTGCAAGCAATCGAAGTACAAGCAAGAATATGATTAAGCAATCTGAATATTGCGAATATGGAAGAAGTATTGAGAAAAGTGGGGTTTCATAAGAGGTCTTGGTCTGGTCATTGGACACAAACAAAGTACACGAAGTTGCAGCGATGGCTAACTTTTAACTAAATAAAACCCCAGTCTAAATGATGCCTTAAGGGCTATATTTATAGGGAAAAGAGAGGGGATTTCTTCCACCCTAGGCAAGGTGGGACTAAAACACCTCCTAAGTCTTTTACCCTACAATATGGACTCTAAAAAGAGATTACATGGGTCTGGCCCAAAATAAGGTGGCGCAACACCAATAATAAGCTATGGACAAAATTTATGAAAGGCCATCTTGTATATTTCGTCCATCTTCTTGTATGTCATCATGGTGGCTTCAAAGTCCGGAAATCTCCACTTGAACATCCGTTCTTGTTCTCTTCGCACGCACGTTCATCTCCGTGCTTGACGACGCTCCAATGTTCCTCCTTCTTGTCCTTGCTAGGCCCTTCAATTGCAAGCAACACAAATGTATCTAAGTTAGGCAACATCATATTCTCATGAATACTAGAAACATTGTCAAGAAACAAAAGTACCTGATAATTTAATTGGCGTATGCGAGCTCTAGCAATTGTTCCAAGAGGTAAAACAGGAGGGGATATTGGTGTAACTGTGGTAGCCATGTCCTCATCATCCTCCCCTTCTTGAAAACAAAGCCGTCCTTGGCGTTTCTTAGTCTGAAATGTGGATAACAAAAGAGACAAGGTGTACACGTTGTATATGTATATGTCATCCATTTTTACTGATCTTAGTTGGGGCACATGTGACACGGTTATACAAGAGCACCCGTCAAAAGTCGTGAAATATAAAGCCAATATATTATCACAAGAAGTCAAAGGCATGAAACTATTGCAACTCAGTTTGCACATATAAGTGAAGCTCTTATTCCTATCAAAAGATTGACAATGCTTATCATTAAACCATCCCAACATTGATGAATCATCACCAAGATTAGAGGTCAAATCAAAATGATTAAACATTGGCACAATTATTTTCAAACGTATTTGATCCAAATATGATTTATTCCCTGATTCACATGATTGTTTTGCATCAATAGTTAATTCAATGGGTTCACTCAAAATTGTTTTATCACATGGAAAAGTCAAATCATCAACATAGTCTTCTAAAATAACTGGTGTGATCAAAGTAGTGGGTAGCTCAATGGATGGTGCATTTAAATTGACAAGGCATGTGTCGGTGTCAAAACCGACGGATCTCAGGTAGGGGGTCCCAATCTGTGCATCAAGGCTGATGGTAACAGGAAGCAAGGGACACAGATGTTTACCCAGGTTTAGGCCCTCTCGATGGAGGTATAACCCTACTTCCTGCTTGATTAATATTGAAGATATGGGTAGTACAAGAGTAGATCTACCACGAGATCATAGAGGCTAAACCCTAAGAGCTAGCCTATGATGGTATGATTGTAATTGTGATCGGCCTTCCAAGGACCAACCTCTCCAGTTTATATAGACACCTGAGAGGGCTAGGGTTTACATGGAGTCGGTTACAAGGAAGGAAACATAATATCCGGATCGCCAAGCTTGCCTTCCACGCCAAGGAGAGTCCCATCCGGACACGGGCCGAAGTCTTGAGTCTTGTATCTTCACGCTTCAATAGTCCAGACGATGTATGCAATCCGGCTGTCCGGATACCCCCTAATCCAGGACTCCCTCAGTAGCCCCTGAACCAGGCTTCAGTGACGATGAGTCCGGCGCGCGGTATTGTCTTCGGCATTGCAAGGCGGGTTCCTTCTCCGAATACTCCAAAGTGGTTGTCGAACACGTAGACCGTGTCCGGATCTGCTAGATGATCTTCATATGCCACCGTAGAAGGAATAATATTTCACGAAAGCAATCTTCTGACAAATTTTTAGACAACGCGACGTGTCATCACGGTCGGGTCATTATCCGACCCGCTTTCCTATAACCAGCCTCAGCGCATATTGCGAGGTGGTTTCTTTGACACTTCTTATCAAAGCAGCGATCGTGTCCCCTTATCACGGGATTCTCATCAATACGGGTATGGGTAATCCCACCATGCCATCAATCGTGGTGCTTGGGAAGCAAGCAATTCCCAACGGGCAAGTGGGGAGGTGCACCGCTTTCGATGCCTCTATAAAGGGATAAGATTTCCCCATTTTCGCCCACACCTTCTTCCTCCTTCGCCCACTCTTGCCCCCTCGAGCTCCAGCGCCCAAGCCCAAGTCTTCTCCGCACAACTAAACATGTCCGTAGCAGGAGGCAAGTGGGTGGCTTCCACCGTCAAGGAGAAGCACATCACAAATCTTGGTAATGCCGGATACTTGGCATGAGACATAGCGCATCGGCTACCTACAGGGCCGGGCAGGTCATTCCGACCCCAGGACCCCACGAGAGGGTCGTATTTGTCGCCCACTTTGTCCGTGGACTGGGATTTCCACTCCATCCCTTCATCCGCGGGCTCATGTTCTACTACGAGCTAGATTTCCATGATCTAGCCCCGAATTTCGTCCTCAACATCTCGGCGTTCATCGTCGTATGCGAGGCCTTCCCCCGCATCCGGCCTCACTTCGGCCTATGGCTGCAAACCTTCTGCGTGAAGCCGAAGATTGTAAGCGGCCAGCAAGCGGAGTGCGGAGGGCCATGGTGGGCAAGATGCCTAATGTCACCTGGCTGGACGGCTCTTTTGCAAAGACCGTAGAAGGGTGGCAATCGGGGTGGTTCTATATCACCGAGCCATGTGGCGCCAACTGGGCGGCGGCCCCCGAGTTCCGATCCGGAGCCCCCATGCAGCTCACCTCTTGGGAAAAGAAGGGCCTGTCTTGGGGCGAATCTAGGCGAATCTACGGAGCTAACCGGACTCCAGACCTGCATCAAAAGCATGAATGACAAGAACATCAAGCTTGTCAACGTGATCCAGGTCATGCTCGTTCGCCGGATTCTGCCCTGCCAAAGGCGGGCATTAATATGTGGGAGTTTGTCCCGCCGAACACCAGACGCTCCGGAAGCTCTACGACATGACGCACAAAGGCGCATGGAAGGTGTTGTTCAAGGCCTCCGAAGTACCTCCTCCCATATCCGAGGATCGCGGGCTTCACGCCGCGCGGCCTCCTAGTCAGGTGAGTTCTCAGACTACCACCGGATTCAGTTCTTCCCAATATATTCATGGGAGAGCCTTAAGTAGTTATGCACATTTGTTCAGGATTATGTGGAGACAGCGGAGCAGGCTTACTGTCCGGCTCCACCGCCAGAAGGCCCAGCTGATGCTCTCCTGACGGAGATGCTGGTCCCGGCACGGTACAAGGTGCCGGAGAAGAAGGCCGAAAAGAAGGCCCCGGGGATCCGAAAGGGTCTCCGGCGTAAGGTCGTGCCGGAAGCCTCGTCCGAAGACGACGAGGCACACTCCTCCCACAATGGGGAGGAAGAAGAAGAAGAAGGCGCTCCATCCGGAAAGGATGAGGGGCCTGGGGAGGCGGACCAGGGGGCCGGAAAAGGCCCTCGGCGCAAGGCCGTTATACCCACGTCGTCTGACGATGACGAGACAGATTCCTCCCGCGGAGGCGGGAGGAAGCAAGAAGAAACTCTACCTCCTTGCACTGGGAAGGATAAAAAGAGAAAAGCTGCCCCGGAGGGGGAGGCTGGGCGTCCAAGAAGGGAAAGGTGTTCCTTCCAGACTATTCCGCCACGGCCGCTCTCAGCGAGGAGGGGTGGCTGCCCAGGGGGAAGCCCTTAGTGCGATCGTAAGTGTCCGCACTCTATCATGATTTTACTTCATAGTTTTTGTATTTATAATGCCGAACATATATGCAATACGTCCAGGGTTCATCCTGAGGCATCTTCCTCCGGATCCCTGAGCGATTCGGAGATGGATTCGCTTTCGACAGCCACTACTCCTCAACCCGCGGACGATGCAGAGGTGATGTCCCGAAGGCTCCCAGAGCGGGGGGAGGTGACTCTGGAGATGCCTCAAGGCGGGATTCCAGATGTCGGACACGCGGGGTTCAAGATCCCCGCAGATCGTGTCGATGAGAGCCACGGTAAGCCGGGCTCTCAGCCGAACACAGCTCCGGAACCTTCAATGGTTCCGGACTCAGGCGGGCGGCCCCTCGTTAGGGAGGGCGAGCCGTCTGTGTCGAGGACTTCCGTTGTGCCCGAGGCGCCGGATTGTCTGCGGGAAGCGCTTCGCGGCGCTTCCATGGATGGAGAGCACCGTACTCTTATGAGTGCGGTGATTCGGAAGGTTTCGTCTGCCAAGAGCGGACTAACCGAAGCTTGCACCAGTCTCCTGACAGGCTTTGAGGTAAGTAATAAATATGTGTAAAATTACCACCCGATAGGTAGTAGCCCCTGATACTCTGTTTGGTGTTCGGGAAGAAAAGCCAAACGGAGGGTCAACTATAATTCGTAGGAGTCTAATAATAAGTATTCATGTGAATAAGCAGGCTGTGCTGCTTGTCGCTGCTGCCCGCACAGCCGAGGTTGCCGAACTAAAGCGGGACATGGAGCAGGCACAGGGAGAGCTCGGCCTCACGAAGAGGCAGCTTGAGGAGAATAAAGGTAAGCGATTCCCCGCTCTTATGTATTTACGGATAGGAAAAATTGGTTAGTCTAACACCAAAGCGTCATGACTGTGTAACAGGGGCCACCGCCGAAGTGGCGTCCCTGAAGAAAGCGATGTCCGAGGCCAAAGACAAGGCGGCCTTGGAATGCAAGGAGCGCGAAAAGCAAAGTGCTAGAGTGGGCGAGGTGCAGCAAGAGCTTCGGGACCTCGGCAAGAAGTACGAGTCCGTGGAGCATGATCTGAAGATGAAAGAGGCTGAGCTCGTGAAGGCCCTTGTGAGTATAAAGGACGCCAAGGCCGAAGCCGATAAGGCACAGCAGGAAATCCAGGAGGCCAAAAAGATAGCAGCGGGTAAGAAGTTCTTTATGCAAAGCAAACATGTGGAGGAGGCATTTCTTTTACTTACTCGGTTGGAGCTCTCGAGGCGTTCGATATCTCGCCACGCAGATGTATCGACGCATGCGAGTTCTACCACGCCTGGAGGGGAGCTCAACGGAGAAGCTGTTCGGTCGCGTATCTTTGGGGCGAACACCCAATGCCTCTGAGTGACCAAGCTGAAGCGGTTGGTCGAACTCCAGAGGCGATTTAACCGCTATGAAAGATTTCATAGTTCGGATGTGGCCTGGTGAGCTCTTCCCCACTAGCTACTTTGGCCTGATCAAGCGGATGGTGGATGCCTGTCCGCGACTTGAAGTGATCAAGCAATCCGTTTGCATTGAGGGTGCCCGCCGGGCCTTTGCCCGCGTCAAGGTGAATTGGAGCAAGCTGGATGCGGAGAAGCTGGTGAAGGACGGGCCGCCGGAGGGCAAGGCGCATCGCCATCCCGAGATGTACTATGATGGCGTTATGAAGGGTGCTCGTCTTGTGGCCGATGAATGTACCAATGACACCATTTTAGAGTGAATTCACTTCTGTCATGTTTGTAATTTAAAGACGAAGTTACTTGCGCTATGTAGAGCTTTTGTTATTTAAAATATTACCTTCTGTGCGGATGTTTATAAAATTCTGAAAGTAGGCCAATCATCGGCTTCTGCACCCACGTAACTAGTACTGGGTGTTCGTGGAAAACCCGGACACTCTTTATCCAAATGTTTGGTCCCTTAAGGAGGTGTCCGGCGCAGCGAACAAGGCAATCGGACTATGCGGCTTTATAACTTTCACTTAGCCATATAAGTCTGCAATTTTAAATTTCGGCGAAGCCCCTAGAATCTGGAAGGCCGAATTGGGGCGCTATACACGCCTAGATCGGACGAAGCCGATATATCGCCTAAAGCGGAAAATCTTTAAGGATTTTAGGACCTCTCGAACAGCGAGCAGCTCTCGCCACATCATGTCGGTCAGTTTTCGGCTTTCTCTACTGAGGTGCTCGTCCGGAAGAACCGAGACACAATCACAGTAGTTCTCCCTGCGCTACCTTAGCCGATATAATGGAATGTAAGGTACCAAAACAAGGGAGCCGGGCTAACCCAACTGTAGACCCAAGACATGATTCGGAGCTGATGCATATAGTGCTATAAGTTCGGGGTGTCGCACTGTTGAAAGTGTTCGGACTTGTATTGCCGTATTATGGGGCGCCATAAGAAGCCCCTGGCAAACTGACCATACCAAGGTGTACGGATGCAATATCAAATAAACATTTATGAGAAAAAAAATGCTCAAATAAGAATAGTAAGCTGACGCTATATATGATCTCCCATTGATGAATAATACGTTTAAGCGTATGTTTACAATGGATGCATTAAGAGGAAATAAGTAGGACTATTTGACATGTCCTATCAAGGGGCAGGCTGTGTACAAATAGATAAAGCAGGTATAACGATCGTAAATAGATTCCACCAGGGTATTTCCTTCTGTGCGCAACGCCTGTTGCCTCCTTGGTTGTCCTTCCTATGTGAGTCTATCAAAACCGGCTCTTTTGAGGATGTTGCACTAAGGCTATGTCCTGAAAGGTAAAAGGGAAAGATTATGAAGGTATTTGGTGGTTACCCGCACTATTGACTGAGTCGTTGTTGCGCCTCCGCCTATGCCCATGGTATCTTAAGCGCGTAATTGTGTACGTGTGGCACGAATGCTGCTTTGATGGGGCTTGAGCGGAGGCCGGACTGCTAATCACGCTCTTGGCGTTCCTGATGATCCTGTCGCAGGGTGCTCCGGACTCGCTTGATGGTGCTTGAGGTTGCCGTCGCCGGATTGGTGGTTTGCTGGAGGAGGCCGCATTGTACTTCTGCCGTGAGGGCTGCAGTATGCTCTTCTGTACGGAGAGAGCGGTCCATGTTTCCGTTGACTTTTATGACCCCGTGCGGACCTGGCATCTTGAGCTTGAGGTATGCATAATGTGGTACCACATTGAATCTAGCGAATGCGGTTCGTCCGAGCAGTGCGTGGTAACCACTACGGAAAGGGACGATATCGAAGATTAACTCTTCGCTCTGGAAGTTGTCCGGGGATCCGAAGACCACTTCCAATGTTATAGAGCCCATACAGTGGGCCTCTACTCTAGGAATTACAGCTTTAAAGGTGGTTTTGGTGGGCTTGATCCTTGAAGGGTCAATGCCCATTTCTTTTCTTGTGTCCCGATAAAGCGTGTTCAGTCTTGCCGCCGTCCATAAGGACTCGCGTAAGGTGGAATCCGTCGATGATTGGGTCTAAGACCAATGCGGCTGAGCCGCCGTAACGGATGCTAGCAGGATGATCCCTAAGATCAAAGGTGATCGGACAAGCTGACCATGGGTTGAATTTGGGGGCGACTGGCTCCATCGCATAGACGTCCCGTAGTGCTCGCTTCCGTTCCCGCTTGGGGATGTGAGTGGCGTAGATCATATTGACCGTTTTCACCTGGGAGGAAATTTCTTTTGTCCCCCCGTGTTCGGACGCCGGGGCTCTTCGTCATCGTCGTTGTGCGGCCCCTTGTCCTTGTTTTCGGCGTTTATTTTGCCGACATGTTTGAACACCCAGCAGTCTCTATTGGTGTGGTTGGCTAGCTTGTCCGGGGTGCCATGAATTTTGCACGAGTGCTCCAGTATGCGGTCCAGACTGGACGGTCCCTGATTATTTCTTTTGAACGGCTTTTTTTCGCTGACCGAACTTAGATTCGCTGAATCCGGCATTTACTGTCGTATCTTCAGTGTTGTCGCCGTTGTTCCGTCGCTTGTGTCTGTTACGTCGTGGCTTGCCGTTGTTATCGCGGACATCCGAGGTGCCGGAATGTGGTGTGGTGCCGCTGCGAGCCAACCAGGTGTCCTCGCTCGTGCAAAAGCGGGTCATTAGTGTTGTGAGAGCTACCATGGACTTGGGTTTTTCCTGGCCGAGGTGTCGAGCAAGCCACTCGTCACGGATATTATGCTTAAAAGCCGCCAGGGCTTCGGCGTCCGGATAGTCAACTATTTGGTTCTTTTTAGGTAGGAACCGAGTCCAGAATTTCCTGGCTGACTCTCCGGGCTGGTGAGTAATGTGGCTTAGGTCATCAGCGTCCGGTGGTCGCACATATGTGCCCTGGAAGTTGTCGAGGAATGCTTCTTCCAGGTTTTCCCAACTGCCAATGGAATTTGCTGGCAGGCTGTTTAGCCAGTGCCGGGCTGGTCCTTTGAGCTTAAGGGGAAGATACTTGATGGCGTGTAGATCATCTCCATGGGCCATGTGAATGTGGAGAAGGAAATCTTCGATCCATACCGCGGGGTCTGTTGTGCCATCGTAAGATTTGTTGTTTACGGGTTTGAACCCTTACGGGAATTCATGATCCATTACTTCGTCGATGAAGCGAGGGGTGTCTGGCGCCTCTGTGCGGGCTATGTGGCTACGTAGTTCGAATTGGTCTGGGTTGCTTTGTGTTCGGCCCGGCCGGACTTGTTGATAATGTATCCGGTGTGACGGTCATCGTCGCGCGCTGGGGCGCGCCCCCGTGATCCGTAGATCGATCTTGGCTGTCCTGCTTTGTTTTCTAGAAGATCTTGTAGGTCTTGCCTGTTGCCCTGGGCCGTAGTGTATTAGCATGGGGGTGCGGGCTGATATCCCGTTTTATCCCGGCCACGGGGTGGCCGGTCAGCCGTTTGGCGCTCAAGTCCGTATTCCTCGGCTGCCAGGACTTCAGTCCATCTGTCTGTGAGCAGGTCTTGATCAGCTTGGAGTTGCTGCTGCTTCTTCTTCAGGCTCCTCGCAGTGGCTATAAGCCGGCGCTTGAAGCGCTCCTGCTCCATGGGATCCTCAGGCATGCCGAACTCGTCGTCGCTGAGGCTAATCTTGTCTTCGGAGGGGGGCATATAATTGTCCTCCTCCGGATATCCGTCGGTCACCTATTCGTTTGGGCTAACCTGCTCATCTTCCTGTTCGGCTTGCTTGAAGGTGGGTTGGTCAGGGTTGTATTCTTCTTCGGTGTCATCCGGATTGCTTTCATCTCCAGGGCCGGTATTGTTGTGGCGGGGCTTGGAGCGGCGCCGGCGACGCCCATGCTTTGCTTTTCTTCCTGAGGGGTTATCCTCCATTGCCTCTTCCCATTGGTTTCCTTCGGAGTGTCAACCATATATATGTCGTATGAGGAGGTGGCCGTCCACATACATGTGGTGATGGCTCTGTAGTTCTCTGCATAAATGCGTCCATCTTGTCGATGTCTTTGGAGTCATAGTCAAGCACGTCGGTTAAATCATTGACCGTGGCAATGAAGTGGGTGGTGGGTGGGCAACGGATTCCGTCGTCGCCTGCTTCCCACTCAAGCCGGACATAGTTCGGCCCATAGCCTCCTGACAAAGAGAGAGACTTCAATGAGTTCAGCATGTCGCCAAAGGGCGAGTGCTGAAAGATGTCCACAGCGGCAAACTCCATTACCGGAGCCCAGCCTGGCTCGGCTGGCTCAAGGGTGTGCGGACCGGAACCAACAACCAGATAAGAGTCCGGGGCCCGGGGTTACAGGCTTCCACAGAAGTGAGACCTGTGTTCGGCTCCACCATTGATGAGTGTGCGGCCTGTGGGGCAGGGTCTAGCCTTCCGTCCTTAGGCTACGCAACCTGGTCCGGATTTAGATCCGAGGCTTCTGCCGGGGTGATATCCCGTGCATCGTCTGACAGCAGGTCTAAGCCGTGCTCATTGTGACTGTTCAGTGCTCCTGGCATAGGCCCGAATCCATCGAAGATCAAGTCTCCGCGAATGTCCGCCGTGTAGTTCAGGTTTCCGAACCTGACCTGGTGGCCGGGGGCATAGCTGTCGATCTGCTCCAGATGGCCAAGCGAATTGGCCCGCAGTGCGAAGCCGCCGAACACAAAGATCTGTCCGTGGAGAAAAGTCTCGCCCTGGACCGTGTTGTTGACGATTGGAGGCGCCGTCATGCCCTGTAGCGATGACACAGAGGAACTCTCAATGAAAGCACCAATGTCGGTGTCAAAACCGGCGGATCTCGGGTAGGGGGTCCCGATCTGTGCGTCAAGGCTGATGGTAACAGGAAGCAAGGGACACATATGTTTACCCAGGTTCGGTCCCTCTCGATGGAGGTAAAACCCTACTTCCTGCTTGATTAATATTGAAGATATGAGTAGTATAAGAGTAGATCTACCACGAGATCATAGAGGCAAAATCCTAAGAGCTAGTCTATGATGGTATGATTGTAATTGTGATCGGCCTTCTAAGGACCAACCTCTCCGGTTTATATAGACACCGGAGAGGGCTAGGTTTACATGGAGTCGGTTATAAGGAAGGAAACATAATATCCGGATCGCCAAGCTTGCCTTCCACGCCAAGGAGAGTCCCATCCGGACACGGGCCGAAGTCTTGAGTCTTGTATCTTCACGCTTCAATAGTCCGGATGATGTATGCAGTCCGGCTGTCCGGATACCCCCTAATCCAGGACTCCCTCAGCATGCATCATACTCATGTGGAGGTGGAAGACCGGTACCTTTGTCATTACCTATTTTCGACTCAGATGATGTAGTGAAAGCACATTTGCTCCCTAGGTGGTTTTGGTAATTAATGACAACATACTTTGTGGTTGGACTAATGCTTTTAACAAGTATGTTTCAGGAAAGTCAACCACTCGGCATGGCAAAAGGACTAGAGGTGAACCCCTAAGATGCTAAGGAAAACATTGGCAAAAGCTCAAGACTCCATTTTTGGTTTAGTGATCCAAGATCACATTGAGTCCATAGGAAAGCCAATACTATTAAAAGGGGGTGAGGTTATGATGATGATCTGGTTGCTCTAAAGTGCTTAGTGATTTATCTCTCAAACAATCAGCAATCTTTCATTCCAACATAAACTCATAAGTAATCTCGGTCCCACCGATTCCAAACTCACCACACCGAGATGAACCACCTCGACCATATAGCCAAACCCTAAGAATCTCGGATTTTCCGATTCCAAACTCGGTCATTCGAAATTGGTGTTGCCAAGCTTCAGAACCTACGTACTCAAATCGGTGTCACCGAGATGAGAAAGTCGGTCCCACCGAGATTGGCAAACCCTAGACTTTGGAAGAATCGGTCTAACCGAGATTGTATTTTCGGTCCCACTGAAAATCCCAACGCTCACAAGATTTGAACTTTCGGTCCGACCGAGTTGTCAACTTCGGTCCGACCGAGATTGCTCAAATGTGTGTAACGGTTGGATTTTGTGTGGAGGCTATAAATACCCTCCACCTCCTCTTCATTCGTGGAGAGAGCCATCGAAAGAACTACCACTCCTACCTTACATTTACGAGAAGAAAACTACCTACCCTTGTGTTGAGATCAAGTTGCTCCACTCCCACCATATGACACTTGATTTCTAGTCTTTCCAAGTTGCTTTCCACTCAATCCTTCCTCCACCACATCCAAATCGGTGAGGAGAGTTGAGTGTTGGGGAGATTATCATTTGAAGCACAAGAGCAAGGAGTTCATCATCACCAACCCCATCTATTACCTTTTGGAGGGTGGTGCCTCCTAGATTGGTTAGGTGTCACTTGGGAGCCTCCATCATGATGTGGAGTTGAACCAAGGAGTTTGTAAGGGCAAGGAGATCGCCTACTTGTGAAGATCTACCCCGAGTAAGGCTAGTCCTCCGTGGGCGTAAGCCATGATGGCATAGACAAGGTTGCTTCTTCGTGGACCCTTCGTGGGTGGAGCCCTCCGTGGACTCAAGCAGCCGTTACCCTCCGTGGGTTGAAGTCTCCATCAGCGTGGATTGACGATAGCACCACCTATCGGAACCACGAGAAAAATCTCCGTGTCTCCATTGCGTTTGCTCTTCACAATCTCTCACTTACTATTCATGCAATTTACTTTCCGCTGCCCTATACTCTAGAATTGCATGCTTAGTATGTTGCTCGACTTGAATGCATGATGCTTGACTTGTCTTTCATAGTGAACTTGCTATGAACTTATGATAATCAAAAGGCATAATTTTTATCTTGTCAAGTTGTCTAATCACCCCCCCCCTCTAGACACTCTTGCCTTCAACGATCCTACAATTGGTATCAGAGCGTTGGTCTCCATTGCTTTGGTTTGCACACCATTGGAGGAAGATGGACGTGTCTACGTTTGGGAGTGTTAGTCATAGAGTGCCTATTCTTGATGGAGTGTCCTATAACTCGTGGAGGATTGAAATGCTTGCTATCTTTAAGATATACAACTTGCATAAATACGTTGAAACGCCCATATGTACCACCATTTGACCCCTTGCACCCTCTGTAGATGAAGAGCTTGATTTGCTTCAGTAACCTTAGAACTGTCAATCTTATCATTAGAGGTTTGCTCGATAACTTGCTTGAGCTTGTCACGAACTTTGAGTGCGCCCATGCCATGTGGAAGTTCTTGGAAGAACTTTATCCGGACTACTCTTTGAGAGGTCTTGATGAAATTCTATACAAGACTGTTGAATTTGATATGTTGCACCCAAAGATCCTAACTTTGATAAATGCTTCTTTGAGCTTCGTGATCTTATGAAAAGAAGGGTGATCCCGGTTTTATCAATGTTCGAATAAGAAATGCTCTTGTTTTGCATTCCGATGACTATTATCACGTTGATAAAACTGATGCAAGTCATTGTCAAATTGACCTAGGTATTGATGATGATTTGTCTATGGGTCAATATGATGATGAGCATGAGCATGATGACGATTCGGACACCGAGCTAGACAAGATCATGAAGAGTCTCGATCTAATGGCAAATATGAGAGACTACATTTCCGTGGCAAAGAATGGATTCTTGATAGTGGATGCACCGATCACATGACCGGAGATGAAGACATGTTTCGAGAGCTTGCAAAGAACGATGGTCCACGCAAGTATGTGACTTTTGGAGACAACTCCAAGGGTAAGGTACTTGGCCTTGGTAAGGTGGCCATATCTCATGATAGCTCCATTAAAAATGTCATGCTTGTTGAATCACTTGGATACAATTTACTTTCCGTGTCTAGATTAGCTGACTTTGGATACAATGTGCTATTCACCAAAGTAGATTGCCAAGTTTTTCGTAGTGACAATCATAACATGGTCTTCTCTGGCATTCGTAGAGGTGACCTATACATTGTCGATTTCACTAAGAAAGCTCAACCTAGAACTTGCTTTATTGCTAAATCTGCTAAAGGTTGGCTTTGGCATAGAAGGCTTGGACATGTTGGTATGCGAAATTTAGATAAGCTAATCAAAGGTGATCACATTCTTGGTGTAAAAGATGTTTTCTTTGACAAAGATAGACTCTGCGATGCATGTCAAGCAGAAAACAGGTTGGAGGAAGTCATCCGTGAAGAATATCATGACCACAAGGAGACCGCTTGAGCTTCTTCATATGGATCTCTTGGTCCCAATGCTTACAAAAGCCTTGGTGGTAACTCCTTTGGTCTAGTTATTGTAGATGACTTTTCCAGATTCGTGGGTATTTCTACTTGATGACAAATCGCGAGTTCGAAAATCTTCAAAACCTTTGCTAGAAAGGCTCGAGAATCAATTTGAGGTGAAGATCAAGAAGGTTCGGAGTGACAACGGAGCGGAGTTCAAGAACGCCCATGTAGACTCTTTTCTCGATGAGGAAGGGATTCTACATGAGTTCTCAACTACGTACACACCTCAACAAAGCGGGGTTGTTGAGAGGAAGAACCGAGCGCTCATTGAGATGGCGAGGACAATGCTTGATGAATACAAGACACCAAAACACTTTTGGGGTGAAGCCGTTGAGACAGCTTGTCATGCCATCAACAGACTTTATCTTCACAAGCTTCTCGGCAAGACTTCATCGAGCTCCTTACGGGTAACAAACCCCAAGTGGGATATTTTCGTGTCTTTGGTTCAAAATGCTATATTCTTGATAAGCATCGTCGGTCTAAGTTTGCTCCTAAAACTCATGAAGGCTTTTTCCTCGGTTATGGATCAAACTCTCACACTTACCGTGTCTACAATAATTTCACCCGAAAGGTTGAAGAGACGGTAGATGTGAAGTTTGATGAATCTAATGGCTCGCAAGTAGAGCAAATGCCTATTGATGTAGGAGATAAGGACCCATCGGAAGCCATTCAAGATTTATCCATTGGAAAGATTCGTCCCATGGAAGTGAAGGAGAGTACCTCATCTACATATGTGGAGCCCCCTACCTCACGGCAAGGTGAACCTCAAGGCAACATGGAGGCCTCCACAAGTGGAACTCACCAAGATGAGGAAGTGCGACAAGAAGATCCACCACAACCTCCTTCTCCACCACCTCAAGACAACACCAACAACACAGATGAAGAAGAAGATGAGGATAATGAGGAAGCTCAGCCACGGCCACGACAAAAGCTATCCCGAGTTCGAGAAAGAGTCAAGAAAGACCATCCCGTGGAACAAATGATGAATGACATCAACTCCGGGAGAATCACTCGCTCTAAAACTCGTTTAGCTAACTTTTGTGAGCATTACTCATTCATTTCAAGTCTTGAACCTATGAAGGTAGAAGAAGCGCTTGAAGACCCGGATTGGGTGAACGCTATGCATGAAGAGCTGCACAACTTCGAGAGGAACAACGTTTGGTCTTTGGTAGAAAGCCCAATGATGACCAAAACGTCATTGGAACCAAATGGGTGTTTCGGAACAAGCAAGATGAAGATGGACAAGTCATCCGCAACAAGGCTCGTCTCGTAGCACAAGGTTACACACAAGTCGAAGGTATGGACTATGGTGAGACCTATGCCCCCGTTGCTAGACTTGAGTCCATTCGCATTCTTCTTGCTTATGCCAACCACCATAACATTACTCTCTATCAAATGGACATTAAAAGTGCTTTTCTGAATGGTGAAATTGAGGAGGAAGTTTTGTGAAACAACCTCCGGTTTGTGAATCCTAAAAGCCTAATCATGTTTACAAATTGCACAAAGCTCTTTACGGTCTTAAACAAGCCCTAGAGCTTGGTACAAATGCTTGACTAGCTTTCTTCTTGAAAAAGGATTTGAAATTGGTAAAATTGACTCAACGCTATTCACAAAAAGGGTTGACGGTGAACT
Source organism: Aegilops speltoides (assembly GCA_021437245.1). Classification (NCBI taxonomy): domain Eukaryota; kingdom Viridiplantae; phylum Streptophyta; class Magnoliopsida; order Poales; family Poaceae; genus Aegilops; species Aegilops speltoides. Next base: position 344,661,101 of record CM038144.1, read on the forward strand.
ATTTGTGTGCCAAATATATGTCGATGATATTATCTTTGGATCAACTAACCCGATTTCAGTGAGAAGTTTGGGAAGCTTATGTCAGAGAAATATGAGATGTCCATGATGAGTGAACTCAAGTTCTTCCTTGGGTTGCAAATCAAGCAATCTAAGGAGGGTACTTTTGTCTCACAAACCAAGTACACTAAGGATCTCTTCAAGAAGTTCAACATGCAAGAGAGCAAAGGTATGAGAACCCCCATGCCTACTAATGGACATAATGACTTGACTAAAGATGGAGAACCTGTTGATCAAAAGGTTTATCGATCCATGATTGGTTCTCTACTATATCTCTGTGCTTCTCGCCCTGATATAATGCTGAGTGTATGCATGTGTGCTCGATATCAAGCTGCTCCTAAAGAATGTCATCTTAAAGCTGTTAAAAGAATTGTGAGATATTTGATACACACACCTAACTTTGGCATATGGTATCCTAAGAGGGCCTCTTTCGATCTTGTTGGCTATTCCGACTCGGACTATGCCGGAGACAAGATAGACAGAAAGTCGACTTCGGGTACATGTCAATTTCTTGGTCGATCCCTTGTGTCTTGGTCATCCAAGAAACAAAACTCGATATCGTTATCTCATCGCAAGCGAGAATATATTGCTGCTGGTTAGTGTTGTGCTCGATTGCTATGGATGAAACAAATGCTTAAGGACTATGGGATACATGCAAGACATGTTCCTTTGCTTTGTGACAACGAGAGTGCAATTAAGATTGGACACAATCCTGTACAACACTCTCGCACAAAACACATTGAAGTTCGTCACCATTTTATTCGTGATCATATTGCTAAGGGTGACATTGATCTTAAGCATGTTCAGATCTTGACAAACAGCTTGCGATATCTTCACAAAACCACTTGATGAGAAAGTATTTTGTCGCTTGAGGAGTGAGTTGAACATCATTGATGCTTCAAACTTGGAGTGAAAACTCCATTGATGCATGCAAGGCATGAGCCTAATTGACTAATCCTTGATATTTCTCTTATGATGATGATCATATGTCTTGGACACATTTGCCCCCTTGTATTGCATCTAACTCCTTGCAGGTACTTGGATAGTCTACAATCCACAAGATTATCACACTCACTCAAATCATGAGTAATCTTGTCATTGACCAAGTATCTAGCTCTTGGGATGTTGAGTTCAAGGAACAAAATTTCACATATCCTTTTTGACACCATATACTTCTAGTACTTCACTCATGTCATATTGGATATTCTTGAGTATTTCCTTGCTTGCCTAACCCATGTAGGAAGATGAACTGCACACTTGAATATGGTGCTCCAACTTCACATCCTATGAGCAACTACATCAAGTTCACCTACATGAGAACAAGCAACAACAAGCCCAAGGTATGTCTCTCACATCATGAAAAAGCTTTGCCCAAAGATATGAGTACAAGCAGTTTCAAAAGATGTGATAACATCAAATGCTTTATCGAAAAATGGTAACCCCATTTTGAGCTTAAACGATGAGTATGACCTATGATCAAATGTTCTCATTTGACTCCTAAGTCAATATACTCAAACATAGGTGACTTTGTCGCCGACCCCTGTCTAGATGAAGTACATCTGTTTTGGAGTTTTCTGTTTTTCTCTTATGCTCTCTCATTGAGTTTCCTTGTTTTTTTTTAAAAAAAAAAAAAACTTCATCTAGCACTCTTTTCATTGCTGTTTATTTTGTTCTTGTGAATATTCTTTTCCGCTCTGATAAATTCCCTGAATATCTTTTACAAATTCATTGCAAATCTTCTGAAACATCTCTTGCAAAGTGAGCTGAATTATTTCTACATTTCCTTGGAATTAAACTCGGCGTCACCGATTCAATCATTTCGGTCTGACCGAAAAAGGGATCTGCCCTAAGTCTCTGACTTTCGGACACACCGATCCATATCATTTCGGTGTCACCGATTTACATTCATCAGGATATCATCATCTACAGCTCATCTAATTACATGTTACATATTCAATTTGCTCAGTTGTGATTCTTAATGAACCCATTTCTTTCCTTCCATCTTTCCTGCCCTTCCTGGTTTACTGTCCTTTTCGGCACTTGATGTCAAAGGGGGAGAAGATTTAGGGGGAGCTGGGGAACTTAAGGGAAGATTGGAGAATAAGGGGAGAAAAGATATCTTAAAGGAAGAAAAACATCCTTACCTTAAGGGGGAGAGGATCACATCAAAGCTTTGCCATATACTTCACTGTGATAATACCTTCTCTTGGCATTATTCTTTTGATTTTGTTTTTCTTGCTCTCACCATTGGTATCTTCTGAAAAGTACAATTGGTATCTTATACGATTGGCATCTTAAAAGATCACAATTGGTATCTTATGAAAAGCAAAATCTCTCGAGCTCATTGAAAATCTTTTAGTCTTGGGAGACATGTTGGCTGATTCAAGCTAGTGCTCAACATGAGACACTCTTTATACATGTCATCCTGGCTTGGTACTCTTGATGTTCTTGCTGGTTGAAGAATTACTCTTGTGTTATCTAACCGTGTTTTCCCAAGTTTATTTCTTCAGGTACATCACCAAGGAACTTCAAGGTAAGTATATGCATCTTGCAGGATGTGCATGATGGTAACTTGCTTGTGAATACTTGTTTGCAAGGAATCACCATGCACATATGCATCATATCTCATTTACCTTATCTGCTCTGATGCATATAGCCAAGCTGCATGCAGCACACCTTGCTTTTCTCTCATGTGTGCTTGTGGTAGTCCAAAACCAAAATCTAAAATCTTGCACACTTGTAGGGGGAGCTTGTGTACTACATGTCTGTCAAAGCTTAAATGTTAACCATGTCTTTCTTTTAGTAAGCTTTGATATCCTTTTCTGTGTGTTGCCATCAATTACCAAAAAGGGGGAGATTGAAAGCACATTTGCTCCCTAGGTGGTTTTGGTAATTAATGACAACATACTTTGTGGTTGGACTAATGCTTTTAACAAGTATGTTTCAGGAAAGTCAACCACTCTGGCATGGCAAAAGGACTAGAGAGGTGAACCCCTAAGATGCTAAGGAAAACATTGGCAAAAGCTCAAGACTCCATTTTTGGTTTAGTGATCCAAGATCACATTGAGTCCATAGGAAAGCCAATACTATTAAAAGGGGGTGAGGTTATGATGATGATCTGGTTGCTCTAAAGTGCTTAGTGATTTATCTCTCAAACAATCAGCAATCTTTCATTCCAACATAAACTCATAAGTAATCTCGGTCCCACCGATTCCAAACTCACCACACCGAGATGAACCACCTCACCATATAGCCAAACCCTAAGAATCTCGGATTTTCCGATTCCAAACTCGGTCATTCGAAATTGGTGTTGCCAAGCTTCAGAACCTTCAGACTCAAATCGGTGTCACCGAGATGAGAAAGTCGGTCCCACCGAGATTGGCAAACCCTAGACTTTGGAAGAATCGGTCTAACCGAGATTGTATTTTCGGTCCCACGAAAATCCCAACGTTCACAAGATTTGAACTTTCGGTCCGACCGAGTTGTCAACTTCGGTCCGACCGAGATTGCTCAAATGTGTGTAACGGTTGGATTTTGTGTGGAGGCTATAAATACCCTCCACCTCCTCTTCATTCGTGGAGAGAGCCATCGAAAGAACTACCACTCCTACCTTACATTTCTGAGAAGAAAACTACCTACCCTTGTGTTGAGATCAAGTTGCTCCACTCCCACCATATGACACTTGATTTCTAGTCTTTCCAAGTTGCTTTCCACTCAATCCCTTCCTCCACCACATCCAAATCAGTGAGGAGAGTTGAGTGTTGGGGAGATTATCATTTGAAGCACAAGAGCAAGGAGTTCATCATCACCAACCCCATCTATTACCTTTTGGAGGGTGGTGCCTCCTAGATTGGTTAGGTGTCACTTGGGAGCCTCCGTCATGATGTGGAGTTGAACCAAGGAGTTTGTAAGGGCAAGGAGATCGCCTACTTCGTGAAGATCTACCCCGAGTAAGGCTAGTCCTCCGTGGACGTAAGCCATGATGGCATAGACAAGGTTGCTTCTTCGTGGACCCTTCGTGGGTGGAGCCCTCCGTGGACTCGCGCAGCCGTTACCCTCCGTGGGTTGAAGTCTCCATCAACGTGGATTGACGATAGCACCACCTATCGGAACCACGAGAAAAATCTCCGTGTCTCCATTGCGTTTGCTCTTCACAATCTCTCACTTACTATTCATGCAATTTACTTTCCGCTGCCCTATACTCTAGAATTGCATGCTTAGTATGTTGCTCGACTTGAATGCATGATGCTTGACTTGTCTTTCATAGTGAACTTGCTATGAACTTATGATAATCAAAAGGCATAATTTTTATCTTGTCAAGTTGTCTAATCACCCCCCCCCCTCTAGACACTCTTGCCTTCAACGATCCTACATGTAGGCACTCTCGAAGGTGATGTGTCACATGGTGGAGGTGATGTAGTCCTCACACAAATGGATGTGGTTGTCATAGTACGCCTAGCAGTGGAAGGGACAACCGTACCATCTCTTGGAATGTGCTCCTTGCACTTGTTATCCTTGTGGGCAACACGTCGTTTTATTTCCTGTTCAGCTTTGCAAGCAAGACGAAACAAATGGTCCATAGGATAACACTCTTCATGAATTAGTTTCTCCTGAATATCACGGTTTAATCCGCCCCAAAATCTATCCATAAAATCATCTTCAGTTTCCTCTAACAAGGAGTGCAACAAGGTAGTTCGTAAATCATTATAATATGTTGTAACAGTATCACTACCTTGTTTTAAATGTTGTAGTTTTTTAATCATGCCACGAATGTAATAAACATCCACAAATCTATCTCTCATGATAAGTTTTAAATCATCCCAAGTAGTAGGTACATAATTAGGGTATAACCGACAATGTTCACTCCACCAAACAGTAGCAAAACCAGTGAATGTACCAACCGCGACCTTAACTTTTTGACGTTCAGAATAATTATGGGAAGCAAATATAGCATTTATTTCAAACTCCCATTCAATATATAAGTCAGGCTTAAAACGACCATTAAAAGGTGGCATGGAAACAAGAACTTGATCATGTGCATTTGGACATGTGTGCACCTCTCGTGATAGTTGTGGTATGTGCTCCGGTGGTGGCACGTCTCCCACGATCGACAAAGCCCATGAATTGACTCTAGATCCTGTCATGATTAGTAGAAACAAAATCCAAAAGTAATGTTCCTATGAACTACTGAGATGGTGGTAAAACGCTCACAATATAGCAAATATTATAGTCTTACAAGTTCTTACCATGCCGCAGGTGGTGACCGGCAACCAGCGGTGTCAAATAACTTCAAAAGTTGGGTAAAGCAATTGCCAGGTGAACATATATATGCACGGTGTAGAAATATGTGGAGCTGGGTTGGCTTTATATATGTGGGGGGGGGGGGATTGCTACAACCACATGAATTAATGCAAGCTGAAAATCCGTTCAAAGTGGTCGAATGCTGGTCCTAGACTAGACCATACTAGAGACGCGAGCCTAAGACACAAAGGGATTCACGCAGTCACAACTAATGAGTGAATATGGGTGTTGTTCATACAACAAACATGCCACAATAACACACAACTTCAACACATCAACCAGATTGGAATGGTATTTGTTTCTCTTTACTTTTCATGTGCATGCAAACAAACAAATCTGCACATGAATCCTTTTTTTTAAACTGGATACAAAACTCCAACGCTTCTCCCCCTTGGATAGAGAATAGCCACGAGAGTCACATGCAAGGTCAACCAGATTTGCACCTTTCTTTCTCTTCCTCTCTTACTTTTTTTATCTCTTCGAGCCAACACTCTTCCTGTTATTTTTTTCTCTTACTGCCAAAAACCAGGGTAGCACCAAGTTAAACCGAATGTGTACCAATATCGTGGTTGATCTCTTTCCTTTTTCAACTGCCCAAGAAAATCAGCCACCAACCCAAACCAATCAGCACCTTAATATATTTTTCTTGGTATTTACTTTTCCAATCCGAACAAGGAGATGCTTCCCTTTTATTTTTCCTCGGGAATCCAAACTTGGCAACCAAACAGAAGTACTACTAGTACATCCCACGTTTTTCAATCCAACAAGGCAGTGAACAAACAATAAAAATTCAGATCTGCCGTTCCAAACAAGGCAACCGATGAACAAGATCTGATCACAAACAAAATCCTGCCCTGCTTTTTGTTCTTGTCCTTACTATGATAATGGCAAGACACACACATATGATGGTGTACAAAAAGTTGGAGGCGATGGTGATGTACGTCAACAACAGATGGATGACGAGCGGTGGTGGAAATACTAGATGACTATGAACTGGACAATAGTGTATGCGGATGCAGCGTGAATAAAACGTGACTAGAACTCAAAACTCTAAAAGTTTAGACACTAAAACCAGCAACTCGACACACGATGCAACCAAAAATTCAACAATGCAAAAACTAAGTGATAATAGCAAAAGGCTCAGACTGTCTGGGACACGGATGAACTAATCTACAATTTTTTGTGCCTTTTTCTTGGACTCTAGGTATGAAAAGCAGATGCAATCTAGACTACGAAAAACTGGAAAATCTCAGCGAGCAACCTGAAAACTGATACAACTTGATAGAGGCGAGGGTGTCTTGATCTTTCGATGAGATGATAACTATCGATTTCGTGGAGACGACTTTGACGATCCGACTACAAACGTGCAACGATGTTGTGCCTTAGCAATCGCTAAACTAACTCCGGAAGGTTATTGACCATGCCGGAGCACAATCAACCTGACCACGAAGGTCTATTCCTGCAAGTAATCAAAGAACAAGCAAGAATATGATTAAGCAATCTGAATATTGCGAATATGGATGAAGTATTGAGAAAAGTGGGGTTTCATAAGTGGTCTTGGTCTGGTCGTTGGACACAAACGAAGTACACGAAGTTGCAGCGATGGCTAACTTTTAACTAAATAAAACCCCAGTATAAATGATGCCTTAAGGGCTATATTTATAGGGAAAAGAGAGGGGATTTCTTCCACCCTAGGCAAGGTGGGACTAAAACACCTCCTAAGTCGTTTCCCCTACAATATGGAATCTAAAAATAGATTACATGGGCCTGACCCAAAAGAAGGTGGCGCAACACCAATAATAAGCTATGGACGAAAGTTATGAAAGGCCATCTTGTATATTTCATTCATCTTCTTGTATGTCATCATGGTGGCTTCAAAGTCCGGAAATCTCCACTTGATCCTTCGTTCTTGTTCTCTTCGCATGCACGTTCATCTCCGTGCTTGACGACGCTCCAATGTTCCTCCTTCTTGTCCTTGCTAGGCCCTTCAATTGCAAGCAACACAAATGTATCTAAGTTAGGCAGCATCATATTCTCATGAATACTAGAAACATTGCCAAGAAACAAAAGTACCTGATAATTTAATTGGCGTATGCGAGCTCTAGCAATTGACCCAAGAGGTAAAACGGCAGGGGATATTGGTGTAACTGTGGTAGCCATGTCCTCATCAGCAGTTTTGTAGTAATTGTAAAAGTGGCAACGGTAAAGTAACTGAGCAAAGATCAATATGTGAAAAGCTTGAAGGCATTGGATCCGTGATGGATAATTATGTCGGATGTAATTCCTCATGCAATAGTTATAACATAGGGTGACACAGGACTACCTCCAGTTCATCAATGTAATGTAGGCATGTATTCCGAATATAGTCATACATGCTTATGGAAAAGAACTTGCATGACATCTTTTGTCCTACCCTCCCGTGGCAGCGGGGTCCTATTGGAAACTAAGGGATATTAAGGCCTCCTTTTAATAGAGTACCGGACCAAAGCATTAACACTTAGTGAATACATGAACTCCTCAAACTACGGTCATCACCGAGAGTGGTCCCGATTGTTGTCACTTCGGGGTTGTCGGGTGACTATTGACTTGCAAGATAGGATCAAGAACTCACATATATTCATGAAAACATAATAGGTTCAGATCTGAAATCATGGCACTCGGGCCCTAGTGACAAGCATTAAGCATAGCAAAGTCATAGCAACATCAATCTCAGAACATAGTGGATAATAGGGATCAAACCCTAACAAAACTAACTCGATTACATGGTAAATCTCATCCAACCCATCATCGTCCAGCAAGCCTACGATGGAATTACTCAGCACGGCGGTGAGCATCATGAAATTGGTGATGGAGGATGGTTAATGATGACGACGGTGATGGATTCCCCTCTCCGGAGCCCCGAACGGACTCCAGATCAGCCCTTCCAAGGGAGTTTAGGGCTTGGTGGCGGTTCCGTATCGTAAAACATGATGAATCCTTCTCCCTGATTTCTTTCTCCCCGAACGTGAATATATGGAGTTGGAGTTGAGGTCTGTGGAGCTCCAGGGGACCCACGAGGCAGGGGGCGCGCCCCAGGGGGGTGGGCGCACCCCCACCCTTGTGGACAGGGCGTGGGCCCCCTGGTGTTGATTATTTCGCCAGTATTTTTGATTAATTCCAAAAATATTCTCCGTGGATTTTCAGGTCATTCTGAGAACTTTTATTTCTGCACAAAAATAACACCATGGCAGTTCTGCTGAAAACAACGTCAGTCCGGGTTAGTTCCATTCAAATCATGCAACTTAGAGTCCAAAACAAGGGCAAAAGTGTTTGGAAAAGTAGATACGATGGAGACGTATAAACTCCCCCAAGCTTAAACCTTTTCTTGTCCTCAAGCAATTCAGTTGACAAACTGAAAGTGATAAAGAAAAACTTTTACAAACTCTATTTGCTCTTGTTGTTGCAAATATGTTGTAAGGGCATATTTATCCCCTAGTGGTTTTGGTGATTGATGACAATGCTTTTGCGGACTAATCGTGTGTGTTAAGTTCTTTCAGAGAATCATCCATTGGCATGAGACGATTTTCTCCCCTCGGTATTTTTAGTCAAGACGGTGTAGCTCCTTCATTTTGTTGTTGGTGGACTAGTCTCGTAGGAGTCACCGTATTATTAAGAGGGGATCCGCTTTGGTAAGACTAGGGTGGAATCAACACGTACACGTCCTTATCACACCCGTCGTCTTCCTTTCGCAACTCTGGAGCCGCAACTTCTCTTCCATACCTGCTTTGCACTGTGCCAGCGGTAGTACCGTGATCTCCAGCGGTAGTACCGCCGAAGCCCTCCAGCGGTAGTACCTCTCCGTAGAGCGGTAGTACCGCTCGCGGGCTTCGGCCGTAGTACCGCAGCAGTACCGCGCTACTGCCGCCTCGATTCGAGACGGCGTTTTCTCGTGTCAGGTTTTGCGGCACTACAAGCGGTAGTAGAAGCGGTAGTACCGCTGCTGCGGCGGTAGTACCGCTCCTACTCCCGCGATAGTACCGCTCTGGGGCCGATGGCTTTGGCTTCCTCTCCAAGACGGTAGTACATTTGGGCGGGGGCGGTAGTACCGCTCTCGGCGGTAGTACCGCCTCTGCCCAGCCAGTAGTACCGCTCTATCTTGAGGCTGCACAGTGAGGTAACGGTTGGATGTGTTCCCACACTATATAAATGCGTCTTCTTCCTCCAAGTTGACCTACCTCTTTCCCCCAAAGCTCCATTGTTGCTCAAAGCTCCATTTTCGCCCGATCTCTCTCCCTAGCCAATCAAACTTGTTGATTTGCTCGGGATTGGTTGAGAAGGCCCAGATCTACACTTTCACCAAGAGAAATTTGATTCCCCCCACTTATCCCTTGCGGATCTTGTTACTCTTGGGTGTTGAGCACCCTAGACGGTTGAGGTCACCTCGAAGCCATACTCCATTGTGGTGAAGCTTCGTGGTGTTGTTGTTGTTGTTGGGAGCCTCCGATTGTTGTGGAGATAGCCCCAACCTTGCTTGTAAAGGTTCGGTCGCCGCCTTCAAGGGCACCAATAGTGGAATCACGGCATCTCGCATTGTGTGAGGGCGTGAGGAGAATACGGTGGCCCTAGTGGCTTCTTGGGGAGCATTGTGCCTCCACACCGCTCTAACGGAGACGTACTTCCCCTTAAAAGGAAGGAACTCCGGTAACACATCCTCGTCTCCACCGGCTCCACTCTTGGTTATTTCGTGCCTTTACTCTTGCAAGCTTACTTGTTGTTACATCCCTTGCTTGCTTGTGTACTAGTTGTTATTGCATCATATAGGTTGCTCACCTAGTTGCACATCTAGACAACCTATTTTGTTGCAAAGTTTAATTTGGTAAAGAAAAGGTTAAAAATTGTTAGTTGCCTATTCACCCCCCTCTCTAGTCAACCATATCGATCCTTTCAATTGGTATGAGAGCATCGTCTCTTTTTAAGGACTTTACCGTCTAAAGAGTATGGTTGATGCCGTAGATGAGGTGGGAGAGCACTCTGGTGCGAATCCGATCTCATCTACGGGAGATGGGGGTAACTCGATCTCACGTGAGGAATTCAATGTTGCTTTGGAAACATTGAAAACCTCCATGATGACCGAGGTCAAGGACATGTTTAAGGAATTCCTAGAAGGACTTAAACAATCTACCTCGCCGATGAAAGTGGGTGATCCCACCAACAAGGTGATGGATGCTCCCTTCGAAAAGGGGGAAGCTAACATTGATAAGAGTCCTTCTAGTAGTGGTAGAAATGGTACCGGCATCTTTGCCCATGTGGAACCCCCGGTTTATGGAGGGCCAATTCCCTCCACTCATTTGAATCATGCCGGTCCACCTCCTAAATATGAGAAACATGAAGATTTTAATTCTTGGGTCTATCACTTTAAGCGTCATTTGAAACATGTGAACACTAACCTTTGGAGAATCATTGAAGAAGGTTTTTATCCTCATGACCCAAGCAACTTCACCCCTCGAGAAGCCGTGGACAATCAATTCAATGAGAGTGCTCTCTTCATCATCCAAGATGCAATCCTTCCCGAAGATCTCCCTCACCTTCGACCCCATGTCATGGCTAAAGAAGCATGGAAATGTGTCGAGGGTCTCTATCGTGGAAGTGCTAGCATTCAACACTCCAACTATGAAGTGGTGCAAGATGAAGCCGATGAGTTTGCAATGAAAGAAGATGAAGAACCTCGTGAGCTCTTTTGAAGAGTGACCAAACTCGCGGTGGCACTTCGAGATCATGGAAGCAAGGACACGGATGACAATTGGATCAAGCGGAAGTTCATCAAGGCCATGATGCCCTACAACAAGGCCATGTCCTCCGTCATTTGTCAACGACCGGACTTGCACTCCATGACCTCAAGTGAAGTGTTGGATGAGTTCGTTGCAATGAGCATCTTGGACAAGACCGCCGACAATGCGGTGCTCCGTTCTCAAAGAGCAAACAAGCCTAACCTTGCTTTGAAGGCCAAGGTTACTATGGAAGAAGAGGAAGAAGTGGAAGATGAGGAAAGCAACCCCGAAGACACCAAGTTTAACTACCATGAGCACATGGCCCTTGCTTCAAGACAATTTTGGAGCAAGAAGAGCTCAAGACCCAACTTCAACAAGAACAACTCAAGTGGCGTCAAGGGCAAGCAACGAGTTAGAACTTGCTTCAACTGTGGCAATGTGAGCCATTTCATTGCGGATTGTCCTTACGAGAAGCGGGAAGACAATGGTGGCAAGTTCATTCGGAAAGACAAAGCCAAGTCCTTCCCCAACAAGAACAACTTCGCCAAGAAGACTCCCACTCGTGGGTTGGTGGTTCAAGAAGAATACCAAGAGGATGACGATGATGATGAAAATGAAGAAGCAACGGCCATGGCGTCCGTTGCCATTGCTACTCCCCGGGTGTCTCTCTTCGAATCACCCAACGAAAACATCACCGCTAGATGCCTCATGGCTAAAGTTCAAACAAGGTAACCCCCAACATCACAACCACCATCATTACTAATCCCTCCTTGGAGGATTGCATTGATGGACATGTTGAGTCTAATGAGGAAGTGAATGAATTTGAGTCATTTATGAGTAAGATCAAGGGAAAGTCCAAGAAGCACTTTATTGCTCTCTTGGAACAACTTGGTGAGGCCAATGACATGATCGAGGCTCACGAAGAAACCATCTCCAAGATGGAAGGTCATAGTCGTGACTATGCCGATGAGATATCGGATCTCTCTAATGCTCTTGAGGAAGAGCGTGTGCATCGTTTGACTCTTGAGGAGTCACACAATGATGACCATGCTAAGTTAAAGAAAGATCTTGATCATGCTCTTGTCATGTCTCGTGTGCTAACCTCCGAGAAGGCTAAACTTGGGGTTGATCATGCTAGACTCAAAGAGGAGTTTGAGATACTTGACAAGGCCCACAAGGTCTTGAAGGGTACTCATGCTAGCCTCAAAGAGTCTCATGCTCAACTCCAAGTTAAGCTAATCAAGGAAAAGGCCACCTTTCCTCATATGGTATTAATTGATAATGTATGTGCTACTAACCCTTGTTGTGAGCATGTGCATCTTGTGGAGGAAAATTCCAAGTTGAAGGATCAACTTGAGAAAGGCCTTGTGTCTTGCATTCAAGGTGAGAAAAACCTCAACGACCTTTTGAGCAATCAAAAGGAAGTTGTGGCCAAAGAAGGAATTGGGTTTGCACCCAAGTCCAAGAGCAAGAAGGAGAAGAACAACAAGACCAATCGTCCTCCTCCTCTCAAAAAAACGTTCGTGAAAGAGGGAGAGGGTGCTCCTAAGAAGAAGAAGGAGAAAGTGAAGGGAGTTGATGTCCAAAAGGGCAAAAGCATTTCCTCAAACAAAGCCGTCGACTTTAACCCGTCATATGTGTTGTGCCGTGCTAGTGATGGACATGTTTATGCTAGATTTGTTGGTTCTTCCTTTGAGTACATTGAATGGTCTATTTGGGTTCCCAAGACCCTTGTTACTAACATCAAAGGACCCATTACTAAATGGGTACCTAAAACCAAGCATTGATCTCGTGTAGGTGTTTGCTTCCGGTGGGGGATCATGGTTGCTCGACAGTGGAGCAACAAATCATATGACCGGGAGCAAGGACTTGGTGGTGGACGTGCAAGGGATTCCATCTATGCCCACCAATGTCGAGTGGGGTGATGCATCACATTCTAAGGTATTGGGTCTCGGCAAGGTTGTCATTTCTCATGATCTAACGATCGAGAAAGTCATGCTTGTTGAGTCCCTTGCATTCAATTTACTTTCGTTCGTCAACTTGCACTCATGGGCTTTGCTACATTCTTTGATATTGATACCATGGCCCTCTTGTGGAGCAAGACTCTTAAAGTAGCCTTTGTTGGGCATGTCGAGAACGGTCTCTATGTGATTAACTTCTCGGAGCGACCCACTAAGACCGCGACATGCCTAATGGCTAAAGTTGACGTGGGATGGCTTTGGCATCGCCGTTTAGCCCACGTCAATATGAGATGTTTGCAAAGTCTTCTCAAGGGGGACCATGTTCGTGGACTAACAAATGTTAGTTTTGCCAAAGATCGTGCTTGCAGTGCTTGTATCGAAGAAAAGCTTCATGAAAAGGCTCACCCTCCTTCAACCATCATCTACTCGAAGAGACCCTTGGAGCTCCTTCACATGGATCTCTTCGGGCCTCCATCTTTTGATAGTCGTGGAGGAAGAAAGTATTGCTTGGTGATTGTGGATGATTATTCAAGGTACACTTGGGTATACTTCTTCAAGAGGAAGAGTGAGACTCAACAAACCATCATCGACTTTGCAAATGAAGCTCAACGTCAACATGATGCAAAGATTTTGACAATAAGAAGTGACAACGGCACCGAGTTCAAGAACTACACCTTGGATGAGTTTCTTAGTGATGAGGGGATCAAGCATCAATATGCGGCACCTTATACCCCTCAACAAAATGGTGTTGCGGAGAGGAAGAACCGGACGTTGATGGATGCGGCAAGGACCATGATGGCGGAGTTCAAGTCTCCGTACAACTTTTGGGCCGAAGCCATCAACACCGCATGTCATGCATCCAATCGGCTCTATCTTCGCAAAGGCTTGAACAAGACTCCTTATGAGATTCTCACCGGCAACAAGCCCAACCTCAAGTACTTCCGGGTGTTCGGTTGTAAGTATTTCATTCTCAAGAAAGGTGTTCGTTTGTCTAAATTTGAGGCTAGAGCTCATGAGGGCATATTTGTTGGTTATGCTACAAACTCTCATGCTTACCGTGTCCTCAACAAGTCCACCGGACTCATTGAGGAGATGTGTAACGTGGAGTTTGACGAAAATAATGGCTCCCAAGTGGAGAAAAGTGGTACTTGTGATGTAGGTGATGAAATTCCTCCCCAAGCCATAAGAAGAATGGGTATTGGTCAAATCCTACCCATTGATGAACCCCTTGTGGCTGAAGGAGAAGGACAATGCTTTACTCAAGTAGAGCCATCACCTCATCAAGACCCACACGCTTCCGAAGAACAAAGTGAAGGCCCTCAACCTTGTGAACAAGACCAAGGGCAAGATCAACCTCAAGATGGTGGTGAACCTCTAAATGATGCCCAAGGTCAAGTTCTCCCCCTCGAGCAAGTTCAAGATCAAGAGCAAACTCAAGCTCAAGAACAAGCTCAAGATCAAGAACAAGCTCAAGACGGCGCTCAAGATGATCAAGTCAACCCTCCTCCCTCCACATCCGAGGAGGAATTAGAGTGTCGCGCCGCGAAGATTGCTTCCAAGCTCACCACTCAAGGCCATCTCATGGAAAATGTAGTTGGAAGCCTAAGAAAGGGGGTAAGCACTCGTAGACAATTAGCAAACTATTGTGAACACCACGCGTTTGTCTCTTGTGTTGAACCCCAAAAGGTCTATGAGGCGCCAAGACTCGGATTGGCTCAATGCCATGCATGAAGAACTCAACAACTTTGAGTACAACAAAGTATGGAGATTGGTGCCAAGGCCATCGGGAACCACAATGTCATTGGAACCAAGTGGATCTTTAAGAACAAGCAAGATGCTCATGGGAACATCATTCGCAACAAGGCAAGATTGGTAGCACAAGGCTACTCCCAAGTCGAGGGTATCGACTACGGTGAAACCTTTGCTCCCGTTGCTCGTCTTGAATCCATACGTTTGTTGATTGCCTATGCTTCTCATCACAACTTTAAGTTGCAACAAATGGATGTGAAAAGTGCTTTTCTTAATGGTCCTATTAATGAATTGGTTTATGTCAAGCAACCCCCCGGGTTCGAGGACCCCTACTTCCCGGATCATGTGTATCAACTCGATAAGGCACTCTATGGCCTTAAACAAGCCCCACGTGCGTGGTATGACCACCTTACCGAGTTGCTACAAGATCGTGGACTTGAAGTAGGACTAATCGATCCCACTCTTTTTACTAAGAAGGTCAACGGGGAGTTGTTTGTATGCCAACTATATGTTGATGATATTATATTTGGTTCTCCTAACAAAGCTTTCAATGAGGAATTTACCGCTCTCATGACCTCCAAGTTTAAGATGTCTTCGATGGGAGAGTTGAAGTTCTTCCTTGGTTTTGACATCAAACAAAGAAGAGAAGGAACCTTCATCAACCAAGCCAAATACACTCAAGACATGCTTAAAATATTCAAGCTAAGTGATGTCAAGCCGGCTTCTACACCAATGCCTACCAAGTGCCAACTTGACATCGATCCCAATGGTAAAGCGGTGGATCAAAAGGTATATCGCTCCATGATTGGCTCCTTGCTTTACCTTTGTGCATCTAGACCGGATATCATGTTGAGTGTGGGGATGAGTGCACGTTTTCAAGCCGCACCAAAGGAAAGTCACTTTGTGGCGGTCAAGCGAATCTTTCGATATTGGGCTCATACCCCAAACCTTGGCTTATGGTACCAAAGAGGAGCAAACTTCAAGCTTGAAGGTTTCACGGATTCCGATTGGGCGGGAGACAAAGTGGATAGGAAGTCCACTTCCGGAGGGTGCCAATTTCTTGGTTGCTCTTTGGTAAGTTGGTCTTCCAAGAAGCAAAGTTGTGTCTCTCTCGTCCACCGAAGCGGAGTATGTGGCATCCGGTAGTTGTTGTGCTCAACTCCTATGGATGAGGCAAACTTTAAAGGAGTACGGTGTCATTTGTGACAAAGTGCCTCTTTGGTGTGATAATGAAAGTGCCATCAAGATTTCTCTCAACCCGGTGCAACACTTCAAGACGAAGCACATTGAGATTCGGTATCACTTCATCCGGGATCACATTAGGCGAGGGGAGATCGAGCTCAAGTATGTCAACACTCATGATAACCTTGCAGATATTTTCACGAAGCCCTTGGATGAAGCAAGATTTCACGAGTTAAGGCATGAGCTAAATATCATTGATTTGAGCAATGTGACTTGAACCCGTGCACCCCCCACCACACTCAACTTGTTGTCTAGTTTAGGTGTAGGCATGGACATAGGGGGAGTGTTGTTCTCTCAATGAACTCTCCCTCCCCCCATTATGCATAAAACGATCAACTCTTTCACATTAGCCATTTTTTATGGTACTTGTGCTTCAAAGACGAGTTTTGGTCATGGGCCCAAGGATAATTCTTCGCGGTGCCATACCAATTGACTCAAACATAGGTGGCTCCGGCCACCGCCCTCTCTTGAGAGAGGCCAGAGCCCGCTCCTCTTTCGTTTGGTTGCTTTGAAGGAGTGGGTTCCGGTTCGTTGCGCGTGTTTATGGTTCTTGTTGGTCTTTGTTTATTTTGTGTTTGCCTTCCCGTTCTTTTCGTGAGTTTTTTCTCTGAGTCTAGAAGCAGTTTTTGGTTGCTGGCGGTACTACCGCCGCTGGCGAGCGGTACTACCGCTCCAAGCGGTACTACCGCTCCAAGCGGTACTACCGCCCTCCAGCGCGGTACTACCGCTGAGAGGCGCGGGCGGGGGTTATATCGGGGGCAGGGGGAGTTTCTTCTCCCCCATACCCATTCGCACACCCCCTCACTTGTTCCTCTCTCTCTCTAGCAACCGGCGCCGCGGGAGGGCTCCGGCGGATCTCCCTCTCCGGGCCGTCCCTCTCCATTCCCTTTGGTGGAAACGATCCCCACCTTGTCCTCTTGCCATGGATGCCGATATTGCCCCTGTTCTCTTGTTCTTTTTGTCTAGGTTTCCAATCTAGCATCTTAGGGGCAGTAGCAGTTGCATCTTTAGATTTTTGGCTAAATCTAGGCTTGAGTAGGATGGAGAATGCTTCTAGGTCGTTTGGATTGCTGTTTGGTTGGAGTATTTTTGAATTTGGTAGGACGGTAGTGCCGAATCTGACCATGGTAGCCGGAAACTGCAGTTTCCCTGTCCCGAGCGGTACTACCGCCCTCTCCAGGGCGGTACTACCGCTTGGAGCGGTACTACCGCTCCCTGTGGAGCGGTACTACCGCTCGTGGTGGTACTACCGCTATCTGGTCGCGGTACTACCGCTCTCTACCAAATTCCACTCTACTTCTACCTTTCAGTGATCTTTTTGTTCGTGTTTTGTGGCTTATGCTCGTGCTTTCTGGTTGTTTGCGTGTTCTTGTGTGTGGTTCCAGGTGATGAGGTCCCTGAGCATCAGGCTCGTCGTGTCAATCCCGGACATGCCACGTCCAAGCGCTACCGCACCACCGAGCCTGCCGGAGGATCCTCAAGTGCTCATCCTCCACCTCCACCTCCACCTCAACTCCAGAAGAAGTCTGGGGTCAAGCCAAAGCCCGCAAGACAAAGGCTGCAAATGCCGCCAAAGGAGTTCTGGGCAAGGCGCCACCGCAACCCGTATTAAGCTGACCAAGATCCCACTTTGGTCAACCGTCCGTTCTGGAACAGGTTCTAGTTTGCCATCTTCTTCGATGTTCTCAAATCCAAGAAGAATTTCTTTGTCAAAGTGCACTCCATCGACACCGACCATATGGAGCAAGATCCTGACTACTTTGGTGAGGCTCTTCAGATGTGCACTCAACTGAACATTCTAGGGATCATGAAATTCAACAAGGACTTTGATGCTGATATGGTGGCCCAATTCTATGCCACGGTTCACCTTGGGACTGATGAGGACAGGACACTCACCTGGATGACCAATGGCAAGTTGCTTTCTGTCAAGTGGAGAGCGTTCATGCAGTTGATTGGGGTGCAAGATCTCGGTCTTGAGTCTCCTGTTGGCTTTCGCCCTCACGCCCGCACCCATTGCACTCACAAGCAAGCTCTCCGGCCATACTGCACTCTGAAGATCAACCAGGAGACACAGAAGGAAACCTATGAGCTGCCTGCCTATCTGGATATCCTTCACCGCATCTTCAAAGAGACTCTTTTCCCTCGCATTGGGAATCTGGACCAGGTTCACTCTTATCTCGTGGACATGCTTCTTTTCTGCCAGCGTGAGAAGGAAAATCCCATCGGAGAGTCTTTGGGTATCTCTCATGTTATGTGGTCTGAGCTGCTGTCTGCTATCTCCGAGCGCAAGTGCCCGATCTATGGTCCGTTCATCATGCTGCTCATTGAGAAGGCCTGGGATCATGTATATCCTAAGGTGCCACTGGAGTCTGGAGAGTCGATCTCTCACGATGTCAAGCGTCTAAGGAAGAAGGATAACTGGGGCACTCAGGCCCCTAAGACTGGAGTTCCTTCATCTGCTGCTGCCATGGAGACAGAGGAGGAGCCTGCAGCTGATGATGATGAGGATGAGGACTACATGCCTTCTGAGGCAGAGCCCTCTTGGGATAAGAAGCTCAAGTCTAAGATGAAGAAGCTGTTCTGCATGGAGGCTCACGGTCAGTACATGACTCATGTGGCTGAGAAGAAGGCTCGAGGTCGTCACAAGGAGCTCATGCGTCAGTTGGGTGCTACAGTCAAGAGTGGATATGAGGACCAGCTTACTGAGGAGGAGGAGTGGATTCAGCAGCACTGCCCATGGACCGATTCTGAGGCCTTTCCAGTATCATTATCTATGTCACTCTAGCTTATGAGTTGCGTGCTTTTCTTGTTATATCATCTATGCTGCTCTCATACACCATGCTTAGATTGTTGGTCTCTAAAATGTAGGGGGAGGTTTGATCCTAGTCTGTGTGCTGTGCAGTCTAAAGCATTTATCTAAATAGCACACATCCAGGGGGAGCCCATCTACATGTTAGGACCGTGGGGTTTGTATGCTTACTCTATATCTTGTTTATGCAAATCCCGTATTGTCATCAATCCACCAAAAAGGGGGAGATTGTAAGGGCACATTTATCCCCTAGTGGTTTTGGTGATTGATGACAATGCTTTTGCGGACTAATCGTGTGCGTTAAGTTCTTTCAGAGAATCATCCATTGGCACGAGACGATTTTCTCCCCTCGGTGTTTTTAGTCAAGACGGTGTAGCTCCTTCGTTTCGTTGTTGGTGGACTAGTCTCGTAGGAGTCACCGTACTATTAAGAGGGGATCCGTTTTGGTAAGACTAGGGTGGAATCAACACGTACACATTCTTATCACACCGTCGCCTTCCTTTCGCAACTCGAGCCGCAACTTCTCTTCCATACCGCCGCCTTTGACTGCAGCGATGTAGTACCATGATCTCCAGCGGTAGTACCGCCGAAGCCCTCCAGCGGTAGTACCGCTCCCAGCGGTAGTACCGCTCCGTAGAGCGGTAGTACCGCTCGCGGGCTTCGGCCGTAGTACCGCAGCAGTACCGCGCTACTGCCGCCTCGATTCGAGACGGTGTTTTCTCGTGTCGGGTTTTGCGGCACTACAAGCGGTAGTAGAAGCGATAGTACCGCTGCGAGCGGTAGTACCGCTCCTACTCCCGTGGTAGTACCGCTCTGGGGCCAGTGGCCTGGCTTCCTCTCCAAGACGCAGTAGTACTGGCATGGGCGAGGGCGGTAGTACCGCTCTCAGCGGTAGTACCGCCCTGCCCCAGCGGTAGTACCGCTCTGTGCGGGGCTGCACAGTGAGGTAACGGTTGGATGTGTTCCCACACTATATAAAGGCGTCTTCTTCCTCCAAGTTGACCTACCTCTTTCCCCCAAAGCTCCATTGTTGCTCAAAGCTCCATTTTCGCCCGATCTCTCTCCCTAGCCAATCAACCTTGTTGATTTGCTCGAGATTGGTTGAGAAGGCCCGGATCTACACTTTCACCAAGAGAAATTTGATTCCCCCACTTATCCCTTGCGGATCTTGTTACTCTTGGGTGTTGAGCACCCTAGACGGTTGAGGTCACCTCGAAGCCATACTCCATTGTGGTGAAGCTTCGTGTTGTTGTTGTTGTTGTTGGGAGCCTCCGATTGTTGTGGAGATAGCCCCAACCTTGCTTGTAAAGGTTCGGTCGCCGCCTTCAAGGGCACCAATAGTGGAATCACGGCATCTCGCATTGTGTGAGGGCGTGAGGAGAATACGGTGGCCCTAGTGGCTTCTTGGAGAGCATTGTGCCTCCACACCGCTCTAACGGAGACGTACTTCCCCTTAAAAGGAAGGAACTCTGGTAACACATCCTCGTCTCCACCGGCTCCACTCTTGGTTATTTCGTGCCTTTACTCTTGCAAGCTTACTTGTTGTTACATCCCTTGCTTGCTTGTGTACTAGTTGTTATTGCATCATATAGGTTGCTCACCTAGTTGCACATCTAGACAACCTATTTTGTTGCAAAGTTTAATTTGGTAAAGAAAAGGTTAAAAATTGTTAGTTGCCTATTCACCCCCCCCCCCTCTAGTCAACCATATCGATCCTTTCATATGTAAAGCCAGCATTCAAGTTTTCAGCAAAGATTATGAACTAACCATATTCACAATAACACTTAGGTCTCATGTTTACTCATATCAATGGCATAATCAACTAGCGAGCAATAATAATAAATCTCGGATGACAACACTTTCTCAAAACAATCATAATATGATATGACAAGATGGTATCTTGCTAGCCCTTTCTGAGACCATAAAACATAAATGCAGAGCACCCCTCTAGATCAAGGACTGACTAAACATTGTAATTCATGGTAAAAGAGATCCAGTCATAGTCATACTCAATATAAATTAATAGTAATGCATGCAAATGACAGCGATGCTCTCCAACTGGTGCTTTTTAATAAGAGGATGATGACTCAACATAAAAGTAAATAGATAGGCCCTTCACAGAGGGAAGCAGGGATTTGTAGAGGTGCCAGAGCTCGATTTTGAAACAGAGATAATTAGTATTTTGAGCAGCATACTTTCATTGTCAACATAACAACCAAGAGATCTCGACATCTTCCATGCTACACACATTATAGGCGGTTCCCAAACGTAATGGTAAAGTTTATACTCCCCCACCACCAACAAGCATCAATCCATGGCTTGTCCAAAACAACGGGTGCCTCCAACTAACAACAATCCTGGGGGAGTCTTGTTTGCAATTATTTTGATTTGATTTGAGCATGGGACTGGGCATCCCGGCTACCGGCCATTTTCTCGTGAGTGAGGAGCGGAGTCCACTCCTCGTGAGAATAACCCACCTAGCATGAAAGATATAGACATCCTTAGTTGATACATGAGCTGTTCGAGCATACAAAACAGAATTTCATTTGAAGGTTTGGAGTTTGGAACATGCAAATTTACTTGGAACGGCAGGTAGATACCGCATATAGCAAGGTATAGTGGACTCATATGGAATAACTTTGGAGTTCATGGATTTTGGATGCACAAGAAGTATTCCCGCTTAGTGCAAGTGAAGGCTAGAAAGATACTGGGAAGCGACCAATTAGAGAGCAACAACAGTCATGAACATGCACTAAAATTAATAAACACTGAGTGCAAGCATGAGTAGGATATAATCCACCATGAACATAAATATCGTGGAGGCTATGTTGATTTTGTTTCAACTACATGTGTGAACATGTCCCAAGTCAAGTCACTCGAATCGTTCAAAGGAGGATACCACCCTATCATACCACATCACAACCATTTTAATAGCATGTTGGCACGCAAGGTAAACCATTATAAACTCCTAGCTAATTAAGCATGGCATAAGCAACTATAATCTCTAGTTGTCATTGCAAACAAGTTTATTCATAATAGGCTGAATCAGGAACAATGAACTAATCATATTTACAAAAACAAGATAGGTCGAGTTCATACCAGCTTCTCTCATCTCAATCATTTCATCATATATCGTCATTATTGCCTTTCACTTGCACGACCAAACGGTGTGGATACTAATAATAGTGCACGTGCGTTGGACTAAGCTGGAATCTGCAAGCATTCAATTCAAGGGAGAAGACAAGGTAATATGGGCTCTTGGTTAAATCAACAATAATGCATAAAAGAGCCACTCAACATTTTCATCATGGTCTTCTCCTCTCGACCCCCAAAGAAAAGAAAAGAAATAAAACTATTTACACGAGAAAGCTCCCAACAAGCAAAAGAAGAATGAGAAATCTTTTTGAGTTTTCTTTTAATTACTACTACTACAGGCATGGAAAGTAAACTAGCTAAAAGCTATAACTAATTTTTTGGTTTTTCTTAAGGTTATTCAAACACACAAGAAGAAGGCTAGAAAAGAAAATAAACTAGCATGGGTTGTACAATGAAAAAGTATGAGCACTGACAACTAGAATGAGTGTGTGAACATGAATGTAATGTCAGTGAGAAATACGTACTCCCCAAAGCTTAGGCTTTTGGCCTAAGTTGGTCTATGCCCATGGGTCAAAGTTGTAGCTGGGGTCGTACTGAGACGTAGCAGCTACTGCCTCACGAGCTGCAGCTTCGAGGCGAGCTGCCTCCGTCCTCCTCTCGTACTTGTTCGCCTCCTCCCTGGTTATTATATATCTCCTTTTTGCCTGAAATTCAAAGAAACCAGGAGCAGGGGGAGCAACATGGACAGTGCGACGTCTGTCAAAGATTAGTCGGTATCGGAGGAACTGTTCATTCCTCTCTAGAAACTGATGACTAACCATGGCATTATAATCTAGATAAGCAGGAGGCAACTCCATATCATTTTCATGTATGGGTATCTCAAGAAAATTAGCCACACGGGTTGCATAAATCCCACCAAACAAGTTTGCATTTAAACTATTATTATGCAACCTACGTGCAACAATGGCCCCCAAGTTATATTGTTTATCTCCTAGCACAACACTCTTGAGAACACTAAGATTAGGAACACACATGTGACATGCCTCGTCCTTACCATTTATGCATCTACCTATAAAAGGAGCAAAATAATGTATAGCAGGAAAATGAATGCTTCCTATGGTAGCTTGTGCTATTTCTCTAGATTCCCCCACAGTGATACTAGCAAGAAAATCTTTAAATTCAGATTTGTGAGGTTCACTAGCACTACCCCATTGCGGGAGTTTACAAGCAGTATTAAAATCTTCTAAGTCCATGGTATATGATTTATCATAAAGATCAAATAGGACATTGTGAGAATTGCGTGAAGATGTAAATTTAAACCTCCTCACAAAGGAATCAGTTAAGCGGTAATATTGAGGGCACTTATCTAGCATGAAGTCCTCAAGATCAGCATTATGCACATATGCATCAAATTCCTCCTTAATTCCTTCTTGGACCATGAAATTTTCTGACGGCCATTCACAAGGCCGCACTTGAGCTTCCCTCGGTGGTTCATCGTCCTGCTCATGTATTGCGGACCTGGGTCCTTGCTTCCTTGAAGAACCACCTTGGTACATTTTCCTAAACATATTTCTCCCTCTAAGAAATTTCTGAAAAATTTAGTAACTCAAAATAAAAGTGAACCAAACTCAACAAAATTGATAGCAACTACTCCCACAAGTGTCTAGAGACTATATCATGCATTAGAACTATTTGGGACCAAATAAATTTGACATGCAAGCTCAAGAACAGGGTCACCTTAGTAGCAAAAATTTGCAATGAATAAAGCACTAGAACAAAAACTAATTGGACCATTGGAGGAGTCACATACCAAAGAACAATCCCCCAAAGTAGTTTTGTGAGTGGAGCTTTGAGCAAGGAGATCGAAAATGGCAGCAAGATGAGATAGAACTCGTGCTTGAGCTGGTTGGTGATTTTTTTGGGAGGAAGAAGAAGTGTGTGGGTGCACGAATAAGTGGAGGGGGGCCACCAGGGGCCCACGAGGCAGGGGTGTCCCGAACTATACGTCTAAGGCTAATGGTAATAGGAGGCGGGGGACACGATGTTTACCCAGGTTCGGGCCCTCTCGATGGAGGTAATACCCTACTTCCTGCTTGATTGATCTTGATGATATTAAGGACAGTATAACTGAACCTAAAGCGAGCTCTCTTAGGCCCTCAACGTTTTTGGCCGTCAAATTCGTGTTAGATTAGTTTCTCGCCGTTAGATCTTCCTCTAAATGATAGTTTATCGCGAACTGGGCTGGGTGTCCTAATAGGCCGCTATTCTGGAAACTTTTTTAAAGCCCTGTGGTTAATTGGGCTTCTACCGGGCTGATATGCAAGCCCAGGTACAGATTGCCCATGACCCAACAATCAACACGACCTCGTTCCTCTCTCCCTCGGTCGGCAACCATGGTCACGCCGCCCGCATCGCCACCGTAGCCGCCGCCTCCTATGCCGCAATCAGCCCCGTCGTTCAACCCCATCTCTCTGGATCGCATGCCCTCAGGGCGCCGCCATCCATCCCCTCTACTCTGGTGATGCCTACTCCGTCTTCCCGTCTTCCGCGAGAGGATCCAGCGCGAGGAATCCAGCGGAACCCGATCTTCGCGCGACATGCAGCATGGAGTCTCCCAACGTAATGCCGGATGGCCGAGGCATGGCGATGTGCCGATGCAGCTCCCAATCTCTTAACTGTATGGGTATGTTACTACCACAATTTCCGCCTCATTTTTCCTGGAGTTAGTTAACACAGAGGCTATCCAATCCTGATTCGCTCCTTTCCCAACAGAAAGAAGAAAAAGAATCCAGTGAGACCTAGGTGTGATGCGGCCATCGCGGGTCCGTCAACCGGACAGCGGGCTGTACGAGTCCTCTCTCCTAAGCCGCTCAACGTCATGTGGAAAGGGGCTGAAGAGAAAGGATGGTGGCGGAGGTGAGTATGGGCGGGATGTGTCTCTGGATAGTCACATATCCTCTCTCTCTCATGCTTCATTGAGGACATGTCTGATCTGCAGTGTCTCAGGTGGGCGGGAAGAAGCAGTGAGAAAAAGCAAGAGGAACCCAAGACATGTTGCAGCGACCGGGTGATGCAAGACTGGCAGAACCCTAGCTGGTGGAGGCCATCAGATCGTGCAGAGGGAGGCGGACAAGAGAAGGCCGACGGGTGTTTCAGTTAGTGCTACAGAATCACCGTTGGTCTTTGCTCACTGCCTCCTGCTTCGCAGGTCCGTTACTCGTTGTATTCTTAGTATCCTAAAATTGTAGAATTCAGACACTACAGAATTAGGGCTACCATAATATTACAGAATTTTTAAAATTCTAGAATGTGCACTGTTAAGGTTCAAGCTGAGTTAATAAGAAATCTGGTTGTGTTTACAGGGAACAACAACTCTGAAGCATGGGGAAAAGCAATGCCAGGAGCCTTGGTATCTGGTGCAAGCTGGAGGAGCTGCCTAAATGCATGTGGAGAGGTTCATATTACCGAGTAGTTTAATATTTAGAACATTTAGTGATAAATTAAAATCTTCTTTTTGGAATGTGGTTGAGTCGTTAAGATCTGTTAATTTCTAGACATTATCTTTGTAATTAGTGTGCAATTGAGCATAATGATTCCTTCTTGGTGCAAGGAATTTCTAGACATGACGATGTACGTCAACGGTTGCTTTGGTTTAACTTTTTTACAAAGCATAAGCCAGAAAGTCTTATGGTATATGAAACACGATTTTGGTTTATAATTGAGTTGCTTGATGGAAGTCGTGGCAATATAAATGATAAGAAGCAATTTTGCCCTCTGATTATTGTCATGTAGCTTCAAAAGGTATGGTTCTGATGGTTAAATTTTATTTAATCCCTTTTGGGGTCCCTACTGAAAATTTTCATAGTGTATGTTTTTGTTTCATAGAGTTTTTTGATAGCATGCTTCATTTAACTTTTAGCTCTGCAATCATCTAGAGCTGTTTGAGCGCAGTGGGCAAAGTTATTACTTTTACTATGCGGAGGTCCCAAATAATCTTTTCCTCCCCCATTTGTTGAACTACAAGTATCATTGTGCACGCAAGAGGAATCATTTATTATTTGAGACACAATCTCTCTCTTAAATTTTTGTTGTTGTTGATCATATTCATATGGCTCACTATACGTTTCTTCTTGAGCACATACAATTGAACATTATACTAATGTGTTTCTTTCTCAGCCTCCACAGATTACGAAGTTAGTGTATGAAGTAATCATCTATAACAACGAAATATCAGTCGATGGTTGTGGATTTCTGACTAGATATTTTAGCAGGCTGTCTAATATATTTTTTGCCAAGCAGTACTCACAATCCGGCACATCCAAAATTAACTTCATCGACCAAGTCTGTTTTGGCGTTACAAATTTAACGAATGTGTCCCCACTTGAATCTTGCTTCATGGTCGTTCGACACATTGCAAGATGGCGTATGTTGATGAGATAATGGATATATTCCTTAATTCAAAAGGTTCTGGTTTCCGTATGATCCCACAAAAGTCTGGGCTGTTACTAGATTGTTGCTTTCACTTAAAACAGTTAGCTCTTAATTACTCTGAACAAAGTTTGAAATTAGTCCAGTGGTGACCCATGTAAAGCACTTATATGCCATAGGCTTGTCTTGAACATAACTTCTTCATTCAACAGATGCTTTTCTTTTGAGCATATTTGTTTTATCTGTATTGACTTGGTTTTGGCACTTGTTTGTTGCATCAGAGTAGTTGTTCAGTAATATTGTTAAAATTCTGGAACTTCCATATAGTGTAGATACCTCTGTATTCTATGCATGTTACTGACTTTACAACTACGGATTAACTCTCCTTTCCTCTTTGTTCATCCAAGATAGAAACCCACCTCGCCTATTATTGTACTCCTTTGCTATGAACTCATTGAAATTACTCAGTAAAAAACTAAGTATGGCATCTCCCACAATGCCTCTACAGTAGTTCTTTTGGCTCAATGTACTGAAACTTTTTTTAAAATTTCTGATAAACAGGTTGCATATGCAAATTTATATTTCGTATTTATGTCTATATATATTGATTTTTGTGATCATTATAGATTTCTAATAAATTGGGACTCCATGTCTTCTCTTCGTTCTTCCAAGACACTTCACTTCATTCTTTCTAGATTTGGTATCAATGTTTTTACATAAAATTCGAGTTAATTACACCTATGGTACACAAACTTGCACGGTGCGTACAAATTCATACAACAACTTGCAAAATGACACAAATTGATCATATAACTTGAGTTTCGGCAACATTTCAGTACAATTCCGTCACTTACCCGTTAGTGCTCCGTTATATTCGTCTACATTCCACGCCAGTATGTCACCAGGCCCACACTCTCTCTATCATAACATGGGTCCATGTGTCAGCCACGGGGAAAATTTAGTTTTAACTAAAAAAGGTTCTGACCAGGTTTCAAACCAAAGACGTCCCCTCAAACTAGAAAGGTGCTAACCACAAATTCCGTCCGTTTGTTTCTGTTAAACAAGGATACAAAGTTATCTATATCCTTTTAGGCTGTGTACGCTGCTTTCTTTTTCATTACTGTATTATTTTTAGAAAACGATCAGAATCAACCGGATGATCTTTCTCTCTCATAAACCTGCTCCTCCGCTCGACACGTGCCCTCGTGGGCCTGCCCATTGCATCCACCTGGCCTTGCCCTCTCCACCCCCTCTCCAACTTATCCTCAATCAGCCTCCCTCCTCTCTCGAGCGCCTCTCTCCCTCCTTTTTTTGCGGGTAGTGTACGCTGCTTTCTCAAAGCTATAGGTACATACATGCATTCAGAGTAGGAGACGACCCTGAAAGCATGAGCATACACTTGTTCATATGTTTTTATTTAGGTCACTTTTTTTTAACATGGTACAATCGTAGTCGCTCAGATACATGAGCATACACCCATCCCTATGAACACACCGACGCACATCCTACCCCTATGAGCACCTCCGAAAGACTGAGCCGACATAACATCTTAAGATTTACAAAGTCACCACAGGCGCCTCGCAGTCGACGGAAACGAGTCATCCCACTGAATAACCATTTTATCCACTCGATGAAGCATTATAGTTGCACAAACGGGAGTGCGAAGTTGTTGCTGGCGGGCTTCCTGGAGCCTTTTTTTTTTCAAATTTTCTAAAAGCATATTTAAAAGTTTCAAAATATATATTTTGTGAACACTTGTATGTGCTCAATACAAATCTGTAAAAAATGGTTTAAAAAGATAATGATTTGTAAGCCTCACACACAAAAAAAATCTCAACCCAACTGCAAATATACATATTTATCTTATTTTTACACGTCGCGCTGAAAGTATATTTGACATAAGTTTATTTTATTTTTTAAAAGATTCTAAATATACTTTTTGATTGTTTTTAACGCCCAACAAGGCCGTCAACCACAACTTAACACTACTCTTCTCACAATTTTATTTTCATTTTCTTTCTGTTCCAGCTGGTAGGTGGGACCTACTGTGATGGTGGCCTACATATAGGCAGACTGGCAGAGTTTCATGGTGAGTAACGGAAATGTATGAAAATGTTTCCGGAACTCAAGTTAGTGGATCAATTTGTATCATTTTTCAAGTTGTTGTATGAATCTGTACATACCGTGCCAATTTGTGCACTATGGGCCTGATCGGAGTCCCTCCGCTCCACACGACCCGCTCCAGGAGCAGCCGGAGCTGCAGTTTAAAACAGCGGAGCGAGGAAATTGGTACTCCGTGGATTCTATGATTTGCGGAGCGGGTGGGTTCCCGAACAGCCCCTATATGTGTAGTTAACTCTAAAATTCTAACATTGTCATACAACATCCAAAATAAACGAGCGCGGCAAACACGCGCCATCAAGATGTAGCTGCTTCCCAACAAGGCATTTTTTTTGGTTTGTTTCTTCTCCTTTGTGTGGTTAATCTATCTGCCTCCAAAAATAATCATGAACTTCAAGAATCACATTTGAATCAAAGCATGGAGGTTATGAAAGAACCATCAGTTCAAATCTTTGTGAAAAACATTATCTGCAACATGATGCATTGCATTTTAGTAAATAACTCCTCAAATGGGATGCTATGTCATTATTATTATGGAAATTGAGAGGTTATATTCTTAGTAGGATTGGTTAAAATATTATTTGCTACACCCTTCTGCTTTAGATTTGTGCTTACTTTTGATATTAACATATATTTTATTTTATTTAAATTCCTATAATTCTATCACCATAACATACGGGCGCGGCAACGCGCGCCATCGATGATCTAGTGAGTATTACAAGAGTTGATCTACCACGAGATCGTAGAGGCTAAACCCTAGAAGCTAGCCTATGATTATGATTGTTGTTGTCCTACGGACTAAACCCTCCGGTTTATATAGACATCGGAGGGGGCTAGGGTTACACAGAGTCGGTTACAAAGAACGAGAACTACATATCCGAATTGCCAAGCTTGCCTTCCATACAAAGGAGAGTCCCATCCAGACACGGGACGAAGTCTTCAATCTTGTATCTTCATAGTCCAACAGTTCGGCCAAAGTATATAGTCTGGCTGCCCGAGGACCCCTTAATCCTGGAATCCCTCATGTAACGCCCTCAATGCAGCTATATCTCCCACGTGTCGAAGCACGACTTAGAGGCATAACCGCATTGAAAGCAATGTCGCTAGTGAGGTAATCTTCACACAACCCATGTAATACATAAGGGAAAGAGATACATAGTTGGCTTACAATCGCCACTTCACACAATTACATGAATAAAGCATTACATCATCCAGATACAATCAAGGTCCGACTACGGAACCAAAATAAAAGGAGAACCCCAAATGCGACAAAGGTCCCCGATCGACCCCAACTGGGCTCCACTACTGATCAACTAGAACGAAGCAACACAAAGGGCAAGATCTTCATCAAGCTCCTCCTTGAGCTTGGCTGCGTCACTTCTTTCGGTTACATAGGCACCGCAAACTGGTTTTGGAAGTATCCGTGAGCCACGAGGACTCAGCAATCCCATTACCATGGGTATCAAGACTAGCAAAGCTTAATGGGAAAGGATGGGGTAAAGTGGTGAGGTTGCAGCAGCGACTAAGCATGATGTGGTGGCTAACATACGCAAATGAGAGCGAGAAGAGAAACAAGCGGAACAGTCGTGAAGCTAGCAATGATCAAGAGGTGATCCTGAACACCTACTTACGTCAAACATAACACAGAAACCGTGTTCACTTCCCGGACTCCGCCGAGAAGAGACCATCACGGCTACAAACGCGGTTGATGCATTTTAATTCGGATCTGGTGTCAAGTTATCTACAACCGGACATTAACAAATTCCCATCTGCCACATAACCGCGGGCACGGCTCTCGAAAGTTTATACCTGCAGGGTGTCCCAACTTAGCCCATGACAAGCTCTCGCGATCAACGAAGGAATAGACCTTCTCCCAAGACACTCCGATCAGACTCGGTATCCCGGTACATCAAGACATTTCGACAATGGTAAAACAAGACCAGCAAAGCCGCCCGATCGCCGACAATCCCGATAGGAGCCGCACATATCTCGCTCGGGGCACACCGGATGAGCAAGACGTCGGGTTGGCATAGACCTCGTTGCCCGTGGCGCGGACATCGCTTCGGTTCGGACCAACACTTAGACAAGCACCGCCCGGGGGCTAAAATAAAGATGACCCTCGGGTTGGCCGACCCAAGGAAAGGGATAGGTGGTGGTGAGGCAAATGGTAAAACCAAGGTTGGGCCTTGCTAGACAAGTTTTATTCAAAGCGAACCGTCGGGGGTCCCATAAATCACCCGACCGCGTTAGGAACGCAAAATCCAGGAACATAACACCGTATGACGGAAACTAGGGCGGCAAGAGTGGAACAAAACACTGGCATAAGGCCGAGCCTTCCACCCTTTACCAAATATATAGATGCATTAATAATATAAGAGATATTGTGATATCCCAACATAAACCCTGTCCATCATGGAGAAATCTTCAACTTCACCTGCAACTAGCAACGCTATAAGAGAGGCTGAGCAAAGCGGTAACATAGCCAAACAACGGTTTGCATAGGAAAGGTGTCAAAGGATAGAGGTTCATGGCAATATGGGATGGCTTGACAAACAGGTAATAGGTAGCGCAGCATAGCGATAGAACGAAGCAACTAGCATAGCAATGATAGTAGTGAGATCCAGGGTAGCGGTCATCTTGCCTGAAATCCCGCAAGGAAGAAGAACGAGTCCATGAAGAAGATGAACGGGATTAGTCGAACGAATCCTCACAATCGCAACATTACCGGAACTAAGAAGCAACACCGGAAAGAAACAAACAACATGGTAAATGCACAAGCATAAACATGGCATGATGCACAAACAAGTATGATGCATGTCCGGTTTAATGAGGCATGGCATGGCAAAGTGCAACACACAATACTACAAGTTAAGTGGAGCTCAATATGCAACGAGTTGCATATTGACGAAACACCACATCAATTATTTAGTTATCTCCCGGTTATGCTACTCATCAATATTAAATGTTGTTAAACATGGCAAGGAGTGAAGCATAATGAAACTACCTAACTAGGCAAGTTTAAATGAGGCCGGAGGAACAAACAACAATTCCGGAAAATCCCCATGTCCATATTTTAGATTCGGTACTGTTCTGCCCTAAACCATATTTTAAGGTTGTTAAACAGGAAAATAAAGTGCACCATGTTAAACTAGGCATTTTTCCACCCCATTTACATATAAAGAACATTTAAAACCGAGCTACGGTTATTTAGTTATGAATTAAATCATTTTAGCATAGCATAGGAGCAAATTAATGTAAACAACATTTTAGACATTTTTAACATAGATGAAAATGGCATATTATTAATCTACACAATTTTCTAAGCATTTTACATGTATAAATTATTTACATATGATGCACGGTTGTGGAGTTATTATATGCATGAACTTCAGGGGTTTTTCTGTAAATCTGCAAACACTGGATAAATTAGACAAATTCGCAGACGGTAAAAAAACCACATCGGGCCGGATCTAACTGGCCCAAGAGTGCACACGGGAAGGGCTGGGGGGACTGCTCACCATGGGCCAAGCCCAGGTTGGTGGAGATGGCCGAAGCAGGCCGGATCTGGCGCGACTGGGCCTGGCGCTCCCGAGGCCACGCGTCTGGGCTGGATCTAGCGAAGGGGAGGTGGCTCAGGCGCGTGTGGTCGGTCGTGGCGCTTGACGCGGTCAACGTGAGCGAGGAGCAGGACGAGGCGCTGGTCGTCGTCGTCCCCGCACGCAGAAGCAGGGGAGGCCGGCGATGAGGGCTCCGAGAGGTCGATCCGGGCCGGATCCGGTCCCTGGCGATGGTGGAGCTTGATTCCCGGCGGCGCCGGCGACTGCACAAGGGCGGCGTCGGACGTTCTCTAGCTGAACGGCGGTCACGCGACAGGGACGGAGAGGGCGCGGGGAAGCAGAGACCCGCCGGATCCTGGGTGAGCACGCCGACGGCGACGGCTTGGGTCGAGGTCTTGGTGTCCTTGGCGGCGGAGCGAACGGAGAGAGCGGCCGCCTGCAGGGGGCTTGCGGCGGGGCTCGGTTCCTCGCCTCGCTGGAAGACGAACGGGACGGCGGCGACCGGCACTGCTGGTGGTGCTCCACGACGGAGGGAGCTCCAGGCGACGGGGCAGAGGAGGCGCGAGCGAGGCTGTGGCTTGCTGGGTGTGCGGGCGACGTGGCAGACCGGACGGAGGCGGGGACGCGGGGCTCCGGGCAAGCACCTGCTCTGGAGAGGATCGAGGAAGCTTGCGAGGTTGGGGATCGAGCCTCTTGCTCGATCTGGAGGCGGGCACGACGATGAATCGAAGGGAGGAGGTGGAGGCTTTTGGACCCAGGAAGATGGAGGTTGCGGCCGGATCGATGGATGGAAGGGATTGGGTTGGCTCGGCGCTGAAAACCAGGAAGGTGGTCGGGCGACTCGAATGGATCGGGCAAGATCCCGAGGAAAACGAAGTGGCGGCGGCGGCGATAGGATAGGGGAGGAATGGATGAGACAGGCTAGGGTTAGACTATTTATATAGCAAGTGGATTTTTGGGTAGGGGTATTGGTCCCTCCGATCATAATCGAACGGTCTGAGGAATAAATAGATAGGGAGTCCAAATAAAAAAACGGAGATGTTTTGTAGACGTTAGGGGATGATTCGGACCCAACGGTCATGACCGAGCGGTTCGGGTTCGGGGCAAGTTTCGGACGCGCGCGAGGGGGCTGCGAGCTGGCAAGAGAGGTTAGGTGGTCGGACAAAAGGGAAAGGAAAATACAGTTGGTCTCGGGGCGGTCAACAAAAGAAAGGGGGGGGGGACGCGGCAACTACGAACGGGTGCAAGTTTTAAAATATGACGGCAACGGAGTGACGATGCAATGCGAATGATGAGAAGATGAAATGCAAGACAAGAACAAAATGCAAAACAAAAGACAGAAACCCAACCACGAAGGAAAAATCATATCGCATCTCCGGAAAAGGCAAGAGTTGGAGTTGCGAATATGGAAAGTTGCATCCGGGGTGTTACAACACTCCACCACTACGAGAGGATCTCGTCCCGAGATCTAGGATGGCACCGGAGGGAAAACGGAAGAGGAAGATAAGATGTAAACTAAGTTGCTTCTTTGACCAATGAGTGAAACCAAAGAACCTTGAGAGGTTGAACAAATTGAAAGAAACAAAACAACGGAGGTGACCAAGACTGCAAACAATTCGTTGGACAAGAGGAACAAGGAATATGATGAGAACCAAGAGGTTTAGTGATAAGATAGATATTGAAACCACTCCGGTTAAAACTAGATAGAGGAGGAATAAGATTGATATAATTTGGGCAGCACCTCGACTGTAAATGGAAGGAATTGAACATGAACTTGACAAGATGAGAGGATACATGATGAAATCAACAACACACTGCCTCCGGAATTGAAAGAATGGCACAAGGGGTAAGAAACATTACAAACCGCACTCCGGTTGAGAAGGGAGGCAAAACTTGATAAGATGAGAGAGCTCGAAGGAAACACGACACTCCGGCTAAATGGATAAGCATGAAAAGAACACGATCCTGACAAAACAAGATGATGATTGAAGAGCACAACATCACAATGCCTCCGGAACGAAAGAATAGAAGCTAGACCGTTGGGATAAAGGGACGGAGAAGAAAATGACAACTTCTACCACAATTGAATTTGGAAGGCATCCTTGCAAGAAGGTTAGAATAGAGTTGTTGGAAGACCAACAACAAAAAGAATAAGTTTGTAGTGGGCTTATGGAAACATCTCAAAATTATGAGGTGAGCTTCTGCCACCAACGGAAACAAATGATTGGATTGATATCAACAAGGAGACGAGAAACTTATTTCACCGGGAGGACAGATGAAGAACTTGGGTCATTTATAAGCACCATAAATAGCAACAATCCTTAGGGAAAGCTTTAGGTGAAATATAACCCAAGATAACTCCAATGAAGAGACTGATGGATTTAAAATACCTCATTCTTGACAACAATATGAATCATGAAACATGAAGGAAATTGTCAAGAGTGACATAACACCATCTCAAAAGATAAAGTAGAAAGAATTGCACTTTGGAATGCAAGATGAAGAATACTTGAGCTCCTCAAAACAAAACATGTGTTGAGCACCCTGTTTAATTTTGAGTATAGCTTGGCGGATCATAACTACGAGAGAAATCTTGAAGAACAACTGAAGAATGAAAAGAATCCTTGAGGAACCACCATGAAGAAACTCCGGTATTAAAAGGATGATAGAAAGAAAGATAGGTTGAAAACACAAGGTGAAGCCTTGCAATGATTTAGAATGAGCTTCGCGGCGATAATACGGAAAACTTGGAACTCCGGAAAAGAAAAAAAATGAAACACTAAGAACCGAGAATTACTTCATCATGAACAATCTCCAGAAGAAAAGAATTGAATCACCTTGAGGAAATAGGAATAAGATTTATTGTATGCTTATCCTTCATCAAATTAAATTGATGACAAGCAATGGATTTGGCATATTACTTATTCCCATTGAAAAAAAGGATTAAGAGAGATATAGCGTAAACTTGAGAAGGTATTGATGGAATCACCGGTGGGATTTGGAAACAACGAATGAATTGATATGATAACGAAGGAAGTGAAATCTTGAACGAACCACCGTAAGAATTGAAAATGAAAGTAGCAAAGACACAATTCACTGGGAAGAATTGGAAAATAATTGAGGGGATTTAGATACAAGAGAACGAAGAGAACATGAACTGATTAGAGGATATTTGAACGAATCACCGGTAAGATTTGGAGAACGATAGCTACACGCTGAGAATGAAGAGTTATGACATGATGGACTTCGGAGGAAAGAAATGGAAACAACTCATGAAATGCTCCGGATGGTAAGAAAAGAGTTGTCACAATCAAAACAATTATGAGAGGATGGCATCAAGCTTGAACTACGCATCTTGAAAAGAAATGAGAAATAACTCCGGGGAATCAGAAGAGTCAGGTAAGATCCTGGGAAAAGACCTGTGGGTTAGGGCCTTCTAAAGAAAACACCATTGGAAATGATTTAAAAGAGATGTTGCACCGGTTGAATTAACAAAGGCAACTTGGAGACGGATGAAACAAACACCGTTGAGAAGAAATGATAATTGGTCTTGCTGATGTTGAAGTGATCGGATCCACTTGAAGAGAAACACGCCGGTTGAAAAGGATTGACATGACAATCTCGATGATCAAAAAGGATTAATATTCACATAGCAATATGAGAGCACCGTTTAGGAGAAGGTATGGATTCAACATTTGACTTCGAAGCAACTCGAATACCACAAATAAAACAAAACAAAGGATTTGGCTTGCAGAATAAGCTGGAAACAAACATATGATAGAGATTTACCCAATCCCATATCATGCATCTGTCGGAAAGATATTCTAGGAGCTACTTGAATTCCCACCTATAAACTCCCGAGACTTTCTGGTTATGCAATCTGGTGTTGGGGATACAGGGGAAGCAATATATCTCACCCAAACTAACAATACCTACATCCAAGTTGTATCCATCCGCCAACACATAACCAAGAAAACTCCGGAAATCATGTACCTCAACCTTCGAAAAGCATCCGTTATACAAGTCATGGCAATACTCCCGTACTCACCTCGATCTTCGGGTTATCGGGTTATCTCACCAACAACTGCATAAAAGAGATTTTCGATGTCGGCGCACTAAACTCGGGTATTCCAGAACTGCAACGATAAAATTATGACGACAACACCTCGAGCTCAACTCCCGGGACACTTCCACTAAACCCCGACAGGAGGCACCAAGACAATGTTCTCATCATAAAACCATCGAACGATTCCAAGATACCCGCGTGATCCTAAAAAAATTAGTGAAATTTGAGAAGAGAAGAGTCAAAACTCTCGTCGGGATGCCTTACCGAGCGATGAAGAGACGGGGAGTAAAAAGAATTCCTAACTCTCCGATATATATAATCCTAAATGACTCAAAACATTTTTCTAGACACAACTCGGCCGCTAAAAGCGATCAAGCGGTGGGGCTCCTAAGGTCGAGGAAGGCTCGCTACCAACTTAGCGCCCTCAATGCGGCTATATCTCCCACGTGTCGAAGCACGACTTAGAGGCATAACCGCATTGAAAGCAATGTCGCAAGTGAGGTAATCTTCACACAACCCATGTAATACATAAGGGAAAGAGATACATAGTTGGCTTACAATCGCCACTTCACACAATTACATGAATAAAGCATTACATCATCCAGATACAATCAAGGTCCGACTACGGAACCAAAATAAAAGGAGAACCCCAAATGCGACAAAGGTCCCCGATCGACCCCAACTGGGCTCCACTACTGATCAACTAGAACGAAGCAACACAAAGGGCAAGATCTTCATCAAGCTCCTCCTTGAGCTTGGCTGCGTCGCCTGCTCGGTTACATAGGCACCTGCAAACTGGTTTTTGGAAGTATCTGGTGAGCCACGAGGACTCAGCAATCCCATTACCATGGGTATCAAGACTAGCAAAGCTTAATGGGAAAGGATGGGGTAAAGTGGTGAGGTTGCAGCAGCGACTAAGCATGATGTGGTGGCTAACATACGCAAATGAGAGCGAGAAGAGAAACAAGCGGAACAGTCGTGAAGCTAGCAATGATCAAGAGGTGATCCTGAACACCTACTTACGTCAAACATAACACAGAAACCGTGTTCACTTCCCGGACTCCGCCGAGAAGAGACCATCACGGCTACACACACGGTTGATGCATTTTAATTCGGATCTGGTGTCAAGTTATCTACAACCGGACATTAACAAATTCCCATCTGCCACATAACCACGGGCACGGCTCTCGAAAGTTTATACCCTGCAGGGGTGTCCCAACTTAGCCTATGACAAGCTCTCGCGATCAACGAAGGAATAGACCTTCTCCCAAGACACTCTGATCAGACTTGGTATCCCGGTACATCAAGACATTTCGACAATGGTAAAACAAGACCAGCAAAGCCGCCCGATGCGGCGACAATCCCGATAGGAGCTGCACATATCTCGTTCTCAGGGCACACCGGATGAGCAAGACGTCGGGTTGGCATAGACCCTGGTTGCCCAGGGGGCGCTGGACATCGCTCGGTTCGGACCAGCACTTAGACAAGCACTGGCCCGGGGGGGGCTAAAATAAAGATGACCCTCGGGTTGGCCGACCCAAAGGAAAGGGTTAGGTGGTGGTGAGGCAAATGGTAAAACCAAGGTTGGGCCTTGCTGGACAAGTTTTATTCAAAGCGAACTGTCAGGGGGGTCCCATAAATCACCCGACCGCGTTAGGAACGCAAAATCCGGGAACATAACACCGGTATGACGGAAACTAGGGCGGCAAGAGTGGAACAAAACACCAGGCATAAGGCCGAGCCTTCCACCCTTTACCAAATATATAGATGCATTAATAATATAAGAGATATTGTGATATCCCAACATAAACCCTGTCCATCATGGAGAAATCTTCAACTTCACCTGCAACTAGCAACGCTATAAGAGAGGCTGAGCAAAGCGGTAACATAGCCAAACAACGGTTTGCATAGGAAAGGTGTCAAAGGATAGAGGTTCATGGCAATATGGGATGGCTTGACAAACAGGTAATAGGTAGCGCAGCATAGCGATAGAACGAAGCAACTAGCATAGCAATGATAGTAGTGAGATCCGTAGTAGCGGTCATCTTGCCCGAAATCCGCAAGGAAGAAGAACGAGTCCATGAAGAAGATGAACGGATTAGTCGAATGAATCCTCACAATCGCAACATTACCGAACTAAGAAGCAACACCGAAAGAAACAAACAACATGGTAAATGCACAAGCATAAACATGGCATGATGCACAAACAAGTATGATGCATGTCCGTTTAATGAGGCATGGCATGGCAAAGTGCAACACACAATACTACAAGTTAAGTGGAGCTCAATATGCAACGAGTTGCATATTGACGGAACACCACATCAATTATTTAGTTATCTCCCGGTTATGCTACTCATCAATATTAAATGTTGTTAAACATGGCAAGGAGTGAAGCATAATGAAACTACCTAACTAGGCAAGTTTAAATGAGGCCGGAGGAACAAACAACAATTCCGGAAAATCCCCATGTCCATATTTTAGATTCGGTACTGTTCTGCCCTAAACCATATTTTAAGGTTGTTAAACAGGAAAATAAAGTGCACCATGTTAAACTAGGCATTTTTCCACCCCATTTACATATAAAGAACATTTAAAGCCGAGCTACGGTTATTTAGTTATGAATTAAATCATTTTAGCATAGCATAGGAGCAAATTAATGTAAACAACATTTTAGACATTTTTAACATAGATGAAAATGGCATATTATTAATCTACACAATTTTCTAAGCATTTTACATGTATAAATTATTTACATATGATGCACGGTTGTGGAGTTATTATATGCATGAACTTCAGGGTTTTTTCTGTAAATCTGCAAACACTGGATAAATTAGACAAATTCGCAGACGGTAAAAAACCCACATCGGGCCGGATCTAACTGGCCCAAGAGTGCACAGGGGAAGGGCTGGGGGGACTGCTCACCATGGGCCAAGCCCAGGTCGGTGGAGATGGCCGAAGCAGGCCGGATCTGGCGCGACTGGGCCTGGCGCTCCCGAGGCCACGCGTCTGGGCTGGATCTAGCGAGGGGGAGGTGGCTCAGGCGCGTGTGGTCGGTCGTGGTGCTTGACGCAGTCAACGCGAGCGAGGAGCAGGACGAGGCGCTGGTCGTCGTCGTCCCCGCACGCAGAAGCAGGGGAGGCCGGCGATGAGGGCTCCGGGAGGTCGATCCGGGCCGGATCCGGTCCCTGGCGATGGTGGAGCTTGATTCTCGGCGGCACCGGCGACTGCACAAGGGCGGCGTCCGACGTTCTCTAGCTGAACGGCGGTCACGCGACAGGGACGGAGAGGGCGCGGGGAAGCAGAGACCCGCCGGATCCTGGGTGAGCACGCCGACGGCGACAACTTGGGTCGAGGTCTTGGTGTCCTTGGTGGCCGAGCGAACGGAGAGAGCGGCCGCCTGCAGGGGGCTTGCGGCAGGGCTCGGTTCCTCGCCTCGCTGGAAGACGAACGGGACGGCGGCGACCGGCACTGCTGGTGGTGCTCCACGGCGGAGGGAGCTCCAGCGACGGGCGAGGAGGCGCGAAAGCGTAGCTTGGCTTGCTGGGTGTGCGGGCGACGTGGCAGACCGGACGGAGGCGGGGACGCGGGGCTCCGGGCAAGCACCTGCTCTGGAGAGGATCGAGGAAGCTTGCGAGGTTGGGGATCGAGCCTCTTGCTTGATCTGGAGGCGGGCACGACGATGAATCGAAGGGAGGAGGTGGAGGCTTTTGGACCAAGGAAGATGGAGGTTGCGGCCGGATCGATGGATGGAAGGGACTGGGTTGGCTCGGCGCTGAAAACCAGGAAGGTGGTCGGGCGACTCGAATGGATCGGGCAAGATCCCGAGGAAAACGAAGTGGCGGCGGCGGCGATAGGATAGGGGAGGAATGGATGAGACAGGCTAGGGTTAGACTATTTATATAGCAAGTGGATTTTTGGGTAGGGGTATTGGTCCCTCCGATCATAATCGAACGGTCCGAGGAATAAATAGATAGGGAGTCCAAATAAAAAAACAGAGATGTTTTGTAGACGTTAGGGGATGATCCGGACCCAACGGTCATGACCGAGCGGTTCGGGTTCGCGGCAAGTTTCGGACGCGCGCGAGGGGGCTGCGAGCTGGCAAGAGAGGTTAGGTGGTCGGACAAAAGGGAAACGAAAACACAATTGGTCTCGGGGCGGTCAACAAAAGAAAGGGGGGGACGCGGCAACTACGAACGGGTGCAAGTTTTAAAATATGACGGCAACGGAGTGCCGATGCAATGCGAATGATGCGAAGATGAAATGCAAGACAAGAACAAAATGCAAAACAAAAGACAGAAACCCAACCACGAAGGAAAAATCATATCGCATCTCCGGAAAAGGCAAGAGTTGGAGTTGCGAATATGGAAAGTTGCATCCGGGGTGTTACACCTCAGTAGCCCCTGAACCAGGCTTCAATAACGACGAGTCCGACGCAGATTGTCTTCGGCATTGTAAGGTGGGTTCCTTCTCTGAATACTCCATAGAAGATTTTGAACACGAGGATCGTGTCTGGCTCTGCAAAACAAATTCCACATACCACCGTAGAGAGCACAATATTCCACAAATCAAATCTGCTGACAACTTTTCATAGCGTGACATCACGCCACGGCCCGGTCGTTATTCGAACCGTTTTTCTCAACCAGCCACTACACATGTTGCGAGGCGGTTTTATTGGCACATCTTGTCGAAGCAGAGATCGTGTTCCCCTTATCACGGGATTCTCATCAATACAGGTGTGGGTAACTGATACGTCTCCGTCGTATCTATAATTTTGCCAATATTATCCAACTTTCATATACTTTTGGCAACTTTTTATACTATTTTTAGGGACTAACATATTGATCCATTGCCCCATGCCAGTTCCTGTCTGTTGCATGTTTTATGTTTCGCAGAAACCCAATATCAAACGGAACCCAAACGGGATAAAAACGGACGGAGAATTATTTTGGAATATTTGGGATTTTCCGGAGGAAGAATCAACACGAAACGGTGTCCAGGGTGGCCACGAGACAGGGGGGCGCGCCCTCCCCCCATGGGCGCGCCATGGACTCTCGTGGGCCACCTGTAAGGCGGTTGACGCTCTTCTTTTGCCGCAAGAAATCTAATTTTACGAGAAAAATCTGGGCGAAAGATTCACCCCAATCGGAGTTACGGATCTCCAGATATAAAAGAAACGGTGAAGGGGTAGAATCTGAGAACGCAGAAACGGAGAGATAGATCCAATCTCGGAGGGGCTCTCGCCCCTCCCACACCATGGGAGCCAAGGACCAGAGGGGAAACCCTTCTCCCATCTAGGGAGAAGGTCAAGGAAGAAAAAGAAGAAGGGGGGCTCTCTCTCCCCCTTGCTTCCGGTGGCGCCGGAACGCCGCCGGGGGCCACCATCATCACCGCGATCTTCACCAACACCTCCGCCATCTTCACCAACATCTCCATCACCTTCCCGCATCTATATTCAGCGGTCCACTCTCCTGCAACCCGCTGTACCCTCTACTTGAACATGGTGCTTTATGCTTCATATTATTTTCCAATGATGTGTTGCCATCCTATGATGTCTGAGTAGATTTTCGTTGTCCTATCGGTGATTGATGAATTGCTATCATTGGTTTGAGTTGCATGTTTTATTATTTGTGCTGTCCTATTGTGCCCTCCGTGTCGCGCAAGCATGAGGGATTTCCGCTGTAGGGTTTGCAATATGTTTATGATTTGCTTATGGTGGGTGGCGTGAGTGACAGAAGCACATACCCGAGTAAGTAGGTTGTTTGCGTATGGGATAAAGGGGACTTGATACTTTAATGCTATGGTTGGGTTTTACCTTAATGAATCTTTAGTATTTGCGGATGCTTGCTAGAGTTCCAATCATAAGTGCATATGATCCAAGTAGAGAAAGTATGTTAGCTTATGCCTCTCCCTCAAATAAATTTGCAGTAGTGATTATCGGTCTAGTAACGTAGTCAATTGCTTAGGGACAATTTCACAACTCCTACCACGACTTTTCGACACTCGCTATATTTACTTTATTGCATCTTTATCTAAACAGCCCCTAGTTTATGTTTACGTGTTCTTTATTATCTTGCAAACCTTTCCTATCACACCTACAAAGTACTTCTAGTTTCATACTTGTTCTAGGTAAAGAGAACGTCGGCGTCGTGAGAGTCGTGTCGATGGCGATGGGACTTGAGAGAGTATTTGTTCTACCTTTAGCTCCTCGTTGGGTTCGACACTCTTACTTATCGAAAGAGGCTACAACTATCCCGTATACTTGCGGGTTATCAAGACCTTTTTCTGGCGCCGTTGCTGGGAGTCATAGCGTGGGGTGAATATTCTCGTGTGTGCTTGTTTGCTTTATCACTAAGTAATTTTTATTTGCTGTTCTTAGTTGTTTTCTATCTTTAGTTATGGGTAGGAAACGCAAAATACCAAAAAAATTAGTTGTACCTACTAAACCAATGGTTGAAGAATCACTCAAAATCTATCACACTCCTGAAGCTTTTTATTTGGATCATCTTCGATCCCTTTGTGCTCGTGCTGAAACCCCCACTAGTTTAGTTGAGGGCAAATCTTTAGATGAGCATGCTTGTTTTGTGCGACACCATATATCTGAAAAAGGGAAACTTTTATGGGATCAAATTCAATGTTTGCAATGCTATGCTTGGAATTTCTGTGAAATATATGAGTTTACTTGTTGTTCTGAAGACCCTAAGAAACATGTACCCTATCAATGCTTGTTTAGTGACAATGGAATCGTATCTTCGTATGCTAAGGGTGTTTACAAT
The DNA here is from genome assembly GCA_021437245.1 of Aegilops speltoides. Taxonomy (NCBI): domain Eukaryota; kingdom Viridiplantae; phylum Streptophyta; class Magnoliopsida; order Poales; family Poaceae; genus Aegilops; species Aegilops speltoides. Next base: position 344,704,008 of record CM038144.1, read on the forward strand.
TACTATGATGTTCAACAAATTGAAGAATTTGTTGCTTTTAAAGGTGCTCATGAGATTGCCTCTTTGATTGAAAAGTATGATGCTACTCTTTACAAATCTAGATTTTTTTGCGATATTTCAATATTGTTATGATAATTATGCTTCTAATGCCTATGTTAAACCATATATTGAGGACTTCTCCGCTGTCCAACAAGAGACTAATATTTTGCAGGAAGCTATGGAAGAATAAATTGATGAAACAGTGAGCTCATTGGATGAAAAAGATGATGAGGAGAGCGAAGAACAAAAGGAGGAAGAGCGGATTAGCTACCCATGCCCACCTTGTAATGAGAGTAACCCTCCAACTCATACATTATTTAATTCCCCTTCGTGCTTACCGAAGGATGATTGCTATGATGATTGCTATGATCTCTTGAAATTGTTTGAAATATCCCTTTTTGATGATGCTTGCTATGCTTGTGGCCAAGATGCCAATATGAATTGTGCTTATGGAGATGAACTTGCTATAGTTCCTTATGTTAAACATGAAATTGTTGCTATTGCACCCACGCATGATAGTCCTATTATCTTTTTGAATTCTCCCGACTACACTATATCAGAGAAGTTTACGCTTAGTAAGGATTATATTGATGGGTTGCCTTTTACTGTTGCACATGATAATTTTGATAGATATAATATGCATGTGCTTGCTGCTCCTACTTGCAATTGTTACGAGAGAGGAACTATGTATCCACTGTCGTGGTTCTAAGTCTGACAGTAGAGTGGGGGGTAGGTATGAAGAGGCAAGGTCCTAGCTATGGAGAGGTTGTAAACACAAGTGATGTACGAGTTCAGGCCCTTCTCGGAGGAAGTAAAAGCCCTACGTCTCGGAGCCCTGAGGCGGTCGAGTGGATTATGTGTATATGTGTTACAGGGGTGCGAACCCTTCTGCCTGTGGAGGGGGGTGGCTTATATAGAGTGCGCCAGGACCCCTGCCAGCCCACGTAATGAAGGGTTTAAAGTACATTAAGTCTGGGGCGTTACTGGTAACGCCCCACATAAAGTGTCTTAACTACCATAAAGTCTATTCAATTACAGGCCGTTGCAGTGCAGAGTGCCTCCTGACCTTCTGGTGGTCGAGTGAGTCTTCATGGTCGAGTCCTTCAAGTCAGTCGAGTGGGTTCCTCGTTGGTCGACTGGAAGGCGATCTCTTTTAAGGGTGTCCTTGGGTAGGGCACTTAGATCAGGCCTATGACCCTACCATAGGTACATGAATCCATCATTAGCCCCCGAATGGATTGAGGCTTGAGTGAGGAAGGAGTTGGTGCTGTTTCCGATTGACTTTTGCATACTGGCTATGCGTTGTTCTGGATCAAGACCTTCTTTGTTGATAACGAGCAACTTTTCTTTAGTCGACTCGATCCATTCTTGTCTTTCGTCGAGTGATCTTTTGGGCTTCGCCAGTTCCCGAGCGACGGATCGCAGGAGATCCTGCGTCTGACAGACCGATCTGTCATTCGCGGATTCTACGGGATACGAAATTTGGGGAGGCGCGTGAAGCGGGGCGGACCGCGGCGTTCGGATGGGATAGGACATAGATGCCTCGATCGCCGCACCGCCTTTTCCGCCACGTATCACGTCAATGCAACTGTTTCGGGATATGATTAGACTGACCGGGTCCACCTGTCATCCACTCGGAAGGGATGTTATAAATGCGACCAGCGAGGGTTTTCTGAACAGTGCTTCATCATTTCCTCTCTGCTCTCCTCGCCTCCGTCCAACGCGTCCGCTTTTGCCTCCGCAAAGCTCCTCTTCGCGCATCTCGCCGGCAGCCATGGTCAAGGAGAAGACGGCAGTGCTGGAGCGCGCAAAGAAGGCATCGGCGGCGGAGAAGGCGAAGGGGAGATCCACCAGTCGCAGCGGGTCTTCGTCTAGATCTCGCCTGCCGAAAGGCTGGGTCCAGGGAGATTGGATCCAGTCGACCATCAAGGAGAAGGATCTCCTCGACATGGCCGACGACGGGCTGATCCACCACGGCGCCGCAAGGCTTCCGGGGAAAGAGTGGCAGCCCCAGCCGGAAGAGGGTGAGTGCGTGCTCCTGGCCACCCATGTCGACGGCGGATTTTCTTTGCCACCGAGTGTTTTCTTCCGTGGTTTTTTGAACTTCTTCGGAGCCCAACTCCACCACTTCACCCCGAACTCTATTGCACATCTAGCTGCGTTTGTATCCATGTGTGAGAATTTCCTGGGCTGTCGACTGCACTGGGGTTTGTTCAAGCACATATTCACGTGTCGCTCTCAGACCGTGAAGAAGGCGAGCCCAGGCGATGAGAAAACCCAAGTTGTCCAAATGTGTGGGGCACAGGGATCCAAGTGAGGAACAAGAGCACTTTCCCAGCCATGACGTTTCCCGAGTCGGTCAGAGGCTGGCAGTCGACCTGGTTCTACTGCCAGAATGAGTTGACGCCGGGCCAGTCGAGTGGACTCCCTCAATTCACCATGGACCGAGTGAACAAGCCCTCCTCTCTGAAGGTGATTCCGGAGGAGAGAGCTGACGTGAAGATGTTGATGGATCGCATGGTGCAGTTGGTTCGAGATGGAGTTACTGGCATGGACCTTTTGGAGGTTTTTCTTAGGCGGCGTATCCAGCCTCTTCAGTTCCGGAGCCATTACATGTGGTTGTACTGCGTAACTGAAGACGAGACTTGGGTCCACCCGGAAGCAGTCGACGACGCCACAGTGGAAAGGTGGATGGCCGCGGTCACTGGGAACAAGGATAATCCCCGTGGATCCAGGAGGATTCCTCCACTCGACCATCACAGCGTTCGAGACAAAGTATGTTTGCTCTGCCTTCCATTGTATACTTGTCGTATTCATTTCTGTATGTTTCACAAATCGGTCGATTGATCTCTGTCTTGACGTCTCTCAGGCCCTCACCGAGCTGTACTCGATGCCCAATGGAGCTCAGGCTCCGACTGAAGAGGGAGAAGCAAGCGGGGGCGAGAGCCAGGAGGAGGGGACTCGAGCGCTGCCAAGATGACGATGATGACGACGACGATGATGAGGACAAGGAAGAGGAGGAGGAGGAGGTTGCTCCACTGCGCTCGGAGAGGCGGTCAAAACTTGTCCATGACCCTGCGACTGAACGTGGCAAGGGGGTTGCGACTGCCTCGCAGTCGACCAAACGCCCTCGGACCACTTCTCCGGCGCCGACTAAAAAGGCGCCGAAGCAGTCCAAGGTGGCTCCGTCAAAGCCAACCAAGCTCCTGCCGAAGATGAAGGTGTCCAACCCCACCATATCAGGGTAAAATGCTGCTTGAGTCTTCTTGTTTTGTACAACCTTTATCTCTAGTTGATACTTGAGTTGGCCGACTGACTCTTTGGAACTGCAGTGCTGCTACTTCTGAGACCTCTGGCAAGGCTGACGACCATGAGATGGAGGACACAACAACCTCAAACCCTGGTACTATACTCTTAATTCCGTTTTTCAGTCGACTGATTCATGATCTCTAATTCTGATTCTTTTCTGTAGCTCCATCCAATATCATCATCACTCTTCCTGATGATGATGAGGATGAGGAACCGCTGAAGCATAGAAGGAGCAGGAAAGCATCTGCCGGCAGGGTGGCCCAGGATGCGACGGCGCCCGAGACTCTGGTCACGGGGGAGGAGAACACCACTCGACACACCGTGTCCTTCGCGGTGCCGTTGACGAGTGCTCATCCTACTTCGTCGAGTGCCGCACAACCTTCTCTTTTCACGACGCACCACGTCCCAGAGGACCAAGCTGCGCTGCTAAGGAAGCGATCATGGCGGCGGGATCATGATGGAGCAGGTGAAGACCATCCGGGATGCAAGCCAGGCAGCTTACGACGCCAGCTCCGCCCTTCAAAGCAATGTTAAGGTCAGTCGACCACCGCCTGTTCTGTTAGGATATGCTATCAAAACTTTTCTTTCTGGAATCCATACCACTCACCCACTGGGTGTATCGATAAAAAACTCCGTGTTAGCGGGGCACGCTGAGTGCACCCGCCGGTGTAATCCCCAAGGCTAAGGTCATTGCTGGCGATCGCCTTAGGCTTTACAAGTAAAGGCTTTTCGTCACTCGATTGAAGCGAATGGATTTCAAAACCGGTGGGGCACGCTGAGTGCACCCATCGGTGTAGTCCCCGAGATCGTGGTCGATCGCTGCGATCGATTACGATCTGAAGAACACGCTCTTTTTTTTGTGGGTCGACTGGTCGACTCTGTCTTTAATAGAACTAGTGGGGCACGCTGAGTGCACCCACTGGGTGTAGTCCCCGAGACTACGGTCGAATGCTTGCATTCGGCTGTAGTCTTAGAAACGTATGATTTTCTCTTATCCACTCGGAAGTGAATTATCTTTGATATTTTGTCGATTGGTTCTTCGTAGAAATCCTGTGACCTTGCGGCTCGCTATACCGAGCTGGAGCAGAAGCACATTCAGCTCGAGCTGGATCTGAAGCTGGTGCAGGAGAATCTGACGAAGGCGAAGGAGGAGACCAAAGGTATGTTCGGTGAGACTTCGACGACTCCTTTTTCCCTTCATTTGTTTCAAAATCTGACTTTCTTTGTAACTTGCGTGCAAGGTGAAGGAGGCCCAAGAGAAAAGACCTTGAGCTAGCCGAGAAGACCAAGCTTGTCGACGAGAAGTTAGCTTCACCACCAAGCTTGAACAGAAAATACCAATCTGAAAGCTGCTCTTGGGATTGCCAACAAGGAAGTCGACCGATCAAGACCGACAAAACTACTCGACCGATAAGATCAACCAGTTGATCGAAGAAAATGACTTGGAAGCCTTCCGGGTGGACTTGCCAAGAAATTGTTCCTTATGCTCGAAGGTAACCTTTATACTCGACCAACGTTTTCAACTGTGATGCTTCCATTCGACCACCGCCTTGACTCGGCGTTTGTCCTTGCGAGTCTGTCAAAACTTGAAGAAGAGACTAGCCGCTTGGAGCCAAACCTTGACCCGTCAATTCTCCGATGAATGATGAAGTTGCCATGAATGTCTTCCAACTGAGTCCGTGTTGCGGTATGTCGTGGACTATCTTGCAAGACTGAAGGTCGCCACGCCCCGCATCGACTCGATGCTCGGCCTGTGGCAACGCCTCGAGAATGACCTCGAGTCGCCGATGGCTCGACCGAACGCAGTCCGGACCGAGTGCGGGAGTGGAAGAAGTCCTCGGCTCGTTCGCGGTGCGAGATGTTGCTCGTGTCCGCCCGAGTCCACTGCAAAGACGCACGAGAAGACAAGCTGGCTGCTCTCCGGGTGGCCAACACCAAGAAACACGACTTCAGGTCCTTCATGGAAACCTTCATCGCTGCTGCCACTCAGATCGCAGACGGAATCAACCTTGATGAGTTCGTTGCTCCTTCCAGCCCTCCATAGGAGGGGTAAAAAACTTCTTTTAAGCCCGACACTTTAAATTTGCCTCGGTATGCCGAGTGGAGTTGTAACCGATAAACCTTAACAGGCTTAACAGGTATCGATCTGAACTTGGATTTGATGTTTGAATATGATTGCTTTTGGCTCGAAATGTCCTTTGCAGGTTCACAGCAAGATGCTCTCTGCAGTCGACTTATTCCTTAGGCGAGCACTGGGCTGCAGCTAAGCCTCCGAGTGAGAGGTTTGCTCTTCACCCTAGGATTTTTATATCTTAGGCGAGCCTGGCTGCAGCTAAGCCCCGAGTGAGAGGTTTGCTCTTCACTCGGTGGGATTTTTATATCTTAGGCGGCGGGCTGGCTGCAGCTAAGCCCCGAGTGAGAGGTTTTCTCTTCACTCGGTAGGATTTTATATCTTAGGCGGCTGGCTGCAGCTAAGCCCCAGTGAGAGGTTTGCTCTTCACTCGGTAGGATTTTTATATCTTAGGCGAGCACTGGGCTGCAGCTAAGCCCCCGAGTGAGAGTTTTGCTCCTCACTCCATAGGATTTTTACGTTGTATTTGTGGCGAAGCTCAGAGGAGAGGGTCGCAGTTGACCTGCACCTCGTCCTCCTCACGAGCGCACATTGTACTTATGGGGTAGCTCAGAGGAGGGGGTCACAGTCGACCTGCACTTCGTCCTCCTTGCGAGCACACATTGTACTTATGGCGTAGCTCAGAGGAGAGGGTCGCAGTCGACCTGCACCTCGTCCTCCTTGCGAGCGTACATTGTACTTAGGCGAGTACTTGGACTATAGCTAAGCCTCCGAGTGGAAGTCTGGCTTACCACTCGGTAGGATTTTTTATAACTTAGGCGAGTACTTGGACTGTAGCTAAGCCCCCGAGTGGAAGTGTGGCTTACCACTCGGTAGGATTTTGATAACTTAGGCGAGTACTTGGACTGCAGCTAAGCCCCCGAGTGGAAGTCTGGCTTACCACTTGGTAGGATTTTTTTATAACTTAGGCGAAACGGATTCGCGGCTAAGCCTCCGAGTGGAAGTCTGGCTTACCACTCGGTAGGATTTTTTATAACTTAGGCGAAACGGATTCGCGGCTAAGCCTCCGAGTGGAAGTCTGGCTTACCACTCGGTAGGATTTTTTATAACTTAGGCGAAACGGATTCACGGCTAAGCCTCCGAGTGGAAGTCTGGCTTACCACTCGGTAGGATTTTTACACACTTAGGAGAAACGGATTCGTGGCTAAGCCACCCACTGGGGGAAATTTTACTGGACAAAAATAAAAAGTGACAAAAATTATGAAGGAATTATGACACTATTATTTCGAAATCCATGAACTACAGAAGTACTTTATTACAACTCATCCGAGTGAAAAACTTTAAGTGTAAAATGGGCGGAGCAGATCCGCATTCCAAGCTCGGGGCTCTTTGATATTGTGTTCGACGTTGTAAAGACGGTATGCCCCGTTGTGGAGAACCTTGGTGACGATGAAGGGTCCTTCCCAAGAAGGAGCGAGCTTATGTTGTTTCTACTGATCCACTCGGAGAACTAGATCTCCTTCCTGGAAGGCTTGACCTCTCACATTTCTGGCGTGAAAGCGACGCAAGTCCTGTTGGTAGATGGTCGATCGGATCAGAGCCATCTCCCTTTCTTCCTCTAGAAGGTCGACTGCGTCCTGACGCGCTTGCTCAGCTTCTACTTCGCTGTAGAGTTCAACTCGAGGAGCATTGTGAAGAAGATCACTCGGCAAGACTGCTTCAGCTCCATAGACCAAGAAGAATGGAGTTCTTCCGGTCGACCGATTGGGTGTGGTCCGCAATCCCCAAAGCACCGAAGGGAGTTCGTCAACCCATGCTCCAGCCGCATGCTTGAGATCACGCATCAGTCGGGGCTTCAAACCCTTGAGGATTAAGCCATTGGCTCGCTCGCTTGTCCATTCGATTGCGGATGGGCGATCAAGCATAGTCGACTCGTGTGCCTTGAGAGTTGCGAAATCCTGAATTCTTCCGAGTCAAAGTTCACCCATTATCCGTAATGATGCTGTGCGGGACTCCATATCTGAACTCGTCGGCTCCACGATGAAGGTAACAGCGATGCAAGCGTCAAGATTCTTGATTGGTTTAGCCTCAATCCACTTGGTGAACTTGTCGACTGCTACCAGTACATGCGTGAAACCACTTCGACCTGTTCTCAAGGGACCGACCATGTCCTACCCCCATACTGCGAAAGGCCAGACGAGTGGAATGGTCTTTAGAGCCGACGCAGGCTTGTGTGACATATTGGAGTAGAACTGACATCCTTCGCACTTGTCCACTATTTCCTTTGCCATCTCATTCGGCCTCGGCCAGTAAAATCCGGCTCGGTATGCTTTGGCTACAATGGTCCGAGAGGACGCATGGTGACCACAGGTCCCCGAGTGGATATCATTGAGAATGATTCGACCTTCTTCTGGCGTTATGCATTTTTGACCAACTCCAGTCGGGCTCTCTCTATACAACTGTCCTTTGATAACGGTAAAGGCTTTGGATCGACGGACGATCTGCCGAGCCTCTTCCTCATCCTCTGGGAGCTCTTTTCTCAGGATATACGCTATATAGGGAATTGTCCAGTCGGGAGTGACCACTAAGACCTCCATGACTAAGTCGACCACTGCTGGGACCTCAACCTCAGTCGGATCTGTGGCACTCTTGGGTTGTGGAGCTTCCTCTGTGAAGGGATCTTCTTTGACTGACGGAGTGTGTATATGCTCCAAGAACACACCACTCGGAATGGCTTCTCTTTTGGAACCTATTTTTGCGGATCATCTGCTGCACTGATTTTTCAATGGGGATGTGATGGAGCTCGACCTCGAACTTCTTTTCCAGCTTCCTCATCTGCATTGCAGATCCAACATGGCTGGGCTTCTCACGTCCCACTCCTTCATCACTGGTTGACCACTAAATCTGAATCGCCATAGACCATCGGTGACGGACGCCGAGTGAGATGGCCATGCGCAATCCATATAAAAGGGCCTCATACTCTGCCTCATTGTTGGAGGAATCAAAGTGAATCTGGAGCACATACCTAAGCTTATCTCCTCCGGGGAAACCAGAACAACCCCACAGACCGAACCATTCAAATCTTAGAGCCATCAAAGAACATGGTCCAATGCTCCGAGTGAACTTCATCGGCTGCTGTTGTTCAATCCACTCGGCGAGGAAATATGCTATTGCACGACTTAATGGCTTTCTTTGCCTCAAACTTGATATCAAGGGAAGAAGTTCAATCGCCCATTCCGCCACTCGACCATTGCATCTCACAGTGCGAATTTCTAATAGTGGGCGTCACCGACGATCGTGATGGAATGATCGAGAAATAATGAGCAACTTTCTTCGTGGTCATGTAAATTCCATACACAAGCTTCTGGTAATGAGGATATCTCTGCTTGGATGGAGTCAAGACTTCGGACAAATAATATACTGGGCGCTGAACTTTGAAGGCTTTTCCTTCCTCTTCCCGCTCGACCGTAAGCCTCAGACTAACGACTTGTCCTGTGGCTGCGATATAGAGCAACAGAGGCTCTTTGCTGATTGGAGCAGCAAGCACCGGCTGGGTGGAGAGCAGAGCTTTTAGCTCGGCAAATGCTGCATCAGCTTCTGGAGTCCACTCGAACTTGTCTGCCTTCTTCATCAGTCGGTAAAGAGGCAATGCCTTTTCACCGAGTTGTGAGATGAATCGACTTAAAGCGGCCAAGCATCTAGTAAGCTTCTGGACATCGTGCACTCACACAGGGCGTTTCATTCGGAGAATAGTGCCGATCTTCTTTGGGTTAGCATCGATCCCTCGCTCGGAAACGAGAAAACCAAGTAACTTTCCACCAGGAACCCCGAATGTGCACTTTGACGGATTGAGCTTGATATCATACCTTCTGAGGTTGGCAAATGTTTCGGCGAGGTCAGCAAGCAGGTTGGAACCCTTTCGCGACTTGACGACGATATCATCCATATACGCTTCCACATTCTGACTGATTTGAGTGAGCAGGCACTTCTGAATCATTCGCATAAATGTGGCTCTGGCATTCTTGAGGCCGAATGGCATGGTGATATAGCAGAAGCACCCGAATGGAGTGATGAAAGCTGTTTTTATTTCGTTGGGTCCATCTGACGGATCGATGATACCCGGAATATGCGTCTAGAAAAGACAATCTCTCACATCCCGCGGTCGAGTCAACAATTTGATCTATGCGAGGAGAGGAATGATCTTTCGGCAGGTCCGATTGATGTGCTTGAAATCAATGCACATTCGGAGTGACTTGTCCTTCTTGGGAACCATGACGACATTAGCGAGCCACTCGGAGTGGTATATCTCTCGGATAAATCCTGCCGCCAACAGTCGAGCCACTTCCTCACCAATAGCCTTTCTCTTTTGGACGGCGGACCGACGAAGATGCTCTTTGACTGGTTTTGCTGATTTGTCGACTCTGAGGCGATGCTCAGCCAGTCCCCTGGGAACACCTGGCATGTCAGCTGGCTTCCATGCAAAAATGTCCCAGTTCTCACAGAGGAACTGGATGAGCGCTTCTTCCTATTTCGGGTCAAGTGTTGTGGAGATGTGGGTCGGGGCTGCATTGGGGTCAGTTGGGTGAATGTGAACAGGCTTCGTCTCACCAGATGACTGAAATGCGGATTCTGTGGCGGGTTTCTTGGATCGCAACAAATCACTCGGATCTGCGCTTTGCTTGTACTCTTCGAACTCAACCGCTGTCACCTGAGAATCGGCAATCTTCGAGCCCTTCTGAAAGCACTCTTCTGCCTTTTTCCGATCACCGGTGACAGTGATCACTCCTTTGGGACCTGGCATTTTCAGTTTGAGGTACACGTAACATGGTCGAGCCATGAACCGTGCATAGGCTGGCCTCCCCAAAATGGCGTGGTACGCACTCTGAAAATCCACGACCTCAAACGTCAACTTCTCTTTGCGAAAATGTTTTGAATCACCAAACACCACGTCCAGAGCTATTTGGCCGAGTGACTCGGCTTTCTTCCCTGGTATAACTCCGTGGAAGCTCATGTTGCTGGTGCTCAGTCGGGACATCGGAATGCCCATTCCTTTCAGTGTGTCTGCATATAACAAGTTCAGCCCACTTCCACCGTCCATCAGCACCTTTGTCAGTCGAGTGCCTTCGACAACTGGGTCGACCACCAAAGCTTGCCTCCCAGGGGTGGCAATATCAGTCGGGTGATCAGACTGGTCGAATGTGATGGGTGTTTGGGACCATCTCAGATTCTCAGATAACTTGCTTTTGCTGGGGCAACCATGCTCACCTCACGGTTAATGACTTTGAGTCGACTCTTGCTTTCCACATCCGCGAAGATCATCAGAGTGGAGTTGACATGCGGATATCCTTCCCCACTATCCTCCTTGTCTTCGGTCTTGTCCGACTCCTTCTCCTTGTCCTTAGACTGTTTTCCTTGAAACTGCTGAATCAGGAGTCGACACTGGCGAGTGGTATGCTTTGGGTAAATGATGTTGCCCTATTCATCTTTCTTCGTGTGGATGTGACACGGCATATCCATCACGTCGTTTCCTTCTTTATCCTTCACCTTCTTAGGGTTCCAGGATCCTTTTGGCTTGCCCTTGAACTTTCCCTGAGTGACGGCCAGAGCCTCTCCGGGAGCTGCTGGTTCAGCCTTCCGCTTTTGCTTATGACTGGAGTTTCCCTTCTCCGACTGACTAGGCTTGTACTTGCCGCTTCGGAGTCGGTCTTCTTCCTCGCCGTTGGCGTACTTGGTAGCAATCTCCATCATCCGACTCAGGGTCATGTCTCCGGTTCGACCAAATTTCAAACTCAATTCTCTGTTCTTGACGCCATCCTTGAAGGCGCAGACGCTGATAATCGTATTACATTTTCCACAAGATGGTGCAAAGTGATCCACCTCTGAATATACTCTCTGAGAGTCTCATTGGTTTTACGCACATAGACTTGCAGCTCACAATCCAGCTGGTCGCTTGCAAGTTCCTTCAAAGGTTATGACGAACACTCGGGACAAATCTTCCCAAGTGTAAATACTTCTAGGAGGTAACTGATTCAACCACGCTCTGGCTGAACCTTCCAACATGAGGGCAAATGCTTCATGGCCACCTCGTCATTCCCACCACCAATCTGAACAGCCACTCGGTAATCTTCAAGCCAAGTTTGGGCTTGGACTCACCGATGAACTTGTCGACTCTGTTGCCAACCTGAAATTGGGGGGAATCACAGCGGCTCTGATAGCCCTGCTAAAACATTCTGGACCAGAAACATGCACTTGACTGCTCGTGGGCACATCTCTCTCGGGTCCGCCGCGATGGGCTCTGTTCCGGTCGACCAAGCCTTGCACGATAATGGATCGCGCATCGAAGCCTGGTTCCCTGGGGTCGACTGGAGCTCTTCGCCCCACACTGAGCTGACGCCTGTCATCCTATCGCCGAGGAGCGTAAGACCCATCCCTCGGAGGGGAAGCGGGCACTCGACGCCTGTCATCTCGGTCATGTCGGTCTCCATACTGATCTCGCCGATTGTCGCGCCCTTCCCGCCGCGGAGGCGATCTGGGACTGTGGAGCCGATCGAACCGTATTCGCAGCGACGGATCGATTGTGAATTCTGCTGCGCGATCGCGACACGGCTGAATTCTGGTCCCCGCTGCCGGAGCAAATCTCGATCTGCATCAATCCTCTGCCACTTCCGACCGAGAGGGCTGGATGGATTCGCTATACGGTTGCAGTTGCTAAATTCTGGATTGGGGTTCGATATACGAGTCGGCGGGAAGAGTTGACGTCGATTGGCGTCGGGAACTTCGTTGCAAGACGCTTCGTCGAGTGCTCGCCGAAGGTTCTCGAGACGAGCGCGTTCACCAGATTAAAACGTGCCTCCTCCAAGGCGCGGGCCTCGGGGGTTTCTCCCGCGATGGGAGTATGCAGGGCATCCATGTTCCTGCGGCGAAGCTCTTCCCTCTGCAGAGAGTCGAGTGTCTCGGGCTGGTACTCTTCGTGGTCTCGTACGGGGTCGCCCCCGCCGCCTGCCCCGCCCTCATGGGCGAAGCCAGGAGGACTGCGGGGTCCGTTGACCATCAGGATTTCCGCCGCCGGATCACTGCTATCGCATTCGGATGCAGTCTCTACGGAGCCAGTCGACAGATCGAACAGGCCGTAGAGAGATTCGTCGGGCTCGATTGCCGCAACTTGGGCGATGGCCGTCTGGCGAGCCACCGCGTGCTTCACCCACCGCTGGAGCCTCGACCGACCAGAGCGCTTGCGCTGGTGGGAGACCGGAAGGGTGGCCGATAGGGGAGTCGACCGATACGGGGTCGACGGTTGCCGCAGCAGAACGCCGCGGACACATGCGCGAAAGTGCGTCGCACCGCGGACGGGGAGCGCATCAATGTCGAGTGGAGCCTCCTGGAGCCATGCGGAGTCGTCGGCGACAGAGGTGAGAGCGCCGAGACGGATCTCGCGCCCCTCGACCAAAACTCCAGCAGTCATCATGGTGAAAGTACTCGGAAGTATCGCAACTTCTCCACAAAATCGCTAAAACACCGGCCCCACGGTGGGCGCCAACTGTCGTGGTTCTAAGTCTGACAGTAGAGTGGGGGGTAGGTATGAAGAGGCAAGGTCCTAGCTATGGAGAGGTTGTAAACACAAATGATGTACGAGTTCAGCCCTTCTCGAGGAAGTAAAGCCTTCGTCTCGGGCCCGAGGCGGTCGAGTGGATTATGTGTATATGTGTTACAGAGGTGCGAACCCTTCTCACTGTGGAGGGGGTGGCTTATATAGAGTGCGCCAGACCCCGCCAGCCCACGTAATGAAGGGTTTAAAGTACATTAAGTGCAGGCGTTCTTGTAACGCCCACATAAAGTGTCTTAACTACCATAAAGTCTATTCAATTACAGGCCGTTGCAGTGCAGAGTGCCTCCTGACCTTCTGGTGGTCGAGTGAGTCTTCATGGTCGAGTCCTTCAAGTCAGTCGAGTGGGTTCCTCGTTGGTCGACTGGAAGGCGATATCTTTTAAGGGTGTCCTTGGGTAGGGCACTTAGATCAGGCCTATGACCCTACCCTAGGTACATGAATCCATCATCCACCTCTCTATGTTTCCAACACGATAGAATTGCAAGAAACTGCTTATACTATGCATTGGCCTTTACTTGGTGTGCATGAATTGTTCTTTATGACATGCCGATGCATAAGAAGAGAGTTAGACTTCGTTGTTGCTTGATATATGTTACTTTTTGCTCACTACTAAATTACAAATCATTGTTAATTAAAATTGGCTTTGATATACCTTGGGATCCGGGTGGATTCGCTACTTGAGCACTAAATGCCTAGCTTAATGGCTTTAAAGAAAGCGCTGCCAGGGAGACAACCCGGAAGTTTTAGAGAGTCATTTATTTCTGTTGAGTGTTTTTATATAGTTTAAAAACAACAAAAATAAAGGGGGGAACCCAAAACTTTTTCAAAAAGGAAAGTGAAAGTGAGAGAGACAAGCATTGTTGAAGTGGGAGAGCTCCTTGAACTTTGTTCATGATCATGGAAACTTTGTGAATCTTGATTACATAAACTTTCATCAAAAATAATTATACCCTTGTACAATTCCATTGTATTATAAAAATAATGTGCTAAGGTTTGCCTTTAGGATGTTTACAATGCTTGTTGGTTTGTACGGTGCATGATAGAAACTTTGGATGTAGTGCGCGATTTTACATTTTTAACTCGAACGTAAATTGGTTCTGATTCCTTTTGCACTGTCTTGCTATACAACTTGTTTATTTTTCCTAATTTTGGTAGAATTCTTGGGGTACCAGAAGTATGGTGGATGTTCAGATTGCTACAGACTGTTCTGTTTTTGACAGATTCTGTTTTTGATGCATAGTTTGCTTGTTTTGATGAATATATCAATTTATATTAGTGGATTAAGCCATGAAAAAGTTATACTACAGTAGACACAATGCAAAAACAAAATATGAATTGGTTTGCAACAGTACTTAGAGTGGTGATTTGCTTTATTATACTAACGGATCTTACCAAGTTTTCTGTTGAAGTTTTGTGTGGATGAAGTGTCTAAACGAGGAGGTCTCGATATGAGGAAAAGGAAGAGAGGCAAGAGCTCAAGCTTGGGGATGCCCGAGGCACCCCAAGTAAATATTCAAGGAGACTCAAGCGTCTAAGCTTGGGATGCCCCAGAAGGCATCCCCTCTTTCTTCAACAAGTATCGGTATGTTTTCGTATTCGTTTCGTTTATGCATTATGTGCAAGTCTTGGAGCGTCTTTTGCATTTAGTCTTCACTTTTCTTTTATGCACCATGCTAGTATGAGATAGTCCTTGGTTGATTTATAGAATGCTCATTGCACTTCACTTAAATCTTTTGAGTGTGGCTTTATAGAATGCTTCATGTGCTTCAGTTATATCTTTTGAAATTTGGATTGCCTGTTTCCCTTTACATAGAAAACCGCCATTTTTAGAATGCTCTTTTGCTTCAATTATATATGTTAGAGCGTGGGCATATCTTTTGTAGAAAGAATTAAACTCTCTTGCTTCACTTATATCTTTTTAGAGAGATGACAGGAATTGGTCATTCACATGGTTAGTCATAAAATCCTACATAAACTTGTAGATCGCTGAATATGATATGTTTTATTCCTTGCAATAGTTTTGCGATATAAAGGTGGTGATATTAGAGTCATGCTAGTGGGTGGTTGTGGATTGTAGAGACACTTGTGTTGAGGGTTGCAAGTCCCGTAGCATGCACGTATGGTAACTGTTGTGTGACAAATTTGAAGCATGGGGTGTTTCTTTGATTGTCTTCCTTATGAGTGGTGGCCGGGGACGAGCGATGGTCTTTTCCTACCAATCTATCCCCCTAGGGGCATGCGTAGTAGTACTTTGCTTCAAGGGCTAATAAACTTTTGCAATAAGTATATGAGTTCTTTATGACTAATGTGAGTCCATGGATTATACACACTTTTACCTTTCCATCATTGCTAGCCTCTTGATGCACTGCATTGCCCTTTCTCACCTCGAGAGTTGGTGCAAACTTCGCCGGTGCATCCAAGCCCCGTGATATGATACGCTCTATCACACATAAGCCTCCTTATATCTTCCTCAAAACAGCCACCATACCTACCTATTATGGCATTTCCATAGCCATTCCGAGATATATTGCCATGCAACTTCCATCATCATCATATACATGACTTGAGCATTTATTGCCATATTGCTTTGCATGATCGTAAGATAGCTAGCATGATGTTTTGATGGCTTGTCCGTTTTTTGATATCATTGCTACGCTAGATCATTGCACATCCCGGTACACCGCCGGAAGCATTCATATAGAGTCATATCTTTGTTCTAGTATCGAGTTGTAATATTGGGTTGTAAGTAAATAAAAGTGTGATGATCATCATTATAGAACATTGCCCCACAAAAAAAAGAAAAAAAGGAAAGGCCAAAGAAGCCTAAATAAAAAAGGGGGCCAAAGAAGTCCACCCAAAAATAAAAAAAATAAAAGGGGCAATGTTACTATCCTTTTTCCACACTTGTGCTTTGGAGTAGCACCATGTTCTTCATATAGAGATTCTCTTATGTTATCACTTTCATATACTAGTGGGAATTTTCATTATAGAACTTGGCTTGTATATTCCAACGATGGGCTTCCTCAAATGCCCTAGGTCTTCATGAGCAAGCAAGTTGGATGCACACCCACTTAGTTTCTTTTGTTGAGCTTTCATACACTTATAGCTCTTAGTGCATCCGTTGCATGGCAATCCCTACTCCTCGCATTGACGTCAATTGATAGGCATCTCCATAGCCCGTTGATTAGCCGCGTCGATGTGAGACTTTCTCCTTTTTTTTCTTCTCCACATAACCTCCATCATTATATTCTATTCCACCTATAGTGCTATATCCATGGCTTGCGCTCATGTATTGCGTGAGGGTTGAAAAAGCTGAAGGGCATTAAAAAGTATGAACCAATTGCTTGGCTTGTCATCGGGGTTGTGCATGATGGGAGCATTTTGTGTGATGAAAATGAAGCATGGCCAAACTATATGATTTTGTAGGGATAATCTTGCTTTGGCCTTGTTGTTTTGAAAAGAGCTGATTGCTTTATTGGTACGCTCGAAGTATTATTGTTTTTATGTCAAATGATAGACTATTGCTTTGAATCACTCGTGTCTTAATATTCATGCCCTGGTTAGACATATGATCAAGATTATGCTAGGTAGCATTCCACATCAAAAATTATCTTTTTTATCATTTACCTACTCGAGGACGAGCATGAATTAAGCTTGGGGATGCTGATACGTCTCTGTCGTATCTATATTTTTTGATTGTTCCATGCCAATATTATCCAACTTTCATATACTTTTGGCAACTTTTTATACTGTTTTGGGACTAACATATTGATCCAGTGCCCAGTGCCAGTTCCTGTCTATTGCATGTTTTATGTTTCGCAGAAACCCAATATCAAACGGAACCCAAACGGGATAAAAACGGACGGAGAATTATTTTGGAATATTCGGGATTTTCCGGAGGAAGAATCAACGCGAAACGGTGTCCGGGGTGGCCACGAGACAGGGGGGCGCGCCCTGGACTCTCGTGGTCCACCCGTAAGGCGGTTGATGCTCTTCTTTTGCCACAAGAAAGCTAATTTTACAAGAAAAATCTGGGCGAAAGATTCACCCCAATTGGAGTTACGGATCTCCAGATATAAAAGAAACAATGAAGGGGTAGAATCTGAGAACGCAGAAACAGAGAGATAGATCCAATCTCGGAGGGGCTCTCACCCCTCCCACGCCATGGGAGCCAAGGACCAGAGGGGAAACCCTTCTCCCATCTAGAGAAGGTCAAGTAAGAAGAAGAAGAAGGGGGGCTCTCTCCCCCTTGCTTTCGGTGGCGCCGGAACACCGCCAGGGGCCATCATCATCACCGCGATCTTCACCAACACCTTCGCCATCTTCACCAACATCTCCATCACATTCCCCCATCTATATTCAGCGGTCCACTCTCCTGCAACCCGCTGTACCCTCTACTTGAACATGGTGCTTTATGCTTCATATTATTTTCCAATGATGTGTTGCCATCCTATGATGTGTGACTAGATTTTCGTTGTCCTATCGGTGATTGATTAATTGCTATGATTGGTTTGAGTTGCATGTTTTATTATTGGTGTTGTCCTATTGTGCCCTCCATGTCGCGCAAGCGTGAGGGATTCCCGCTGTAGGGTTTGCAATATGTTTATGATTTGCTTATGGTGGGTGGCGTGAGTGACAGAAGCACATACCCGAGTAAGTAGGTTGTTTGCGTATGGGATAAAGGGGACTTGGTACTTTAATGCTATGGTTGGGTTTTACCTTAGTGAATCTTTAGTATTTGCGGATGCTTGCTAGAGTTCCAATCATAAGTGCATATGATCCAAGTAGAGAAAGTATGTTAGCTTATGCCTCTCCCTCAAATAGAATTGCAATAGTGATTATTGGTCTAGTAACGTAGTCAATTGCTTAGGGACAATTTCACAACTCCTACCACCGCTTTTGCACACTCGCTATATTTACTTTATTGCATTTTTATCTAAACAGCCCCTAGTTTATGTTTACGTGCTCTTTATTATCTTGCAAACCTTTCGTATCACACCTACAAAGTACTTTTAGTTTCATACTTGTTCTAGGTAAAGCAAACGTCAGGCGTGCGTAGAGTCGTATCAGTGGCCGATAGGACTTGAGAGAGTATTTGTTCTACCTTTAGCTCCTCGTTGGGTTCGACACTCTTACTTATCAAAAGAGGCTACAACTATCCCGTATACTTGCGGGTTATCAGTAACCCAACTGCGCTTTTTTAATATGACTCCTCGATTTTAGGCAAGTTCCAAACGACCACACGGGGGACGCTTGATATTCGTCCTCTTTATAAGGGGGCCAAGGCCTGTCCTTTTCTTCCCACGCTCGATCCTTCCCTTTCCCCACCTCGAGTTCCAACACCCAAGGCTCAAGCTAAGCGCTTCGAACCTTCAACCATGTCCGGATCCAACCTTCAAGGCTGGTGGATGGCCTCCTCTGTCATAGAGGAGGACATCAAGAAGCTTTAGGAAGGCCAGGTATCTCACCGCCGAAATCCCGCAGAGGCTGCCTGCTCAAGGGCAGGTCATCCTCACTCCCAAACCCAACGAGAGTGTCGTATTTATTTCCCACTTCCTCTGAGGGCTAGGTTTTAGTCTTGATCCCTTTGTGGGAGGGCTCATGTTTTATTACGGGCTAGATTTCCATGATCTAGCTCCGGATTCCATCCTTCACATCTCGTCGTTTATCGTCGTGTGTGAAGCCTTCCTCCGCATCTCCCCCCCACTTCGGCCTATGGCTCAAGACCTTCAATGTGAGGCCAAAGATGATTGATGGGTGTCACGCGGAGTGCGGAGGTGCTATAATAAGAAAAGGCGCCGACGCTCCATGGCCAAAGGGTTCCTTCACGGAAGTTTCTGACTTATGGCAACGGGAGTGGCTTTACATCACAGCTCCCCGAGGTACAAAGCGGGCGGCCGCTCCAGCGTTCCGCTCGGGCCCTCCGCCTCAACTGGCGTCATGGGTCAACAAGGGGCTGGACTGGGGGCCAGTTACCGACGTGCTAACACTGCAAAGCCGCATCCAAGACCTCCTTAAGAGGGATGTTAGTCTTGTCACGGTAATGCAAGTAATGCTGGTTCGTCGGGTCCTGCCATACCAATGTCGATCTCTCCGTATGTGGGAGTTCAACCCGGAAGGACCGCGAACCATTCAACAATTCTTCGGCGTGACGCTCAAAGAGATGTATGGATTGTTCTTCGGATCACGAATAAAGTGTCCGGACACCACCGAGGATGCGGGTCTCAACTGCAATCGTCCGGATACCCAAGTAAGTAATTCCGCTACCGAACATGCCGTCCTTTATGTTTGTTACAACATCATTCTGAAAAATTGCTCTCTGCCAGGACTGGATAAGAAAGACAGAGAGGATCAGGTGTTCGGCCCCCCTTCCCGAAGGCTCGCCAGATCCTTTATTAACCAGGATGCCTGAGTGCGCACCGTATCAGGTGTCATCAGGAGAAGATGAGGGGAGGAATAGAGAAGCCACAGACGGGCTTCATACTTTACACATCCAAATCAGGGGAGTAAGTGCCTACGTGAAGGAGGATAATCGGGGAGGTGAATCTAAAACCCCCTCTCCTCACGGGAAGAAAAGGGTCGCCTCTGAAGACTTGGAAAGGAGGTTTCCAAACGAGGGAAGAAACCCTCGCCAGGGGGCCCTGCCCCAGAGGGCGTCCTTACCGCACATCGCCCGCAAGGGGGCCAGCCCTCAACCGAGCTGTAAGTAAAAAAAGTACTCTGGTAAATATATCCTGTTTCATCTCTGAGAATAATAACCGAGACATATATCTTGCAGCCCGGCTCGTAGCCCTTCTCCACAGAGTTCGTCTTGGGGGATCTTCTTCCGAAGATGATGGAGGGCGAAACGCCTCCTCCTGCCTCCCCGCCACATGGGGCGGACGACCCCGAGGTGTCGTCACGGAGGATTTCTCCTGATCCGCCAAGGCCAGAAGTTAACACTCTGGCTGCCCGAAGTCCGGAGTATTTAGCTCCCAACGAGAGCAATAGAAAGAGTCCGGGGTTGTCCGGCACACGACCGGACACACTGATGGGTCTTTTGGAGCGAGCGGCTATCTCAGAGGCGCCTCGTACCTTAATGGGTACTGTAGTTGATAGGATTTCATCCGCCAAAAGCAGTTTGAATGAAGCTTTTACGAGCCTGCTAAGAGGCTTTGAGGTACGCAAAATAATATATGTATTTTTGGCGGTACCGCACACGCTAGTTGTGCTCTGTATAGATAGTAGCCCCTGAGACTCTGGTTGCCGTCGAGAGGCGGCAAACAGAGGATCGTAGTCCCAGGTAATGATCGCGCTACTTTTAGGTGCAGGCGGTGGAGGGTCCAGCGGCTGAGCGGACTGCTGATTTTGCTGAACTGAAGTGGCAGCTTGACGTGGCAGATGCCGACATCGCGCTTGTGAACAAGCGTCTTGACGAGGCACAGGGTATGTATCTTCGGCTTATCAGCAAATATTAAGAGGAGCATGATGCTAGTATCTATAATATGTTGTAACTGCAGATGGAGCTGCCGCCGTGGAGACCCTTCGGGTGGAACTTGCCCGAGACAAGGAACAAGCCAGAATAAGTGATGCGGCCGCCCTGAAGGCGGTCGAAGAGTTAAGAGACGAACAGGCTGCTCATCGCCAGAGCAAAGAAAAAATAGCCAAGATGGCTGTTGTGCTGAAAGATGTTGCCGGCCGCTATGAGCTCCTCGAAAAGGAAAGCCAAGCAAAAGCGGCTGACCTGAAGAAGGCCTTGGAGGCAGCCAAGGAAACCTGCTCTGAAATTAGAGGGATAAGGGAGGAGCTTCGTGAAGCCGGAGATATCACGGCTGGGAGGCCCTTTTTTGTTGCGGATGAAGTTCGGAGATCCAAAGTATGCCCCTCTAGACCAGTTATGGAGTGTTGCAGACGTGTATGAGGACTTGGCAAAGAGTGTTGCTGATGCGACTGAGTTTTACAAAGATCGGAAAGATCATGAGGTAGAAAGGTTGTTCTGGTCGCAGTTCAGTGCCCCGACGCGTCCGCTGCCGTTGAATGAGAAAATGGCAGCATGGGCCGAGCTCCATAGGTTGTCTGGGCTTGCTATGAGGTCTGTCGTGGATCACCTTTGGCCGAAGGCCGAACAATTATTTTGGTTTGGTGCAACAATTCCTTGGTGCTGTTTCGCATATCGATGCTGTGAAGAGGTCAACATGCATGGAGGGTGCGCGGATGGCTCTTGCCCGTGTTAAGACATACTGGGCAGGGATGGAGGCCACCGCTATTGTAACCCGGGGTCCATTGGGAGGCCAGGACCCGGCCGAGCACTATTTTGAAGAAGTCCTAGAAGGTGCCCATTTAATAGAGGCTCAGTGCTTGAAGAGTACCATGTTCGAGTGACATGTATCTGAATTGTAAAAACAATGCTATTTTCATTATAAGGGCTATGTTTATACTTTTGCCTGAAAGTATTTAGTGCCTCCTGCGTGGCCATTTATGTATGTATGTATATAACCTGAAAGTTTGTAGTCGTCGGCTTCAGCCCCCACGCATATAATGCGGGGGTGTTCGGGAAGGCGCGTAATCACACTTGATCCAACGTCTTGGTCCATTAAGGAGGTGATAGCGCGGCCAACGAGGCAATCAGACTATATAGCTTTAACACTTTCACTTAGCCATAGGAGTTTCATGGTGGGGCTATTATATAGCCCCTAGTACTTCCGCGTTCATCCGAGTACTGTGCACGTACGTAAATGACCGGGAAACCAGTCCTTCGTTAATGCGGAGGAATCGCGAAGATTTCGTTGAGTCATCGAGTGGTTGACCAGTCTCGCGCTATATCATGACAGTCAGTTTTCGGCTTTCTCTACTGAGGTGCTCATCTAGATGAACCAGGGCACAATCGCAGTAGTTCTCCCGGTGCCACCTTAGCCGATAGAGCGGAACGTAAGGTAGAAAAACACGGGAGTCGGGCAAACCCAACTATTGACCAAAGACATGATTCGGAGCTGATGCATATAAGGCCAAACTCGCGACGCCGAACACTCCCTAAGGTATTCGGACTTTACAACATATACTAGGCCGAGTAACGCCCTTGATAATGAGCCTTGAGTTTCCAGGTACATGCATTGGTCTGGCGTGGCGAAATGCCAATAACGCCAGTATCCCTCTCGGTTGTGCTAAGTGTCCGGAGGGGAAGAGGCAACAAGTGACATTAAAAAAGGTTTACGCAGGGTCTTAATCTAAAAAGAAACCTTTGAGCGGGGCCCTGCTGCATGTCTGCGCCTTTGTCTCCGTTGTGCCGTATCCTGGAAGGCTGTAGCACAATGATCATCTGTAAAAAGGAAAAACCCAGGTGAAAGACTTCGTGCGAAAAAGTTGTTTATTCTGGACGAACCATGAAAATGCAATCTGTTATTGTATTGTTAGGGTCAAGCCGAACTATGGGCTTTTTTACATGCGTGCAGCCCCTAGCGCCATCTATGGGGGTATATCCATCATCCCCAGCTCAGGTTTATATGAGTTGTTACAACAGGTGGTGCGCCGGACTCGTCTAACCGTGTCCGTGGTCTTGACGACCGATCATTTATTCTGGTTGGAGAGGCCGTTCAGTGTTCGGCTACTAGGGCCGCCACATATTCTTCCGCACGTAAAGAACGCTCTGTATTTTCGCTAACTGTAATGACGCCATGTGGACCGGGCATCTTAAGTTTGAGATAAGTGTAGTGCGGTACTGCATTAAAACGAGCGAAGGCCGTTCTTCCAAGTAGTGCGTGATAGCCACTTCGGAATGGAGTGATGTCGAAGATTAATTCTTCGCTTCTGAAGTTGTCGGGAGAATCGAATACAACCTCTAGTACTAGAGAGCCTGTGCAGTGGGCCTCTACGCCTGGTATTACTCCTTTGAAGGTAGTATTACTTTGGCTGATTCTTGGTGGGTCTATCCCTATTTTGCGGACAGTGTCCTGATATATCAGATTAAGACTACTGCCGCCATCCATGAGGACTCGGGTGAGATGGTATCCATCAATTATTGGGTCGAGCACCAAGGCAGCCGATCCTCCGTGCCGGATACTAGTCGGATGGTCCCTGTGACCAAAAGTGATCGGGCAGGCCGACCAGGGATTGAATTTGGGGGCGACGGGCTCTACAGCGTATACGTCTCGGAGTGCGCATTTGCGCCTTCTCTTTGGTATGTGAGTTGCGTAAATCATATTCACTGTTTTGACTTCTGGTGGGAATTATTTTTGTCCCACAGTGTTCGGCTGGCAAGGCTCCTCCTCGTCTTCACTTGGCGTCTCCCTCCCTTTGTGTTCGGCGTTTAGCTTGCCGGCCTGCTTGAAAACCCAGCACTCTCTGTGGGTGTGATTTGCAGGTTTTTTGGGGGTGCCATAAATCTAACATAATTTGTCTAGAATCTTATTTAGGTTGGACAGTCCATCTCTGTTGCCTTTAAATGGCTTCTTCCGTTAACCGGGTCGAGAGCCCCTGAATCCGGCGTTGACCACCGTGTTATCTGGGCTGTCTTCATTGTTTCAACGCTTGTTTTTATTGCGTCGCGGCCTCCCGTTGCCATCCCTGACTTCGGATGTGCCTGAGTCATTGGTGCCGCTACGGGCCAGCCAACTGTCTTCACCCGCGCAAAAGTGGGTCATAAGGCTTGTTAAGGCTGCCATTGTCCTCAGCTTTTCCTGGCCAAGGTGTCTGGCCATTCGTCCCGGACGCTGTGCTTGAAAGCCGCTAAGGCTTCGGCATCCGAGCAGTCGACAATTTGATTCTTCTTAGTGAGAAATCTGTTCCAAAGCTTTCAGGCTGACTCTCCGGGCTGTTGAATTATGAGACTTAAATCGTCCGCATCCGGAGGTCGGACATAGGTCCCTTGAAAATTGGCCCTAAAAGCATCCTCAAGTTCTTCCCAACTTCCAATTGAGTTTTCGGGGAGGCTTTTCAACCAGTGCCGAGCTGGTCCTTTCAACTTGAGGGGCAGGTATTTGATAGCGTGGAGATCATCTCCGCGAGCCATGTGGATGTGAAGGATAAAGTCCTCAATCTAGACCCCAGGGTCTGTCGTTCCGTTGCATGCCTCTATGTTCACGGGTTTGAATCCCTCTGGAAATTCATGATCCAGCACCTCATCGGTGAAGCATAGGGGGTGTGCGGCACCCCTGTATTTGGATGTGTCATAGCATCCTGTCGACGATTGTTGTGTTCGGTGTTGATTCCGAGCTAGTATTCAATCAATATGATCGTTTTGGTGGCTGTGATCCTGTGCCGGAGCATGCTTCCTAGATCCATGGATGGACCTGGTCATACCGGATTTTGTCCAGGAGCTCATGTAAATCGTGTGCTGACTTGTGTGCGGCATCATTAGCTGCCATGTCGCGGCCACGAGGTGGTCGGTCCGGCTGATCGGTCATTTTATTTTTCGGCTGGATGGGCTCTATAGCCTCGTCGTCGAATTCGGGCAGCATTTTGCGCTTTGGATAGCTCTTTGTGTAGCGATCACCACCGTATTTTTCTTCAGTGTCGAGCACTTTGTTCCATCTACGGTTGAGCGTATCCTGCGCGGCCTTAAGCCTTTGCTTCTGCTTCTTCAAGCTCCTCGTGGTGGCAAGAAGCCTTCTTTGGAGGTTCTCTTGTTCCAAATGTTTTTCTGGGATGATGAGTGCATCGTCGTCCAGACTGTTCTCCCCTCCGGAGACAGGTTGATGAATTTTACCCTCGGGATCGGCGTCATCGGACGTCAGCTCCGGACTATGTTCATCGTCCCCTGGCTCATCCTGCTCCATCACTGGGTCCATGGGGTCGTCGTTTCCTTTGGAGTTGATCGGGGTATTATTCTTTCTTGCGTTGTTATCGCTGTTTTTACTATGGCGGATTTAGAGCGGCGCCTACGTCGTCACTTTGGTTGCTGCTTGATGGGATTGTCCTCCGTTGCGTCCTCGCCATTGCTTTGTTTTGGGGTGTCCACCATGTATATATCATATGATGAGGTGGCTGTCCAGCGCCCCGTGGGCGGTGGTTCCTGTTCGTCTCCAGCATCGTCGTCCATACCGTCGATGTCTTCGGAGTCGAAGTTAAGCGTGTCGGTTAAGTCGTCGACAGTGGCTATGAAGTGGGTGGTGGGTGGGGTATGAATTTCTTCGTCGTCCACTTCCCATTCGAGCCGGACATAGTTCGACCAAGAGTCTCCTGACAAGGATAGAGACTTTAATGAATTTAGCATGTTACCCAAGGGCAAGTGCTGAAAGATATCCGCGGAGGTAAACTCCATGACCGGTGCCCAATCAGATTCGATAGGCACAGACGTATGCGGTTCGGATCCTATGGCTGGAGACGAGTCCGAGGGTCCGACAACACAGGTATCTTTAGAGGTGACGTCTCTGTTCGGCTCCAGCGCCGATGAGTGTGCGTCCTCCGTTGCGGGGTCCATCCACCCGTCTCGGATGGCGCGATCTGCTCCAGATTAAGGGCCGGGGACGCCGCAGGCGCAATCACCCGAACACTATCCGATGGCAGATCTAAGTCATGCTCGTCGTGACTGTTCGGTGCACCTGACATGGGCTCAAATCTGTCGAAGATCAAGTCTCCGCGGATGTCGGCAGTATAGTTCAAGCTTCCAAACTTGACCTGATGGCCAGGAGCGTAGCTATCGATCTGCTCCAGATGGCCAAGCAAGTTGGCCCGCAGTATGAAGCTGCCGAATACGAAGATCTGTCCAGGGAGGAAAACCTCCCCCTGGACCATGTCGTTGAAGATGATTGAAGGAGCCATCAAGCCTTATTGTGACGACACAGTGGAACTCTCAATGAAAGCACCAATGTCGGTGTCAAAATCGGCGGATCTCGGGTAGGGGGTCCCGAACTATGCGTCTAAGGCTAATGGTAACAGGAGGCGGGGGACACGATGTTTACCCAGGTTTGGGCCCTCTCGATGGAGGTAATACCCTACTTCCTGCTTGATTGATCTTGATGATATGAGTATTACAAGAGTTGATCTACCACGAGATCGTAGAGGCTAAACCCTAGAAGCTAGCCTATGATTATGATTGTTCTTGTCCTACGGACTAAACCCTTCGGTTTATATAGACACAGGAGGGTGCTAGGGTTACACAGAGTCGGTTATAGAGAAGGAGATCTACATATCCAAATTGCCAAGCTTGCCTTCCACGCAAAGGAGAGTCCCATCCGGACACGGGATGACGTCTTCAATCTTGTATCTTCATAGTCCAACTGTCCGGCCAAAGAATATAGTCCGGCTATCCGAGGACCCCTTAATCCCGGACTCCCTCAAGGGGGGCGCGCACCAGGGGGTGGGCGCGCCCTGGACCCTCGTGGCCAGGTGCTGGCTCCCCCTAATGTGTTCTTGATAACCCACAAGTATAGGGGATCGCAATAGTTTTCGAGGGTAGAGTATTCAACCCGAATTTATTGATTCGACACAAGGGAAGCCAAAGAATATCCTCAAGTATTAGAAGTTGTGTTGTCAATTCAACCACACCTGGATAACTTAGTATCTGCAGCAAAGTATTTAGTAGCAAAGTAGTATGGAAGTAACGGTAACAGTGGCAAAAGTAATAGTAGCAGTTTTGTAGTAATTGTAACAATAGCAACGGTAAAGTAAATAAGCAAAGCACAATATGTGAAAAGCTCGTAGGAATTGGATCAGTGATGGATAATTATGTCGGATGCGATTCCTCATGTAATAGTTATAACATAGGGTGACACAGAACTAGCTCCAATTCATCAATGTAATGTAGGCATGTATTCCGAATATAGTCATATGTGCTTATGAAAAAGAACTTGCATGACATCTTTTGTCCTACCCTCCCGTGGCAGCGGGGTCCTAATGGAAAGTAATGGATATTAAGGCCTCCTTTTAATAGAGTATCGGACCAAAGCATTAGCATTTAGTGAATACATGAACTCCTCAAACTACGGTCATCACCGAGAAGTATCCCGATTATTGTCACTTCACGGTTGTCGGATCATAACACATAATAGGTGACTATAGACTTGCAAGATAGGATCAAGAACTCACATATATTCATGAAAATGTAATAGGTTCAGATCTGAAATCATGGCACTCGGGCCCTAGTGACAAGCATTAAGCATAGCAAAGTCATAGCAACATCAATCTGAGAACATAGTGGATACTAGGGATCAAACCCTAACAAAACTAACTTGATTACATGGTAAATCTCATCCAATCCATCACCGTCCAGCAAGCCTACGATGGAATTACTCACGCACGGCGGTGAGCATCATGAAATTGGTGATGGAGGATGGTTGATGATGACAACGGCCACGAAGCCCCCTCTCCGAAGCCCCGAACGGGCTCCACATCAGCCCTCCCGAGAGAGTTCAGGCCTTGGCGGCGGCTCCGTATCGTAAAACGCGATGAATCTTTCTCTCTAATTTTTCTCTCCGTTAAAGCAAATATATGAAGTTGGAGTTGAGGTCGGTGGACGTCCAAGGGGCCCACGAGGCAGGGGGCGCGCCCTAGGGGACGGGGCGCGCCCCCCACCCTCGTGGACAGGGTGTGGGCCCCCTGGTGCTGATTCTTTCGACAGTATTTTCTATTTATTCTAAAAAGTTGCTTCGTGGATTTCAGGTCATTCCGAGAACTTTTATTTCTGCACAAAAATAACACCATGGGAGTTCTGCTAAAAACAACGTCAGTCCGGGTTAGTTCCATTCAAGTCATGCAAGTTAGAGTCCAAAACAAGGGCAAAAGTGTTTGGAAAAGTAGATACGACGGAGACGTATCAACTCCCCCAAGCTTAAACCTTTGCTTGTCCTCAAGCAATTCAGTTGATAAATGGAAAGTGATAAAGAAAAACTTTTACAAACTCTGTTTGCTCTTGTTGTTGCAAATATGTAAAGCCAGCATTCAAGGTTTCAGCAAAGATTATGAACTAACCATATTCACAATAACACTTAGGTCTCATGTTTACTCATATCAACTAGCGAGCAATAATAATAAAACTCGGATGACTACACTTCCTCAAAACAATCATAATATGATATAACAAGATGGTATCTCGCTAGCCCTTTCTGAGACCGCAAAACATAAATGCAGAGCACCTTTAAAGATCAAGGACTGACTAAACATTGTAATTCATGGTAAAAGAGATCCAGTCATAGTCATACCCAATATAAACTAATAGTAATGAATGCAAATGACGGTTGTGCTCTCTAGCGGGTGCTTTTTAATAAGAGGGTGATGACTCAACATAAAAGTAAATAGACAGGCCCTTCGCAGCGGGAAGCAGGGATTTGTAGAGGTGCCAGAGCTCAATTTTGAAATAGAGATAAATAACATTTTGAGCGGTATACTTTCACTGTCAACATAACAACTATGAGATATCGATATCTTCCATGCCACACACATTATAGGCGGTTCCCAAACAGAATGGTAAATTTTATACTCCCCCACCACCAACAAGCATCAATCCCTGACTTGCCCGAAACAACGGTGCCTCCAACTAGCAACAATCCTAGGGGAGTTTTCTTTGCAATTATGTTGATTTGATTTGAGCATGGGACCGGGCATCCTGGTGACCAGCCATTTTCTCGTGAATGAGGAGCGTTGTCCACTCCTCTTGAGAATAACCCGCCTAACATGGAAGGTACAGACGGCAGGTAGATACCGAATATAGGAAGGTATGGTGGACTCAAATGGAATAACTTTTGGGTTTATGGAGTTTGGATGCACAAACAGTATTCCCGCTTAGTACAGTGAAGGCTAGAAAGAGACTGGGAAGCGACCAACTGAGAGAGCGACAACAGTCATGAACATGCATTAAAATTAATCGACACCGAGTGCAAGCATGAGTAGGATATAATCCACCATGAACATAAATATTGTGAAGGCTATGTTGATTTTGTTTCAGCTACATGCATGAACATGTGCCAAGTCAAGTCACTCGAATCATTCAAAGGAGGATACCACCCTATCGTACCACATCACAACCATTTTAATAGCATGTTGGCACGCAGGGTAAACCATTATAAGATCCTAGCTAATTAAGCATGGCATAAGAAACTATAATCTCTAATTGTCATTGCAAACATGTTTATTCATAATAGGCTGAATCATGAACGATGAACTAATCATATTTACAAAAAGAAGAGAGGTCGAGTTCATACCAGCTTCTCTCATCTCAATCAGTCCATCATATATCGTCATTATTGCCTTTCACTTGCACGACCGAACGGTGTGGATAGTAATAATAGTGCACGTGCATTGGACTAAGCTGGAATCTACAAGCATTCAATTCAAGGGAGAAGACAAGGTAATATGGGCTCTTGGTTAAATCAACAATCATGCATATGAGAGCCACTCAACATTTTCATTATGGTCTTCTCCTCTCGACCCCAAAGGAAAGAAAAGAAATAAAACTATTTACACAGGAAAGCTCCCAACAAGAAAAAGAAGAACGAGAAATTGTTTTGGGTTTTCTTTTAGTTACTACAACTACAACATGGAAAGTAAACTAACTATTTTTTTTGGTTTTTTCCGAAGGTTTATCAAACACACAAGAAGAAAGCGAGAAAAAGAAATTAAACTAGCATGGATAGTACAATGAAAGAGTATGAGCACCGACGACTAGAATGTGTGTGTGAACATGAATGTAATGTCGGTGAGAAATACATACTCCCCCAAGCTTAGGCTTTTGGCCTAAGTTGGTCTATGGCCATGGGTAGCCTGGCTGATATCCAAAGTTGTAACTGGGGTCATACTGAGATGCAGCAGCCATTGCCTCCTGAGCTGCAGCATGGCGGCGAGCCGCCTCTGTCCTCCTCTCATACTCGTTTGCCTCCTCCCGTGTTATAACATATCTTCCTTTTGCCTGATAGTCAAAGAGGGCAGGAGCAGGGAGAGTAATATGGATAGCGCGACGTCTGTCAAAGATTAGTCGATACTAGAGGAATTGTTCATTCCTCTCAAGAAAATGATGATTGACCATAGCATTATAATCTAAATAAGCGGGAGGCAACTGCCTATCATTTTCATGTACACGTATACCAAGATAATTAGCCACACGGGTCGCATAAATCCCACCAAACAAGTCTCCAACTAAACCATTATTATGCAACCTACGTGCAACAATTGTCCCCAAGTTGTATTGTTTATCACCTAATACAGCACTCTTGAGAACACAAAGATCGGGAACACACATGTGACATGCTTCATCTTTACCGTTAATGCATCCAGCAATGAAGAGAGAAAAATAATGTATAGCAGGAAAGTGAATGCTCCCTATGGTAGCTTGTGCTATTTCTCTAGATTCTCCCACAGTGATACTAGCAAGAAAGTCTTTATATTCAGATTTACGAGGTTCATTAACACTACCCAACTGCGGGAGTTTACAAGCAGTAGTTAAGTATTCTAAGTCCATGGTATATGATTTATCATAAAGATCAAATAGGACATTCTGAGAATTGCGCGAAGATGTAAATTTAAACCTTCTGACAAAGGAGTCGGTCAAGTAGTAGTATTGAGGGCACTTATCTTGCATGAAGTCCTCAAGGTCAGCATTATGCACATATGCATCAAATTCATCCTTGATGTCTGCTTTGACCATAAACTCCTCTGACGGCCATTCACAAGGCCGCACATCAGCTTCCCTCGGTGGTTCGTCGTCTTGCTCATGTATTGCGAGCCTGGGTCCTTTCTTCCTTGAAGAACCACCTTGGTACATTTTCCTGGACATATTTCTTCCTCTGAAAAATTTCCGAAATTTTTAGTAACTCAAAATAAAAGTGAATCAAACTCAATAAAATTGATAGCAACTACTCCCACAAGTGCCTAGAGCCTATATCATGCATTAGAATTACTTGGGACCACATAAATTTGACATGCAAGCTCAAGAACAGGGTCACCTAGGCAGCAAAAATTTGCAATGAATAAAGCACTAGAACAAAAACTAATTGGACCATTGGAGGAGTCACATACCAAGGAACAATCCCCCAAAGCAGTTTCGTGAATGGAGCTTCGAGCAAGGAGATCGACAATGGCAGCAAAGTGAGCTAGAACTCGTGCTTGAGCTGGATAGTGATTTTTTTGGGAGGAAGAAGAAGTGCATGGGTGCAGGAATAAGTGCAGGGGGGCACCATGGGCCCACGAGGCAGGGGGCGCGCCCTATAAGGGTGGGCGTGCCCTGGACCCACATGGCCAGTTTCTTGCTCCCCCTACTGTGTTCTCAGTGCCAGATATTCTCAAATATTCCAGAAAAAAATCATATTAAATTGGCAGGACATTTGGAGAACATTTATTTTCGGGGTATTTTTTATTGCATGGATAATTCAGAAAACAGATAGAAAATACTATTTTTGCTTTATTTATTCTAAATAACAGAAAGTAAAAAGAGGGTACAGAAGGTTGTGCCTTCTAACTTCATCCATCTCATGATCATCAAAAGGAATCCACTAACAAGGTTGATCAAGTCTTGTTAACAAACTCATTCCGAATAACATGGAACCAGAGAAATTTCGAATAACACTAGGTTAACTCAACGGGGATATGCACATCCCCAATAATAAGAATATCATATTTCTTCTTGACAAGAGGAAGAGGAAATTCAAAACCTCCAATAATGATAGTTAGAATTTTTCAATATTAAGTACTTGTTCTACTTGAGTGGTAACCGTAGAAGCATATTTACTAATGAGCTTAAGTTCACCTTTAACTCTAGCCATATAATCACTCAAGCGTGCAATCATGTAAGCATTACTCTTTAATTCTCTACCAACATAAGCATTGAAATTTTCTTGTCTAGCTATAAAGTCATCAAATTCATCCAAGCATTGGCTAGCAAATTTAGTAGACGGGATTTCAACTTTATCATAACTATAGAGAGAATTTACCTTTACTACCTATGTCGGGTTATCAAGACCTTGTATTTCTTCAATAGGTGGTATATTAAGGCCATGTATTTCTTTAACAGGAGGTAAATTCTTAACATCTTCAGCTTTAATACCTTTTTCTTTCATAGATTTCTTTGCCTCTTGCATATCTTTAGGACTGAGAAATAGAACTCCCCTTTTCTTCGGAGTTGGTTTATGAGTTGGCTCAGGAGTTGGCTCGGGAAGTGTCCAATTATTTTCATTAGTCAACATATTATTCAATAGCAATTTAGCTTGATCGACTGTTCTTTCCCTGAAAACACAACCAGCACAACTATCCAAGTGGTCCTTGGAAGCATCAGTTAGTCCATTATAAAATATATCAAGTATTTCATTTTTCTTAAGAGGATGATCGGCAAAGCATTAAGTATTCGGAGAAGCCTCCTCCAAGCTTGTGAGGACTCTCTTCTTCAATTTGCACAAATTATATATTTCCCTCAAGGCAGCTTGTTTCTTATGAGCAGGGAAATATTTAGCAGAGAAGAATAAATCATATCACGGGGACTATGACACAACGGATCAGGAGAATCACCTAATGACACAAGAGTATCAAGCACGTAGTAGTTTCATCATAAGTATCAAGCACGAAGTAGTTTACGTTGGGGAGCGTAGTAATTTCAAAAATTTTCCTACGCACACGCAAGATCATGGTGATGTATAGCAACGAGAGGGGAGAGTGTTGTCTCGTACCCTCGTGAGACCCGAAGCGGAAGCGATCTGGCGTAGAGGAAGTAGTCGTCGTTCTCCTCGCGATCCGACCGATCCGGCGCCGTTACTCCGGCGCCCCAGTTCTTGGCACACGTACAGCTCGATGGCGTCCCTCGTACTCGATCCAGCCGAGTGTCGAGGAGAGTTCCGTCGACCTGACGGCGTGGTGACGATCTTGATGTTTCACCGTGCGAGGGCTTCGCTTAAGCTAAGCATGACAGTATAACCGAGGTGGAATATGGTGGAGGGGCACGCTGCGGCTGAGGAACGATCTCACGATCAACTTGTGTGTCTCAAGGTGCCCCCTGCCCCGTATATAAAGGAGGGAGGGGGAGGCGGGCGGCCCTAGAGGAGGCGCTGGGAGGAGTCCTACTCCCTCTGGGAGTAGGACTCCCCCTTTCCTAGTTGGACTAGGTTTGGGGAGGGAAGAGGAAAGGCGCCGCCCCCCTCCTGTCCTATTGGGACTGGGGGGGAGAGGCGCCTGACCACCTCTGGCCGCCCTCCTCTTCTCCCTCAAGGCCCACCGAGGCCCATTTACCTCCGGGGTTCCAGTAACCTCCGGTTTCCGAGTAAATTCCGTTTTCGTCGGAACCATTCGAACTCCAAACATAGGCTTCAATATATCAATCTTTATGTCTCGACCATTCGAGACTCCTCGTCATGTCCGTGATCACATCCGGGACTCGAACTCCTTCGGTACATCAAAATACATAAACTCATAATAAGCATCATCGTAACCTTAAGCGTGCGGACCCTACGGTTCGAGAACAATGTAGACATGACCTAGAACTATTCACGGTCAATAACCAACAGCGGGACCTGGATGCCCATATTGGTTCCTACATATTCTCGAAGATCTTTGTCGGTCGGACCGCATAACAACATCGTTGTTCCTTTGTCATCGGTATGTTACTTGCCCGAGATTCGATCGTCGGTATCAATACCTAGTTCAATCTCGTTACCGCAAGTCTCTTTACTCGTTCGTAATACATCATCTCACAACTAACTCATTAGTTGTAGTGCTTGCAAGGCTTAAGTGATGTGCATTACCGAGAGGGCGAGAGATACCTCTCCGACAATCGGAGTGACAAAACCTAATCTCGAAATCGCCAACCCAACATCGCCTTTGGAGACACTGTAGTACTCCTTTATAATCACCCGATTCGTTGTGACATTTGGTAGCACCCAAAGTGTTCCTCCGTAAACAGGAGTTGCATAATCTCATAGTTACAGGAACATGTATAAGTCATGGATAAGCGGTAGCAACATACTAAGCGATCGTGTGCTAAGCTAAGGGAATGGGTCATGTCAATCAGATCATTCTACTAATGATGTGACCTTGTTAATCAAATAACAACTCCTTGTTCATGGTTAGGAAACATAACCATCTTTGATTAACAAGCTAGTCTAGTAGAGGCATACTAGTGACATGTTGTTTGTCTATGCATTCACACATGTATCATGTTTCCTGTTAATACAATTCTAGCATGAATGATAAACATTTATCATGAAATAAGGAAATAAATAATAACTTTATTATTGCCTCTAGGGCATATTTCCTTGATCTCCCACTTGCACTAGAGTCAATAATCTAGATTACATAGTAATGATTCTAACACCCATGGAGTCTTGGTGCTGATCATGTTTTGCTCGTGGAAGAGGCTTAGTCAACGGTCTGCGCAACATTCAGATCCGTATGTATCTTGCAAATCTCTATGTCTCGATCTGGACTAAGTCCGGATGGAATTGAAGCGTCTCTTGATGTGCTTGGTCCTCTTGTGAAATCTGGATTCCTTTGCTAAGGCAATTGCTCGATATTGTCACGAAGATTTTCATTGGACCCGATGCACTAGGTATGACACCTAGATCGGATATGAACTCCTTCATCGGACTCCTTCATTAGCTGCTTCGAAGCTGCTATGTATTCCGCCTCACATGTAGATCCCTTCTGACGCTTTGTTTAGAACTGCACCAACCGACAGCTCCTCCGTTTAGTGTAAATCGTATCCGGTCTGCGATTTAGAATCGTCCGGATCGGTGTCAAAGCTTGCATCAACGTAACCGTTCACGATGAGCTCTTTGTCACCTCCATATCGAGAAACATATCCTTCGTCCTTTTCGGTATTTGGGATGTTCTTGACCGCTGTCGATGATCCACTCTGGATTACTTTGGTACCTCCTGCTAGGCTTATAGCAAGGCACACATCAGTCAGTACACAGCATTGCATACATGATAGAGCCTATGGCTGAAGCATAGGAACATCTTTCATTTTCTCTCTATCTTCTGCGGTGGTCGGGCATTGAGTCGACTCAACTTCACACCTTGTAACACGAGCAAGAACCCTTTCTTTGCTTGATCCATTTTGAACTTCTTCAAAACTTTGTCAAGGTATGTGCTTTGTGAAAGTCAATTAAGCGTCTTGATCTATCTCTATAGATCTTAATGCCCAATATGTAAGCAGCTTCACCGAGGTCTTTCATTGAAAAACTCTTATTAAAGTATCCCTTTATGCTATCCAGAAATTCCATATCACTTCCGATCAGCAATATGTCATCCACATATAATATCGAAATGCTCTGAGCTCCCACTCACTTTCTTGTAAATCTGAGCTTCTCCAAAAGTGCAGCACAAACCCAAATGCTTTGATCACACTATCAAAGCGTTTATTCCAACTCGAGATGCTTGCACCAGTCCATATATGGATCGCTGGAGCTTGCACACTTTGTTAGCTCCTTTGGATCGATAAAACCTTCGGTTGTATCATATACAACTCTTCTTCCGAAAATCCATTCAGAATGCAGTCTTTACATCCATTTGCCAAATTTCATAATCATAAAATCGGCAATTGCTAACATGATTCGGACGGACTTAAGCATCGCTACTGGTGAGAAGGTCTCATCGTAGTCAATCCCTTGAACTTGTCGAAAACCTTTTGCGACAAGTCGAGCTTTATAACGATAACATTACCGTCGGCGTCGGTCTTCTTCTTGAAGATCCACTTGTTTTCTATTGCTTGCCTACCCTCGGGCAAGTCAACCAAAGTCCACACTTTGTTTTCATACATGGATCCCATCTCAGATTTCATGGCCTCAAGCCATTTCGCGGAATCTGGGCTCACCATCGCTTCTTCATAGTTCGTAGGTTCATCATGATCTAGTAGCATGACTTCCAGAACAGGATTACCGTACCACTCAGTGCGGATCTTACTCTGGTTGATCTCGAGGTTCTGCGATAACTTGATCTGAAGTTTCATGATCAACATCATCAACTTCCTCACTACTCGGTGTAGGTGTCTCAGAAACCGGTTTCTGCGACGAACTACTTTCAAGTAAGGGAGAAGGTACTATTACCTCATCAAGTTCCACTTTCCTCCCACTCACTTCTTTCGAGAGAAACTCCTTCTCTAGAAAGGATCCATTCTTAACAACGAATGTCTTGCCTTGGATCTGTGATAGAAGGTGTACCCAACTGTTTCCTTTGGGTATCCTATGAAGACACATTTCTCCGATTTGGGTTCGAGCTTATCGGGTTGAAGCTTTTTCACATAAGCATCGCATCCCCAAACTTTAAGAAACGACAACTTTGGTTTCTTGCTAAACCACAGTTCATAAGGTGTCGTCTCAGCGGTTTCGACGGTGTTCTATTCAGTGTGAATGCGGCCGTCTCTAGAGCATAACCCCAAAAGCGATAGCGGTAAATCTGTAAGAGACATCATAGATCGCACCATATCTAGTAAAGTACGATTCGACGTTCGGACACACCATTCTGTTGTGGTGTTCGGGTGGCGTGAGTTCTAAACTATTCGCATTGTTTCAAATGTAGACCAAACTCGTAACTCAAATATTCACCTCCACGATCGGATCGTAGAAACTTAATTTTCTTGTTACGATGATTTTCAACTTCACTCTGAAATTCTTTGAACTTTTCAAACGTTTAGGACTTATGTTTCATTAAGTAGATATACCCATATACGCTTAAGTCATCTGTGAAGGTGAGAAAATAACGATATCCGCCACGAGCCTCAACATTCATCGGACCACATACATCTGTATGTATGATTTCCAACAAATCTGTTGCTCTCTCCATAGTACCGGAGAGCGGTGTTCTAGTCATCTTGCCCATGAGGCACGGTTCATAAGTGCCAAGTGATTCATAATCAAGTGACTCCAAAGTCCATCGACATGGAGTTTCTTCATGCGCTTTACACCGATATGACCTAAACGGCAGTGCCACAAATAAGTTGCACTTTCGTTATCAACTCTGCATCTTTTGGTTTCAACATTATGAATATGTGTATCACTACTATCGAGATTCATAAGAAATAGACCACTCCTCAAGGGTGCATGACCATAAAAGATATTACTCATATAAATAGAACAACCATTATTCTCTGATTTAAATGAATAACCGTCTCGCATTAAACAAGATCCAGATATAATGTTCATGCTCAACGCAGGCACCAAATAACAATTATTTAGGTCTAAAACTAATCCCGAAGGTAGATGTAGAGGTAGCGTGCCGACCGCGATCACATCGACTTTGGAACCATTTCCCAGCGCGCCGTCACCTCGTCCTTTGCTAGTGTTAAGCAATCCGTAGTCCTGTTTGAGTTGCAAATATTAGCAATGAACCAAGATCAAATACCAGGTGCTCTGCGAGCTCTAGTAAGGTACACATCAATAACATGTATATCACATATACCTTTGTTCACCTTGCCATCCTTCTTATCCGCCAAATACTTGGGGCAGTTCCGCTTCGGTGACCGATCGCTTGCGGTAGAAGCACTCGATTTCAGGTTTAGGGCCGACTTGGGTTTCTTCTCTGAGCGACAACTTGCTTGCTGTTCTTCTTGAATTCCCTTCTTCTTCCTTTGCCTTTCTTCTTGAAACTAGTGGTCTTATTGACCATCAACACTTGATGCTCCTTCTTGATTTCTACCTCCGCAGCCTTTAGCATTGCGAAGAGCTC
Source organism: Aegilops speltoides (assembly GCA_021437245.1). Classification (NCBI taxonomy): domain Eukaryota; kingdom Viridiplantae; phylum Streptophyta; class Magnoliopsida; order Poales; family Poaceae; genus Aegilops; species Aegilops speltoides. The sequence continues at coordinate 344,741,582 of CM038144.1, forward strand.
GAGCATAGTCTTTACTAACCCTTGCATATTATAGTTCATCACGAAGCCTTTGTAGCTTGGTGGCGGTGATTGGAGAATTACATCAATGACACAATCATCCGGAAGATTAACTCCCAATTGTGTCAAGTGATTGTAGTACCCGGACATTACGAGTATATGCTCACTAACAGAACTGTTCTCCTCCATCTTGCAGCTATAGAACTTATTGGAGACTTCATATCTCTCAATCCGGGCATTACTTTGGAATATTAACTTCAACTCTGGAACATCTCATATGCTCCATGACGTTCAAAACATCGTTGAAGTCCCGTTCTAAGCCGTAAAGCATGGCACATTGAACTATAGAGTAGTCATCGACTTTGCTCGCGGACGTTCATAACATCTGGCGTTGCTCCAGCAGCGAGGCTGTCACCTAGCGGTGCATCCGGGCGTAGCTCTTACGTGCAGCAATGAGGATAATCCTCAAGATTCGGACCCGATCCGTGTAATTGCTACCATCATCTTTCAACTTTGCTTTCTCAAGGAACGCATTAAAATTCAACGGAACAACAGCACGAGCCATCTATCTACAATCAAACATAAACAAGCAAGATACTATCAGGTACTAAGTTCATGATAAATTTAAGTTCAATTAATCATATTACTTAAGAACTCCCACTTAGAAAGACATCTCTCTAGTCATCCAAGTGATCCGTGATCCAAATCAACTAAACCATAACCGATCATCACGTGAAATGGAGTAGTTTTCAATGGTGAACATCTTATGTTGATCATATCTACTATATGATTCACGCTCGACCTTTCGGTCTCCGTGTTCGAGGCCATATCTGCATATGCTAGGCTCGTCAAGTATAACCCGAGTATTCTGCGTGTGCAAAAACTGGCTTGCACCCGTTGTAGATGGACGTGAGCTTATCACACCGATCATCACGTGGTGTGCAGGCACGACGAACTTTGGCAGCGGTGCATACTCGGGAGAACACTTCTTGATAATTTAGTGAGAGATCATCTTATAATGCTACCGTCAATCAAAGCAAGATAAGATGCATAAAGGATAAACATCACATGCAAATCAATATAAGTGATATGATATGGTCATCATCATCTTGTGCTTCACGATCCCCATCTTGCAGCACCACCATGATCACCATCGTCACCGTAGCGACACCTTGATCTCCATCGTAGCATCGTTGTCGTCTCGCCAAACTTATGCTTCTCGACTATCGCTACCGCTTAGTGATAAAGTAAAGCATTACTGAAGCGATTGCATTGCATACAATAAGCGACAACTATATGGCTCCAGCCGATTGCGATAACCGGTTACAAAACATGATCATCTCATACAATAAAATATAGCATCACGTCTTGACCATATCACATCACAACATGCCTGCAAAAACAAGTTAGGCGTCCTCTACTTTGTTGTTGCAAATTTTACGTGGCTGCTACGGGCTTAAGCAAGAACCAGTCTCACCTCGCATCAAAACCACAGCGATACTTCGTCAAATAGACTCCGTTTAACCTTCTCAAGGACGGGCGTAGCCTTTTCAGTTCAACTAAAGTGAGAGAGCAGACACCCACCAGTCACCTTTAAGCAACGAGTGCTCGTGGCGGTGAAACCAGTCTCGCGTAAGCGTCTGGCGTAATGTCGATGCAGGCGCTTCATCTCACAATACCGCTGAACCAAAGTATGACATGCTGGTAGGTAGTATGACTTGTATCGCCCACAACTCACTTGTGTTCTACTCGTGCAAAACATCAAACCATAAAAACCTAGGCTCGGATGCCACTGTTGGGGAACGTAGTAATTTCAAAAATTTTCCTATGCACACGCAAGATCATGGTGATGTATAGCAACGAGAGGGGAGAGTGTTGTCTACGTACCCTCGTAGACCCGAAGCGAAGCGATCTGGCGTAGAGGAAGTAGTCGTCGTTCTCCTCGCGATCCGACCGATCCGGCGCCGTTACTCGGCGCCCCGAGTTCTTGGCACACGTACAGCTCGATGGCGTCCCTCGTACTCGATCCAGCCGAGTGTCGAGGGAGAGTTCCGTCGACCTGACGGCGTGGTGGCGATCTTGATGTTTCACCGGCGCGGGCTTCGCCTAAGCTTGCGACAGTATAACCGAGGTGGAATATGGTGGAGGGGCACGCACGGCTAAGGAACGATCTCACGATCAACTTGTGTGTCTCAAGGTGCCCCCTGCCCCGTATATAAAGGAGGGAGGGGAGGCGGCCGGCCCTAGAGGAGGCGCCGGAGGAGTCCTACTCCTACCGGAGTAGGACTCCCCCTTTCCTAGTTGGACTAGGTTTGGGGAGGGGGAAGAGGAAAGAGCGCCGCCCCCTCCTGTCCTATTGGACTGGGGGGGGAGGCGCACCACCTCTGGCGGCCCTCCTCTTCTCCCTCAAGGCCCACCGAGGCCCATTTACCTCCGGGGTTCCGGTAACCTCCGGTTTTCCAGAAATTCCGTTTTAATCGGAACCATTCGAACTCCAAACATAGGCTTCCAATATATCAATCTTTATGTCTCGACCATTCCGAGACTCCTCGTCATGTCCGTGATCACATCCGGGACTCGAACTCCTTGGTACATCAAAATACATAAACTCATAATAAGCATCGCCATCGTAACCTTAAGCGTGCGGACCCTACGGTTCGAGAACAATGTAGACATGACCTAGAACTATTCACGGTCAATAACCAACAGCGGGACCTGGATGCCCATATTGGTTCCTACATATTCTCGAAGATCTTTGTCGGTCGGACCGCATAACAACATCGTTGTTCCCTTTGTCATCGGTATGTTACTTGCCCGAGATTCGATCGTCGGTATCAATACCTAGTTCAATCTCGTTACGCAAGTCTCTTTACTCGTTCCGTAATACATCATCTCACAACTAACTCATTAGTTGTAGTGCTTGCAAGGCTTAAGTGATGTGCATTACCGAGAGGGCCGAGAGATACCTCTCCGACAATCGGAGTGACAAAACCTAATCTCGAAATCGCCAACCCAACATCGCCTTTGGAGACACTGTAGTACTCCTTTATAATCACCCGATTACGTTGTGACGTTTGGTAGCACCAAAGTGTTCCTCCGTTAACAGGAGTTGCATAATCTCATAGTTACGAGGAACATGTATAAGTCATGGATAAAAGCGGTAGCAACATACTAAGCGATCGTGTGCTAAGCTAAGGGAATGGGTCATGTCAATCGATCATTCTACTAATGATGTGACCTTGTTAACCAAATAACAACTCCTTGTTCATGGTTAGGAAACATAACCATCTTTGATTAACAAGCTAGTCTAGTAGAGGCATACTAGTGACATGTTGTTTGTCTATGCATTCACACATGTATCATGTTTCCGGTTAATACAATTCTAGCATGAATGATAAACATTTATCATGAAATAAGGAAATAAATAATAACTTTATTATTGCCTCTAGGGCATATTTCCTTCAGTTTCATCATAAGTATCAAGCATAGTAGAAGTGGCATCATCAATAACATGTGAAATATCAGAATTAATAGCAGAAGCAGGTTTAGGTGTCGCAAGCTTACTCATAACAGAAGGAGAATCTAGTGCAGAGCTAGATGACAGTTCCTTACCTCCCCTCGTAGTTGAGGGATAAATCTTAGTTCTTTCGTCTTTCAAGTTCCTCATAGTGATCAGCAGATATAAATCCCAAGTGACTCAAAGAATAGAGCTATGCTCCCCGGCAACGTCGCCAGAAAATAGTCTTGATAACCCACAAGTATAGGGGATCGCAACAGTTTTCGAAGGTAGAGTATTCAGTCCAAATTTGTTGATTCGACACAAGGGGAGCCAAAGAATATTCTCAAGTATTAGCAGTTGAGTTGTCAATTCAACCACACATGGATAACTTAGTATCTTCAGCAAAGTATTAAGTAGCAAAGTAGTATGGAAACGGTAACAGTGGCAAAAGTAATAGTAGCAGTTTTCTAGTAATTGTAACAGTAGCAACGGTAAAGTAAATAAGCAAAGCACAACATGTGAAAAGCTCGTAGGCATTGGATCAGTGATGGATAATTATGTCGGATGCGATTCCTCATGTAATAGTTATAACATAGGGTGACACAGAACTAGCTCCAATTCATCAATGTAATGTAGGCATGTATTCCGAATATAGTCATACGTGCTTATGGAAAAGAACTTGCATGACATCTTTTGTCCTACCCTCCCGTGGCAGCGGGGTCCTAATGGAAACTAAGGGATATTAAGGCCTCCTTTTAATAGAGTACCGGACCAAAGCATTAACACTTAGTGAATACATGAACTCCTCAAACTATGGTCATCACCGAGAAGTATCCTGATTATTGTCACTTTGGGGTTGTCAGATCATAACACTTAATCGGTGACTATAGACTTGCAAGATAGGATCAAGAACTCACATATATTCATGGAAACATAATAGGTTTAGATCTGAAATCATGGCACTCGGGCCCTAGTGACAAGCATTAAGCATAGCAAAGTCATAGCAACATCAATCTCAGAACATAGTGGATACTAGGGATCAAACCCTAACAAAACTAACTTGATTACATGGTAAATCTCATCCAACCCATCACCGTCCAGCAAGCCTACGATGGAATTACTCACGCCCGGCGATGAGCATCATGAAATTGGTGATGGGGGATGGTTGATGATGATGACGATGACGAATCCCCCTCTCCGGAGCCCTGAACGGACTCTAGATCAGCCCTCCTCAGAGAGTTTAGGGCTTGGCGGCGGCTCCGTATTGTAAAACGCGATGAATCTTTCTCTCTGATTTTTTTCTCCGTGAAAGCAAATATATGGAGTTGGAGTTGAGGTCGGTGGACGTCCAGGGGGCCCACGAGGCGGGGGCGCCCTAGGGAGGCGCGCCCCACCCTCGTGGGCGATGTGTGGGCCCCTAGTCTTGATTCTTTCGCCCGATATTTTTTATTTATTCGAAAAAGTTGCTCGTGGATTTTCATGTCATTCCGAGAACTTTTATTTTTGCACAAAAATAACACCATGGCAGTTCTGCTGAAAACAGCGTCAGTCCGGGTTAGTTCCATTCAAATCATGCAAGTTAGAGTCCAAAACAAGGGCAAAAGTGTTTGGAAAAGTAGATACGACAGAGACATATCAGTTCACAGTGCCAAATATTCTAGAAAAAAAATCATATTTCATTTTCAGGGCATTTGGAGGGCTTTTATTTTCGGGGTATTTTCTATTGCAAGGATAATTCAGAAAACAGACAGAAAATACTATCTTTGCTTTATTTAATCTAAATAACAGAAATTAAAAGGAGGGTACAGAGAGTTGTGCTTTCTAACTTCATCCATCTCATGCTCATCAAAAGGAATCCACCACAAGGTTGATCAAGTCTTGTTAACAAACTCATTTCGAGTAACATGGAACCGGAGAAATTTTGAATAACACTAGGTTACCTCAATGGGGGTATGTACATCCCCAATAATAAGAATATCATATTTCTTCTTGACAGTTGGAAGAGGAAATTCAAAACCTCCAATAATAATTGATGGAATTTATCCAATAGAATTGATACTGTGAACTTGAGGTTGTTTCCTCGAAAAATGTATCATATGCTCATTACCATTAACATGAAAAGTGACATTGCCTTTGTTGCAATCAATAACAGCCCCTGCAGTATTAAAAAAGGGTCTACCAAGGATAATCGACATACTATCGTCCTCGAGAATATCAAGAATAACAAAGTCCATTAAGATAGTAACGTTTGCAACCACAATAGGCACATCCTCACCAATACCGACAGGTATAGCGGTTGATTTATTGGCCATTTGCAAAGATATTTCAGTAGGTGTCAACTTATTCAATTCAAGTCTACGATGTAAAGAGAGAGGCATAACACTAACACCGGCTCCAAGATCACATAAAGCAGTTTTAACATAGTTTCTTTTAATGGAGCATGGTATAGTTGGTACTCCTGGATCTCCTAGTTTCTTTGGTATTCCACCTTTAAAAGTATAATTAGCAAGCATGGTGGAAATTTCAGCTCCGGTATCTTTCTTTTGTTTGTAACAATATCTTTCATGTACTTAGCATAATGATTCATTTTAAGCATATCAGTCAAACGCATACGCAAAAAGATAGGTCTAATCATTCCAGCAAAGCGCTCAAAATCCTCATCATCCTTTTTCTTGGATGGTTTAGGAGGAAAAGGCATGGGTTTCTGAACCCATGGTTCTCTTTCTTTACCGTCTTCCTAGCAACGAAGTCTCTCTTATCATAACGTTGATTCTTTTGATTGTGGGTTATCAAGATCAACAGCAGGTTCAGTCTCTACATCATTGTTATTGCTAGGTTGAGCATCAACATGAACATTATCATTATCATTATCACTAGGTTCATGTTCATCACCAGATTGTGTTTCAACATCAGAAATAGAAATATCATTGGGATTCTCATGTGTGTCTATAACAGGTTCACCAGAAGCATGCAAAGTCCTATCATTTTTCTTTTTCTTCTTTTTAGAAGGACTAGGTCCATCAACATTATTTCTCTGAGAATCTTGCTCAATTCTCTTAGGGTGGCCTCAGAATATAAAGGTTCCTGAGTCATTTTACCCCCTCTAGTCCTAACTCTAACAGAATTACCATTTTTCTTATTATTTAATTCATTGAGCACATCATTTTGAGCTTTAAGTACTTGTTCTAGTTGAGTGGTAACCATAGAAGCATATTTACTAATGAGTTTAAGTTCACCTTTAACTCTAGACATATAATCACTCAAGTGTTCAATCATATAAGCATTTCTTTTCAATTGTCTACAAACATAAGCATTGAAGTTTTCTTGTTTAGCCATAAGGTCATCAAACTCATCCAATCATTGGCTAGCAAACTTAGTAGACGGGATTTCAACTTTATCATATCTATAGAGAGAATTTACACTTACTACCTGTGTCGGGTTATCAAGACCATGTATTTCTTCAATAGGTGGCATAATAAGGCCATGTATTTCTTCAACAGGAGGTAAATTCTTAGCATCTTCAGCTTTAATACCCTTGTCTTTCATAGATTTCTTAGCATCTTCAGGACTGAGATATAGAATACCCCTTTTCTTTGGAGTTGGCTTAGGAGTTGGTTCGGGAAGTATCCAATTATTTTCATTAGTCAACATATTATTCAATAGCAATTCAGCTTGATCAACTATTCTTTCCCTAAAAACACAACCAACACAACTATCCAGGTGGTCTCTGGAAGCATCGGTTAGTCCATTATAAAGGATATCAAGTATATCATTTTTCTTGAGAGGATGATCAGGCAAAGCATTAAGTAATTGGAGAAGCCTCCCCCAAGCTTGTGGGAGACTCTCTTCTTCAATTTGCACGAAATTATATATTTCCCTTAAGGCAGCTTGTTTCTTATGACCGGGGAAATAATTAGCAGAAAAGTAATAAATCATATCCTGGGGACTACGCACACAACCAGGATCAAGAGAGTTAAACCATATTTTAGCATCACCCTTTAATGAGAATGGAAATAACTTAAGGATATAGTAGTAGCGAGTTTTCTCATCATTAGTGAATAGGGTGCTTATATCATTCAACTTAGTAAGATGTGCCACAACAGTTTCAGATTCATAGCCATAAAAAGGATCAAATTCAACCAAAGTAATTATCTCAGGATCGACAGATTAATCATAATCCTTATCAGTAATACAGATAGGTGAAGTAGCAAAAGCAGGGTCATATTTCATTCTAGCATTCAGAGACTTTTCTTTCAGCTTAGCTAATAATTTCTTAAGGTCGGATCTATCATTGCAAGCAAGAAAATCTCTAGCAGTTTCTTCATCCATATCATAACCTTCAGGCATAACAGGCAATTCATATCTAGGGGAGAATCTTCATCATCACTTTCATCAATATTATCAGTTTCAATAATTTCATTCTCTCTAGCCCTAGCAAGTTTTTCATCAAGAAATTCACCTAATGGCACAGTAGTATCAAGCATAGAAGTAGTTTCATCATAAGCATCATGCATAGCAGAGTGGCATCATCAATAGCATGTGGCATATCAGAATTAATAGCAGAAGCAGGTTTAGGTGTCGCAAGCTTACTCAAAACAGAAGGAGAATCAAGTGCAGACCTAGATGGAAGTTCCTTACCTCCCCTCATAGTTGAGGGATAAATCTTGGTTTTCTCGTCTTTCAAGTTCCTCATAGTGATCAGCAAATATAAATTCCAAGTGACTCAAAGAATAGAGATATGCTCCCCGGCAACGGCACCAGAAAATAGTCTTGATAACCCACGAGTATAGGGGATCGCAACAATTATCGAGGGTAGAGTATTCAACCCAAATTTATTGATTCGACACAAGGGGAGCCAAAGAATATTATCAAGTATTAGCGGTTGAGTTGTCAATTCAACCACACCTGGATAACTTAATATCTGCAGCAAAGTAGTATGGAAGTAACGATAACGGTAGCAAAAGTAACAGTAGCAGTTTTGTAGTAATTGTAACAGTGGCAACGGTAAAGTAACTAAGCAAAGATCAATATGTGAAAAGCTCGTAGGCATTGGATCGGTGATGGATAATTATGTCGGATGCAATTCCTCATGCAATTGTTATAACATAGGGTGACACAGAACTAGCTCCAGTTCATCAATGTAATGTAGGCATGTATTCCGAATATACTCATACGTGCTTATGGAAAAGAACTTGCATGACATCTTTTGTCCTACCCTCCCGTGGCAGCGGGGTCCTATTGGAAACTAAGGGATATTAAGGCCTCCTTTTAATAGAGTACCGGACCAAAGCATTAACACTTAGTGAATACATGAACTCCTCAAACTATGGTCTTCACCGAGAGTGGTCCCCATTATTGTCACTTCGGGGTTGTCGGATCATAACACATAATAGGTGACTATTGACTTGCAAGATAGGATCAAGAACTCACATATATTCATGAAAACATAATAGGTTCAGATCTGGAATCATGGCACTCGGGCCCTAGTGACAAGCATTAAGCATAGCAAAGTCATAGCAACATCAATCTCGGAACATAGTGGATACTAGGGATCAAACCCTAACAAAACTAACTCGATTACATGGTAAATCTCATCCAACCCATCACTGTCCAGCAAGCCCACGATGGAATTACTCAGCACGGTGGTGAGCATCATGAAATTGGTGATGGAGGATGGTTGATGATGATGAGGACGACGGATTCCCCTCTCCGGAGCCCTGAATTGACTCCAGATCAGCCCTCCCGAGAGAGTTTAGGGCTTGGTGGCGGCTCTGTATCATAAAACGTGATGAATCCTTCTCCCTGAATTTTTTCTTCCCGGACGTGAATATATGGAGTTGGGGTTGAGGTCGGTGGAGCTCCAGGGGGCCCACGAGGCAGGGGCGCGCCCCAGGGGGGTGGGCGTGCCCCCACCCTCGTGGAAAAGGTGTGGGCCCCCTGGTGTTGATTCATTCGCCAGTATTTTTTATTAATTCCAAAAATATTCTCTGTGGATTTTTAGGTCATTCCGAGAACTTTTATTTCTGCACAAAAATAACACCATGGCAGTTCTGCTGAAAACAACGTCCGTCCGGGTTAGTTCCATTCAACTCATGCAAGTTAGAGTCCAAAACAAGGGCAAAAGTGTTTGGAAAAGTAGATACGATGGAGACGTATCAGTACACGAATGGCCGTCGTCGCAAGTGCGCTATCCTAAGATTACAATCGGAGCAGGGGCTCTTGTTGTGTCAACAGGACATCATGTGTCACGTCTATCAGTTTTACATCCAACTGATGGGCACCAGCGAACCCACTTCAGCTCGTCTCCGCGCTGATCTGGGGGATGTGTCACACAGGGTGTCAGACGCCGAAACAAGGAACTAAGCCTCGCTTTCACGCCTCGGTAAATCGACATGGCCGTTCATGGCATGAAGGCAGACACGGTGCCTGGCCCGGATGGCTGGCCGGTGGCCATGTTCAAACGCTTTTGGCCTCTCCTCTAGGGACAAATTTTCAGGGTTTGCAACGGTTTTATGCGTGGGTAAGTGGACATCTCCCGCTTGAACTTTGGGATCCTCTCCCTCGTTCCTAAAGTGCAGGGTGCGGACAATATTAGGCAATATAGACCCATAGCGCTGATCAATGTGTCATTTAAAATTTGCTCCAAAGCCTCCTCCATGCATTTGTCTCCGTGAAAGTGCAACTAATCCCCAGGTGGTTTTGGTAATTAATAACAACATATATATCATTGAACTAATCATTTCTTGAGAATATTTCAGAAAGTTCAGTGATATGGGTATGGCAATGACTGATGATGTGGACCCCTCAAAATGCTAAGGAAAACATTGGCAAAAGCTCAAGACTCCATTTTTGGTTTAGTGATCCAAGATCACATTGAGTCCATAGGAAAGCCAATACTATTAAAAGGGGGTGAGGTTATGATGATGATCTGGTTGCTCTAAAGTGCTTAGTGATTTATCTCTCAAACAATCAGCAATCTTTCATTCCAACATAAACCCATAAGTAATCTCGGTCCCACCGATTCCAAACTCAGTCACACCGAGATGAACCACCTCGACCATATAGCCAAACCCTAAGAATCTCGGATTTTCCGATTCCAAACTTGGTCATTCCGAAATTGGTGTTGCCAAGCTTCAGAACCTACGTACTCAAATCGGTGTCACCGAGATGAGAAAGTCGGTCCCACCGAGATTGGCAAACCCTAGACTTTGGAAGAATCGGACTAACAAGATTGTATTTTCGGTCCCACTGAAAATCCCAACGTTCACAAGATTTGAACTTTCGGTCGACCGAGTTGTCAACTTGGTCCGACCGAGATTGGTCAAATGTGTGTAGCAGTTGGATTTTGTGTGGAGGCTATAAATACCCTCCACCTCCTCTTCATTCGTGGAGAGAGCCATCGAAAGAACTACCACTCCTACCTTACATTTACGAGAAGAAAACTACCTACCCTTGTGTTGAGATCAAGTTGCTCCACTCCCACCATATGAAACTTGATTTCTAGTCTTTCCAAGTTGCTTTCCACTCAATCCCTTCCTCCACCACAGCCAAATCAGGTGAGGAGAGTTGAGTGTTGGGGAGATTATCATTTGAAGCACAAGAGCAAGGAGTTCATCATCACCAACCCCATCTATTACCTTTTGGAGGTGGTGCCTCCTAGATTAGTTAGGTGTCGCTTGGGAGCCTCCGTCATGATGTGGAGTTGAACCAAGGAGTTTGTAAGGGCAAGGAGATCGCCTACTTCGTGAAGATCTACCCGAGTAAGGCTAGTCCTCCGTGGGCGTAAGCCATGATGGCATAGACAAGGTTGCTTCTTCGTGGACCCTTAGTGGGTGGAGCCCTCCGTGGACTCATGGCCGTTACCCTCCGTGGGTTGAAGTCTCCATCAACGTGGATTGACGATAGCACCACCTATCGGAACCACGAGAAAAATCTCCGTGTCTCCATTGCGTTTGCTCTTCTCCTCCTCTCATTTACTATCGTGCAATTTACTTTCCGCTGCCATAACTCTAGAATTGCATGTGTAGGGTGATACTTGACTTGGTTATCATTGTGAACTTGCTAAGAAACTACTCCAATCAAAAGGCAAAATTTTAAGTTGTCAAGTAGTCTAATCACCCCCTCTAGACATACTTCCGATCCTACAAGTGGTATCGAGCTTTGGTCTCCATTGGATTGGTTTCCATTGCATTGGACTCCATAAGCTTGGTTTCACAACCTAGGAGAGTATGGCGTCTAGTGAGGTAATTTTCGTAGAGGTCCTTACTTTGATGGTTCAAACTTTGCTAGTTGGAAGCATAAAATGAAAATGCATATTCTTGGACATAACCACCGCATGGGGCATTATTTGTGTTGGCTTGCAAGGTGAGTTCTTGAGGAAGGAAAAGTTCGGATCGCGAAGCTCTGCGGATGAGTTGCGGATGTTCTGAACAATGCTCAAGCTTGTGACATTCTCTTCAATGCTTTGTGTCGAGGAGTTCAACAAGATCAGCCGTCTTGAGAATGCAAAAGAGATTTGGGATACTTTGGTGAAATGCACGAAGGTACCGAGTCCGTGAAGGAATCAAAGCTAGATGTTCTTCAAGGTCGACTTGACAAGTTCAAGATGAAGGAAGGTGAAGGAGTCGCTGAAATGTACTCTAGGCTTGCTCTCATCACCAATGAGATGGCAGGCTTAGGAAGCGAAGAAATGACCGACCGATTCATCATCAAGAAGATTCTCAGAGCTTTGGATGGAAAGTATGACACCGTGTGCACTTTGATTCAAATGATGCCAAACTACAAAGATCTCAAGCCTACTGAAGTCATTGGAAGGATTGTTGCTCATGAGATGACACTTAAAGATAAGGAAGAGCTTCACAACAAGTCAAGTGGTGCTTACAAAGCTGCAGTTGAAGCTCCCACATCCTCAAGTGACAAGCTAGTTTCCAATGAAGAGATAAGCCTAATGGTGAAGAACTTCAACAAATTCTACAAGAGTAGAAGCAAGGAAAGAAGCTCAAAGTCTAGATCATATGATGAAAAGAGATCTTCTAGTCGTGATCGAAACTGCTACAATTGTGGAAGACCGGACACTACTCAAATGAGTGTTCGACTCCCACAAGAGAAGAGAAGAATCTCCAAGAAGAAGAAGCTCAAGAGAAGAGTCGCCTCGAAAGAAAGAAGGAGTAGAGATGATCGTTATGAGCGAAGATCCTCTCGGAGAAGCAAGGATTCGGAAAGGAAAGACAAGTCATCAAGGAGCTACACAAGAAGAAAACATCAAGCTCATGTTGGTGAATGGGTTTCGGCTCCGACTCAAACAATCACTCGAAAGAAGCTATCACTCCAACTCGAATCTGATCAAGATGAAGGTGTTGCGGTCTTGCTCTCGTGTCCTCCAACTCCAACTCCTATGACATATTTGATTCACCAAATGAGGGAATTGGAAGATGCTTCATGGCAAAAGGCCCCAAGGTATCACATCCTGAGTTTATTGACTTTGATAGTGATGAGGATGACTTGCTTGGTGAAGATGAGCTTTTACATGATAAATCTAGTGAGCTTAGTAATGATGAACATGCTAGTAGTCTTTATAGTCGAGATGAGTCGAATGACAATGCTATGAAGGAGATTGAGCGTCTAACTAAAGAACTAAACACTCTTAAGTTAGCTCATGAAACAACTCAAGAAGATCATAGAGAGCTCCTAAGATCTCATGAGAAGCTACGCTCGAGAAGCTCAATCTAGAGCAAGAACATGAGTTTCTAAAAGCTATCAATGACGATCTTGAAAGAAGAGTTCTTCATATCTTGCCAAGCGACTTCTCTTGTCTAATTTCTTGCCACCTATCAAAACTAAGCATGACAAACATAAGAAAAATTCTTCATCTAGTAGTAACAATAATCATGCTAAATCAAATGTTGTTACTTCTAGTAATTCTCTTGATTCCACTAACAATGTTTCAAGCCAAGTTTCACTTGAGCAAGAAAATAGTCTATTGAAAGGGATTATAGAAAAGGTGTCTACAAGAGTCTTGCGGAAGCAAGAGCTTTGAGAAATTGTTCGCAAACAAGGAAGACAGGAAGAATCAAGGAATTGGTTTTGAGCGAAAGTTCAACGCCGAGGGTGTTGAATGGGAAGAAGGTCAATATCCCACTCCAAAGTTTGTCTCTCAAGAGGAGAAGTATGATCCTACTTCTTCCAATGAGGAACAAGCTCAAGATGACCTTCCACCACAAGACCACAAGCTAAAAGGCAAGGACAAGCTTCAAGAGGAGATTGATGCATTCATTGAAGCACCCAAGGCCATGGTCAAGTGGGTTCCCAAGGCAACTTCAAGTTCTACTTCAACAAGCTCAACTACTACCCCAAGGATTCCCATCAAGATGATGTGGATCGAAGAAGAAGAACTAGAGAGTTCTTGAGGGTGACTCATAATATACTTCACTCATATTCATTTTGGCAAGGACTTGTGCAATCAACTTCCACATCTTGCACTAGTTCATGGAGTCACAAACCCTCATGTTGGTAAGTCAAGGGACAAGGTAATCATTGCTTTCATGGACATCATCTATTGTGAACTTCAATCTATGTCCATGGATATTCTTGTTTGTTCCTTGTGGGACTAACCCATGTAGGTATTGAAAGTGCCGAATCCAAAGGATTGCTCCCAACTCTTGATGATCTTCATCAACATTGAGCATCCACATCTTCAACATCTACATGAAGTCTTCAACGACAACCCAAGGTTAGTTTGACCCTTTAAAGGGGTTCTCACATCAAGGGGAGCTTTGCTCTAAAGAAATGAGCTAAAGCATCTTCTAATGATGTGAACACATCAATGCTTTATGGAAAAGTGGTAACCCCACTTGTGCTTAAGCGATGAGTATGACCTATGATCAAATGTTCTCATTTGACTCCTAAGTCAATATACTCATATATAGATGACCTAGTCATCGCCAAATTGTGTGCTAGCTGTTAGTGTTTTGTTTGTGCATGTTTGACACATATTTCATTTGCTATCTTATTGTGTGAGCATGTTGGATGCATGATTTTATCCATTCGAGGACATCCATTTGTTGCTTTGGTCTTTTGGCTTTCTTTCTTTTTGACCAAATGGATGGACAAGAATGCCTAAGTTCCTCCCTAGCTATCTATGCTTTCTTGTCTCAAACTCTATTCATGCTTATATCACAAACTTTGAACAAGACTTTTTGGACGACACCGAGTGAGGAGCACTCGGAGCCACCGATCCGTCAAAAGCCTAACTTCCAAAACCTTCTAAGTACTTTCGGTCAAACCGATATACTCAAATCGGACGGACCGAAATCACTTGGATTGATCTAGGTTTTCACCTCGGTGAAACCGAGTTTCAAATTCGGCGTGACGAAGTGTGTATCGCACGCGATTAACCATCTCGGTCCCACCGAGTTTTCAAACTTCGGTCCCACCGACAACGAAGGTATATATACTCGAGGGCGAGCGCGTTGATTACTTCTTCAAACGCTTAGCCCTCAAACCCTTAGCTGCCGTCGCCTTGGTCTCCGGATCGTCTCCGCCGTCGCTTTGTGCGCCCTCGCCTGGTCTCCATCGCCGTCAGCGGACTTTCTCATCGCGCCGTTGCCGCGTGGTGAAGCTCCACCGCATTGGGTGAGTTTCATCCTCTCGTGTTCAACCGCCGATTCTATGCACGATAGGCGTTGCCATGTTTCTTGCCAAGATTGAAATCTTCCTATCCGGCCGTTTAGGTCATAGAACAAATTTCGAGTGAAAATTTTAGGGTTAGGTTTCCGCGAACACATCTCGGTGTGACCGATTCAACATTTTCGGATGACCGATTTGGCCTCTGGCCATTGCCTTTGCACTTTTCGTGAAACCGAGTTGTACCAATCGGTAAGACCGAAGTGAAGATTCAGTGAAACCCTAGTAGTCTCGGCTGGACCGAAACCCATTTCGGTCCAACGAAAGTGGTGTATGTGGTGCATTTAGACATTTCGGTTTCACGAATTGATAGACTTCGGTCGAGACCGACATGTATTCTGTGAAAACCTAAAACTAAAGTTTGAACTCATTCTTTTGCAAAATCCTCTGCGGTTTGTGATAACTCTTCTATTACGCCTATACCTATTCTATTCACGGGTTGTCGGTCATATGCGAAGGAAGTAGCGGTCGAACAGTGCGAGATGCGGTTGAGATTCGAGGCAGCTACAAGTCGAAGCAAGCAGTTTTTCAGATGATGGAGAAAGCACTCCAAGTGGATCTGCTGCGGCTGCCACGGGGCGAAGGAAAAGGAATTACGATGAGGAAGATTCAGATTTTGTTGCGAGATGAGGAGATAACTTCTAAGCCTAAAAGGCAAGTGGTTGCCAAGAGCTATCAAGGGCAACATTCAAAGAAAGGCACAAGCAAGGTGACTAAATCCTCATTGCCTGAAGCTCAAGATGGAAGAAACCTCCAAAGAGATCAAGAAGACTTCCAAGAGGAAGAGGAAAGTTCATGAAGAGATCTGCGATGATGATGATGATGATTACGATGAGGAAGCACCTCAGCCTCCTCGAAGCGAAGTTGATGGGAGATGCCATCGAGGCGGGAGCACCCACAAAGGCTAAGCAATCAGCTCCAGCAAAGGCAGCCCAAGCCAAACCAGCTGCCAAGCCAAGAAGACTGAGAGAACATACCGCTTGAGAGAAGAAGAAGGACAATGTGCCACTGCAGAATCGGATGATGAGGCTCATGTTTTGCTCAAGCTCGAGCGAAACTGCCGGTTCATAATGAAGCTCATCCTCGAGCTGAAAATATGAAGGAGAGAAAGGACAAAGGTCTCGAGCTATGGAGGCAAACAGATCCATATGCCACGGGGAGAAGAACAGCGATTGACCCAAGATTCCACACTAGAAAGCAACAAGACTTTTATGAGGCAGTGCTCATGGACAAGAAGCCAATTATTCTTGACACGATATCGTTATTTGGAAATACATCGGCGGTGAAAAGCACAGAGACTTTTTCCCACATGTGCATGAAAGCTTCACTTTGCTTGTGGGATTGCGAGTTCGTTGGTCGAAATTGACCGCTGGAACGATGAGATGATCATGCGATTCTATGCCACCGCACACTTCTATCCAGATGGCGAGGATTGTATGGATGATGAAGGCGGAGATTCCATTCTCTTGTTGAAGAATGGAGGCGTTGCTGAATGCACCAGTTTCAAGGGAAGATGATATTGATGTCTATGGCATTCGAAGAAAATCACGAGTCAATGAAGAACATGTACAATGAGGTAGATGAGAAGGATGTAGAGATATGGAAGCTTGGATCGAGTCTACTATCTTGAGCAGGTCTCCCAACCACCAACACCATTACGAGGCATACATTGATGCCTAAGTCGAGGACCACCGCATGATAAGAGGTACTCTATCAACATGCTGCACATTCTAGATCGAAGACACCTTTTAAGGTGATGGACACGATAGTTGAGACTATCAAGAGGACAGCAATGACGAGAAAGAAGTCGTGTGGGTTTGCTCCGCATATTCAGATGCTCATCAATGCCAAGTTTGGCACGGACACCTACATTGGATAGACCCCACTTGCCACTTGCAGCTGAACATGAGGACAACGAGGTTGTGATGGTGAGAATGCTCCCACATCTGTAGAAGGTCATGCTAAGTCTGAAGCTGCTAAACAAGCTAAAGCCGAGAAGGAAGCAGCAAAGCCCAAGAGCGTTGCGAACAACTTCTTGAAGCCACTCGAGAATTGAGCTCGCTTGGCCAGCATAGTGCGATCTCGGGAGAGCCTTGAGAGGATCGTTGAGGATAAGTTCCATGCTCTGGACATCAAGTGGTGAAGTGCAGTCACCGTCAACAAGCTTGATGATGCGACATCGAGGAAGCTAAGAGGGAAAAGCAGAACTCATGAAGGAGATGGAAGGTGACATGGTCGGGATGACTATGAGCAGCTGCTCCGGTGCCCACAAAGCCCAGATCAGCTGCTATTCGATTAGTCGGATCCTGGGCTACTACATCAGCACCTCCTACAGCTCCATCGGTTCGGCACCAGCTCCAATATCCACTCCTCCAGCTCCACAGACTTGGCGAAGCTTTCGCAGATGCAGCTATCTCCACTCCATCGACGCAGCAGAGCCGCCAGCGAGAGTCCCGAGTGGCGATTAGCTCTATACCTTCGAACTTTTGGTAACTTGTTGCCAAAGGGAAAATTGTATAGATCATAGGACTTCGAGAGAGAGTGCTCGTTTTTGCTCTTTCGTTTGCGGTTTTCCTTGAGATACTTTTGAGTTCTTTGAGATACTTCGTGTGTTTGATACTCGTTTGCTCTATCTTGATGAGTGCTTGATCATACTGTGCTTAATGTGTGCTTGATGCTTATCATATTCCATTCATATCTTGTATGATCATTTACTCATGTCTTGGTGATTGGGTGCATGTTATTCATTCTTATCATTTTGTGCGCTCCACCAAGATGTATGTGACATGGAAGAGTAACCCATGATCCTAATCGATTGTGCATTTGCATTCAAGCATAAATCTTAAATAATGCACAAATTTAGGGGAGCTCTTGCTTATCACATACTTCTCAAAGCGACGATGTTATTCATTGATTATATCATTTGTCGAAGCTTTGATCTATATGTTGTCATCAATTACCAAAAGGGGAGATTGAAAGTGCAACTAATCCCGGTGGTTTTGGTAATTAATAACAACATATATATCATTGAACTAATCATTTCTTGAGAATATTTCAGAAAGTTCGATGATATGGGTATGGCAATGACCGATGATGTGGACCCTCAAAATGCTAAGGAAAACATTGGCAAAAGCTCAAGACTCCATTTTTGGTTTAGTGATCCAAGATCACATTGAGTCCATAGGAAAGCCAATACTATTAAAAGGGGGTGAGGTTATGATGATGATCTGGTTGCTCTAAAGTGCTTAGTGATTTATCTCTCAAACAATCAGCAATCTTTCATTCCAACATAAACCCATAAGTAATCTCGGTCCCACCGATTCCAAACTCAGTCACACCGAGATGAACCACCTCGACCATATAGCCAAACCCTAAGAATCTCGGATTTTCGATTCCAAACTTGGTCATTCGAAATTGGTGTTGCCAAGCTTACGTAACATACGTACTCAAATCGGTGTCACCGAGATGAGAAAGTCGGTCCCACCGAGATTGGCAAACCCTAGACTTTGGAAGAATCGGACTAACAGAGATTGTATTTTGGTCCCACGAAAATCCCAACGTTCTAAGATTTGAACTTTCGGTCTCACCGAGTTGTCAACTTGGTCCGACCGAGATTGGTCAAATGTGTGTAGCAGTTGGATTTTGTGGAGGCTATAAATACCCTCCACCTCCTCTTCATTCGTGGAGAGAGCCATCGAAAGAACTACCACTCCTACCTTACATTTACGAGAAGAAAACTACCTACCCTTGTGTTGAGATCAAGTTGCTCCACTCCCACCATATGAAACTTGATTTCTAGTCTTTCCAAGTTGCTTTCCACTCAATCCTTCCTCCACCACAGCCAAATCGGTGAGGAGAGTTGAGTGTTGGGGAGATTATCATTTGAAGCACAAGAGCAAGGAGTTCATCATCACCAACCCCATCTATTACCTTTTGGAGGTGGTGCCTCCTAGATTAGTTAGGTGTCGCTTGGGAGCCTCCGTCATGATGTGGAGTTGAACCAAGGAGTTTGTAAGGGCAAGGAGATCGCCTACTTCGTGAAGATCTACCCCGAGTAAGGCTAGTCCTCCGTGGGCGTAAGCCATGATGGCATAGACAAGGTTGCTTCTTCGTGGACCCTTCGTGGGTGGAGCCCTCCGTGGACTCATGCAGCCGTTACCCTCCGTGGGTTGAAGTCTCCATCAGCGTGGATTGACGATAGCACCACCTATCGGAACCACGAGAAAAAATCTCCGTGTCTCCATTGCGTTTGCTCTTCTCCTCCTCTCATTTACTATACGTGCAATTTACTTTCCGCTGCCATAACTCTAGAATTGCATGTGTAGGGTGATACTTGACTTGGTTATCATTGTGAACTTGCTAAGAAACTACTCCAATCAAAAGGCAAAATTTTTAAGTTGTCAAGTAGTCTAATCACCCCCCCTCTAGACATACTTCCGATCCTACACTCCGGTAGCTCATCGTATTATCAGTAGGAACCAATCCGCGTTCATTAAAGGTCGCAACATTCTTGAGGGGCCCGTCGCTCTCCTCGAGATCGTTCACATGCTCAAACGTTCATGGCAACCAGCGATTCTCCTTAAACTAGACTTCGAAAAAGCGTATGATCGTGTAAACTGGGACTTCCTCCGGCAGGTTCTCTTGGGAAGGGGATTCACGCTGGTGTGGGTCCACTGTATGCTGCAATTGGTCTCAGGGGGCCAAACATCAGTTGCGGTTAATGGCGAAGTAGGTCACTACTTCCGTAACAAGCGGGGTCTGCGTCAGGGTGACCCAGCATCCCTACTACTTTTCAACTTTGTGGCTGATACCCTGGCTGCAATGTTGGGCTGCGCTCGGATGGCTGGCCACTTAAGGGGGGTGGCTAACCAACTGATTCCGGGAGGGGTTTCTCATCTGCAGTACGTGGATGATATGCTGCTGCTGTTTGAACCCGACAGACATAGCATAGCTACGGTCAAAGCTATCTTGCTGTGCTTCAAGCTCACGTCCGTCCTTACAATCAACTTCCACAAATGCGAAGTGATTTCCATGGGGATGGGTCCGGCCGAGAGCCAGGAATTGGCAGACTTGCTCAACTGCAAATTGGGCTCTCTTCCATTTCAGTACCTAGGGTTGCCAATCAGGGACCAAGCTCCTACCATTCTGGACTGCGCCACCCCTTTCCAACACGGTAGTGGGCCGGGTAGGGCCGTGGCGAGGTAGATTCATGTCATCGGGAGCGCGACTAATTCTTACCAACTCTAGTCTATCCTCGCTGCCCATGTTTACCATGGGCTTATTTCTTCTGACCACTGGTGTCACTCCAAGCTCGACACACCGTGGTCTCGGTTCTTTTGGGAAGGAGCCAGCCCCAAACAGAAATACCACCTTATCAAATGGAGGTTGTGTACCATCCTAAATCCCAGTGGGGACTGGGGGTGATGAATTCAAGGCTCATGAACGTGGCGTTCATGTGCAAATGGATCTGGAAGTTGTCTCAAAGGGAGGCTATGGGTTGACCTTCTCAGAGCCAAATACTTCCCCACAGGCAACTTCTTCGCGGCCATAGGGAGAGGATCGCCCTTCTAGAACTCCATCCAGGAGCTCAAACCAATCTTCGCCATGGGGGCGAAGTTTCAGGTTAATGACGGGAACTCAGGTCACTTCTGGCTGGACCTCTGGATTGATGACCAACCTCTTTGGTCCAGATTTAGAGACTTGTTTAACATAGCTCTCGAGCCTAACATTTTTTTGGCCCAAGCATTGGCTGAGTCCCCTCCGGTGTTGCTGTTCCGTCGCGAACTCTCAGGCCCGGAGACAACAAGTTTGGGAAACTTGTTGAATCTTGTTGAGGGGATGCCTCTATCCCAGGGCCCGGATGTTGTGTCGTGGCACCTCAATGCCTCTGGCAAGTTCTCCGTAAATTCCCTTTACCGAGCCCTTGCTAGAGGTCCCCACCAACTGGTGGCTTTCGGGCTATGGAAAGCTAGGGTGCCCCTCAAGATTAAAGTCTTTTTGTGGCAACTTTGTCGTGACAAACTTCCCACGTCCGTCAACATAGCCAAACGCAATGGCCCGGCTAACGGGCCCTGCATGGTCTGCAGGGAGCCAGAGACCGCTAATCATACCTTCTTCCAATGTCAGCTCGCTAGGTTCGCCTAGAGTGCGGTCCGCGAGGCCGCAAGCCGGGACTGGGATCCGAGGTCTAGTTCTGAGATGTGCGCTATCCTGTCGTCCGTTAGTGGCTCTGCTAGGCATGTCTTGTGGAGTTGCGTAGGGGCGTTACTCTGGGCAGTATGGCATATTAGGAATAAGCTTACTATCGAGGGTTCCTTCCCTTCTCACCCCGCTGACGTGATCTTCAAATGTGTTATCTATCTTCTTACAGCAGTGGGCGCCATTGGGAAGGCGCCAAGACGTTGATCTGCTGCAGCTCGCTCTTGCCCGTCTTCGTCTGGTCTACGCTTTGGCAAGAGCTCCTGCACCGCCACATTATGATTCTATGGTCTCTTTTGGTTTCATCGTTGCGAGCATGCGTGCTCAGTTTCAGCCAGATTTGGCTTGTAATCCATACTTTGATCTCCTCGCCTCGCCTCTCCTGATCTTTTGAGGGTGCTCATCGTCTTGTAAGACTCTAAGTTTGTGTACGCTGCCTATTGTGGGCTTTATTCAGTTAAAGCCAGATGCTCCTAGTGTCTACGTTCTAAAAAAAGAGGGCTTCCTGGTTTGTCAGTGATGCGGACAAGGTTTTGCCGATACAGAACTCTTAATCCCTGGCATAGAACAAGTTTCATACAGTGGCATCTTCCCTTTAATGATTTCGTTAGTGTGCAAGAATTCGACAGGTGTTTCAGGGGAAGGTACTTCTTTTCCATGGTCCATATCCAAGTGAAGCTGCCAGATGCGCTAGATAAACATAATTGTCAAATTGTGGACATTCTCCTCACACCCTGCTAGAACATTTAGTGGCCATTCCTTACTCATATCAATCAGCAAATTATTGGCAGGAAGCAACCACACTACTCTCATGAGTTCCCATAAAACCATTCCCTCTGTTTACCAAGGCATGAAAGCTTTCTTCTACTTCAACTCCGCATAGTGGACTCGTGTCTGTCTAGCTTCGCCAAATGCTTGTAAACATTGCACTGATTAGTATCCAAGGCTTCCATTGATGCTTTTCATGTTGTGATCTTCATCATCTATGAAACCGATGAGTTCCAAATACAAAGTCATATAACTCGGTCTCCTTCAGGGTTACTGTCAGACGTATCACCAGCAATTGTGTTGTCGTACTTGCTGTTAGGCGGTACACGCTCTTTACCATGAACGACGCTCTTCTCTAGGAACGAAACACAAAAAAGTCATGCCGATTAAGAGGGGACGTACGTTTCAAGATCTCCCAAACGTCCATGGGCCAAAAAATAGCATTTGAGCGCTACATGCACTACAAAAAAAATACACTTCCGTGATGATACGTGTTTGTCAAAGTAGGTCACGTTTTCTGTCATGCATGTACATCCATGACGATTTTATGACAGAATCAAGATAGTCATACCTGTGCTGTCGTAGAAGTGTTCCATGACATTACCAAAATTATCATCACAGAAGTGCCCACTTCCATGACGATAAATCGTGCGTCATAGAAGTGCTTTCGTCAAGGGTGATCGACACATGGCATCCACCATAACGGAACGCCGATAAGCTATCGGGTCGGGTTTTGGATCCGATAACCCGTTAACAGCCCGGACCAATGGGGATTTTCCACGTGTAAAATCAGCATTGGCTGGAGGAAACACGTGTCGGCTCACAGTTGGGACAGATGTCATCCACTCATTAGACCGAAGGCGCCTATGATACGTCGACACGTGGCACGGCCCAACAGAGACCCATTCCTGTGAAAAGGCCTGCCCGTTTGTCTTGGTCAAAAGGTGGCGGGCAGCCCACGGAAAGCCTATTAACGGCCTGTTCGCATATAGCCCATTTACAACCCGCTAACCCAGGGCCCGTTACGACCTATCCGAATTAGGCCCAGTGTCGGTGAGAACGACACCTATGGGATCACTGGAATCCCTACTACTGTCGGCAGGCGCGGGGTTGTGGAAAGAGCAGGTCTAAAAGCCAGCACAAAGATAGTTTACCCAGGTTTGGGCCGCGAGGATGCGTAATACCCTAGTCCTGCTTTGCTGTATATCTGAATGTTCTTGAGGTAGCTATGGTCCGTGACTTGCTCAAAAAGCCGAATCCCCCTCCAGTACGCCTCGGGCCTCCTTTTATAGGAAAAAGGGGATGCCACAGTGGCACACATGAGGTGGAAAGTGCATACAGTGGTTGAGTCTATCCTCTGGCAGCGTCGGACAAACACATTTAATGCGCTGCCGACGTGCCCTCCTTGTTGTTGTCGCTTCGCCTTGCTGCGACACATGTCTGAGCCAGTGCAGTGGGCATGCCATGTAGGCTGGCAGGCTGCTGAGCTGGTGCGGTGGCAGGGTCTTCATGAAGATCTGCACGCCACCACGCAGGTGCTTGTTGAGTTGGTCTCGGGGCCGCACGTCGCCACGCAGGTGCTCGCCTAGCTGGCTGGGCTGGCAGCTGCATGGTAACCGCGATGGAGCCTTGGCGGGCACGGGCCTTGCCGCGACCTGCTGATGTCCTCGGCAAGGGTCTTGTCGGGGCCCCGACAAGGGTCTTGTCGCGGCATCGCGGTCGTCCCTGGCAAGGATCTTGCTGGAGGTCTCGTGGATTTCCCTGGCAAGGATCTTGCCGAGGATCGTCGTCTCCTGGTCCTCATCTGATCTTGTGTGTTAATGATCTTCACGAAGATCTACATGCCAACATGGAGGTGCCTCCCGAGCCTTGGTTCCAGTGTGGTTGATGGCGTTGGAACCCTTGGGCTCAAGGGTGGGGCGCTCTGCTGGCATTGGGCAAGTTGCCCCGGCAAGGCTCTTGCCGGGGCCGCGGAGGCCGCCCCCGCAAGGATCTTGCCGGGGGAGTCCACCTCGCCCTCTCTGCTCTTTGTGTTTCTGGTCTTGGCGTTGCTTGATTGCTTTGTGGCTTTGGCGTCCCTCCTCTGCCCTGCTAGGTGTGGTCGCGGGCGCGGCTCTGACTACTCGTGCACAAGTAAAGGGGTACAAAGTAGAGCCCCTACTTCTGTACACCGACAGGAGCCCTGGGGCCTGGGCCACACATAAGCGCGACGCGTTGTTGGGCTAGGCCTAGAACGGTGTGCGGGCAGGTGGGGCCGATTTTTACCGCAGTAACTCCTTTCTCCGCTGCGCTTCCCCATGACCCGCATTGAATGCGTGACGTGGGGGCATGCATGGGGCGCCTGCTGCACGTAGGCGTCACGTCTTAGTAAATGGTAAAGAGGCGGCCCGCGCCTTCCCCATAAAAAGTAATAACCGCGGGTGCGCTGCTCATTTACCCTCTATGCCTTCTCCAATCTCGGAACCGCCGTCCCTATCTTCTTCTTCCTCAAGCTCTCGCTCTTGCTTGTCGCTGCTACGCTCCCATTGCTTTCGATCCTTTGCCTCCTCCCAGCCGCCATGGCGCCCAAGGCCCAACAAGGGCAAGGGGTGGCCAGGGCCGCCGGGGAGGGGCGCGGGAGAACAGGTGGCGGTCTTGGCGGGCGCAGTTCGCCTACTTCTCCCCCTCGACGGTCGATGTATTTCACCTCAAGGACTTCTTCAGGCCTCTGTGGGCGGCGGAGACGATGGGGCACCCTGCCACGCACGTCATCCTCGCCGGTTGCATCAAGGCCGGCCCAAATCGGTACCCATTTTTTGTTGACTTCTTCTCCTACGGGCTCTGCCCCCTTTCTTTGATTTCTTCAACGACTTCATGCGCACCTTCGGCTTCCATCTTTTGGATCTTACACCGAACGCCGTGGCGTGCATGGATTTCTTTGCCCACCTCTGTGAGGGCTTCATCGGGGTGCTTCCCAGCACGGCGCTCTTCCGCCACTACTTCTACCCTCGCCTCCAGGCGCCCTCTCCAGAAGCATCTCCTGGATCCCGAGGGTCCAAGAGAAAGGCACGTATCCGGAGGGTGCCCACAAAGAGAGGTGGGAGGAGTGGCGGGGTGCATGGTGTTGGATCAAGAAGAACCCGCTGGAGTTCTGCCAGGTTCGTCAGAGCTCGCCGACCCGCGGCAAGGACTGGAGCGACGTCGACGCCAACGATGGGAAGCTTTCGATCGCCACCACTAGGATCCATCGCCTCACCATGGCCGGGCTCACCCTGGAGATGATCGGGGCGGACTTCATTCGCCGCTGAATCGCCCCACTACACAACAAGGGGAGGCCGGCCTAGGACTTCAGGAATGCGGCCGACATCATGAGGCTCCGCCCCGTCCTGAAGCATAATTTCACGATGATGGGGCACACCCATTTCTGCCAGAGGCTCTTTCAGCTTGATGTGTTCAGTGACGGCAGGGTGGAGAGGACCGGCAGGGCTGCGAAGGCTGACAAGGTCATCAAGGGGCCCCTATTTGGGTTGCCGCCTGGTGTGTTCCCGCTGAGCAACAACTCGTGCCAGTCCGCCATCCTCGACATGATGCCGGTCTTCAACGCGCATGGCCTCGACCCGTCCTGGGTCGAGCCCCCGGCATGCGAGGTGCAGGAGTTCTTCGACAACTTGTCGGAGGGATACGACCACGACGAGCCGCTGCTCATCGAGGACACCACCCAGGCGGAGATCGACTACATCGTCGCTAGGGTGGCGGAGGCGCAGCTCGCCATGGAGGCCGGCGGCGCTGGCGGCGTGGAGGATGAGGCGAACGCGGCCGCAGAGGAGAGGGAGCTCGCCCAGTGGGAGGGGCTGCCGGGGAGGCCAGTGGTGCCAACATTGGGGCCCCCCTTGTTGACAAGGTGGTCAAAGAGTCGACCGAGGAAGAGGCCGAGGCTGACGACCCTCCGGCCACGGGAAGAGGATGTGTCTTGCAACGGGACAGCTCTGGCGAGCCGGTTCGGGCCGGCAGGACCGAACGGCGGCAAGGGGCCCAGGGGGAGTCCGTGTGCCAGACGAGGGCGACGGTGAAGAAGGCGGCGAAGACCGCGGTGGCGAAGAAGAAGGCGAGTGCCTCTTCTTCGTCCAAGCGTTGCCGGACCCCATCCCCTTCCCCTCCTCCCGCAGATGTCGACACGGAGGTCGTCTTCGATTTTGGGTCGCTCAGCCCAAGGAGGAAAAGCAGGTAGCGAAAGAGGAGGCAGAGGATGAGTAAGTGCCCTCCCTTCTTCACCTCCGCTCTTTTAGACTGCGCCACTTTTCTTTACTTGTTTTCATCTTAGCAGGGACTGGGAGATGCTGGTCCAGAGGGTGGCGAAGAGGGCCAGGGCGTCGGCGGGCGACCAGCCCCCGACGGGCGCTTCACACACATCGGTGGTGGAGATCAGCCCGGACAGCAGCCCTCGACACAGCCCCCGGCTCAGCCCCCAGCGTGCGTTCACCACTTACTCCTCATCAACGTGCATCGGGGTACGATCTTTTGGCACTAACCTTGCCGTGGCTGCAAGAGGAGGACGGCAGCAGGAGGAGCCACCGAGGGCCACCCCGAACACGCCGTCCCCATCGACCACACCGCCCCGAGGGGCGTCCCCGGCAAGGGCGCCAAGCACCGAGCCCATGCGCACGGAGGAAGAGGAGGTGGACTTGAGCCTTTGGTGGCCCGTCCGGCAACCGAGATGTTGGCGGGGAGAACCACTTCTTCTCAGCCAGCAGCAGGTAAGTCACACGCTTTACATTCTGCTTTTCCTTCTTTTTGAACTTCGATCTTGGCCTTGCCTCATTCCCCTTCTCGGTATCCAGATCCTCCCTTGGCGGGCCAGGAGGACATCGACGCCGTCATCACGGAGGTCGCCAAGGACGTCGAGGCCGAGGCCGACAAGATCGCCGCCGAGGAGGCCACCGAGAGCGCTGCTGAGGACGCCGCCAAGGGGTCTGTCGGAGAGAGCGGCAAGGCTGCCGCCGAGGAGGCCAGCAAGGGTGCGGCCGAGGAGGCAGGCAAGGGGCCTGCCGGGGAGGCCGGCAAGGCCGCTGCCGAGGAGGAGGTGGCGACGACCAACCCTCCTCCTCTGTCACCTCTGGCTTGAGGAAGTACTTGAAGGTGGGCGACGACCTGTTTGTCCACCTTCCCAAGACGGCGGGCACCAAGGCACCGACCGAGGGAGAGGTGTTTGACGATGAGGTACTTGCCACCGCTGGGCTCGAGGTTGTTGATGAATCGAGCGCCGGTGGCGGTGGTTCCCAAGAGGAGCAGCTTCTCCGGGCCATGGGCACCAGCTTCTGAAAGCTCCAGGCGCTCCACCGCGCCCGTCTGGACAAGGCGAAGTCCAGGGAGGCGTCGGCGGGCAAGGCGGAGGCGGATCTCGAGGAGCGCGTCATCAAGGTGCAGGCCTGGTTCGGCCAGGCCCACGAAGAGCTGAAGGCTACCCAAGATCAGCTGGCCTAGCGCAAGCAGGAGCTCCTCTTGAAGCAGGCTGACATCGAGAAGGCCCAGGACGCGGCGAGGGAACAGGCCGCCAGGGCCGAGGCCGCCCGGCATCAGCACCAGGCCGAGCTGAACTCCCAGGAGGAGGACCTCGCCGCCCGTGAGGAGGCGCTCACCGCCACACTTCGTGGCAAGGATGAGGAGGTCAAAAAGCTCGTCGCGGAGCGGACCCAGGAGCTGAAGCAGAGGCACAAGGAGACACTCGATGCTCAAGCCCTGGCCCACGGCGACAAGGTGAACTAGCTGGAGGTGGAGTGGGTCGGCCTGAAGAACCGGGCCGAGGAGCTGGTGAAGGAGAAGGACACGGTCAGCTGCGCCTTGACGGAGGCACCGGCCGAAGTCCTCGACAAGGCCGAGCTGCTCACCCGCGCCAACGACTCCATCAAGGACCTGAAGATGAAGCTGGAGGGTCTTGAGGGGACGCTTTAGGAGGTCAAGGCCTGGGAGGAGACCCTGACTGAGGGAGTCCTGGACTAGGGGGTGTCCGGACAGCCGGACTATCATCGTCAGTTGGACTCCAAGACTATGAAGATACAAGATTGAAGACTTCGTCCCGTGTCCGGATGGGACTTTCCTTGGCGTGGATGGCAAGCTTGGCAATACGGATATGTAGGTCTCCTACCATTGTAACCGACTCTGTGTAACCCTAGCCCTCTCCGGTGTCTATATAAACCGGAGGGTTTTAGTCCGTAGGACAAGACAACCATTACAACAATCATACCATAGGCTAGCTTCTAGGGTTTAGCCTCCTTGATCTCGTGGTAGATCCACTCTTGTACTACCCATATCATCAATATCGAGTCAAGCGGAGTAGGGTTTTACCTCCATCGAGAGGGCCCAACACAGGTAAAAACATCGTGTCCCTTGTCTCCTGTTACCATCCGCCTAGGCGCACGAGTTTGGGACCCCCTACCGAGATCCGCGGTTTGACACGACATTGGTGCTTTCATTGAGAGTTCCTCGTATGCGTCACCGATAAACTTGATGGCTCCTTCAATTAACAACGACGCAGCCCGGGTGAGAATTTTCTTCCGGACAGATCTTCGTGTTCGGTGGCTTTACTGCGGGCCAATTAAGCAGCCATCTGGAGCATATCGAAGCTTCGCCCCGGCCATCGGGTCAGGTTTGAAGCCTAAACTTCACGGCCGACATCGCGGAGACTTGATCTTGATGGATTCGAGCCACAGCCGGCGTGCAGCTGTCACGATGGGCATGATTTAGCTCTGCCGCGGATAGTGCCACGAGGCGCTGCGAGTCCGCTCGACCCATAGTTGGAGCGGACCGCGTAGATCGAGGGCGGTGGCTAGACACGCCTCGGGGCTGCAACTTCTCGGCGATGGAGCCAAATCTTGACCTTGTCCCTTATAAAGCTCGTGACTCCAAGGTGCGGACTCCTTGCGGACTCGAACCTCCCGCGCCCACCTTAGCGAATCCGATTGGGAGCCGATCATGGAGTTCACCGCCCGGACATCTTTCAGCACTCACCCTTTGGCGATATCCTAAATTATTGAAGCATCTCTCGTTATCGGGAGAGCCTGGCGGACTGCGGTCGGGATGGTTGAGATCGCGGACAACAAAGAAATTCAAATCCCACCCACCACCCACTTTGTAGCCACTGTCGACGATCTAACCGACATGCTAGACTACGACTCCGAAGACATCTACGGTATGGACGACGATGCCGAAGACTACCAAGAACTAGCGCTTACCGAGCACTGGAAGGCCACCCCAACCCATGATGTATATATGGTGGACACCCCAAAAGGAAGCGATAACGAGGAACAACGGGACGCGGCAAAGGATAACCCCGCCGATAAACAACCAAAACGGCGACGCAGACGCCGCCCTAAGTCCCGCCTCAACAAAAACAGCACTCCTAACGACCCAGCAATGGAGCAGGGCAAACCAGTGGACGACGAACATGCAACCAAGCAACCATCCGAACAGGATGAATCGGATAATCAATCCACGCCCGCCGAAAACAACAGTCCAGACGACCTCACGCCGGACACACCAGCGAACATAGAACCTTCACAAAAGACTCGTCGCCCTTTGCAAGAAGTGCGAAGAAAGAAAAAGCGGAAGCTCAAAACAGCGGAAGACACACTCGAGAATGAGGTGGAGCAAAGTACTCAAGACCATGGACAAATATGGCAATGGCCGCCAAACAAAGAGCTACCCGGCGCAAGCTGCTGCGAGAATCGACGAGGAGGCCATAGAGCCCCACGGTCAAAAAGCAAAGAGGCGCTGGCGGATAGGCGACAGATGACGAGGCCAAAGCGATAA
Source organism: Aegilops speltoides (assembly GCA_021437245.1). Taxonomy (NCBI): domain Eukaryota; kingdom Viridiplantae; phylum Streptophyta; class Magnoliopsida; order Poales; family Poaceae; genus Aegilops; species Aegilops speltoides. The sequence continues at coordinate 344,771,511 of CM038144.1, forward strand.
GCGGCGCCAGCACAAAGCCGACTCATGATCATCGGAAAAGCAGGCGGCCGGTCAGGTCCATTTATGGGCCAAAAAGAGGGCCCGAAGCAACACAACACGCCCGAGTGTTCAAGACAACGGCACACCCAAATCTGAGGCACCGCACACCCACTATGTTTCACCGATGAGGTCTTGGATCATGAATTTCAGCGGGGTTCAAACCCGTAAACATAGAGGCATACGACGGAACAACAGGCCCTGGAGTCTGGATTAAGGATTACATCCTCCACATACACATGGCCAGAGGAGATGATCTCCACGCCATAAAATATCTACCCCTCAAGCTCAAAGGGCCATCTCGGCATTGGCTCAAAAGCCTCCCAGAAAATACTATTGGAAGTTGGGAAGAGCTCGAGGACGCGTTAGAGCAAATTTTCAAGGGACTTATGTCCGCCCTCAGGATCTGAGACGATTTAAGTCACATAACTCAACAGCCCGAGAGTCGGTAGAATTCAGGAACAGGTTCCTCACCAAAAGAACCAAATAGTCGATTGTCCGGACGCCAAGCCTTAGCAGCTTTCAAACATAATGTCCGAGGCGAATGGCTGCCAGACACCTCGGCAAGAGAAGCCAAGAACAATGCCGCACTAACAAGCCTCATGACCGCTTTGCGCGGGGAAGACAGGTAGCTAGCAAGATGCAGCACCAAAGAACCCGAGTACATCCGAGATCGAGAGATGGAAGCAGAAATCCCAGTAGCGAAAGGATCGGCGCCAAAATAAAGAAAAAGCCCAAAGAACACGGCGGTCAACGCCGGATTCAAAAGCTTCATGATCGAACAGCAAAACCACGCCTCTTAAGGACAACGGTGACGAGCTATCCAACAAAACAAGATCTTGGATCGGATATGTCAAATCCACAAGACCTCGGAAAGCACGCAAACCACACCCACCGAGATTGTTGGGTCTTCAAACAGTCCAGCCGACTCAACGCCCGAACACAAGGGGCTCGGCAGCATGGCGAGGATGACGACGAACCCCACCAGTGAGCACCGGAAACAAAAGACTTTCCCACAAGAGGTCAAAACAGTAAACTCACTTCACGTGATAATACGGAACAACGGTCGGCACCCACCAGCGGTATCGCATGGTCCACCCCAGTGGAACCTCGAGGTTGGATGTCAAAACCAATTACTTTCGACCACGGACTATTCGAAGTATTGAAACACGGGATGGACTGCTCGATATTGGATCCTATAATCGACGGACTACAATTTACACAAGTCACGATGGATGGCGGCGGTGATTTAAACCAGGTATGTGTCCGGACACAATCCGCAAGTTGAGGATAGACCTTACTAAAATCCGACATAGTCGCACTTCCTTCAAAGGAGCGGCGCCAGAGCCCTTCGCCAAGTGCGGGCTCGTTACTACTAGAAGTTGTGTTGGTCACCGACAACTTCCGGCGCGAAAAGCCAATCTTTCATGTCGCCCCATTCAAAAGTAGCCATCAAGCACTATTGGGACGTGAAGCTTTTGTCCGCTTTCATGCAATACCACACTACGCGTCTCTTACACTTAAAATGTCCGGTCCACGCGGCATCATCTCATTAAAAGGTCATTCAAGACCCCGGACACAGCTAGATGAGTCCGGCATAAAATAAGCTAGGGGCTCCCTAGCCGCACACCCCTTTACAAGGGCTGTGCGTATGAGCTATTATAAGCTCATCTTTATTCATTCATTCATATTTCAATTTTTAATTCATTTTTTGCACGATCACTTTTCAAACTAAGTTCTTCTCTTTTACAGAGGAACAACGTGTTACACCGTCCCGTGATCTGACTGCGCGGAGACACGGCGCGGACGCAGTGAGGGACCCGTTGCAAGGATTCTTTTGATTAAGACCTGCGTAAACCTTTTTCTTGTCTCTTGTTGCTATATATCCCTTGGTTTCTCATTATAACCAGAGAGGAGACCGACGTTTTGGCATCGGCGCGTCGAGAGGACCTTGCGTGTACTGGACACTAGGGACTCGGGGCATTGTTCGCCCGATATCATAAAGACCGAACACCTCGTGGAGTGTTCGGCGTCTCGAGATTAGGCCTTATATGCATCAGCTCCGAATCATGTCTTTGGTCAAATGTTGGGTTTGCCCGGCTTCGTGTTTTGCTGCCTTACGTTCCGTATCATCGGCTAACGCGCACCGGGAGAAGCTACTGCGATTGTGCCCGGTTGGCGGGCGAGCACCTCGGCCTGAAAGCGAAAACCGACTATCATGATACTGACTAGAGACTGGTCAACCACTCGATCGACTACCGAATGTTTAGAATTCCTCCGCTTTGTGAAGGACCGTTTCGGTCAGGCACATCCGCGCCCCAAATTCGAAGAGCGCGGTGCCCCTAGGGGCTATATCGTAGCCCCACCCTCGAACTCCAATGGCTAAGTGAAAGTGATAAAGCATCATAGTCTGGTTGCCTCGTTTGCTACGCTACCACCTCCACAGGACCGAGACGTCGGATTGAGTGTGAAAATGCGCTATTTTTTGCGAACACCCCCACACCTTGTGCGTGGGGGCTGAAGCCGACATCGCCATCTTCGGGTTATACACACGTATACATAAACGGCCGCACATGAGATATTTCAATACTTGAACGCACAAGTACAAAAAGCGCTTACATCATAAACATCGTTTTACAAACCAACACGTTCATTTGAGCGTGACATTTTCGAAACTGCGCGACTCTATTACCACGAGCACCACGCAGAACTTCCCCAAAATAGTGCTCGGCGGGTAACCGGCTCGTCCGAACCACAGGTGCATAACAGCGATGGCATCCATCTCTGTCCAATGTGTCTTCACACGGGCGAGGGCCATCCGTGCACCCTCTATGCAGGCCGACCGCTTCATCGCCTTGATATGCGGCACCACCCCAAGAAATTGCTGCAATAAGCCAAAATAACTCTTCGGCTTGGGCCTATCTGGCCAGACATGAGTCACGATATCCGTCATGGCAAGCCCGGACAATCTATTCAGCTCAGCCCACTCGGCCAACCGATCGGTCAACGGAAGTGAACGCTCCAGACTATGGAATTGAGACCAAAACAGCTCTTCCGTCTTGTGATCCTTCGACTTGAAGTGCTGCGGCATCCGCCGCACTTCGCCGCTAAGTCCATATAAGGATCCTCCGGACCCCACAACCGGCCAAGCTGAGCATACTTTGGATCGTAAACCTTGGCTGCAGAAAGGGATTGCCGACCATAATGCCTCCGACTGGCGCAGCTCCTCCTTGATAGCCGCATTGCGAGCGGGCATCCTTGGCCGGCGGTGGCCTTCCCCAGTCTTCTCGCTCCGCTAAGCGCTCCCTTTCAAGAACCTCATTGCGGTCGGTAGCATCTTTTAACTTCACGGCCATTTCGCCATCTCCTCCTAACCCGGCGGTGTGCAGCCCTTCGACTTCTAGCTCTTGACCGCCCTCGAGGCAGCCGCATCACTCCTCCAGCTTGCTCCTTGGCTTGAGCAAGTTCTGCGAAAAGGCTCTCCAAGAGCGGCACCATCTGCGTCAAGCACACATATTGTAAGGGTGGGCTTCGCTCCGTTACTAGGTTACCACGGAGAAAAACATACCTTGCGACTCGTCAAGTCGCTTTGTTGACTAGCGCGATGTCGCATCCGCAACATCGAGTTGCCGCTTTAGTTCGGCAACTCCATCGATCCGCTAGCCACCGAACTATCGCCACCGCTTAGGAAAGGCGAAAATCAATACAGGATTTTGATCCTCGACGCATTGTCGTTCTCGACACCCTACCGAGTCTCGGGGCTACTATCTATCTGAGGCACACTTTATGTAAAAGCTGTCAAAGGGTATGTCATTTTACGTACCTCAAACCCCGCCAAACAAACTCACAGCGGCATCACGCAATCCGCCTTGGCGGATGAGATTCTTTCAATCACCGCACTCAACGATGTACGGTGACCTTTTGAATAAACGCCCTCTCAAGCGGATCCTCATTTCCGCCGCACACGATTGGTGCCGAACTATTCGCCCTGCCCGACTCGGGGATACCCTCCGTGATGACACTTCAGGCTCGTCCGCCCTATCCGATGGTGCGGCGGATGGAGGCGTCTCGCTCTCCATCATCTCCGGACGGAGTTCCCCCGAAGACGAGCTCATCTGAGAAGGATGAAGATCCGAACTACAAGGTAAAAACTTAAGTTATCCTCAGAAGCACAAATAGGGATGTCTCTTATTACAAAACTCCCTTTTTTCTACTTACGGCTCGCTGGAGGGCTGATTCTTTAGGGGAGATTGTGTGGCGGAGCCTCTCGGACGCAGACCCTCCGGTGAAGATCTCTTCCCTGCTTGGGGCTTTGGCCTCCGGGTTTCGGGCGGTCCTCTTCTCCCCACGGAAGGAGGATTCTCGATCCCCTTCCTCAAAAGCCTCCTTGGTTGAGGCGGTAGTTCCTCTGTTCTCCCCTTCGCCTTCCTCTGAAGGCGCAACCTCCAACATCTGACCAAAGATGGGATCCGCGCGGTCTATGGGAGGGCGGACATCGTGTCAGTTTTGCTTGCGCTATCCACTCCTGTTTAGAAGGAAATTGGTGGCGAATCATAGAAAGGCAAACAAATGGTATGTCGGACAGGAGCTACTTACTTGTGTATCTGGCGATTGCAGCTTAGGTCGGTGTCCTCGGTCAATTCTGACCGCCTCTCGTGATCCGAAGAATAATTTGTACATCTCCACGGTGTCATACCCATGAAGTGTTGGAGAATCCGTGGTCCCTCGGGTTAAACTCCCACAGCCGGAGAGGGCGGCGTTTGCGAGGCGAGACGCCTAATCGGCATGACTGCATCACCACGACCGGATCGATCTCCCTCGCTTGGAGGTCTCGAATCCGGCCCGCAGTGAGGGGCACGTCCTTTGATGGCCCCAGTTGAGCCCTTAGGTGACCCATGACATCACCACTGTGGAGGCCCGGCGGAAGATGGGCGGCGGCTTCTGCCTGCTGCCCCTGGGAGCGGTTATGTAGAACCACTCCTGCTGCCACAAGCCGAGCTCCTCCTGGAAAGAGCCCTCGGGCCATGGAGCGTCGGCCCTTCTGCTCACAACCGCCCCGCCGCACTCTGCTTGACGCCCCTCGATCATCTTCGGCTTCACGTTGAAGGTCTTAAGCCACAAGCCGAAGTGAGGGGTGACGCGGAGGAAGGCTTCAGACGACAATAAATGCAGAAATATGGAGGATGGACTCCGGAGCCAAGTCGTGGAATTCCAACCCATAGTAAAACATGAGCCCTCTCATGAAAGGATCCATCGAAAGCCTAAACCCGGCAGAGGTGGGATCTGAACACGACATACTCGCCGGGCTCGGGGGTGGGGATGACTTGCCCTTCAGCGGGCAACCTGTGCGAAATCTCGTAAGACAGGTACTTGGCCTCTCGCAGCTTTAGCACGTCTTCTTCCGTAACGGAGGAGGGCATCCACCGGCCCTGTAGGTCGGAGCCGGACATTGTTGAAGGTCCGAAGCGCACGAATCTGGGGCTCTGGGTGTTGGAACTCGGGGCAAGGAGTAGATTCGATTGAAGATTAAAGAAAAGAAACAAGCCTTGGTCCCATTATAAAGAGGGAGAATACCAAGAGCCGTCCACGTGACCGTTCAGGACTCGCCTCCGATAGAGGGGGCGTGGTGACAGGCACAGTTGGGTTACCCACGTCCGTAGTGATGGGAATCCCGGAATAAGGGGAACACGATCTCTACTTCGACAAGACGTGCCAAGGAAACTGCTTCGCTAAATGCGCTGAGGTGGTATAATAAAAAAAACGATTCAAGTAAAGGCTTGGTGGTGGTATGACGTCATGCCGCAAAATACGCCAGCAGATTGAACTTGTGTACATATTATTCTCTCTACGGTGGAATGTGGAAATTATTTTGCAGAGCCAGACACTATCCTGGTGTTCACAATCTTCTATGACTTATTCGGAGGAGGATCCCGCCTTGCAATGCCGAACAATATGCGCACGGGACTCATAGTCATTGAAGCCTGGTTCAGGGGATACTGAGGGAGTCCTGGTGAAAGTGCAACTAATCCCCGGGTGGTTTTGGTAATTAATAACAACATATATATCATTGAACTAATTGTTTCTTGAGTATATTTCAGAAAGTTCAGTGATATGGGTATGGCAATGACTGTTGATGTGGACCCCTCAAAATGCTAAGGAAAGCATTGGCAAAAGCTCAAGACTCCATTTTTGGTTTAGTGATCCATGATCACATTGAGTCCATAGGAAAGCCAATACTATTAAAGGGGATGAGGTTATGATGATGATCTGGTTGCTCAAAGTGCTTAGTGATCTATCTCCCAAACTATCGACAATCTTTCATTCCAACATATACTCATAAGTAATCTCGGTCCCACCGATTCCATAAACTCAGTCACACCGAGATGAACCACCTCGACCATATAGCCAAACCCTAGTAATTTGGATTTTCCGATTCCAAACTCGGTCTCACGAAACTAGTGTTGCCAACCTTCACATAACATACAGAATCATATCGGTGTCACCGAGATGATAAAGTCGATCCCACCGAGAATGGCAAACCCTAGTCTTTGGAAGAATCGGACAAACCGAGATTGTATTTTCGGTCCCACGAAAATCCCAACGTTCACAAGATTTGAACTTTCGGTCTCACCAAGTTGTCAACTTGGTCCGACCGAGATTGGTCAAATGTGTGTAGCAGTTGGATTTTGTGTGGAGGCTATAAATACCCTCCACCTCCTCTTCATTCGTGGAGAGAGCCATCGAAAAGAACTACCACTCCTACCTTACATTTACGAGAAGAGAACTACCTACCCTTGTGTTGAGATCAAGTTGCTCCACTCCCACCATATGAAACTTGATTTCTAGCCTTCCCTAGTTGCTTTCCACTCAATCCTTTCTTCCACCACAGCCAAATCAGTGAGGAGAGTTGAGTGTTGGGGAGATTATCATTTGAAGCACAAGAGCAAGGAGTTCATCATCACCAACACCATCTATTACCTTTTGGAGGGTGGTGCCTCCTAGATTGGTTAGGTGTCGCTTGGGAGCCTCCGTCAAGATGTGGAGTTGAACCAAGAAGTTTGTAAGGGCAAGGAGATCGCCTACTTCGTGAAGATCTACCCCGAGTAAGGCTAGTCCTCCGTGGGCGTAAGCCTTGATGGCATAGACAAGGTTGCTTCTTCGTGGACCCTTCGTGGGTGGAGCCCTTCGTGGACTCTCGCAGCCGTTACCCTCCGTGGGTTGAAGTCTCCATCAACGTGGATTGACGATAGCACCACCTATCAGAACCACGAGAAAAAATCTCCGTGTCTCCAAACTGCGTTTGCTCTTCTCTACCTCTATTTACTACATGTGCAATTTACTTTCCGCTGCCATAACTCTAGAATTGCATGTGTAGGGTGATACTTGACTTGGTCATCATTGTGAACTTGCTAAAAACTTGTCCTAATCAAAAGGCTAAACTTTTAAATTGTCAAGTAGTCTAATCACCCCCCCTCTAGACATACTTCCGATCCTACAAGTGGTATCAGAGCTTTGGTCTCCATTGGATTGGTTTCCATTGCATTGGACTCCATAAGCTTGGTTTCACAACCTAGGAGAGTATGGCGTCTAGTGAGGGTAATTTTCGTAGAGGTCCTTACTTTGATGGTTCAAATTTTGCTAGTTGGAAGCACAAAATGAAAATGCATATTCTTGGACATAACCCTGCTGCATGGGGCATTATTTGTGTTGACTTGCTTGGTGAAGATGAGCTTTTACATGACAAATCTAGTGAGCTTAGTAATGATGAACATGCTAGTAGTCTTTATAGTCGAGAAGAGTCGAATGACAATGCTATGAAGGAGATTGAGCGTCTAACTAAAGAACTAAACACTCTTAAGTTAGCTCATGAAACAACTCAAAAAGATCATAGAGAGCTCCTAAGATCTCATGAGAAGCTACGCTTGAGAAGCTCAATCTAGAGCAAGAACATGAGTTTCTAAAAGCTATCAATGACGATCTTGAAAGAAGAGTTCTTCATATCTTGCCAAACGACTTCTCTTGTCTAATTTCTTGCCACCTATCAAAACTAAGCATGACAAGCATAAGAAAAATTCTTCATCTAGTAGTAACAATAACCATGCTAAATCCAATATTGTTGCTTCTAGTAATTCTCTTGATTCCACTAACAATGTTTAAAGCCAAGTCACACTTGAGCAAGAAAATAGTTTATTGAAAGGGATTATAGAGAAAGGTGTCTACAAGAGCCTTGCCGGAAGCAAGAACTTTGAGGAAATTGTTCGCAAGCAAGGAAGGCACCGGAAGAATCAAGGAATTGGTTTTGAGCGAAAGTTCAACGCCGAGGGTGTTGAATGGGAAGAAGGTCAATATCCCACTCCAAAGTTTGTTTCTCAAAAGGAGAAGTATGATCCTACTTCTTAAAATGTGGAACAAGCTCAAGATGACCTTCCACCACAAGGCCACAAGCTAAAAGGCAAGGACAAGCTTCAAGAGGAGATTGATGCATTCATTGAAGCACCCAAGGCCATGGTCAAGTGGGTTCCCAAGGAAACTTCAAGTTCTACTTCAAGCTCAACTACTACCCCAAGGATTCCCATCAAGATGATGTGGATCCCGAAGAAGAAGAACTAGAGAGTTCTTGAGGGTGACTCCGCCAACATACTTCACTCATATTCATTTTGGCAAGAACTTGTGCAATCAACTTCCACATCTTGCACTAGTTCATGGAGTCACAAACCCTCTTGTTGGTAAGTCAAGGGACAAGGTAATCATTGCTTTCATGGACATCATCTATTATGTACTTCAATCTATGTCCATGGATATCCTTGTTTGTTCCTTGTGGGACTAACCCATGTAGGTATTGAAAGTGCCCGAATCCAAAGGATTGCTCCCAACTCTTGATGGTCTTCATCAACATTGAGCATCCACATCTTCAACATCTACATGAAGTCTTCTACAACAACCCAAGGTTAGTTTGACCCTTTAAAAGGGGTTCTCACATCAAGGGGGAGCTTTGCTCTAAAGATTTGAGCTAAAGCATCTTCAAATGATGTGAACACATTAATGCTTTATGTAAAAGTGGTAACCCCACTTGTGCTTAAGCGATGAGTATGACCTATGATCAAATGTTCTCATTTGACTCCTAAGTCAATATACTCATATATAGATGACCTAGTCATCGCCAAATTGTGTGCTAGTTGCTAGAGTTTTGTTTGTGCATGTTTGACACATATTTCATTTGCTATCTTATTGTGTGAGCATGTTGGATGCATAATTTTATCCATTCAAGGACATCCATTTGTTGCTTTGGTCTTTTGGATTTTTCTCTTTTGACCAAATGGATGGACAAGAATGCCTAAGTTCCTCCCCTAGCTATCTATGCTTTCTTGTCTCAAACTCTATTCATGCTTATATCACAAACTTTGATCAAGTCTTTTTCGGACAGACCGAGTGAGGAGCACTCGAAGCCACCGATCCGTCAAAAAGCTTAAACTCCAAAACCTTCTAAGTACTTTCGGTCAAACCAATCTACTCAAATCGGACAGACCGAAATCACTTAGATTGATCTAGGTTTTCACCTCGGTGAAACCGAGTTGCAAATTTCGGCGTGACCGATGTGAGTAACTGCTTGCAGTTAACCATCTCGGTGCCACCGAGTTTTCCAACTCGGTCCCACCGACAGCTGAAGGGTATATATACCTGAGGGCAGCGCGCGTTGATTATTCCTTCAAAACGTCTCGCCCCCAAACCCTTAGCTGCCGTCGCCGTGGTCTCCGGATCGTCTCCGCCGTCGCCTGTGCGCCCTCGCCGCGGGTCTCCGTCGCCGTCAACGGTCAATCTCATCGCGCCGTTGCCGCCGTAGAGAAACTCCATCTTAGGGTGAGTTTCGATCCCTCTCGTGCTTCAACCTCTGATTCAATGCACGATTGGTTTGCCTAGCTTCTTGCCATGTTTGAAATCTTCCTATCCAGCAGATTAGTTCTTAGAACGAAATTCGAGTGAAAATTTTAGGGTTAGGTTTCCGCCGAACACATCTCGGTGTGACCGATTCTACATTCTCGGACTGACCGATTTGGCCTCTGGCCATTGCCTTGGCACCTTCGGTCCAACCGAGTTGTGCAAATCGGTAAGACCGAAATGAGGATTTAGTGAAACCCTAGTGTTCTCGGCTAGACCGAAACCCATTTCGGTCCAACCGAAAGTGGTGTGAATGGTTCTGTTTAGACACTTCGGATTCACCGAATTTTAGACTCGGTCAGACCGAAATGCATTCTGTGAAAACTTAAAACTGAAATTTGAACTCATTCTTTTGCAAAATCTTCTGCAGTTTGTGATAACTCTTCTATTCTGCCTATACCTATTCTATTCACAGGTTGTCAGTCATGTCCGATGCAAGTGACAGCGAACAGTCTGAATCACCGGTTGAGATTCGAGGCGGGCACTAGTCCCAAGCCAGCAGCTTTTCGATGATGGTGAGAGGAGCACCCCAAGTGGTTTGCCTCCTGCTGCCACCGGGGCGGGAAGAAGAGAATTCGATGAAGAGGATTCCGACTTTGTTCTTTGAGGAAGAGATCACTTCTAAACCTAAGAGGAAAGTGGTTGCCAAAGACTATCAAGGGCAACATACCAAGAAAGGCACCAGAAAAGTAAAGAAGTCCACAGTTGCCAAGAAGTTGAGCATGGAAGAGGAAACCTCCAAGAAGATAAAGAAAACTTCCAAGAGGAAGAGGATAGTACATGATGAAGCGGTGATGAAGATTACGATGAGGAAGCACCCCAGCCCCTCCTCGAAGTCTAAGTTGATGGGAGATGCCATCGAGGCGGGAGCACCTACCAAATCTAAGCCATCGGCTCCAAAGCAAAGGCAGCTCAAGCCAAGCTTCTTGCCAAGCCCAAGAAAACAGTGAGAAACATTCACCTGCTTCAGAGAAGAAGGACAATGTGCCACCAATGAGTCGATGATGAGGCACATGTGTTCTTTCAAACTCGCATGTAAACTGCCACCCACAATGATGCTCATCCTCGGCGAAAAATATGAAGGAAAGGAAAGACAAAGGCCTCAGGCTATGGAGGCAAGTTGATCCATATGCCACCAGGAGAAGGACAGCTGTTGACTCAAGATTCCACACCAGAGAGCAATAAGATATCTATGAGACAGTGCTCATGGACAAGAAGCCCATTGTTGCTGACACTAGATATGTTGACTGGGAATATATTGACAGTGAAGAGCACAGAGACTACTTCCCACATGTGCATGAGAGCTTCACTGCATGTGGAGTTGCAAAGTTTGTTGGTCAGAAACTGACAGCATGGAATGATGAGATGATCATGCGGTTCTATGCCACACACACTTCTATCCGGATGGCGAATTGTATGGATGGTGAAGGCGGAGATTCTCTTCAACAGTTGAAGAGTGGAAACCTTGCTAAATGCTCCAGTATCAAGAGATGATGATGTTGATGTCTATGGAATTCCAAAGAAAAATCATGAGTCTATGAAAAATATGTACAATGAGGTACCAGCCAAAGATGTAGAGATATGGAAGCTCGGCTCAGTGTATCATCTTCAGGCAGGTCTCCCAACCACTAACACTATTCTGAGGCATACTTTGATGCCCAAGTCAGGAGACCATCGCATGATAAGAGGCTATTCTATCAACATGCTGCATATTCTAGATCAGAAGGCACCTTTCAAGGTGATGGACACGATAGTAGAGACTATCAAGAGGACAATGACAGACGAGAAAAGAGGTCATGTGGGTTTGCTCCGCACATTCAGATGCTCATCAATGCCAAGTTTGGCACGGACACCTACTTGTTGGATAGACCCCACTTGCCACTGCAGCCTGAACATGAGGATAATGAAGTTGTGATGACAGAGGATGATCCCACATCTGTTGAAGCTCAAGCTAAGTCTGAAGCTGCCAAACAAGCCAAAGTCGAGAAGGAAGCAGAAGCAGCAAAACCCAAGAGCGTTGGAGAACAACTTCTTGAAGCTACCGAGAGGATTGAACTACGCTGCCAAAGATAGTGCAGTCTCGGGAGAGTCTTGAGAGGATAGTTGAAGACAAGTTCCATGCTCTGGATGTCAAGCTGACTGAAGTGCAAGTCACTGTCAACAAGCTTGAAGCAGATATTGAGGAAGCCAAGAGGGAGAAGGCAGAGCTCATGAAGGAGATGGAAGGTGATTTGGTCCAGGATGATTATGAGCAGCCTGCTCAGGTTCCCACAAGACCCAGATCAGTTGTTGTTCCAGTGACAGACCCCAGGGCTACTACATCAGCACCTCCCACAGCTCCATCAGTTCCAGCTCCAGATCCAGTGTCCACCCCTCCAGCTCCACAGACTTCAGCCGAAGCCTTTGCAGATGCCGCTATCTCCACTCCATCAACCCAGACAGGAGCCGCTAGCAGAGTCCCTAGTGACACTTAGCTCTATACTTTTTGAACTTTTTGGTAACTTGTTGCCAAAGGGGGAGAAATTGTATAGATCATAGGACTTCGAGAGAGAGAGTGCTCGCTTTTGCTCTTTCGTTTTACGGTTTTCTTTGAGATACTCTTGAGTTTTCCGAGACATTTCGTGTGTTTGATACTACGTTTGCTCTACTTTGATGAGTGCTTGATCATACTATGCTTAATGTGTGCTTAATGCTTATCATATGCTATTCATATCTTGTATGATCATTTACTCATGTCTTGGTGTTTGGGTGCATGCTACTCATTCTTATCATTTTGTGCGCTCCACCAAGATGTATGTGACATGGAAGAGTGACCCATGATCCTAATCGATTGTGCATTTGCATTCAAACGCAAATCTTAAATAATGCACAAATTTAGGGGGAGCTCTTGCTTATCACATACTTCTCAAAGCGACGATATCATTCATTGATTATATCATTTGTCGAAGCTTTGATCTATATGTTGTCATCAATTACCAAAAAGGGGGAGATTGAAAGTGCAACTAATCCCCGGGTGGTTTTGGTAATTAATAACAACATATATATCATTGAACTAATTGTTTCTTGAGTATATTTCGGAAAGTTCAGTGATATGGGTATGGCAATGACTGTTGATGTGGACCCCTCAAAATGCTAAGGAAAGCATTGGCAAAAGCTCAAGACTCCATTTTTGGTTTAGTGATCCATGATCACATTGAGTCCATAGGAAAGCCAATACTATTAAAAGGGATGAGGTTATGATGATGATCTGGTTGCTCAAAGTGCTTAGTGATCTATCTCCCAAACTATCGCAATCTTTCATTCCAACATATACTCATAAGTAATCTTGGTCCCACCGATTCCATAAACTCAGTCACACCGAGATGAACCACCTCACCCATATAGCCAAACCCTAGTAATTTCGGATTTTCCGATTCCAAACTCGGTCTCACGAAACTAGTGTTGCCAACCTTCAGAAACATACAGAATCATATCGGTGTCACCGAGATGATAAAGTCGGTCCCACCGAGAATGGCAAACCCTAGTCTTTGGAAGAATCGGACAAACCGAGATTGTATTTTCGTCCCACTGAAAATCCCAACGTTCACAAGATTTGAACTTTCGGTCTCACCAAGTTGTCAACTTCGGTCCGACCGAGATTGGTCAAATGTGTATAGCGGTTGGATTTTGTGTGGAGGCTATAAATACCCTCCACCTCCTCTTCATTCGTGGAGAGAGCCATCGAAAGAACTACCACTCCTACCTTACATTTACGAGAAGAGAACTACCTACCCTTGTGTTGAGATCAAGTTGCTCCACTCCCACCATATGAAACTTGATTTCTAGCCTTCCTAGTTGCTTTCCACTCAATCCTTTCTTCCACCACAGCCAAATCGGTGAGGAGAGTTGAGTGTTGGGGAGATTATCATTTGAAGCACAAGAGCAAGGAGTTCATCATCACCAACACCATCTATTACCTTTTGGAGGGTGGTGCCTCCTAGATTGGTTAGGTGTCGCTTGGGAGCCTCCGTCAAGATGTGGAGTTGAACCAAGAAGTTTGTAAGGGCAAGGAGATCGCCTACTTCGTGAAGATCTACCCCGAGTAAGGCTAGTCCTCCGTGGGCGTAAGCCTTGATGGCATAGACAAGGTTGCTTCTTCGTGGACCCTTCGTGGGTGGAGCCCTCCGTGGACTCTCGCAGCCGTTACCCTCCGTGGGTTGAAGTCTCCATCAACGTGGATTGACGATAGCACCACCTATCGTAACCACGAGAAAAAATCTCCGTGTCTCCAAACTGCGTTTGCTCTTCTCTACCTCTATTTACTACATGTGCAATTTACTTTCCGCTGCCATAACTCTAGAATTGCATGTGTAGGGTGATACTTGACTTGGTCATCATTGTGAACTTGCTAAAAACTTGTCCTAATCAAAAGGCTAAACTTTTAAATTGTCAAGTAGTCTAATCACCCCCCCTCTAGACATACTTCCGATCCTACACCTGGACTAGGGGGTGTCCGGACAGCCGGACTATCATCGTCAGCCGGACTCCAAGACTATCAAGATACAAGATTGAAGACTTCGTCCCGTGTCCGGATGGGACTTTCCTTGGCGTGGAAGGCAAGCTTGGTGATACGGATATGTAGGTCTCCTACCATTGTATCCGACTCTGTGTAACCCTAGCCCTCTCCGGTGTCTATATAAACCGGAGGGTTTTAGTCCGTAGGACAAGACAACCATTACAACAATCATACCATAGGCTAGCTTCTAGGGTTTAGCCTCCTTGATCTCGTGGTAGATCCACTCTTGTACTACCCATATCATCAATATCAATCAAGCAGGAGTAGGGTTTTACCTCCATCGAGAGGGCCCGAACCTGGGTAAAAACATCGTGTCCCTTGTCTCCTGTTACCATCCGCCTAGACGCACAGTTCGGGACCCCCTACCCGAGATCCGCCGGTTTTGACACCGACACTGACCAAGAGCCTGGAGAAGGAGAGGCAGCTGCGGAAGAACGACGCCGCCAACCACGAGGATTTTGTGAAGGGCGAAAACCTCTGGATCAGCCGCCTCGCCGACGTCGCCAACAGGATCATCGAGAAGTTGGCTGCCATGGGGATGGCGCACGTTAGGTACGCCCCAGAGCTGAACGTGAGCCCCAATGCCAAGCTGACCCTGTTCTTCGAGGGCGTCCTTGGAGCCTTGGAGCAGTTTCGCTCTAACAGAGCGAGCTCTCTAGCCAATGAGGCCCGGCAACTTTGCCGGGGTGCCCTGACCAAGGTCCTCACCAAGGTGGCGTACTGGAACCCCAACCTCGACTTCGACAATACGTTGGAGAGCTTGCTGGAGGATGTGGACCTCACGCCGCTCAAGGAGCGCATCAAGAACATCATCAGCCGCGTCGATGGAATCGAGAGGGTGGAGGGCCAGCGCTGGGACTAGGCACCCCGTTTCTCATCGCCGCTGCAGGTTCACGACCAAGACAATTTTTATCTTTAGTTAGAACCGTAGCAAAAATTGATGTAATATAACTCTGCAGTACTTTTGAAACGATGCATGTTATTTTCCAATTTGTTAACGCGGGAGGCTTGGCGACAATCTTGTCGAGGCATGCAGTCCAGGGCCCGGCTCGGAGAAGTCTCGTCTTGGGCTCTTGGCGTGCAAGCCAAGGTGCCCTTGTCAGTTGATGTAAACCCTAGCCCTCATCCCCTTTATAAGGCGAGGGCTAGGGATAGTTACAGGCACCTGCTCCAGGACACACAAACCTCAGTAGTCATCACCATCATCCACTTCTAACCAGCGGAAAAAATAGCCCTCATCTCCTTTATAAGGCGAGGGCTAGGGATAGTTGGAGGCACCTGCTCCAGGATACACAAATCTCAATAGTCATCATCATTCTGAGCAATGTCTCGCTAAATAAATACGTGTACAATGTCTACCTAATAGCATATTTTAAGGGTCACGACATGAGGTGCTCCCACATCAATCAAAAACAAAGCAGGACATAGGGTATTAGCTCAACCATGAGAGCCTGAACCTGCGTAAACCCCCTGTGTGAACTCCCCTGTAGACTCTGGTACTTCCGGCTACGCTTGCCACCCTACTGAGGGAACTGATGGTTTTCTGCACCATCAGTTGGCGCGCTAGTCAGGGGCTCCATCAGTCGAAGAACAAACCCAGATCGGATCTCTATTCATGATCGACGACTTCATGTCAGGCCAAACTTTCATCTTTGGCTCCTTCGAGTTCATCGCTGATGGACGAGGGCTATTCTACAACGAGACACCACCCTTTCCCATAACACCATGCACTCGGGAAGCATGAAGTTCCACTTCGCCCGGCACAGCGACGTCGTGTGCCTCCCTTAGCACGTGAGGCAGTGCCGATTATGTCCGACCTCAGAATGGTTGGATCTTCATCAAGCCATCAGCCCGCCCAATCACAGAGCGTGTATATGATCTTCCGAGACGCCGATACACGGCGGCCCAGAAGCTCACGCATCGTGCAGTCTACGCGACCACACCAACCTCTATAGAATTTCCGGAGTGGTCTAACTCCACCATTGTTTTCGATCGCACCGACCACCCGGCCTATGTCCTCAACTAGGGATTTCGCCTTGGTGATAGATCTGATCGCCGATGCCTACTGCCTTCCCAAAATACTAATGGACGGGGGCAGTGGGATCAGCATCACCTTCCCCAACACCCTGGCAAAGATGAGTATTTCCAAGTCTCGTCTACGCCCCTCTCCCAACAGCTTCTACGGGTTTGTGCCAGGCGGAAAGGTGCAACCCCGTAGACAAATTGACTTGGAGGTGATCTTCGGAGATGAGGAAACCTTCCGCTCAGAGACACTATGCTTTGAGGTTGCATTGTTCTGTACTGTCCACTTTGAGGTTGCTCAGGCACAAATCGAAGGCACACCGCCGACGTCAACAAGACACTACGCTTCGGAGCCGGCCAAAACTTGTTGTAGTAGATAGTTGGAAAGTCATCATGCTAAGGCCTTGTAGGACCAGCGCACCAGAACAGCAACCGCCTCCAATGAGGAGACACGTAGATCAAAAAGATCGAACCTGAAGACACACTAACATATACAAACGAAGACCAGATCTGAGTAGATCCATCAAAGACAACCATCGACCGAACCCCGCGAGATCCACTGGAGACACACTCACGCCCTCCGACAATCCTAGATGCACCACCGGGTCATGGGCTAGGCGCCTTATTCCATCTTCAAGGAGCAGCCGCCGTCTCGCATTCCCGAGCCAAACACAAATCCTAACAAAACTCAAAAAGATCTAAAGGCAGAGCCCTCCCGCCGACAAGACTACACCAACCTCAACAAGGCATGCCCAAAATATTCATTCCCGTTACCCCGCATCTATCAAGTCATCAACTCCACTTTGGGTTGCAAACGTCTTTGTTTCTTGGACGCCTACTCCGATTACCATTGGTTCCAGATCTAGATGGAGTCCGACCAGGAGAAAACCTCTTTTTTTAACACCTTCGAGCCATTCTAATGTTTGTCTCCTGTTCTATTTGTCAGGGAACATCTATGAAATATTTATTTATTTCTTAAACAATGCTATATCTTTAATTATCACAAACATGACCCATTTTTTTGAACTTATAACATGACCCATTTTTAACTTAAAACATGACCCATTTATAAGTTAGCTGGTCCCTGTGGCATACGCTACGTGATTTCAAAGCATTCGAGACCGTCTAGCACAATTTTGAGATAATTAATAACTCTGTGGAATCTATCAGCTGGTAACTGAGACTGACTAGAGCAGAAATTGGAGAGCCATATGAAACAAGAGTTGATAGAAAACAAGCTTACACACAGGCACCTACAAGTCATTCCTAGCTCAGGATGATATCCATGAAGGAAATATGCCCTAGAGGCAATAATAAAGTTATTATTTATTTCCTTATTTCATGATAAATGTTTATCATTCATGCTAGAATTGTATTAACCGGAAACATGATACATGTGTGAATGCATAGACAAAACAACATGTCACTAGTATGCCTCTACTAGACTAGCTTGTTAATCAAAGATGGTTATGTTTCCGACCATGAACAAGGAGTTGTTATTTGATTAACAAGGTCACATCATTAGTAGAATGATCGATTGACGTGACCCATTCCCTTAGCTTAGCACACGATCGTTTAGTATG
The DNA here is from genome assembly GCA_021437245.1 of Aegilops speltoides. NCBI lineage: Eukaryota > Viridiplantae > Streptophyta > Magnoliopsida > Poales > Poaceae > Aegilops > Aegilops speltoides. The sequence goes on from CM038144.1 coordinate 344,789,643, forward strand.
TTGCTACTGCTTTTATCCATGACATATACATGTTCCTGTAACTATGAGATTATGCAACTCCGTTTACGGAGGAACACTTTGGTGCTACCAAGCGTCCACAACGAATCGGGTGATTATAAAGGAGTACTACAGTGTCTCCAAAGGCGATGTTGGGTTGGCGTATTTGAGATTAGGTTTTGTCACTCCGATTGTCGAGAGGTATCTCTCGGCCCTCTCGGTAATGCACATCATCAAGCCTTGCAAGCACTACAACTAATGAGTTAGTTGTGAGATGATGTATTACGGAACGAGTAAAGAGACTTGCGGTAACGATTGAACTAGGTATTGGATACCGACGATCGAATCTCGGGCAAGTAACATACCGATGACAAAGGAACAACGTATGTTGTTATGCGGTCTGACCGATAAAGATCTTCGTAGAATATGTAGGAACCAATATGGGCATCCAGGTCCCGCTGTTGGTTATTGACCGTGAATAGTTCTAGGTCATGTCTACATTGTTCTCGAACCGTAGGGTCCGCACGCTTAAGGTTTCGATGGCTTATTATGAGTTTATGTATTTTGATGTACCAAGAAGTTCGAGTCCCGGATGTGATCACGGACATGACGAGGAGTCTCGGAATGGTCGAGACATAAAGATTGATATATTGGAAGCCTATGTTTGGAGTTCGAATGGTTCCGGGCAAACGGAATTTACTGAGTACCGGAGGTTACGGAACCCCGGGAGGTAAATGGGCCTCGGTGGGCCTCGAGGGAGAAGAGGAGGGCCGGCCAGGAGGTGGCCGCCCTCTTCCCCCAGTCCGAATAGGACAAGGAGGCGGCGGCGCCTTTCCTCTTTCCCTCCCCAATCCTATTCCAACTAGGAAGAGGGGAGTCCTACTCCCAGTAGGAGTAGGACTCCTCGGCGCACCTCCTCTAGGCCGGCCGGCCTCCCCTCCCTCCTTTATATCACGGGGCAGGGGGCACCTTGAACACACAAGTTTGATCTTTAGATCATTCCTTAGCCGTGTCGGTGCCCCCTCCACCATATTCCACCTCGGTTATACCGTCATGAAGCTTAGGCGAAGCCTGCGCAGTGAAACATCAAGATCGTCACCACGCCGTCGTCTTGTGAAACTCTCCCTCGACACTCGGCTGGATCGGAGTACGAGGGACGTCATCGAGCTGTCGTGTGTCAAGAACTCGGGCGTCGAGTAACGGCGCCGGATCGGTCGGATCACGAGGAGAACGTCGACTACTTCCTCTACGTTGTGATCGCTTCGCCGGGTCTCACGAGGGCGTGAGACAACACTCTTCCCTCTCGTTGCTATACATCACCATGATCTTGCGTGTGCGTAGGAAAATTTTTGAAATTACTCGTTCCCCAACAAAGTGGCATCCGAGCCTAGGTTTTTCTATGGTTTGATGTTTTGCACGAGTAGAACACAAGTGAGTTGTGGGCGATACAAGTCATACTACCTACCAGCATGTCATACTTTGGTTCAGCGGTATTGTGAGATGAAGCGGCCTGACCGACATTACGCGTGACGCTTACGCGAGACTGGTTTCACCGCCACGAGCACTCGTTGCTTAAAGGTGACCGGTGGGTGCTGTCTCTCTCACTTTAGTTGAACCGAGTGTGACTACGCCCGGTCCTTGAGAAGGTTAAAACGGAGTCTATTTGACGAAGTATCGTTGTGGTTTTGATGCGTGGGTGAGACTGGTTCTTGCTTAAGCCCGTAGCAGCCACGTAAAATTTGCAACAACAAAGTAGAGGGCGTCTAACTTGTTTTGCAGGCATGTTGTGATGTGATATGGTCAAGGCGTGATGCTATATTTTATTGTATGAGATGATCATGTTTTGTAACGAAGTTATCGGCAATCGGCGAGGAGCCATATGGTTGTCGCTTTATTGTATGCAATGCAATCGCCCTGTAATGCTTTACTTTATCACTAAGCGGTAGAGATAGTCGTAGAAGCATAAGTTTGGCGAGACGACAACGATGCTACGATGGAGATCAAGGTGTCGCGCGGTGGCGATGGTGATCATGGTGGTGCTGCAAGATGGAGATCATGAAGCACAAGATGATGATGACCATATCATATCACTTATATTGATTTGCATGTGATGTTTATCCTTTTATGCATCTTATCTTGCTTTGATTGACGGTAGCATTATAAGATGATCTCTCACTAAATTATCAAGAAGTGTTCTCCCGGTATGCACCGCTGCCAAAGTTAAATCGTGCCCGGACACCACGTGATGATCGGGTGTGATAAGCTCTCGTCCATCTACAACGGTGCAAGCCAGTTTTGCACACGCAGAATACTCGGGTTATACTTGACGAGCCTAGCATATGCGAGATATGGCCTCGGAACACGGAGACCGAAAGGTCGGCGTGAATCATATAGTAGATATGATCAACATAAGATGTTCACCATTGAAACTACTCCATTTCACGTGATGATCGGTTATGGTTTAGTTGATTTGGATCACGTGATCACTTAGATGACTAGAGAGATGTCTTTCTAAGTGGGAGTTCTTAAGTAATATGATTAATTGAGCTTAAATTTATCATGAACTTAGTACCTGATAGTATCTTGCTTGTTTATGTTTGATTGTAGATAGATGGCTCGTCTTTGTTGTTCCGTTGAATTTTAATGTGTTCCTTGAGAAAGCAAAGTTGAAAGATGATGGTAGCAATTACACGGATTTGGGTCCGTAACTTGAGGATCATCCTCATTGCTGCATGTAAGAGCTACGTCTGGATGCACCACTAGGTGACAGAACTCGCTGCTGGAGCAACGCCGGATGTTGTGAGCGTCTGGCGAGCAAAGTGATGACTACTCTATAGTTCGATGTGCCATGCTTTACGGCTTAGAACCGGGACTTCAACGACGTTTTGAGCGTCATGGAGCATATGAGATGTTCCAGAGTTGAAGTTGATATTCCAACAGAATGCCCGGATTGAGAGATATGAAGTCTCCAATAAGTTCTATAGCTGCAAGATGGAGGAGAATAGTTACATTAGTGAGCATATACTCAAGATGTCCGGTACTACAATCACTTGACACAATTGGGAGTTAATCTTCCGGATGATTGTGTCATTGATGAATTCTCAATCACCGCCACCAAGCTACAAAGGCTTCGTGATGAACTATAATATGCAAGGGTTAGTAAAGACTATACAGAGCTCTTCGCAATGCTAAAGGTCATGGAGGTAGAAATCAGAAGGAGCATCAAGTGTTGATGGTCAATAAGACCACTAGTTTCAAGAAGAAAGGCAAAGGGAAGAAGAAGGAATCTCAAGAAGAACAGAAGCAAGTTCTTTGCTCGGAGAAGAAACCCAAGTCGGCCCTAAACCTGAAACCGAGTGCTTCTACCGCAAGCGATCGTCCTTTGAAGCGGAACTGCCCCAAGTATTTGGCGGATAAGAAGGATGGCAAGGTGAACAAAGGTATATGTGATATACATGTTATTGATGTGTACCTTACTAGAGCTCGTAGTAGCACTGGTATTTGATATGGTTACATTGCTAATATTTGCAACTCGAAGCAGGGGACTACTGATTGCGAACTCGCAAAGGGCGAGGTGATGATGCGCGTGGGAAATGGTTCCAAAGTCGATGTGATCGCGGTCGGCACGCTACCTCTACATCTACCTTCGGGATTAGTTTTAGACCTAAATAATTGTTATTTGGTGCTGCGTTGAGCATGAACATTATATCTGGATCTTGTTTGATGCGAGGCGGTTATTCATTTAAATCGAGAGAATAATGGTTGTTCTATTTATATGAGTAATATCTTTTATGGTCATGCACCCTTGAGGAATGGTCTATTTTGATGAATCTCGATAGTAGTGATACACATATTCATAATGTTGAAACCAAAAGATGCAGAGTTGATAATGATAGTGCAACTTATTTGTGGCAATCGGCGTTTAGGTCATATCGGTGTAAAGCGCATGAAGAAACTCCATCTTGATGGACTTTTGGAGTCACTTGATTATGAATCACTTGGCACTTATGAACCGTGCCTCATGGGCAAGATGACTAGAACACCGTTCTCGGTACTATGGAGAGAGCAACAGATTTGTTGGAAATCATACATCTGAGATGTATGTGGTCCAATGAATGTTGAGGCTCGTGGCGGATATCGTTATTTTCTCACCTTCACAGATGACTTAAGCGAGATATGGGTATATCTACTTAATGAAACATAAGTCTGAAACGTTTGAAAAGTTCAAAGAATTTCAGAGTGAAGTTGAAAATCATCGTAACAAGAAAATTAAATTTCTACGATCGATCGTGGAGGTGAATATTTGAGTTCTGAGTTTGGTCTACATTTGAAACAATGCGGAATAGTTTAGCAACTCACGCCACCGGAACACCACAACAGTAATGGTGTGTCCGAGCGTCAAATCGTGCTTTACTAGATATGGTGCGATCTATGATGTCTCTTCTGATTTACCGCTATCGTTTTGGGGTTATGCTCTAGAGACGGCCGCATTCACACTGAATAGAACACCGTCAAAATCCGTTGAGGCGACACCTTATGAACTATGGTTTGGCAAGAAACCAAAGTTGTCGTTTCTTAAAGTTTGGGGATGCGATGCTTATGTGAAAAAGCTTCAACCCGATAAGCTCGAACCCAAATCGAGAAATGTGTCTTCATAGGATACCCAAAGGAGACAGTTGGGTACACCTTCTATCACAGATCCGAAGGCAAGACATTCGTTGCTAAGAATGGATCCTTTCTAGAGAAGGAGTTTCTCTCGAAAGAAGTGAGTGGGAGGAAAGTGGAACTTGATGAGGTAATAGTACCTTCTCCCTTACTTGAAAGTAGTTAAATCGCGAAACCGGTTTACGAGACACCTACACCAAGTAGAGAGGAAGTTAATGATGTTGATCATGAAACTTCGGATCAAGTTACTGCAGAACCTCGTAGATCAACCAGAGTAAGATCCGCACTGAGTGGTACGGTAATCCTGTTCGGAAATCATGCTACTAGATCATGATGAACCTCGAACTATGAAGAAGCGATGGTGAGCCCAGATTCCGCAAGATGGCTTGAGGCCATGAAATCGAGATGGGATCCATGTATGAAAACAAAGTATGGACTTTGGTTGACTTGCCCGAGGGTAGGCAAGCAATAGAAAACAAGTGGATCTTCAAGAAGAAGACCGACGACGGTAATATTATCGTCTATAAAGCTCGACTTATGCAAAAGGTTTTCGACAAGTTCAAGGGATTGACTACGATGAGACCTTCTCACCCGTAGCGATGCTTAAGTCCGTCCGAATCATGTTAGCAATTGCGCGATTTTATGATTATGAAATTTGGCAAATGGATGTAAAGACGCATTCTGAATGGATTTACGGAAGAAGAGTTGTATATGATGCAACGTAAGGTTTTATCGATCCAAAGGAGCTAACAAAGTGTGCAAGCTCCAGCGATCCATCTATGGACTGGTGCAAGCATCTCGGAGTTGGAATAAACGCTTTGATAGTGTGATCAAAGCATTTGGGTTTGTCTGAGACTTTTGGAGAAGCTTTGTATTTACAAGAAAGTGAGTGGGAGCTCAGTAGCATTTACGATATTATATGTAGATGACATATTGCTGATCGGAAATGATATAGAATTCTGGATAGCATAAAGGGATACTTGAATAAGAGTTTTTCAATGAAAGACCTCGGTGAAGCTGCTTACATATTGGGCATTAAGATCTATAGAGATAGATCAAGGCGCCTAATTGGACTTTCACAAAGCACATACCTTGACAAAATTTTGAAGAAGTTCAAAATGGATCAAGCAAAGAAAGGGTTCTTGCACGTGTTACAAGGTGTGAAGTTGAGTAAGACTCAATGCCCGACCACTGCAGAAGATAGAGAAAATGAAAGATGTTCCTATGCTTCACCATAGGCTCTATCATGTATGCAATCTTGTGTACTGACCTAATGTGTGCCTTGCTATAAGCCTAGCAGGAGGTACCAAAGTAATCCAGTGGATCATCGACAGCGGTCAAGAACATCTGAAATACGAAAAGGACTAAGGATATGTTTCTCGTATATGGAGGTGACAAAGAGCTCATCGTGGCAGTTACGTTGATGCAAGCTTTGACACCGATCCGGACGATTCTAAATCGCAGACCGGATCGTATTTACACTAAGCGGAGGAGCTGTCGGTTGGTGCGTTCTAAACAAAGCGTCGTGGCGGGATCTACATGTGAAGCGGAATACATAGCAGCTTCGAAGCAGCTAATGAAGGAGTGCGGATGAAGGAGTTCATATCCGATCTAGGTGTCATACCTAGTGCATCGGGTCCAATGAAAATCTTCGTGACAATCTCGAGCAATTGCCTTAGCAAAGGAATCCAGATTTCACAAGAGGACCAAGCACATCAAGAGACGCTTCAATTCCATCCGGACTTAGTCCGTGGGAGACATAGAGATTTGCAAGATACATACGGATCTGAATGTTGCGCACCGTTGACTAAGCCTCTTCCACGAGCAAAACATGATCAGCACCAAGACTCCATGGGTGTTAGAATCATTACTATGTAATCTAGATTATTGACTCTAGTGCAAGTGGGAGATGAAGGAAATATGCCCTAGAGGCAATAATAAAGTTATTATTTATTTCCTTATTTCATGATAAATGTTTATCATTCATGCTAGAATTGTATTAACCGGAAACATGATACATGTGTGAATGCATAGACAAAACAACATGTCACTAGTATGCCTCTACTAGACTAGCTTGTTAATCAAAGATGGTTATGTTTCCGACCATGAACAAGGAGTTGTTATTTGATTAACAAGGTCACATCATTAGTAGAATGATCGATTGACGTGACCCATTCCTTAGCTTAGCACACGATCGTTTAGTATGTTGCTACCGCTTTTATCCATGACATATACATGTTCCTGTAACTATGAGATTATGCAACTCCGTTTACGGAGGAACACTTTGGTGCTACCAAACGTCACAACGAATCGGGTGATTATAAAGGAGTACTACAGGTGTCTCCAAAGGCGATGTTGGGTTGGCGTATTTGAGATTAGGTTTTGTCACTCCGATTGTCGAGAGGTATCTCTGGGCCCTCTCGGTAATGCACATCACTGAAGCCTTGCAAGCACTACAACTAATGAGTTAGTTGTGAGATGATGTATTACGGAACGAGTAAAGAGACTTGCCAGTAACGAGATTGAACTAGGTATTGGATACCGACGATCGAATCTCGGGCAAGTAACATACCGATGACAAAGGGAACAACGTATGTTGTTATGCGGTCTGACCGATAAAGATCTTCGTAGAATATGTAGGAACCAATATGGGCATCCAGGTCCCGCTGTTGGTTATTGACCGTGAATAGTTCTAGGTCATGTCTACATTGTTCTCGAACCGTAGGGTCCGCACGCTTAAGGTTTCGATGGCGGTTATTATGAGTTTATGTATTTTGATGTACGAAGAAGTTCGAGTCCGGATGTGATCACGGACATGACGAGGAGTCTCGGAATGGTCGAGACATAAAGATTGATATATTGGAAGCCTATGTTTGGAGTTCGAATGGTTCCGGCGAAAACGGAATTCTGGAGTACCGGAGGTTACCGGAACCCCGGAGGTAAATGGGCCTCGGTGGGCCTCGAGGGAGAAGAGGAGGGCCGCCCGAAGTGGCAGCACGCCCTCTTCCCCCCAGTCCGAATAGGACAAGGAGGGGGCGCCCTTTCCTCTTTCCTCCCCAATCCTATTCCAACTAGGAAGAGGGGAGTCCTACTCCCTGAGGAGTAGGACTCCTCCCGCCTCCTCTAGGGCCGGCCGGCCTCCCCTCCCTCCTTTATATACGGGGCAGGGGCACCTTGGAACACACAAGTTTGATCTTTAGATCGTTCCTTAGCCGTGTCGGTGCCCCCTCCACCATATTCCACCTCGGTTATACTGTCGCGAAGCTTAGGCGAAGCCTCGCGCCGTGAAACATCAAGATCGTCACCACGCCGTCGTCTTGTGAAACTCTCCTCGACACTCGGCTGGATCGAGTACGAGGGACGCCATCGAGCTGTCGTGTGTCAAGAACTCGGGGCGTCGGAGTAACGCGCCGGATCGGTCGGATCGCGAGGAGAACGTCGACTACTTCCTCTACGTTGTGATCGCTTCCGCTTCGGGTCTACGAGGGTACGTAGACAATACTCTTCCCTCTCGTTGCTATACATCACCATGATCTTGCGTGTGCGTAGGAATTTTTTTGAAATTACTACGTTCCCCAACAATCCACTCATATGTACTACCCCTTTTTTGTACACAACTATCAAGAAAATAGGGAGTCATTTAGTCATATGCAACTATCGGTGACAAACATTCTTAGTCACTTCGTTGTTGCAAGGAGAAAATATGGTCTGTTGGAATTTACTAGTAGGCCTTTGGCCCAAAGCCCAACTAAAAATTCTGAAGTCTGTTGGAATTTACTAGTAGGTCTTTGGCCCAAAGACCAACTAAAAATTATGTAATTCTCTTGGCCCATTCATGCATAGCTTGTGAGTGGTGTGAGTGGGGCTAAAGTTTAGTCACATAAAGTTGAGTGAGACTTGCACCTCTTTATAAGGTGAGCTCTTCTACCACTTGTATGAGCATAAGAAGAGGAGACCCACCCCGGCCCGCATTATATGGACGTTTAATTCTCTTTCTTGGGCGAAATCCTCATGCTGGTGTGGCAAGTTGCTAGGAAAATCTATGCAAGGAAGAGCTAAGGTGTCGTTCTCAAACTCGTCATCTCTCCCGCCTCACACTCTCTTTCCTGGTTGTTCTTGCTTGAAGTTCTTCATGCCAAAGGGTATGGTAGCATCTGGCCTAGATGGGTGGCTATTCTTCTTCAATCCGCTTCCACCCAAATTTTGTTAAATGGTGCTGTTACGCCCCTCGCCCAACAACTTCTACGGGTTTGTGCCAGGCAGAAAGGTGCTCTGTTGTCCAGCAAGCTCATGGATATAGTCGCTCGCAAAGGAACTTGAGTACTTCAAGTGTGTGTTGCCGGACAAATTTATTGCCGGAGGAATCATTGCCAAGCTTCGACCTTCGTGGAACAATTTTGCTACTTCCCTGAAACACAAGAGACATGAGTTTTCCATTTTGAATCTCATTGGTACTCTTGACGTTGAAGAGAAGGCGAGAGCAAAAGACACACATGCTCGAGTTGCTGAGGGATCTTCTAGTGCCCACATGGTACAGAAGAAGAACTTTCAGCCCAACAAGTTCAAAAACAACAAGAACAAAACTCAGGGCAAAGGCAAGTTTGATGCAAAGAACAAGCCATCACATTCTACCAACTTCAAGAAGAATTCTCATAAGAAGGGGACTTTGCCATGTCTGCGGTGACCCTAATCACTGGGCTCCGAGATGTCCTAACCACTTTGAGGAGCGCGAACATGGGAAGAGCGGCAAGTCCGCTAATGTTGTCGTTGGTGATGCTGATATGAAGGAATTTGGGTACGGTATTTTTCCTACCATCCTTTCAGTATTTCAATCTCCTGATTGGTTAATTGACATCAGTGCCAATGTACATGTTTGTGGTGACGCCTCCATGTTTTCTTCTTACCAGGTCAGGGACTTCTCCCGTGCTGATGGGGAATGGGTCACATGCCACTGTTCGAGGTGTCGGTACGGTCGATCTGAAGTTTACTTCGGGGAAGATCATGCGTCTGATGAATGCTCATCATGTGTCGTCCATCAATAAGAATCTCGTCAGCAGATCCCATTTATGTCGAGATGGTTTTAACTTGGTTTTTGAGTCCAATAAAGTTGTAATTTCTAAGTGTGGACAATTTGTTGGAAAAGGCTATGAGTGTGGAGGCTTGTTTCGCCTGTCTTTGTCTGATATTTGCACTAAAGTTATTAATCATGTTTGCCACGATAATGAGTCTAATATTTGGCATTCATGACTTTGTCATATTAACTTTGGTTGCATGACGCGGCTAGCCAATATGAGTTTAATTCCAAAATTCACCATTGTGAAGGGCTCCAAGTGCCAAGTGTGTGTGCAAGCTAAGCAACCTCGCAAGTCCCATAAGACTGCACAGGCAAGAGACTTGGCGCCACTAGAGCTTATACATTCTGATCTTTGTGAGATGAATGGCGTGTTGACAAAAGGTGAAAAGAAATACTTCATGACGTTGATTGATGACTCCACTAGATATTGTTATGTGTATCTTCTGAAATCAAAAGATGAAGTTTTAAATTTCTTCAAAAACTATAAAGTTGAAGCAGAGAACCAACTTGATCGGAAATTAAACGGCTTAGGTCTGATCGTGGTGGAGAGTATTTTTACAATGAATTTGATTTGTTTTGTGCGGAACATGGTATAATCCATGAGAGGACGCCTCCCTACTCACCTCAGTCAAATGGGGTAGCCGAAAGAAAGAACCGAACTCTAACTGATTTGGTTAACGCCATGTTATACACATCGGGTCTCTCCAAGGCATGGTGGGGGGCGCTAATGACTGCATGTCATGTCCTAAACCGAGTTCCCACAAAGCATAAGACCATGCCTCCTTTTGAGGAATGGGAAACGAAAAGATTGGAACTCTCCTACCTACATACTTGGGGATATTTGGCGAAAGTCAATATACCAATTCCCAAGAAGCGCAAGCTTGGACCAAAAACCGTGGATTGTATTCTTTTGGGCTATGCTTTTCATAGCATTGGCTATAGATTTTTGATAATAAAATATGAGGTATCCGACATGCATGTTGGTACAATTATGGAGTCGAATGACGCGACTTTCTTTGAGGACATATTTCCTATGAAGGATATGTCGAGTTCATCAAATCAGGCGATACTTACTCTATCTAGTGAGGAATTCGTTGTAATTCCTGAACCCACCATTGCAATGGAACACGTTGAGAATCCTGTTGAGGATGACAATGAAACCCCTGCAAGGAGTAAGAGACATAGGACCGCAAAGTCCTTTTGTGATGATTTCATTGTGTACCTCGTGGATGACACACCCATGACTATTTCATAAGCCTATGCATCTTCTGATGCTGACTACTGGAAGGAAGCTGTCTGCATCGAGATGGATCCCATATTAGCTAACGGAACCTGGGAAATCACTGATCGTCCTTATGGGTGCAAACCTGTAGGATGTAAGTGGGTGTTCAAGAAAAATCTTAGACCTGATGGTACGGTTGAAAAGTACAAGGCACGACTTATGGTCAAGGGTTATACCCAGAAAGAAGGTGAAGACTACTTTCATACTTGCTCACATGTGGCTAGACTGGCCACTATTCGGGTACTACTATCACTGGTTGCCTCACACGGTCTTCTCGTTCATCAAATGGATGTTAAGACGGCTTTCCTGAATAGAGAGTTGAATGAGGAAATTTACATGGATCAGCCAGATGGCTTTGTAGTACCCGGTTAGGAAGGAAAGGTGTGCAAGTTATTAAAGTCTTTATATGGCCTTAAACAAGCTCCTACGGAGTGGCATGAGAAGTTCGAAAGAACATTAATTGTTGCAGGCTTTGTAGTAAACAATGGTGACAATTGTGTGTACCATCACCATGGTGGGGGTGAATGAGTTATTCTTTGTCTATATGTCGATGACATACTGATTTTTGGAACCAAACTTGATTTAATCAAGGAGGGTAAGGTTTTCTTATCTCGTTGTTTTGAGATGAAGGATCTAGGAGTAGTTGATGTTATCTTAAACATCAGCTGTTGAGAGATGAGAATGGTGGGATTACACTGCTTCAGTCTCACTATGTGGAAAAGGTCTTGAGTCGCTTTGGGTATAGCGACTGCAAGCCTTCTCCAACTCCATATGATGCTAGTGTGTTGCTTCGAAAGAATCGACGGATTGCTAGAGATCAATTGAGGTATTCTCAGATTATTGGCTCGCTTATGTATTTGGCGAGTGCCACATGCCTGACATCTCTTTTGTTGTGAGCAAACTGAGTCGGTTTGTGTCAAAACTGGGAGATGATCATTGGCATGCGCTTGAGAGAGTTATGCGCTACTTGAAAGGCACTGCGAGCTATGGGATTCACTACACCGGGTATCCAAGGGTATTGGAGGGTTATAGTGACTCAAACTGGATATCTGATGCTGATGAGATTAAGGCCACAAGTGGTTATGTTTTTACACTTGTGGTGGCGCTGTTTCCTGGAAGTCTTGCAAGTAGACCATCTTAACGAGGTCAACTATGAAAGTAGAACTCACAACATTAGACACTTCCACTTTTGAAGCAGAGTGGCTTCATGAGCTCTTGATGGACTACATATGGTTGAAAAACCAATACCCCCTATCCTGATGAACTGTGATAATCAAACTGTGATTGTTAAGATAAACAGTTCTAAGGATAATATGAAGTCCTCAAGGCATGTGAAGAGGAGACTAAAATCTGTCAGAAAATTGAGGAACTCTGTAGTTATTACGTTGGATTATATCCAACGTCGAAAACTTGGCAGATCCCTTCACAAAGGGTTTGTCACGTAATGTAATAGATAATGCATCGATGGAGATGGGTTTGAGACCCATCACATGAGTTGTCCATAGTGGTAACCCACTCTATGTGATCAGAGATCCCGTGAAATAGAAGTGGGAGACAATCTGTTGGTCGGCTGGGAGGAGAGTATCCCTATTCTAATTATCCCACTCCGTGAAGATGCAATACTCTCCTGATCTGCATGGCAGGTTGATAGTTATCTTAATGTGTTCCAAGTGGCTTATTTGAGTAAGCAGAGATGTTGTCCTGCAGAGCATCTCCTGAGAAACATACTTATATGAATTTGACTATTAACGTCACAGTCTGTGAGAATTGGGTGTTCTCTATGAAAGGCCCTGGAGTATGACGTATACGCTCCACCCACGGGGAAGCCTTGCGGCAGCCCAGTATCGGTCAAGAATTTGTGTGAAACTAGTCTCGCAGAAAACTTGTAGTTCAAGACATAGTCCACTATTCAAGTTGTGATCTAGTGTAGCATAAACATCTAAGTGGAAGTTCAACTTTACAATCTCCACTGAGCACCGGTATATAAAAAATGTTCTGGGACTAAATGATGAGATGTGCCAATGAGACTTTGCGAGGGATTGTTGGAATTTACTAGTAGGCCTTTGGCCCAAAGCCCAACTAAAAATTCTGAAATTCTCTTGGCCCATTCATGCATAGCTTGTGAGTGGTGTGAGTTTAGTCCCACCCCGAAAGTTGAGTGAGACTTGCACCTCTTTATAAGGTGAGCTCTTCTACAACTTGTATGAACATGAGAAGAGGAGACCTACACGCGCGCTCCGCCTCCTGGCTTGCCTCGCCACGCCACGTCTCGCCTCGCCTCGTCACGACGCACCGCGGGAATGAGTCGGGACGAGGACAGAGCTATGCACATTGTCTATATTTTTGCTGCTCAGGAATAATTAACAAGTCATTAATCAATAATTAATGGACGCATTAATTACTCAGTCGTTTCCAATTCTTTTGGATCATGGGGATATTACTTGGACGTGGGGTTTCCTCCATGACCTACCCCGACCCGCATTATATAGCCAGGCAGACGTAACCGCCGCCGCACCATATGGTTTCGCACCACCGTTCCAGATCATTGCCTCGCCACGCAAGTCTTCTCCATCCCTCCTTTCGACGTGCACCACAAGAAGGGACAACAGGCCTCCAGAACCCTGCCTCTCATGATCCTGTACGGGAGAGAGGCGATCAGGTTTTTTGGGAGCGCGCTCGCACGACTGCTGGCAGCGATGACTTCGCCAACGACGACTTCTTCCCCTACCTCGGCAACCTCTTCCTCAACGACATGGCCGGCAACGTCAACGCCAACGATGCTGCTCCCGTTGCACCGTATGTGATTCTATCCTTCTTGTTCGAGGTCGTGATAGAATTTATGTTTCTAGTCTGTGCCCTAGATTCGACCTGTTCATCTACTATGTTAGTCCATGTGATTAGTTTAGTCTCTGTTATTGCTGTCGTGATTAATTTTGTGATGATTTGGATTAAATCTCGTAGTAATTTGCTCATATATTCAACATGGTCTGCCAAAAGAAAAACAGCTTTATGAACGGACGCTGTAGCACGATGCGATGGTGTGAGAAAAGGATAATAATTTGGCTGAACAACGTGAACTGACCAAAGCGCACAACGATGTCAAGCAGTGCACGAATGCAATATATGTTATGGACACTTGGGAGCTGGCATATACATTATGACTAGGTATGAAGACATAGGTGCCAAAATTGCCAACTTTACAGATAATTTTCAACAACATGGACAGATCAAAATGATTTTTTCAGTTTTGAATTTACAAGTTCGGCCAAAGCGTACCATGATAAGTACTATCAATTAGACTCCTCTGCCATCGCATTCCCCTTGTCTTCAGTTCGGTTCTCTTATTAATTTTGTCAATATAGAGTGGACCAATTTGCTTGTTTCTACAAATCCTCGTGTTTTTGTGACCAGACATGAACAGTGTATCCTAGATAGTACTGGAAAGCGACAAACAGAATAACAATAACAAAACTCACAGATTGTAGCAGGTTTTGTTCTGTTGTGGCTTCCAACTAGTAGACTGCGCAATGAATCACGTCAGTAGTCCAGGCACAGCAGGTTGAGAAAGAGTTGCCGCCAGCGAGACAAGGCCAACAGCTGGAAGAGTCAAACTAGGACAATACTCAGGCAGAGACCAACTGAGATTCAGAAAGCAGCAGCAGAAAAGAAGTAGAAGTTGGGCCAGGACTTGAGAGTCCTGTTCGGCAAAGAGCCGAGTCAGAGTAGGAGACGAGGGATGAACCCGTACCCGATTGTATGGACAGGTAATATATAGTGCTAGCCATTGTAGTCTTTTCATTCAAGCAAGAAATAAACCCCAACGCTCCAATTGATAATTCCTACCCCGCTAATCTCTTGTTGACCCTTCTCAATTTACCAATCACGGAGCTCATGGTCTATGCTCTCGCCCTCCGGTGAATCAGCCCGAACTCCCTACAATATATGGCTTTGTTGGGCTTTCTATGTACTCCCTCCGTTCCAAAATAGATGACTCAACTTTGTACTACTTTAGTACAAAGTTGAGTCATCTATTTTGGAACGGAGGGAGTATGTTTTAACAGAAATTATTGCTCAAAATTATGTTTGGATCTATGTGAATGTCCAAAACGGCAACATTTAAGGAACAGTAAGATGTACAATGGTATCTTCTACAAATTTCATACATACATAGAGTAAACAAGTCAACAATTTTTATCAAATGCTTATACATATTACTATGAATGTTGCATTATCTTAGTCAGCAGGGAATTGCTTGTCAAACATGGTACTACAACAATGAATATCCAAAATGTTTAGCTTATATCAAATTGGATATCAAATATATTTGAAGCACAGGGCCCCTACTAAAGAACTTCAAAAGGTCGCTTTGATTTACCATTTCTAATAAAAAAATTAACAGTTTCACCATTTTATCATTGTGAAATCTTATAATAGTTACACATACTGCTCAATTAGTGTGAAGTTCATACATGAAATTCCCAAAATCTAAGAAAACAATTGGATACGTAGAAACTTATCTTAAATTACTATGCAAAGATTATATGATTGAATTCAACTGCATTTAAGAGAATCTTAGTTATTGCACTACATACCTACGGATCACAATACAACAGTAACATTAAGCAGCATGTCAGGTTATACACTACACTGTAAGTCCATGAGTCTACACCACAAGAAGTTAATGTGTTCTCCGGTTGAAGTGCCATGCAAACTGATCAACAGCCACCATTGCCTGCGAAGCCGAACCAACAGAACCATCATACCTATGCATTAAGAACCAATGCGAATTAAATTAATTCTGACAGTCCAAGATGTATACTAAAGAAGGCTTAAGAGGAAACTTGATAACTCATTTCTGTAAATTAAAAGTTCAAGATGGGGATACGTACATAGAGACTAACAAGTAAGCTCCAATCTGCATAACTATAACTCCTTCACCTCCTGGCTGTGTTGTGTTAACACAACGGGCACAAAACCAGTGCTCGTGGATTGAGGTGACTAAATCTAAGAATGTACAATTTGCAATCAAAATATTGCTGGAGATAATAAAGTTAACTTGGTCGAATTATCCGTACATAAATGAGGGAAGTTTAGACTCATAATGCGGGAGACTCACATTGGTTTGGTCCAATAGAAAAGAATTCCATCTGCAGATTGTTCCTCCTAAAGAAGTTAATGAACGGTTGCAGATCAACAGCAGTAAATTTTGTTCCCTCTTCCTCTGCTCTGGACAGTTAAAAAAGGTTATGAGTTTAAACTTCTAAAACTTGAACATTTATGTATCTTAATATATTTATTTATTCCAAAAGGGGATCTCCCTGGTGTCTGCATTGATTGATGCAGACAGCCATCTTATTACGAAGTTTCAAACATTCGAATAGAACATTTGTGTTAATGAACAGGGTTTTGCATATCTTTGACATCTGTGATTCAGTCATTAACCTCCATACCGAACAATGTATCCCTAAATTGGTAGTTTATCCAATGTATCTTGCGGTTTGCCGAGTTCATCAACCAATACACAGTTTCAGATCGAACAAAGTCATGTAACGTGCTAACTAACTACTCCCTCTGTCCGGAAATACTTGTCATCAAAATGAATAAAAGGGGATGTATCTAGATGTATTTTAGTTTTAGATACATCCCTTTTTGTCCATTTTGATGACAAGTATTTTCGGACGGAGGGAGTAACAAACAAAATACCCGAGCAGCTTCCATCTGAAACATGGACGGCAGCATGGAAAATTTCATTAATGCCATTCTCCAGTGCAACTGCCAGTACTGAAGATTATACAGCCCCATAACTTGCAACGGGTAACGGTGGTTATGACCGAGGAGATCCCCATATAATTTCCCAAGTTATCGTGGTTGGGGACGATGCTTACACGATGGGGAGGAGGCGGGATGGTCCGGTCGGGTCGTAATTGAGCAGCAGCGCCGCCTTGACCGGCATCCCTGCAACTGCAAGAGGATGGGGATTAGTCCACACGGGATAGCAGAAAGAGTAGCGACGCGGGAGGGGGAGGAAGGGGGCGGCAGACCGGAAGATCCGACGTGCTTCGCGGTCCACTTCTCCCACGCCCGGCACGCCCATGTCCAGTCCGCATCCATGGGAGAAGTGGCGTCCGCCGCTACGTGTGGGCTGCGCTTGGCAAAGGCGGCGGAGACAACGGCGGGACTGCCTGCCGGAAAGGAAAGCGGGGGTTGTGTTGTGCAGTAGCAGCCCAGGCCCGGGCCAGCTAGCTTTATCCTGGGCTTTCTTCCAAAGACACTCTATGCGTGTGTCCCAAAAAAAAAAAGACACATGTGTGTGCAATGTGGTGTACGCATGCTATTTTTCGGTTTGCTCTTTCCTCGATAACAGATGCTTTTTTTTCTGATTGACAAGATGCATTTCACATCCGGGTTGGTGAAGAATTGTTGAAGGAGATCCACCGGCCACCGACCGTTGTCGTCGAGGAGTTCTGACACTCGTCGGAGCCGGCATGTGTCACGCACCGTGATTGGCCTATAGGACGTGGGTCGCGGGATCCAGGGGTCCGCCGTATGAGGACATTCTCGCCGTTGCCCACCCGCCACACGAGCCCTGTTTGAGCGGCTTGAGGCCATGCTGAATCGCATGCCATGTTGGGGACGCATTACCTGAAAAAAAATATCCTCAAGGGACCCATTAGGATAATTATTTGCTTTCAATACCTGAGAGCATAAGGAATCCGGTTAGTGAGTAGCCCCCAGGCTTGACGAGCGAACAAGGCATGGTTGAAGATGCGGAAGTCACGGAAGCCAAGTCCCCCTTGCCTTTTGGTTCAATTATTTTTTCCCATGCTCGCGAGCGTGTCTTTCGTTGCCCGTGCTTTGAGCGCATCAAAAGTTCCTCACTAAGCGTGTGAGGTCCTCGCAAACCGAACATGGTAACTTGAACACTCCCATAATATAAGTGGGAATTGCCTGCGGGACGGATTTTATCAAGGTCTCCTTCTGATGCGGAGCATCCTACGGACATCACCATGTCAAGAGCCCATTTGGCAAGTGACACGTGCGACATCTACTTCACACACACTAAGGTGAATCATCTCCTTTACACGTGCTCACTTGACCCCTTCGAGGATGGCATACTACTTGACACTTTTCCGTGTGCATGCATAGGTATTGTCGAACTTCACGGATGACGAGGAGGAGTGCAAGCGCCAAGAACGACTACACCATCCGCGAGGGAAGCGTGGAAGAGAAGACGAAGAAAGGAAGAAGAAGAATGGAGCAAGATCGAGTTGCCGGATCATCCGGACACCCACCGGACGATCCGGACCGAGCCGGATGATCCGGACGACCTCCGGACGATCCGACTACGTGCCGAAGACAACAGAACACGCTCGAAGCCGGATCATCTGGGCGGTCGCGTGGATCATCCGGACCCGACACCGGATCATCCGCCACCATCTGGATCATCCGGACCCGCTGCGTCGTGACTTGGGCGAAGCCCGTGTACCCCTTCGCCCCTCACTTACCCCTTCGCCTTTGGGCTATAAATGAACCTCCTCCACCTCCTTTCTAGGGTTAGCAAAGTGATAGCTCATTCTTAGGTGAGCTTTGCTCCTACCTATCGCTACTCTTGAGAGAGAGAGACCACTACTCCATTGGAGGCCAAGACCTCCATCTAGGAGAAGATCCCATGGGATATCATCAAGACCCCTTGTGGGAAGATCCATCTAGGATATCATCAAGACCTCCTCTTGGAGATGAACCTTACCTTGTATCTTTCTCTTTGTTGTTCATGTACCTTGTGATCTTGTGTGTTTGATTGTCTAGTGAATGTGTGATTTGGACTTGTTCTTGAGTGTTTCCCCTTGTGATTTCTCCCCGTTCTTCCCCATGTTCATCGTGTTCTTTGAGGGATCCCACTCCAAACGTGAAAGATCGACGCTATAGGGTTCCACCCTACATCATATGGTATCATGAGCCACGTTGATCACGTTTTTGGAGCCCCTACCCCGTGTGTTCTAGCTTGATTTTGTTGATTTCGTCCTAAATCCGAAAATCCCCACCAAAAATAGCCCCCAAAATTTTTTGTGATTTGTTGGTTTGATGATGTTTTGTTGATTTTGATCCATGGATTTGCTTGGTTTCAAGTGGATCTAGCATCTCCCCAAGTTTTCCCACCTTCCATCCACGAA
This sequence comes from Aegilops speltoides, assembly GCA_021437245.1. NCBI lineage: Eukaryota > Viridiplantae > Streptophyta > Magnoliopsida > Poales > Poaceae > Aegilops > Aegilops speltoides. Next base: position 344,808,832 of record CM038144.1, read on the forward strand.
ATCTCGCCAATTTTGACCCCAAAATCCCTAAATTCCACCCAAAAATTCGCCTCCACGAGCAAATCCCGAGCAATTTGACTTGCCCGGATCATCCGGACCTTCTCCCGAATCATCCGGACATCCCCCGTATCAGCTGGACGCCCCCCCGGACGTCCGGATACCCCACGCGCCCAAATTCCCGAACCGGAGCTGACGAACCCGGATCATCCGGATTTCCTCCCGGATAATCCGGACCAAGCCCGGATCATCCGGCCCTCCTCCCGGATTTCCGGTTAACCCTGAAACTGACACGGCTGAAATTTTGTTTTGGTCATAACTAATTCATACGGAGTCCGATTTTGACGTTCTTTAGCTCGTTTTGAAGCTATTGACATCCCCCTTCCCACAAAAATACCACCAACATCATTTGACTCCATCATATTTTCTGAAATTTGGCAAGTTTGCCTAGGCCCTCCACCATATCATCCGCATTACCACCACCGACTTCCGCAACCTAACCCATTTCGTTCCCCATAGCATTTGAGGTTGTTTGAGTAGTGACTTGAGTCTCCTAAGGTGTTTCGGCTACTTAGGGACGGTTGCTTCTTCATCAACCACCACCACCACCACTTCCACATAACCTTCCCACCATACACTTCCGGCAACCCAACTTAACCCCATTGTTGTTTGAGCTTGTTCGAGTTGTGGCTTGTGTCTCCTAAGGTGTTTCGGCTACTTAGGGACGGCCACATCAACTCCGACTCGTGTATAGCCCATCATTCCACTTCCGCATTGCCTAGTGCAACACCACCACCGCTTTCCGCTACCACCTTTTGACATTTGTCATTTGAGATTTTGAGTTTGCGGTTTTTCCGTTTCCTAAGGTGTTTCGGCTACTTAGGGACGAGTCTCCATCATCTTGGTATCTACACCAAGAACATCGCCACTCATCATCGCAAAGGACGGTAACCTCGACGACACCTTTGTATATTCCCTTGCAATTGCATTGTTAACCCCTAGCCCATTTTGCGTTACTTGCCTATCGAGACTAGCCATTTGAGTATTGCCGGCAACGTTACTTGTGCACATTAGGGGTCTACACCATCCATTGCATACATACCATATCATCTTGGTATCATATCATCCATTGTGCCTCAAGTTTGTTCCCGCATATACACAATTGCTATCTTGGTTTGTGCATTGTGCAAATTGGCCATAGAGAAAAAAAAGCTTTTAAGCAAAAAGAGAGCAAAGAGCTCGTGAGCAAGTGCCATAGCATCATACCCCCATTGCAAATAAGAGCCATACCAAAATCTACATCATATGATATCATGCTTGAGAGAAACACCGGGAACCATACATACATAGCATACTTGTGATAGAAGAATATCCATTTTGCATCTTATAGGTTGTGCACAAGTGTCGTATCCGCCTATTGAGCAATCGTGCTAGCGTCTCTCTTGAGTTGTGCAACACGAGCGTTTTCCGTGGATTCCACATTTTGTGCTCATCCCTTGGTTGCACGACCCCATTTATCTATCCGTGTGTGTGTTTCCGTGTGCCATACTTTGCTATTGGTCCATTTGTTTCACTTGCGAATTTGTGAATCTCTTTCAACATTATTGACTCTTGCTAACATTTTGCATCAAATTTTTGTGCCACTATCCTCACCGAGCTCTACCATAAGCTTTTACTTGTAGGTGTGAGTGAACAAGTCCGGTACCAATTCCACTATTCTTTCATCTCACATTGAGTGAAACGAGATACATCCTCAACTTTGGGAAAAGGTAACTTGGTATTGTTTATCTCATTTCCTACTCACCTCTACTCGAGTCTTGTGATGGATAGGCAAGGCATTTCATCTTCGGTCTACAACAACAACGACGAGTTCGATGCCATGAACAACAACTCCAACGCCAAGATGCAAGCTAAAATGGAGGAGATCAAAGCCCTCATCAAGTCCTACAAGCGATCTTCCTCATCTTCGAGAAGACGCTCAAGAGCACATGCTTCCGAGCTACCATCTCCGGCAAGATCACATCGGCATCGACACCATCACCAACAAGAACGTGAAGGTCAAGAGCTCTACATCAACGACCGCTCAATGACTTCACCATCTCCCTTGGCATCTTCGCCAAGCGACTTCAAGGCATCTTCGCCTACGGACATATGGCATCTTCGCCAACAAGAACCTCAAGACTACACTCAAGAGAAGCTACCCAAGCTCAAGTCCGCGACTTCCACGAGCTACTACGACCTCGACACCGACCACAAGATTCCTTTCTATGGGATTCAAGAACCCGAGGAGTACCTCGAGTGGGAGCGTTTGATGGACGACTACCTCAAGCTACATCAAGTTCGTCCCGAAGATCAAGTGAAGTGCGCCACAAGAAACTTCCACGACTACGCCTCGACATGGTGGCTTCACACACCTTCGGAGAGCTACGAGATGAGTTGGCCCAAGACGAAGAGAGCTTTACGGCGAGAGTTTGTGCCTCCAACCTACACGGAACAACTTCGACGCCAATTGGAGAACACCACCCAAGGATCCAAGTCCATCGACAAGTACTTCAAGGAGATGATGATTACCTTGCGACGAGCCGGCGTGGACGACCCCATGTCAATGAAGTTCCACTTCATGATGGGATTGAACAACGACATATGCAAGACCATCGTCCTCGAGAACTACAAGTCCATCAACGACTACTACATTGGTGCTCTCAAGGCGGAACAAGAACTCATGAAGGCCAAGGCTTCTCCACCCCAAGCACACTTGGCATGCGACCAAGCTCTACGACAAGCATGAGGCTAGTACCACCATGATGTCAAAGGCCGACAAGCTACAAGACGATGCTCCCAAGTGTGACTTCACCGCCATCCCTCTTTGTGGCATTGATGAGGCCGAGTCTACTTCGACTCTTTTTCAAGACGGTGCGGCGACGAGTTCGACTACAGAGACCTTCAAGAACCAAGCTTTGGAGGCGAGCGACAAGGTGGCGAGCAAGGATGATGCTTCCATCTTTGGAGGCGAGAGTGATGATGTGCCATCTTTGGCCTTCATCTACGGCGATGGTGACGAGATGATCGAGCATGGGATTGTCCCTTCGGTCATGCAGGAGAGTGATGATGTGCCATCTTCGGCCTTCATCCACGACGACCACGACGAGATGGTTGAGCATGGGACTTTCCCTTCGACCACGGCGACATATGATGACTTGAGTGACTTGTGCCACCATATTGAGAGTGAGAGTGACTTCACCACTAGCCCCATATATGATGAGTTGCCACAATTCCCATGTGAGGAGAGCCACAACCCCCACCACTTGAGTGAGATGAGTGACTCCACCATACGTGAGTTTGAATGCACCTATTTTGAGGGAGTGAGTGAACCACCACATAGAGAGAGTGAGATAGTTGATAGGTCTCGTGAGGCCATTTGCATTTCTAACAACTTGACCTCTACCTCTATTGTGTCTTCTCGTTTGGTGCTAGGTCCCATTTATGATGACGCGCCGATCCTCGACGACTTCGTCCTCCCTTTGGACAAGACGATGGCCATGGTGGATTATGAAGCACCCCCCACATGGTTCCATCAAGATGATGATGATGACCACCATTTGGTCTTTCCCACCTCACCTACACCACTTGAGTGGAATGACAAAGGTAACATAGGTGAAGGTGATGCTCTAGTCCCACTAGTGGACATTCGTGACATTGATTGCTTGCATGATGTTGATCCACCTATTGCCATGCTTCATTCTAGTATGATTTCCCCATGCAATGATTTGCCCATTTATGATGAGTATGATGATTCTATTGTGGAGTCTATTAGTTGTGATGCCATGTTACATAGGATTTCTTGTGACAATTCTTTAGGTCACATCATGTTTGATAATCCGCTTGACTTGTCATATGATATGCATGAGATCAACCATATGTCTTATTTGCAATCTCTTCATAGTGACTATGCATATGCCATTAAAATGAACCCAATTTGCACATATGGCATAGATGACAAGCCCATGGTTATTGGCATTTGTTTCTCTTGTGACGATATTGATATGCCCCCTTTGCATCATTTATCTCATATGCCATGCCATGACCACCTAGCTTCGGATATGCATTGTTTTGCATGTTGTCCATTTTCTCCATATGATGTTTCCGATATTGCTCATGAGGAGACCCCCATAGTTTCCTCATACATGTTAGGAGAATTTGATCCATCCCATTCATTGCATGATCCCAATACTTGTGTGCACCATATGCTCCCCATGAATAAACATGCTTTTGATGTGCCATATACTTGTTTGCTCAATTCGTGTCCCCATCGTGTCATACATAATAACTATTCTTTCATGATGGATGACATGTTCCTATACCATGCATCAAATTTCTTTGAGCGATGCCTATCTTGTGCTAACTCACATGTGCACATACACATCATGATGGATGATGTGTACATTTACCACACACACAATTTCTTTCGTTTGTGTCTCTTTTGTGTAGGTACCCATGCATACTTGTCAACTTCGCAATCCCACGAGTTGACAAAACGAGCTCTTGAGAGCAATGACGATTTGGGATCCCGTGGACTATCCTTACCACCGTTCCCTTCGCGCAAGGACTACGTGCAACTCCTCTACTTGGCTCTCACACGGCTATGGGCCATTTACCACTTCTCACATTATGCTCATTTTACCGTGTTCACTTTGCATGCTATGCTTGCTTCTATGCCTTTGCCACGCAATTGTGACCCTTGCTTGCATCTACCCATGTTTCATCATTATGCTACTTCTATGTGTATTTGCATGCTTGGTGAAGATTCTTGTTGCTATTGCCATGTTTATCATGTGCCCCATGCTATTGTCCTCATATCTTGCTTTCATGCTTGTGCTATGACATGTGAATTGTTCATGCCCACTATTTGCACCAATGACATGTTTGCCATGATTCCTCCTAGTATGTTGCATCCTCGCACTACTAGCTTGCTTGATTTGATAGCTATGAATGCTCGCTATATTGCATCACCCATGTACCACTACTTGCTTTCTTGGGTTGATGACATATATACCTTGTGCGTTGCATCCAATTCTTGGACTACTTGCTACTATCATATGGTTGGTTGCACCAATATCATTTCTTCACATATGCCATGTCACTTTGATTGTCACATACTTGACTTGATTGCCTCACACATGATGAACAATTGCTCTTTCTATTGTGTTGAGTGCCACACTATATTCACTACACCCTATGCACATTATGCTTGGATTGTCTTGCACTTGACCCGTGTGTTTAGACACTTCATTTTATTTGGTGTTGCGAATACTTCCTATGCCTACCATAGACCTTTCATTGAGCAATTTGTCAATGCTTGCTATGACCTTGAGGTAGATGCTGGTTCACTTATCACATATATTTGCATCTTGACCTCCCATTTACATGCTTGTTCCCATGATGTACTTGATTGTGCTCAATTTATATGTCCAAATGTCATGACACACTTCCTTGTCAAACCATATGCTATGCTTGATGACAACACTTGTTGGGTGAATCACCTCTTGAATGCTTGGTTTTGCTCTTACGACAACCACATTTGTTTTTCCAAGTGCTTGTTATCTTTGCTACTTTTGAAGGAATTACAAGATAGTCCGACATTGGAGAGTGCCCATTTGGAACTTCAAGATGACAAGAACGTGGTGATCGACCACTTCTACACGGCAACGCCATCTCTTTCCCATGGTGATTTGGTTTTCGATCCGAGGTCGGATCTTTCCCAAGGGAGGGATGATGCGGAGCATCCTCGGACATCACCATGTCAAGAGCCCATTTGGCAAGTGACACGTCGACATCTACTTCACACACACTAAGGTGAATCATCTCCTTTACACGTGCTCACTTGACCCCTTCGAGGATGGCATACTACTTGACACTTCTCCGTGTGCATGCATAGGTATTGTCGGAACATCACGGATGGCGAGGAGGAGTGCAAGCGCCAAGGAACGACTACACCATCCGCGAGGGAAGCGTGGAAGAAAGGCGGAAGAAAGGAAGAAGAAGAATGGAGCAAGATCGGGTTGCCGGATCATCCGGACACCCGGCCGGACGATCCGGACCGAGCCGGATGATCCGGACGACCTCCGGACGTTAAACTACGTTCCCGAAGACAATAGAACCTGCTCGACGGCCGGATCATCCAGACGGTCGCCGGATCATCCGGACCCCGACACCGGATCATCCGGGCCACCATCCGGATCATCCGGACCCGCTTTGCGTCGTGACTTGGGCGAAGCCCGTGTACCCCTTGCCCCTCACTTACCCCTTCGCCCTTGGGCTATAAATAGACCTCCTCCACCTCCTTTCTAGGGTTAGCTAAGTGATAGCTCATTCTTAGGTGAGCTTTGCTCCTACCTATCTCTACTCTTGAGAGAGAGACCACTACTCCATTGGAGGCCAAGACCTCCATCTAGGAGAAGATCCCGCGGGATATCATCAAGACCCCCTTGTGGGAAGATCCATCTAGGATATCATCAAGACCTCCTCTTGGAGATGAACCTTACCTTGTATCTTTCTCTTTGTTGTTCATGTACCTTGTGATCTTGTGTGTTTGATTGTCTAGTGGATGTGTGATTTGGACTTGTTCTTGAGTGTTTCCCCTTGTGATTTCTCCCCGTTCTTCCCCGTGTTCATCGTGTTCTTTGAGGGATCCCACTCCAAACGTGAAAGATCGACGCTATAGGGTTCCACCCTACATCACCTTCCCTAGTTGTGAGAGAGTGTCACACCATGCCACTATTCTTTTGGTCAAACTAGCCTGCAACATCTGGAATTTCCCCTTGTGCATACGACCATCTGGTGTTGACAATCCAAGGTACTTCCCTAACTCAGATTCTTGTACCCGCAATTCATGTCTGACCACCGCCTGCATCACCAAGGGGCAACTATCACCAAACTGAATAGGGCACTTTTTTGGGTTTATGAGCTGGCCCATGGCCTTCGCATATACGTGGATAACATTTTCCACATAAATAGGTTGGTCAACATTAGCTTTGAAGAACAGAAGGGTGTTGATATGTCTCCAACATATCTATAATTTTTTATTATTTCATGCTATTATATTATCTGTTTTGGATGTTTTATATGCATTAATATGCTATTTTATATTATTTTTGGGACTAACCTATTAACCTAGAGCCTAGTGCCAGTTTCTGTTTTTTCCTTATTTTTGAGTTTCGCAGAAAAGGAATATCAAACGGAGTACAAACGGAATAAAACTTTCGCGGTGATTTTTTTGGACCAGAAGACACCTACGAGACTTGGAGTTGAAGTCAGAAGACCCACGAGGCGGCGGAAAGCCGCAGGCCCTCGGGCGTCCATCGACCTACTTCTTCGTCATATATATTCACATATATTCCAGAACCCTCAGAATAAGTCACAAAAATACTTTTCCACCGTCGCAACCTTCTGTTCACGTGAGATCCCATCTTGGGGCCTTTTCCGGCAATCTGCCGGAGGGGGATTCGATCACGGAGGGCATCGACATCAACCCTATTGCCCTTCCGATGAAGTGTGCGTAGTTTACCTCAGACCTAGTGGTCCATAGCTAGTAGCTAGATGGCTTATTCTCTGTTTTTGATTCTTAATACCATGTTCACCTCGGTGTTCTTGGAGATCTATCTGATATAATCTTCTTTTACGGTGTGTTTGTCGAGATCCGATGAATTATGGATTTATGATTAGATTATATATGAATATTATGGATCTCCTCCAAATTTTTATATGCATGATTTGATATCTTTGTATTTCTCTTCGAATTATCGGTTTGGTTTAACCAACTAGATTGGTATTTCTTGCAATGAGAGGTGCTTACTTTTGGGTTCAATCTTGTGGTGTCCTCACCCAATGACATAGTATGGGTAGTGAGGCACGTATTGTATTGCTGCCATCAAGGATAAAAGGTGGGGTTTTCATCATATTGCTTGATTTTATCCCTCTACATCATGTCATCTTACTTAAGGCATTACTCCGTTCTTTATGAACTTAATACTCTAGATGCATGCTGGAAAACGGTCGATGTGTGGAGTAATAGTAGTAGATGCAGAATTGTTTCAGTCTACTTGACACGGATGTGATGCCTATATGCATAATCATTGCCTTGGATATCGTCATAACTTTACATTTTTTTATCAATTGCTCGACAGTAATTTGTCCACCCACCGTATTATTTGCCTTCATGAGAGAGACCTCTAGTGAAACCTATGGCCCCGGGTCTATTTTCCATCATATTTGCTTTCCGATATACTATTTTGCAATCTTTTATTTTCAGATCTATAAAGCAAAAAACCCAAAAATATTTAGTTGTCTTTTATTTTATCTATTTCTATCAGATCTCACCTTTGCAATTGACCGTGAAGGGATTGACAACCCCTTTATCGCATTGGGTGCAAGTGTTTGATTGTACAGGTGCGTAGATTGGGGACTTGCTTGTACCTCCTACTGGATTGGCACCTTGGTTCTCTAACTGAGGGGAATACTTATCTCTAGTTTGCTGCATCACCCTTTACTCTTCAAGAAAAAACCAACGCAAGCTCAAGAAGTAGCAGGAAGAATTTATCGCGTCGTTGCCGGGGAGGTCTAAATCAAGCCTACCAAGTACCTATCATAAAATCTCATCTCTTGCATTACATTATTTGCCATTTGTCTCTCATTTTCCTCTCCCCCACTTCTAAAACGATTTTCAGAAAAATACAAAAAGATTTGCCTTTTTATTCTCCCTTCTTCCGTTCGTCTTTTCGTTTGCCTTTTGTTTGCTCGTGTGCTAGATTGCTTGCTTTGTCATGATGACTCAAGAGAATACCAAATTGTGTGACTTTTCCAATAGTAATAACAATGATTTTGAGGGTGTTTGGATACTCTCTAGTCATGTGACTAGTAGTAGTCAGACTAAAAGTTTTTAGTCAGGCCCTGTTTGGAAGGTGACTACTACTAGTCGGCATTAAATGTCTCAGTATTAAATTCTTCTCTCTCCCTACCAATCTGCAGTTGTCGTCACTTCTCTCTCCTCTACCGGTTTGCTGCTGTAACAGGATGGGCCCACCAATTAATTAGAGGAGAGACTTTACTCACTTTTAGTTGGGGGTGGGGTGACTAGGGACTAAAGTAGTTTTAGTCACCCATTAGTCAGGGGTGTTTGGAGGTTTACTGACTAGAAGTGACTACTACTAGTCTCTAGTCTCTAGTCACTAGTGATCCAAACACCCTCTTTATTAGTACTCTGATTGCTCCAGCCACTAGTACAGAATCTTATGAAATTAATGCCACTTTGTTGAATCTTGTTATGAAAGAACAATTTTCCGACCTTCCTAGTGAAAATGTCGCATCCCGTCTAAATACTTCCTTTGAGTTGTGTGATATGCAAAAGAAGAAAGATGTGGATAATGATATTGTTAAATTGAAGTTATTTCCGTTCTCACTACGATATCATGCTAAAACTTGGTTTTCATCTTTACCTAAAAATAGTATTGATTCGTGGAATAAGTTTAAAGATGTTTTTATTTCCAAGTATTTTCCTCCCACTAAGATCATCTCCCTTAGGAACGATATAATGAATTTTAAGCAACTTGATCATGAACATGTTGCACAATCTTGGGAGAGGATGAAATTGATGAGAAGAAATTGCCCTACGCATGGTTTGAGTTTATGGATGACCATACAATTTTTTTTATGCCGGATTGAATTTTGCATCTAAAAATCTTTTAGATTCGGCCGCGGGAGGTACTTTTATGGAAAGTACATTAGGAGAAGCTACTAAACTTCTAGATAATATTATGGCTAATTACTCTCAATGGCATACCGAAAGATCTTCTACTAGTAAAGAAATGCATGCGGTTGAAGAAATTAATGTTTTGAGTGGAAAGATGGATGAACTTATGAAATTGTTTGCTAGTAAGAGTGCTCCTATTGATCCTGATGATATGCCTTTATCTACTTTGATTGAGAATAATAATGAATTTATGGATGTGAATTTTTTTGGTAGGATTTTTTTGGTAATAACGCATATAGAGGTAATTTCAACCCTAGACCGTTTCCTAGTAATTCCTCTAATAATTATGGTAATTCCTACAACAATTCTTATGGAAATTATAATAAGATGCCCTCTGATCTTGAGAACAATATTATAGAATTTATTAGTTCCCAAAAGAATTTCAATGCTATGGTTGAATAAAAAATGCTTAAGATTGATGATTTGGCTAGGAACGTGGGTAGACTTTTCTTGAGACTGATTCTTTGAAAATTAGGTCTATTCCACCCAAGAATGATATTAATGAGTCTATAAAAGCTATGAGAATTTCTATTGATGAATGTAAAGAAAGAACCACTAGGATGTGTGCTAAGCGAGAATTGTTTATAAAAGCGTGTTCTTCGATTTCTCGTGAAAATAGTGATGAAGATCTTAAAGTGATTGATGTGACTCCTATTGAAACTTTGTTTTCTAAAATAAATCTTGATAAAGATGGGACTGGAGATGATTCAACTTTAGCTAGAAGGTGTTCCATTGATTCAGAGTTTATAGATTTTGATGCAAAAAGTAATAAAACTGGGATTGGAGAGGTCAAAACTTTAAGTAGCAATGAACCCCACTCTTTTGGATTTCAAGGATTTTAATTATGATAATTATTCGTTGATAGATTGTATTTCCTTGTTACAATCCATGTTGAATTCTCCTCATGCTTATAATCAAAATAAAGCTTTTACTAAACATATTGTTGATGTTATGACCAAATCTTTTGAATAAAAACTTGAGTTGGAAGTTTCTATCCCTAGAAAGCTCTATGATGAGTGGGAACCTACTATTGAAATTAAAATTAAAGATTATGAGTGCCATGTTGGGGAACGCGGTAATTTCAAAAAAATTCCTACGATCACGCAAGATCTATCTAGGTGATACATAGCAACAAGAGGGGAGAGTGTGTCCACGTACCCTCGTAGACCGAAAGCGGAAGCGTTTCAATAACGCGGTTGATGTAGTCGAACTTCTTCGCGATCCAACCGATCAAGTACCGAACGTACGACACCTCCACGTTCAACACACGTTCAGCTCGATGACGTCTCTCATGCTCTTGATCCAGTTGAGGACGAGGGTGAGTACCGTTAGCACGACGGCATGGCGACGGTGATGATGATGCTACCGGCGCAGGGCTTCGCCTAAGCACTACAATGGTATGATCGAGGTGTGTAACTATGGAGGGGAGCACCACACACGGTTAAGAGAAACTTGTGTGTTCTAGGATGCCCTATCGGTGTCAAAACCGGTGGATCTCGGGTAGGGGGTCCCGAACTGTGTGTCTAAGGTCGATGGTAATAGGAGGCGGGGGACACGATGTTTACCCAGGTTCGGGCCCTCTCTATGGAGGTAATACCCTACTTCCTGCTTGATTGATCTTGATGAATATGAGTATTACAAGAGTTGATCTACCACGAGATCGTAATGGCTAAAACCCTGAAGTCTAGCCTGTATGATTATGATTGCCTCTACGGGCTAAACCCACCAGTTTATATAGCCACCGGAGGGGACTAGGGTTGTACAAAGTCAGTTACAGAGAAAGGAATCTATATATCCGAACGCCAAGCTTGCCTTCCACGCCAAGGAGAGTCCCATCCGGACACGGGAGAGAGTCTTCTGTCTTGTATCTTCATGGCCCATCAGTTCGGCCCACGTCACATAGGCCGGGCGGCCAAAGACCCCTTAATCCACGACTCCCTCAGTAGCCCCTGAACCAGGCTTCAATGACGAGGTGTCTGGTGCGCAGATTGTCTTCGGCATTGCAAGGCGGGTTCCTTCTCCGAATACTCCAAAATAGTTTTCGAACACAGAAAATGTGTCTGGATCTGCAAAACAAGTACCACACACAACCGTAGAGAGTATAATATGTCACGAGTCCAATCCGCTGACAACTTTTCATAGCGTGACATCACGTCGCCACCCGGCCATTATTTCAAACCGTCTTTTAGCCCGCCGCTCCATATTTCGAGATGCAGTTTCATTGGCACATCTTGTCAAAGCAGAGATCGTGTCCCCTTATTGCGGGATTCTCATCAATACGGGCGTGGGTAACCCAACCGTGTCGTCTGCATGGCCCTTGGGAATAGGCGAGTTTTAAGGCGAGTGGGGAGGCGCTTGATATTCACTGCCTCTATAAAGAGATAGGTTTTACTCCTTTCACCCACGCCTTCTCTCTCTCTGCCTCCCCCATTCTCGAGCTCCAGCACCCAAGTCTTCATCTTTTACGCCCCAAGAAAGCACTCCAACCATGTCCGGATCTGGAGCACAGGGCAAGTGGATGGCCTCCTTCGTCAAGGAGAAGGACATTACCAAGCTCCGGGAGGCTGGGTATTTGGCCAAGGAAATCGCCCATCGTCTTCTGGCCAAGGGACATATCGTCCCCACCCCGGAGGCCCATGAGAGGGTGGTGTTCATCCCCCACTTCGTCCGCGATATGGGATTCCCTCTCCACCCGTCCGTCCGCGGACTCATGTTCTACCACGGGCTAGACTTCCATGATCTAGCCCCAAATTCTTTCCTCAACATGTCGGCATTCATTGTCGTGTGCGAGGCTTTCCTCCGCATCCCACCCCACTTCGGATTGTGGCTAAAGATATTCAATGTGAAGCTGAAGGTGGTGAGTGGCCAACACGCAGAGTGCGGAGGTGCCATGGTGAGCAAGATGCCCAACTTCACATGGCCCGAAAGGCTCCTTCGTGGAGACCGTTAAAGGGTGGCAACAAAAGTGGTTCTACGTCACAGAGCCGCGCGGCACCACCAGGGCCGTGGTTCACGAATTCTAGTCTGGAGCCCCGATGCGGCTCACCTCCTGGCTAGAGAAGGGCCTCGACTGGTCTTCGCCGGACGAGCTGACAGCTTGAGACGCGCGATCGCATAGATGATGCATAAGAATATCAAGCTTGTCAATGTGATCCAGGTGATGCTTGTTTGCCGGATCCTTCCGTGCCAAAGCCGGACTTGCCATTTGTGGGAGTACGATCTGGCCAAGCGCCAGACCTTGCAGCAGTTCTTCGGCACTACGCACGAAGACATCTGGAAGGTGCTTTTCAAGTCCAGCGAGATCTGGTCGGATACAACCGAGGACCATGGGCACAACTTGTCCCATCTCGCTAGTCCGGTAAGTTTTTTCATGTTTTGAAGGTGTGTGTCAGTGTCAAAACCGGCGGATCTCGGGTAGGGGGTCCCGAACTGTGCGTCTAGGCGGATGGTAACAGGAGACAAGGGACACGATGTTTTTACCCAGGTTTGGGCCCTCTCGGTGGAGGTAAAACCCTACTCCTGCTTGATTAATATTGATGATATGGGTAGTACAAGAGTAGATCTACCACGAGATCAGAGAGGCTAAACCCTAGAAGCTAGCCTTTGGTATGATTGTTATTCGTCCTACGGACTAAAACCCTCCTGTTTATATAGACACCGGAGAGGGCTAGGGTTACACAGAGTCAGTTACAATGGTAGGAGATCTACATATCCGTATCGCCAAGCTTGCCTTCCACGCCAAGGAAAGTCCCATCCGGACATGGGACGGAGTCTTCAATCTTGTATCTTCATAATCTTGGAGTCCGGCCGATGGTGATAGTTCGGCTATCCAGACACCCTCTAGTCCAGGACTCCCTCAGTAGCCCCTAAACCAGGCTTCAATGACAACGAGTCCGGCGTGCATATTGTCTTCGGCATTGCAAGGCGGGTTCCTCCTCCGAATACTTCATGGAAGATTGTAAACATCAAGATAGTGTCTGGCTCTGCAAAATAAGTTCCACATACCACCGTAGAGAGAATAATATTTACACAAGTTCAATCTGTTGACGTATTTCGCGGCGTGACATCACACCACGGCCAAGCCTTTATTCGAGTTGTTTTTACTGTTCCACGTCAGCACGTTTAGCGAAGCAGTTTCCTTGGCACGTCTTGTCAAAGCAGAGATCATGTCCCCTTATTCCGTGATTCTCATCAATACGGGCGTGGGTAACCCAAATGCGCCATTGATTGTGGCGCTTGGGAGATAAGCGAGTTTTACCAGGCTGGTGGGGACGCATAGTTTCGTCCGCCCATATATAAGGGGATAAGGATCCACCTTTTTACCTACGCCTTCTTCCTCCTTTGCTTATCCATCTTCGCTCACTCGAGCTCCAACGCCCAAGTCCGCACATCTCGCCTCAACCTTCTCCAGCCATGTCCGGAGCGGGAGGCAAGTGGATGGCCTCCTCCGTCACGGAGGGGCACATCAAAAGGCTGAGGAAAGCCGGATACCTGCACAACGACATTGTGCACCGGCTTCCAGACGAGGGGCAGCTCGTCCCCACCCCCAGGCCCCATGAGAGGGTGGTGTTCCTTCCCCATTTCCTCCGCAGACTGGGCTTCCCACTCCACCCATTTGTCTAGGGGATCATGTTCTACTACGGCCTAGATTTCCATGATCTGGCCCCGAATTTCATCCTCAACATCTCAGCGTTTATCGTTGTGTGCGAGGCCTTCCTCCGCATCACACCCGACTTCGGCTTATGGCTGAAGACCTTCAATGTCAAGCGAAGGTAGTGGGTGGCCAGCGGTAGTCTTGGAGGCGCCATGGTGGGCAAGATGCCCAATGTCACATGGATCGAGGGCGCCTTCGTGGAAACCATCAAAGGGTGGCAATCGGGGTGGTTCTACATCACCGAGCCGCGTGACCCTGAATGGGCAGCGGCCCCCAAATTCAAATCTGGCATCCCCACACGGCTCACCTCCTGGAAAGAGAAGGGCCTGATATGGGGTGATTCGAAAGAGCTGACCGGACTCCAACCCTGCGTTCAAAACCTTGTGAACAAGAAGATCAAGCTCGTCAACATGGTCCAGGTCATGCTCGTCCGCCGGATCCTCCCGTGTCAACAACGGGCTTTCAGTTTATGGGAGTTTGATCCGGCACAACACCCAACCTTGAGCAGGCTCTTCGACACTACGTACGAAGACGCCTAGAGGGTGCTGTTCATGGGCGTCGAGGCTCCCTCATCCACTACCGAAGATCGCGGATTCAGCTCGCAGCGTCAAGCCAGCGAGGTAAGCTACTTTACCCTTTACGGGACACTTGTTTTTCATAGTTTGACTCTATGCGGGATCTAAACTCCCTTACCTTTGATAGGCCTGGCAGAAGAAGTCCGGGCAGGTTAGCTGTCCGGCTCCCTTACCAGAAGACCCAGCGGACGCCCAATTAACGGGTCTGCTGGTTCCGGCGCCTTACATGGTGCCGGAGAAGAAGGCCAAGAAGAAGGCCACGGGAACTCGGAGGAGTTCCCAGCACCAGGTGTTATCGGACTCATCGTCCGATGACTCCGAGGCGGACTCCTCCCGTGAAGACAAGGAGGAGAAAAAAGAGGTCTCTCCTCCAGCGGGGGGAGAGAAGAAAAGGAAGTCTTCTCCAACGGGGGAGGCCGAAGGGTCCAAGAAGGGAAGGACCCTTCATCAGGACTGTTCCGCCAACGGCGACAGCGGCGAAGAGGAGTGGCCCTCGAGGGCCAAGCCCCTGGCGAGATCGTAAGTGTCCGGATTCCGGAATAACTCATGATTTTTCTTTTGTCGCATAGTGTCTTCTAATGCCGAATACAACCATGTAGCCCGCCCAAGGACGATCTCCCCGCTTCATCGAGCGGCTCCTTGGATTCGTCGGATGTGAATAGCACTTCACTTCCGACTGCCTCCTCCCCCCGTGACGCAGACGACGCTGAGATGGGGTCCCAGAAGGGGCCTGACCAGGAGGAGGTGGTCCTGGAGGCGCCGCAAGGCGACCTCCCGGACTCTGGGCGAAAAGAGGGCGAAACCCCCGAGGGCTCTAAGTCCGGCCCTGTGCCGGACTCCGTACCGGAACCTACAGTGGTTCCGAAGTCCAGCGTGCGGTCCCTTCGTAAGAAGGGCAAGACTGCGACGCCGGTGTGGACGGAGGCGCCAGATAATTTGCTGGAGGCGCTCAACGACGCTTCCATCGACGAGGAGCACCGCACTGTTATGAGTGCGGTGATTCAGAAAGTTCAGTCCGCCAAGAGCGGGCTGACTGAAGCATGTACCAGCCTTCTAACAGGCTTTGAGGTATGTAATTAAGATATGTAAAATAGTACCGCATAGACAGTAGCCCTTGATGCTCAGTTCGGTGTTCGGAAAGAAAAGCCGAACTGAGGATCTAATAAGATATACGCAGGAGTCTAACATAAGTATGTCAATATGGGAATGCAAGCTGCGCTGCTGACCTCTGCCGCACTGACTACGGAGGTCAATGTATTGAAGCAGAGCCTCGAGCGGTCCGAGAACGAGCTCGGCCGTGCCAAGAAGCAGCTCGAGGACAAGGAAGGTAAGTAATACCTTATTAAAGTAATACCTTATAGAAAAGGATTTGGTTGCAAAAAATGACAGGAATAACGTGAGTATTCCTGGGGCCACGAACGAGGTGGTGACCCTGAAGGAAGTGGTGTCCGAGGCCGAACGCAATGCGGTCGTGGAACGCACCGAGCGAGAGAAGCAGGAGGCGCGGGTGGCGGAGGTGCGGTAAGAGCTCCAGGCTCTCGTGGAAAAACACGAGAGTTTGGAGCGTGACTCGAAGACTCGAGAGTCCGAGCTCGCCTCGGCTCTTGAGAGTGCCAAAGCCGCCAAGGCCGAAGCCCGAAAAGCCCTCCAAGAAATTGAGGCGATAAAGGAGATAACGGCGGGTAAGGCATTCTTTATGCAAAGCAAGCATGTGAAAGTGAATTACTTGTTACTTACCCGAATCCGGAGCTCTCCAGGAGCATTCGCAGATCTGCCCCGCAGTGTGTCCGATGCTGTCGCATTCTACCGGGCCGAGGAAGGGAGCTCGACGGAGAAGGTATTCTGGTCTCAAGATCTTTGAGGCGGACATCCGTGCCTCGAGCGACCAGTGAAGCAGCTGGTCGAGCTCCACAAGGTGGCCGAACAGGCCATGAAGGGCCTCATAGTTCGGCTGTGGCCTAAAGAAGCCATGCCTGGGAGCTACTTCGGTCTGGTGCGGCGGCTGGTGGACGGCTGTCCATGGGTTGAAGTCATCAAGCACTCCGTTTGCATTGGAGGTGCCCGTCGGGCCCTTGCCCGTGCTAAAGTGCACTGGGGCAAGATGGACACTGAGAAGCTTGTGACGGACGCGCGACCGCCGGGCAAGGAGTATCGCACGCCGGAGATGTACTATAAGGGTGTCCTGAAGGGTGCCCGCCTTATAGCAGGTGAATGCTCCAAACATGTAATTTTTGAGTAGACTCGCATTTTGTTATCCTGTGCGCTGAAAACTTGTTCATATGCGCTAAGCAACGCTTGTTAATTTAAAATATTACCTTCTGTGCGGCCGTTTATCAAATTTGAAGATGGCAAGTTGTTGGCTTCAGCCCCCATGCCACGAGTGCTGGGGTGTTCGGGATAAACATGAGCGCTCTTGTTCCCATTTTTGGGTCCTTCGAGGGAGGCGCTCAACACAACGAACGAGGCAACCGGACTTATAATGCTTGAACACTCCCACTTAGCCATAGAATTCTATAATTTTAAATTTCGGCGAAGCCCCTAGTGTTCGGAAGACCGAATTCGGGGCGCTATCCACGCCTGGGCCGGACAAAGTCGGCTCCTTGCTCTAAGCGGCATAAGTCTTTAGGGACTCGAAAAAACCTCTCGAACAGCGACCGGCTCTCGCCCTATCATGACGGTCAGTTTTAGCTTTCTCCACTGAGGTGCTCAACCCATCTCAACTGGGGCACAATCGCAGTGGTTCTCCTAGCGCTACCTTAGCCGATATAACGGAACGTAAGGTACCAAAACATGGGAGCCGGGCAAACCCAACTATTGACCCAAGACATGATTCGGAGCCGATGCATATAATGCTATAAGTTCGGGGTGCCGCACTTGTGAAAGTGTTCGGACTTATCACACCATATTTTGGGAACTTAAGCCCTGGTGTATTTGGCCGCACTAAAGCGTCACGGTGCAACATGTCATAAGTGAACATATATAGATAAAAAAAGGAATGCAATAATAGGCAAAAAAGCGATGCATTGTTTATTCAAAAATATTGCAATGAAAGCAGAACGATACAAACAGTGCGATAAGCAAGGGATGGGACTATTTAACATGTCCCCCTCCAGGGTTAGGCTGCGGGATGGTATGCAAAACAGGTATAATGCTCGTAATAGAGACCACCTGGATACTCGACGTAGCTTTTGTGCTTCCCTGGCTGTTGCATCGTAAGTTCGGCAAGTCTACTGCCGGACAGGGCTTCTGGAAAACGGAGTCCTGTGAATAAGAGAAAAAAGAATGACACAATTGGGAGCCCCTGGTGCGGTTGAGCCGCTCTCCGGGCATGCCATGGTCGTGCCCCTACCCCTATGCCCATGGTATCTCCAAAGCGTAGTTATGTACGCGTAGTACTGGTCTTGCGGTTTCGCGAGGGCTGGGGTTGGGGCCGTATTGCTACACGTGCTCGGAACGTGCCAGGTGGTCTTGTTGTAGGTTACTTCGGGCGCGCTTGACGGTGTCCGGCCGCTTAACAGCCGGACTCGAGAATTGCCTTAAGAGGCTACTTTGTACTTCCGCCGCGAGAGCCGCTGTATGCTCCTCCATTCGGAGAGAGCATTCGGTGTTTCCATTGACCGTAATGACTCCTCGAGGGCCTGGCATCTTGAGCTTTAGGTATGCATAGTGCGGCACCGCATTGAACTTTGCAAATGCGGTTCGTCCGAGCAGTGCATGATAGCCGCTGCGGAACGGGACTATGTCGAAGATTAACTCCTCGCTTCGGAAGTTATCCGGGGATCCGAAGACCACTTCGAGTGTAATCGAGCCTGCATAGCTTGGCCTCTACACAGTATGACGCCTTTAAAGGTCGTTTTGTGGGTTTAATCCTTCGGGGTCTATGCCCATCTTGCGACCGTATCTTGATAAAAGCAGGTTCAGTTGCCGCCGCCGTCCATCGACTCTAGTGAGGTGAAATCCGTCGGCGATTGGGTCTAGAACCAATGCGCGAATCCGCCATGGCGGATGCTAGTGGGTGGTCCTTCGATCAAAAGTGATCGGGCAGAGGACCACAGATTGAACTTTGGGGCGATCGCTCCATCGCATATACGCCCCGAGTGCACGCTTCTGCTCCCTTTTGGGTATGTGGGTTGCGTATATCATGTTCACCGTCCGCACTTGTGGGGGGAAACCCTTCTGTCCTCTATTGTTCGACGGCCGGGTCTCTTCTTCGTCATCGCTATGTAGCCCGTTGTCATTGTTTTCGGCAATTAACTTGCCTGCCTGCTTGAACACCCAACAATCCCTATTGGTGTGATTGGCTGGCTTTTCGGGGGTGCCGTGTATCTGGCACGAGCGATCGAGTATTCGGTCCAAATTGGACGGGCCCGGAGTATTTCTTTTGAATGGCTTTTTCCGCTGACCGGGTTTAGAGCCTATGAATCCGGCATTGACTGCCGTATCTTCAGTATTATCGCTGTTAATGCTGCGCTTGTGCTTATTGCGACGCGACCTGCCGTTGCTGTCCTTGGTATCCGAACTACTAGGGTTTTTGGTCAGGTTGATACCGCGAGCTAGCCAGCTGTCCTCTCCCATGCAGAAGCGGGTCATTAGTGATGTGAGGGCTGCCATGGAT
This sequence comes from Aegilops speltoides, assembly GCA_021437245.1. NCBI lineage: Eukaryota > Viridiplantae > Streptophyta > Magnoliopsida > Poales > Poaceae > Aegilops > Aegilops speltoides. Next base: position 344,828,478 of record CM038144.1, read on the forward strand.
TTCGGCTTTTCCTGTCCTAGGTGCCAGGCAAGCCACTCGTCGCGGGTGTTATGTTTGAAGGCTGCAAGGGCCTCTGCATCCGGACAGTCGACGATTTGATTTTTCTTGGTTAAGAACCGTGTCCGTAATTGTCCGCCGATTCATCCGGCTGCCGGATTATGTGGCTTAGGTCATCGGCGTTCGTGGTCGCACATATGTGCTCTGGAAGTTATCAAGGAATGCGGCTTCGTGTCTTCCCAACACCCAATTGATTCTGGCCGGCAAGCTGTTGAGCCAATGCCGAGCTGGTCCTTTAAGCTTGAGTGGGAGGTATTTGATGGCGTGTAGATCATCACCGCGGGCCATCTGGATATGAAGGAGATAGTCCTTGATCCAAACCGCAGGATCTGTTGTGCCGTCGTATGATTCAATGTTTACGGGTTTGAAACCCTCAGGGATTTGATGATCCATTACTTCGTCTGTGAAGCATAGTGGGTGTGCGGCGCCTTTGTATTGGGCTATATCACAACGCAGCTCAAATGAGCTTTGTCCACTGTGTTCGGCCCGGCCGGAATTGCTATATTCGACGTGATGGTTGTCATCACGTATCATGGGGCGCCCACGCGATCCATAGATCGATCTTGTTTGTCTTGCCTTGTCCTCCAATATGTCTCGCAAGTCTGGCGCATTCCCCCGTGGCTTTGTACTTTTCGAGCGATGTTGGGGTACGGCTTTAGTGGAAGGCCTAGAGGCCTCTCTGTCGCGGCCGAGAGGTGGCCGGTCGGCCGTATTGTGCGCCGGTGATGTAGGTTTAGGTGCTTCCTCCTCTAATCGGGGTAGCAGCTTGCGTTTTGGGTAGCTTTTGGAGGGGCGTTCGAGTTCATACTCTTCGGCCGCAAGGACTTCAGTCCATCTGTCGGCTAGCAAGTCTTGGTCAGCTCTAAGCTGTTGCTTTTTTTCTTGAGGCTGCTTGCCGTGGTCATAAGCCCGCGCTTGAAACGCCTTATTTGACGGGATCCTCGGGCACGACAAATTCATCGCCGCCGAGGCTTGCCTCGCCTTCGAGGGAGGCATATAATTATCGTCCTCTACCTCTCTGTTTGTCGCTCTCTCATGAGGCTGGCTTCTCCATCCTCCTGTGTTGAATCCTGCCGAGAGGGGTTGTCTTCGACCGTCCGGGTGTTATTATCTCCGTGCCGGAATCACCGTTTTTGCTGTGGCGGATTTAGAGCGCGCCGCTGACTCCGTCGCTTAGGCTGTTTCTTGGAGGGGTCGTCCTCCGTTGTTCCATCGCCATTCCCATCCTTTGGGATGTCCACCATGTAAATGCCGTATGACGAGGTGGCCTTCCAGTGCCCTGTAGGCGCTGGTTCTTGGTCGTCTCCTGCATCGTCGTCCATACCTTCGATGTCTTCGAAGTCGAAGTCTAGCATGTCGGTTAAGTCATCGACAGTGGCTACGAAGTGGGTGGTGGGTGGGCTTTGAATTTCTTTGTCTTCCGCATCCCAACCGTCCTGACCATAATCCGGCCAGGGCTCTCCTGATAAAGAGAGACACTTTAGCGAATTCAGGATGTCGCCAAAGGGCGAGTGCTGAAAGATGTCCACAATGGTGAACTCCATGATCGGCGCCCAATCGGATACGATTGGCAGGGGCGCGGAAGGTTCGGAGTCCAGAGAGGAGTCTGGCACCTCGGAGTCATGGTCTTTGCGAAGGACAGGGTTGGTATCCGGCTCTATCGCCATAGAGGTAGCAGCCCCCGAGGCGGTGTCTAACCACCCGTCCTCGATCGGCGCAGTCGGCTCTGAGCTAAGGGTCGGAGCGGACACTTGTGCGGCCTCCAAGGTACTGTCCGGCGGCAGAGCTAGATCATGCCCATCGTGACAGTGCGGCACACTTGGCCGTGGCTCGAACCCGTCGAAGATCAAGTCTCCGCGGACGTCAGCCATATAGTCCAAACTTCCAAATCTGAACTGATGGCCAGGGGCGTAGCTTTCGATCTGCTCCAGATGGCCAAGTGAATTGGCCCGCAGTGCAAAGCCGCTGAATACGAAGATCTGTCCAGGGAGAAAAGTCTCACCCTGGACCGTGTCGTTGTTGATGATCGAAGGAGCCATCGGGCCTATAGGTAACGACACAGAGGAACTCTCAATGAAAGCACCAATGTCGGTGTCAAAACCGGCGGATCTCGGGTGGGGGGTCCCGAACTGTGCGTCTAGGCGGATGGTAACAGGAGACAAGGGACACGATGTTTTTACCCAGGTTCGCGCCCTCTCGGTGGAGGTAAAACCCTACTCCTGCTTGATTAATATTGATGATATGGGTAGTACAAGAGTAGATCTACCACGAGATCAGAGAGGCTAAACCCTAGAAGCTAGCCTATGGTATGATTGTTATTCGTCCTACGGACTAAAACCCTCCGGTTTATATTGACACCGGAGAGGGCTAGGGTTACACAGAGTCGGTTACAATGGTAGGAGATCTACATATCCGTATCGCCAAGCTTGCCTTCCATGCCAAGGAAAGTCCCATCCGGACACGGGACAGAGTCTTCAATCTTGTATCTTCATAATCTTGGAGTCCGGCCGACGGTGATAGTTCGTTTATCCGAACACCCCCTAGTCCAGGACTCCCTCAGTGTGTCCTTTACTTGCATACTCGAGGAGGACGCTTAAGCCTCCCTACTGATTCTCTCAGGGCTGGACAAAGAAGGCGGAGTGGATTCATTGTCCGGCTCCGCTGCCTGAAGACCCAGCAATTCCACTTCTGACGAAGATGCTGGTCCCAACGCCCTATCAAGCGTCGGAGAAGAAGGCCAAGAAGAAGGCCAAGGGGACCAGAGGTGGCCTCCGCCACAAGGGTGCTTTGGAAATGACGTCCGAAGACACCGAGACTCACTCGTCCACCGCCGAGGACGAAGAGGAGGAGGAAAGCAACAATCCCCCTGAGGGAGGAAGGAAGAAGAGGACAGCCTCCACAAATCTGGAGGCAGAGGCATCCAAGAGGGGAAAGGGTTCCCTCGCGGATAACTCCGCGTGGGACGTCGACAGCAGCCCAGAGCGGCGCTCCCAAGACAAGCCCCTGGCCAAATCGTGAGAACTCAAAAACTCGGATGTATTCATATATCCGGCCTCTCTACTTCATAGTCTTAACATGTTGAATCATGCATTTGAAGTCCGGCTCGGTCCGACCTCGAGTGGTCCTCATCTTCGGGAGATTCGCTGGACCCGGAGGCGATGGACAGCGGGTCACTTCCAGTGGCCTCCTCTCCCAAGGCCATGGATGGCACCGAGGCGTTGTCCCGAAGGATCCCAGGCCAGGGAGAGACCCAGGAGGCTGTCAAGGCGGCGCCAGAGGGTGAAACCTTGGCCGCCGGACACATGGGGGAGAAAATCCCCATGGATACTAGCGATGGGAGCCATATCCAATTCGGCCCCCAGCCGAATACAATTCCGGAGACCCATATTACTCCGGAATCAGGCAAGCAACCTCTTTCGAAAGAAGGAGGTGCGCCTATTCCACCGGTGACCTTTGTCCATCCAGAGGTACCAGATAATTTGCTGGAAGCGCTGCAAGGCGCTTCCATTGTTGAGGAACACCATACCCTTATGGGTACGGTGGTTGAGAGGATCCAGTCCGCAAAGAGCAGACTGACCGAAGCCTGCACAAGCCTTCTAACAGGCTTTGAGGTAAGCAATGCAATTATGTAAAAAAGAATGTCACAGTATAGACAATAGCCCCGAGACACTATCCGGTGTTCGAAAAGAAAAGACGGACAGAGGATCAAACAAGTTTCGCGGGAGACTAACCATATGAGTCAATGTGAACAAGCAGGCGTCCTTACTGGTTATGACCTGTCATACTGCTGAGGTTTCCATACTGAAGCAGAGTCTGGAGCGGGCCAAGGAAGAGCTCGGCCGCGTGAAAAAGCAGCTAGAGGATAAACAAGGTATGTAATGACCTTCTGTATATCAGAAAGGATAGGTGATTTGTAATGACCGTAGTGACATTTTATTTGCAGGAGCGGCGACCGAGGTGGAGGCTCTCAAAAAGGAGCTGGCCGAGGCCGAGGAGAGAGCGGCCAAGGAACAAGCCGCCCGTGAGAAGCATGAGGCCAGGGTTAGTGAGGTCCAGCAGGAGCTCCAGGACGCCGTGAAGAAATGCGAGTCCTTGGAGCGCAGCATTGCGGATCAAGAGTCCGAACTTGCCAAGGCCCGCCAAAGCACACACGATGCCCGGGTTGAGGCCCAGGGCACCCTCCAGGAAGTCCAGGAGGCCAGAAAAATCGCAGCGGGTAAGGTCTTTATTATGCAGAGCAAATATGTGAAGAAAAGGTTCCTCTTACTGACCCGGATTTGGAGTTCTCGTATGCGTTATGGATCTACCGCAAGAGCGTTCAGCGCCATGGAGTTCTTCCGAGCCGAAGAGGGGAGCTCCATGGAGAAACTGAAAGGATCGAATAGTTGACTAGAGGGGGGTGAATAGGCAACTAACAATTTTTAGCTTTTCTTTACCAATTTCAACTTTGCATCAAAGTAGGTTGTCTAGATATGCAACTAGGTGAGCAACCTATACGATGCGATAACAACAAGCACATAGGCAAGCAAAAGATGCAACGCAATATAAGATTGCACAAGTAAAGGTGAGAGATAACCAAAAGGGGAACCGATGGAGACGAGGATGTGTTACTGAAGTTCCTTCCTTTTGAGGGGAAGTACGTCTCTGTTAGAGCGGTGTGGAGGCACAATGCTCCCCAAGAAGCCACTAGGGCCACCGTATTCTCCTCACGCCCTCACACAATGCGATATGTCGTGATTCCACTATTGGTGCCCTTGGAGGCGGTGACCGAACCTTTATAAACAAGGTTGGGGCAATCTCCACAACTTAATTGGAGGCTCCCAACGACACCACGAAGCTTCACCACAATGGACTATGGCTCTGCGGTGACCTCAACTGTCTAGGGTGCTCAAACACCCAAGAGTAACAAGATCTGCTAGGGATTAGTGGGGGGAATCAAATTTCTCTTGGTGGAAGTGTAGATCGGGGCCTTCTCAACCAATCCCGAGCAAATCAACAAGTTTGATTGGCTAGGGAGAGAGATCGGGTGAAAATGGATCTTGGAGCAACAATGGAGCTTTTGGGGAAGAGCTAGGTCAACTTTGGAGAAGAAGACCTTTATAGAGGGGGGGGGGCAATCCAACCATTACCCCCCAAAACAGCCCCGTAGAGGGAGGTACTACCGCAGGGGGCAGCGGTACTACCGCTGGGCCCAGCGGTACTACCACTCCCCCTCGCGGTACTGTCGTGCAGTTTGGGAGGGCAAGCATATGAGCAGGAATCAGACCCAGTGCAGTACTGCCGTGGTGGTAGGGCGGTACTACCGCTCTCGAGCGGTACTACCGCTTCTACTGCCGATGCTTAGTGCCGCACAATCCGACACGAGAGGCGACCCCCTCAAATCGAGGCGGTAGGAGCCCGGTACCGCAGCGGTACTATGGCCGAGGATCCCCAGGCGGTACTACTGCTGCAGAGCGGTACTGCCGCCTGTGGCTCTTGAGCGGTACTACCGCTGGGCACCGCGGTACTACCGCTGGGACCAAATCATGCTCATAGGCTAGAAAAGGGAGCTCCATCAAAGCGGGAAGGCTCAGAGGGTGTGAAGAGGATGTGTATGTGTTGATTCCACCCTAGCCTTACCAAAGCGGACCCCCTCTTGATAGTACGGTGACTCCTACGAAACAAGTCCACCAAAACAGAAACGAAGGAGCTACACCATCTTTGATTAAAACTCCAAGGGGAGGGAATAGTCTCGTGCCAAAGGATGAATCTCTGAAATGCTCAAAGCACACGATTAGTCTGCAAATGTGTTGTCATCAATCACCAAAACTACATAGAGAGAGATATGCCTGAACAATCTCCCCCTTTTTGGTGGATTGATGACAACTAGGGATTTGCACAAAGATAGGACAAGAAAGTAAAGATAAACTCAGAACTACAAAATATAGACGGGCTCCCGCTGAATGTGTGCACCTAATTAGTGCTGCCTTTGGAATGCAAGGCACACACATTAGGATCAACACTCCCCCTATATTTTATAGTCCAACAACTTAAGCAGAAGGGTACGTGTGAGCAAGGTATATAACCGGATAAGCATGGAACTCACAAATTACCAAAGCACTTGAAGGACATAGATAATAATGGATAAAGTAGCATATGTCTCACACCATATGAACTGGAACTAGGTCTCACAGGCACAAAACCAAACAAAGCAAACGACGAGAGAAAAGACACAACTCGGCAACAACACAACAAACCACAAAGACACACTCACAACTCGGCAACGACATAAATCCCTAGACTCTCTCCCCCTTTGGCATCAAGACACCAAAAAGGCAACGAAGTTACTACGGCTCAGTGATATAGCAAACCGAGGATCTCGAGCATCACATCCTAGCGGGATCGCTCGCACCGCCGTCATTGGTAGGAAACCGCTCGGTGTCCGAATCGGTCCATGGGCAAGCATCAACCCACTCCTCCTCATCGCTGATCCTTCCTCAGATTCATTGCTAATAGCTTGCACCTAACCGACGATGAGCTCCTTGTGACGGCTCCGGGCCTTCTTCTCAGAGACATGAGACATGTACTAGCCATGAGATTCCATGCAAAAGAGTTTCTTCATCTTGCGCTTAATCTTCTTTGCCCAAAAGGGCTCCACTCCGGAGGGCTCATAATCCTCATCATCATCGGCCTCAGCCTCGCCCTCGGTCTCCATGTCAACAGCTTTAGATGGACATTCAGACTTAGGAGCCGGGGTGCCCCAATTGTCCTTCTTCCTCAGACGCTTGATCTCATGAGAAACCAACTCTCCAGTTTCCAGCACAACCCTAGGATAGACATGTGCCCAGGCCTTCTCAATGAGCAACATGATAAACGGACCATAGATCGGGCACTTGCGCTCAGAAACGGCAGAAAGAAGTTCAGACCACATGACATGGGAGATGTCCAGGGACTCGCCAGTGTTTGCTTCCTTCTCATGCTGGCAGAAGAGAAGCATGTCCACGAGAAAGGAGTGGACCATATCTAGATTCCCGGTACGAGGGAAGAGAGTCTCTCGGAAAACACGATGAATGATGTCCAGGAAGGCAGGCAACTCATAGGTCTCCTTCTCAGTCACGGGGTGAATCTTCATAGTACAGTAGGGCCAGAGGGCTTGCTTGTGAGTGGAGGTTGCATTGCAGTGAGGGCGGAAACCGACTGGAGTCTCAAGCCCGTGATCTTCCACCCCAAGCAACTCCATGAAGGCCTTCCACTTGATAGAAAGCAACTTGCCATTTGTCATTCAAGTCAGAGTCCTTTCTTCATCAGTTCCAAGATGGATAGTGGCATAGAATCGAGCCACTAAATCTGCATCAAAGTCCTTGTTGAAATGCATGATTCTGAGAATCTTTAGCTGAGAGCACATCTAAAGGGCTTCGCCAAAGTAGTCAGGGTCCTTTTCCTTAGCATCTGTGTCGATGGAGCGCACATCAACATAGAGATTCTTCTTAGCCTTGATCACATGAAAGTAGATGGCAAACTGAAAACGGTACTAGAACGGGCGGTTGACCAAAGTGGGTTCTTGGTCTTCCGCATAGGGGGCACGGCGACGCCTTTCCTAGAATTCCTTGGCAGTCATCTCTGTCACAGTCTTGCCCCTCGGCTTCGGCTTGTTGGCAGTCAATTTCTTTTGTTGAGACGGAGGTTGAGCACCTGAGGAAGCACCCGCTGTCTCAGAGGTGCGGTAGCGCTTTGACGTTGAACGACCGGGGTTGACACGGCGGACTTGCTGCTCAGGATGTTCATCACCTGGAACCAAACACACGAGCAGAAGAAACAACACGAAAGAAAGAGCATAAGCCTCCAAACAAAACCATGGATCAAAATGTGAGAGCAAAATGATGGAACTGGGCATCCAGCGGTAGTATCGCGGACCAAAAGCGGCAGTACCGCTCGAGCAGTAGTACCACGCCAGATGAGCGGTAGTACCGCTCTAGACGGGGAACATCGGTTCCCTACTGCCGTGGGAAGATCCGGCACTACTGGGATGCCAAATTCAAAAATAATCCTATCAAACATCAATCCAAAAGGTCTAGATGCCATCTCCATCCTACTCAAGCCTCGACTTAGCCAAAAATCGAGAAAATCAATGCCTATTGCCCCTAGCAACTAGATATGAAATCTAGGCAAAGAGAGAACGGGAACAGGGGCAATACCGACATCCATGGCAAGAGGACGCGGTGGGGATCGACTCCACCGGAGGAACTGGAGAGGGACGGCACGTAGATGGCGGCCTGCCGAAGCCCTCCTGCGGCAAGATGTCGATGGAGAGACCAAGAGTACGAGCGGGTGGAGCGAATGGGTTTGGGGGAGAAAGGCAACTCCCCCTGCCCCAACATAACCCCCCATCGCCCGCCCCGTAGCGGTAGTGCCGCTGGGGTGGGTGGTAGTACCGCTTGATGAACATCAGCGGTAGTACCGCGCACCACCAACGGTAGTACCATTCAACCACAAAAAGTACAGGCCCAAATGGCTTAGCTCAAAAAAAAGAAATCGACTAGAAAAGAGAGCAAACACACAAGCAAAGCAAACAAACGAAGACGAGAAACACACCCCTCTCCAAGAGAGGGCGGTGGCCGAGGCCACCTATGTTTGAGTCCGGAGGTATGGCGCCGCGAAGATTTTAACCTTGGGCCCACGACCAAAACTCATCTTTGAAGCACAAGTACCATAAAAATGGCCAATGTGAAAGAGTTTGATTAGTTTATGCATAATGGGGGGAGGAAAAGTTCATTGAGAGAACAACACTCCCCCTATGTCCATGCCTACACCTAGACAAGAAATCATGATGAGTATGGTGGGGTGTGTAGGGGTTCAAACCACATTGCTCGAATCAATGATATTTAGCTCATGCCTTAACTCGCGAAATCTTGCTTCATCCAAGGGCTTCGTGAAAATATCTGCAAGGTTATCATGAGTGTTGACATACTTGAGCTTGATCTCCCTTCGCCTAATGTGATCCCGGATGAAGTGATACCGAATCTCAATATGCTTCATCTTGAAGTGTTGCACCGGGTTGAGAGAGATCTTGATGGCACTTTCATTTTCACACCAAAGAGGCACTTCGTCACAAGTGACACCCTAATCCTTCAAAGTTTGCCTCATCCATAGGAGTTGAGCACAACAACTACCGGCAGCCACATACTCCACTTCGGTGGACGAGAGAGATACACAACTTTGCTTCTTAGAAGACCAACTCACTAAAGAGCAACCAAGCAATTGGCACCCTCCGGAGGTGGACTTCCTATCCACTTTGTCTCCCGCCCAATCTGAATCTGTATAGCCCAAAAGATCAAAGTCGACTCCTCTTGGGTACCATAAGCCAAAGTTTGGGGTATGAGCCAAATATTGAAAGATTCGCTTAACCGCCACAAAGTGGCTTTCCTTAGGTGCGGCTTGAAACCGTGCACAAATTCCCACACTCAACATGATATCCGGTCGAGATGCACAAAGGTAAAGCAGGGATCCAATCATGGAGCGATATACCTTTTGATCCACCGCTTTACCATTGGGATCAATGTCAAGTTGGCATTTGATGGGCATTGGAGTGGAGGCCGGCTTGACATCACTTAGCTTGAGTCTCTTGAGCATGTCTTGAGTGTATTTGGATTGGTTCATGAAGGTTCCTTCTCTTCTTGGCTTGATTTCGAACCCGAGAGAGAACTTCAACTCTCCCATCATAGACATCTTGAACTTCGAGGTCATGAGAGCGGCAAATTCTTCATTGAAAGCTTTGTTAGGGGAACCAAAAATAATATCACCAACATATAGTTGGCACACAAACAACTCACCTTTGACCTTCTTAGTAAAAAGAGTGGGGTCGATTTTCCCAATTTCGAACCCACGATCTTGTAAAAACTCCGTAAGATGCTCGTTCCACGCACGCGGGGCTTGTTTAAGGCCATAGAGCGTCTTGTGGAGTTGGTACACATGATCGGGGAAATAGGGATCCTCGAACCCCGGGGGTTGTTTGACATACACCAACTCATTAATGGGACCATTAAGAAAAGCACTCTTCACATCCATTTGTTGTAGCTTGGAATTATGATGAGAAGCATAAGCAATCAACAAACGAATAGATTCAAGGCGAGCAATGGGAGCAAAGGTTTCACTGTAGTCGATACCTCGACTTGGGAGTAGCCTTGTACCACCAAACGAGCCTTGTTGCGAACAATGATCCCATGAGCATCTTGCTTGTTCTTGAATATCCACTTGATTCCAGTGATATTATGATTCCCGGTCAGCCTTGGCACTAACTTCCATACTTGATTGTGCTTGAACTTGTTGAGTTCTTCATGCATGGCATTGAGCCAATCCGGATCCTCGAGCGCCTCATAAACCTTTTGCGGTTCGACACAAGAAACAAATGCGTGATGTTCACAATAGTTTGCTAATTGTCTATGAGTGCTTACCCCCTTTCTTAGGCTTCCAACCACATTGATGACCTTTGGTAGTGAGCTTGGAAGCGATCTTTGCGGCACGACGCTCTAATTCCTCCTCGGATGTGAGAAGAGGAGGGGTTACTTGATCATCTTGAGCGCCGTCATGAGATTGTTCTTGATCTTGAACTTGCTCTTGATCTTGAACTTGCTCGAAGGGAGACCTTGACCTTGGGCATCATTTGGTGGTTCACCACCATCTTGAGGTTGATCTTTCCCTTGATCTTGTTCACGAGGTTGAGGGCCTTCATTTTCTTCTTCGGAAGCGTGTGGATCTTGGGTTGGTGATGGCTCCACTTGAGTGGAGCATTGTCCTTCTCCTTCGGCCACAAGGGGTTCCTCAATGAGTAGGATATGACCAACACCCATTCTTCTTATGGCTTGGGGAGGAATTTCATCACCTACATAACAAGTACCACTTTGCTCCACTTGGGAGCAGGTATTCTCATCAAACTCCACGTTACACGTCTCCTCAATGAGTCCGGTGGACTTGTTGAGGACACGGTAGGCATGAGAGTTTGTAGCATAACCAACAAATATGCCCCCATGAGCTCTAGCCTCAAATTTAGACAAGCGAACACCTTTCTTGAGAATGAAACACTTACACCCCAACACTCGGAAGTACTTGAGGTTGGGCTTTACCGATAAGTATTTCATAAGAAGTCTTGTTCAAGCCTTTGCGGAGATAGAGCCGATTGGATGCATGACATGCTGTGTTGATGGCTTCGGCCCAAAAGTTGTAAGGAGACTTGAACTCCGCCATCATGGTCCTTGCCGCATCCATCAACATCCGGTTATTCCTCTCTGTGACACCATTTTGTTGAGGGGTGTATGGTGCAGAATATTGATGCTTGATCCCCTCATCACTAAGAAACTCATCCAAGGTGTAGTTCTTGAACTCGGTGCCGTTGTCACTCCTTATTGTCAAGATCTTTGCATCATGTTGACGTTGAGCTTCATTTGCAAATTCGATGACGGTTTGTTGAGTATCACTCTTCCTCTTGAAGAAATATACCCAAGTGTATCTTGAATAATCATCCACAATCACCAAGCAATACTTTCTACCCCCAAGACTATCAAAGGATGGAGGCCCAAAGAGATCCATGTGAAGGAGCTCCAAGGGTCTCTTTGAGTAGATGATAGTCGTGGGAGGGTGAGCCTTCTCATGTAGCTTTCCTTTGATACAAGCACTGCAAGCACGATCTTTGGCAGAACTAACATTTGTTAGTCCACGGACATGGTCCCCCTTGAGAAGACTTTGCATAGATCTCATATTGACATGGGCTAAACGACGATGCCAAAGCCATCCCACGTCAACTTTAGCCATTAGGCATGTCGTGGTCTTAGTGGGTCGCTCCGAAAAGTTAATCACATAGAGACCGTTCTCGACATGCCCAACAAAGGCTACTTTAAGAGTCTTGCTCCACAAGAGGGCCACGGTATCAACATCGATGAAAGTGGCAAAGCCCATGAGTGCAAGTTGACAAACGGAAAGTAGATTGTCAGCAAGGGACTCGACAAGCATGACTTTGTCGATCGTGAGATCATGAGAAATGATAACCTTGCCAATACCCAATACCTTAGAAGACGAGGCATCACCCCACTCGATGTTGGTGGGCATAGAAGGGATCTTGAGCACATCCACCACCAAGTCCTTGCTTCCGGTGTCACGCCCAATATGCGACCCTATCCAAAAGGAACTCGAAGGTCCCACCAAGGATAGACCCGCATATTGGAACACTTCTGCAAGGTGGACATCATTACATCAACATTACATAATAGATGGGGATACATACAAAACATACAATGTCACATGAATACAACAATACAACATACAAGAACAACATCCGACTACGGATGAAACACAAACAAAAACTCAAACGACATCCACCACCTAGCCCAAAGGCCGACCGGAACCTATCCCCGATCGAAGAAGAAGCGTAAGAAGAACTCCAACACAAGTAAAACATCGCTCTCGGTCATGATCATCTCATAACCTGTACACGCAATCGTTGTTGTAGTAAAGCTGTGAGCCACGAGGACTCAAAGAATCCCATTACCATGGGTATCAAGACTAGCAAAGCTTAATGGGAAAGGAAGGGGTAAAGTGGTGAGGTTGCAGCAGCGACTAAGCATGATATGGTGGCTAACATACGCAAAAGAGAGTGAGAAGAGAAGCAAAGGAACAGTCGTCAACTAGTAATGATCAAGAGGTGATCCTGAACTCCTACTTACGTCAAACATAACACAGAAACCGTGTTCACTTCTCGGACTCCGCCGAGAAGAGACCATCACGGCTACACACGCGGTTGATGTGTTTTAAATCGGATTAGGTGTCAAGTTATCTACAACCGGACATTAACAAATTCCCATCTGCCACATAACCGCGGGCATGGCTCTCGGAAGTTTATACCCTGCAGGGGTGTCCCAACTTAGCCCATGATAAGCTCTCGCGATCAACGAAGGAATAGACCTTCTCCCAGGAAGACCCGATCAGTCTCGGAATCCCGGTTTACAAGACATTTCGACAATGGTAAAACAAGACCAGCAAAGCCGCCCGATGCGCCGACATCCCGATAGGAGCTGCACATATCTCGTTCTCAGGGCAACACCGAATAAGCTAAGCGTACAGGTACCGACGTAACCCAAGTTGCCAAGGGATGGCCCGCACGGTGCTCTAGTTTGGACCAACACTTAGACAAGCATTGGCCCGGGGGGGCTATAATAAAGATGACCCTTGGGTTAATTACTCCCATGGGAAAAGTAGGTGGTGGTGAGGCAAATGGTAAAACCAAGGTTGGGCCTTGCTGGAGGAGTTTTATTCAAAGCGAACTGTCAGGGGGGTCCCATAAATCACCTGACCGCGTAAGGAACGCAAAATCCGGAAACATAATACCGGTATGATGGAAACTAGGGCGGCAAGAGTGGAACAAAACACCAGGCATAAGGCCGAGCCTTCCACCCTTTACCAAATATATAGATGCATTAATAAACATAAGAGATATTGTGATATCCCAACATAAACCCTGTCCACCATGGAGCAACCTTCAACTTCACCTGCAACTAGCAATGCTATAAGAGGGGCTGAGCAAAGCGGTAACATAGCCAAGCAATGGTTTGCTAGGAAGGGTGTCAAAGGTTAGAGGTTCATGGCAATTTGGGGAGGCTTGATGAGCAAAAGATAGGTAACGCAGCATAGCGATAGAACGAAGCAACTAGCATAGCAATGATAGTAGTGAGATCCAGGGTAGCGGTCATCTTGCCTGAAATCCCGCAAGGAAGAAGAACGAGTCCATGAAGAAGATGAAGCCACGAAGACGAACCACACGTAGACGAACGAATCCTCACGATCGCAACGAAACGGGAACTATCGAGAAGAAGCACACAACATGGTAAACACACCACACATAGACAAGGCATGATGCACAACAAGCATGATGCATGACAAGGCTACATGAAGCTACTCATGGCAAGAGATGATGCAAACAAGAACAACACATCAAGGCAAGTTTAAATGAGGTCGGGAACAACAAATAACAATTCCGGTAAGTCCTCATATGCATATTTCGAAATTGGTCCAGAACTGAATAAACATTAAGTTAAAGTTCTTAAACAGCAAGTTAAGATGCACCAAGATGATCTACACGAAATTCTAGTCAAGTTACATATAAAGTTCATTAGATTCGGAGCTACGGCCTAAAAGATATGAGCAAAACAAGTTAAACATGGCATTGATGCAAAATACACCCAAACATCAAGCAAACACACCAAAACAAGGATGCAACATGATAATATGAAACTACATGCAAAATCACGCAAGTTTCATATAGAGCACACTCAAAACGGAGCAACGGTTCAACACACACACACTATACAAGACATAACAACAATGTGTCCAAAACAGCAACTAGGCATATTGCAAGCATCAAAACAACAAGCTACAGCACCCCAACATAATAACAAAAGGCATGGGCATGAAGTACAGGTAAATCATAACAAAACATGAACACTGAGCTATCTCCAGAAACAACTAGAACATGCTCAAAAGGACATGGGAAGATTGCAAATAATAACAGTTTCAGACTTATCAGGAAATAACATCAGGTTGCAATGTTTATAGCTATCAAACAACATGTTACAGGAACTTAACATGGCAAACAAAGGCATGGCCTAAAACTACTAATTTCATAGATCAAAAGTCCCTTACTGACCATGAGCCAAAAGGGCACAGAAAATACGATGGCACCCATGTAAACATGGCAAGTTATATGACAGATTCATACATGGCAGGAACAACAATAAGTAGACATGTTGGTGAGCTTGAACCACTCACCACAGAGCAATACATGGCATGGCAAGGCAACCAACAGTAATAAGGCATGTTTATGAAGCTAAGCATGGCAAGAGCAAGTTCATAGGGTGCATGGATCACTAGAAAAGCACATGGCCAAAACTGAACTTAATGTTAACAGGCTGGCAGCAACATTATTTAGCAAGTTTGGAGCAAGATTACGACAAGCTACAGCAAGCTATAATTGCAAAAAAGGGCATGAATGGATATACCAAGACATGTGTAACAAAACATCCCTAGTTAACATCTCCAGAATAATGCACGAAATGACTAGTAGAAGCATGTTAACATAGCAACAAAATATAACAGGATCTGTCAGGAAAACAGCAACAGCAAGTACCCTCCTTAGCAAGCTCGATGCACTCACTACACAAGTCACAAAAATACATGGATAGCACCTCTAAAAAGATGGCATGGATCAAAACACATGTAGACATCAACCTCATAGGATGCACACATCAAACATGGCAAAAATGACAAATGAGCATGATATAACAGTTTCAGCAGATTAACATCAACATGCACTCTTCCAACAGCATTTCGGGCATCAAGATGAGCTCAAATGAAAATGATGCAATGTAATGAAATGAAGTACTCGTCGAGGCGAACAATTTGACATATTATCTGCACGAAACGGAGCTATGGATGCAGAGATACGATGCGATGAACATGGCATGATTATGTCAAAAATCTGGGACTTGGTGGAAATTATACCTCTGGATCTGGGGTTGACCCGGGCGCGGATTACGAGGCTAGCCGGAGTGGACTCGGGGACGGCCGGAGACGGGCAGGGAGGACGGATCCGGTGAGGAGGAAGCCGGTGGGGGCGCGGGACGGGGCCGGTGTAACACCCACGATGCGGCTATATCTCCCACGTGTCGAAGCACGACTTAGAGGCATAACCGCATTGTGGTTTTGTCGCAAGAAGGGTCATCTTCACACAATCCCATGTAATGAACAAGACTGTGATAAAGAGTTGGCTTACAATCGCCACTTCACACAAGTACTTAAATAAATCATACCTCATTCAGAGTACACACATAGTTCGACTACGGATGAAGCCAAAAGAAAAGAAGATAACCCAACTGCTAGATCCCCGATCGTCCCAACTGGGCTCCACTACTGATCAACAAGAAACAACACATAGCAACAACTAAGATCTTCGTTGAGCTCCCATCTAAGCTAG
Organism: Aegilops speltoides; assembly: GCA_021437245.1. NCBI lineage: Eukaryota > Viridiplantae > Streptophyta > Magnoliopsida > Poales > Poaceae > Aegilops > Aegilops speltoides. The sequence continues at coordinate 344,844,529 of CM038144.1, forward strand.
ATAGCATCCTCTGCACTGGTATCATCGGCACCTGCAACTGTTGTGATAGTATCTGGTGAGTCACGAGGACTTAGCAATCTCAAAACCCGCGAGATCAAGACTATTTAAGCTTATGGGTAAGGAATGGATAAGTGGAGAGGTTGCAGCAGCGACTAAGCATGATATGGTGGCTAACATATGCAAATAAGAGCGAGAAGAGAAGCAAAGGAACGGTCGTGAAGCTAGCAATGATCAAGAAGTGATCCTGAAATCCTACTTACGTCAAACATAACCCAAACTGTGTTCACTTCCCGGACTCCGCCAAAAAGAGACCATCACGGCTACACACGCGGTTGATGCATTTAAGTTAAGTCAAGTGTCAAGTTCTCTACAACCGGATATTAACAAATTCCCATCTGCCACATAACCGCGGGCACGGCTCTCGAAAGTTTATACCTGCGCAGGGTGTCCCAACTTAGCCCATCACAAGCTCTCACAGTCAACGAAGGATATTCCTTCTCCCAGGAAGACCCGATCAGTCTCGGAATCCCGGTTTACAAGACATTTTGACAATTGTAAAACAAGACCAGCAAGACCACCCGCTGTGCCGACAAATCCCGATAGGAGCTGCACATATCTCGTTCTCGTGACACACCGGATAAGCTAAGCGTCATGTACCGACGTAATCCAAGTTGCCAAGGAATGGTCCCAAGACGGTGCTCTAGTTTGGACCAACACTCGGAGGAGCACCGCCCGGGGTAAAATAAAGATGACCCTTGAGTCTGCAGAACCCAAGGGAAAAAAGGCTTAGGTGGCAAATGTTAAAACCAATGTTGGGCCTTGCTGGAGGAGTTTTATTCAAAGCGAACTGTCAAGGGGGTCCCATAAATCAGCCAACCGCGTAAGGAATGCAAAATCAAGGAACATAACACCGGTATGACGGAAACTAGGGCGGCAAGAGTGGAACAAAACACCAAGCATAAGGCCGAGCCTTTCACCCTTTACCAAGTATATAGATGCATTAATTAAATAAGAGATATTGTGATATCCCAACATAATCCTGTCCAACATGGAGCAATCTTCAACTTCACCTGCAACTAGCAACGCTATAAGAGGGGCTGAGCAAAGCGGTAACATAGCCAAGCAATGGTTTGCTAGGAAGGGTGAAAATGTTAGAGGCTGACATGGCAATATGGGAGGCATGGTAAACAAGTGATAGGTAGCGCAGCATAGCGATAGAACGAAGCAACTAGCAAGCAAAGATAGAAGTGATATCGAGGGTAATGGTCATCTTGCCTGAGATCCCGCAAGGAAGAAGAACGAGTCCATGAAGAAGACAAACGCACGTAGTCGCACAAATCCTCACAACTCCGGAACAAAACCGAAGCTAACGAGAGAAGCAAACCAGAAAGAAACAAACAACATGGTAAACAAACATCACATAATCATGGCATGATGCACAATCAAGTATGATGCATGTCCGGTTTAATGAGGCATGGCATGGCAATATGCACAAACAACACTACAAGTTAAGTGGAGCTCAATATGCAACGAGTTGCATATTGACGAGACACCACATCAATTATTTAGTTCTCTCTCATTAAGGAACACAATAATATTAAGTGTGGTTAAACATGGCAAGAGGTGAAACATAAGTAAACTAACTATTTAGGCAAGTTTAAATGAGGCCGGAAACACAAACAGCAATTCTGGAAAATCCCCAAGTTATTTAGCAATTTAATGCAACAACAATTTTAAACATTTTAATTGTTGTTATCATGATGCGGATGACATATGCAAGTTTTATGCAATTTTTATGAAGATGTTGACATGAGCAAGATATGAAACATTTGGTCACCATGACGGAACAAAACGGGTGCCACGGCAACTACAACGGAAATGGTGCCACGACAACATTCCGATGATCCGACAACTCATTGAGATACCGGTGCAAAAGAGCAAGTGTGCGGATGTGCGGAATATGCAAAAGATGGTGGGGTGATCCCGGTTACCGGGTTCCCACGGGTCGATGGCATGGCAACCGAGGAGGAACGTGCATGAAGCAAACGGGCACGGTGCAAACACGAGCATCTCATACAACACATGCATTCGGCCCACGGGCATCGTCTCGGCGTTATACCTTCGAAGCGTGCATTTCGGGCGGAACGCGTTCAACGAAGGAAGTAGTGGTAAACGGGCCGTAGTGGAAGTAGTCGTTCTCGCGGCCGTAGTGGAAGTAGTTGTTCACGTGGCGACGGTAGTGGAAGTAGGCGTTCACGGGATGTCGTGTAGCCGTACATGTTTGAAGCAGAACTTGGCGTATCCATGTAGTTGGCGTTCCGGTCCTGTAGTCGTACTAGGCATCTGGTGAACTTGGCGAAATCCACGAAGGCGTAGACGTTCCAAGGTACTTGACGCATCAGCAGGTGTAGTCGGTCTTGACGATCCAAAACGGCAACACCACGTGGCCTCGAGTGGCAGCAAAGAAGGAGGCAAAGGAGCCCCGCCGAGATGGTTTAGGTAGCGGCAAACCATGAGCAAGATGGGGCTGTCGGGCCAAGGTGGAGGCGAACAGCAGCGGACAACGGCGGCAGTGAGGCGACGGGGGGACAAGGGCGAGGCGACGTCGCGGGGTTGCGGGAGGCGAAGCCACACGGGCGGCGCGGCTGCTGTTGGTGAGGCGGCACACGAGGAGGAGGTTGGGGATGGGTCGTCGAGGCTGGAACCAGGGTGGAGGCGCACAGGAGGAGGCTTGAGGCGCGCTGGAGGTGGTAGTACTCGTGGGTGCAAGGCGGCCGGTGCTGGGGCTCCGATGAACTCCGGCCAAACGGAGGGGACGAGCAGCGCGGGGCTCCTGCTGGACGCAGAGGACGACGGATGCGGGCGCAGGTGCTCGAGGAGCTCCTCTCCTCGAGCGCTCGGGCGACGGGGACTTGGCGAGGAGGAGGCGCGGGAACACCGGTTCCATCCGAGAACAAGGCGGGGCGAGCTGGGCGGCCTGGACTCGCCAGCCGGAGGGGCGACGGGGCATGGTTTCGGGCGCCATGGGAGGCAAGGCGTGGGGCTGAGAGGGTCAAAAGTAGGCTGCGAGGGAGATGGGAATCGAGCGATGGGGTTGCGGCGCTGTGAGGGAACGATGGAGCGATCGAGAGGAGGGGGTCGGGGCTAGGGTTTACAGCGGGGCGCGGCTGGGCCATGATGCAAATGGGCCGGCCTGGTTGCTGGGCTGCAAGGCTGCTGGGCTTCTTCTCTCCCTCTCTACTCTTTTCATTAACAGAGAACCGAAGAAAGGAAAGGAGAGAAGAGAAGGTTAGAGGAAGAATTTGGGCATGCGGTTAATTTTCTCGCACTCGTAAAAATGAGTTTAATCCAAGAAAATAGGAGTGGGCATGACCGAAGATTTAAATTCAAACTCATTTGATTTAAATTCAAATGATTTGAATAGGAAGTGAGGGTTGGGAAGGTCCAAAAATGTTCGGATTTTTGGTGGAGCTCCGGAATATGATGAAAGAATATATGGCAAGGTTGGAGACCAAGAATTAAGATAACAAAGGCATGGGATATTTTGCAAGTGGGTTATGGTTAATTCCAAATAAACGGAATAATTTTATTATAGCTCCCTAATAATAGTAGGAGACTTTGAATATGTTTTAAAGAGAAATCACCATGTGAATATCCCTCGATTTAAATAGATCAACGATCTATGCAATTTATTTAGGTGAGTTTTAAAAATTAATGATATGATGGCATGATGACATGATGCAATGCAAGAGATGGCATGATGAATGCATAAACAAAACAAATAACACGACAAAACTCGGAATAGCTGGAAGTCTTCTGAAGCGTCGGTCTCGGGGCGTTACAGCCGGGAAGGTCGGGGGCGGCCGGATCTAGTCCGGCCCGACCGGATCCGTGGCGACGGCGGCGGACGGCGGGCGGCGGCGAAGTTCGCGAGGAGCTCGGGAAGCTCTGGGCGGCGGCGGCGCAGGCTGCTGGCAGCGGCGCTGAGGGCGGGTCCGCGACCGGGCGGTGCGCGGGCGGCGGGCGACTCGCGGCGGCGGCGCTTGGGCCGGGCGGCGAACGGCGAGGCGGCGGGCAAGCGGGCGAGGCGGGCGACGGCGGGCCGGCTCGGCGGCGGCGGCAATGGCCGGGCGACGGCGGCGCAAGGGCCGCCCTTCGCTGGCGGCTCCGCAGCTGGCGGCGGTGGGTGGCGGCGGCGCGCCACGTGGCGAGCTCGGATTGGCTGCGGGCGGCGGCGCGGACATGTCCAGCGCGGGCGGACGTGTCCGTCGGCGGGAGGAGGAAGAAGGCTAGGGTTAGACCGGGATTTCGGGGGAGATGCACGTATATATAGGTGGAGGGAGCTAGGAGAGTCCAAATGAGGAGCGGTTTTCGCCCACACGATCGTGATCGAACGACCGAGAGCATGGAGGGGAGTTAGATGGGTTTTGGGCCACTTTTGGAGGGGGTGTTGGGCTGCAACACAAAGAGGTTTTTCGCGGTTACCCGGTTACCCGTTGGAGTATCAAACGGACTCCAAATGGCACGAAACTTGACAGGCGGCCTACCGGTGATGTACCAAGGCCGCTTGGCAAACCTCCGGCCATTCCGAGAAAGTTTAATACCCGCACACAAAAGAGACAAAAGGGGGACGCCGGAGGACATAGGAGTGCCGGATTGCAAAACGGACAACGGGGAAAATGCTCGGATGCAGGAGACGAACACGAATGCGAAAGCAATGCACATGATGACATGATAAAATGCAACACGCAAGAAAATGACATGGCAACGACGGTGAATAACTGGCAGACACCTGGCGCATCGAATCCGGGGCGTTACATCCGGTCATATGATTTGTGGCTCCACTACGAGCAACCATGATCCCCCACCGGAAGCAAACACCTACAAGATATTAATGCTTGGTTTTAGGTACCCATTTTGTAATGGGTCCTTTGATGTTAGTAACAAGGGTCTTAGGAACCCAAATAGACCATTCAATGTACTCATAAGGAGAACCGACAAATTTAGCATAAACATGCCCATCACTAGCACGACACAACACATAAGAAGGGTTTAAGTCGCCGGCTTTGTTGGAAGGGGTGGCATTGCCCTTTTTGACATCACCACCCTTCACATTGTTCTTCTTCTCCTTAGGAGCACCCTCTCCCTCCTTCACAAAAGTTTGCTTGAGAGGGGGAGGTCATTTGGTCTTGTCGTTCTTCTTCTTGTTCCTGGACTTGGGTGCGAACCCAACTCCCTCCTTGGCCACAACTTCCTTTTGATTGCTCAAAAGGTCATTGAGGTTCTTCTCACCTTGTATGCACGTCACAGGCCTTTCTCAAGTTGCTCCTTCAACTTGGCATTCTCCTCCACAAGATGCACATGCTCACAACATGGGTTAGTGGCATTTGCATTATAAATTAATACCATATGAGGAAAGGTGGCTTTTTCCTTGGTTAGCTTCACTTGAAGTTGATCATGAGACTCCTTGAGGCTAGCATGAGCACCCTTCAAGACCTTGTGGGCCTTGTCGAGTATATCAAACTCCTCCTTGAGTCTAGCATGGTCAACCCCAAGTTTAGCCTTCTCGGAATTTAGCACACAAGATACAACAAGAGCATGATCAAGATCTTTCTTTAATTTAACATGGTCATTGTTGTGTGACTCCTCAAGAGCCAAACGATGCCCACGCTCTTCATCAAGAGCATTAGAGAGATCCGATATCTCATCAGCATAGTCATGACTATGACCTTCCATCTTAGAGATGGTTTCTTCATGAGCCTCGATCATGTCATTGGCTTCACCAAGTTGTTCCAAGAGAGCAATGAAGTGCTTCTTGGATTTGCCCTTGAGCTTACTCATAAAAGACTCAAATTGATTCACTTCCTCATTCGACCCCTCACTTTCATCAATGTAATCCATCAAGGAGGGATTAGTAATGATGGTGGTTTTGATGTTGGGAGTTACCTTGTTAGAGGCTTTAGCCATGAGGCACTTGGCGGTGATGTTCTCGTTGGGTGAATCGAAGAGAGACACCCGTGGAGTTATGGCAATGGCAACGGAGGCATGGTCATTGCTTCACCATCTTCTTCATCATCGTCATCCTCATGGTATTCTTCTTGAACCACCAACCCTCGAGTAGGAGTCTTTTTGGTGAAGTTGTTCTTGTTGGGGAAGGACTTGGCTTTGTCTTTTCGGATGAGCTTGCCACCATTGTATTCCCGCTTCTCGTAAGGGCAATCCACAACAAAGTGGCTCACATTGCCACAATTGTAACATGTTCTCACACGTTGCTTGCCCTTGAAACCACTTGATTTGTTCTTGTTGAAGTTGGGCCTTGTGTTCTTCTTGCTCCAAAATTGCCTTGAAGCAAGAGCCATGTGCTCATGATAATCATATTTTGTATCTTCGGCGTTGCTCTCCTCATCTTCCTCTTCTTCCTCTTCTTCCACAATAATCTTGGCCTTCAAGGCAAGGTTGGGCTTCTTTGCTCTTTGAGAACGCAGCACCGTGTTGTCGGCGGTCTTGTCCAAGATCCTCATTGCCACAAACTCATCGAACACTTCATTTGAGGACAAGGAGTGGAAGTCTGGTCTTTGACGGATGATGGAGGACATGGCCTTGTGGTAGGGCATCATGGCCTTGAGAAACTTGCGCTTGATCCAATTATCATCCGTATCCTTACTCCCATGATCTCAGAGTAAGACCGTGAGAGTGGTCAATCTTTGGTAAAGCACACGAGGTTTTTCATCTTCAATCATTGCAAACTCATCGGCTTAATCGTGCACCACTTCATAGTTGGAGCGTTGAATGCTAGCGCTTCGCTTGTAGAGGGAAACAACATGGTGCCATGCTTCCTTGGCCATGATGAATGGTCGGAGATGAGCAATGTCTTCGGGTGGAATTGCATCTTGAATGATGAAGAGAGCATTCTCGTTGAATTGATTACCCGTGACTTCTCTTGGAGTGAAGTTGCTTGGGTCATGCGGATAGAAACCTTCTTCAATAATTCTCCAAAGATTAGTGTTAACATGTCTTAAATGACGCTTAAAGCGATAGACCCAAGCATCAAAATCTTCATTTTTCACAATCTTAGAGGAGGGCCGGCATGATTTAAATGAGTAGAGGGAATCGGTCCTCCATAAAGTGGAGGTTCCACATGGGCAAATATGCCGGTGCCATTTCTACCACTATTAGAAGGACCCTTTTCACTAGTAGCTTCTCGCTTGTCGGAGTTTGCACCCGTCACCTTGTTAGTGGGATCACCCACTTTCATCGGTGAGTTAGATAGTTTAAGTCCTTCTAAAAATTTATTAAACATGCTTTCAACCTCGGTTGTCATGGAGGTTTTCAATGTGTCCAAAGCCACATTGAATTCCTCACGAGAGACCGCAGTTCCCCCATCGGCCATAGACGAGCTTGGATTCACACCGGAGTGCTCCTCCCCACCGTCTACGGTGTCAACCATACTCTTCGGACGGTAAAGTCCTTAATAAAGAGACGAGGCTCTGATACCAATTGGAAGGATCGATATAGTTGAATAGAGGGGGGTGAATAGGCAACTAACAATTTTTAGCTTTTCTTTACCAATTTCAACTTTGCATCAAAGTAGGTTGTCTAGATATGTAACTAGGTGAGCAACCTATATGATGCGATAAAAACAAGCACACAAGCAAGCAAGAGATGCAACACAATATAAGCTTGCACAAGTAAAGGTGAGAGATAACCAAAAGGGGAACCGATGGAGACGAGGATGTGTTACCGAAGTTCCTTCCTCTTGAGGGGAAGTACGTCTCTGTTAGAGTGGTGTGGAGGCACAATGCTCCCCAAGAAGCCACTAGGGCCACCGTATTCTCCTCACGCCCTCACACAATGCGAGATGCCGTGATTCCACTATTGGTTCCCTTGGAGGCAGCGACCGAACCTTTACAAACAAGGTTGGGGCAATCTCCACAACTTAATTGGAAGCTCCCAATGACACAACGAAGCTTCACCACAATGGACTATGGCTCCGCGGTGACCTCAACCGTCTAGGGTGCTCAAACACCCAAGAGTAACAAGATCTGCTAGGGATTAGTGGGGGGAATCAAATTTCTCTTGGTGGAAGTGTAGATCGGGGCCTTCTCAACCAATCCCGAGCAAATCAACAAGTTTGATTGGCTAGGGAGAGAGATCGGGTGAAAATGGATCTTGGAGCAACAATGGAGCTTTGGGGGGAAGAGGTAGGTCAACTTTGGAGAAGAAGACCTCCTTCTATAGAGGGGGGAACAATCCAACCGTTACCCCCTAAAACAACCCCGCAGAGGGCGGTACTACCGCAGGGGGCAGCGGTACTACCGCTCTCCTCGCATGTATCGCCATGCATTGATCGGGAGGGCTAGCATATGAGCAGGAATCGGACCCAGTGTGGTACTGCCGCGGTGGTAGGGCGGTACTACCACTCTCGAGCGGTACTACCGCTGCTTAGTGCCGCACAATCCGACACGAGAGGCGGCCCCCTCGAATCGAGGCGGTAGGAGCCTGGTACCGCAGCGGTTCTATGGCTGAGGATCCCCAGGCGGTACTACCGCTGCAGAGCGGTACTGCTGCCTGTGGCTCTTGAGCGGTACTACCACTGGGCACCATGGTACTACCGCTAGGACCAAATCATGCTCATAGGCTAGAAAAGGAAGCTCCATCGAAGTGGGAAGGCTCAGAGGGTGCGAAGAGGATGTGTACGTGTTGATTCCACCCTAGCCTTACCAAAGCGGAGCCCCTCTTGATAGTACGGTGACTCCTACGAAACAAGTCCACCAAAACAGAAACGAAGGAGCTACACCGTCTTTGATTAAAACTCCGAGGGGAGGGAATCATCTCGTGCCAAATGATGAATCTCTGAAATGCTCAAAGCACACGATTAGTCCGCAAACGTGTTGTCATCAATCACCAAAACTACATAGAGAGAGATATGCCTTAACAGAAGCTGTTTTGGTCGCAATACCTTGCGTCAGAACATCCAGTGCCCTTTTAGCGATCAGCTAAAATAGCTGGTCGAACTGCATAGGGTGGCCGAACTAGCCATGAAGGATTTAATAATCCGGCTATGGCCTGCCAAAGCCATACCCAGCAGTTACTTCGGGCTCGTGAAGCGGCTGGTCAATGCCTGCCCTTGGCTTGATGCCATCAAACGGTCGATCTGCATCGAAGGCGTGCGAATGGCGTTCGCCCGAGTCAAGATGGATTGGGTGAAGATGGACGCCGTGAAGCTTGCGACCGCAGGACCGCCCGCGGGCAAGGAGCACCGCATGCCCGAGCAGCGTTTTAACGATGTACTGGAGGGCTCCCGCATTGTGGCGGAGCAATGTGATAAGGATATTATCTTTGAATGAATACATTCATGTCATCCTGTCCCTTCCTATATTATGAAAACAGAGCCGTTATGTAATATAATGCATGTTATTTAAAATTTTACCTCCTATGCGGCCATTTTGTTAAATCTAAGAGTTGACCAGTCGTCGGCTTCAGCCCCCACATAGGTAGTACGGGGGTGTTCGGGATGAATCTAAACACTCTTTATCCCAAACTTTGGTCCTTAAAGGAGGTGTTTAGCGCAACGAACTAGGCAATCAGACTATATGGCTTTATCACCCTCACTTAGCCATAGGAGTTTGACAATAAAAATTTAGGCGCAACCCCTAGTGTTCGTAAGTCTGAACTTGGGGTGTTGTAAACACCTGATCGGGTAAAAACCGATTTATCACATAATGCAGAAAAAATCGCAAAAGATTTGTAACCTCTAAAACAGCTGACCGGCTCACGCCGCATCATGACAGTCGGTTTTCGGCTTTCTCTATTGAGGTGCTCATCCGGATGAACCAGGAAACAATCATAGTAGTTCTCCCTTTACTACCCTAGCCGATATAGCGGAATGTAAGGTAGTAAGCACAGGAGTCGGGCAACCCAACTATTGACCAAAGACATGATTCGGGGCCGATGCATATAATGCTAAAGTTCGGGGTGCCGAACTATACTGTAAAAAAGTGTTCGGACTTTGTTGCCGTATTATGGGGCGTAATGAAGTCCCTAGCGAATTAAGGCGCACCAGAGTGTACAGGTGCAATTTGATAAAAATATTAAGAAAAAGAAAAATGAAATAATAGGCTAATGCCGCAGAAATTGGGTCGCAAACTATTTTCCATTATAGTTTGATTAATATGTCAAAACATATATGTACAGGTAGTGCGATAAGCAACATGGCTATTTAACATGCCACGACCAAGGGAGAGCTGCGTGCAAGTCCTTAAAACAGGCATAACGATCGTTTAAAGAGACAACCTGGAAATTCCCTTATACGTCAATGCTTCTTGTCGTCTTGGTGTATCCGTCCCTTGATAGGTCCGACAATCAGGCCACCAGGAAAGGCCTGGAAAAAAGAAACCTAAAAAGAAAAAGAAAAAGTGAAAGTATGTGGGTCCAGGAGAGGTTGAGCCGTATTATGGACCACGACCTAGTTGTGCCTCCGTCCATGCCCATGGTATTTTGAGTGCATAGTTATGTACGCGCGGTACGAATGCCGCCGTTTGGTCGGGACTAGGACGGAGGCCGAATTTCTAGTCAAGCTATTGACGAGCTGGACTATCCTGCTGCAGAGTAGTTCGGACTCGCTTGACAGTGTCTGGGAGCTTGGCCGCCGAATTAAGGTTCTGCCTGAAAAGGCCACTCTGTACTTCAGTTGCGAGGGCAGTGATGTGGTCCTTGGTATGGAGGGAGCATTTCGTGTTTCCATTGACTGTTATGACACCGTGTGGTTCGGGCATCTTGACCTTGAGATAAGCGTAGTGTGGCACCGCATTGAATCGAACGACTGCGGTTCGTACGAGCAGTGCGTGATAACCACTGCGGAAAGGGACGATATCGAAGATCAACTCTTCACTTCGGAAATTGTCCGGGGATCCGAAGACCACCTCCAGTGTGATTGAGCCCGTACAACGGGCCTCTACACCTGCTATGACACCTTTAAAGGTAGTTTTTGGGGGCTCGATCCTTGAGGGATCAATACCCATTTTGCGCACTGTATCCTGATAGAGCAGGTTCAGGATGCTGCCACCGTCCATGAGGACTCGCGTAAGATGGAATTCATCAATGATTGGGTCGAGGACCAGTGCGGCTAAAGCGCCATGACGGATACTGGTCGGATGGTCCCTGCGATCAAAGGTGATCGTGTTGGGGAACGTAGCAGAAATTCAAAATTTTCCTATGTGTCACCAAGATCTATCTATGGAGAAACCAGCAACGAGGGGAAGGAGAGTGCATCTACATACCCTTGTAGATCGCTAAGCGGAAGCATTCAAGAGAACGGGGTTGAAGGAGTCGTACTCGTCGTGATCCAAATCACCGGAGGTCCTAGCGCCGAACGGACGGCACCTCCGCGTTCAACACACGTACAGCCCGATGACGTCTCCCATGCCTTGATCCAGCAAGGAGAGAGGGAGAGGTTGAGGAAGACTCCATCCAGCAGCAGCACAACGGCGTGGTGGTGGTGGAGGAGTGTGGCAATCCTGCAGGGCTTCGCCAAGCACCGCAAGAGAGGAGTACTTGGGAGAGGGGGAGGGCTACGCCAGAACTTGGGGTGCGGATGCCCTCCCATCCCTCCACTATTTATAGGTGGGGGGAAGAGGGGGCCGGCCCCCTTAGATCCCATCTAGGGTTGGGGGTGGCGGCCAAGGGGGGAGGAGTGCCTCCCAAGTCAAGTGGAGGCCCTCCCCCTTAGGGTTCCCCCCTTCCCATGCACATGGGCCTTGGGGGGGCTGGTGCCCCTGGCCCATTAAGGCTAGGGCGCCCCCCTACAGCCCATGCTAATGTATTGGACGTGGTGGAACAATTTCCGACCTTCGACCCTCTCGAATCCTCCGAACCTTCCGAAGCTTCCTGCATAATCATCCGAAAAACCCGAACTTTTCCCTTTAACCCAACAACAACTTTCCATATATAAATCTTTACCTCCGGACCATTCCGAACTCCTCGTGATGTCCGGATCTCATCCGGACTCAAACAACATTCGGTAACCACATACAAACTTCCTTTATAACCCTAGCGCCATCGAACCTTATGTGTAGACCCTACGGGTTCGGAGACATGTAGACATGACCGAGACGTTCTCCGGTCAATAACCAACAGCGGATCTGGATACCCATGATGGCTCCCACATGTTCCACGATGATCTCATCGGATGAACCACGATGTCAAGGACTCAATCAATCCCGTATACAATTCCCTTTGTCTAGCGGTATTGTACTTGCCCGAGATTCGATCGTCGGTATACCGATACCTTGTTCAATCTCGCTACGGCAAGTCTCTCTACTCGTTCCGTAACACATCATCCCGCCGATCAACTCTTTGATCACATTGTGCACATTATGATGATGTCCTACCGAGTGGGCCCAGAGATACCTCTCCGTGACACGGAGTGATAAATCCCAGTCTCGATTCGTGCCAACCCAACAGACACTTTCCGAGATACCTGTAGTGCACCTTTATAGCCACCCGCCACGCCAGGACGCTTTGGTACACCCAAAGCATTCCTACGGTATCCGGGAGTTGCACAATCTCATGGTCTAAGGAGATGATACTTTACATTAGAAAAGCTTTAGCATACGAACTACGATCTTTGTGCTAGGCTTAGGATTGGGTCTTGTCCGTCACATCATTCTTCTAATGATGTGATCCCGTTATCAATGACATCCAATGTCCATGGTCAGGAAACCGTAACCATCTATTGATCAATGAGCTAGTCAACTAGAGGCTTGCTAGGGACATGGTGTTGTCTATGTACCCACACATGTATCTGAGTTTCCTATCAATACAATTATAGCATGGATAATAAACGATTATCATGAACAAGGAAATATAATAATAACTAATTTATTATTGCCTCTAGGGCATATTTCCAACAGTCTCCCACTTGCACTAGAGTCAATAATCTAGTTCACATCGCCATGTGATTAACACTTACAGGTCACATCGCCATGTGACCAACATCCAAAGAGTTTAGTAGTGTCATTAAACTAGTTCACATCATCATATGATTAAGACTCAATGAGTTCTGTGGTTTGATCATGTTTTGCTTGTGAGAGGGGTTTTAGTCAATGGGTCTGCAACATTCAGATTTGTATGTACTTTGCAAATCTCTAGGTCATATTGTAAATGCTGCTTCCACGCTCCACTTGGAGCTATTCCAAATGGTCGCTCCACTATACGTATCTGGTTTGCTACTCAGAGTCATTCGGATAGGTGTTAAAGCTTGCATCGTTGTAACCCTTTACGCCAAACTCTTTATCACCTCCATAATCGAGAAACATATCCTTATTCCTCTAAGGATAATTTTGACCACTATCTGGTGATCCACTCCTTGATCACCTTTGTACCCTCTTGCCAGACATGTGGCAAGGCACACATCAAAAGTGTACTTAGCATAGCATACCCAAGAGCCTACGCCTAAAGCATAGGGACGACCTTCATCCTTTCTCTCTTTTCTGCCATGGTCGAGCTTTAAGTCTTAACTTCATACCTTACAACTCAGGCAAGAACTCCTTCTTTGACTGATCCATCTTGAACACCTTCAAGATCATGTCAAGGTACGTGCTCATTTGAAAGTATTATTAAGCATTTTGATCTATCCTTATAGATCTGGATGCTCAATGTTCAAGTAGCTTAATCCGGGTTTTCTATTGAAAAACATCTTTCAAATAACCCTATATGCTTTCTAGAAATTCTACATCATTTCTGATCAACAATATGTTTACAACATATACTTATCAGAAATTCTATAGTGCTCCCACTCACTTCTTTGGAAATACAAGTTTCTCATAAACTTTGTAGAAACCCAAAATCTTTGATCATCTCATCAAAGTGTACATTCTGACTCCGAGATGCTTGCTCTAGTCCATGGAAGGATCGCTGGAGCTAGCATACCTTTTAGCATTCTTAGGATTGACAAAACTTTCTGATTGTATCACATACAACCTTTCCTTACGAAAACTGGTAAGGAAACTCATTTTGACATCCATCTGCCAGATTTCATAAATGCAGCTTATGCTAACATGATTCCGACGGACTTAAGCATCGCTACGGATGAGAAAATCTCATCGTAGTCAACTCCTTGAACTTGTGAAAAACTCTTTGCCACAAGTCGAGCTTCATAGACGGTGACATTACCGTCCATGTCCCGTCTTCTTCTTAAAGATCCATTTATCTCAATGGCTTGCCGATCATCGGGCAAGTCCACCAAAGTCTATGCTTTGTTCTGATACATGGATCCTATCTCGGATTTCATGGCTTCTAACCATTTGTCAGAATATGGGCCCACCATCACTTCTCCATAGCTCGTAGGTTCATTGTTGTCTAGCAACATGGCCTTCAAGATAGGATTACTGTACCACTCTGAAGTAGTACACATCCTTGTCACCCTACAAGGTACGGTAGTGACTTGATCCGAAACTTCATGATCACTATCATAAGCTTCTACTTCAATTGGTGTAGGCGCCACAGGAACAACTTCCTGTGCCCTGCTACACACTTGTTGAAGTGACGGTTCAATAACCTCATCAAGTCTCCACCATCCTCCCACTCAACTTTCCGAGACAAACTTTTCCTCAAGAAAGGACCCGATTCAAGAAACAATCCCTATTGCTTTCGGATCTGAATTAGGAGGTATACCCAACTGTTTTGGGTGTCCTATGAAGATGCATTTTATCCGCTTTGGGTTCGAGCTTATCAACCTGAAACTTTTTCACATAAGCGTCGCAGCCCCAAACTTTTAAGAAACGACAACTTAGGGTTCTCCAAACCATAGTTCAAACGGTGTCGTCTCAACGGAATTACGTGGTACCCTATTAAAGTGAGTGCGGTTGTCTCTAATGCCTAACCCATGAACGATAGTGGTAATTCGATAAGAGACATCATGGTACGCACCATATCCAATAGGGTGCAACTATGATGTTCGGACACACTATCACACTATGGTGTTCTAGGCGGTATTAATTGTGAAACAATTTCCACGATGTCTTAATTGCGTGCCAAAGCTTGTAACTCAGATACTCATCTCTATGATCATATCATAGACATTTTATCCTCTTGTCACAATGATCTTCAACTTCACTCTGAATTTTCTTGAACCATTCAATAATTCAGACTTGTGTTTCATCAAGTAAATATACTCAACATCTACTCGAATCATCTGTGAAGTAAGAACACAACGATATTCACTGCATGCCTCAGCACTCATTGGATTGCACACATCAAAATGTGTTACTTCCAACAAGTTGCTATCCTGTTCCATCTTACTGAAAACGAGGCTTCTCAGTCATCTTACCCATGTGGTATGATTTGCATATCTCAAGTGATTCAAAATCAAGTGAGTCCAAACGATCCATCTGCATGGAGTTTCTTCATGCGTATACACCAATAGACGTGGTTCGCATGTCTCAAACTTAAAAAAAAAACAAGTGAGTCCAAAGATCCATCAACATGGAGCTTCTTCATGCGTTTTATACCAATATGACTTACATGGCAGTGCCACAAGTAAGTGGTACTATCATTACTATCTTATATCTTTTGGCATGAAAATGTGTATCACTACGATCGAGATTCAATAAACCATTTGTTTCAGGTGCAAGACCATTGAAGGTATTATTCAAATAAACAGAGTAACCATTATTCTCCTTAAATGAATAACCGTATTGCGATAGACATAATCCAATCATGTCTATGCTCAACGCAAACACCAAATGACAATTATTCAGGTTTAATACTAATCTTGATGGTAGAGGGAGCGTGCGATGTTTGATCACATCAAACTTGGAAATACTTCCAACACATATCGTCAGCTCACCTTTAGCTAGTCTCCGTTTATTCCGTAGCTTTTATTTCGAGTTACTAACACTTAGCAACCGAACCGGTATCTAATACCTTGGTGCTACTAGGAGTACTAGTAAAGTACACATTAACATAATGTATATCCAATATATTTCTATCGACCTTGCCAGCCTTCTCATCTACCAAGTATCTAGGGTAATTCTGCTCCAATGGTTGTTCCCCTTATTACAGAAGCACTTAGTCTCGGGTTTGGGTTCAACCTTGGGTTTCTTCACTAGAGCAGCAACTGATTTGCCATTTCATGAAGTATCCCTTCTTGCCCTTGCCCTTCTTGAAACTAGTGGTTTCACCAACCATCAACAATTGATGCTCCTTCTTGATTTCTACTTTCGCCGTGTCAAACATCGCGAATACCTCAAGGATCATCATATCTATCCCTGATATGTTATAGTTCATCATGAAGCTCTAGCAGCTTGGTGGCAATGACTTTGGAGAAACATCACTATCTCTGGAAGATCAACTCTCACTCGATTCAAGTGATTGTCGCACTCAGACAATCTGAGCACAAGCTCAACGATTGAGCTTTTCTCCCTTAGTTTGCAGGCTAAGAAAATCGTCGGAGGTCTCATACCTCTTGACGTGGGCACGAGCCTGAAATCCCAATTTCAGCCCTCGAAACATCTCATATGTTCCGCGACATTTCGAAAACGTCTTTGGTGCCTCACCTCTAAACCGTTTAACTGAACTATCACGTAGTTATCAAAACGTGTATGTCCGATGTTCACAACATCCACGACGACGTTTGGGGTTCAAAGACATCGAGCGGTGCATTAAGGACATAAGCTTTCTATTGTCCGCATAATTGCTATCACAACTTTCAACTATATTTTCTCTAGGAACATATCTAAACAAGGAACTAAAGCGCGAGCTTCACGACATAATTTGCAAAGATCTTTTGACTATGTTCGGGATAATTAAGTTCATCTTATGAACTCCCACCGATAGACATCCCTCTAGTCATCTAAGTGATTACATGATCCGAGTCAACTAGGCCGTGTCCGATCATCACGTGAGACGGACTAGTCATCATCGGTGAACATCTTCATGTTGATCGTATCTACTATACGACTCATGCTCGACCTTTCGGTCTCTTGTGTTCCGAGGCAATGTCTGTACATGCTAGGCTCTTCAAGTCAACCTAAGTGTTTCGCGTGTGTAAATCTGGCTTACACCCGTTGTATGTGAACGTAAGAATCTATCACACCCGATCATCACGTGGTGCTTCGAAACGACAAACTTTCGCAATGGTGCACAGTTAGGGGGAACACTTTCTTGAAATTTTAATGAGGGATCATCTTATTTACTACTGTCGTTCTAAGCAAATAAAATGCATAAACATGATAAACATCACATGCAATCAAAAAGTGACATGATATGGCCAATATCATTTTGCTCCTTTTGATCTCCATCTTCAGGGCTCCATGATCATCATCGTCACCGGCATGACACCATGATCTCCATCATCGTGTCTCCATGAAGTTGTCTCGCCAACTTATTACTTCTACTACTATGGCTACTGGTTAGCAATAAAGTAAAGTAATTACATGGCGTTGTTCAATGATACGCAGGTCATACTATAAATAAAGACAACTCCTATGGCTCCTGCCGGTTGTCATACTCATCGACATGCAAGTCATGATTCCTATTACAAGAACATGATCAATCTCATACATCACATATCATTCATCACATTCTTCTTGGCCATATCATACCACATAGCATACCCTGCAAAAACAAGTTAGACGTCCTCTAATTGTTGTTTGCATGTTTTACTTTGCTGCTATGGGTTTCTAGCAAGAACGTTTCTTACCTACGCAAAAACCACAACGTGATATGTCAATTGCTATTTACCCTTCATAAGGACCCTTTTCATCGAATCCGATCCGACTAAAGTGGGAGAGACTGGCACCCGCTAGCCACCTTATGCAACAAGTGCATGTCAGTCGGTGGAACCTGTCTCACGTAAGTGTACGTGTAAGGTCGGTCCGGTCCGCTTCATCCCACAATGCCGCCGAATCAAGATTGGACTATTAACGGTAAGCATATTGAACAAAATAAACGCCCACAACTACTTTGTGTTCTACTCATGCAAAGAATCTACGCAATAGACCTAGCTCATGATGCCACTGTTAGGGAACGTAGCAGAAATTCAAAATTTTCCTACGTATCACCAAGATCTATCTATGGAGAAACCAGCAACGAGGGGAAGGAGAGTGCATCTACATACCCTTGTAGATTGCTAAGCGGAAGCGTTCAAGAGAACGGGGTTGAAGGAGTCGTACTCGTCGTGATCCAAATCACCGGAGATCCTAGCACCGAACGGACGGCACCTCCGCGTTCAACACACGTACATCCCGGTGACGTCTCCCATGCCTTGATCCAACAAGGAGAGAGGGAGAGGTTGAGGAAGACTCCATCCAGCAGCAGCACAATGGCGTGGTGGTGGTGGAGGAGCGTGGCAATCCTGCAGGGCTTCGCCAAGCACCGCGAGAGAGGAGGAGTACTTGGGAGAGGGGGAGGTCTGCGCCAGAACATGGGGTGCGGCTGCCCTCCCACCCCTCCACTATTTATAGGTGGGGGGAAGAGGGGGCCGGCCCCCTTAGATCCCATCTAGGGTTGAGGGCGGCGGCCAAGGGGGAAGGAGTGCCTCCCAAGTCAAGTGGAGGCCCTCCCCCTTAGGGTTTCCCCCTTCCCATGCGCATGGGCCTTGGGGGCCTGGTGCCCCTAGCCCATTAAGGCTAGGGCGCCCCCCTACAGCCCATGATACTGTATTGGACATGGTGGAACAATTTCCGGACCTCCGGACCCCTCCGGAACCTTCTGGAAGCTTCCCGGTACAATACCGGAAAAACCCGAACTTTTCCCGGAACCCGAACAACAACTTTCCATATATAAATCTTTACCTCCGGACCATTCCAGAACTCCTCGTGACGTCCGGGATCTCATCCTGGACTCCAAACAACATTCGGTAACCACATACAAACTTCCTTTATAACCCTAGCATCATCGAACCTTAAGTGTGTAGACCCTACGGGTTCGGGAGACATGTAGACATGACCGAGACGTTCTCTGGTCAATAACCAACAGCGGGATCTGGATACCCATGTTGGCTCCCACATGTTCCATGATGATCTCATCAGATGAACCACGATGTCAAGGACTCAATCAATCCCGTATACAATTCCCTTTGTCTAGCGGTATTGTACTTGCCCGAGATTCGATCGTCGGTATACCGATACCTTGTTCAATCTCGTTACCGGCAAGTCTCTTTACTCGTTCCGTAACACATCATCCCGCGATCAACTCTTTGATCACATTGTGCACATTATGATGATGTCCTACCGAGTGGGCCCAGAGATACCTCTCCGTCACACGGAGTGACAAATCCCTGTCTCGATTCGTACCAACCCAATGACACTTTCGGAGATACCAGAGTGCACCTTTATAGCCACCCGGTTATGTTGTGACGTTTGGTACACCCAAAGCATTCCTACGGTATCCGGGAGTTGCACAATCTCATGGTCTAAGGAAATGATACTTGACATTAGAAAAGCTTTAGCATACGAACTACGATCTTTGTGCTAGGCTTAGGATTAGGTCTTGTCCATCACATCATTCTTCTAATGATGTGATCCCGTTATCAACGACATCCAATGTCCATGGTCAGGAAACCGTAACCATCTATTGACAATGAGCTAGTCAACTAGAGGCTTGCTAGGGACATGGTGTTGTCTATGTACCCACACATGTATCTGAGTTTCCTATCAATACAATTATAGCATTGATAATAAACGATTATCATGAACAAGGAAATATAATAATAACTAATTTATTATTGCCTCTAGGGCATATTTCCAACAGATCGGGCAGGACGACCATGGGTTGAACTTTGGGGTGACTGGCTCCATCACGTAGACGTCCCTGAGCGCGCACTTGCGCTCCCTCTTAGGGATATGTATGATATGAGTCTGCGTTTTAGTTTACCACAATCATCCTTGCTGTACACACCTTTTGGGAGAGACACAACATGATTCAGAATTTATTAGAATACTCTATGTTCTTCACTTATATCTTTTGAGCTAGATAATTTTGCTCTAGTGATTAACTTATATTTTTTAGAGCACGACAGTGGTTTTATTTTATAGAAATTGTTGATCTCTCATGCTTCACTTATATTATTTTGAGAGTCTTTTAAAACAGCATGTTATTTGCTATGGTTATAATTGGTCCTAGAATGATGGGCATCCAAGTTGGGTATAATAAAAACTATCATAGAAAGTGAATTGGATGCTATGATCAATTTGATGCTTGATAATTGTTTTGATATATGAGGATGGTGATATTAGAGCCATGCTTGTGGAGTAATTATGGATTTGAGGAATACTTGTGTTGAAGTTTGTGATTCCCGTAGCATGCACGTATGGTGAACCACTTTGTGATGAAGTTGGAGCATGATTTATTTATTGATTGTCTTCCTTATGAGTGGCAGTTGGGGACGAGCGATGGTATTTTCCTACCAATCTATCCCCCTAGGAGCATGCACGTAGTACTCTGTTTCAATAACTTGTAGATTTTGGCAATAAATATATGAGTTTTTTATGACTACTGTTGAGTCCATGGATTATACACACTCTCACCCTTCCACCATTGCTAGCCTCTCTTGTGCCGCGCAACTTTCACCGGTACCATATACCCACCATATACCTTCCTCAAAACAGCCACCATACCTACCTATTATGGCATTTCCTTAGCCATTCCGAGATATATTGCCATGCAACTTTCCACCGTTCTGTTTAATATGACACGCTCCATCATTGTCATATTGCTTTTGCATGATCATGTAGTTGACATCGTATTTGTGGCAAAGCCACCTTGATAATTCTTTCATACATGTCACTCTTGATTCATTGCATATCCCGGTACACCGCTGGAGGCATTCATATAGAGTCATATTTTGTTCTAAGTATCGAGTTGTAAGTAAATAAAAGTGTGATGATCTTCATTATTAGAGCATTGTCCCAAGTGAGGAAAGGATGATGGAGACTATGATTCCCCCACAAGTCGGGATGAGACTCCGGACTATAAAAAAAGAGAAAGGCCAAAAAAATGAGAGAAAAAGAGAGAAGGGACAATGCTACTATCCTTTTACCACACTTGTGCTTCAAAGTAGCACTATGATCTTCATGATAGAGAGTCTCCTATGTTGTCACTTTCATATACTAGTGGGAATTTTTCATTATAGAACTTGGCTTGTATATTCCAATGATGGGCTTCCTCAAAATGTCCTAGGTCTTCATGAGCAAGCAAGTTGGATGCACACCCACTTAGTTTCTTTTGTTGAGCTTTCATACACTTATAGCTCTAGTGCATCCGTTGCATGGCAATCCCTACTCACTCACATTGATATCTATTAATAGGCATCTCCATAGCCCGTTGATATGCCTAGTTGATGTGAGACTATCTTCTCCTTTTTTGTCTTCTACACAACCACCATTCTATTCCACATATAGTGCTATGTCCATGGCTCACGCTCATGTATTGCGTGAAAGTTGAAAAAGTTTGAGAACATAAAAGTATGAAACAATTGCTTGGCTTGTCATCGGGGTTGTGCATGATTAAATACTTTGTGTGATGAAGATAGAGCATAGCCAAACTATATGATTTTGTAGGGATAGCTTTCTTTAGCCATGTTATTTTGAGAAGACATGATTGCTTTGTTAGTATACTTGAAGTATTATTGTTTTTATGTCAATATGAACTTTTATTTTGAATCATTTGGATCTGAACATTCATGCCACAATAAAGAAAATTACATTGAGAAATATGCTAGGTAGCATTCCACATCAAAAATTCTGTTTTTATCATTTACCTACTCGAGGACGAGTAGGAATTAAGCTTGGGGATGCTTGATATGTCTCCAACGTATCTATAAATTTTCATTGTTCCATGCTATTATGTTACCCGTTTTGGATGTTTATGGGCTTTACTTTACACTTCTATATCATTTTTGGGACTAACCTACTAACCGGAGGCCCAACCCGAATTGCTGTTTTTTTTGCCTATTTCAGTGTTTCGAAGAAAAGGAATATCAAACGGAGTCCAAATGGGATGAAACCTTCGGGAGCAACCTTTTTGGAACAAACGCAAACCAGGAGACTTGGAGTGGACGTCAAGTAGCAGACGAGGAAGCCACGAGGCAGGAGGGCGCGCCCTACGGGGGTGGGCGCGCCTCCACCCTCGTGGGCCCCTCGTGGCTCCACCGACCTACTTCTTCCTCCTATATATATCCATGTACCCTGAGAACATCCGGGGGCACCACGAAAACCTAATTCCACCGCCGCTACCTTTTGTATCCGCGAGATCCCATCTTGGAGCCTTCGTCGGCGCTCTACCGGAGGGGGAATCGACCACAGAGAGCTTCTACATCAACACCATAGCCTCTCCGATGAGTTGTGAGTAGTTTACCACAGACCTTCGGGTCCATAGTTATTAGCTAGATGGCTTCTTCTCCCTCTTTGAATCTCAATACAAAATTCTCCTCGATCTTCTTGGAGATCTATTCGATGTAACTCTTTTTGCGGTGTGTTTGTCGAGATCCGATGAATTGTGGGTTTATGATCAAGTTTATCTATGAGAAATATTTGAATCTCCTCTGAATTCTTTTATGTATGATTTGTTATCTTTGCAAGTCTTTTCGAATTATCAGTTTGGTTTGGCCTACTAGATTGATCTTTCTTGCAATGAGAGAAGTGCTTAGCTCTCGGTTCAATCTTGCGGTGTCCTTTCCCAGTGACAGCAGAGGCAGCAAGGCACGTATTGTATTGTTGCCATCGAGGATAAAAAGATGGGGTTTATATCATATTGCTTGAGTTTATCCCTCTACATCATGTCATCTTTCTTAATGCGTTACTCTGTTCTTATGAAGTTAATACTCTAGATGCATGCTGGATAGCGGTCGATGTGTGGAGTAATAGTAGTAGATGCAGGCAGGAGTCGGTCTACTTGTCGCGGACGTGATGCCTATATACATGATCATGCCTAGATATTCTCATAACTATGCACTTTTCTATCAATTGCTCGACAGTAATTTGTTCACCCATCGTAATACTTATGCTATCTTGAGAGAAGCCACTAGTGAAACCTATGGGCCCCGGGTCTATGTTTTATCATATAAGTTTCCAATCTACTTTATTTTGCAATCTTTACTTTCCAATCTATATCATAAAAATACCAAAAATATTTATCTGATCTTATTATCTCTATCAGATCTCACTTTTGCAAGTTACCGTGAAGGGATTGACAACCCCTTTATTGCATTGGTTGCGAGGTTGTCGTTTGTTTGTGTAGGTACGAGGGACTTTTGAGGAGCCTCCTACTGGATTGATACCTTGGTTATCAAAAACTGAGGGAAATACTTATGCTATTTTGTTGCATCACCCTTTCCTCTTCAAGGGAAAACCAACGCAGTGCTCAAGAGGTAGCATGGCTCCATTAAATTTTACTTAATAGCTCACCGAGGTTACACATGTCATTATCCATTATACCCATTGATGAGAGAAGCCCAACTTTTCCATCGCCTGCTTCAAGAACCCCCATTCCACTCTATCATACACCTTTGAGAGGTCAAACCTGTATGCACAAAAACCGTTGTCCGGATTTTTCTCATGTTGAAGAAAGTGTAGACACTCAAAATCAAGCAGTGCATTATCTGTGATCAGACACCCCGACACAAACACACTCTGATAAGGCGAGATGATACAATCAAGTAGGGGCCGAAGTCGATAACAGATGCTTTTTTACTGATGCTACTGTTGTTGGAAATATGCTCTAGAGGCAATAATAAAATGGTTATTATCATATTCCCCATTCATGATAAATGTTTATTATTCATGCTAGAATTGTATTAACCTGAAACTTAAATACATGTGTGAATACATGGACAACACCGTGTCCCTAGTAAACCTCTACTAGACTAGCTCGTTGATCAAAGATGGTTAAGGTTTCCTGACCATGGACATGATTTGTCATTTGATAACGGGATCACATCATTAGGAGAATGATGTGATGGGCAGACCCAACCGTAAGCTTAGCGTCAGATCATTTAGTTATTTGCTATAGCTTTCTCCATGTCAAGTATCTGTTCCTTCGACCATGAGACCATGCTACTCCCGGATACCGGAGGAATTCCTTGTGTGCTATCAAACGCCACTTCGTAACTGGGTGATCATAAAGGTGCTCTACAGGTATCTCTGAAGGTGCCTGTTGGGTTGTGTGGATCGAGACTGGGTTTTGTCGCTCCGTGTGACGGAGAGATATCTCTGGGCCCTCTCGGTAATACAACATCATAAGAAGCTTCATGTGACTAATGCGTTTAGTCACGAGATCTTGTATTACGGAACAAGTAAAGAGACTTGTCAGTAATGATACTGAACTAGGTATGGAGATACCGACGGTCGAATCTCAGGCAACATATCGTTGGACAAAGGGAATTGCATACCGGATTGACTGAATTCTTGACATCGTGGTTCAACCGATAAAGAACTTCGTTGAATATGTAGGAATCAATATGGGCATCTAGGTCCCGCTATTGGTTATTGACCGGATAGAAGTCTCGGTCATGTTTGCATGATTCTCGAACCCATAGGGTCGCACGCTTAACGTTCAGTAGCGCTAGGGTAGTGTTGAGATATTAATAGTGGAAAGTACGAAGGTTGTTCGTAGTCCCGGATGGGACCGGGACATCACGAGGAGTTCTGGAATGGTTCGGAGGTAATGATTCATATATGGAAAGTTGTTATCAGGGTTCCGAAAAAAGTTCGAGTTTTTTCGGTATTGTACCGGGAAGGTTCTAGAAGGTTCCGAAGTGGGGCCCACCTGCGCGGGGGACCCACATGAACGTGGTTAGTGGGGTAAGTCCCCACAACCCTGGTCTAGGCGCACCAAGATCATCCCTTAAAAGGAATAGTATCATATCCCAAAGGGATAAAAAAGATCAGAATCCCTAAAAAGGGGGGATATCGATCGGTAGAGAAGGAAAGGAGGGATTTCCTCCTACCCCTTTGACCGACGACCCTAGGGCCTTGGAGGCCAAGTCACCAGCCCCTTCCATGCCTATATAAAGGTGGGGAGGCATTGGGGGCAGCCGCCCTTCGACCCTTGCCCGTTACCTCTCTCAACTCCTCCCAGGTTTCACCGGTACACGCTTGGCGAAGCCCTGCCGGAGTTCCGCTGCTACCACCACCACGCCGTCATGTTGGTTCAGATATCATGTACCTCCTCTCCCTCACTTGCTGGATCAAGAAGAAGAAGACGCCGCCGAGCCGTATGTGTGCTAAATTCGGAGGTGCTGCACGTGCGGTACTTGGATCGGATTGGATCACGATGCAAGTACGACTACGCCAACCACGATCTCTAGATCGTTAACGCTTTTGGTCTACAAGGGTATGTAGACACCACTCCCTGATAACCCACAAGTATAGGGGATCACAATAGTTTTCGAGGGTAGAGTATTCAACCCAAATTTATCGATTTGACACAAGGGGAGCCAAAGAATATTCTCAAGTATTAGCAGCTGAGTTGTCAATTCAACCACACCTAAAAGACTTAATATCTGCAACAAAGTATTTAGTAGCAAAGTAGTATGAAGTAACGGTAACGGTGGCAAAAGTAATAGTAGTAGTTTTGTAGTAATCGTAACAGTGGCAACGAAGAAGTAACTAAGCAAAGATATATGTGAAAAGCTCGTAGGCAATGGATCAGTGATGGATAATTATATCAGATGCGATTCATCATGCAACAGTTATAACATAGGGTGACACAGAACTAGCTTCAGTTCATCAATGTAATGTAGGCATGTATTCCGAATATAGTCATACGTGTTTATGGAAAAGAACTTGCATGCCATCTTTTGTCCTACCCTCCCGTGGCAGCGGTGTCCTATTGAAAACTAAGGGATATTAAGGCCTCCTTTTAATAGAGTACCGGACCAAAGCATTAACACCTAGTGAATACATGAACTCCTCAATTTACGGTCATCACCGAGAGTGGTCCCGATTATTGTCACTTCGGGGTTGCCGGATCATAACTCATAGTAGGTGACTATTGACTTGCAAGATAGGATCAAGAACTCACATATATTCATGAAAACATAATAGGTTCAGATTTGAAATCATGGCACTCGGGCCCTAGTGACAAGCATTAAGCATGGCAAAGTCATAACAACATCAATCTTAGAACATAATGGATACTAGGGATCAAACCCTAACAAAACTAACTCGATTACATGGTAAATCTCATCCAACCCATCACCGTCCAGCAAGCCTACGATGGGATTACTCGCGCACGGCGGTGAGCATCATGAAATTGGTGATGGAGGATGGTTGATGATGACGATGGCGACGGATTCCCCTCTCCGGAGCCCGAACGGACTCCAGATCAGCCCTCCCGAGGAAGATTAGGGCTTGGCGGCGGCTCCGTATCGTAAAACGTGATGAATCATTCTCTCTGGTTTTTTTCTCCCCGAAAGTGAATATATGGAGTTGGGGTTGAGGTCAGTGGAGTCCCAGGGGGCCCACGAGGCAGGGGGCACGCCTTGCACCCTCGTGGACAGGGTGTGGCCCCCCTGGCGTTGATTCTTTCGCCAATATTTTTTATTAATTCTAAAACGTGTCTATGTAGATTTTCAGGTCATTCTGAGAACTTTTATTTCTGCACAAAAATAACACCATGACGGTTCTGCTGAAAACAGCATCGGTCCGGGTTAGTTCCATTCAAATCATGCAAGTGAGTCCAAAACAAGGGCAAACGTGTTTGGAAAAGTAGATACATTGGAGACGTATCACTCCCCTCCTGTTGTTATACATCTCCTAGATTAGATCTTGGGTGTTCGTAAGAAAATTTTCGATTTCATGCTTCATTCTTGGGGGTAGATGCTATAGTGGGCTAGATGGACTGCTTATGGGAGAGGACTAGCCCAATTATCGAATTTAAATGCAAAATGTTTTATTCTTTATCCGGCTATAGCGCCCTCATATTTAATCGTGTCACCCTCAAACGACTCCAAATCAAAGGAAATTTTAAACGTAGCCTTTCTATAAAATAACAAGGCCACAAAAAGATATTCAATCTATTGGGACTTTGTTTAACTAGCGAACTTGAAACATATCTTGAGTTTGAACTACGAATGATATCTAGGCTTGTGCTAAAATCAGGAAACAATTTTGGTAGCTCCCAAATTTCACAAAAAGAATGTGGGCTTGGAGGTGAGTCTTGGTGCAGAAGATTGAAGAGGAGAAGGGGTGTACTTATGCACCATTTACAAAATGAAGAAATCGAAATTAGTCATTAGTGCAAGATGATGCATACTAGACACATGATGCACAAACAATATAACAGGCAAAATATATATGGAATTACTCCCGCGATGTTACAGAACCCTTCGGTGATGACTATGAGGGAGAGGCGTCACTGCACCATCATTACAGGGAAGACTTGTATAGGATCAGCCCTTGGGTGAGATCAATGACATCTAAATTTTTTGAAGATATAAAACATGTTCAAAATTTCTGAAAAATATTGGAGACATACATTCATGTGTGATGTACAAGGTCAAAAAGTTCCGGCTCCTAATTCGAACTACACTTAGAGGATGAAAGAAGACAAAATCTTATGTGAAAAGTGTCAAATACTATTCACCCAAAGCTGGCACTATTCATAGTAGAATTTATCTTTTTCAAATATCTAACTGTAGATCAAGTTTTGAGTTTTTTTTTGAAGTTGTAGACATACCCCGCAGGTATGTTGTACGATTTTTTTGGATTGTCTAAATATGAAATGTTTGGGTTGATCCTACGATCTCACCTAAAGGACTTATCCTATACCAGTCTTTCCCCCATCATTACTGCCGATCCCCATCAGAAGCAAAGCGGCTGGCGTGAAAAACAGAAGAGAGGTGAAAAGGATAGTGAAAATGATAACCAGCAATAACAAACACAAAGACTGGATGGTGTGGGCGGAGTAACATTTCGCATGTGTACAAAGAACAACTAGCAAAACTGGAAAGAAAAACACCTGTTGATAACATTTTGCATGCCAAGACTGGGCAACAAAAACACTTGCTTAGAACGACAAAACTATGTTGCACTCCAAAGAGAAAAAAAACAGGTGCTGCTCAATCAAAGTAAAGCCCAGCACTGGCCGATGAACATCCAAGATGACACTACCAGCGAATTCAAAGAGCTTTTAAATAGGATAATTTAGGATCTTGGCTGATGCTATACAACGAATCTCATCCAAATCGACTAATGTAGACTCAGTCCGCATGGACGCCAGAATTTGTGAGGTCGATATCGCCCATTCCTGTATCTTCCTCATCTTCACTGTCATCATCACCAGCAACCTCCGCGTTTTGCTCAACCAGGGTATCCAACTGGGCGTTCAATAGCTTATCTTCCCTCTCACTCACCTGTTTACAAAATGCAAATAACACAAAGCTTCATGAACCATGAGCTGGTACAGCTAATATTTGAAAGCATTCATATCGGAGATATATACAATATATAGAAGAGATGTAGAAGAATTATTAGATGCCACCAAAAACTTACAGCTCTAGGTGCTTCTTTCACTACCAACTTTCCCTTGTGTTTTTCAATCTCTGCTGTGCACGCTTTAACTGCATCAGTGAGAACTGAGATGCCTTGGTCCTATCCCAAGGAGAAACAAACAAAAGAAGATTAATTGTTATTTGTGGAGAGTTGAAACATCAAAACCCTAAACCATAATACTGAGGTCTAAAAATTCATACAGCTGTAAGCCCAAAGCAGCTTACTGTACCATTTGAGTGCTTGTACAACAAGACAGACTAAGGACAGTTCATGCAAATAACCACTGTTACCATTTAAGAACACGCCAAAAAATTAGCATCCTTGGTCACAGAAGAGAATGAAATTAGCATCAATCTCGGTGACTAGCCAATCAACCCCATTTCTAGATGACAATGAGAAACAACAAACTACAGATTATGGACAACAAACTATCAAACATTGTATGCGGTGCAATAGCTGTTGACACATTGGAAGCAAGGTGAGCACTATAACAGCCTTCCCGATAGCTAGGATATAAGATGATCCACCAAGCCAATAATGTACTCCCTCCGGTCCAAAATATCAGGTGCATTAATATTTTTTAAAGTCAAACTTCTTTAACTTTGACCAAGTTTACGGAGAAAAATATCAATGTTTCAAAATCAAATCATTGTCATAAGATTCGTCATGAAATATATTTTCATATTTTAGTTATTTAGCATCATAGATGTTCATATATTTTCCTATAAACTTGGTCAAACATAGGAAAGTTGGACTTTTGGAAAAACTAATACACCTTATATTTGGGAACAGGGGGAGTAACTCGTAATCTTAAATCCTCTTGACACATCAGAAGCTTCTTTCTAAATAATGAAAGTTTGACCATCTAATCAATCAAGAGAAATCAAATGTGCTAAAGCGCAGTGCAATTGTTAAATCTTAAATTCTATGTCAAATTAGGAGCATCCTTCTAAATAAGAATCAGATAATTTAATGAATCAAGCAGGATACTTAGAGTCAAAGCCAACATCAATCATGGAAAGAGGCTGAAGAAGACACCAACCTTGTCGAGAGTTTGTGTAGTCAGAACATAAAGTGGAGGAGCAACCAGCTTAATCTTCACAGGACAATTAGTGTTCCCAGCAGCTTCAGCTTTCCTCATGGCTTGCTGCAATTTCAAATTTCGAATAACTGAATAAGCAACCCAAAGTGTTCAATCATATCCCAAGGCAGAAACAGGGTTAACTAGAACCTTAATATGGAGCACCCCATCAAATTGGAAACATTTCATCTCGACGTCAGCACGGATCTTGAGTGGCTGCGGTGTCATCCTCCTCCGTATATTCTGGACCAAGGTCTCCTTAATCTCAGGGGAGACAGCAGGCACCACCTTAGTCACCTGCCAGTAAATTTAAGTATCACTTTCATTTTCTGGCAAAAACTCTAAATTTAATTATGTCGATGGTAAATATCAGAACACATTCCAGGGGTAAAGTATTCACATCACTTGAAATATCATTCAACTGTTCATTAGACCTTAGAACTAGACTCGACGAGACAAATTTAATCGATTGGTACATCCCAACATTCAATGATTAGTTGCACTAGAAAGTTCATTTGGTCCATTTGACCTCAGATAAACTGACAAGTACCAAACCTTTCTATGGTGCCCATTCAACAGAATGAGAACCTGACATCTAGTACACACCCATAAATTCACATGACATTTTCATTTAAGCATGGCATAGTTATTAGTGAATGCATTTAATCAGGTCAAGACATGGTAGTGCATACATCAGGATTAGTACTAAACGAAAATCATGATAATTGGCGGGTAACCTCTTGGCCGTCAGGGCCAGTCTCCTTCTCCTCGTAGGTGAGCACATCGAGGATGGCGTCGGGGTCAGCGACTATGAGCTTGAAGGCCTCGAAGGCGTGGCCGTACTTGCGGTAGAGCGGCCAGCCGATGCGCTGGTAGATGGGCTCGAGGTCGATCTCGAGGGTCTCTGCAACGTGACGCATGATGGAGTGCACGAGCTTGGACTTGTTGTACTTGTCCTCGCAGGACCGCGCCTCCTCCTCGGAGACCCGGCGCTTGGAGAGGTCGATGTATCCCTTATCGCGGTCGACACGGAGCACGATGGCGGGCTCCTGGCGGCCGACCTTGATGAGCGAGGAGATGGAGCGGATGCGGCGGCGGGAGAGCTCGGAGAAGAGGATCATGCCCTCGACGTTGTTGTACTCGAGGAGGGAGACGTAGGCGCCCATGTCGGCGATGTGCTTGACCTGGATCATCACCGCGGCGTCCACCTCCGGGAACCGCGGCTCGTACATCCGGCATTCGAGGTTCGGCATCCTCTCCGCCTACCGAGTGGGGGGCGTCGCCGGAGTTGGAGGGGGCCGCGGCGGATCTAG
Source organism: Aegilops speltoides (assembly GCA_021437245.1). Lineage (NCBI taxonomy): Eukaryota > Viridiplantae > Streptophyta > Magnoliopsida > Poales > Poaceae > Aegilops > Aegilops speltoides. The sequence goes on from CM038144.1 coordinate 344,875,416, forward strand.
GGTTTGCTTGGGTTTTGGTCGGGGGGAGGGGGTGGGGGCGGCAGTCAGACTCAGAGAATGCTGCTTGTTGTATGGATCGGATATCAAGTGAGCCGATCCGATATCTCGGGCCGGTCCAGTCTCCCCACTCTCCCCCACACGCGCCACGCAGGTACTGGAACCGGGTAGCGTACTTTGAGAATACGCCTGCGTGCTCGGGTAGCGGACTCTTGTGAATACGCCTGCGTGCTCGGGTAGCGGGGAGCAGATCTTGTGCGCCTCACGCGAGCTCCGGGGAGTGGGAAGAGGCACGCACCAGTCCAGCACCGGATCCCCTTCCCTTACCGCCGCCTCTTTTCTTGGAGGGGAGGAAAAGAAAGCCAAGGGAAGGGAAGGAGGACAAGTAGCGAGCCTTGAGGAACTTCTCGGCTCGGCTTCTTCTCCAATCCCGTTCATTGCCTTTCCAGTCATCCCCACGGGCCGCAGCTAGCTCCGCCGTCGCGCTACCGTGAGGGGGAGGGAGATCAGACTGTGAGATGGCTTCGCCGGAGCCATCGGCGGCGGCGGCCGGGGCGGGCGGCGATGCGGCCGGCCAGAGGGCTCCGGTGGAGCCGCTCCGGCTGCCAACGCCGGAGGAGATCAAGGGGCAGGAGATGATGAACAACTGCGCCGTCCGGAGCGTCCTCAGTGGTGTCATGGGTAACGTTACTCACCACCTCCAACTCAAATCTCTTAATACTACGTACTATTCATTCAGTTACAGAGTATTGGGAGAAATCCATGTCTGTACTACTGGGGCGCATTATACAACTCTGCAATTGAATTATGCTAAAACGCCGACTTAATATGTCTCCATGATCTTGTTCAAATGTCATGCAATCAGAGTTTCTGGATGGTGTGACATGTCACGTGGGTGGTTGTTCATTCTTTAGATGGTTAGTTCTTCACCTGTTTGTCTGAATAGTTACAAATAAAACGATGCTGGTTCTGAAGACATGAACTTAATTTTATTTTGAGCAATTGCGCGTCCGAACTTAAATATGTTCATATGTTGATTCGGTTGTACTCACTTGTAGAACTTTCTACTGTTAGTTTGTTACTCTGGCTGCTCAAAATCATTGGTGGCAATAAAACAAAACTTCTTTTCTCCCGTTCGATGATCCTTCATGTGAAATGGCATGTCATAATGCATAATGGAGATGCCTTTCTTTCCAGTTCTTTATTTTTTGAGGGTCATGCCTTTGTTTCAAGTGAACTTGCCTTGGAGAGTTGGGGTCTTAAGTTTTTGTAGTGATTCTGCAAGTAAAGTTGGGGTCATGAAATCAACCCAATTAAATTCCAGTACTGAACACATATTACCTTTCAAAGACATTAAGATTGAGAGTATCCAGAAAGTGGTTGGATAAAGTTTCAAGTTGTCTGAAAGGTGTTTTCCTAGAGCATTAGAAAGGTTGCTGCTTAACAATGCACAATCGTTTTCAGTTGTAGCTACAAGCATTCTGTCATAGGCATACCACGTGATTTGCAGAAAATAGCAAGGTCAACGTTTGTTGAAGGTTGGTCTGACAGTGGTTCAATTTTTTTGTTAAATAGTCTGAAATATTTCTGTACTGCATTAGAAAGGTTACTGTTTAGCGGTGCGCCTGCGCCTCTCTGAATCCGTTTCATGTCAGTGCTTCAAGAAGTATAATGCAATAGACATACACCGTGGCCATCCTGGTAATGACTTGGTGTTTGATCATGTCAACACTGATGTTGTGCGCTTTCCTATCCTTATTTTCAACCAATCTGACCTTTGGAAGGTTTGCGTTACCTCTGCCTTGGATGTTTGCCATCTTACCTCCGGGTGTACCCAGGAGTCATGTAATGGAGTAGTTTTTCATCTTCTGCCACCCTCCCCCACCTCCGGCTATCAGTTATTCCTTTTAGCATTGGGTATGTGCCTTCCCCTGTTTGCATGCTTGACCGTACAGTTTTCGCAGAGTGAATAAAATCGGTCAGAGCGTGTCTGGTTCTTCCAGTTGTCTCGTGAAAAAAGTTTGCTCTGATCCATTCATTTCATGTTTCTGCTTCAAATGAAGAAACTTAACATTGGATCTAATGCTCCTACCTAACATTTTCCCCCAGTATATAGTTACTGTAAATAAGTGCATGCCATAACATTGTGTGTGTGCGCGCGCGTTCACGTGTGAGTACTAGTAACATTTCACTTGTGCAATATATGTAGTTTTCCAACAGCTTGCTGACATTGTCATGAATCTGGAACATGGCAAAGGCCTGTGATGTTAAAGTATCGATTTTCTGATTTTGCCCTGTTTAATGATTTGTGGTTTAGAGGATAGAATCAGTGATATCGATACCATGCACTCTATTGTATGTATTACCAAAGTATCACTATTTCCTATAGTTTGACATTTGGTATCCTTAAGACAACAGCCAACAATCAGTGGCTGGATACTCCGTCCTATACTGACTTAGAAGTCATGTTAAGTTGTTGCCTGATGACTTGTGCTTCCATGCTTATTAATCATTTGGCGTCAAGCTAAACAGCTTAGAGTATCAGCTATTGGCTTATCCCACATGGGGCCCACTTACAAGTGCGTAATGTTTCATAAAATGGACTTATGGAGTATGCACAGCTGTTATTAACTGCATTGCTTTCATTCAATAGGGGGTGGTCTTGGTGTACTTATGGGACTATTTTTTGGAGCTTTGGAAAATCCAATAATGGCAGAGGAGATGACAGCAAGGCAACAAATAGTCTACCAGGCAAAACAGATGGGTAGGAAAAGTATGAGCCATGCTAAGACCTTTGCAGTAATGGGCTTGATTTTCTCTGCAGCTGAATGTGTCGTTGAGAAGGTAGATGCAGTGTGACATTTTGTTTTCTTCCATTTATGAGCATTTCTGTAATTTATTTTTTTACTTATTTGGACACTTTGAATCGTCATGTCCTGGAGGCTCGTGCAAAGCATGACATTACCAATTCAGCGGTAGCTGGCTGTGTCACAGGAGGAGCTTTAGCTGCAAAAGGTATGTTTTTTTTGGTGACAACTGTTGATGAGAACCAACATTAATTTTTGCCATGGATCAATTTATGCTCCCAAGAGAATCTCCCTATCTGCAATCGTTAGAGATGTTTTAGGTTGGCTTGGGGTGGATGGGCCGACATTTCTTTTTGGATGTAAGAAAGGAAGTAACCTACTAGGGCAAGTTGAAGGGCAATCGTACTCATCATGTAGTCAGTGTGCCAGGCCAGCAGTTTTTGTCCCAAATTCTCTGATATGAGATTTCAGATAGTTTAACCAATGCTATATGTCTGCCTGTATTTGGGAATTTAGAGATACTCATCATGTAGTAGGTGTGCCAGGTCAGCAGTCTGTTATGGTGTTTTGACCACTTACCTTGTCTACCCCTTGATTTCTTTAAGTGCTTAGCCAAAGTTGTGATTGCTTATTTTGAAACTTTTTTTTGTCACCTTTGATTCAGCTATAAAGCAGTAAATCATAATAATGAGGACAGCAGCACCGTGGATTACAATTAGCAAAGCACTCTAGCACCACTAGCAAATTCTTATGCTGTTGTTGGTTATGCAGCTCAACTTGATATTTCATCCGTAATGGAATTGGTATTTTTCTTGCAGGTGGCCCTCAAGCTACATGCATCGGGTGCGTGGGTTTTGGTGCGTTCTCTGTGGCGATTGAGAAGTTCATGGAGCGATATAACTGAATCGGTGATGGAAACGTTGCATCCTATAAATTGAGTGATGCTGTCTTTCTAGCAAGCATTAGCAGGATTCAGCATTGGCCGAACAACTTTTGGTTTATTTTGCAATATTCAATCGTTGGCATTGTATGTACTCAGGGATGGTGTGACCTAAATTTTACGTCTCGCGGCTATCCATCACACTGAGTAGCTATATTGTTTCTCCAGTCTGTAGCCAGTTTGATGTCATGGCATGTGGTATACGCATTTTGACTTATGCAATCTCGTAGCTAGCTGCATTTCTTCCTCCCAGGATTTTGCTCTGCCAAATGCCATGACGACACGATTTTGGGGACAGCACTTGCGGTAAGGGAAATATGTAGTTCAAATGCAAATTAAAACATCTGTTTTCATCTGTGCCGTCACTAGCAGGTAGGGGTGTATCTTGTATCTTTGCTTCAGAGAAGCCGCTTTAACATATGTGTCTTGTATCTGTGTCTGTTGTCCATTGTTTTGAATGGTTTCAGAGAACTCTATTTGACTTTTTACTTGTGCTTACAGTTTGCATACCACAGCAGTGACTTCAAACCTGTCCGGTCTTGTAGCCTAATAGGCTGACAAAGTAATTACAGCATTATTATATTCCCTCCTTTCCGGTTTAGTAGGCCCGTCTCATTTTTTTGGTAATCCTCTTTTCTAAAAAATACTCATTTTCTTGGTTTTTTCATATTATAAGTCTTATTATTTCACTTCTTTCCACCACATGTTCACACTCCAAGGAGTACTAGCAACTATAATTAGGGAGGAGGACCAGTTCTCAGTCAATGCGATTACAGGCCAGTACACTTATCAAGGTGCAAACATGTGTTACAACATGAGCATCAAGAAAGAGGGCACGCTGGGCGATGTAAAACTACACCCAGAAATAACAAGTGCCAAATTTATCTACTCCTGCTAGGCTAGTCGTCGATGATGGAGATGAGCAGGGAGGCCTCCTCAGCATCGGGCCCCCGAGTGTCTGCAGCGAGGCAAAAGAACAGAGAGAGAGAGAGCAAATCCTGTCAGCTGAAACAATCGAGGCAACAACAACACAAGGATATGGCGGAACTGAAAATAGCAGATCGGCAGTGCACCTGAAGTGGGGAGGTTGGACATGATCTGCTTAACGATCCCACCGCCGTTGGAGCTCGGCTCGTCGCCTCCCATCTCCTTCTCCTTCTCCTTGCCCTCGCCCTCACCGTTACTGTGATCAACATCTTCCCCGCTGCCGCCGTGGGTTCCGTTGCCAGACATGGCCATGCCGATCTTGGAAGCCATGGCGCTCAGTATCCCGGCCTGCTCGCCGCCTTCGTCCTCGCCTTTCCCTCCCCTTCCCTCTTCCTCTGCTCCACGGAAGACTGTCAACCAAAGTTGCAGAGGCTGCGCGGCAAAGACTAAACTAAAAGCGCAGTGACTTACCAGTGGCCGGCGGGGAAGGAGACGAGCTGGACAGCAGCTTGTGGAAGATGCCATTGCCGGCCGCCTTCTTCCCGTCGCCGTCGGAAACAGCAAGCGCGTTCCCGTTGCCGTTGCCGTTGCCATTGCCTTCGCCGGTGTCCTCAGCGCCGCCGCCGCCGCCGTTAGCAGCACCCGACATGGCCACGCCGATCTTGGACGCCATGCTGCTGAGAAACCCGCCCTCCTCAGCCACCGCCACCTCCGCCTTCCCCTCCACCACGCGGCCAGCGCCGGCCTCCAGCTCTTCCTCTCGCCCGCGCTTCTTCCCCTGCGCCATGGTCTCCTCCTGCTCCCTCCTCTCCGCCTCGCCCACCGAGTCCTCCATCACCAACTCCAGTACCCAGCTCACCAGAGTGTGTGTGTGTGCTACCACTGCAGGAAAGGCAGGAAGAGATCAGGTTATATCTTCCAGGAGCCGTGCCGCAGGAGGGATATATAGGCGGCTGGCGGCTGGCGGGCACGCGTCCTGCGGAGATGCCCACCATGGCGGCCCCTCGCGTGCTTGGCCTGGGTGGCGCGCGGTGATTGGCCGGCCGTTGCCGCGATATTTTTAAGGTCGCTTTGTGGATTGTGCTTTTGTTTTTCCGCTTCTCGATTTTGTGCACGCAGACTTGCGGGCGGGGCCCGGAGGCAGCGACGTGCCCGCGGCGCAGTGGCCGGTGGATCGCAGGGGTTGTCGGTGGGGATGCCCGGGACGGCGAGTGCCGAAACTATACTTTACTCCATGGGAACTGAGCGTCGGGGTCGGTCGGTCTTCACGTGTCCTGGGAATGGGAAGTGCAACTCTGCGAGCAACGGGCGTTTGGCTTTTTTTTTTTTTGAAACGAAGCGTTTGGCTGTGTGGGGGTGCTGCATCTGAGGCTCGTAATGCTTTTTTTTTTAAGGCTCGTAATGCTGGTGCCATGTCTATCCACACGAGAGAAGCTGCAGCTACAGTGTGAAGCCTGATAGGTTGGTTGCGATGCTTAGCGTTGGAAGAGCACTACTACTAGTACCGTACGGGCCTAAACTAGACACAAAAATCAGAGTGGCGCAGCGGAAGCGTGGTGGGCCCATAACCCACAGGTCCCAGGATCGAAACCTGGCTCTGATATGATTAATTTTTTAAATTTTTCTTGCTTAGATTTGATACTTCTATCTGTCTCGGTGCTTCTTCTCCCTTCTTCTCTGAAACCAACACGAGACGCTGAGACAGCATGCATGCGTTTTCTCCTTGTAATACTACAACTGTCAAGGATCACATGTGCGGCGCCAACACAACTGTCAAGACGATCGTACAAACGCGATGAGCAGAGGCGCCTGTGATATGATCGCATCGCCAGCTCCCAGGTGAAAACCGATTCCGCGGCGCTGATGTCGTGAAAATCATCATGTCCAACTCGTGAAAATATTTGAAACAGCCCCCGGCCCCTCCACCCTCACACACAACGTTTTTTTAGATTAGATTAGATTAACCCACCAACCCGCATCTGAATATTTGATCCCTCCCTGATTAAGCTGTTGATTTGCCGGAGGGAAACAGTTGCAGGCGTGCCATAAACTAGGGTTAAAGAAGCGTTTCCATCGGATCGTCACTAACCCATGCCATCACTAGTTAAATGAGGAGGGGGGAGGTCATGCTTCCGTCGCGTGCCCCTCCACCATCTGGACATGTTGTTGCCGTGCCCCCATCTCTCTCGCCGGAGCGCCCCGTCCCCTATTTGTACACCGGTGCCACCCTTTAGTGCGATCTCGTCGGGGGGCACCGGAGGTTGGTGCAGTGCTGGTCCTCGAGCTATATCTATATCTATCACCGTTTGGCTGCTTGTAGAAGGGGAGGAGAAGGAGGGTGGCGCCGGCCGGGATGGGGCGGCCGCCGTGCTGCGACAAGGCGAACGTGAAGAAGGGGCCGTGGACGGCGGAGGAGGACGCCAAGCTGCTCGCCTACACCTCCAACCATGGCACCGGCAACTGGACCTCTGTTCCCCAGAGGGCAGGTCGGGACCCTCTCCCCCGGCCGGCCGGATCGACGTCTGGCATCGAAATGGTGTTGGTTTTGCATGGTTTCTGGCTGATGTGTGTTGCGTCATGAATGGGTGCGTGCTGCAGGGCTGAAGCGGTGCGGGAAGAGCTGCAGGCTGAGGTACACCAACTACCTGAGGCCCAATCTCAAGCACGAGAACTTCACGCAGGAGGAGGAGGAGCTCATCGTCACCCTCCATGCCATGCTGGGAAGCAGGTGCGTCTCTCTGTGTAGTACCTGTACATGCATGTCATCCATCGCTTACTTTCTCGATTTTGTCATCAAGCTTTCGGTGAATGCGAAACTCTGCTGCTACTGGTTCTGTCATCATTCCTGCCATATATAAACTTTGCAACCATATACTCTAGCGTTCAGATCTTATAGATTTATGGAAGTTCTAAAAATCTCACGTTGGTTTATGACAGTTGATCATAGTACACCGGAAATCACGTCCTACTTCTATTCAAGAATTTACTTCAGTCGTTCATTCAAATCAAAAAATAGAAACAAATGTACTTTAATGCAGTGAGCAGTCTCGTGTCTACGGTTCTTCTGAATATATTCTGTTTCCTGGTAGAATGTACAGTAGTGAAAAGCTGAAAATTGGGTGAAGAACAGATCTGAATAGCTGTCTTAAATTGATAGTGTTTGTCAGAGAATACTCCACACCTGAGCGTAACATGAAAGTACGTGTACGTGTTGGGTGCATGCAGGTGGTCTCTGATCGCGAACCAGCTGCCGGGGCGGACGGACAACGACGTCAAGAACTACTGGAACACCAAGCTGAGCAAGAAGCTGCGGCAGAGGGGCATCGACCCCATCACCCACCGCCCCATCGCCGACCTCATGCAGAGCATCGGCACCCTCGCCATCCGCCCGCCACCGAGCGCCGCGGGTGCCTCCTCCTCCTCCTACCTCCCCGTGAACCCAGCGGCGGCGCCGGGGCTCCAGCCGCTGCACGACGACGTCAAATACCACGCAGTCCTGAACCAGCAGCAGCAACAGGTCATCACGCTCCTCGACGCCGACGCGCCAGGGGCGGCGGCGTCCCCGGACCACCCGCTCAAGTGGAGCGACTTCCTCGCCGACGACGCCGCCGCCTTCGAGGCGGCGCCGCAGGTCGTTCTTGGTCAGTACCACGAGGCCGCGGTCGCTGGTGGCGGAGCACACGCGTATGGCGACACTGACACTACTGCAGCCGATGGTGTCGGCGGGGGCGGGGAGGATAGCGCAGCGTCAGCGTTCATCGACGCGATGCTGGACAGCGACAAGAAGATGGGCGTGGACCAGCTCATCGCCGACCTGCTCGCCGACCCGGCATACTACTACGGCGGGGGCTCTTCCTCTTCGACGTCGGAGCTGGGGTGGGGCTGTTGATCATTTATTTAACTAGAGGTTACATATATCTTCCATTGGGACGGCATTTAAACATATTTAGGGCATCACATTTTCGTTTGAACTTGTTATTGGTACTCCATGAACCCCGATCGATAATGAGCTGATTAAGCGTGCGTTTTTGTTTTTTTAAAAATGATTAAGCGTGAGCTGATTTGATGTATTTGTGGCAATCGAACGGGTAGATGGTGTAGGATCACTTTCTGATAAGCTCCTTTGGCCGGCTGATCCTTCCAGCATTTACACGGCGAAGTCGGTTTACAAGAGGTTGTGTATGGTATGGGTCTTGAGCGATCTCCCACAGACCCATAGATCCTTTGTGAGAGAGTGACCTTTGTTTCTCTTTGATGTAAGATGTAGGTGTGCCTATGTAGGTGTTCGCATCCACACTAGGCTCTTGTAATTAAACTTTCTTTCTTTTATAAAATTATCGTACGCCATTGGTGTACTCTTGAGAAAAAAAGTTGAGGTAGACTTTTTTTTACCCAAATGATAACGTCCACACGTGTGGCATGAAGCAACATGGTCCAAACGCCTCTATTATCATTCATTTTGCCACGTCAAAATAGATGACATCAGCGGGAATCTTTTTGGTTTTCGACTTAAAAATGTTTTATCTCCTAATTAAAAAAATCCAATTAAAAATCGGTTTCCACCATTAAATCCGTCTAGACGAGATCTTCAAAATTAGGTCCCATGTTGATATGTTTCGATGATTTTTTTGCCAAAAGTTGCCATGATGTTTACACTAAAGTTGCCATGTGGCAATTTTAGTCTATGGATCATGGCAATTTTCGTATTTGACCATGGTATTTCCATTACTTTGACCATGGAAATTATTTTTTTATGGACCATGGCAATTTTAAGTGCATATATCATGGCAATTCTAGTTTGGTTCATGGCAAGTCTAGTTTCTTAATTCCCCGTTTTATAATATGTCAAAAATTACTTTCAATGTAGAAGAAAAATAGCTGAAACATATCATGAAAACTTCAGTGTAAACACCATGGCAATTCGTGTGCAATAGACATGGCAACTTTTAACCCCAAAAAAAGTCGTCGAAACATATTGGTATGAGATCTAGTTTCGAAGATCTCGTTGCGATGGATTTAATGGTGAAAACGGATCTTCAATCGGAATTTTCATTCAAGAGATAAAACACTTTAAAAACTGGAAATCTAAAAGGATTTCCACATGCATATGCGGTGACGTGGCGCAATCTGTGTGTTATAGGACGTGTGAGCGGGTGTTGCTCCCACCACACGTGTGGGCGTTATCAGCGTCTTTTTTTAAGCTGCCATGGCTCCTTTATTGCTTAAAATCAAACTTACATCATGGATCATCAAAGGGATTATAGAGCTAGGAGGATCATCTACCCAAACTAAACTCTCTAGCCTACAGTCCTTAGAGCATCTACAGCCGCATATGACAAATATGATCCCTCAAACGCCCGCGGACGTGTCTGCGGGCAATGACCGGACACTCCTTAAATTAGCACAACTGCATCCAGAAACCTCATACTAGATTCTCAAATCCATACAAAAGCATGCAAACCAAAAAACCTACTTACTATGTTGATGATCTTGCTACTTCTCGTCTGAGATGTCGACTATCTCTGTGTCCGACTCCAGGTACATGGGCGGCAGCTGCAGCTCCGGCTCCTCCGGCGCCTTCGCCTGCTACACTCCGGCATCCTCCTCTATCTCCGGGTCGACTTTGGCGAAGAGCGCATCGGTCGCCGCGTGCTCCTGTCGGAGGAACTGCCAGTTGGCCTCCACATAGGCCTCATCCTAGATGGACTCCAGGATGGCCTGCTGCTCCCCCATCTCCGTGGCTTGGACGATGGCGAACTCTGCCTCCGCCTCCTCCATGTTGAACCCTGGAGCAGGCTGCTCCGCCTCGTCCTCCTCTAGGTCCGCCACCTCCATCGGCTCCGGTAGCTGCTCTTTCTCGTCCTCCTCCGGCTGCTGCTCCTCCTCCTCCTTCGGCTCCCGCGAGTCCGGAGACAACCCGACAGCGATGCGGGCGGCGCACCTAGCCTGGATCTCCTTCGCGATCTGCCTCCGGTGCTCCGGCGTGAGCATAGCGTACGTGGCGATCTTCCGCCAGACCCTGGCGATGCCAGAGAGCGGGGGAGAGGAGCAAGACAGGCTCGGGTGGTAGCGCAACAAGGGAGGAGGTGGATGGGCTAGGGTTGGGGGACGCCGACCGGCTTAAATATCTGGATTTGGCCTCGGGTGGCGAGCTGGAGCGGTGCCACGCGATGTTCACACCGCCGCGACGGAGGAGGCGCCCATCGGACCACCGGGTTTCCGAGCAATTCTGCATGGGACCCCATCATCAGTCCGACATGGTAGGCGCACCCGGACGCCCCCATATCTGCCCCAAATTTGGGCTGGATATGAGGGGTGCCGGTCAGCCCGGGCGTTTGAGGCTCGTGAGGCGCTCGGCTGGGTCAAAATTTCGTGATCGGTGAGTGCCCGGGCGGCCCGCCAAGGCGTTTGAGGAGGGTTTAGGTGCCTGGCTATAGATGCTCTTAGCCAATGTATGGTCTACAAGGTTTGCATCTCTAGGACAGAAGGAGTAAATCACCTTTACAAAAGAACTATCCGGAACCGATGTTGTAAATCCTTCATTCTTGAGCATTGATATCACTTCAAGGCAATCAGATTGGATCATGAGTTCCTGTTACCCCACTTGATTAGCAAGATTAATTCGGTTAAGACATGCTTGGGCCTCTGCCATCGTTGCATCCACAACAAAAACTGGGTAGCAACTCGCAACAATTAGATGTCCTCTATCATTCCCGATACATGCTATCAGTAGCTCCTCTTCCATTATTCACATCAAAATCCACATCTACGTTCATTGTCACAAATCCCTCTGTAGCTTTGCACCATTGGCTGTTTTTAGTCTTCACATTTTTATTCAGAGCACGCACATAGTTTGAAGTTAGAACCTGAATAGAAATAACAACATGTGGTACAGTTTGCAAGCTTTCTCCATGCACAAGTTGCCTTCTTCTCCACCAAATGTTACACGTTGTCGTTAGTAAAGTTTCTCAAATTTGAGATATTTGCGACAGTAATATGTGAAAACTTCCCAACCAATAGATATTCAAGTACTGCGCTCCCAGCACGATCAACAACACATGCCTCCTTAATCACCTCATAAAAAATGTCCAAGATAGTATATTTGCATGTGAATCTTCTCTTCCCTTATTAATTCTTTCATGAGTTGCTTCATTGACCAATGCTATGTTTGTCAATCTCCAACAAATTTTCACACATACTTTTCCTTATGTGATGCCATTACTAACCATAAGATTAGCATATGATCTTTTTTCATTTATTTTCTTTTCTTTTATCGAAACAAAAGAGTAAAGAAACAAAACTCAAACTACTCTTTATTATATATCTCACAACACGATTACATGGATAGATAAATCACTAAGCAAGCACTCGAAAAGAAAGGATCGAACTAAACTTTTATTCATCTAAATCATATGATAACTAAAGATCAAACTAAAATAGATAAAGGCAAAGATAGTGGTGGTGATACTATACCGGGGTACCTCCCCTAAGCTTGGTACATGCCAAGGGGAGTGCCCATACCATGAACTCAAGTCTCCTTTGGTGAGGAAGATGATGATGGTGGTGGTGACGAGGTAGTAGCAAGCTTATCCTCCAGTTTCCATGGCAGGGGTTCACCATCATAAGAGGAAGCGCGAGTCTCGCGAGTCCTGCAACTAGCATCCAAACTCATACCTATAATCTTGCCTCATATTCAAAGACTTGATTTTAGAGATCATAGATTTGGCTTTGCAGAAAGTTGATTTGCTCGTTGAGGGTGAAGACGACGTCCTTCATGGACCGGACATCCACCTTGTGATCACGGGTAAAATCCGTAATCATGAGGTGATTGGCATTGAGTCCGTGCTCCACCGTCCCCTTGCACTTGAAGACCTACTACTCCATGGCCTCTAGCCTTGCCTCCATGGTTCCTTTCCCCTTGGGCACTTGGACATCCCAGATGTGGAGCACCCCCTCATGCATCTCGATGGTTTGAGGGTGATTCATCAACTCCGGCAAGTAGGGGTTGATTACCCTTTCGAAGAACTTGTCCTTGGAAGAACTCGGAGCAGCGATGGCGATCTAGATCTGTTAGAAAACAGCAAGAAAGAAGAACAGAGGATTTCTCTGTGATACGGTGGTCAATACATTCGGGGGTATATAAAGATTTTTTTATCTTGGGAAACAAGCAAATAGAGGAAAATAGAGTCAGGAAGGTTCCCGACGTGAGCACAACCCACCTGGGCGCACCAGGCAAGGCAGGTGTGCCCTGGTGTCTTGTGCCCTCCTCCGTTGCCTTCCTATTGTTTCTTATTTTCCTAATTTTTGTAATATTCCAAAACTGACAAAAAATATTTTTGCAGATTTTTCGGAGTCTGTTTACTTACCGTATCACGTACCTCTTCTTTTTTTAGTATTCTGGAGTGTTCTGGAAGGTTTCTTTTATGTGTTCATCTAGTGTTATGGTTTGAATAATATTTCTTTTACATTAATAGGCGTACCTGAGATATAGTGCTTAATTCTTTGCCCATTGACTACCTTCGGGTTAGTACCTTCGGCATTATTGATCTTGATGGCTCCAGAACAATAAACCTCCTCGATGATATATGGTCCTTCCCATTTAGAGAGAAGTTTTCCTGCAAAGAATGTGAAACTAGAGTTGTACAAGAGAACATGTTCTCCCACTTTGAATTCTCACTTTTGGATTCTTTTGTCATGCCATCTTTTTACTTTTTCTTTAAATAATTTTGCACTTTCATAAGCTTGGGTTCTCCATTCATCTAATGAGCTAATATCAAATAACCTCTTTTCACCAGCAAGTTTAAAATCATAGTTGAGTTCTTTAATTTCCCGATATGATTTATGTTTAGCTCAAGAGGCAAATGACAAGATTTTCCATAAACCATTTTATAGGGTGACATATTTTATATGTTGTTCTGTAGACCCAAAGTGCATCATACAATTTCTTAGACCAATTCTTCCGGGACCTATTATCAGTTTTTTGTAATATTAGTTTTATTTCTCTATTTCTAAGCTCAACTTGACCACTAGATTGAGGATGATAAGGTGATGCAATTCTATGGTTAACACCATATTTAGCAAGAATTTTATGAAAAGCACCATGAATAAAGTGTGAACCACCATAAGTCATTAAATATCTAGGGACTCCAAACCTTGGGAAAATAACTTCTTTAAGCATTTTAATGGAAGTGTTATGATCAACACTACTAGTTGGAATAGCTTCCACCCACTTAGTAACATAATCAACAACAACCAAAATATGAGTATACCCGTTAGAGGAAGGAAATGGTCCCATGTAATCAAAACCCCAAATATCAAATGGTTCAACAGTAAGTGAATAATTCATAGGCATTTCTTGGCCTTACCAATATTACCAATTCTTTGACATTCATCACAAGATAAAACAAACTTACGGGCATCCTCGAAGAGAGCAGGCCAATAAAAACTGGATTGCAATACCTTGTGAGCAGTTCTATCTCCCGCATGTTGCCCTCCATAAGCCTCGGAGTGACATTTCCATAGGATTTGTTCCTGTTTATGCTCAGGTACACAACGTCTAATAATATCATATAATACTTCATTATAAAGATGTGGGTCATCACAAAAGTAATGTCTTAAATCATAGAAGAATTTTTTCTGTTGTTGGTATGTAAAACTAGGTAGTATGTATTTAGCAACAATGTAATTAGCATAGTCAGCATACCAAGGATTATTATGAGAAACACTTTGCAGCTAGTTGTTCATCGGGAAAGTTATCATCAATAGGTAGTGGGTCATCAAGAATATTCTCTAACCTAGACAAGTTATCGGCTACGTGGTTCTCGGCTCCTTTCCTACCAGTGATATGCAAATCAAATTCTTGTAGCAAGAGAACCCACCTAATGAGTCTAGGTTTAGCATCTTTATTTTCCATAAGATATTTTATAGCAGCATGATCAGTGTGAACAATTACTTTGGAATCAACAATGTAAGATTTGAATTTATCACAAGCAAACAAAATTGCTAAAAATTCTTTTTCAGTAGTAGCATAATTTCTTTGGGCACTATCTAGAGTTTTGCTAGCATAATGAATACCATTTAATTTCTTATCAACTCTTTGTCCTAGAACAATACCAACAACATAATCACTGGCATCACACATGATTTCAAAAGGCAAGTTCCAGTCAGGTGGTTGAATAATAGGTGCAAAAGTTAAGTATTTCTTAAGTGTTTCAAAGGCTTCTACACAATCATCATCAAAAACAAATGGAACATCCTTTTGTAAAAGATTAGTAAGATGCCTAGAAATTTTATAGAAGTCTTTAATAAACCTCCTATAGAAACGAACATGACCAAGGAAACTATGAATACCTTTAATATCTTTCGGACATGGCATTTTCTCAATTGCATCAACTTTAGCTTTATCCACCTCAATACTTCGTTCAGAAATTTTATGCCCCAAGACACCTTCATTAACCATAAAGTGGCACTTCTATCAATTCAAGACAAGATTAGTTTGCTCACATCTCTGGAAAAATCATCCATGAAAACCTCAACAATCTTTTCACAAAAATTAGATAATATAGCAGTCATACATCATTGAAAGGTAGCAGGTGCATTGCATAAACCAAAAGACATAGTCTATAAGCATAAGTTCCAAAAGGGCAAGTAAAGGTGGTTTTCTCTTATTAGGTTGTGAAACAAGTATTTGAGAAAAACCAGAATGTCCATCAAGGAAGCAAAAGTGTGTGTGCTTAGATAATCTTTCCAACATTTGATCAATAAAAGGCAGAGGGTAATGATCTTTTCTAGTTGCTTTATTTAGTTTTCTAGAATCAATTACCATTCTATAGCCAGTAACAATTCTTTGTGGAACAAGTTCATTTTTATCATTAGGAACAATAGTGATACCTCCTTTCTTAGGGACACAATGAATGGGACTTACCCATCTACGATCAGCTATGGGATAGATTATACTTGCTTCCAGAAGCTTTAGTATTTCAGTTCTTACCACTTCTTTCATCTTAGGATTCAAACGTCGTTGATGATCAACAACGGGTTTGGCATCAGGTTCCATATTAATCTTGTGCTGACAGAGAGTGGGACTAATGCCCTTAAGATCGTCAAGAGTATATCCAATAGTAACACGGTGCTTCCTCAGAGTTTTTAATAATATTTCCTCCTCATGCTCTGAAAGGTTAGCACTTAACAGGATATATCTTTTTCTCATCAAGATAAGCATATTTCAAAGTGTCAGGCAATTGTTTTAATTCAAACACAGGATCACCTTTAGGTGAAGGAGTATGATAACCCACAAGTATAGGGGATCACAACAACTTTCGAGGGTAGAGTATTCAACCCAAATTTATTGATTCGACACAAGGGGAGCCAAAGAATATTCTCAAGTATTAGCAGTTGAGTTGTCAATTCAACCACACCTGGATAACTTAGTATCTGCAACAAGGTATTTACTAGAAAAGTAGTATGATAGTAATGGTAACAGTGGCAAAAGTAAAGATAGCAGTTTTGTAGTAATTGTAACAGTAGCAACAGAAAAGTAAATAAGCGAAGCACAATATGTGAAAAGCTCGTAGGCATTGGATCAGTGATGGATAACTATGTCGGATGCGATTCCTCATGTAATAGCTATAACATAGGGTGACACAGAACTAGCTCCAGTTCATCAATGTATTGTAGGCTTGTATTCTGAATATAGTCATACGTGCTTATGGAAAAGAACTTGCATGACATCTTTTGTCCTACCCTCCCGTGCCAGTGTGGTCCTAGTGGAAACTAAGGGATATTAAGGCCTCCTTTTAATAGAGAACCGGACCAAAGGATTAACACATAGTGAATACATGAACTCCTCAAACTACGGTCATCACCGAGAAGTATCCCGATTATTGTCACTTCGGGGTTGTCGGATCATAACACATAATAGGTGACTATAGACTTGCAAGATAGGATCAAGAACTCACATATATTCATGAAAACATAATAGGTTCAAATCTGAAATCATGGCACTCGGTCCCTAGAGACAAGCATTAAGCATGGCAAAGTCATAGCAACATCAATCTCAAAACAAAGTGGATACTAGGGATCAAACTCTAACAAAACTAACTTGATTACATGGTAAATCTCATCCAACCCATCACCGTCCAGCAAGCCTACGATGGAATTACTCACGCACGGCTGTGAGCATCATGAAATTGGTGATGGAGGATGGTTGATGATGACGACATCGACGAATCCTCCTCTCCGGAGCCCCGAACGGACTCTAGATCAGCCCTCCCGAGAGATATTAGGGCTTGGCGGCGGCTCCGTATCGTAAAATGCGATGAAACTTTCTCTCTGATTTTTTTCTCCCCGAACGTGAATATATGGAGTTGGAGTTGAGGTCGGTGGAGCGTCAGGGGGCCCACGAGACAGGGCGCGCCTAGGGGGAGATGGCGCCCCCCCCACGTGGACAGGTGTGGGCCCCGGCCTTGATTCTTCGCCAAGATTTTTATATTTTCCAAAACTTATCTCCGTGGATTTTCAGGTCATTCGAGAACTTTTGTTTTCGCACAATAAACAACACCATGGCGATTCTGCTGAAAACAACGTCGATCCGGGTTAGTTTCATTCAAATCATGCAAGTTAGAGTCCAAAACAAGGGCAAAAGTGTTTGGAAAAGTAGATACGTTGGAGACGTATCATCTCCCCCAAGCTTAAACCTTTGCTTGTCCTCAAGCAATTCAGTTGATAAACTGAAAGTGATAAACAAAAACTTTTACAAACTCTGTTTGCTCCTGTTGTTGTAAATATGTAAAGCCAACATTCAAGTTTTCAGCAAAGATTATGAACTAACCATATTCACAATAACACTTAGGTCTCATATTTACTCATATCAATGGAATAATCAGCTAGCGAGCAATAATAATAAATCTCGGATGACAACACTTTCTCAAAACAATCATAATATGATATAACAAAATGGTATCTCGTTAGCCCTTTCTGAGACCGCAAAACATAAATGCAGAGCACCTTTAAAGATCAGGGACTGACTAAACATTGTAATTAATGGTAAAAGAGATCCAGTCAAGTCATACCCAATATAAAATAATAGTAATGAATGCAAATGACAGCGTGCTCTCCAGCGGGTGCTTTTTAATAAGAAGGTCATGACTCAACATAAAAGTAAATAGATAGGCCCTTCGCAGAGGGAAGCAGGGATTTGTAGAGGTGCGAGAGCTCGATTTTAAAATAGAGATGAATAACATTTTGAGCGGCATACTTTCACTGTCAACGCAACAACTACGAGATGGCGATATCTTCCATGCTACATACATTATAGGCGGTTCCCAAATAGAATGGTAAAAGTTTATACTCCCCCACCACCAACAAGCATCAATCCATGGCTTGCTCGAAACAATGAGTGCCTCCAACTAGCAACAGCCTTGGGGGAGTTTTATTTAATTATTTTGATTTGCTTTGATCTTTTTGATCATGGGACTGGGCATCTCGGTTACCAGCCATTTTCTCGTGAATGAGGAGCGGAGTCCACTCCTCTTAAGAATAACCCACCTAGCATGGAAGATACAGACAACCCTAGTTGAAACATGAGCTGCTCGAGCATACGAAATAGAATTTCATTTGAAGGTTTGGAGTTTGGCACATACAAATTTACTTGGAACGGCAGGTTGATACCACATATAGGAAGGTATGGTGGACTCATATGGAATAACTTTGGGGTTTATGGAGTTTGGATGCACAAGCAGTATTCCCGCTTAGTACAGGTGAAGGCTAGCAAAAGACTGGGAAGCGACGAACTGAGAGAGCGACAACAGTCATGAACATGCATTAAAATTATTTTACACCAATTGCAAGCATGAGTAGGATATAATCCACCATGAACATAAATATCGTGAAGGCTATGTTGATTTGTTTCAACTACATGCGTGAACATGTGCCAAGTCGAGTCACTCAATTCATCCAAAGGGGGATACCATCCCATCATACCACATCATAATCATTTTAATAGCATGTTGGCACGCAAGGTAAACCATTATAAACTCATAGCTAATTAAGCATGACATAAGCAACTATAATCTCTAAATTTCATTGCAAACATGTTTACTCATAATAAGCTGAATCAGGAACGATGAACTCATCATATTTACAAAAACAAGAGAGGTCGAGTTCATACCAACTTCTCCCATCTCAATCAGTCCATCATATATCATCATTATTGCCTTTCACTTGCACGACCGAATGGTGTGTAAAATAATAATAGTGCACGTGCATTGGACTAAGCTGGAATCGGCAAGCATTCAATTCAAGGGAGAAGACAAGGTAATACGGGCTCTAAGTTAAATCAACAATCATGCATATGAGAGCCACTAAACATTTTCAATATGGTTTTCTCCTCTCGACCCCAAAGAAAGAAATAAAACTATTTCCACGGGAAAGCTCCCAACAAGTAAAAGAAGAATGAGAAATCTTTTTGGGTTTTCATTTTAATTGCTACTACAAGCATGGAAAGTAAACTAACTATTTTTTTTGGTTTTCTTAAGGTTTACCAAACACACATGAGAAAGCTAGAAAAGAAAATAAACTAGCATGGATAATACAATGAAAGAGTATGAGCACCGACAACTAGAATAGTGTGTGACCATGAATGTAAAGTCGGTGAGAAATACGTAAACCCCCAAGCTTAGGATTTTGGCCTAAGTTGGTCTAATGCCGAGGATAGCCTGGCTGATATCCAAAGTTATAACTGGGGTCGTACTGAGATGCAGCAGCAAATGCATCCTGAACTGCGGCATGTTGACGAGCTGCCTCCGCTCTCCCCTCATGCTCGTCTGCCTCCTCCCTGGTAACAACATATCTTCATTTTGCCTGGTAATCAAAAAGGGAAGGAGCAGGGAGAGTAACATGGACAACACGACGTCTGTCAAAGATTAGTCGATACTAGAGGAATTGTTCTTTCCTCAAAAGAAAACGGTGTCTGACCATCACGTCATAATCTAAATAAGCAGGAGGCAACTCCATATCCTCCTCTCGTGGAGATATACCAAGATAATTAGCAACACGGGTCGCATAAATCACTCGAAATAAATCTCCATATATGCCATTATTATGCAACCTACGTGCAACTATTGCCCCCAAGTTGTAATCTTTATTACCTAACACAGCACTCTTGAGGACACAAAGATCAGAGACACACATGTGACATGCTTCATCTTTACCGTTAATGCATCTACCCATGAAAAGAGCAAAATAATGTATAGCAGGAAAATGAATGCTCCCTATGGTAGCGTGTGCTATATCCCTAGATTCTCCCACAGTAATACTAGCAAGAAAGTCTTTATATTCAGATTTGTGGGGTTCATGAACATTGCCCCACTGCGGGAGTTTGCAAGCAGTAGTAAAATCTTCTAAGTCCATGTTATAAAATTCATCATAAATATCAAACAGGACATTCTGAGAATTACGCGAAGATGAAAATTTAAACCTTCTCACGAATGAATCAGTCAATTGGTAGTACTGAGGACACTTATCTTGTATGAAGTCCTTAAAATCAGCGTTACGCACATACGCGTCAAATTCATCCTTAATGCCTACATTGACCATAAAATCCTCTGACGGCCATTCGCAAGCCCGCACTTCTGCTTCCCTTGGTGGTTCATCGTCTTGCTCGCGCATAGCATGCCTAGGTCCTCTCTTTGTTGAGGAACCACCTTGATACATTCTCCTGGACATATTTCTTTCTCTAATTTTTTTTTGAAATTTTTAGTAACTTCAAAATAAAAGTAAATCAAACTAAACAAGATTGATAGCAACTACTCCCACAAGTGCCTAGAGCCTATATCATGCATTAGAATTACTTGGGACCTCATAAATTTGACATGCAAGCTCAAGAACAGGGTCACCTATGCAGCAAAAATTTGCAATAAATAAAGCACTAGAACAAAAACTAATTGGACCAATGGAGGAGTCACATACCAAGCAACAATCTCCCAAAGCAGTTTTGTGAATGGAGCTTTGAGCAAGGAGATCGAAAATTGCAACAAAATGAGCTAGAACTCGTGCTTGAGCTGGATGGGGATTTTTTTGGAAGGAAGATGGAGTGTGTGGGTGCAGGAATAAGTGGAGGGGGGCCACCGTGGGCCCACGAGACAGGGGGCGCGCCCAGGGGGTGTGGGCGTGCCCTCCACCCTCGTGGCCAGGTGCTTGCCCCCCTGCAGTGTTCTCAGTGCGTAAAATCCTCAAAAATTCCATAAAAAATCATACTAAATTTGCAGGGCATTTGGAGCACTTTTATTTTTGGGATATTTTTTATTGCACGGATAATTCAGAAAATAGACAGATAATACTATTTTTGCTTTATTTATTCTAAATAACAGAAAGTAAAAAGAGGGTATAGAAGGTTGTGCCTTCTAGTTTCATCCATCTCATGATCATCAAAATGAATCCACTAACAAGGTTGATCAAGTCTTGTTAACAAACTCATTCTGACTAACACGGAACCGGAGAATTTCGAATAACACTAGGTTACCTCAATGGGGATATGCACATCCCCAACAATACGAATATCATACTTTTTCTTGGCGGTAGGAAGAGGAGATTCAAAACCTCCAATAATGATAGTTGGAATTTTTCCAATAGAATTGATGTTATGAACTTGAGGTTGTTTCCTCGAAAAGCATATCGTGTGCTCATTACCATTAACATGACAAGTGATATTGCGTTTGTTGCAATCAATAACAGCCCCTGCAGTATTCAAAAAGGGTCTACCAAGGATAATCGACATACTATCGTCCTCGGGAATATCAAGAATAACAAAGTCCATTAAGATAGTGACATTTGCAACCACAACAAGCACATCCTCACAAATATCGACAGGTATAGCAGTGGATTTATCAGCCATTTGCAAAGATATTTCAGTATAGGTGTCAACTTATTCAATTCAAGTCTACGATATAAAGAGAGAGGCATAACACTAACACCGGCTCCAAGATCACATAAAGCAGTTTCAACATAGTTTCTTTTAATGGAGCAAGGTATAGTTGGTACTCCTGGATCTCCAAGTTTGTTAGGTATTCCACCCTTAAAAGTGTAATTAAAAAGCATGGTGGAAATTTCAGCTTCCGGTATCTTTCTTTTATTTGTAATGATATCCTTCATATATTTTGCATAAGGATTTACTTTAAGCATATCAGTTAAGCGCATACATAGGAAAATAGGCCTAATCATTTCAGCAAAGCGCTCAAAATCCTCATCATCCTTTGTCTTGGATGGTTTAGGAGGAAAGGGCATGGGTTTCTAGCAACAAAGGGTGAGCATCATGAAATTGGTGATGGAGGATGGTTGATGATGACGACAGCGACGAATCCCCCTCTCCGGAGCCCCGAACAGACTCCAGATCAGCCCTCCCGAGAGAGATTAGGGCTTGGCGGCGGCTCCGTATCATAAAACGTGATGAAACTTTCTCTCTGATTTTTCTCTCCGTGAAACAGAATATATAGAGTTGGAGTTGAGGTCAGTGGAGCATCAGGGGGCCCACGCGATAGGGGGTGCGCCTAGGGAGAGGGGGCGTGCCCCCACCCTCATGGATAGGGTGTGGCCCCCTGGCCTTGATTCTTTCGCCAGTATTTTTTTATATTTTCCGAAAGTTATCTCCGTGGATTTTCAGGCCATTCCAAGAACTTTTGTTTTCTGCACAATAAACAACACCATGGCAGTTCTGCTGAAAACAGCGTCATTCCGGGTTAGTTTCATTCAAATCATGCAAGTTAGAGTCCAAAACAAGGGCAAATGTGTTTGGAATAGTAGATACGTTGGACACGTATCAGAGGACCTCCTAGAGTTTCAATAGGCAAATTGTGTTTGAGGAGAGGTCGTTGTTCAAAGAAGATTTTATCTATTTCATCTCTTTGATGCATATGCATAGCATTTTCATGGTCTAGCAAATATTGTTCTAGTGGATCGGTAGGAGGCACGACAATAGAAGCAAGACCAAATATTTCATCCTTACTAGGTAATCCTTTCTTACGAGGTTGTCTATTAAACTTGGAAAAATTAAATTCACGAGACTCATCACCAAAGCGAACACTGACAGTTTGTTTATCACAATATATAGTAGCATTGACAGTGTTCAAGAAAGGTCTACCATAGATAATGGGACAAAGTCATCTTGTGGCGAACCAAGAACTAGAAAATCAGTAGGGTATTTTATTTTCCCACATGTAGGATCAAAAGTATGTCTAGAGGGGGGTGATTAGACTACTTGACCCAATAAAAACTTAACCTTTTCCCAATTTTAGTTCTTGGTAGATTTTATCAACTTAGCACGAGTCAAGCAATCTTAACACAATTCATGCAAGCATGCAAAGAGTATATGAGCAGCGGAAAGTAAAGCATGCAACTTGCAAGAATGTAAAGGGATGGGTTTGGAGAGTGCAAACGCAATAGGATACATGGATGTTTTTGGCGTGGTTCTGATAGGTGGTGCTATCATACATCCACATTGATGGAGACTTCAACCCACAAAGGGTAACGGCTGCGCGAGTCCACGGAGGCCTCCACCCACGAAGGGTCCACGAAGAAGCAACCTTTTCTATCCTACCATGGCCATCGCCCACGAAGGACTTGCCTCACTAGGGTAGATCTTCACGAAGTAGGCGATCTCCTTGCCCTTACAAACTCCTTGGTTCAACTCCACAATCTTGTTGGAGGCTCCCAAGTGACACCTATCCAATCTAGGAGACACCACTCTCCAAAAGGTAATAGATGGTGTGTTGATGATGAACTCCTTGCTCTTGTGCTTCAAATGATAGTCTCCCCAACACTCAACTCACTCTCATAGGATTGGATTTGGTGGAAATATGATTTGAGTGGAAAGCAACTTGGGGAAGGCTAGAGATCAAGATTCATATGGTTGGATTGGAATATCTTGGTCTCAACACATGAGTAGGTGATTCTCTCTCAGAAAATGAGTAGTGGAAGTGTAGGCACGTTCTGATGGCTTCCCTCATGAATGAGGAGAGGGTGGAGGGGTATATATAGTCTCCACACAAAATCTAATCGTTACACACAATATACCAAACTCGATGGGACCGAATCAGAAAACTCGCTTCGACCGATTCAGTATATAATGTGACTGTTAGGCAATTTCGGTGGGACCGACATGTCAACTCGGTGGGACCGATATCATTAGGGTTAGGGCATAACATAATCTCGGTTTGACCGATTACACAAACTCGGTTGAACCGACTTTGGTAATAAGCTAACCAGAGAGTTGGTCAGGCAAACTCGGTGGGACCGATTCGCTCGTCTTCGTGAAACCGAAGCGTTACGAAAAGGAAACAGAGAGTTTGCATTGCAGACTCGGTGGGACCGATTGCTCATCTTGGTTAGACCGAAATGTTACGAAGGGAAACAGAGAGTTTGCAACCCCAGCTTGGTGAGAGCGATATCCCTATCAGTGAGACCGAAGTGACTAGGGTTTTCAAAATATGCAATGCCTATGATTGTGGAACGGGTAGGGTTTTTCATCAGTTTGTCAGCTGATAGTCCAGTGGATGAAGGTGATGACAAATGATTAGAGAACCATTCGATGTATTGTGCATGATGAAGTATTATGGAGGACACGAAGCATCTCAACATTTTGTGCAGTTCCACTAAAATCAAGCTGAGCATCCTTGTGGATTTCATATTTATATGCTGCAAGAAAACAAAGACACATCAGCACACACATGAATATTGGCCCCAATGTCAACCCACCAATCGGTGAACTGACAAACTGAAAGTACGTTAAACAGATTATACCCAGATGCCCCATCATTGTTGCTTAGAGTGACATTGAAAAACTTGGAGTCCTGTCCTGGCTTCTTGTACTTGTTTGGGCACTTGTTTGCCCAGTGTTCCTATGAACCACAAATAAAGCAACCGTCTCTCTTTTTGTCTTTCTTCTTACCCTTCTTAAAGGTAGTATTCTGCCAGTCAAAGTTTTTTCCCTTGAACATGTGGATGAAGGCCGATACTGGCCTTGTTTGTTACAGCTGCGTCGGCATCTTACTTGGTCATACCTTTAATTCTGGAGTGAATTTTGCACTCCATGTGTTGTTGATTTGCCAATGTCACCAGCATCTACTAATACTCTGTAAAGCTTCTCGATCATTCCTTGTGTAATGTACCGCAAATAGTGGCTGCTTCTTTCTGCAAAGTGGAAAGACCAACTGGGCCCAATAATGCAACAGTTTTCCTTAAACATATTGGCTGCTTTTGTGTAGTTCAACTAAAATCAAAGTCGAAATAAAACCGGTTGGCAAGGCTCACACAGGCAAGAACCAAACAGCCCCTTGATATCCCTATATGCAACAATAGGTATAAGGGAAAAAACTACTGAGAATTAATGATTGATGACTTATACTCCTAGAAGAAAAAGCATCTACCTTATCTCAATAGGAAACAAAGCAGGGGAGTAGCAATTCTCAAACAGTGTGATTCATTCATATTAACTGAGACATTATCTTAACAATGCCATGTTTCAACATGAATAAAAAGAACAGAGCAAAAAAGTACCATTCCTAAAACAATGTGACTGATTCATATTAACAAAGACATTATCTTAACAATACCTTGGTTAAAGATGTAGAAAGAACTACAAAGCAGGATAGTACCATTTGTAAAACACTGTAACTGATATATTAATAGAGACATTATCTCAACAATACATTTCTTAAACATGTACTCCGGTCGATCCCTAACAGAAATGGTACTCCCGCCGATCCCTAACAAGTGTTGCAGTTTCGAACTAAGATTCAGTAGTTAATTCTTAGAGTGGCATTTCTTAATTTTACCAACGGCATTAGATTAACAAAAGGCATAAATAGTTCTAGGGGAGAGTGGGCGCAACAACACCATGTGCTTCCATCTACTTATAAAGGGGGTGATGCAGAGTTTTGTGTAACAAAGCAAATAGCATCATGTCTGGGTTGGAACAATTTTTGCTCACTTAATGGTAAAAGACAACAGTTCAATAGCTTCAATTCAACATTTATCCAAAACAGTACCAATACAAGTAGCACAACATCTCAAAGCACACTGCACCATCATGTGGATGAGACAAAGATTTGAAACAACTCGCAAGGAAGACTTGAAACAAATCTTGGTCTCCTTTTGTGCAGTTCCACCAAAATTAAGCAAAGTCGCCGGTGCGACATGCAAGTTGAACTGCAGAAAACACTCTTAAAACATAAGTATTTCACATAGCGAAGTAAAATGTCGCAATAGCAACAAGTTGAATAGATATCCATGTTTTAATAGAGGCAAAAAAGGAATCAATTACTGGCCAATAAAGGAGGATGAAGGCACAACATCCTCGTAAAACAGTACCAATACAAGTAGCACAGAATCTCAAAGCACACTACACGATCATGTGGATGAGGGCATGTACTGGCCTTTCATCACGCTGACAAGATCACCTACGAATCTGCCAACACGAATAGGAAATCCAATCTCGTTTTGTGTAGTTCAGCTGAATCAAGCAAAGTCGCCGGTGTGACATTTAAGTTCGCCATAGCAACAAGTTGAATAGACATCCCTGTTTTAACAGAGGCAAAAAAGGAAACAACTACTGGCCAATAAACGAGGATGAAACATACGGCGACAAAAAGAAGCATCTAACTTATCTTGATGGAAAACAAAGTAGGACAGTAACATTTCTAAAACCGTTGCATTGATTCATTTTAATAGACATTCTCTTAAAACAACATTCGTTAAAAATGTAATTTACTTTTAACGGTGGCATTGCTTCAATTTTCAGCGGCATTCTTAGATTAACAACAGCAAAATAGTTGTATGAGACATGGGACATTGGACATGCCAGCACCATGTGCGTCCACTCGTATAAATGGGCGATGCAGAGTATGTTGCCAAGCAGCATATCTGTGTTGGTCCCATATTTGTTCTCTTTGAATCTTTTTCCTATGTGAGGGCAGCAAATCTAGTCCTGGACAAACTACCCGACCCCCAAGTTTCTTTCCTTTTTCAACAAAGAGATTGGTTCCTTACAAATGTGTGTACTTGGTTACCCCCTTTTCCCCTTTTCGACCAACAAAGCGGCTGCATAGCCAGTCTATACTACTTTCCCTCCCTCGTTTCCTCATTGAACCACGTCCTAGATTCATGCTCCACCCCACCCCACAATTCTTTCCTCTTTGAACCAAGACCTAGATTCGACTATAGAAGCGAAAAAGATCCGCATGCAGCTAGAGCAATGATGGTTTCAAAGAAATTTATACCTTAGGGTCGTCGGGATGTGGCTAGGCGTCGGGAGGAGGCCGGATCTGCCCACACTATGTAAGACAACAAGGAAGAAGGGGTCCGTGGCCCTTCCGCACAGGCGTTGGGTGAAAGAGAACAACACAGCCGGCAATGGATGGCCTCCCTCGCCAAAGGCGACAGAGTGAACGCTGCACCTCCTCTCCTTCCCGGTGCGATGGGATCCGGATGACTCCTTCACCAGTTGTGAGGGGGGGAGAGACAGAGGCCAACGCAGTCTTGTTTAGATCTGGTGAAGAGGGTGAGAGACTGTGAATATAGCAAACCCTAGCAAAGGAACGGTGAGCCTCCAGCATGTATATGTAGTGCGGGTGCGGCGAGAGTGTGGACAGTGCAAACCCTAGTGAACAAGCGCTGAGGCTCCAGCTTATATAGTACTTATATAGTACTCATGTATACTACTAATAAATAGTGGAGTGGTTTTATTTTTCTCTCCATAACAATAGTTTTAAATTGTGTAAGTACGAAACGAAACTCTTTATTTAACGTACCAGTGAAGAAAACTACTTACGATGAACTAACGGTCCACACGTCCTGGTTGCACTTCCTGTCCTTCACGTGCGGTACACTACCCTCCATTAAGGGAACAACCACACACGCGCCAAATTATCGGAAAGGTGTGAGCGTGTGTACAAATAAAGAGTTTTAATATCAATTAATGGAAAGGTTTGAGAGTATGTGCAGTTTGCACTCTCTCAATAATTATGGTTTGTTGTGTTCGGACTGAACCAAGTCAAATTTACAAAGTTTGACTTCAGTCAAATCTAATATACGTACGTAAGCTGCCTCTTCGTGTACAAATGCACTCCATCGTGTACTCGCGGGTATCTCGGAGGCAGAGTGAGTGCGTGTACATTTCTTCTTGTACATCGTACTCCATTTATCTCACTTCATATTGTTTCCCAGTCCTATGATATTCCTATCCTAGGAACAAAATGAGGCGGTACTAAGTTTGTGTGTGTAGGGAGAACGAGACATCGATGGTGTGTACGGGTAGTCGTGAGAGTTGTCGCACACACACATAGACATAGACATGCATATCCGTGTTTATGTAAAATTCCATCTCCATCTCCAATCATATTTGTCCAACTAACCCATTATTTACGTTATTAATTATATACGTAGCAATATTTACGTACAACATCTCTTGTTTGCGGGTGTCCGGACGGCTGCCACGCCCACTCCTGACCAATCCGAACCTCTTCATCACCCGCGCGTGCTTCCCACCCGAAACGGTCAGTGCTGCATTCATGCCCGGCCAGAGCGGACGCGACCTCTCACTGGCACCGGCATTGAAGTGGTGCGCCGGCCGAGAGAGCGCTGCCCGTGCCACTTCCCGGTGCACGCGACTGCTCCGCGTTCAAAGGTTGCCACAGCCGGCCACAACATGCATGTAAAAAGTTCTTGGGAGTCCGTGCTATAGCTAGCTGTCCTCCCCCTCCTTGTCAATCTCTTCCAGTAGTGTTAGTACTACATGGTGCGATCCAACGACAAGCAGGCGAGAAAGTTATTGTATAGTCGGTTTGCGGTGAGGTGGCATGTCGAGCGACCATGTGGGGTGGAGCCGTGGAGGAGTGTGAGACATGAACGCGACAGACGTGATTTAAATGTTGGTTTTGCTCGATGGCGCGATCCAACAAAAGGAAACGTTGGTTTCTCTCCATTTCCATTTTTTCTCTGAAAAAACGGAAACTTTCCTCTCAATTTTCATTCCTAGTCCAAGGTTGCCCCGTTACAACATTCCATCAAATACAAAGGAAAACTAACACGCGTGCTGATGCATGTCAATGATTCACGGATCATAGCCAATATTTACTTCACAAGTAAAGACAAAAGTTGTGAGAGTGTGTACAAAAAAACTACTGATGGGGTCACTACGATGTAAACCCTAAACCCTAAACAGGTAATTTCCTGGCTAGGTAGAACCCGTCGAAGGAAAAACAGCTGGCACGCTCAGATCATATGATGCTTTTTTGCAGTTCCACTAAAATCTAGCTGAGCATCCCTGTTGGCAAAGATATTGAAGAAGTGTGATTAGAATAATAGTACTGGCACTAGTTCATGAGACATAAACTCATCACAAATAGAAGCCGGTAGAAGTAGAGAAAGATCCACATGGAGATCGAGCTACGTGGGGAGCTGCGGCAGTGGAGCAAGCCGGCTCCAAAAGGAAGTTGTACCTAGGACGTCGGGGTCTAGCTGGAAGGGCGGTTGGGAGGCGGCATCAGCCCATACCACGGGGACCCTCGATTGGGACACACTGACAGAGGGTTTTCTCCCTTGCTGTTGTCGACCACGTCTACGCGGAACATCGTCCCCTTCACCCAGCAGGGGGATCAGGCCGGATCTGTGACCGGCGGTGTGGCCACCGTAGTTCTATGCTTGTGAAGAGACCACCCCAAGCAAGAAGGCTTGTAGCTTAGGCTCCCGCTAGTGTATATATAGTGGAGCGGTTTTGGTTTTCTCTCCATATCAACCATTTTATATTGCGTACGTGTCATTGAAGAGTGAAATGATGGTTGCTTCTTCCGACTAACTTACTGTGTGATCTGACTACTCCTGAGTGTCCCCTACACATACTCCCCCTACGTGTATGACCGTTCCAGAGTCTCACTTGTACTTATCTCTATTTTCTTGCATGCCACGTAGACATGATGCGCATAGAGGAATTTTGTTACTGCACTTTGTTACGTAGTACTACTAGTACCTACTCCATCCTTCTGGTTCACTACTAGTACTCCCTCCGTCCTGGCTTATTGGTACCCTTTGTACTCAATTCGTGGGCTCGTTTTCCTCAAGAAATTGTCTTTATCAACGTGTTAATATCGGAATGCATGCATGAACAACGAATGATTTGACTTATGAACATGTGAATGTGAGGGACTACAACCTCGTGCATGCATGCAACATTCACATGTACACATGGACGCAAAACACACGCGCGACGCCCTAATGCATGCATCTCCGAGCATGACGAAACACACACAGTCACGCTCAAGTGCTCAACCTACACGTGCATGCACACACATACTCAACCAGGGTGAGCTAGTGACCGTATGAACACCGGAAAATGTATATATTGAGCGCAATGAGCATATTATGAAGTCCACTGACCGTATTTTTACAAATATACAGTTACAAACTATGTATTTATCTCGTTTCAAATTAAGCCATATTAACCGGAAAGGAGGCAATATGGAATTGCATTACTTTGTTGTGTCCCGTCAACTTGCCGAAGGAGGAGAACCTTGCAGGACGGGAGGAGCTTGCGCATGGTGGTTCATAGGACAAGGAGAAACTTTTGACTAATGCAAGCTCTCCCTCGCTCGGGCGGTTGATGAGCAACAGTTAATTCGGTGTCAGATTGCCAGAAGCATACACTGTACTAGTGCCATTATTGTTCGACTTCCCGAAGAGGCGAACAACGAAGCGCAGAGTTTACTACTAGCACTACTACTATACACGTATGTACTACTAGGAACCGGATGGTGGAGCGTCTGCACTCTTATTTTATTTTAATCTGTGATAAAGCAATTTTCAACACATTTGGTTCTCTTCGAAGGTTCTCGCATGTGATAATGGAAGTTGATTGCATGGAACACTCACCACAATTCTCTCTTGATTCTGGCTCCTATATCCTGTTAGAAATAGGAGCGCTCGGTAATATTTTCTATTTTTTTGTTATTCATCATGTAAACAGGTCAACAAACCTTGCGGCGCATCTTTGTGCGAACCGTGCTTGCTGCACTTTGAATGTGACCGAGAGCTAGCTTGATGAAACACCTCGCTTCCTTCTTTTTTTCTGGGGTACCTCGCTTCCTAGTGACCAGTCTCTTGGCTGATCATCCTAAGAATGCTTATATATGAATAAAACTCACTCATTTACCCACAAAAAAGATTAAGCCATATTAACCAGAAAGGAGGGAGTATGGACTAGCACTACTTTTTGGTGTGTCCCGTAAACTCGCAGAATGAGGAGAAGCTTGCTGGACAAGGTGAAACTCGCTTACGCCCTCTTTGTGTACCTCAAGCCTAGTGGCTTGCAGGACAACGAGAAGCTTTTGACTAATGCAACCTACCCTCGCCCAGGCGATGGACGTGCAGCAGTTCATTCGGTGTCAGATTTCTAGAGGCATACACTATAGTAACATCATTGTTCGACTTCACGAAGAGGTTGTCGGATTTCGGATTCCGCAAACCCTTGAGAGGTTCGAACTTTGGGGTGCGTGCAGATATCTCAACCTACCCAGCCTGCCAACTTGCAATCCTCACAGCCTAGCATGACGAACTCGAAGGGAAAGGGAGACACGACAGTTTATCCTGGTTCGGCCCACCTTGCGGTGTAATACCCTACTCCAGCCTTGTGGTGGATTGCCTTGAGGGGTTGAGGATGAACTAGTAAAGTGGTTGAACAACCTCAGGAGGTGAGGTGTTCTTGAGCTTAAGTGAGCTGGTGAGATGGTGAGGGTGGAATGGATTCGATCCTCTGGCTCCCTTTTTCTCCCCCCCCTCTATGGTGGTGGCTAGGTCCTATTTATAGTGGCCTTGGTCCTCTTCCCAAATGTAGGCGGGAAGGGATCCCACAATGGACAAATTTGAAGCAAGACAACAAGTACACCCTATCCTGGCTAAAGTGGTCTTCGCCTGCAAAAGCCTCTAGTCGTGACGTTGTGGTGGGCTCGGCGATGACCTCTGTCCTGCCGTCCTGGTGGTCTTGGTCTTGTTGCACCAGAATGGAAACCTTTGGCTGATTCCTTGGGACTCCGCACCTGCTGCTTGCCTCCTTTGCACTGAAGAGGAAACTGGTACTCTGCACCCGCTGGCGCCCGCCTAGCCTTGGTCGTCACGGCTCACGTCAGCTGAGCCTCACGAGGTGCAACTTGCATAGAAATCTCCGCACCTCGGGAGCCATCCTGGGGAGGCCGGCCCCCTTGGAGGTCTTGGGGCATCTGCCTCGCGAGGCTTGGCCCCTCGCGAGGGTCTTGAGTTGTTGATGCTGAAGCTAGGCCGTACCAGACCGTCGATGGAGCCACACAATGGTCCATAGGCAGGCAAGTCTAGGTACCCCCATATCTAGGACGCTGACAGTAGCCCCCGGGCCCAAGGCGCACTCAGACTTGGCTTCTAGGCGAAGCCAAAGGGCAAGTGCGGAGCGCCGCAGGCCCTAACCACCTACGGCCTTGGACGACGCGTGACGATTGATGGGACGTGGGCGTCTCCACTTCCCCATGCTGCCTTGAAATCCGTCCGACTTCACGAGTCGATGCTGCATGCAGAGGATCATCATTACGCAAGGTCGTGGAGGCCGAGCCCCCTCGCTCATCTCCTTCTTCATCTTCGCTGCTCGTCTCTTCTCCTTCTCCATCTTGCCGTAGCATCCATGTAACATCCCAATTTTCAATTTGGATGTTATACATAGATCATCATATGCATATCATATTTATTCTGCATTTTGTTGTGATCCTAGAAATATTAACGAACTCAAGGACCCAAGAAGAGAGTTGGAGGTTTCACAAAATTCATATTTGAATTTATTTCAAATTTGAAGGGAGGATCAATTTGATTTTATCATTTTCCCTCCAATTATTTCCAATAATAAAAATAAATGAGAGAAGATAATATGACTTCTTCAACCTCAGGGAAATATTGGAGAAAGAATTTTAAAATCAAATTATTATTTTATTGGTATTTTATTTGCTATTTTATTTGAATTAGAAAAAATTGCATTTTTGAAAATTGCATATTAGTCCAGAAAAGTGTTCACCTTGTCCTAAATATTAGGTTTGTACGGTGAATATTGTTTTTGGAATTTTTAGAATTTTTTATATTTATTTAGGATTTTTTCCTTCGCAGCGAAATTATTAAAAAAATCTTCACAGACCGACTGGGCCGAAACCCAGCCGCCCCATCCGCCCCCGAGTCGCCTTTGTCTCCCATGAGGATGCCGGACTCCAGCGAGGAGGAGTCTGGGTCGGCCTCGCCCAGCGCCCCCTCGCGCAAGCAAGGGCCTCCCCCGACACCTTTATATACGCCACCACCGCCGCCTCCTCCGCCTCGCCTCGCCCGCCTCCGCCCGCGCAGCAGCAAGATGCCGACCCTGCCTGCCGCCACCGCACAAGCGTTGCCTTCCGCCGCCGCCGACGCCACGCCGTCGCCGCCATCCCGCACTACCGCAGGAGCCGCCGCCGCCGATCCAATCTTGTCGTCGCCGGTCTTTCTCGTTGAACCGGTAAGAACCGGTCGGCCGAACGTTTTTTTTGGTTTTTAGTTTGATCGTTTTTTTTGTTTACTTAATTAACGAATGTTCGTTTGTTCGTTTTAACGGACGGTTTTCGTTAGATTGGTTCTGTTAACGAACGTTCTCGCCGTAGTTTTTTCGTTTTAGTTTATTTTTGGTCAGGGACCTATCCGTGAATAGTTTCCTCACGATTTAACCCCTGATCTTAAAACTAGCGTAACTTTTTACTCGTTTGTCCAAATTAGATGAAACCAGCGCCTAAATCTTCATATTGATCTGTTCTTTCTGGTTAACCAACTTGAATATGATTTTGACATTGTAAAATTTGAACTTTGTTCAGATTAGTAAACGATCTTGTTTTGTTCGTTTCTCGAGTTTCGTTTCTTTGTTTGAGTTATTTCTTTTTGCAAATCATATCTAATCACATGTACCTGCTGTTAAGATCTAATCCACATGATAATAATGCTGTTAGGTTTTACTTTATGTTAGTCCAAGCCGTTTGCTTGTTTCGTGTTTGATTTGGATCTTTTCTCGGTTTTCTCGTTGTTTCGTTTGAGTGATTGCTTATGTATGCTACTGTTTGTCTATGTTAGATTACCCAGAGTATGAAGCTTATTACTACGAATCTCTAGAGTTTGCAGATCGTCAGCAAGGCAAGTTACACTTTTATCATACTCTTCTATACCCAGTTTTTACTATGCATTAGTATTACCCCTCAAACAATTGCATGAGTAGGGTTGGGAACATGTGGTTTGGTTGTAGTACTTGAGGTAGGAACCTAATAGCTTTTGATCAGCCCGAGAATATACGTTATTCTTATTTATTGCTTAGCCATGCTTGTAGACGGGGATTGGATCGTGATTCAAACATGGAATTTTTGAGAGCTATTAATCTTGGGTAACATTAAGGTGGAAACTTTAAATTACATCTGGGTGGATTGGTTGAGGCAACTGGGGAACCCAGTGTTGTCTATTTAAGGAAATCCCAGAGTACCCGTGTGATTTTTCCTTCGGTATGCCACCCAGGCTCAAAGGGATCATATGATATTTCATGCGTAGAAACTTCCGTGTGTAGCCACAAGCCATTATGGGCTCTGGCATAGTTGAGTAACTTGCATGAGCTCTCGAAGAGGTGGACTAGCAGATGTAGGGGAAAGTAGGTGTACCGGTCTGCCCAGAGTAGAGAGTAAGTGCTTCAGAAAGTCTATGTCTCGATCATCCGATCATGGATGCGGTCGAGTCTTGTGGGGAAAAGTGCGCAACCTCTATAGAGTGTATAAACTAATCATGGTTAGTCGTGTCCGTGGTTATGGACATCTTGAGTATCTGGAATTGGCTATTATTGTTGATTTCA
This sequence comes from Aegilops speltoides, assembly GCA_021437245.1. Taxonomy (NCBI): domain Eukaryota; kingdom Viridiplantae; phylum Streptophyta; class Magnoliopsida; order Poales; family Poaceae; genus Aegilops; species Aegilops speltoides. Next base: position 344,909,986 of record CM038144.1, read on the forward strand.
TCACTTTTTAATTAATTGAATTGAGTTTAATGATGATACTTTTAATTGGGATTTGAGTTGGGGTTACCTTCTCAAATATTGGGCAATTTGGGAGTAGTTAAATAAATTTATTCCTTTTTTGTAGGGAAAAACTAGCTTTATGCAAAATCATAAACTTAGAGCCTCCACCAGCCAAATATTGCATGTAGATATAGTTCTTGCATTTCATTGGTTTACAGTGTAACTCTGCCAGCATATTCAATGTGCTGACCTACACTGCTGCAATGTCTCATGTTGCAGACTACTCAGACGACGAATAAGGTGCGATAGGTCATTGTCTTGCACTCAGCTATGCTGTTGGAGTTGATGGACTCATTTACCTTTGAAGCTTCCGCGGTTATTTTAGTTTAGATGGCCTTCAACCATGATATTTTTTGTAATCATACTCTTTATGAGGACTTGATGTAATAAGTGTGTGATTGAACTCTGTTATAATTCCTCGAGTATTGTGCGTGTCAGCATTACAGATCCAGGGATGACACTGATGCACAGAGACTTCGGTCCATCCGGATCGTGGTCACTACAAGATGGTATCAGAGCACTCGTTGACTGTAGGACGCGACCACAAGAATAAGCCACATGATTTCTCTTCTCTGCTCATTTCTAATTCTCCTCTATTTCTACTGTATAGATGACGGATCTCAGGAACAAGTTCACTCAGCCAGATGACGACACCCCTTTCAAACGACACTTGAAGGAAGTCACTAAGTACTTGAACAACGGACTACCAAGCTTCACAGGGACTTTCTCTGCAGCAGGACCGAAAGAGGAGCGCTGGAAGATCAAAGTCTGGGTACCTGGGAGGACATTTGCACCAACAACGGAGCCTATTGATTTCTACCTGGATGCACCAAGCTGGAGTTTAGGAAAGAGCATGGCAGCCCATATCACCTTTGGACACATATGCGAGGTGTATCACAAGGAGCTGGAGAACACCATTTATCAAATATGTGGCTGCCGAGACGAAGAATGGGAGATGGTTCGTACCAGGAGGGATGGATCAATTGCAGCCTACATTCAGGAGATGGGAGATCATATTCGTCGACAAGAGAATCAACAAATTATCCACATGAAGAAGATCAAGAAGCTGATGAAGAGAAACAATTATCTAGAAGAGGAACTCAAGTTTACATGCGATGGATATGAGGAAGAGATTGCCGTACTACTAGAGAAGCATGAAGACCTGAAGAGGAAGCTAGGACTACCAGTGGAGAATCACAAGCGAGAACCAGCAAAGGAGATCCATTCAGAGGACTACATCATCCTGGACGACACCGACACGGATAGTTATGAAAATGATGACAGCGATGACGACTACGTTAACGAAGCTAGAGCACATATTATGGAGTCCTCTTCTGATGAAAATTTCTAGATGACCACCATGTAACTAGTAGTATTCCTCCAAGTAGTTAGCAACGATCGAGTTTGTAATCATAGGTTAGATCGTTTGTGTGAATCTTGTGTGCTATTGAATGAAGTGAATTGATTGTGTTTGGCTCATGAGGATATGAGTAGTGAATCTCTCTTAGACCCCATTCTACTCTGTTTTCTCACCCCTTCTAACCCATCAGATGCCTCCGAGACGTGACAATGGATTTGCATTCCCTCAGAGCTCACTTAGTTGATCCAGCAGCAGAATGCCTTGATGCAGATACTAGTTCAGAACCAGAACCAAGGCAATAATAACAACAACAACCCGCCACCCCCCAGTTGAGCACCTAGCCCATTTTCTGAGGTTGAATCCGCCGGTATTCTCTAGTAGCACCGAGCCGATTGTTGCAGATGATTGGCTCCGCAAGATTGGAAGAGAGCTGACCACTCCAGGATGCACATATGCGGAAAGAGTGCGCTTTGCCGCACATCAACTTGTTGGACCCGCATCATCTTGGTGGGAGAATTTCACCGCCACTTACCTCATTGATACAGTTATATGGGATCAGTTTCAGCAGGCTTTCCGCACTGCCCATGTTTCAGCAGGAGCTATGAGCATGAAGAAGCGCGAGTTTCACAACTTGCGCCAAGGAGGGCGTACAGTGGGCCAGTATGTGGATGAGTTTAGCAATTTAGCACGCTATGCCTCAGATGATGTAGCCACAGATGCCGCTAAGCAGGAGAAGTTTCTTGAGGGACTCAACAATGAGCTGAGCATGCAGTTGATGGTGGCAACTTTCAACAACTACCAGGAGTTGGTAGACAGGGCCCTCATGATCAAAGGCAAGCAGCAACAGATTCATAATCGCAAGAGGAAGTATGGACAGGGGAGGTACACTTCTAGAGCTCAGCAAAAGCCCCGCTATTCCTCGTACTCGGGAGGACATACCCACAACCATGGAGGACATACGCACAATGGAGCAAGTTCACACAACCACCGTGGCCCCAAGAATGGGAATGGGAATGGAGGAAGCAACAGCCAGAACCGTTCCAACCCCACAACACTAGCCAAGAGGGATCTGAGCCACATTACTTGTTTCAAGTGCTTGAAGACCGGACATTATGCCACTGAATGTCCTGAAGCAAAGAATGGAAATGGCAATCAAGGTTCTGCAAAGAAGCCCAACCCCTTCACCAAAGGTCAGTTGAACCACGTCAGTGTGGAGGAGATTGAGGATCAACCCGACGCAGTTGTTGGTAAGTTTTTGATTAATGCATTTACCGCACTTGTTCTTTTCGATACTGGTGCATCGCATTCATACATATCAAGGGGATTTGTGGATAAGTATAAATTGCCAAACGTAGCCCTTAAGTCACCTATGTTAGTAAGTTCCCCAGGAGTAGAGTATATGGCTAGTAGGGGATGCTATCAATTGCCAGTAACCATAGGTAGACATGTTTTCCCCACCGACCTGATTGTTTTGGAGTCACAAGGGTTGGATGTGATACTAGGCATGGATTGGCTATCCAAGTTTGAGGGAAACATTGATTGCGCCAGTAAATCAATTATTCTCACCACCCCAGAAGGAAAGAGGATCAAGTATGTATCTCGGCATGTGCTGAGGATAACTCAGGTGAATTCCTTAACAGGAGTTGTTTAGGAGGAAGTACCAGTGGTGAAGGATTATCCCGATGTATTTCCAGAAGAGTTACCAGGCATGCCACTAGATCGAGACATTGAGTTTTTGATTGAGTTATGGCCAGGCACTGGACCAATATCAAAGAGACCGTATCGGATGCCCGCAAAAGATCTAGAGGAAATTAAGAAGCAGATTAAGGAGTTCCTGGACAAAGGTTACATTCGCCCAAGTTCATCACCTTGGGGAGCCCCAGTGCTTCTAGTGGAGAAGAAGGATGGATCTTTGAGGATGGTTATTGACTATCATGTGCTGAATGAGGTGACGATCAAGAACAAATACCCTCTACCGATGATCAATGATTTGTTTGACCAGTTGCAAGGAGCTAAAGTTTTCTCCAAAATCGATCTTCGATCAGGTTATCACTAGTTGAAGATCCGAGAGCAGGATATACCTAAGACAACCTTTACCACAAGGTATGGGCTATATGAGTATACAGTTATGTCAATTGGATTGACTAACGGCCCTGCCAATTTCATGAGTATGATGAACAAGGTGTTTATGGAGTTTTTGGATAAGTTCATCGTGATGTTCATTGATGATATATTGGTCTACTCGAAGAATGAAGAAAAGCATAAGGAGCATTTGCGTTTGGTTCTTGAGAAGCTTGGAGAACATCAGTTGTATGCCAAGTTCAGCAAATGTGAGTTTTGGTTAAAGGAAGTAGGATTTCTCGGACATGTTATATCCGGGGAAGGAATAGCAGTAGACCCTACTGTAGGACCTTGAAGTATGTCTAGAGGGGGGGGTGATTAGACTACTTGACCAATAAAAACTTACCTCTTCCCAATTTTAGAGTTTGGCAGATTTTAGCTACTTTAGGACAAGTCAAGCAATCATCACACTATTCAAGCAAGCATGCAAAGAGTATATAGGCAGCGGAAATTAAAGCATGCAACTTGCAAGAAAGTAAAGGGAAGGGTTTGGAGGATTCAAACGCAATTGGAGACATGGATGTTTTTGGCGTGGTTCCAATAGGTGGTGCTATCGTACATCCACGTTGATGGAGACTTCAACCCACGAAGGGTAACGGTTTCGCGAGTCCACGGAGGGCCCCACCCACGAAGGGTCCATGAAGAAGAAACCTTGTCTATCCCACCATGGTCGTCGCCCACGAAGGACTTGCCTCACTAGCGGTAGATCTTCACGAAGTAGGCGATCTCCTTGCCCTTACAAACTCCTTGGTTCAACTCCACAATCTTTTCGGAGGCTCCCAAGTGACACCTAGCCAATCTAGGAGAAACCACTCCCCAAGAAGTAACAAATGGTGCGTTGATGATGAACTCCTTGCTCTTGTGCTTCAAATGATAGTCTCCCCAACACTCAACTCTCTCTCATAGGTTTTGGATCTGGTGGAAAGAAGATTTGAGTGGAAAGCAACTTGGGGAAGGCTAGAGATCAAGATTCATATGGTAGGAATGGAATATCTTGGCCTCAACACATGAGTAGGTGGTTCTCTCTCAAAAATGGTAAGTTGGAAGTGTAAGTTTGTTCTGATGGCTCTCTCCACGAATGAAGAGGAGGTGGAGGGGTATTTATAGCATCCACACAAAATCTAACCGTTACACACAATTCACCAAACTCGGTGGGACCGATTCAACAGACTCGGTCAGACCGATTTAGTAAACCTAGTGACCGTTAGTTATTTTCGGTGGGACTGACATGCATCTCGGTGAGACCGATTCGGTTAGGGTTAGGGCATAACGTAATCTCGGTAAGACCGATTACACAAACTCGGTGAGACCGATCTTGGTAATAAGCTTTCCAGAGAGTTGTCAGGTAAACTCGGTGGGACCGATTTGCTCTTTTCGGTGAGACCGAAATGTTACAAAAAGGAAACAGAGAGTTTACATTGCAATCTCGGTGGGACCGATCGCTTACTTCGGTTAGACCAAAACGTTACGAAGGGAAACAGAGAGATTACAATCCCATCTCGGTGAGATCGAGATCCCTATCGGTAAGACCGATTTGCTTAGGGTTTGTGGCAGTGGCTATGACCTTTGGAATTAGTGGCGTCGGATAGGAAGAATCGGTGTGACCGATTTTGGCTTTGGGTTTAGGTCATTTGTGGATGTGGGAAAGTAGCTGAGGGTTTTGGAGCATATCACAAAGCACATGAAGCAAGAGGCTCATTACGCAACACCTCATCCCTCCTTGATAGTATTGGCTTTTCCTACAGACTCAATGTGATCTTGGATCACTAAAATATAAAATGAAGAGTCTTGAGCTTGAGCCAATCCTTTGTCCTTAGTATTTTGAGGGATCCACTTTCATCATCCATGCCATGCCATTCATTGAGCTTTCCTGAAATAATAGTCTTGGAATAGCATTAGCTCAATGAGCTATATGTTGTTATGAATTACCAAAACCACCTAGGGATAGTTGCACTTTCAATCTCCCCCTTTTTGGTAATTGATGACAACATATAGATCAAAGCTTCGACAAATGATAATAAGATTGAATAACATCGTCGCTTTGAGAAGTATGTGATAAGCAAGAGCTCCCCCTAAATTTGTGCATAGTTTAAGATTTCCTTTGGACTGCAAATGCACAATGAATTAGGCTCATGGGTTACTCTTCCATGTCACATACATCTTGGTGGAGTGCTCAAAATAATAAACATTGAATACATGCACTCATCACCAAGCAAAGTGAGTGATCACATAGGATAGATAAGACAATATCATCAAACATGCATAAGTGTAGCTTATGATCAAACACATGATCATCAATGTTTCACAAGCATATTATCTCAAGCAATCAAAAGAAAACAAGTTTTAACCACCAAATAAAGCAAGAGAGAACAAAAGCAACACTCTCTCTCTCGAAGCCTATGATCTATACATCTTTCTCCCCCTTTGGCAACAAGTTACCAAAAAGTTCATAGAAAATGCATAGTGCTAGATCGACTCTCAGGCTTGATCTTCAGGTGGTGGTTTCCGGATAAGTCCAAGGACGAAGGCTTCAGTTGAAGTAGAGGGTGCTGGAGTTGATGCTGGAGCTGGTTGCACTGGAGCTGAAGGGGCTATAGCTGGTGCAGATGATGTTGCTCTAGTGTCTATCACAGGCACTGCAACTGATCTCTGGGCTCTGGGCACTCTGGCAAACACATTTGTGGTAGTCTTGCCCTGCCTCTCCTGCATGTCATCCTGCAGCTGCTGTACCACTGACTAAATCTCAGTTACTTTGACATCAAGGTCATGGAATTTGAGTTCCATGATTCTTTCCAGGCTCTCCTGATTCTGAGTGAGGGTGGCCAGCCCCTTCTCTATCCTCAGTGTAGATGCTATTAAGTAACCAAGCTGCTCCTGCTTGTTCTTCAAGAAATACTCAGATGCCTCCTCTTGAGTTGGCATCTTGGCAGCCTTCTCCTTCCTTGCCTTCTCCTTCTTCTCTTGAGCTTGAACTGATGATGGATCATTCTCATTCATGACAACCTAATTGTCCTCAAAGTCTGGATAAAGTGGAAAATGTTCCTTATCCAATTGATATTTCCCTGTGCCCATCTTTGAGTTTATCAACTCCTGAATCTGAGGGGCATATCCATAGCTCCTCTTCTAATCTGCTGCAGTCCTCTTAATGGTTTCAATCATCAGGCTCATGACTTTAAAATTTTGTGGCACATCAAACACATGCAACATGTTGATGGCTGTAACACCCCGGATGTATCTTTCCATATTTGTAACTCCAACTCTTGCCATTTTCGGATATGTGATATGATTTTCCCTCCGTGGTTGGGTTTTGTTTTCGTTTTGCATTTTGTCCATGTCATGCATCTCATATCATGTCATCATGTGCATCTCATTTGCATACGTGTTCGCCTCATGATTCCGAGCATTTTCCCGTTGTCTGCTTTTGCAATCCGGCACTCCTATGTTCCCGGCGCCTCCTTTTACATTTTTTCGGTAAAGGGTGTTGAACATTCTCGAATGGACCGAGCCTTGCCTAGTGGCCCTGGTATAGCACCGTAGACCACTGTCAAGTTTCGGGTCATTTGGAGTTCGCTTTGGTACTCCAACGGTTAACCGCACTTCAAGAAGGCCTCTTTTGAGTTGCAGCCCAACAACCCTCCAAAACAGCCCAATAACCCATCTAACTCCCTTCCATGCCCTCGGTCGTTCAATCACGATCGTGTGGCGAAAACTACACCCCATTTGGACTCTCCTAGCTCCTCTATGCCTATTTAAAGACCCTCCCCGAATTCACGGCAAACCCTAGCCCCTCTTCCTCCGCGCCGGACACGTCCGCCGGCGCGGACACGTCCGCCCACGCCACGGACGAATCCATGGCTGCCACGTGGGCCTCCCCGCCCTCCCCGCCGCCGACCAGCAGCCTGCTGAGGTCTGTCAGCCGGCCCCATGCCCATGAAGCCCACGCCCACACCCCACACACACACACACACACACACACACACATGCATCCACACCCACACACATTGCCGCCATTGCCGCCTGGCATGCCGTCATGCCAGTTGCCACCACGGGCATTCTGCATGATCCCCCGCCTCGGCCGCCGTCGCCACACCACCGCCGCCCACGGTCAACTCCTCCTCCGCGAGAACCCTAGCTCCGCGAACCTCGGGTTCCGTGGTCGGCGGATCTGGATCTGGTTCGGGCAGGTTGACCTTTTCCCCCCTCGTTATTTTCTCTAAGTCCTTTTCTGTAATCATTTTGTTGCATTTTCATAGCATCACATCTCCGCACCCGTGGCCCCGTTTTGGGCGTATAATATGTCAAATTGTTCGCCTCGAAGAGTACATCATTTCTTCCCATTGCATCGTTTGCATTTGAGCTCATCTTGATGCCCGAAATGCTGTTGGAAGATAGCTTCAGATCGTTAGTTTCAGAATCTTATCAGTTCGAGCTCTTTTGTCATTTTTGCCATGAATTATGTGTGCACCCTATGAACTTGAGTCCTACATGTGAGTTGAACATTGCCATGCCATCTTTCCAGGGGTGTTTTCCATGTATTTTTGTGAGCTATGTGTTGACTAGAACAAGCATGCAAAGTAGGGATGATGATGTTGCTGATTTCAGGAACTTAGTGATTTCACTAAGTCTTGTCCTGCTGATAATTTTATGCCATATGTTCATGTTGTTACAGAGAGATCTATGCCCTTTTTGAGCATGATCAGTAAGGGTGTTTTGAACATATGGATGTGCTCTATCCATCCATGCCTTTGTTGGTATTTATGGAGTAGTCTAGCATGTCATTTGCGTGCTCTACTTTTGCTTGAAAATGTTTCCTGGCAGATTGTTTGCATGAGATTCAATTTTCACGAGGTCGTTGTAGTTGATCCGTGTATGCTATGATGTTGTTCTTGCCATGTATAGCTCCTATGCTATGTCTTCTTGATGGGTGTATGCTTAGTTTATCGTGAGATGCTCTGTAGTGAGTGCATCGAGCTCACTTAACATGCCATGTTGAATCTGTTTTGCCATGTCCTGATATTTCACTAAGTCTGAAATCTGCAATAAAACTTGCAATGTTTACATGGGTGCCATCATTTCTTAGAGTCCTTTTTGGCTTATGGTCAGTAAGGGACTATTGAAATATGCTTTGAGTAGAATCATGTCATGCCTTGCTTTGCTATTATAAGTTCCTGTAGCATGTTGTTTGCTTGCTCTAAACATGCCTTCCTGATGTTAATTCCTGGTATGCTAGTATTTTCACTAAGTCTGTGAACCTGATATTTTGAGCACTTTCACCATGCTTGTTTGAACATGTTATGATGTGATTTAGCCGTAGCTCAGTGATCCTCTTTTGTTAAGCATCTACTGTAGTTCGCTGCCATATGCTTTGTTTTTATGTTGGGGTGCTGTAGCATAGTTTCGTGTTGCGTGTTAAGTAGCATCGGGCTGTTAAACGCAGATTTGCGCCATTCTTGTTTTGCTTGTCATTTGCAAACCGTGCATCCGTTTCCGGTGATCTTTATATCGATTTCAACCGAAATCATCTCATCTTTCCAGCGGCATACTTGGTTTGCCAAGTTGATGCCCGGTTCATCATTTTCCTTCCGGAGCATACATATGCATTGCATCGCATGTCATGTTTTGCATCATATTGCTTGTGCATTGTTCCTTGTTTGATTGTGGTTCCGTTGCTTGTGTTCTTGCTTTGGGTAGAGCCGGGAGACGAGTACGTGAACGAGGAGCCTGTTGAGAACGCCTACGAAGATCAAGCCTTCGACAACTCTGAGAACCTTACAGGCAAGATGACCATACCTTCGATATCACTTCTATCTTTGCTTGCTAGATGCTCGCTCTTTTGCTATGCCTATGCTGCGATACCTACCACTTGCTATATCATGCCACCCATATTGCCATGTCAACCTCTAACCATCCATGTCCTAGCAAACCGTTGATTGGCTATGTTACCGCTTTGCTCAGCCCCTCTTATAGCGTTGTTAGTTGCAGGTGAAGATGAAGTTTGGTCCTTGTTGGAACACGGATATTTTGGGATATCACAATATCTATTGTTTTAATTAATGCATCTATATACTTGGTAAAGGGTGGAAGGCTCAGCCTTATGCCCGGTGTTTTGTTCCACTCTTGCCACCCTAGTTTCCGCCATACCGTGTTATGTTCCTTGATTTTATGTTCCTTACTGTGTCGGGTGATTTATGGGACCCCTTGACAGTTCGCTTTGAATAAAACTCCTCCAAAGAAGGCCCAACCTTGGTTTTACCATTTGCCACCTATACCCTTTTTCCCTTGGGTTTTCGCGAGCCCGAGGGTCATCTTTATTTTAGCCCCCGGGCGGTGCTCCTTCGAGTGTTGGTCCAACTCGAGCGATGTCCGGCGCCCCGGGCAACTGGGTCTATGCCAACCCATCGCCTTGCTCATCCGGTGTGCCACGAGAATGAGATATGTGCAGCTCCTATCGGGATTTGTCGGCACATCGGGCGGCTTTGCTGGTTTAGTTTTACCATTGTCGAAATGTCTTGATGTACCGGGATACCGAGTCTGATCGGAGTGTCTTGGGTGAAGGTTTATTCCTTCGTTGACCGTGAGAGCTTGTTATGGGCTGTTGGGACACCCCGCAGGTATTATCTTTCAAAGCCGTGCCCGCGTTATGAGGCAGATGGGAATTTGTTAATGTCCGTTGTAGAAAACCCGGTTGACCTTAATTAAAATACATCAACCGTGTATGTAACCGTGATGGTCTCTTCTCGGTGGAGTCCGGAAGTGAACACGGTGTTGGAGTTATGCTTGACGAAGTAGTCGATCACTTCTTGATCGCAAATAGCTTCACGACCGCGCCTTGCTTCTCTTCTCGCTCTCTTTTGCAAAGTAGCCACCATATATGCTAGTAAACTTGCAGCAGCTCCTCCTTTTGACAACAGCCTTCCCTTGCTTAAATAGCCTTGATCTCATGGGTGTGAGATTGTTGAGTCCCTCGTGGCTCAGATTCTACCAAAACAGATGCAGTACCGGTGATGCCAAAGAGATGGCGAACCGAGCTGAAGTGGGAATATGATGAGGCCCTTGGTCGATACTATGTTTCCTTTCCTGACGATTAGTAGTGGAGCCAGTTAGGCGATCGGGATCTGTGTTGCATGTGGGGTGTTCTTCTTTTATTTTGGTTCCGTAGTCGGACCTTGATTGTATCTGGATGATGTAATGCTTTATTCATGTAATTGTGTGAAGTGGCGATCGTAAGCCAACTATGTACCTTTTCCTTATGTATTACATGGATTGTGCGAAGATTACCTCACTTGCGACATTGCTTTCAATGCGGTTATGCCTCTAAGTCGTGCTTCGACACGTGGGAGATATAGCCGCATCGAGGGCGCTATAAGTTGGTAATCGAGCCATCCCGACCTTAGGAGCCCCCACCGCTTGATCGCTTTTAGTGGCGAGTTGTGTCTAGAAAAAATGTTTTGAGTCATTTAGGATTATATATATCGGAGAGTTTAGGAATTCTTTTACTCCCCAGTCCTTCGACCTTCCGGTGAGGTATCCCGACGAGAGTTTTGACTCTTCTCTTCTCAAATTTCACTAAATTTTTTTTTAGGATCACGCTGGTATCTTAGAATCGTTCGATGGTTTTATGATGACAACATTGTCTTGGTTGCCTCGACATTTAGGGGTTGTGGCGGTGTCCGGGAGTTGAGCTCCGAGGTGTTGTCGCCATAATTTTATCGTTGCCGCTCGAATACCGAGTTTAGTACGCCGACATCGAAAATCTCTTTTATGCAGTTGTTGGTGAGATAACCCGCTAACCCAAAGATCTTGTGGTGAGTACGGAGTATTGCCATGACTTCGTATAACGGATGCTTTTCAAGGTTGAGGTACACGATTTCGAAGGTTTCTTGGTTATGTGTTGAAGGATGGATACAAATGGATGTAGGGATTGTTAGCTTGGGTGAGATATATATTGCTCCCCTGTATCCCCAACACCTGATTGCATAACCGGAAAGTTTCAGGAGTTTATAGGTGGGATTCAAGTAGCTCTAGCATTTTCTTCCGCAGATATTTGGTTTGTGATTGGGTAATCCTTACCACTTATTTGTTCCATTCATACCTTGTTTTTATTTTCATTCAATCAATCTCTTATTAAGTGGCTTCTCACCTTAATGGACGTGATGTTTACTTTGGAATTCATTCGTTCATCCCTGTTCGAATGTTTATTGTGAAGACTATATGTTGCAATTTCTATCCGTTGTTTCAACTTGTCTATCTGTCTATCAAGATGCTAACGGATGTCACCCTCTTGAGATGGCTCCGCCAACGTCCGTAATCCGAACGCAGTGATGGGAGTCGAGCAAACCCTCCACCTCCACCTCCGCCTCGGAGGCATGGCAAACTTTGATGGCAACCACTAACGCCAACGCCGCTTGTTGATCCAAATGATGCAAGAGCGTAACCAAGGCCAAGGCAACCAAGGGAATCAAGGTCAAGGGCAGTTCTATCATCAGCCACGCTTTCCTACACTCAACCAGTTCCTTGCAAACCAGCCAAAGTCTTTCACCATCGTGTGCGAGGCCACGACGCCGACGATTGGCTCGTGGATATCAACAAGCACTTGAATGCAGCAATGTCGACCCGAGGACTACGCCAAGTTCGCGTCTTTTCAGCTCAAGGATCGAGCAAATGATTGGTTTCAAGAATACAAGGATTCCAGAGGTGGTCGAGTGATTACTTGGACTGATTTACGCCGGGACTTTAAAGCTCACCACATTCCTTCCAAAGTTGTTGAGAGCAAGCGTGAGGAGTTCCGCAATCTCAAGCAAGGAAATATGTCGATGTACGAATACAACATACAGCTTTGTAAACTTGCTCGATTCGCTAAACAAGACGTTCTGATGAGAAAAGTATGATCTATCGCCAGAGAGGTGGCCTTAGAGAGGATCTGCAGTTATCTCTTGTTCTTTCCGAGCCTACTCGGTTTGATCAATTCTATAATATGGCACTCAAGCTAGAAGGTGCTCAGCTCAAGTGTGAGGCTTCAAAGAAAAGAATCGGGGATGCAGTTCAGTCTTCTTCTTCCTCTCAAGTGGCGACAAAGCAGCAAAAGTTCTACCTTCCTCCTCCTCCGTTCCGTCGGCCTTATCGGCCAGAAGAACTCGTGGTCGTGGATCTTCCCACCCACCCAACCCAAGCTACTGAACAAGTCTCAGCCTCAAGCTCCAAAGTCAAATGCTCCTTATCACCGTCCGCTCTCGGAGGTGACTGCAACAAGTGCCAAAGAAAGGGTCACTATGCGAACAAATGCCATAACCAAAGGCGCCTTCCTCCTCCTCCCCCTGTGAGGTCTTCAAGCAATGTAGTGGTCAAGCATAATCCCAAGTCTGCAAAGGTGAATATGATGAATGCAGCTCAAGCAGAGGAATCTACTGATGTGATTATGGGTAATCTTCCAGTTAATGATATTCCTGCAAAAGTTTTATTTGATACGGGTGCTTCTATTTCATTCATATCAAAGCCTTTTGCATCCATGCACGATTTGCATACTGTTGATCTGCCTAAGCCGATAGCGGTTTCATCTCCGGGTTTATTCATGAACACCAAGATGATGGCTCCGGATGTTTCTATCAAGATGGGCGACTATAGATTTCTATCTTCTCCAATGGTTCTTGGCGACTCGGATATTGATCTAATTCTCGGGATGGATCGGCTTTCAAAGACAAGGCTCACTTGATTGTGCTGCCAGCAAATTCAATTGACACACCCTTCTGAGGATGTTATCATCTATGCCGCTCATGATGAAACCATTCGGTTGTTTTCTCTCAATGAGAAGGGCGAGTTGAATGCTATCTCTCAGATTCCAGTCGTTTGTGAGTACCAAGATGTCTTTCCGTAAGAGCTTCCGGTATGCCTCCTCATCGGCGCTTGAATTCGTTATTGATCTTGAGCCCGCATCGAACCCGCTTTGCAAGCGCCCTTACAAGCTTGGACCCAAGGAGCTGAAAGAATTGAAGAAGCAGCTCGATGAACAAGAGCGTCTGGTTTGATCGGACCGAGTTCATCTCCATGGGGATGTGGAGTTCTTTTGTCCGTAAGAAGGATGGCACGGACCGACTTTGCGTTGATTACCGTCCATTGAACAAGAAGACAATCAAGAACAAGTATCCACTTCCCAACATCAATGAGCTATTCGAGCAACTCAAAGGTGCTAAAGTATTCTCCAAGCTTGACCTTCGTATGGGTTATCATCGATTCAGATTCGTGAACAAGATATTCCCAAGACAGCTTTCGTAACAAGCTTTGGTTCTTATGAATATACCGTCATGTCTTTCGCCTTGTCAATGCTCCTCCAACTTTCTCTCGCATGATGAACTTTATCTTCAACCCTACACAAATGATTTCGCCTTGGTGTATCTCGATGATATTTTGGTCTTCTCCAAGAACAAGCGTGATCATGCCAAACATTTGCGATTGGTGCTCGACAAGCTCGAGAGAGCATCAATTCTATGCGAAGTTTTCCAAATGTGAGTTCGGCTTGATGAAGTTCTTTATCTTGGTCATATCATCTCAGCCAAGGGCATCGCTGTTAATCCCGAGAAGGTGTCTTCGATTCTGAATTGGGAACCTCCTCGTAATGTCAAGCAGCTCCATGAGTTTTCTCGGTCTTGCAAGCTATTGTCGAAGATTCGTTGAGAACTTCTCCAAGATTGCAAAGCCTCTTTCCAACCTCCTCCAGAAGCATGTCAAGTATGTCTGGATGCCTGAGTGTGACGTCGCTTTCAATACCCTCAAAGAGAAGCTAGTTACAGCTCTGCCTTGACTCCTCTGATGAATCCAAGCCATTCAAGTTTTCGTGATGCTTCCTTGCAAGGTCTCGGTCTGTGTTAATGCAAGAGAAGAAGGTTGTGGCTTATACCTCTCGTCAGTTGAAGCCCAACGAAAAGAACTACCCCACTCACGATCTTGAGTTGGCGGCAGTTGTCCATGCATTGATAACATGGAGACATCTCTTGTTGGGAAGGAAAGTGGACATTTTCATAGATCACAAGAGCCTCAAGTATATCTTCACTCAACCAAACCTCAACCTCAGACAAACTCGATGGGTCGAAATGATTCAAGAGTACAATCCAAGTATTGAATATACTCTGGCAAGGCGAATGTGATTGCAGATGCTCGAGCGTAAAGGCTTATTGCAATGTCTAATTCTCAAGCCCTTCCAACGGATCTTTGTGAAGCTTTCCATAAGCTGAATCTTCAAGTTGTTCCTCAAGGATTTCTTGCCAACCTCATAGTCTCTCCTACTTTGGAAGATCAAATTCGTGAGGCTCAACTTCGGATACCATGGTGAAGAAGGTGAAACGTGGCATTGACAAGGGCATTTCCAAATACAAGTGCTATCGCTTGATGACAAAGACACTCTTTTCTTCGAGGATCGACAGGGTTCCTAAAGGCGATCCGAGAAAAGTCATCATGAATGAGGCACACAATTCCCTCCTATCCATTCATCCTGGAAGTACGAAGATGTACCATGACCTCAAGCAGTCATATTGGTGGACTCGAATGAAGCGAGAAATTGCTCAATTCGTGAATGAATGTGATGTCTGCAGAAGGGTGAAAGCAGAACACCAAAGACCAGCTGGTCTCCTCCAACCTCTTGCTATTCCAGAATGGAAGTTTGATCATATCGAGATGGACTTCGTGACTGGTTTTCCTAAGTCCAAGCGTGGAAATGATGCTATCTTTGTTGTCATTGACAAGCTTACTAAAGTGGCTCATTTTCTTCCTGTCAAAGAATCTACCACAGCAGCTCACCGGCGAGCTATACACCTCGAATTGTCTCCTTGCACGGTATTCCGCAATTGATCTCTTCGCACCGTGGAAGTATCTTCACTTCTAAGTTCTAGGATTCTTTTCGAAGGCCATGGGCACCAACATTCGTTTCAAAGACAGCTTTTCATCCTCAAACTAGTGGCCAAGTCGAGCGAGTCAATCAAATCCTTGAAGATATGCTCGGGGCTTGTGTCATTTCTTTTGGCATGAAGTGGGAAGAATGTCTTCCATATGCCGAAGTTCTCCTACAACAATAGCTTCCAAGCAAGTTCGGCAAGGCCCCATTCGAAATTTATATGGCGAAAGTGCCGTACTCCTCTCAATTGGTCCGAGATGTGAACGCCAACTTCTTGGCAACGACTTGATCACGAAGCAAGAAATGTGCAAAGTCATTCGTGAGAATCTCAAAGCCGCATAATCGCGCTGTAAGGGCTATTATGATGACAAGCACCGTGATGTGGCTTTTGAAATCGGAGACCATGTCTACCTCCGCGTCTCTCAATGAAAGGTACTCGTCCGCCCGGTATCAAAGGAAGCTTGCCCCTAGATACGTGGGTCCTTTCAAGATCATTGGCAAAAGAGGCGATCTCGCCTATCAACTTGAGCTTCCATCCAACTTTGCAAACGTGCACGATGTGTTTCACGTGTCACAGCTCCGCAAGTGCTTCAAGATTCCTGAGCGCACTATCAACTTTGAAGAAATTGACCTCCAAGAAGATCTCTCTTATCATGAGCACCCCGTTGCTATTCTTGAAGAAACCGAGCGCAAGATTCGCAACAAGTCAATCAAATTCCTGAAAGTAAAGTGGTCACACCATTCCGACCAAGAAGCCACCTAGGAGCGCGAGGATCACCTCCGTTCCGAATATCCAGAGTTCTTTCAGTCCTAGATCTCGGGACGAGATCCTCTTGTAGTGGTGGAGTGTTGTAACACCCCGGATGTATCTTTCCATATTTGTAACTCCAACTCTTGCCATTTTCGGATATGTGATATGATTTTCCCTCCGTGGCTGGGCTTTGTTTTCGTTTTGCATTTTGTCCATGTCATGCATCTCATATCATGTCATCACTTGCATCTCATTTGCATACGTGTTCGTCTCATGATTCCGAGCATTTTCCCCGTTGTCCGTTTTGCAATCCGGCACTCCTATGTTCCCCGGCGTCTCCTTTTACATTTTTTTCGTAAAGCGGGTGTTGAACATTCTCGAATGGACCGAGCCTTGCCTAGTGGCCCTGGTATAGCACCGTAGACCACTGTCAAGTTTCGGGTCATTTGGAGTTCGCTTGGTACTCCAACGGTTAACCGCACTTCAAGAAAGGCCTCTTTTGAGTTGCAGCCCAAAACCCTCCAAAACAGCCCAATAACCCATCTAACTCCCTTCCATGCCCTCGGTCGTTCAATCACGATCGTGTGGTAAAACTACACCCCATTTGGACTCTCCTAGCTCCTCTATGCCTATTTAAAGACCCTCCCGAATCACGGCAAACCCTAGCCCCTCTCTCCTCCGCGCGGGACACGTCCGCCTGGCGCCGGACACGTCCCCACGCCACGGACGAATCCATGGCTGCTGCCACGTGGGCCTCCCCGCCTCCTCCCGCCGCCGACCATGGCCCGCTGAGGTCTGTCGCGGCCCTCATGACCCATGCGCCGCCACCCACCCTTCGCCGCTTCTGCTTGCACACACACACACACACCCGCCTTGCACGCCGCCATACATGCCTGCCGCCATGCCATTGTCCGCCCGCCGCCCGCCATTGCCGTCCCATGCTGCCAGCCCACGCCGTATGCGCCAATCCCTGCTCTCGCCGCCGCCGCCACCACCACACCGCCCGCCGGTCAACTCCTCCCTCCGGCGAGAACCCTAGCTCCGGCGAACCTCGGGTTCCGTGCCGGCCGGATCTGGATCTGGTTCGGGCAGGTTGACCTTTTCCCCCCTCGTTATTTTCTCTAAGTCCTTTTCTGTAATCATTTTGTTGCATTTTCATAGCATCACATCTCCGCACCCGTGGCCCCGTTTTGGGCGTATAATATGTCAAATTGTTCGCCTCGAAGAGTATATCATTTCATTCCATTGCATCATTTGCATTTGAGCTCATGTTGATGCCCGAAATGCTGTTGGAAGATAGCTTCAGATCGTTAGTTTCAGAATCTTATCAGTTCGAGCTCTTTTGTCATTTTTGCCATGAATTATGTGTGCACCCTATGAACTTGAGTCCTACATGTGAGTTGAACATTGCCATGCCATCTTTCCAGGGGTGTTTTCCATGTATTTTTGTGAGCTATGTGTTGACTAGAACAAGCATGCAAAGTAGGGATGATGATGTTGCTGATTTCAGGAACTTAGTGATTTCACTAAGTCTTGTCCTGCTGATAATTTTATGCCATATGTTCATGTTGTTACAGAGAGATCTATGCCCTTTTTGAGCATGATCAGTAAGAGTGTTTTGAACATATGGATGTGCTCTATCCATCCATGCCTTTGTTGGTATTTATGGAGTAGTCTAGCATGTCATTTTCGTGCTCTACTTTTGCTTGAAAATGTTTCCTGGCAGATTCTTTGCATGAGATTCAATTTTCACGAGGTCGTTGTAGTTGATCCGTGTATGCTATGATGTTGTTCTTGCCATGTATAGCTCCTATGCTATGTCTTCTTGATGGGTGTATGCTTAGTTTATCGTGAGATGCTCTGTAGTGAGTGCATCGAGCTCACGAACATGCCATGTTGAATCTGTTTTGCCATGTCCTGATATTTCACTAAGTCTGAAATCTGCAATAAAACTTGCAATGTTTACATGGGTGCCATCATTTCTTAGAGTCCTTTTTGGCTTATGGTCAGTAAGGGACTATTGAAATATGCTTTGAGTAGAATCATGTCATGCCTTGATTTGCTATTATAAGTTCCTGTAGCATGTTGTTTGCTTGCTCTAAACATGCCTTCCTGATGTTAATTCCTGGTATGCTAGTATTTTCACTAAGTCTGTGAACCTGATATTTTGAGCACTTTCACCATGCTTGTTTGAACATGTTATGATGTGATTTAGCCGTAGCTCAGTGTTCCTCTTTTGTTAAGAATCTACTGTAGTTCGCTGCCATATGCTTTGTTTTTATGTTGGGGTGCTGTAGCATAGTTTCGTGTTGCGTGCTAAGTAGCATCGGGCTGTTAAACGCAGATTTGCGCCATTCTTGTTTTGCTTGTCATTTGCAAACCGTGCATCCGTTTCCGGTGATCTTTATATCGATTTCAACCGAAATCATCTCATCTTTCCAGCGGCATACTTGGTTTGCCAAGTTGATGCCCGTTCATCATTTTCCTTCCGAGCATACATATGCATTGCATCGCATGTCATGTTTTGCATCATATTGCTTGTGCATTGTTCCTTGTTTGATTGTGGTTCCGTTGCTTGTGTTCTTGCTTTGGGTAGAGCCGGGAGACGAGTATGTGAACGAGGAGCCTGTTGAGAACGCCTACGAAGATCAAGCCTTCGACAACTCTGAGAACCTTACAGGCAAGATGACCATACCTTCGATATCACTTCTATCTTTGCTTGCTAGATGCTCGCTCTTTTGCTATGCCTATGCTGCGATACCTACCACTTGCTATATCATGCCACCCATATTGCCATGTCAACCTCAACCATCCATGTCCTAGCAAACCGTTGATTGGCTATGTTACCGCTTTGCTCAGCCCCTCTTATAGCGTTGTTAGTTGCAGGTGAAGATGAAGTTTGGTCCTTGTTGGAACACGGATATTTTGGGATATCACAATATCTATTGTTTTAATTAATGCATCTATATACTTGGTAAAGGGTGGAAGGCTCGGCCTTATGCCCGGTGTTTTGTTCCACTCTTGCCACCCTAGTTTCCGTCATACCAGTGTTATGTTCCTTGATTTTATGCGTTCCTTACGCGGTCGGGTGATTTATGGGACCCCTTGACGGTTCGCTTTGAATAAAACTCCTCCAAAGAAGGCCCAACCTTGGTTTTACCATTTGCCACCTATACCCTTTTTCCCTTGGGTTTTCGCGAGCCCGAGGGTCATCTTTATTTTAGCCCCGGGCGGTGCTCCTTCGAGTGTTGATCCAACTCGAAGCGATGTCCGGCGCCCCTGGCAACCAGTGGTCTATGCCAACCCGTCGTCTTGCTCATCCGGTGTGCCCCGAGAACGAGATATGTGTAGCTCCTATCGGGATTTGTTGGCACATCGGGCGGCTTTGCTGGTTTAGTTTTACCATTGTCGAAATGTCTTGATGTACCGGATACCGAGTCCGATCGGAGTGTCTTGGGTGAAGGTTTATTCCTTCGCTGACCGTGAGAGCTTGTTATGGGCTAAGTTGGGACACCCTGCAGGTATTATCTTTGAAAGCCGTGCCCATGTTATGAGGCAGATGGGAATTTGTTAATGTCCGTTGTAGAAAACCGAAGTTGACCTTAATTAAAATACATCAACCGTGTATGTAACCGTGATGGTCTCTTCTCGTGGAGTCCGGAAGTGAACACGGTGTTGGAGTTATGCTTGACGTAAGTAGTCGGGATCACTTCTTGATCGCAAATAGCTTCACGACCGCGCCTTTCTTCTCTTCTCGCTCTTTTTGAAGTAGCCACCATATATGCTAGTTGCGCTGCAGCTCCTCCTTTTGACACCAGCCTTCCCTTGCTTAAATAGTCTTGATCTCGCGGGTGTGAGATTGCTGAGTCCCTGTGGCTCACAGATTCTACCAAAACAGTATGCAGTACGGTGATGCGGCGCAGATGGCGAATCGAGCTGAAGTGGGAATATGATGAGGCCCTTGGTCGATACTATGTTTCCTTTCCGGACGATTAGTAGTGGAGCCCAGTTGGGGCGATCGGGGATCTGTGTTGCATGTGGGGTGTTCTTCTTTTATTTTGGTTCCGTAGTCGGACCTTGATTGTATCTGGATGATGTAATGCTTTATTCATGTAATTGTGTGAAGTGGCGACTGTAAGCCAACTATGTACCTTTTCCCTTATGTATTACATGGATTGTGCGAAGATTACCTCACTTGCGACATTGCTTTCAATGCGGTTATGCCTCTAAGTCGTGCTTTGACACGTGGGAGATATAGCCGCATCGAGGGCGTTACAATGGCATGCCCTCTGATCATGTTGTGGTCACCAGACTTGGGCAACAGAGTGTGCCTCAGAATCCAATTGATTGTTGGCAGCCCTGACAGCAGAAAGTGGACTGATCCAAACTTGTGTGTCTCAACCGCCTTTGTCTGGATCTCCTTGTACATGTGTGCCATGGAATTGTGATCCATCTTCTTCTTTGCATAGATATCCGTGTCATCCTCATTTTCCTTTGGGGCATTTATCGACTTGCCCATTCTTCAACAAAGGATTGGTACCTTGTACCTTCACCATCCAAACAATTCTTCCATCTGGATAAAAGTGTGCTGTGGAGTAGAATTGCATGATAAGTTCATCATTCCAGTGGTGAGCTTTTGCCCAACAAAATCAGTAACTCCACAAGCAACAAAGCTGTCTTGCACTCCAGGATAGTGCTCTTCATTGTCCTTGATGTAGGTCCAGTAGACCCACCTCATGTCACAAACTATGGGCTTCTTATCCAACAGAATTGTCTCATAGAAGTCCTGCTGTTCCTTTGTATGGAACCTGTAGTCAACAGCAGTTCTTCTCCTTGAGGCATATGGATCTTCCATCCTCCATAGCCTCAACCCTGAGTCCTTCCTGATCCTCATGTCCTCAGCCACAGGATGGGGCATCATTGTGGTCTGGTATCTTGGGCTTGAGCTTCCTTAGGACTTGTCCTTCTTCATCTTCTTCATCAGCAACATTTGGCACTAGGGCCTTGTTCTTCTCAGCAGCTGGAATACTCCTAGTATTCCTCTTTGCTATTCGCTTGGCCTTGGAGGCAGCTTTGGGTGCTTCCTTGGGCTTAGATGTTGCAGCCCTTGACCTTATAGCATCACCCATAAGCTTGGGTGCCTTAGGTGCTAGTGCAGCAACCTCTTCTTCCTCTTCAACATCTCTTCTCATAGAGGGCTTTCCAAGAACCTGGGCAGTTGTGGTTCTTGCTCTCTTCTTCTTCTTGTCCTGAGCACCTTCATCCTCTGATTCTATGGTGAACTTCATAGTTTCTCCTGTGGGAACCTTCTTGGATTTGGAAGAAGTGACTTTCTGTCCAGGTGCCTCTTTGGGTTCAGTCTGCTCTAGCACTTGAGTGGACCTTCTGGCCTTAGGCATTGGTGTCCTATTGGCAGGAACTTTCCTTTTTAGTCCAGGCTTTGTGCTATGTGCAGAGCCATATTCCTTCTTGAGCACTACTTTCTTGGAAGTAGCCTCATCTTCTTCAGCTTTGTAGTCCTCATCCTCTGAGTTTGAAGTTCTCTTCCTCCTTTGCCTGGTAGCAGCCTTAGGCAGGTTGCTAGGAGTGCTTTTGCTCCCTTCATCTGTAGAACTTGAGGGACTAGTGCCCTTGCTCATGTCAATTTGCACTTCAGACCTGTTCTGGCTGTCACTCTGGTCTGACATGCTGCAAAAACTGACTGCTGACCCTGTGAAGAGTTGTAGATGAGATAGAAAATATGAGCATCACAAAATGCAGAGATTTTTGCAAAAGAATGATTCAAAAATTCAGTTTTAGTTTCCACAGAAAGCATTTCGGATCAACCGATTTTCAAACTCAGTGATACCGAAGCAGTTTTGGAACCTAAACTGATGAACTCGGTTGGACCGAGTCACAGTTCGGTGGCACCGAGACTGCTAGGGTTTCACAAAGTCCTAAAATCGGTCGCACGGATTAGCAATTCTTGGTCAGACCGAGAGTTACTAGTGCAATGGCATAAGCCAAATCGGTGAGACCGAGTTTTTCAACTCGGTGGGTCCGAGATGGTTTCGGCGGAAACCTAACCCTAAAATCTTGAATCTCATCTAATCTACGAATTATATTGAGTGGATAGGATTGTTTCAATCGTGGCAAGAATCTATAAGAACACAATGTGCTAGGAATCAGACGAGGATAGCTCAATGATCGAGTCCATACCCTAGCTTGGCGATGAACTCGCTACGGCGGCAACGGCGGGGGCGAAATCCGTTGACGGCGGCGGAGACCAGCTACTGGAGGCGGCTGGCGACGAGAAGACGATCCGGAGACCTTCGATGGCAGAGCGAGCTATTGCGCGGGCGAAGGGGTTCGGAGAAATTTCCAAAATTTTGTCCGTGACTATATATAGCCCGACCCTGTCGGTGTGACCGAGTGGAACAACTCGGTGGCACTGAGATGCATAATTGAGTACAGTTACAGTAAATCGGTGTGACCGAAAAGTTCAAATCGGTTGCACCGAGATTGAAAACTCAGATCAACTTAATGATCTCGGTAGGACCAAAATGGAGAAATCAGTCAGACCAAGAGTCACAAAGAGGTTTTGGAAGTTTAAGTCTATGACGAATCGGGGACTCCGAGTGCTCCTCACACAGAGTGGTTCGAATCTGACTTGATCAAATTTTGTGATGTAGCAGGAATAGAGTTTGAGACGAGAAAAGCATAGATAGCTAGAGAAAGTTCTTAGGCATTCTTGTCCATCCACTTGGCAAAAAGAAAAGAAGCCAAACAATCAAAACAACAAGTGGATGTCCTTGAATGAGTAAAATATGCACCAACATGCTCACACAATAAGATGGCAAATGAAATATGTGGCAAAGCATGCACAACCAATTCTAGCATCTATCAAACAATTGGCGATGACTAGGTCATCTATATATGAGTATATTGACTTAGGAGTCAAATGAGAACATTTGATCATAGGTCATACTCATCGTTTAAGCTCGAGTGGGGTTACCACTTTTACATAATGCATTGATGTGTTCACACCATTAGAGTTGCTTTGACTCAATTCTTAGAGTTAAGCTCCCCCTAGATGTGAGATCCCCCCTTAGAGGGATGAACTAACCTTGGGTTTTGTCGATGATGACTTCATGTAGGTGTTGAAGATGTGGATGCTCAATGTTGATGTAGATCATTTGGAGCAATCCTTTGGAGTGAGTTGCACTTTCAACTTACCTACATGGGTTAGTCCCACAAGGAACAAACAAGAGTATCCATAGACATAGAGTGAAGCACACACAAGATGATGTCCATGAAATCATAGGTTACCTTGTCCCTTGCCTTACCACCATGAGGGTTGTGACTCCTTGAACTAGTGCAAGATGTGGAAGTTGGTTGCACTTGTTCTTGCCATAATGATATGAGTGAAGAATGTTGGCGGAGTCACCCTCAAGAACTCTCTAGTTTTTCTTCTTCGGGATCCACATCATCTTGATGGGAATCCTTGGAGTTGTAGTTGTACTTGATGAATTAGAACTTGACGTAGTCTTGGGAACCCACTTGAATGAGGCTTTAGGTGCTTCTTCAAATGCATCAATCTCTTCTTGAAGCTTGTCCTTGCCTTTGTTCTTGTGGTCTTGTGGTGGAAGATCATCTTGAGCTTGTGTTCCCTTGAAGGAAGTAGGATCATACTTCTCTTGTTGAGGAACAAACTTCGCCTTGGGGTATTGATCTTCTTCCCACTCAACTCCATTGGCATTGAACTTTCGCTCAAAACCAACACCTTGATTCTTCCAAAGCCTTCCTTGCTTGCGCACAATTTCCTTGAATTGCTTACTCCGCAAGGCTCTTGTAAACACCTTTCTCTATAATTCCCTTCAATAAGCTATTTTCTTGCTCAAGTGTAACTTGGCTAAGAGAATCATTAGTGGAATCAAGAGAACTACTAGAAACAACAATATTAGATTTGACATTATTATTGCTACTACTAGAGGAAGTATCTTTCTTGTACTTGTTACTAGACTTGACTTGAGGCATGTAAGTAGATAAGAGTAAACGCTTGGCAATGTAAGAAGAACTTTTCTTGCGGAGATCATCATTGATTGCCTTTAGGAACTCATGCTCTTGCTCAAGATTGAGCTTTTCAAAGCGTAACTTCTCATGAGCCCTTAAAAGTTCTCGATGATCTTCGAAGATAGTTTCATGAGCTAACTTAAGAGTGTTTAGTTCTTTAGTTAGAAGCTCAATCTTCTCCTTATCATTGTCATTCGTTTTATCTTGATTAGCATGATTAATTGACGTTTCATCATAGTATTCATCACTAGAGTTGTCAACAAGTAAATCATCATCCACAAACACGTCATCTTCATCACTATTGAAATCAACATACTCAGGATGTGTTACCTTTGGACCTTTGGCCATGAAGCATCTTCCAATTCCTTCATTTTGTGAATCAAATATGTCGTAGGAGTTGGTTGACACAAGTGCTAGACCGGCAACACCTTCATCTTGAGTATATTCGGAGTCGGAGTGATAGCTTCTCTCGGAATGATTGTCAGAGTCGGAGCCGGATACCCATTCACTAACATGAGCTTGATGTCTTTGTTTTGTGTAGCTCCTTGATGACTTGTCCTTCCTTTCCGAATCCTTGCTTCTCCGTGAGGGTCTTCGTTCATAACGATCATCTCTACTCCTCGTCTCTCTTGGTGGCGATTCTTCTCTTTTGCTTCTTCTTCTTGGAGAATCTTCTCTTCTTTTGTAGGGTGCCGTACACTCATTGGAATAGTGTCCGGGTCTCCCACAATTGTAGCAATTGCGCTCTCGGCTAGAAGATCATTTGTCATTGTAAGACCTTGACTTGGAGCTTCTTTCTTTGCTTCTACTCTTGTAGAATTTGTTGAAGTTCTTCACAATTAAGCTCAATTCTTCATTGAAGGTTTGTTTCTCACTTGATGATGTGGGGGATTCACTTGAGGCTTTGTAAGCACCACTTGATTGTTGTGAAGATCCTCCTTATCCTTGAGTGACATCTCATGAGCAACAATTCTTCCAATGACTTCCGTTGGCTTGAGATCTTTGTAGTTTGGCATCATCTGGATCAATGTGCACACGGTATCATACTTTCCATCCAATGCTCTTAGGATCTTCTTGATGATGAATATGTCGGTCATCGCTTCACTTTCTAAGCCGGCAATCTCATTTGTGATAAGTGCAAGCCTAGAGTACATTTCAGCGACACCTTCACCATCCTTCATTTTGAACTTGTCAAGCTGACTTTGGAGCACATCCAACTTGGATTCCTTGACGGATTCGGTACCTTCATGCATATCATTCAAAGTATCCCAAATTTCCTTTGCATTCTCAAGACGGCTGATTTTGTTGAATTCTTCGGGACACAATCCATTGAAGATGATATCACAAGCTTGAGCGTTGTATTGCAGCATCTTCAATTCTTCAGCATTAGCTTCACGATTCGGTTCTCTCCCATCAAAGAATTCACCTTGCAAGCCAATACAAATAATTGCCCAAACGGCGGGGTTATGTCCGAGACTATGACCACCAAAAGCTATGGACGCCATACTCTCCTAGGTTGTGAAACCAAGGCTATGACCACCAAAAGCTATGGAAATAAAAGCAAATGGAGACCACAGCTCTGATACCACTTGTAGGACCTTGAAGTATGTCTAGAGGGGGGGGGGTGATTAGACTACTTGACCAATAAAAACTTAACCTTTTCCCAATTTTAGAGTTTGGCAGATTTTAGCTACTTTAGGACAAGTCAAGCAATCATCACACTATTCAAGCAAGCATGCAAAGAGTATATAGGCAGCGGAAATTAAAGCATGCAACTTGCAAGAAAGTAAAGGGAAGGGTTTGGATGATTCAAACGCAATTGGAGACGCGGATGTTTTTGGTGTGGTTCCGATAGGTGGTGCTATCGTACATCCACGTTGATGGAGACTTCAACCCACGAAGGGTAACGGTTGCGTGAGTCCATGAAGGGTCCACGAAGAAGCAACCTTGTCTATCCCACCATGGCCGTCACCCACGAAGGACTTGCCTCACTAGCGGTAGATCTTCACGAAGTAGGCGATCTCCTTGCCCTTATAAACTCCTTGGTTCAACTCCACAATCTTGTCAGAGGCTCCCAAGTGACGCCTAGCCAATCTAGGAGACACCACTCTCCAAGAAGTAACAAATGGTGTGTTGATGATGAACTCCTTGCTCTTGTGCTTCAAATGATAGTCTCCCCAACACTCAACTCTCTCTCATAGGTTTTGGATCTGGTGGAAAGAAGATTTGAGTGGAAAGCAACTTGGGGAAGGCTAGAGATCAAGATTCATATGGTAGGAATGGAATATCTTGGCCTCAACACATGAGTAGGTGGTTCTCTCTCAGAAATGGTAAGTTGGAAGTGTAGGTTTGTTCTGATGGCTCTCTCCACGAATGAAGAGGAGGTGGAGGGGTATTTATAGCCTCCACACAAAATCTAACCATTACACACAATTCACCAAACTCGGTGGGACCGATTCAACAGACTCGGTCGGACCGATTGAGTAAACCTAGTGACCGTTAGTGATTTTCGGTGGGACTGACATGCATCTCGGTGAGACCGATTCAGTTAGGGTTAGGGCATAACGTAATCTTGGTAAGACCGATTACACAAACTCGGTGAGACCGATCTTGGTAATAAGCTTTCCAGAGAGTTGGTCAGGTAAACTCGGTGGGACCGATTTGCTCTTTTCGGTGAGACCGAAATGTTACAAAAAGGAAACAGAGAGTTTACATTGCAATCTCGGTGGGACCGATCACTCACTTCGGTTGGACCAAAACGTTACGAAGGGAAACAGAGAGATTACAATCCCATCTCGGTGAGACCGAGATCCCTATCGGTAAGACCGATTTGCTTAGGGTTTGTGGCAGTGGCTATGACCTTTGGAATCGGTGGCGCCGGATAGGAAGAATCGGTGTGACCAATCTTGGCTTTGGGTTTAGGTCATTTGTGGATGTGGGAAAGTAGCTGAGGATTTTGGAGCATATCACAAAGCACATGAAGCAAGAGGCTCATTAAGCAACACCTCATCCCTCCTTGATAGTATTGGCTTTTCCTATAGACTCAATGTG
This sequence comes from Aegilops speltoides, assembly GCA_021437245.1. NCBI lineage: Eukaryota > Viridiplantae > Streptophyta > Magnoliopsida > Poales > Poaceae > Aegilops > Aegilops speltoides. The sequence goes on from CM038144.1 coordinate 344,937,262, forward strand.
ATCTTGGATCACTAAAATATAAAATGAAGAGTCTTGAGCTTGAGCCAATCCTTTGTCCTTAGTATTTTGAGGGATCCACTTTCATCATCCATGCCATGCCATTCATTGAGCTTTCCTGAAATAATAGTCTTGGAATAGCATTAGCTCAATGAGCTATATGTTGTTATGAATTACCAAAACCACCTAGGGATAGTTGCACTTTCACCTACCAAGGTTGCTTCTGTCACTAAATGGTTGGCACCCACCTCAGTTGGAGAGATCAGAAGTTTTCTTGGACTTGCAAGTTATTACCGGAGGTTTATTGAGAATTTCTCCAAGATTGCCAGGCCCATGACGGAGTTATTAAAGAAGGACACCAAGTTTAAATGGACTGAGGATTATGAGGCCAGTTTTTAGGTGTTGAAGAAGCGTTTGGTTATAGCCCCAGTGCTGATTCTCCCAGACCAACACAAAGATTTCCAAGTGTATTGCGATGCTTCACGTCGAGGACTTGGAGGTGTGCTTATGCAGGAAGGAAGATTTGTTTCATATGCCTCATGATAGCTTCGACCTCATGAGTTAAATTATGCTACGCATGATTTGGAGTTAGCAGCCGTAGTGAATGCACCGAAGACATGGAGACATTTTCTAATCGGTAACCGTTGTGATGTATACACGGATCATAAGAGTTTGAAATACATCTTCATGAAGAAGGAGTTGAACCTAAGGCAAAGGAGATGGTTGGATCTCATAAAGGATTATGACATGAGATTAAATTATCATCCCGAAAAGTCCAATGTCGTAGCATACGCGTTGAGCCGCAAGAGTTATGTTAGCACGCTCATAACCGGAGGATTACCAAAGGAGTTAACAGATGACCTTCAAGAGCTATGCTTGGAGATAGTTCCAAGCGGTTATGTTGCAGCATTGGAAATTCAGTCCACCTTGTTGGGTAAGATCAGAGAAGCCTAGAAGACTGACAAGGAGATTGCTGAGATAAAGGAAAGGATGAGTAAAGGAAAGGCTAAAGGATTTCATGAGGATGAGCACGACACCTTATGGTTTGAGGATCACATATATGTGCCTAATGACCCTGAGATCAGGAAGTTGATTCTTTAGGAGGCCCATGATTCGCCTTACTCGATTCACCCGGGCAGCACTAAGATGTATCTGGATTTGAAGGAAAGTTTCTGGTGGATAGGAATGAAGAAGGATATTGCCGAGTATGTAGCAGTATGTGATGTATGTCAGAGAGTTAAGGCAAAGCATCAGAAGCCAGCCGGATTGCTACAGCTGTTGCCGATACCCGAATGGAAGTGGGATAAACTTGGCATGGATTTTATCACTGGATTACCCAGGAACATTCAGGCTATGACTCTATCTGGGTTGTAGTTGATCGCTTGACGAAAGTAGCCCATTTCATCCCAGTGAAGACAACTTATACGAGTGCTAAGTTGGCAAAGATATACATGACCAGGACTGTATGTTTGCATGGAGTTCCAAGGACCATTGTATCAGATAGAGGAGCCCCGTTTACTTCAAAGTTTTGGAATCAGTTGCATGAAACTTTGGGTACCAGGCTAGAGTTCAGTACAACCTCTCATCCATAGACAGATGGACAGACCGAGAGAGTCAATCAGATTCTGGGACACATGTTGAGGGCTTGTGCGCTAGATTATGGATCTAGTTGGGAGGACAATTTGCCCTATGCAGAGTTCTCTTATAACAACAGTTATCAAGCCAGTTTGAAGATGGCCCCTTTTGAAGCCTTATACAGAAGGAGGTGCATGACCCCGTTATCATGGAATGAAGTTGGAGATCGATAGTTGTTCGGACCAAACTTAACCAAAGACTCAGAAGAGAAGGTTAAGTTGATTCGCAACAGACTCAAGGTAGCCCAGTCTAGGCAGAAGAGTTATGCGGATACTAAACGCAAGGAGATAGTTTACAAAGTCAGAGATCGAGCATATCTTCGTGTGTCCCCACTTCGAGGAGTGAAACGTTTTGGAGTCAAGGGAAAGCTAGCACCATGTTTTGTGGGACCATATAGAGTTTTGGAACGCATGGGAGAAGTTGCGTACAAGTTGGAATTGCTAGAAGTATTGTCAGGAGTTCACGATGTGTTTCACGTTTCCGAGTTGAAGAAGTGCCATGCAGAGATGGCTGATATTCCTATGAGAGATACAGTGCCACTGGAAGCAATTTAGTTGGATAGTGATCTGACCTATGAAGAGAAGCCAGTCAAGATTCTTGAGTTTTCCAGTCGACTTACTCGCAGCAAGGTTATCAAGTTTTGCAAAGTTCAGTGGAGCCACCATACCGAGGAGGAAGCTACCTCGGAGCGAGAAGAAGATCTCCGCAAGGACCACCCAAACCTTTTTGCTAACCAACCCGAATCTCGAGGGCGAGATTCTTCTTAAGGGGGGTAGGTTTGTAACACCCCAATTTTCAATTTGGATGTTATACATAGATCATGATATGCATATCATATTTATTCTGCATTTTGTTGTGATCCTAGAAATCTTAGGCAACTCAAGGACCCAAGGAGAGAGTTGGAGGTTTCACAAAATTTATATTTGAATTTATTTCAAATTTGAAGAGAGGATCAATCTGATTTTATCATTTTTCTCTCCAATTATTTCCAATAATAAAAATAAATGAGAGAAGATAATATGACTTCTTCAACCTCAGGGAAATATTGGAGAAAGAATTTTAAAATCAAATTATTATTTTATTGGTATTTTATTTGAATTAGAAAAAAAATGCATTTCTGAAAATTTCATATTAGTCTAGAAAAATGTTCATCTTGTCCTAAATATTAGGTTTGGATGGTGAAAATTGTTTCTGGAATTTTTAGATTTTTTAATATTTATTTAGGATTTTTCTTCATGGTGAAATTATTTAAAAATAAAATCTTCTCAGACCGACTGGGCCGAAACCTAGCCGACCCATTCGCCCCCGCGTCGCCTTCGCCTCCCGTGAGGACGCCGGACTCCGCGAGGAGGAGACTAGGTCGGCCTCGCCCAGCGCCCCCTCGCAAGCAAGGGCCTCCCCCGGCCCCTTTATATATGCCGCCACCATCGCCTCCTCCGCCTTGCCTCACCCCGCCTCCCGCCCAAGCAGAAGAGCCACGCCGGCCCGCTTATCGCTGCAAAGATCGCCGCCACCACCACCTTCCGCCATTGCCGCCAAGACGCTGTCGCCACCATCTGCGTCGCCGCCACCCTGCGCCGCCGCAGGAGCCGCCGCCACCGCCGCCCGACGCCGACGCCAATCCGATCTCGTCGCCGCCGGTCTTTGTCGTTGAACCGGTAAGAACCGGCCGGTCGTACGATTTTTTTGGTTTTTAGTTAGATCGGTTTATTTTTTTGGTTTACTTAATTAACGAACGTTCATTTTCGTTCATTTAACGGACGGTTTTCGTTAGATTAGTTCTGTTAACGAATGTTCTCGCTAGTTTATTTCCAGACAGGGACCTATCTGCGAATAGTTTCCTCGCGATTTAGCCCATGATCCTAAAACTAGCGTATCTTTTTATTCGTTTGTCCAAATTAGATGAAACCAGCGCCTAAATCTTCGCCTAAATCTTCGTATTGATCTGTTCTTTCCAGTTAACCAACTTGCACATGATTTTGACATTGTAAAATTTGACCTTAGTTCAGATTAGTAAACAATCTTGTTTCATTTGTTTCTCGAGTTTCGTTTCTCCGTTTGAGCTGTTTCTTTTTGCAAATCATAGCTAATCACATGCACCTGCTATTAAGATCTAATCTACATGATAATAATGTTGTTAGGTTTAACTTTTTGTTAGTCTAAGCCGTTTGCTTGTTTCATGTTTGATTTGGATCTTTTCTCAGTTTTCTCGTTGTTTCGTTTGAGTGATTGCTTATGTATGCTACTGTTTGTCTATGCTAGATTACCCAGAGTCCGAAGCATGTGACTACGAATCTCTAGAGTTTGCAGATCGTCAGCAAGGCAAGTTACACTTTGATCATACTCTTCTATCCCCAGTTTTTACTGTACATTAGTATTACCCCTCAAACATTTGTATGAGTAGGGTTGGGAACATGTGGTTTGGTTGTAGTACTTGAGGTAGGAACCTAATACCTTTTGATCACCCCGGGAATATACGTTATGCTTATTTATTGCTTAGCCATGCTTCTAGACGTGGATTGGATCGTGATTCACACATGGAAGTTTTGAGAGTTATTAATCTTGGGTAACATTAAGGTGGCAACTTTAAATTACATCTGGGTGGATTGGTTGAGGCACCTGGGGAACCCAGTGTTGTCTATTTAAGGAAATCCCGGAGTACCCATGTGGTTTTTCCTTCGGTATGCCACCCAGGCTCAAAGGGATCATATGATATTTCATGCTTAGAAACTTCCGTGTACAGCCACAAGCCACTATGGACTCTGGCATAGTTGGGTAAGTTGTGTGAGCTCTTGAAGAGGTGGACTAGCAGATGTAGGGGAAAGTAGGTGTACCGGTCTGCCCGAAGTAGACAGTAAGTGCTTCAGAAAGACTATGTCTCGATCGTCCAATCATGGATGCGGTCGAGTCTTGTGGGGAAAAGGCACAACCTCTACAGAGTTGGGGTTACCTTCACAAATATTGGGCAACTTGGGAGTAGTTAAATAAATTTATTCCTTTGTTGTAGGGAAAAACTAGCTTTATGCAAAATCATAAACTTAGAGCCTCCACCAACCAAATATTGCATGTAGATATAGTTCTTGCATTTCATCGCTTACAAGTAACTCGCCAAAGATATTCAATGTGTCAACCTACACGGCTGCAATGTCTCATGTTGCGCATCTACTCGATTTACGAATAAGGTGCGATAGGTCATTGTCTTGCACTCAGCTATGCCGTTGGAGTTGATGGACTCATTTACCTTCGAAGCTTCCGCGGTTATTTTAGTTTAGATGGCCTTCAGCCATGATATTTTTGTAATCATACTCTTTATGAGGACTTGATGTAATAAGTGTGTGATTGAACTCTGTTATAATTCCTCGAGTATTGTGTGTGCCAGCATTACCGATCCAGGAATAACACTAATGCACAGAGACTTCGGTCCATTCGGATCGTGGAGGCTACAATCCATGGCGCCGATTAGGAGGTTTTCTGCGGCAGAAAAAGGAAAGGCTCCTCAGGAGGGGCCTGAAGCTCTTCCACTGAAGAAACAGTTCTGCCGTCCCTGCGATGCTGGCGTGGGGCAGGAGGTGACCAGGCCTTGGCACGCACGGCCTCCGCCCGGCTTCCCTCTCCCTTGTACGCCCATGCGCAGGACGGCGATGTACGTCATCGAGTGATACGTCTCCAATGTATCTATAATGTTTTATGTATTCATGCCATGTTTATAATATTTTTACATGCTTTTGGTATGATTTGGATAGAACTAACCCGGACTGATGTTGTTTTTAGCATAACTACTGTGGTGTTGTTTTGTACAGAAATAAAAGTTCTCGGAATGCGCTGAAAATCACCGGAGATTTTTTTTGGAAAATATAAAAAATATTGGAATAAAAATTTATCGGAGAGGAGTCCCATGGTGTCGGCGTCCTGGACTTGGGGGTATCCAGTCCTGCCTGCCTGCGGCCCGCCACGTGGCTCCATCGACGGCCTGGCACGGCCCAGCTTCAACAACAACACAGCAAGACCCTCGCGAGGGGCCAAGCCTCGTGAGGCGAACGACGCCAAGACCCCTGAAGGAGTTGGCCTCCTCAGGAGGGCTGCTGAGGGGCAGAGAGATCTATGCAGCTACCTCATGAGGCTCAGCTGATGTGAGCCATGACGACCAAGGCCATGCGGGCGCAGAGCGCAGGTTTCCTCTTCGGTGCAAGGGAGGCAAGCCACAGGTGCGGAGTCCCGAGGAAGCAACCAAAGGTTTCCATTCTCATGCAACGAGACCAAGACCGCCAGGATGGCAAGACGGAGGTCATCATCGAGCCCACCGAGTGTCACGGCAATGGCTTTTCGCAAGCAAAGACTACTTTTGTCAGGGTAGGCTGTACTACTCGTCCCCTTTCAAATCCCGCCGTTGTGGGATCCCTTCCCGTTCATATTTGGGAGGAGGACCAATGCACTATATATAGGACTTAGCCGCCACCATAGAAAGAGGGACAAAGAGAGAGAGATAGATAGATAGAGAGAGAGACCGAAACCAGAACAATTAGAGCACCACACCAGCTCAAGAACACCTCACCTCCTGAGGCTTGTTCATCCTTTGTACTAGTTCTTCCATAGCCCCTTGAGGCAATCCACCACACCACACTAGAGTAGGGTATTACACCACAACGGTGACCCGAACCAGTATAAATCTCTGTGTCTTTGTGTCTCTGTGAGTTCTTTGCGTTAGGCTAGGGAGGATCGCGAGTAGGCAGGCTGGGCAGGTTGAGATCAATGCATGCACCCCAGTGTTCGAACCTCTCACGGGTTGCCGGATCCCGAATCATACATTTGGCGCGCCAGGTAGGGGTGCTTTGGATCTCCTCTTCCGTCGACCAGTCCTCCTCCGCTCCACCGACACCATGGCCGACGCTCCGAGAGCCCACGTCGAGCACTGGGTCGTCCAGACCTCCTTGATACGTCTCCAACTTATCTATATTTTCCGATTGTTCCATGCTATTATATTACCCGTTTTGGATGTTTATGGGCTTTACTTTACACTTTTATATCATTTTTGGGACAAACCTACTAACCGGAGGCCCAACCCGAATTGTTGTCTTTTTGCCTATTTCAGTGTTTCGAAGAACAGGAATATCAAACGTAGTCCAAACAGAATGAAACCTTTGGGAGCGATCTTTTTGGAACAAACTCAATCCAGGAGACTTGGAGTGGATGTCAAGAAGCAGCCGAGGCGGCCACGAGGCAGGAGGGCATGCCCCCCACCCTCATGTGCCCCTTGTGGCTCCCCTGACCTACCTCCTTCGCCTATATATATCCACGTACCCCGAAAACATCCAGGAGCACCACGAAAAACTATTTCCACCGCCGCAACCTTCTGTATTCGCGAGATCCCATCGTAGAGCCTTCGCCGGTGCTCCGCCGGAGGGGGAATCGACCATAGAGGGCCTCTACATCATCTCCAAGGCCTCTCCGATGAGTTGTGAGTAGTTTACCACAAACCTTCGGGTCCATAGTAATTATCTAGATGGCTTCTTCTCTCTCTTTGAATCTCAATGCAAAGTTCTCCTCGATCTTCTTGGAGATCTATTCGATGTAACTCTTTTTGTGGTGTGTTTGTCAAGATCCTATGAATTGTGGGTTTACGATCAAGTTTATCTATGAGAAATAATTGAATCTTCTCTGAATTCTTTTATGTGTGATTGGTTATCTTTGCAAGTCTCTTCGAATTATCAGTTTAGTTTGGCCTACTAGATTGATATTTCTTGCAATGGGAGAAGTGCTTAGCTTTGGGTTCAATCTTGCGGTGTCCTTTCCCAGTGAGAACAGGGGCAGCAAGGCACGTATTGTATTGTTGCCATCGAGTATAAAAAGATGGAGTTTATATCATATTACTTGAGTTTATCCCTCTACATCATGTCATCTTGCTTAATGCGTTACTCTGTTCTTATGAACTTAATACTCTAGATGCAGGCAGGAGTCGGTCGATGTGTGAAGTAATAGTAGTAGATGCAGAATCGTTTCGATCTACTTGTTGCGGACGTGATGCCTATATACATGATCATGCCTAGATAATCTCATAACTATGCACTTTTCTATCAATTGCTCGACAGTAATTTGTTCACCCACAGTAATACTTATGCTATCTTGAGAGAAGCCACTAGTGAAACCTATGGCCCCCGGGTCTATCTTTTATCATATAAGTTTTCCATCTACTTTTATTTGCATCTTTACTTTCCAATCTATATCACAAAAATACCAAAAATATTTATCTTATCTTATTATCTCTATCAGATCTCACTTTCGCAAGTTACCGTGAAGGGATTGACAACCCCTTTATCGCGTTGGTTGCGAGGTTCTTGTTTGTTTGTGTAGGTGCGTGGGAATTTTGAGGAGCCTCCTACTGGATTGATACCTTGGTTCTCAAAAACTGAGGGAAATACTTACGCTACTTTGCTGCATCACCCTTTCCTCTTCAAGGGAAAAATCAACGCAGGCTCAAGAGGTAGCAAGAAGGATTTCTGGCACCTTTGCCGGGGAGGTCTTCGCTCAAGTCAAGACATACCAAGTGTCCATCACAAACTCATCTCCCTCGCATTACATTATTTGCCATTTGCCTCTCGTTTTCCTCTCCCCCACTTCACCCTTGCCATTTTATTCGCCCTCTCTTTCCCGTTCTCCTCTCTCTCTTTCGCTTGCCTTTTGTGTGCTTGTGTGTTGGATTGTTTGTCACGATGGCGCAAGATAATACCAAATTGTGTGACTTTTCCAATACCAATAATAATGATTTCCTTAGCACTCCGATTGCTCCTCTTAATGATGCTGAATCTTGTGAAATCAATGCTGCTTTGTTGGATCTTGTTATGAAAGATCAATTCTCCGGCCTTCCTAGTGAAGAAGCCGCTACTCATCTAAACAACTTTGTTGATTTGTGTGATATGAAAAAGAAGAAAGATACGAATAATGATATTGTTAAATGGAAGTTATTTCCGTTTTCACTTAGAGATCGTGCTAAAACTTGGTTTTTGTCTTTGCCTAAAAATAGTATTGATTCTTGGAATAAGTGCAAAGATGCTTTTATCTCTAAGTATTTTCCTCCCGCTAAGATCATCTGTCTTAGGAACGATATTCTGAATTTTAAACAACTTGATCATGAGCATGTTGCCCAATCTTGGCAAAGAATGAAATTGATGATTCGCAATTGCCCTACTCATGGTTTGAATTTATGGATGATCATACAAAATTTTTATGCCGGATTGAATTTTGCTTCTAGAAATCTTTTAGATTCGGCCGCGGGAGGCACTTTTATTGAAATCACTTTAGGAGAAGCTAGTAAACTCCTAGATAATATTATGGTCAATTATTCTCAATGGCACACCGAAAGATCTACTAGTAAAAAAGTTCATGCTATAGAAGAAATTAATGTTTTGAGTGGAAAGATGGATGAACTTATGAAATTGTTTGCTACTAAGAGTGCTCCTATTGATCCCAATGATATGCCTTTGTCTACTTTGATTGAGAATAATAATGAATCTATGGATGTGAATTTTGTTGGTAGGAATAATTTTGGTAACAATGCGTATAGAGGAAACTTTAATCCTAGGCCGTTTCCTAGTAATTCCTCTAATAATTATGGTAATTCCTACAACAACTCTTATGGGAATTTTTAATAAGATGCCTCTGATTTTGAGAATAGTGTTAAAGAATTTATGATCTCTCAAAAGAATTTCAATGCTTTGCTTGAAGAAAAATTGCTTAAAGTTGATGAATTGGCTAGGAACATTGATAGACTTTCGCTTGATGTTGATTCTTTGAAACTTAGATCTATTCCACCTAAGCATGATATCAATGAGTCTCTCAAAGCCATGAGAATTTCCATTGATGAGTGCAAAGAAAGAACCGCTAGGATGCGTGCTAAGAAAGATTGCTTTGTAAAAGCGTGTTCTTCTAGTTTCCATGAAAATAATGATGAAGATCTAAAAGTTATTGATGTGTCCCCTATTAAATCTTTGTTTTGCTATATGAATCTTGATAATGATGGGACTAGAGATGAGTCAACTTTAGTTAAAAGGCGTCCCAATGATTTGGAGTTTTTAGATCTTGATGCTAAATTTGGTAAAAGTGGGATTGGAGAGGTCAAAACTTTACATAGCATTGAACCCACTATTATGGATTTCAAGGAATTTAATTATGATAATTGTTCTTTAATAGATTGTATTTCCTTGTTGCAATTCGCGTTGAATTCTCCTCATGCTTATAGTCAAAATAAAGCTTTTACCAAACATATTGTTGATGCCTTGATGCAATCTTATGAGGAAAAACTTGAATTGGAAGTTTCTATACCTAGAAAACTTTATGATGAGTGGGAACCTACTATAAAAATTAAAATTAAAGATCATGAATTCTATGCTTTGTGTGATTTGGGTGCTAGTGTTTCCATGATTCCGAAAACTTTATGTGATGTGCTAGGTTTCCATGATTTTGACGATTGCTCTTTAAACTTGCACCTTGCGGATGCCACCATTAAGAAACCTATGGGAAGGATCAATGATGTTCTTATTGTTGCAAATGGGAATTATGTGCCCGTAGATTTTATCGTTCTTGATATAGATTGCAATCTTTCATGTCCTATTATTCTTGGTAGACCTTTCCTTAGAATGATTGGTGCAATTATTGATATGAAGGAAGGGAATATTAGATTCCAATTTCCATTAAGAAAAGGCATGGAACAGTTTCCAAGAAAGAAAGTAAAATTACCTTATGAATCTATGATGCGAGCTACTTATGAATTGAATGCCAAAGATGGCAATACTTAGATCTATTCTCGCTTTTATGCCTAGCTAGGGGCATTAAACGATAGCGCTTGTTGGGAGGCAACCCAATTTTATTTTTGTTTCTTGCTTTTTGCTTCTGTTTAGTAATAAATTTTTCATCTAGCCTCTGTTTAGCTGTGGCTTTATGTTTTAATTAGTGTTTGTGCCAAGTAGAACCTATAGGATAACCTACGGTGATAGTTAATCTGATTCTGCTGAAAAATAGAAACTTTTGCATGCACAAGAATAATTTTAATAAATCACAGAAATGTGCTTTTGTGTTGATTCTTTTTGCAGTAGATCAATAGACAAATTTCCCAGGACTTCCTATTTTGTTAGGAGTTTTAGAGTTCCAGAAATATTCGAAAGTTACAGATTGCTACAGACTGTTCTGTTTTTGACAGATTCTGTTTTTCGTGTGTTTCTTGCTTATTTTGATGCATCTATGGCTAGTATAAGGGGATATGAACCATAGAGAAGTTGGAATACAGTAGGTTTAACACCAATATAAATAAAGAATGAGTTCATTACAATACCCTATGTGGTGGTTTTTCTTTCTTGCACTAACAGAGCTTATGAGATTTCCTGTTGAGTTTTGTGTTGTGAAGTTTTCAAGTTTTGGGTAAAGATTTGATGGACTATGGAATAAGGATTGGCAAGAGCCTAAGCTTGGGGATGACCATGGCACCCCAAGATATTCAAGGACAACCAAAAGCCTAAACTTGGGGATGCCCCGGAAGGCATCCCCTCTTTCGTCTTCGTTTATCGGTAACTTTACTTGGAGCTATATTTTTATTCGCCACATGATATGTGTTTTGCTTGGAGCGTCTTGTGTGATACGAGTCTTTAATTTTTAGTTTACCACATAGCCGCGCGCCCTCTCCCAGGGGCCACGGAGAGCCTCTCGACGCCAACCAGCCTCGTGGAGCAGCCCGCGCCGCCCCAAACGTGCCCCCTCGGCACGGGGCTGCTTCGGACGACACCACCAGGGGCCGCGTTGGAGTGTCGGCCCCTGGCTAGTAGGACTAGAGGATGACAGAAGGGGGCGGGAGCGTTCAGCGGCCGGGCGGCGCCCCTGGCGCAAGCATCCCGGAAGCCTACGTTCCCGTCGCGATGGATCCAAGGCACACGCTAGGAGAGGGCCCCAGCCGATCCCCCACGCCAGGCTAGGCGCTAGACATACACGAGGCCGAGCTCTCCTTTGAACCACCACAAAGCCATGCCGACATCGCCAACAACAGCAGCCTCTAGGTACAGTTAACGCCGCAGGGGCACACTTACACTGACCATGGATCGCAGGTGAACCAAGACGCGGCGACCACCAGGACCCTCAGGATGGCGGACTCCCCTCAGGAGCGCGAAGGACGTTGGGAGCAGCACGGGGGGAGCCCAACGGCGGGGCCCTCCATGCGCTGCGCGGAGCAGGATCCAGCCTGGAGGTAGGTTCCCTGCCGGGGAAGGCGTCGGCGAAACCTTCCCCTCGGCAGGGGGCCTACAGTCGCCGAGGACGCTGTCAGCGTCCCCTTGGCCCCTTGGTCTTGTCCTGGTTTCCGGCCCCCCAAATGGTGGTCAGGGGCGGCGCACGACGGGGTCCTCGTCGGGCAACATGAAGCAAGGCTCAGGCCTATGAAGGTCTCCGCTCGTGACACTCTCACGTAATAATGAGTGGGGCTGTACACGCCCCTGAGTCTCCTGAGTGCCGCCCTGGGGCCTCACGAGGGCTCCCACCCACGTCCTAGTGGAAGCACCATGCTCCGTGCCGGCCGTCGACGCTGTCCCCAATGACTATGCCCAACCAGTGGAAGCACTTAGCTCCGTGCTGGTGAGAAGACCGAAGATTGAAGACTGAAGACCAGTTAGGCGCCGGACGCGGCCGCCTGCTTTTTGCCTCTCTTTTTTGTACTCGCTTGCCGACTTCTTGAAGCAGTGTGTTTTCTGTGCGTTTATAAAATGGGGGGGGGGTTGTTTTTCTCGTGTTGCTCTTTTGCCTTCAGTTCTTGCATTCTTTTCTTAGAGCTCATGGCCGCTACGCTGCCCTCTAGCGCCTCGCGAGCGAGGGCTGGGTACGGTGTTCGCGCTGGCGCTGATCGCTCCCCTTGGGGGTTCGAAGGTACGGCCGCTCCGCGCACCCACCTTGCCACAATCTGGCAGTTGGCTCCTCACAAGGCACTCCACGGCAGGCCAGCAGGCCCCTCAAGAGGCACAGGGCCTCGCGAGCCAGCGGCAGGCTCGCCTTGGGAGAAGGGGCGCTGCCACGACACCAAGTCTCACTCAGGACCCGCGAAACCCAAGATAAGTCGAAAACAACTATCCTGTTCATCGGCACGCAGCCTTGCTGGGCCCCCCCGGGTGTTACTTGAAAAAGCATTTAGCAATCTCATATATCATAAGGGGCACCCCCTTTTCAAAATGCTCTCACAAGGATGCGCTCGAGTTTTCATATAGGTCAAAGTAAAAGAAATACAGGCCTAGCTGGACGCGCCTTCTTCATCACTCTCGTCCTCCCTGCTTGTGCTGAAGCTGCCACCCTCCTCGTCATCTCCACCCGCGCCAGCCCCTTCGGCTACGAGCACGGCCGTGTCGTCCTCAGGAGTCAGCTGCTTTACCAGAGCATCCACATGACCGTCCACCCACTTGGCAAGCTTGTCTTGGGTGGCCACAGGCATGGGGGCTAGCACGGTGCTGAAGTCGAAGTGGGAGTCAAGGTTCAGGAGGTTGCTGAAGATGCGCGAGAGTGCGTGCCCAAGGAGGCCCCGGCTCCTCTCCTCGACGAGCTGGAGGGCTCTTGTGGCCTGGTCCTCCAGGCGGGTCACAATATCAGTGAATAAGCAGAGATGGCTGGCATAGTCGCTCTCGCGTGGGTGAGGAGCGCTCTCATTGCAAATGGCACCCAAGGCGTTGTTGGCTCTGACACGCAGACCCTAGAGCGTGGGGCCATGCTCGCACTCCAGTGTCAGGCGACATCACTTTTCCCTCAAGTCCTTCTCCAGGAGGGAGGTGGTGTCCTCGGCTTGCTTCCGGAGAGAGGATATCTCGGCGTGAGCAGAACCCAGGGCGGATTCAGAAGAAGTCAGGGCCTCCCGAGCAGCACCCTCGCGCTGCTTCACCGCCTGCAGCTAGGTCTTCAGGACGGAGGTCCGGCCCTCAAACTCAGCCTTGAGCAGCCCCAGGTCCTAGCGGTGCCCCTCGGCTAGCTCGGCACGTGCCTTTGCCACCTTCTCCTCCACCTCCACCTGGACCTGAGCTTCTCGGGCGGCGATAGCATCCTCAGCCGTGGCGGCCTGTTGCTCCCTCACCTCCAGCCTTTCTAGTGCCAAGCTATGATCCATGGCCTCCAGCATCAAGTCCTCATGGCACCTCAGGAGCTCCGCCTCGGCAAGGGCCACCTCACCTGGCGAGGAGGCCAGCAGGGCACAGCGCTCCTTGATTTCGTGTAGCAGGGCAGCACTCGAAGACAGAAGATCTCGCCCCCGCTCCTCAGCCGCCTCGCGAGGGCGGTTGGCTGCCTCGGCATCTTACATGGCGTGAGCGCAAGCTTCTCGAGAAGCCGTGAGTGAGGCCTCCGCGCGCGCCTCGTCCTCGTCTCGCTGAAGCTTCCCAAGGTTGATGGCCACCTTCAGCCACTGCCATTCATCCTCCAAGCGGCGGTTCTCTGCTTCAAGCCTGGTGTCGACGTTGGCGAGCTCCGCGCCAAGATGGACCATTGCACGCATCGCTTCACTAAAGAACCCGAAGTGCACCATGCTACGCCCACGAGCAAGCGCGAGCAGGTGGCCAAGGTCCCCACCGGCTCCAGAGGTCGCTCGGGAGGCGCTGGGGGCTCCGCCAGTCGCCGACTGGGGGTTGGCTGGTGGGGCCCCGCATCTTGAAGACGAAGGATGCCCAGAGGACGCCCCCTGCCGGAAAGGACAAGAGGGAGGATCACCTACGCACCCTTCACCTTGCGGACAGAGTCACGGGGGAGAGAACATGGGGCTCGGTTCTGGTACACCCTCGCGGTGTCAAGCTGGAGGGAACCGGACTCTTACCCTGCGCAGGCTCAGGGTGCTGGGAGCTACACGCTCACGCCGCGCTGGGGCACTTGGGGGTCTCCGCCTCCCGAGGTTCGTTCTTCATGAAGATCCTGCAAAACCCCCGCCATGAGAAAACGCGGTGCACTGGGAGATCAGGAGCGAAGGTACTAACTCGTCGGCGGCCACATATCTCCTCGGCTTCAGCGGCTGACGGGTGCCAACGTCGCGGCACGGGGACATTTTCCTCTTCAGGAGCGACTCAAGGCACACGCGGCGCCGACCTGGCCCCGATGGGCGATCCTCAGGAGGAGGAGCGTCTGACATGATATCTGGAGCAGAGGTCCCAAGGGTAGGGGCGCCCGGTGTGGCCTCCTGGTTCACGGCTCCGGAGTCATTGGTGGGCTCCCCGTCGCCAGCAGCAGCTCTGGAGCCACTGTCCCCGGCGTCAGAGGCTCCTGCCTCCGAAGCTTGGTGGTGCGCAGGCTCTGAAGTAGCCCCTACCGGAACCCCAGAAGCTTGAGGCTCCTGAGCCTCAAACGAGGCCGGGCCTCCGGAGGAGGTCTCGATAGCTGACGGAGGCTCACGTCCCCCTGCCTCCACACTTGGGGCGCGCGCAGCAGGGTTGATCAGGAGAGGAGCCACGAAGACTGGATTCTCACGGGGTCCCTCGATGCCCTCGGAAAGCAACCCCCATTCATCAAACAAGGGCATCTGCCCCGCGAAGGCCTCCTTGTTTGAGCACAGATAAAGAAGGCAGCCATTCCCCGGGAGGTCAGCAGGCTCGGGCTCGCCAGCCAAGAGGTTAAGCACCACGCTCAAGGTATCAGTAGCAAGCGACGGCTTCTGCAGCCTCATCGGGTCTTTGGCGCCGGTGAAGTCCCACATCGGGCGAGAATGGCGCTGGAGGGGAGCGACGCACTGCTTCACGAATTCCTTCACCACCATTGGCGCCATCACCCCAAGTTCCTGGAGCCTCGCCAACCTCTTCCAGACAAAAGCAAGATGCCGGTCCGTGAGCTTCGCATGGCTCCAGCCAGAGATTGGCGAAGCCGGCGACCCAGGAATCATGAGCAGGGAGCTGAACGTGCGGGCGTCCATCAGAAACCACTACTTCTGGAATCCCTTCATGACGGGCGAGAGCTCGAAGTCAATCCCTGAGCCAGCAGTCACGGCCACGGCTTGGAAGGTCACGCACCCAGAGCGCTGGCGAGCGTCCACTAGCCGGAGCATGAAAAAATGCCGAAACAAGGCCACAGAGGGAGTGATGCCCACCATGGCCTCACAGAGGAAGGCGAAGATGGCAAGGAGGATGACGGAGCGGGGATCCAGATGCAGCAGATGGATCTGGTAATGCAACATCACAACATTGAAGAAGGAGGAGAAGGGAGGAATCAACCCAGCAAGAAGAGCATGGAGATGGATGGGAATCTCGGTGGCGCTCATCTCTCTGGTCCGCCAAGACACAGTACGGGCAGCCGTCGCCCCCCCCCTTGTTGGAGCTGGCGGCGAGCGCATGGCAAACCTTGTCCATCCCTTCCTTATTGATCACCATCGACTACTCAATGCTGGCTCCAAGGCCGACGGAGGACCTGCCGGCGCGTGCAGCTTCACCTTCTTCCTCCTTGGCTTGGGAGCCATGGCGAATACCAAGAGAGAGCAAGGCGCCAGCACCAGATCTACAGATGCTGCGGCACGATTGGGGAGGAAGAAACAAGAGCTGGGCACGACACACCTCGAAGGGCAAGTTGTGCTAACAACGGGCGGCTACTGGGTCTACCGGATATCAAGGCCGCGTGGGGAAGTGGAGACGCCCACGTCCCATCAACCGCCATGTGTCTCCAGGGCCGCAGGCTATTAGGGCCCGCGGCGCTCCGTCCTTGCCCTTTGGCTTCGCCTAGAAGCCAAGTCCGAGCGTGCATTAGGCCCGGGGCTACTGTCGACGTCCTGGACTTGGGGGCATCCAGTCCTGCCTGCTTGTGGCCCACCACGTGGCTCCATCGACGGCCTAGTACGGCCCAGCTTCAACAACAACGCAGCAAGACCCTCGCGAGGGGCGAAGCCTCACGAGGCGAACGATGCCAAGACCCCTGAAGGAGTTGGCCTCCTCAGGAGGGCTCCTGAGGGGCGGAGAGATCTATGCAGCTACCTCATGAGTCTCAGCTGACGTGAGCCATGACGACTAAGGCCATGCGGGCGCCAGGCGGGCGCAGACCGCAGGTTTCCTCTTTGGTTCAAGGGAGGCAAGCCACAAGTGCGGAGTCCCAAGGAAGCAACCAAAGGTTTCCATTCTCGTGCAACGAGACCAAGACCGCCAGGACGGCAAGCCGGAGGTCATCATCGAGCTCACCGCAGCGTCACGGCCAGAGGCTTTTCACAGGCGAAGACTACTTTTGTCAGGGTTGGCTGTACTACTTGTCCCCTTTCAAATCCCGCCGTTGTGGGATCCCTTCCGGCTCATATTTGGGAGGAGGATCAAAGCACTATATATAGGACTTAGCCACCACCATAGAAAGAGGGACAAAGAGAGAGAGACCGAAACCAGAACAAGTAGAGCACCACACCAGCTCAAGAACACCTCACCTCCTGAGACTTGTTCATCCTTTGTAATAGTTCTTCCATAGCCCCAGGAGGCAATCCACCACACCACACTGGAGTAGGGTATTACACCAGAACGGTGGCCTGCACCAGTATAAATCTCTGTGTCTTTGTGTCTCTGCGAGTTCTTCGCGCTAGGCTAGGGAGGATCGCGAGTAGGCAGGCTGGGCAGGTTGAGATCTCCGCATGCACTCCAGTGTTGAAACCTCTCACGGGTTGCCGGATCCCGAAATCCGACACATGGAGCCCATGAGAGTGGAGGGCGCCCCCCCTAGGGCGCACCCATGTGCCTCGTGGACACCTCGTGGGTCCTCCTGACTTGTTCTCGACGTCAAACCCTCTTATAAATATAGAAACCCCCGAACATAACCTAGATTGGGAGTTCCACCGATGCAAGCCTTTGTAGCCACCAAAAACCTCTCGGGAGCTCGTTCTGGCATCCTACGAGAGGGGGAATCCATCACCGGTGGCCATCTTCATCATCCCAACGCTCTCCATGACGAGGAGGAGTAGTTCACTCTTGGGGCTGAGGATATGTACCAGTAGCTATGTGTTTGATCTCTCTCTCTCTCTCTCTCTCTCTCGTGTTCTTGATTTGGCACGATCTTGATGTATCACGAGCTTTGCTATTATAGTTGGATCTTATGATGTTTCTCCCCCTCTACTCTCTTGTAATGGATTGAGTTTTCCCTTTGAAGTTATCTTACCGGATTGAGTCTTTAAGGATTTGAGAACACTTGATGTATGTCTTGCATGTGCTTATCTGTGGTGACAATGGGATATTCACGTGATCCACTTGATGTATGTTTTGGTGATCAACTTGCTGCTCAAAGGACCTTGTGAACTTATGCATAGGGGTTGGCACACGTTGCCTTTGACTCTCCGGTAGAAACTTTGGGGCACTCTTTGAAGTTCTTTGTGTTGGGTGAATAGATGAATCTGAGATTGTGTGATGCATATCGTATAATCATACCCGTAGATACTTGTGGTGACATTGGAGTATCTAGGTGACATTAGGGTTTTGGTTGATGTGTGTCGTAAGGTGCTATTTTACTATGAACTCTAGGGCTGTTTGTGACACTTATAGGAATAGCTGCTACCTCTTAAGCACTGCGTTGGATTTCCCCGAAGAGGAGAGGATGATGCAGTAAAGTAGCGTAAGTATTTCCCTCAGTTTTTGAGAACCAAGGTATCAATCCAGTAGGAGACCACGCACAAGTCCCTTGTTCCTACACAAAACGATAACAACTCGCAACCAACGCTTAGGGGTTGTCAATCCCTTCACGGTCACTTACGAGAGTGAGATCTAATAGAGATAATATTTTTTGTATTTTTGATAGATAGATGCAAAGTAAAAGTAAAAGCAAAGTAAAAACAAAGCAAGTAAATGAAGTGATATAGATTGATATGATGAGAATAGACCCGGGGGCCATAGGTTTCACTAGTGGCTTCTCTCAAGAGCATAAGTATTCTACGGTGGGTGAACAAATTACTGTTCACGAATTGACAGAATTGAGCATAGTTATGAGTATATCTAGGCAATGATCATGTATATAGGCATCAAGTCCAAAACAAGTAGATCGAAACGATTCTGCATCTACTACTATTACTCCACTCATCGACCGCTATCCAGCATGCATCTAGAGTATTAAGTAAAAACAGAGTAACGCCGTAAGGAAGATGACATGATGTAGAGGGATAAATTCATGCAATATGATAAAAAAACCATTTTGTTATCCTTGATGGCAACAATACAATATGTGGCTTGCAACTCTTTCTGTCACTGAGTAAGGACACCGCAAGATTGAACCCAAAGCTAAGCACTTCTCCCATTGCAAGAACTACCAATCTAGTTGGCCAAACCAAAAAGATAATTCGAAGAGACTTGCAAAGATAACTCAATCATACATAAAAGAATTCAGAGAAGAATCAAATATTTTCCATAGATAATACTGGATCATAAACCCACAATTCATCGGTCTCAACAAACACACCACAAAAAGAAGATTACATCGAATAGATCTCCACGAGAGAGGGGGAGAACATTGTATTGGGATCCAAAAGGAGAAGAAGCCATCTAGCTACTAGCTATGGACCCAAGGTCTCAAGTAAACTACTCACACTTCACCGGAGGGGCTATGGTGATGATGTAGAAGCCCTCCATGGTGGATGCCCCCTCCGTGAGCTCCTAACAGGCCCCAAGATGGGATCTCGTGGATACTGTAAGGTTGCGGCGGTGGAATTAGGTTTTGGCTCTGTTTTGATCGCTCAGGATACGTGAGGTATATATAGGAGGAAGGAGTATGTCGGTGGAGCTCCGAGGCCCACGAGGGGGGCGCCCAGGCGACCTCTCACCTCGTGACCTCCTCGGAAGCTTCTTGGAGTAGGCTCCAAGTCTCCGGATCACGCTCGTTGGAAAATCATGATCCCGGTTTCATTCCGCTTGGACTCCGCTTGATATTCTGCTTCTTCAAATACTGAAAAGGCAAAAAACAACAATTCTGGGCTGGGCCTCCGGTTAATAGGTTAGTCCCAAAAGTAATATAAAAGTGGAAAATAAAGCCCAATATAGTCCAAAACAGTAGATAAAGTAGCATGGAGCAATCAAAAATTATAGATACGTTGGAGACGTATCAGGCATCCCCAAGCTTAATTCCTGCTCGTCCTCGAGTAGGTAAATGATAAAAAAGAATTTTTGATGCGGAGTGATACTTTGGCATAATTTCAATGTAAATCTTCTTAATTGTGATAGGAATATTCAGATCCGAAAGATTCAAGACAAAAGTTCATATTGACACAAAAATAATAATACTTCAAGCATACTAATCAAAGCAATCATGTCTTCTCAAAATAACATGGCCAAAGAAAGTTCATCCCTACAAAATCATATGGTTAGGCTATGCTTCATTTTCGTCACACAAAGATGTTCCCAACTTCTATACCCCCGATGACAAGCCAAGCAATTGTTTCATACTTAAATAATCTCAAACTTTTTCAACTTTCACGCAATACATGAGCGCGAGCCATGGGTATAGCACTATGGGTGGAATAGAATATGATGATGGGGATTGTGTGGAGAAGACAAAAAAAGGAGAAGGTCTCACATTGACGAGGCTAATCGACGGGCTATGGAGATGCCCATCAATTGATGTCAACATGAGGAGTAGGGATTGCCATGCAACGGATGCACTAGATATATGAATGCTCAACAAAAGAAAACTAGTGGGTGTGCATCCAACTCGGTTGCTCATGAAGACCTAGGGCATTTTGAGGAAGCCCATCATTGGAATATACAAGCCAAGTTCTATAATGAAAAATTCCCACTAGTATAAAAAGACAACTTATGAGACTCACTATCATGAAGATCTTGGTGCTACTGTGAAGCACAATATATGAGACTCACTACATGAAGAACAAGGTGCTACTTTGAAGCACAAGTGTGGTAAAAGGATAGTAGCATTGTCCCTTCTCTCCTTTTCTCTCTTTTTTTGTTTTTTTGTTTGGGCCTTTCTCTTTTTTTATGGCCTCTTTTTTTTTCGTCCAGAGTCTCATTCCGACTTATGGGGGAATCATAGTCTCCATCATCCTTTCCTCACTTGGGACAATGCTCTAATAATGATGATCATCACACTTTTATTTTTCTTACAACTCAACAATTACAACTCGATATTTAGAACAAAGGATGACTCTATATGAATGCCTCCGGCGGTATACCGGGATGGTGCAATGAATGAAGAGTGACACGTATGGAAAATAATGCATTGTGGCTTTGCCACAAATACGATGTCAACTACATGATCATGCAATGGCAATATGACAAAAGTAATGTATGTCATGATGATGATGATGGAAGTTGCATGGCAATATATCTCGGAATGGCTACGGAAATGCCATGATAGGTAGGCATGGTGGCTGTTTTGAGGAAGATATAAGGAGGTTTATGTGTGATAGAGCGAATCGTATCACGGGGTTTGGATGCACCGGCGAAGTTTGCACCAACTCTCAAGGTGAGAAAGGGCAATGCACGGTACCGAAGAGGCTAGCAAAGGTGGAAAGGTGAGAGTGTGTATAATCCATGAACTCAACATTAGTCAAAAGAACTCATATACTTATTGCAAAAAAATTAGAAGCCATCAAAAAATTCAAGTACTACATGCATGCTCCTAGGGGGATAGATTGGTAGGAAAATACCACCACTCGTCCCCGACCGCCACTCATAAGGATGCACAAGCCAGGTACACTTCATGTTTCAAATTTGTTACACAACTTTACCCATACGTGCATGCTACGGAACTTGCAACTTCAACACAAGTATTTCTCAAATTCACAATTATCAACTAGCACGACTTTGATATTATTACCTCCATATCTCAAAACAATTATCAAGCACCAAACTTATCTTTAGAATTCAATTTACTCAAAAGAAAGTTTCACATGTCTTGAACACTAAGTATATTAACATTGAGCAAATTACCATGCTATCAATGACTCCCAAAATAATCTAAGTGAAGCATGAGAGATCAATAGTTTCTTTAAAACAAATCCACCACCGTGCTCTAAAATATATAAGTGAAGCACTAGAGCAAAAATATCACGCTCAAAAGATATAAGTGAAGCACTATGAGCAAAACTATCAAGCTCAAAAGATATAAGTGAAGCACATAGAGTATTCTAACAAATTCCAATTCATGTATGGCTCTCTCAAAAGGTGTGTACAGCAAGGATGATTGTGGTAAACTAACAAGCAAAGACACAAATAATACAAGATGCTCCAAGCAAAACACATATCATGTTGGTGAATAAAAATATAGCTCCAAGTAAATTACGGATGGAAGTGGATTTAAAGAGGGATGCCTTCCGGGGCATCCCCAAGCTTTGACTTTTTGGTGTCCTTGGATTATCTTGGGGGTGCCATGGGCATCCCCAAGCTTAGGCTCTTGCCACTTCTTGTTCCATAATCCATCAAAAGAATTCACCCAAAACTTAAAACTTCACAACACAAAACTCAACAGAAATCTCGTGAGCTCCGTTAGAGAAAGAAAACAAAAGACTACTTCAAGGTTCTGTAATTAACTCATTATTTATTTATATTGGTGTTAAACCTACTGTATTCCAACTTCTATATGTTTTATAAACTAATTTACTAGCCATAGGTTCATCAAAATAAGCAAACAACACACGAAAAACAGAATCTGTCAAAAACAGAACAGTCTGTAGCAATCTGTAACTAACGCAAACTTCTGGAACTCTAAACATTGTACCAAAATAGGAAGTCCTGGAAAATTTGTTTATTGATCAGAAGAAAAAATAATCAACGCAAAATCACGTTCCTGTGATTTATCATAACTAAATTCGTGCGCGCAAAGTTTCTGTTTTTCAGCAGAATCAAATCAACTATCATCGTAGGTTATCCTATAGGTCCTACTTGGCACAAACACTAATTAAAACATAAAACCACATAAAACATAAGGTATATGGATTATTTATTCCTAAACAGAAGCAAAAACAAAAAACACAAAATAAAATTGGGTTGCCTCCCAAAAAGCGCTATCGTTTAACGCCCCTAGCTAGGCATAAAAGCAAGGATAGATCTAGGTATTGCCATCTTTGGTAGGCAATCCATAGGTGGCTCTCATGATAGATTCATATGGTAGTTTTATTTTCTTTCTAGGGAAGTGTTCCATACCCTTCTTTAAGGGAAATTGGAATCTAATATTCCCTTCCTTCATATCAATAATTGCACCAATCGTTCTAAGGAAAGGTCTACCAAGAATAATAGGACATGAAGGATTGCAATCTATGTCAAGAACGATAAAATCTATGGGCACATAATTCCTATTTGCAACAATAAGAACATAATTAATTCTTCCCATAGGCTCATTAATAGTGGAATCCGCAAGATGCAAGTTTAGAGAGCAATCATCAAAATCATGGAAATCTAGCAAATCACATAAAGTTTTGGGGATAGTAGAGACACTAGCACCCAAATCACACAAAGCATGAAACTCAAAATCTTTAATTTTAATTTTAATAGTAAGTTCCCACTCATCCTAGAGTTTTCTAGGGATAGAAACTTTCAACTCAAGTTTTTCTTCATAAGATTGCATCAAGGCATCGACAAGGTAAAGGCCTTATTTTGACTATAAGCATGAGGAGATTCTAGCATGGATTGCAACAAGGAAATACAACCAATCAAAGAGCAATTTTCATAATTAAATTCCTTGAGATCCAAAATAGTGGGTTTAGCAACATCATGGTTTTTATTTATTTCAATCCCACTTTCATCAATTTCATCATCAAGATCTAGAAACTCCGAATTCTTAGAACGCCTTCTAGGTAAAGGAAGATAATCTTCAGATTCATCAAGATTCATATTGCAAAACAAAGATATAATGGGGGACACATCAATAACTTTTAGATCTTCATCTTGATTTTCATAGGGATTGGAAGAATACGCTTTAATAAAGGCATCTTTGGAAGCACGCATCCTAGCGGTTCTTTCCTTGCACTCATCAATGGAAATTCTCATGGCTTTGAGAGACTCATTGATATCATACTTAGGAGGAATAGGTCTAAGCTTTAAAGAATCAATTTCAAGAGAAATTCTATCAACGTTCCTAGCCAAATCATCAACTTTAAGCAATTTCTCTTCAAGCAAAGCATTAAAATTCTTTTGTGAATTCATAAACTCTTTAACACTACTCTCAAATTCAGAGGGCATCTTATTAAAATTTCCATAAGAGTTATTGTAGGAATTTCCATAATTATTAGAAGGATTACTAGGATAAGGCCTAGGATTAAAATTCCCTCTATAAGCGTTGTTTCCGAAACTATTCCTACCAACAAAATTCACATCCATAGATTCATTATTATTCTCAAGCAAAGTAGATAAAGGCATATCATTGGGATCAAGAGGAGTATTTTTAGGAGCAAACATCTTCATAAGTTCATCCATCTTTTCACTCAAAACATCGATTTCTTCTATAGCATGCACTTTTTTACTAGAAGATCTTTCGGTGTGCCATTGAGAATAATTAGCCATAATATTATCAAGCAGTTTGGTAGCATCCCCTAACGTAATTTCCATAAAAGTGGCTCCCGCGGCCGAATCTAAATGATTTCTAGAAGCAAAATTCAATCCGGCATAAAAATTTTGTATGATCATCCATAAATTCAAACCATGAGTAGGGCAATTGTGAAGCATTAATTTCATTATTTCCCAAGATTGGGAAACATGCTCATGATCAAGTTGTTTAAAATTCATGATATCGTTCCTAAGAGTGATAATCTTAGCGGGAGGAAAATACTTAGAGATAAAAGCATCTTTGCACTTGTTCCAAGAATCAATACTATTTTAAGCAAAGATGAAAACAAAACTTTAGCACGATCTCTAAGTGAAAAAGGAAATAACTTCAATTTGACAATATTGTTATCCGTATCTTTCTTCTTTTGCATATCACACAAATCAACAAAATTGTTTATATGAGTAGCGGCATCTTCACTAGGAAGGCCGGCGAATTGATCTTTCATAACAAGATTCAACAAAGCGGTGTTGATTTCACAAGACTCATCATTATTAAGAGGAGCAATCGGAGTACTAAGGAAATCATTATTATTGGTATTCGAGAAATCACACAATTTGGTATTATCTTGTGCCATGGCAACAAGTAATCCAACACACAAGCAAACAAAAAGGCAAAGGGAAAAGGCAAACGGGAAAGAGAGGAGGAGATTGGGAAAGAGAGGGCAAATAAAACGACAAGGGTGAAGTGGGGGAGAGGAAAATGAGAGGCAAATGGCAAATAATGTAATGCGAGAGATAGGGATTGCGATGGGTACTTGGTATGGTTGACTTGCTTGCGTGAGCCTTCCCGGCAACGGTGCCAGAAATTCTTTTTGCTACCTCTTGAGCACTGCGTTGGATTTCCCCGAAGAGGAGAGGATGATGCAGTAAAGTAGCGTAAGTATTTCCCTCAGTTTTTGAGAACCAAGGTATCAATCCAGTAGGAGACCACGCACAAGTCTCGTACCTACACAAAACGATAGCAACTCGCAACCAACGCTTAGGGGTTGTCAATCCCTTCACGGTCACTTACGAGAGTGAGATCTGATAGAGATAATATTTTTGGTATTTTTGATAGATAGATGCAAAGTAAAAGTAAAAGCAAAGTAAAAACAAAGCAAGTAAATGAAGTGATATAGATTGATATGATGAGAATAGACCCGGGGCCATAGGTTTCACTAGTGGCTTCTCTCAAGAGCATAAGTATTCTACGGTGGGTGAACAAATTACTGTTGAGCAATTGACAGAATTGAGAATAGTTATGAGTATATCTAGGCAATGATCATGTATATAGGCATCACGTCCAAAACAATTAGATCGAAACGATTCTGCATCTACTACTATTACTCCACTCATCGACCGCTATCCAGCATGCATCTAGAGTATTAAGTAAAAACAGAGTAACGTCGTAAGCAAGATGACATGATGTAGAGGGATAAATTCATGCAATATGATAAAAACCCTGTCGGTGTCAAAACCGGCGGATCTCGGGTAGGGGGTCCCGAACTGTGCGTCTAGGCGGATGGTAACAGGAAATGAGGGACACAATGTTTTTACCCAGGTTCAGGCCCTCTCGATGGAGGTAATACCCTCACGTCCCGCTTGATTAATATTGATGATATGGGTAGTACAAGAGTAGATCTACCACGAGATCAAGGAGGCTAAACCCTAGAAGCTAGCCTATGGTATGATTGTTGAGATGTAATGTTGTGTCCTACGGACTAAGGCCCTCCGGTTTATATAGACACCGGAGAGGCTAGGGTTACACAGAGTCGGTTACAATGGTAGGAGATCTACATATCCGTGACGCCAAGCTTGCCTTCCACGCCAAGTAAAGTACCTTCCTGACATGAGCCGGTCTTCAATCTTCTATCTTCGTAGTCTGGGAGTCCGGCGGATATTGATAGTCCGGCTGTCCGGACACCCCCTAGTCCAGGACTCCCTCAGTAGCCCCTGAACCAGTCTTCAATGGCGATAAGTCCGGCGTGCATATGTTGGGCATTGCAAGGCGGGTTCCTCCCTTGAATAAATCCGGAGAAGATAATGAACACCAGGATAGTGTCTGGCTCTGCAAAATAATTTCCACATTCCAACGTAGAGAGAATAAAATACACACTTAGTTCCATCTGCTGACGTATTACGCGGCGTGATATCACACCGTAGCCAAGCCCTCGTTTTTATTATTCCGCCTCAGCACGTTTAGCGAAGCGGTTTCCTTGGCACGCCCCTGTCGGGCGAGATCGTGTTCCCTTTATTCCGGATCCTCATCAATACGCAGCGTAACCCAACCCAACGCTCCGCCGCCACGCCTCCTCTATCGAAGGGGAATCTCAAACGGTCACGGAGACGGCCCTTGGTATTATTTCCCCTTTATAAGAGGACCAAGGCCTGTCCTTGTCTCTCAACCTCGCATCGAATCCTTCCTCCGCCCCCAGTTCCAACACCAAGAGCTTCAGACTCGAGCGCTTCGGATCTACAGCAATGTCCGGCTCCGACCTCCAGGGCCGGTGGGTGCCCTCCTCCGTCACGGAGGAGGACATATTGAAGTGCGTGAGGCCAAGTACCGCCTCTGGTTTCAAGACAGGTTGCCTGCCCTGGGCAGGCCGTGCAGCCCCGAGCCCGGTGAATACGCTGCTCAAGATCTCACCTCCGTCGGGGATTAGGCTTCCCGACGGATCCTTTTGTGAGGGGGCTTCTGTTCTACTATGGGTTGGACTTCCACGACTTGGCTCCGGAGTCCATCCTCCATATCTCCGCATTTATCATTGTCTGTGAAGCCTTCCTCCGTGTCATTCCCCACTTTGGCCTGTGGCTGAAAACATTTAAGGTGGAGCCGAAGATGATCGGGGGGCGCCAAGCGGAGTGCGGCGGGGCGACCATAAGTAGGAAGGTCGATGCCCCGTGGCTCGAAGGTTCCTTCCAAGAGGAACAGGGACTGTGGCAGCAGGAGTGGTTTTACATCACTGTTCCTAGGGGCAGCAAGCAAAAGCTGTCGCCCGCTTTTCGCCCGGGACCTCCACGGCAGCTGATGTCGTGGGTCAACCAAGGGCTCAACTGGGGGCCGTCCAAGGACGTGCCCGCACTGCAGGGCCGGATTCGAGACCTCCAAACGAGGGAGATTGACCTGGTCAAGGTGATGCAGGTCATGCTAACTAGGCACCTCCTACCCTGCAAACGTCGTCCTCTCCGTTTATGGGAGTTCAATCCGGAGGGACCTCGTATTCTCCAACATTTCATGGGTGCGACGCCCCTGGAGATGTACGAGCTATTCTTCGGACCACAGGTGGCGTGTCCGGATTCGGCCGAGGATGCAGGACTAAGCCGCGATCGCCCGGATACTCAGGTAAATAGCTCGAAGCCCGGACATTCTATTTGTATGCCTTCTATGAGATCGTCTCCTGACCCTTTATTCTTTATAGGAATGGGTGGCGCAATCAAGGCTGATAAGGTGTCCGCCCCCCCCGAGAGACCGTGACTTGGCCCGTGGCTGGTCGAGAATGTTGGAGGTTGCGCCATAGAGGGGGGGTGACGGGGGAGATAAAAGAGCTAATACTTCGTCCAAAGGGGCGACTGAAGAGGAGGGAACCAAGGATCCCTCCCTTCAGAGGGAGAAGAGGACCGCCTCCAAAGATCCGGAGGCCCCAGCCCCTAAGCGTGGGAAGAAATCCCCACCGGGGGGTCCGGCGTCCGGAGAGAATCCGGACGCCCAATCATCGCCCAAGGACCAGCCCTCCAACGAGCCGTGAGTATGAAAGAGAAAGTTTAATGAGGAAGTACCTTCATTTATGCTTTTGTAGGTAACTGAAATATTTATATCGCAGTTCGGATCTGCAGCCGTCTCAGATGAGTTCGTCCTCGCGAGATCTTCTTCCGGAGATGATGGAGAGCGATACGCCTCCGTCTGCCGCGCTGCCGGATGAGGTAGGCGAGCCCGAAGTGTCGTCACGGAGGGCATCCCCGAGTCCGGAGGGGCCAGAGAGTTCAACACCCACCAGAGCCCGGCCGGGAGAACTGAAGAGTTTGCTTGAGAGGGCGTCCATTTCAGAAGATCACCGTGCGTTAATGCATATTGTGATTGGAAGGATTTCGTCCGCTGAAAGCGGATTGCATGAGGCCGCCATGATCTTGCTGGCGGGATTTGAGGTATGCGAAAATGGCGTACCCCTTTGTTTTTTTAACAGTTGTGCATATGAAAATGCGCTCAGATAGATAGTAGTTTCGAGACTCGGTAGGTTGTCAAGACGACAGCGCATCGAGGATCAAAATCTAAATGTCTCGTGTAATGAATACCGCCGTTCGCATTGTGGCGGATAGTCCGGGGCCAGCCGGATCGATCGGTTTGCCGAATCGAAGTCGGCAATCGGACATGGCAGATGCCGACATCGCACTTGTCAATCAGCGACTTGACGAGTCGCAAGGTAAATAAATTCTCCGTGGCCGCTTTATTGAGTGGGTTAAAGCCCTCCTCTAATAAGTTATATGCTGTTTATGCGCATGAAGTCTTTGCTTTGTGGAGAGATTTCGGGCGAGCTTGCACAAGCTAAGGAGCAAGCCCGAAGGAGTGATGTGGCTGCCGCGAGGGCGGCCGAGGAGTTGAAGGTCAAAAGGCGCGACCGCCTAAGTAGGGCGGAGGTGGCGAATTGGCCAAGAATTTAAAGGATGCTACCGATCGTGGCGAGGCTCTTGAAAAGGAGCGCCTATCGGGCGGGAAGACTGAAGAAGGCCACCGCCGGCCGTGGATGCCCGCTCGCAATGCGGCTATGAAGGAGGAGCTGCGCTAAGCCGAGAAATCACGGCCGGCAAGCCGCTTCTTATCGTCGCCGTTTATGGATGCCAAGTACGCTAAATTTGAGCGGCAAAGGAGTTCGGAGGATCCTTATATGGACTTGGCTGCGAGTGCGGCCGACGCCGTAAGCACTTCCGGAGCCGGGGGATCACGAGGTGGAAGAGTTATATTGACTCAATTCCACAGTCCGATCGCCTCTTCCTCTCGTCTTGACAGGTTGGCGAATGGGCCAATGAATAGACTGTCCGGCTGGCTATGACTGACATCGTGGCCCATGTGTGGCCAGAGAGGTCCAAGGAGACGAGCTACTTCGGCTTACTGCAGCAGTTCCTTGGGGCGGTGCCGCATATCAAGGAGATGAAGCGGTCGGCCTGCATCGAGGGCGCGCGGATGGCTCTGGCCCGTGCAAAGGCGCAGTGTCCGGAGATGGATGCCACTGCTGTTGCTGCCCAGGGTTCGGATGGGAACCAGCTTCCTGCCGAGCATTATTTTGGGGAAGTTATGCGCGGCGCTCATATAATAGAGTCGCAGTGCTCGAAGAATGTAACGTTCAGTTGAACGCATGAACTTGTTTATCAATGATTATAGTGTGATTGCTTTTTATACTTGTGCTTCCAAGTAGTAATACTTCTCCTTGCGGCCGTTTAAGTATACTTGTGTATAACCTGAAAGATGCGATCTTGACTTGCCCCTCGCACAAGGTGCTCGGGTGTTTGCAAAATAGCGCTTTTCACACTTTAATCCGACGCCTCGGTCCTGTTATAAGGAGGTGGTAGCGTAGCTTAACGAGGCAATCTGGACTATAATGCTTTATCTCTTTCACTTAGCCAATGGAGCTCGAGGGTGGGGCTACGATATAGCCCCTAATGGCACCGCACATCTCCGGATTCGAGTGCGTATGTGCCTCGACCGAAGCGCCCTTCGTCAAAGCGGGAATTCTAAACATTCCGTAGTCGATCAAGTGGTGACCAGACTCTCGCTATATCATGACGGTCAGTTTTCGCTTTCTCATCGAGGTGCTCGCCAAATTAACCGGGGCACAATCGCAGTAGTTCTCCGGTGCCGTTAGCCGGGTGATACTGAACGTAAGGCAGCAAAACAGGAGCGGGCAAACCCAACATTTGACCAAAGACATGATTCGAGCTGATGCATATAGTGCCCAACTTGAGACGCCAAACACTCCCGAGGTGTTCGGACTTTATGATAACAGGAAATTATGCCCTAAGCCCCTTGTGTCAGTGCACGGCATTGTCTTCTCGACGCCCGATGCCAAAGTCGAGCTCGCCTCGGCTATAGGAAGAAGCCGAGGCGATTTAGCAACAAGAGACAGAATAAAAGGTCTACGAGGGTCTTAATCAAAAGAATCCTTGCGACGGGTCCCTCTTGCACGCCCGCACTGTGTCTCCGTTGTGCCGTTATCTCGATGGGTACGCACGCTTGTTCATCTCAGAAAAAAGAGGAACATTTTAGTTTTAGAAACAGTTAGATGCGTAAATAATGCAAAATAATAAGTGCAAATAATTAAAGCTAGGTTTATATGAAACCGTTGTTAGTTGCGCGCAGCCCTTATGAAAGGGTATGCGGCTAGGGAGCCCTAGTCGCTGAGTCCGGATTCGTCTATCCGAATCCGGGTCTTTAAGTGACCTCGCAGAGAAATGGTGCCATGTGGACCGGGCATCTTAAGTGTAAGAGACGCAGAAGCGGTATGGCGTTGAAGCGGACAAAAGCCTTCGTCCCAATAGTGCTTGATGTTCACTTTTAAATGGGACGATATGGAAAATTAACTTTTCTCGTCAAAATTGTTCGGTAATCCGAACACGACTTGATAATATCGAGCCTGCACTTGGCGTAAGGGCTGGCGTAACTCCTTTGAAGGAAGTGCGGCCGTGTCGAATTTTGGTAGGGTCTATCCCCATCCGACGGATTGTGTTTGAATATAGCAGGTTTAAGTCACGCCTCCGTCCATTAGGACGTTTGTGAATTGTAGTCCGCCTATTATCGGATTCAATATCGGGGAGTCTGTCCCGCGTTCAACACTTTTGGAATAATCCCGTGGTCGAAAGTGATTGGTTTTGATATCCAATCTCTATGGTTTCTGGGCCGGACCGTCGCAAGCTCTTTTTAGAAAGTGCCGCACTGTTTTCCGTGTCCTCACATGAAGTGAGTTTATGCTTTGACCCCTTGTGGGAAAGTCTTTTGTTTTCGGTGCCTGCTGGGCGGGTTTATCTTCTTTGCTTGACGCTCCGAGCCCCTTTGCGTTCGGTGTTTAGTCGGCCGGACTGTTTGAAAACCCAACAATCCCTGTGGGTGTGATTTGCAGGCCATACGGGGGTACTGTGGATTTGACATATCCGACCCAGAATTTTGTGTAGGTTAGACAGTTCATCACTGTCGTCCTTGATGGGTTGAGCTTTATTGTTCGGCCATGAGCTTTTAAATCCGGCGTTGACTGTCGTGCTCTTTGGGCTTTTCTCTTTATTCCGGCGGTGTTCTTTTCTGCACCATGATTTTCCATTTCCATCTCTTATCTCGGATGTACTTGGGTCGCTGGTGCTACTTCTTGCCAACCAGCTGTCCTCTCCTGCGCAAAAGCGGGTCATGAGGCTTGTTAATGCGGTCATTGTCCTCGGTTTCTCTTGACCGAGGTGTCTGGCGAGCCATTCGTCTCGGACATTGTGCTTAAAAGCTGCTAAGGCTTGGCGTCCAGACGATCGACTATTTGGTTCTTTTGGTAAGGAACCTGTTCCAATTTCCGCTACCGACTCTCCGGGCTGTTGAGCTATGTGACTTAGGTCATCTGCATCCGGAGGCCGAACATAAGTCCCTTGAAAATTTGCTCTAAACGCTTCCTCGAGCTCTTCCCAACTTCCAACAGTGTTTTCTGGGAGGCTTTTGAGCCAATGACGGGCTGGCCCTTTGAGCTTGAGGGGTAGATATTTTATGGCATGGAGATCGTCTCCTCTGGCCATATGTATATGCAGATATATAGTCTTCTATCCGCACTGTGGTCTGTTGTTCCATCGTAGGCTTCTATGTTTATGGGTTTAAACCCTGCTGGGAATTCATGTTCCAAAGACCTCGTCTGTGAAACATAGTGGGTGTCTGGCGCCTGTACTTGTACGTGCCGCTATCGTCGGACACTTGACGTGTTCCTTTGCTTATTGGGGCTTTCCTTTTGGGTCCGTAGATGGACCTGGCTGGGCCATTTGACGGTGGGGGCTTTATGGCCTCTTCGTCGAATTCTGGGAGTAGCTTGCGCTTCGGGTAGCTCTTCGATTTGTGGCTGTTGCCGTGTTTGTCTGCAGTTTGGAGCACTTTGCTCCATCTTATCCGGAGCGCGTCTTCCGCTGTGTTGAGCTTCCGTTTTTCCTTCTTCAGGCTTCTTGCTGTAGCGATGAGCCTGCGTTTGCAAAGAACTTGTTCGACGGGCTCCTCGAGTTCATCGTCATTGTGGCTTGTTTCGTCTTCGGAGGGAGGTACATAGTTGTGATCCTCAACCTTTTCTTCTGCCGCCCTTTTGTGAGGGCTTGCTTCTACATCCTCCTTTGCTGAGTCTCGCTGAAGGGGTTTGTCTTCGGCACTCTCCGGGGTGTTATTATCTCCCGTGCCGGATTCTTCATTCTTGTTGTGGCGGGATTTAGAGCGGCGCCGCTGACGCCGGCGTTTAGGGTGCTTCTTCAAAGAATCTTCCTCCGCTGCTTTTTCGCCATCCCCTTCCTTTGGGGTATCCACCATGTAGACGTCGATGACGAGGTGGCCTTCCGGTGTCCGTGGTATTGGTCTGATCGTCTCCCGCATCATCGCCCATAGTGTCGATGTCCTCGAGTCGTAGTCTAGCATGTCGGTTAGATCCTCGGCGCTGGCTACAAAGTGGGTGGTGGGTGGGCTCAATTTTTCGTCGTCCGAACTCCAACCGCCCCGCCATAGTCCGCCAGATTCACCGATAGCGAGATGCTTGAGAATTCAGGATATCGCCAAAAGGCGAGTGTTGAAAGATGTCCGCGCGGTGAATTCCATAACCGCGCCTAATCGCTTAATTGGCGGAGGCGCTGGAGGCTCGGAGTCCGACGAGGAGTCCGGCGTCTCGGGATCACGAAGTTTCGCAAGGGACGAAATCGGTATTCGCTCCATCGCCAGAGATGTTGAATCCCGGGGCAGCCGGGCGGATTCAGTGCGCCACCAAAGCACCGTCCGTGGCAGAGCTAGATCATGCCCATCGCTGCGCGGCGCGCTATTATGGATCGAGTCCATCAAGATCAAGTCTCCGCGGTCATCGGCCGTGAAGTTTAGGCTTCGAATCGACTGACGCCAGGGCGAAGCTTCGATCCGCTCCAGATGGCCAGGAGAATTGCCCGCAGGCAAAGCCGCCGAATATGAAGATCTGTCCGGGAGAAAAGTCTCACCTCGACAGCGTTGATGGTCGAAGATGCCATCAATCCTATCGGTGACGACGTGAGGAACTCTCAATGAAAGCACCAATGTCTCGTGTCAAAACCGCGGATCTCGGGTAGGGGGTCCCGAATCGTGCGTCTAGGCGGATGGTAACAGGAAACGAGGGACACAATGTTTTTACCTGTGTTCGTGCCCTCTCGATGGAGGTAATACCCTACGCCCCGCTTGATTAATATTGATGATATGGGTAGTACAAGAGTAGATCTACCACGAGATCAAGGAGGCTAAACCCTAGAAGCTAGCCTATGGTATGATTGTTGAGATGTAATGTTGTGTCCTACGGACTAAGGCCCTCTGGTTTATATAGACACCGGAGAGGCTAGGGTTACACAGAGTCGGTTACAATGGTAGGAGATCTACATATCCGTATCGCCAAGCTTGCCTTCCACGCCAAGTAAAGTACCTTCCGGACACGAGCCGGAGTCTTCAATCTTCTATCTTTGTAGTCTGGGAGTCCGGCGGATATTGATAGTCCGGCTGTCCGGACACCCCCTAGTCCAGGACTCCCTCAGGGTCCTTCTAGGGAGGCGCTCAACACAACGAACAAGGCAACCGGACTTATAATGCTTGAACACTCTCACTTAGCCATAGAATTCTATAATTTTAAGTTTGGTGAAGCCCCCGGTATTCGAAGGTCAATCCGGGCGCTATCCACGCCTTTCGTCGGACATGGTCCGAACTTCGCTCAAGCGGCATGAGTCTTTATGACCCGAAAAACCTCTCGAACAAATGACCAGGTCTCTCGCCTTATCATGCCGGGCAGTTTTAGCTTTCTCGAGGCGCCGCCTGGCTCAACCGGGCGCAATCGCGATGGTTCTCCCAGATGCCACCTTAGCCGTGAACGGAACGTAAGGCACCAAAACGTGGGGCCCGGCAAACCCAACTATTGACCCAAGACATGATTCGAGTCGATTCATATAATGCTATAAGTTCGGGGTGCCGCACTTATGAAAGTGTTCGGACTTATCACACCATAATGTGGGGAATATAAGCCCCTGGTGTATTAGGCCGTACCAAAATATACGGGTGCAAGATGTCGTGTAATGAGCATATATATATATATATATATATATATATATAAGGTAATGTAATTGCAGTCAAAAAGGTGCTGGATTATTTATTAAAGAAAGTCTGCTATAAGTGCGGACCGATACAAATAGTGCGGTAAACAAGGGATTTGGACTGATTAAACATGTCCCCCTCTAGGGGTGAGCTGCGGACTTGGTGTATATAATCGTATTTAATGCTCGTAATTGAGACCACCTGAGTGTTCGTCGCAGCCTTCTTTCTTCCCTGGCTGTTGCATCATGAGTTCGGCAGTTCACGGCACGATGTGGCCTCCGTTAACGGAGTCCTGTGTACACAAAGAAGGAAAATAATAAAAAAAAGGGGGCACACATGCGAGCCCCTGGTGTGGTCGAGCCGCACTCTGGGTCCATTGCGATCGTGCCCCTTCTCCTGCGCCCATGGTATCTCCAAAGCGTAATGATGTACGCGGAGGGTTGTTCTTGCAATCATGCGCGGGCGGGGGTTGGGGCCGCATTGCTATGCGTGCTCTGATCGCGCCAGGTAGTCGTGGTTGGTATTGCTTCAGGCGCATTTTGCTGTATCCGGCCATTTAACGGCCGGACTCGAGAATTGCATTAAAAGGCTGCTCTGTACTTCTGCCGCGAGAGCCGCTGTATGTTCCTCCGTTCGGAGGGAGCATTCCGTATTCCCGTTGACCGTGATGACTCCACGAGGGCCTGGCATCTTGAGCTTGAGGTATGCATAATGCGGCACCGCGTTGAATTTTGCAAACACGGTTCGTCCGAGCAGAGCGTGATAGCCGCTGCGAAACGGGATGATGTCGAAGATTAACTCCTCGCTCCGGAAATTGTCCGGGGATCCGAAGACCACTTCCAGTGTGACTGAGCCTGTACAGTTAGCTTCCACACCTGGTATGACACCTTTAAAGGTTGTCTTTGTAGGTTTAATCCTTGAGGGGTCTATGCCCATCTTGCGCACTGTATCCTAATAAAGCAGGTTTAGGCTACTACCGCCGTCCATCAGGACTCTCGTGAGGTGAAATCCATCGATGATTGGGTCTAAAACCAATGCGGCGAATCCGCCATGGCGTATGCTGGTCGGGTGGTCTCTTCGATCGAAAGTGATCGGACAAGAGGACCATGGATTGAACTTCGGGGCGACTGGCTCCATCGCATAGACGTCCCTTAGCACGCGCTTCCTCTCCCTCTTGGGTATATGGGTTGCGTAAATCATATTCACCGTCCGCACTTGTGGGGGAAAACCCTTCTATCCTCTATTGTTCGGCGGTCGGGTCTCCTCCTCGTCGTCGCTGTTTAGCCCCTTGTCATTGTTTTCGGGAATTAACTTACTCGCTCGCTTGAACACCCAAAGAATCTCTATTAGTGTGATTAGCTGGCTTTTCAGGTGCCATGTATCCGCATAAGCGGTCGAGTATTCGGTCCAAATTGACGGACCGGAGTGGTTCTTTTGAATGGCTTCTTCATTGACGGGTTTAGAGCCTCGGAATCCGGCGCTGACCGCCAGATCCTCCTTATCGCCGCCAATGCGGCGCTTTGTTTTGTTTCGACGTGACCTGCCGTTGTTGTCCTTAGTATCCGGACTGCCAGATTTTTTTCGGAGATTGTTGCTACGAGCTAGCCAGCTATCCTCTCCCGCGCAAAAGCGGGTCATTAATGATGTGAGGGCTGCCATGGATTTCAGCTTTTCTGTCCCGTGCCGGGCTAGCCATTCGTCATGGATGTTATGTTTGAAGGCCGCAAGGGCCTCGTGATCCGGCAATCGACGATTTGGTTTTTCTTTGTCAAGAACCGTGTCCGAATTGTCTGGCTGATTTGTCTGGCTGCTGAATGATGTGGCTTAGGTCATCGGCGTCTGGTGGTCGCACATACATGCCCTGGAAGTTATCAAGGAATGCGGCTTCCAGGTCTTCCCAACACCCAATTGACTCTGCGGGCAAGCTGTTGAGCCAATGCCGAGCTGGTCCTTTAAGCTTGAGTGGGAGATACTTGATGGCATGGAGATGCGTGCCACGGGCCATATGGATGTGGAGAAGGTAATCTTTGATCCAAACCGCGGGGTCTGTTGTGCCATCGTAGGATTCGATGTTTACGGGTTTAAACCCTTCAGGGATTTGATGATCCATTACTTCGTCAGTGAAGCATAGCGGGTGTGCGGCGCCTCTATATTGAGCAATATCACGACGCAACTCGAGAGAGCGTTGTCTGCTGTGTTCGGCCCGGCCGGGGTTATTGTATCCGGCGCGATGGTATTCGACATGGGTCGTGGGGCGCCCACGTGATCCGTAGATGGATCTGGATTGCCTTGCTTTGTCCTCCAATATATCTCGCAAGTCCGGCGCGTTCCCTCTTGGCTTCGTACTTTTGGAGCGATGCCGGGGTATGGTCTTGGTTGGGGGCCTGGATGCCTCTCTGTCACGACCACGGGGTGGTCGGTCACCGATCGTATCGTCTTGGTGATGGAGGTATGTATGCTTCCTCCTCTAATCGGGGGAGCAGCTTGCATCTTGGGTAGCTTTTGGAGGGGCGTTCGAGTTTATACTCTTCGGCCGCGAGGATCTCGGTCCATCGATCGGCCAGCAGGTCCTGATCAGCTTGAAGCTGTTGCTGCTTTTTCTTTAGGCTATTTGCCGTGGCGATAAGCCTGCATTTAAAATGCTCTTGTTCGACGGGATCCTCGGGCACGACGAATTCGTGTCGTTGAGGCTTGCCTCGTCTTCGGAGGGAGGCATATAGTTATAATCCTCAACCTCTTCGTCTGCCGCCTTCTCGTGAGGGCTTGCTTCTGCATCCTCCTGCGCTGATCTTCTTTGGAGGGGGTTATCTTCGCACTTTCGGGGTATTATTATCTCTGTGCGGAATCTCCATTCTTCTTTGTGGCGGGATTTAGAGCGGCGCTGCCACGGCGCCGCGCTTGGGCTGTTTCTTTAAAGAATCTGCCTCCACTGCTTCTCGCCGTCCCCGCTTTTTGGGGTGTCCACTATGTATATGTCGATGACGAGGTGGTCTTCGATTGCCTCAGTAGGCGCTGGTTCTTGTTCGCCTCGGCATCGCCGCCCATAGCGCCGATGTCTTGAGTCGTAGTCTAGCATGTCGGTTAGATCGCCGACGCGTGGCTACAAAGTGGGTGGTGGGTGGGCTCAAATTTCTTCGTCGTCCGATCTCAACCATCCTCGCCATAGTCCGCCAGGCTCTCCTAATAACGAGATGCTTTAGCGAATTCAGGATGTCGCCAAAAGGCGAGTATTGGAAGATGTCCGCGCGTTGAATTCCATAACCGGCGCCCAATCCGATTCGATTGGTAGGGCGTGGGAGGTCCGAGTCCGCAAGGAGTCCGCACCTCGGAATCACGAAGTTTCGCGAGGACAAGATTAGTTTTCGCTCCATCGCCGTGGAAGTTGAAGCCCCAAGGCGGTGTCCATCCACCGATCCTTGATCAGGCGATCAGCTCCGACTAATGGCCAAGCGGATTCGCAGTCGTTACCAAGGCACCGTTCGGGCGAGCTAGATCATGCCCATCGTAATGAAAGGCGGCGCTGCTTGGCTGTGTGGCTCGAGCCCGTCGGATATCAAGTCTCCGCGGACGTCGGCCGTGAAGTTGAGATTCCGAATCGACTGACGGCCGGCGGGCGAGCTTCGATCCGCTCCAGATGGCTGCTTAATTAGCCCGCAGCGCGGCCGCCGAATCTGAAGATCTGTCTGGGAGAAAAGTCTCACCACAGACAGCGTTGTTGGTTGAAGACGCCATCGAGCCTATCGGTGACGACACGGAGGAACTCTCAATGAAAGCACCAATGTCGGTGTCAAACCGGCGGATCTCGGTAGGGGGTCCCGAACTGCGTGCGTCTAGGCGGATGGTAACAGGGAGATGAGGGACACAA
The DNA here is from genome assembly GCA_021437245.1 of Aegilops speltoides. NCBI lineage: Eukaryota > Viridiplantae > Streptophyta > Magnoliopsida > Poales > Poaceae > Aegilops > Aegilops speltoides. The sequence goes on from CM038144.1 coordinate 344,975,516, forward strand.
AGTTTTACCTGTGTTTGGGCCCTCTCGATGGAGGTAAAACCCTCGTCCCGCTTGATTAATATTGATGATATGGGTAGTACAAGAGTGGATCTACCACGAGATCAAGGAGGCTAAACCCTAAAGCTAGCCTAAGGTATGATTGTTGTAATGTATGTTGTCCTACGGACTAAAGCCCTCCGGTTTATATAGACACCAGAGGAGGCTAGGGTTACACAGAGGCGGTTACAATGGTAGGAGATCTACATATCCGTATCGCCAAGCTTGCCTTCCATGTCAAGGAAAGTCCCATCCGGACACGGGATGGAGTCTTCAATCTTGTATCTTCGTAGTCTTGGAGTCCGGCGGACGATGACAGTCCGGCTGTCCGGACACCCCTTAGTCCAGGACTCCCTCAATTGTCATATTGCTTTGCATGATCATGTAGTTGACATCGTATTTGTGGCAAAGCCACCTTTCATAATACTTTCATACATGTCACTCTTGCATCATTGCACATCCCGGTACACCGCCGGAGGCATTCATATAGAGTCAAATTTTGTTCTAAGTATCGAGTTGTAATTCTTGAGTTGTAAGTAAATAAAAGTGTGATGATCTTCATAATTAGATCATTGTCCCATGTGAGGAAAGTATGATGGAGACTATGATTCCCCAACAAGTCGGGATGAGACTCCGGACCAAAAACAACAACAAAAAATGAGAGAAAAAGAGAGAAGGGGCAATGCTACTATCATTATACCACACTTGTGCTTCCAAGTAGCACCATGATCTTCATGATAGAGAGTCTACTATGTTGTCACTTTCATATACTAGTGGAATTTTTCATTATAGAACTTGGCTTGTATATTCCAATGATGGGCTTCCTCAAACTGCCCTAGGTCTTCGTGAGCAAGCGAGTTGGATGCACACCCACTTAGTTTCTTTTCGAGGTTTCATACACTCATAGATCTAGTGCATCTGTTGCATGGCAATCCGTACTCACTCACATTGATATCTATTGATGGGCATCTCCATAGCCCGTTGATACGCCTAGTTGATGTGAGACTATCCTCTCCTTTTTGTCTTCTCCACAACGCCATTCTATTCCACCTATAGTGCTATGTACATGGCTCACGCTCATGTATTGTGTCAAAGTTGAAAAAGTTTGAGAATACTCAAGTATGAAACAATTGCTTGGCTAAAACCGGGGTTGTGCATGATATAAATATTTACTGTGATGAAGATAGAGCATAGACAGACTATATGATTTTGTAGGGATAGCTTTCTTTGGCCATGTTATTTTGAGAAGACATAATTGCTTTGTTAGTATGCTCGAAGTATTATTGTTTTTATGTCAATATTAAACTTTTGTTTTGAATCTTATGGATCTGAATATTCTTGCCACGATAGAGAAGATTACTTTGATAAATATGTTAGGTAGCATTCCACATCAAAAATTCTGTTTTTATAATTTACCTACTCGAGGATGAGCAGGAATTAAGTTTGGGGATGCTGATACGTCTCCAACATATCTATAATTTTTGATGTATTCATGCCATGTTTATAATATTTTTACATGATTTGGTTAGAACTAACCCGGACTAACACCGTTTTCAGCAGAACTACCATGGTGGTGTTTTTGTGCAGAAATAAAAGTTCTTGGAATGCGCTAAAAACCAATGGAGATTTTTTCTGGAAAATATAAAAAATACTGGAACAAAAAGTTATCGAAGGGAAGTCCCATGGGGCCCACGAGGGTGGAGGGAGCCCCCCTAGGGCGCGCCCCTGTGCCTTGTGGACACCCCGTGGGTGCCTCTGTAGCCACCAAAAACCTCTCACGAGCCCGTTCTAGCACCCTGCCGGAGGGGGAATCCATCACCGGTGGCCATATTCATCATCCCGGCGCTCTCCATGACAAAGAGGGAGTAGTTCACCCTCGGGGGCTGAGGGTATGTACTAGTAGCTATGTGTTTGATCTCTCTCTCTCTCTCTCTCTCTCTCTCTCTCTCTCTCTCTCGTGTTCCTGATTTGGCATGATCTTGATGTATCACGAGCTTTGCTATTATAGTTCGATCTTATGATGTTTCTCCCCCTCTACTGTCTTGTAATGGATTGAGTTTTCCCTTTGAAGTTATCTTATCTGATTGAGTCTTTAAGGATTTGAGTACACTTGATGTATGTCTTGCGTGTGCTTATCTGTGGTGACAATGGGATATTCACGTGATCCACTTGATGTATGTTTTGGTGATCAACTTGTGGGTTCAGTGACAATGTGGACTGGCTGAAAAGCTCTTATATTGACTCTTTCTGATGTTATGATATATTGCAATTGCTTCAATGACCGAGATCATAGTTTGTTAGTTTTCAATGAAGTTTCTGATTCATACCTTACATTGTGAATAGATTGTTACTTTAGCATAAGAAATCATATGAAAATATATATGTTGTTGTTCTAAGGATAATCATGATGCCCTCTGATACATCTCCAATGTACTTATAATTGTTGATGTATTAATGCCATGTTTATAATATTTCTACATGATTATGGTACGATTTGATTAGAACTAACCTGGACTGACTCTGTTTTCAGCAGAACTACCGTGGTGTTGTTTTTGTGCAGAAATAAAAATTTCTTGGAATGCGCTGAAAATCAATGGAGATTTTTTTTGGAAAATATAAAAAATACTGGAACGAAGGGTTACAGGAGGGGAGGCCCGTGGGCCCCATGAGGGTGGAGGGCGCACCCACCCCCTGGGGCGTGCCCCTGTGCCTCATGGACTCTCCGTGGGGCCCCCTAACTTGTTCTCGAAGCCAACCTCTCCTATAAATCCCCAAACCTTTAGAAAATAACCTAGATCAGGAGTTCCACTGCTGCAAGCCTCTGTAGCCACCAAAAACCAATCGGGACCCTATTCCGGCACCCTGCCGGAGGGGAATCAACACCGGCGGCCATCTTCATCATCCCGGCGCTCTCAATGATGAGGAGGGAGTAGTTCACCCTCAGGGCTGAGGGTATGTGCTAGTAGTATGTGTTTGATCTCTCTCTCTCTCTCTCTCTCTCTCTCTCGTGTTCTTGATTTGGCACGATGTTGATGTATCGCGAGCTTTGCTATTGTAGTTGGATCTTATGATGTTTCTCCCCCTCTACTCTCTTGTAATGGATTGAGTTTTCCCTTTGAAGTTATCTTTCTGGATTGAGTCTTTAAGGATTTGAGAACACTTGATGTATGTCTTGCATGTGCTTATCTATGGTGACAATGGGATATTCACGCGATCCACTTGATGTATGTTTTGGTGATCAACTTGCGGGTTCAGTGACCTTGTGAACTTATGCATAGGGGTTGGCACACATTTTCGTCTTGACTCTCTAGTAGAAACTTTGGGGCACTCTTTGAAGTTCTTTGTGTTGGTTGAATAGATGAATCTGAGATTGTGTGATGCATATCGTATAATCATACCCGCAGATACTTGTGGTGAAATTGGAGTATCTAGGTGACATCAGGGTTTTGGTTGATGTGTGTCTTAAGGTGTTATTTTACTACGAACTCTAGGGCTGCTTTTGACACTTATAGGAATAGCCCAATGGATTGATCGGAAATAATACTTACACTACTTTGCTGCATCACCCTTTCCTCTTCAAGGGATAACCAACGCAGTGCTCAAGAGGTAGCATCCCTACCTAGGGAGCAAGGAGTGCCCCTCAAGTCTCCACTCGTGACACTTTCATGTAATGATGAGTGGGGATGTACACGCCCCGGGGTCCCTTGAGTGATGCCTCTGAGCCTCATGGGGGCTCCCGCCCATGTCCAAGTTGAAGCTCCATGCTATGCGCTGGCAGACAACATTGTCCTCCAATGACTATGCCCACACCCAGTGGAAGCACTGAGCTCCACACTGGTGAGAAGACTAGAATAGACGCCGGACACAGCGGTCTTATTACCCTCTTTTGTAACCCGATTCACTGTTTTTTTAATGAAGTTTGAAGATTTGTGTGTTTACCCAAAAAAAGGGGGGAGAGAATTCTTTTTTCGATTCGCGGTGTTTCCTTTCTCTCCCATTTGTGTTTCGGGAGGCACGGCTGCTGCCTGCTGTCCCCTCTCGAGCGCCCCGCGAGCGGGGGCTGGGTACGGCGTGTGCATCTGGGCTAGCCCAGGTGGCCTCAGGGCCCCCTCGGGGCTGAGGACGCAACTGCCACGGGTCCGCGCGTGCGCACACCTCACCAAAAGCTCTGGCGCTTGGCTCCTTGCGTGACGCTCTCAAGTGAGCCAGTAGGCACGTACCACATTCGGCACCCGGCTCTTGGCCTCAAGAAGATTTGGCTCTTAGCCTTGGGAGCGCCCAGCACCAGGCACCTCTCCTACTCCCGCGAAGCTCGACGCCCAACAGGGGCGCATCGGGGGACCCCAAGCTCTCGCAAGCCCCTCCTAGGGCTTCGCAAACAAGAGGCTCCGGAGGGCCCACCTCAGGAGAAGCGCGTCTCTACAATTCAAGAATCTGCCCAAGGTCGCGAGCACCAAAAGCTAAGTCATACCAACTACTCCAGTCGATAGCCTCCCTGCTCACAGCGACACATCTTCAAAAATAATTCAAAAGGCATATCATTGTTACATACATCATAGGGGAATCCTCTCCAAAAAATGCTTTCATGCCCCCGCGGGGTTACAACCAAGATCTTAAAACAGAAACAAGGGAAGAATGGCCAAAGGAGACGCGCCGTCAGCATTGTCATCACCACTGTCGGTGTCACCGGCCTCACCCCCCTCGATCACAGGCGGGCCATCGCCGTTGGCAGGGGCCAGGGGCGAGCTCCGCCATCAAGTCCTCCACATGGTCGTCCACCCAGTCCGCCATGGTTCCTTCGATCACCTCAGGTACCGAAGCTGTCACGGCCCTGAAGTCGAAGTCAAGATCGGAGCGGAGGAGATGGATGAAGATGCGCAAGACGGCACATGCGAGAAGGTCGCGGCTCTTCTACTCGACAAGTTGACGCGCTCTCGCAGCACCACCTTCGAGGTGCTCCACAATCCTGGTGAAGAAGGCAAGATAGCCGGCATCATTGGCAACGAGGGGGCTGGCGACACTCTCGTCACAGAGGTTACTCGAGGCCCGGTTGGCCCTATGCTCGAGATCCTCAAACATCTTGTAAGCTAGCCGCGACGGAAGACCACAAGAGAAGTAATGCCCTCCACCTACATATGAAGGAGGGATAGCTCGGCCGGATTCGTGGCATGGTCTTCCACCACCGCCCGCTTGTGATGTTCCGTCGTGGCTAGCTTCCTCTTGAAGCTATCGGCCTCGCCCCTTAGCTTGTCGTGCAGCACGCGGAAGCGAGCCTGTTGGCACCCCAGCTTCTGGCGGTAATCCTCGGCGAGGGATTTGCGGATTCCGGCCACCCTCTCATCGGCCACCTTCCGGGCCATCACCTCCCAGGCAGCAAGGGCATCCTCCGCAACGGCCAACTGGCGCTCCATCACCTCCAACCGTTCGCGCTCTAGGCTAAGCTCCAACGCCTCGAGCGCCAGCGCGTCCTCGCGTGGCCGGAGTCCTGTCTCGTCCATGGGGGCACCGCTTGGTGGCATCACGAGGGCGGCTCTGCGCGCCCGAACCTGCCGCTCAAGGGCAGCGTTTGAGGCCTGAAGCTCCCACTCACGCTCCTCGGCCGCCTCACGACAACGATCAGCAGCACGGGCCTCCTCCAAGGCGTGTTCGCAAGCCTCCTGTGACGCCACAAGGGACTCCTCTGCCTCTGCACGGGTGTGCTCGTGTTGCAAGCAGCCAAGGTTTATGGCAACTTTCAGTTGGCGCCACTCGCGCACCAAGTGAAGGCCCTCTGCCTCTAGACGTGTGTCAACGTTGGCAAGCTCCGCCCCAAGATGGCCCAACATGCTCGTCGCTTCTCGGAGAAGGTCATGGCGGATAACACTGCGCCCGCATGCGAGCTCCTACGCTCAATCGGGCCTTTCCTCTGCGCCCTGATCGGCTGGAGAGACGCACGATGACTCACCCATCTCTGGCGGGAGATTAGGGGCTGGAGCTCCTTTGGCCGCTACCACGGCTTGCGGAGGGGCACGGCGTGGGCCTGCCCCGCTGCTTGAAGATGGAGCCGTCATGCAGATCGCCAAGCCGCCAGAAAGAATCGGCGGGGGAGCCCTCGGCACAACCTTCACGCCCCTGAGGTCGCTCTGGAAGAGGGACGCTGGAAGTGCAGGCCTGTGGCCCCCCAGGGGAAGCCTCTTCTCACGTACAGACACCACCTCGCGTGCGGCTGCCCGGCTCATGAGGCCCAGGGTCGCCACCGGGCTGGGGGTCTCCGGAGGTTGTGCTCGGGACGCACTTGCCCCAAATGCAAGAGATCCTAAGGGGCAAAAGTCAGAACAAGATGCGATATGTGAGAGTCAAGGAAGGCAGGGTACTTACTCATCCACAACTATCCACTTCCTCTTTTTCAGGACCCTTGGGACAGGGCCGCAGCGTCCCCCGAACCCCTTCCTCTTGCGGGATGCCCAGAGACCCAGAGGGGACTCGCTGGGGGTCGGCGCATGGCCTTCCGCGGTGAAGGCAGCAGCGGCGTCCACAGGCGCCAGCTCCTCAACGGACACCTCAAGAGCACGCGGTGGCGCCCTCTCTTTAGCAGCCACCTCAAGAGCACATGGTAGGGCCCGCTCTTCAGCGGCCAACCCAGGAGCAAAGAGCGGTGCCTGCTCCCCCCACGACCAACTCACGAGCGCGCACCTCGGGGCCTCCGTGCATGGGAACCAAGAGGGCGTTGTCGCGAGGCCCCTCGTGGCCCTCGGGAAGCAGCCCGCACTCATTAAAGTGCGACATCTTCGTGGCGAAGGCACCCCCCTGCGGGTGATCATAGACAGGGAATCCACCCGGGGGGAGCCCGATGGGTTCTGCTCCGATCAGGCGGTGGACCACTTTGCGCGGGGTGCTGGAAGGAAGCGGGGGCCGCTGGAGCCTCATGTCGTCTGCGGGGCCGGTAAAAGCCCACATCGACGGCAATGGCGCTGAAGCGGGGCGATGCATCACCGGATGAACTCCCTCACCACCATCGCAATCGTCACCCCGCCTCCTTCAGCTGGGCCAGCTTGGACAGGACGCGTGCGAGTCGTGGGTCGGCAAGCTCCGCGTGACCCCACCCGGAGCTCGGCTCCGCCGGTGCCGATGGGATGAGGATCAGGGGGCTGCGCATGGTGGCGTCCATATACACCCACTACTTCTGGAACCCCCTTGTGTCTGGGCGGAGCGTGATGTCGATGCCAGAGCCCACGGTCGCCGCCACCGTGTGAAGCGACATGCACCCCAAGCGTTACCCGCTGTCGACCAAGTGGAGCGAGAAGAAATGGCGGAGGGAGGCCACGGATGGGGCGATGCCCACGAAGGCCTCGCACAAGAAGGCGAAAGCAGAGAGGAGAATGATGGGTCCAGGATCCAGATGCAGCGCATGGATCTGGTAATGCGAGAGCGGGGCATTGAAGGAATTGGAGACTGGAGGCAGCAGGCCGGTAAAGAGAGCGTGGAGATGAAGAGGGATTTCGGTGGCCTCCATATACCTAAGGTCCAAGAAGCAAGCCAGACTGTCGTCACCTTCCACTCATTGGAATCGGCGGCTAGGGCTTGCCGGACCTTGGCCAGCCCCTCCTGGTAGATCATTGTGGACCGGTCCGGCGCTGGTTCCAGCCCCAGCGAGGGCTCCGCGACCACATGGGTCTTCCCCTTCTTCTTCCTGAGAGCCATGGAGGCGGGGTGGATCGGAGCTAGTGCAGAGTTTGGCGAAGAAGATGCACGACCCCAAGGAGGAGGAGGAGCAGAAGGCAGGCACGCAATAAGGCAATGATGGTTGGGCTGCATACGCAAGGCAGTTGTCAAGTCAGGCAGTTGTGGATTGGAGCCCATGGTGCCACGCATCCCATCAGGCACCACGCGTCAGCCTGACCAGGCGATTGGGGCCCGCGGTGCTCCGGCCTTGCCCTTTGGCTTCGCCTCGAAGCCAAGTCCGAGCGCGCCTTGGGCCTGGGGGCTACTATCGATGTTCTGGGAACCAAGGTACCCAGACTTGCCTGCCTACGGCCCTTGGCGTGGTTCCATCAATGGCCTGGTACTGCCCATCTACAACATCGCCGAGACATGACCCTCATGAGGGGCCAAACCTTGCAAGGGAAACGACGCCAAGACCCCCTGAGCGATCGGCCTCCCTAGGCTGCTCCTGAGGAGCGGAGATTCCTATGCAAGTGCCCAATCTCATGAGGTTGCGGCGACGCAAGCCATGACGACCAAGGCCAGGTGGGCGCCAGTGGGCGTAGAGAAGACAGTTTCCTCTTCGGTGATAAGGAGGCAAGCGCAGGCATGGGTTCCCGAGGAATCAGGCAAGGTTTCCACTCTAGTGCAACGAGACCAAGACCGCCATGACGGCAGGACGGATGTCATCGCCAAGCCCACCGCGGCGTCATGACCAGAAGCTTTGCAGGAGAAGACCACCTTTTGTCAGGATAAGATGTACTACTTGTCCCCATTAAAATTGTCCACTATGAGATCCCTTCCCGCCTACATTTTGGGGGGAGAGGACCGAGGCCACTATAAGGATAGGTTAGCCACCACCATAGAAGGGGATTTGATCAACATCTAGATCGCCCAAACCCCATGACTCACTAGAGCAGACCTCGCGAGGTTGTTCATCCCTTGTACTTGTTCATCATTAGCCCCTCGCGAGGCTAATCCACCACAAAGCAAGAGTAGGGTCTTACACCGCAAGGTGGCCCGAACCTGGGTAAATTGCCGTGTCCATCTCCTTTCGGGTTCATCGAGCTAGGCTGTGGGGCGACAGGTTGGTTGGCTGGAGAGGTTGAGTTCTTCGCACACGCCCCAGAGTTCGAACCTTTCTTGGGTCTGTGGAGCCCTGAATCTGACATAAATGTACAAACTTATCAAACGATTTTATTTAAAAACAACGTAAATGGTTTTGAAATATAAAACACTCATCGCAAATGTTTTAGATAGAACACACATATGCAAACCGACAGCTTCCCCAGGAAGCTAAGGGAAAATGTGCCAAGCAGGATTTGTGTAGCTCTTGTTCGCAAACGTTTTAGATAGAACACCCGTATAGTTCACATCGCCATGTGACTAAAACCCAGAGAGTTTAACAGAGTCAATAATCTAGTTCACATCACCGTGTGAATAACACCCAAAGAGTACTAAGCTGTGATCATGTTTTGCTTGTGAGATAGGTTTAGTCAACGGGCCTGCCACATTCAGACCTGTATGTATTTTGCAAATTTATATGTCTACAATGTTCTACATCGGCAAGGTTCGCTAAGGTTCCGAGGAAGACTCTATGTACCCAACCAAGAAAGTCTGAAGAAGAAGATATTGGCAGAAGCGCATGAAGCACCATACTCAATTCATCCCGGTGGTACCAAAATGCATGAGGAGCTTCGTCGGGTATTTTGGTGGGATGGAATGAAGAAAGACATCGTATACTTTGTGGCATGTTGCGACGTATGCAATAAGGTAAAGGCAGAACACCAAAACCCGCCAGACTCCTCCAACCTCTGCCAGTATCCCAATGGAAATGTGATGATATCTGCATGGACTTCATCATCGGACTACCAAGGTCTCATTGAGGAAACGACGCAATATGGGTCATAGTGGACACCTTAACAAAGGTGGCACACTTTCTTCCTATCCGGAACACATACCGTGCAAATCAACTCACACAGCTGTATGTGTCAAGAATCATCAGTCTGCATGGAGTACCCAAGACGATCACCTCCAACAAGGGATCTCTCTTCACCTCTGCATTTTGGTCCCGACTACATCAAGCCTTGGGGACCGCTTTGAAATACAACACGGCTTATAATCCTCAGACAGATGGATAGACAGAGCGAGTAAATCAAATACTCGAAGATATGCTCCAGGCATGTACATTGGCCCAAGGGACCAAGTGGGAAGAATGTCTGCCCTATGCCGAGTTTTCCTACAACTGTAGTTTCCAGGCCAGCTTAAAGATGTCACCCTATGAAGCCCTGTATGGACGAAAGTGCCGCACTCCAGTGAACTGGTCGCAAACCGGAGACCGCCGCATTTTCGGGACTGATTTAATGCTCAAAGCGGAGAAGCAAGTCAAGAAAATCTAAGACAGACTGCAATTGACCAAATCTCGACAGAAGAGCTACTATGATGCCAAACATCGTCATATCAACTTCGAACCCGGAGAACACGTATATCTTCGAGTCACCCCTATGAAAGGAGTCAAGAGGTTTCAGACCTGTGGAAAGTTGGCACCCAGATATATCGGTCCATTCACCGTCGTAGCCAGAGTCGGTACGATTGCATATCAGTTGGAATTACCACCGGAACTGTCAGAAGTACACAACGTGTTTCACATATCACAGCTAAGAACATGTATCTCACCACCGAAGAAAAGGACTAATATGGCAGAGATAGAATTGGCTAAGGATTTGACTTATGAGGAAAAGGCGATCAGAATATTGGATCAGACAGAAAGGGTCACCCGCGGCAAAGAAATAAGGTTTTACAAGGTTTAGTGGGAGCACCACACCGAAGAGGGAGCGACCTGGGAAAGAAACGAATTTTTAAGGACTGCATACATAGAATGGTTTTCCCAGGCAACCGAATCTCGAGGACGAGATTCATCTTAAGTGGGGGAGGTTTGTGACAGCCTGGATTTTACCTTCTCTATTTTTCCGGATTTGCCTTCTCTCTCTTTTTCGGACTTGGGTTTTATCGTGGTTTTTGCCGTGATTTGAATTGGAGTTTGAATCATTTCAAATGGACTTGTCACTTGGGCATATCCTCAACTTTCACCCAAGTGGCCTATCTACTTTATTCCTCTGATCAATCCTCAAAATAATCAAATGAGTATTTTTCATAAAAGAAAAATATGCATTTCTCTCTCTGAAACTCACTTCAGAAACTTGTGCTCCAAAGCAACCTCAATTTTGCTTGCTTAGGAAAATCTGAGATAATTCCTAAATATCCTTAGCACCTTGGCACACCTTCCCATGCAAAAATATTGCACCACTTTTTGGAATATTTTGCTATAGAAAATCATTTCTATTCTGACCCAAAACTCCAATTTGTACAGCAGGTACAATTTTTCTTGAGCTTTTAGCCTTGCTCTTTCTTGAGCTTAAACACCCTCCTAAGAAACCCTAAACCCCAGGAGATCAGCCCTAATGGCCTTCTAGAAGGTGGCCAAACTTGGCGACCAAGTTTCTGGACAAAAACTTGTCAGCTTAGTAGAGTCAAGTCTGGTCGGCCTAGGCATGAACCATCACCTCTCCTAGACTAAACACTACACAGTCGAGCGCATAGACAAGGTTTGGCCGCTCCTGGGCATCGTTTTGGTCATGCCAGCTTGGTGACCGCGCGAGAACACGGCGCTTGGCAGCGTCTCGATGCGCTCTGGCTAGCGCCTTGCCCCATGTTTCGCGTGTGCTCATTCTTGCGCTCGCCGCCGACTGCCGCACCGCGCCACAAGCCCCGACCCATCACCCTTGACCGCTCCCTGGCGCTCGCTGACGCCGGAGCTGCCGCAACAAGCACGGGCGCGTCGTGACCAAAATGCCATAGTGCGCGCGTGAGCTTGTCCTCTTCCCCAACCGCCTCCTGTGCTCGTCCGCGAGCGTGGGCAAGCTCCTGCGTTGACGCTGAGCCTTTGCCGCCTCGCCTTGGAGCTTCTCGTCGTCGTTCACTGTGTGTCCAGAGAGCTCCGATGGCGACACGTTCCCCCTTGCTCCGGCTATATATAGTGCTCCCCTCCTTGATTTCAAGCCAAGCACCACTCCACACCACCTCCACGAACACGTAGACGAGCAGAAGCTCGGTCGGGCAGGCCTTTGGCCATCGCCGTGACCAGAGGACTCCAGCGATCCCTGCAGTCCAGCTGCCACTCTCTGGTGCCTCTCGAGCTCAAGAAGCTGCTTGGGCGGGGCATTGGGGATCTGCTGGTGCTACCTGGACACCACTGAGCCCTCGGAGCCGCCTCTAGCCATCGTCTTCAACCACTCCGGCGAAACCCGTCCGCCACCATAGCTTGCGAGCTCAACTGCGAGCAGCTTCGTCCACCCCAAGCCAAGCTACGGGTACGGGCTGGTGCGCCTCGAGCCTCGCCTTAATCCTATCCCTCTAGCCTAGCCCCAAACCCCCTCGTCGCTGGCGTGAGCTCCGGAAAAGCCCCACCTCTCTCCGATCTCTTGCACCCCCTCTCTCTCCTGACGTGCGGGACCCACCTATCAGTCTCACCACTCGCGCCCAGCGGTCGACCGAGGCGTATTGCTTTTCGCCTTCGACGTCACCCCGTGATTCTGTATAATTCAAATATTATTCAGAAATTTGACTGAACTTTGACCAGCCACCATTTCTAAACCATAAGTCCAAAAGATTTGATTCTTTTTGCATTGTCTTTGTTTCAGAAAGCTCTAGCAACACACCAAAAGGTGGATTTTTCCTTGCTGCCTAGAATTTCTGGTGATTTTCAGAATGTGTTTTGACAAATATTTTTGTGGTTTAAATTCTTTTTCAGAAGGAGAAGCTTGTCTTGAAGCAAACAAAGAGGGGTGTGATCCTCCTCTACACTAAGGCAAGCCACGCCAGCATTTGGATGGCGTTATTTCAATATCTATGATTTTCTACTTCAATATGAGTTCTTATTTGAAATTAAAATTTGATAAATAACTTTGTTTAATTGCTAGTTACTTTATTATGCTTGATATGCTTCATTTACTGGTTGAATGCATGAACTTGTTTGGTTAAGTAGAGTAACTTTTGCACTATACATATTGCTATAGAAATTAATGTTAGTTATTTTACTAAATGATAGTTTCATTTAAATAAAGAACTAACAACAACATTGCTTGATAAATAAAAATGATATAACCAGAAAAGTTTTGGTTCTAAGAATTGCAAGATGCATATATTGTTAAGTTTGATCCATGAATATGAGTTGTTTGCTTTGTATGACAAGTAGTTGCATGATTCTTTTTGGGTTATATCATGTTGATGATAAAAAAAATTTAACAAAGCTAAACTTGATTAAGTTCAACTTGAATACGATGTTGATCACATCATGGTGCCACTGAATCGGGTTTTAATTCTGTGTGACCACATTTACCTTATGGGAAGGTCTTGATTCGGTCCTTTGCTGTGGCTCTCACCGGTGCCTCCCGCGAGGGAAGGTTATGGCATGCATACCCTGGCCCGGTAGGTAGACATAACCTTGTGTGCTCGTTTTTGTTTTTATGGTACCTTGTCCCTGTTTGGGACCGTTTTGCCATGACGTTGGCCGTTGGTGTCTTTGGTAGACACAGGGCCACCCAAGACCTAGCCCTGAGGGGGAGTTGGTCGGAGTGGTCGGGGAGAGTGCATGACAAAGGGAGGGTTTCGTCGGAATGCCTTGGTCCACCCGAATGGGAATTCGAGGCCAGGTGTTCCGTAGTGTGGGTAAAGTGCGCTACCTCTGCAGAGTGTAATTAATCTATCGATAGTCGCGTCCTTGGTTATGGGCATAACTCGGGAGTAAGTCACACCATGGATCAACCTTTCTAATAAATCTTGCAAACTAAGTGAGTGTTGTGATGCATCGGTTTGTGGCGAAGCATGAACACTTGAGGTGTTCATGAGTGATTGGTTTCAGGTGTGACCCAGGTATGGTCACCGTTTGGTTACGAGGTAACCGTCTGGTAAGCGAGTTCGTGGGACTCATTGTATGAAACCTTTGTTTTCCTTTGGTAGTAGTTTTGCATTGTATTAATCTGATTAAATATCATGATATTGTTTGTCATAGTGCTTATGTTTGTTGTGAGCTTGCGAGTACATTCAATGTACTGACCTGGCGTGTTATGCCAGTTTTCAGGCAAGTTAGTTCGCATCAGAGCGCATCTTGTGTCTAGGCCATGTTCACGTTGGTGTCCCTGTGCTATGGAGTTCCACTTCGTCATTCTTCCGCTACCGCGTAGCTCGTGTGATCGAGGCCCCGTCATGTTCATTAAATAATGTACATACTGTCCAGCAGCACCATGTGTGCTGCTTGGCCTCGAATCTCGATGTAAGATCAGACCGATGTAATCCGCTAGCATCAATAAAGCGGTTGTTTCTGTACCATGTTGTTGTGTATTGCCAGAAGACTTGATCTCTGGGCTGACAATGCAAGGTAAACCGGTTGCTCTGAGCTGGGGTGCCACACTATCCCGTCCTTTGCCGCTTCCCCTCGCCTTGCCACGCGTCTAGGCCGACGAGGTATGCAGCGCCACGTTGGCATACCAGCTATTGTGTTGGCAAAGTGGTAGACTTCCACGAAGATCTGCATGCCGTCACGCAGGCGTCTGCTTCGTTGGCATGCTTATCGCCGCGTTGGAGTGGTGGTGAGGTGGCAGAACCCTGCCGAGCACGGGCCTAGCCGCAGCCCAGCGATCATCCCCGTCAAGGCTTGTCGGGTGATACGTCTCCAACATATCTATAATTTATGAAGCATTCATGCTATTTTATTATCTATTTTGACTGATTACGGGCTTTATTATACACTTTTATATTACTTTTGGGACTAACCTATTAACCGGGGACCCAGCCCATATTGCAGTTTTATTGCCTATTTCAGTATTTCGAAGAAAAGGAATATCAAACGGAGTCCAAACGGAATGAAACCTTTGGGAGCGTGATTTTTGGAACGAACGTGATCCAGGAGACTTGGAGTTGAAGTAAAGGAAGCTTCAAGGTGGCCACGAGGGTGGGCCCCCCCTACTAGGCGCGCCCCTGTCTCGTGGGCCCCTCGTGGCTCCCCCAACCGACTTCTTTCGCCTATATATTCCCATATACCTTAAAAACATCGAAGAACAAGATAGATCGGGAGTTCCGCCGCCGCAAACCTTTGTAGCCACCAAAAACCTCTCGGAAGCCCGTTTCGGCACCCTGCCGGAGGAGGAATCCATCACCGGTGGCCATCTTCATCATCCCGGTGCTCTCCATGATGAGGAGGGAGTAGTTCACCCTCGGGGCTGAGGGTATGTACTAGTAGCTACGTGTTTGATCTCTCTCTCCCTCTCGTGTTCTCTCTATGGCATGATCTTGATGTATTGCGAGCTTTGCTATTATTGTCGGAACTTATGATGTTTCTCCCCCTCTAGTCTCTTGTGATGAATTGAGTTTTCCCCTTGAAGTTGTTGTGTCGGATTGAGCCTTTAAGGATTTGAGAACACTTGATGTATGTCTTGCCGTGCTTATCTGTGGTGACAATGGGATATTCACGTGATCCACTTGATGTATGTTTTGGTGATCAACTTGCGGGTTCCGCCCATGAACCTATGCATAAGGGTTGGCACACGTTTTCGTCTTGACTCTCCGATAGAAACTTTGGGGCACTCTTTGAGGTACTTTGTGTTGGTTGAATAGATGAATTTGAGATTGTGTGATGCATATCGTATAATCATGCCCATGGATACTTGAGGTGACAATGGAGTATCTAGGTGACATTAGGGTTTTGGTTGATTTGTGTCTTAAGGTGTTCTTCTAGTATGAACTCTATGATAGATTGAACGGAAAGAATAGCTTCGTGTTATTTTACTACGGACTCTTGAATAGATCGAGCAGAAAGGATAACTTTAAGGTGGGTTCGTACCCTACCACAATCTCTTCGTTTGTTCTTCGCTATTAGTGGCTTTGGAGTGACTCTTTGTTGCATGTTGAGGGATTGTTATAAGATCTATCTATGTTATTATTGTTGACAGAACTTGCACTAGTGAAAGTATTAACCCTATGCCTTGTTTCCTATCATTGCAATACCGTTTACGCTCACTTATATCATTAGTTACCTTGCTGTTTTTATATTTTCAGATTACAAAAACCTATATCTACTATCCATCTTGCACTTGTATCACCATCTCTTCGCCGAACTAGTGCACCTATACAATTTACCATTGTATTGGGTGTGTTGGGGACACAAGAGACTCTTTGTTATTTGGTTGCAGGGTTGTTTGAGAGACACCATCTTCATCCTATGCCTCCCACGGATTGATAAACCTTAGGTCATCCACTTGAGGGAAATTTGCTACTGTCCTACAAACCTGTGCACTTGCAGGCCCAACAACGTCTACAAGAAGAAGGTTGTGTAGTAGACATCAAGCTCTTTTCTAGCGCCGTTGCCAGGGAGGTGAGTGCTTGAAGGTATATCTTTAGATCTTGCAATTGAATATTTTTGTTTCTTGTTTTATCACTAGTTTAGTCTATAAAGAAAACTACAAAAAAATTGGAATTGTGTTTGTCTCATACGGTTCATCTTTTTAATATCTTTCGTGAGTATGATGAAAAGGAAAATTGTGATCAAGTGCTAGAAGAAGAAATCTATAGAATGTTTGGCACTAAATCTTTGTATGATGAGCATGATTGCAATGTTGTTAGTATGAATTCCTTGAATATCCATGACGCTAATGATATGCAAAGCCACAAGCTTGGGGAAGCTATGTTTGATGAAGATGATATGTTTAGTCCCCCAAGTTTTGATGAGAATATTTATTATGATGAAAGCATGCCTCCTATTTATGATGATTATATTGATGAAAGTGGGTCTGGAAGAGTGTCAACTTTAGGAAGTAATGATCCCACTATTTTGGAGGATGCTGAATATTATTGTGATAATTATGAAAGTGGATTTGGAGAGGTCATGACTTTATTTAGTGATGAACCACTATTTCGGAAGAGGTTCCAATTGATTATGAGAACAAAGTTGCTATCTATGATGATTATTGTGATGACTTGTATGCTATTAAGAATAATGATAACCATGAAACTTGTCATCGTGATTTTATTTTTCAATTGGATTATGCCCCACGTGATAATTATTTTGTTAAGTTTGCTCCCACTACTATTCATAAGAAGAAATTTGCTTATGTGGAGAGTAGTAAATTTTCTATGCTTGTAGATCACAAAAAGAATGCATTAGGTGCTGGTTATATTGTTGAATTCATTCATGATGCTACTGAAAATTATTATGAGGGAGGAACATATGCTTGTAGGAATTGCAATAATGTCAAGTTTCCTCTCTATGTGCTTAAAATCTTGAAGTTATGCTTGTTTTACCTTCCTATGCTAGTTGATTATTGTTCCCATAAGTTGTTTGCTCACAAAATGCCTATGCATAGGAAGTGCATTAGACTTCAATGTGCTAGTGTCGGTGTCAAAACCGGCGGATCTCGGGTAGGGGGTCCCGAACTGTGCGTCTAGGCGGATGGTAACAGGAGACAAGGGACACGATGTTTTTACCCAGGTTCGGGCCCTTTGGATGGAGGTAAAACCCTACTCCTGCTTGATTGATATTGATGATATGGATAGTACAAGAGTAGATCTACCACGAGATCAGAGAGGCTAAACCCTAGAAGCTAGCCTATGCTATGATTGTTGTTCGTTGTCCTATGGACTAAAACCCTCCGGTTTATATAAGCACCGAAGAGGGTTAGGGTTACACAGAGTCGGTTACAATTGTAGGAGATCTACATATCTGTATCGCCAAGCTTGCCTTCCACGCCAAGGAAAGTCCCATCCGGACACGGGACGGAGTCTTCAATCTTGTATCTTCATAGTCCATGAGTCCGGCGAAGATGATAGTTGACTATCAGGACACCCCTAGTCTGGGACTCCTCGGTAGCCCTGAGCGAGGCTTCATTGACGATTTAGTCCGTGGCGCATATTGTCTTCGCATTGCAAGGCGGGTTCCTCCTCCGAATACTTCATAGAAGAATTTGAACACAAGGATAGTGTCCGGCTCTGCAAAAAAAGTTCCACATACCACCGTAGAGAGAATAATATTTACACAAGTTCAATCTGCTGACGTATTCTGTGGTGTGACATCACACCACGGCCAAGCCTTTATTCGAATCATTTATACTGTTCCACCTCAGCGCATTTAGCGAGGCGGTTTCCTTGGCACGTCTTGTCAAAGCAGAGATCGTGTCCCCTTATTTCGGGATTCTCATTAATACGGGCGTGGGTAACCCAACCGTGCCCGTTGGCATGTCTCCTCTATCGAAGGCGAGTCCCGAACGGTCACGGGGGAGGCTCTTGGTATTCAACCTCTTTATAAAGAGACCAGGGCTCCACTCCCTTCTTTCAATCTCAATCGAATCCCCCCTCGCCTCGAGTTTCCAACACCCAAAGCTCCAGATTCAGGCGCTTCGGACCTTCAATGATGTCCGGCTCTGACCTGCAAGGTCGGTGGATGCCTTCCTCTGTTATGGAAGAAGACATGCTAAAGTTAAGAGATGCCAGGTATTTAACCGGCGAAATTTTGCATAGGCTGCCTGCCCAAGGGCAGGTTATTCCCACTCCCAAGCTTGGTGAAAGCGTGGTGTTCGCGTATCACTTCCTTCAGGGGCTAAGCTTCCCGACGGACCCCTTCGTGAGGGGGCTCATGTTTTACTATGGGTTGGAATTTCACGACTTGGATCCGGAGTCCATCCTCCTCATCTCATCGTTCATCGTCGTGTGTGAAACCTTCCTCCGCATTACCCCTCACTTCGGATTGTGGCTCAAGACCTTCAAAGTGGAGCCGAAGATGATCAAGGGGCAACAGGCAGAGTGCGGAGGGGCTGTTATAAGCAAGAATGCTGATGCTCCGTGGCCTGAGGGCTCTTTTCAAGAGGAGCTCAGTTTATGGCAACAAGAGTGGTTTTATATCACAGCTCCCAGGGGCACCAAATGGGTGGCGCCACCTGCCTTTCGCTCGGGTCCTCCACCGCGGCTGGCGTCATGGGTCAATAAAGGGCTTGACTGGGGGCCGTCCAAGGACGTGCCCTTGCTGCAGGGCCCCATTCGAGACCTCCTAGAGAGAGATCACTTTGGTTGTAGTAGCGCAGGTCATGCTGATTCGTCGCATCCTGCCCTGCAAACGTCGCCCCCTCCGCCTATGGGAATTTAACCCGGAGGGACCACGAGCTCTCCAACATTTTATGGGCGCGACGCCCATGGAGATGTACAAGCTTTTCTTTGGCTCACAAGAGATGTGTTCGGACTTGACCAAGGACGCAGGTCTAAGCTGCAATCGCCCGGATACTCAAGTAAGTAGCCCTGTACCCGGACACGCTATCCTATATTTATCGCAAACTTGCCCTCTAAAAGAGTTTCCCTTGAACAGGAGTGGATAGCAAAGCAAAGTTAATCAGGTGTCCGGCCCCCCTCCCTGAGATCACGCCGGATCCCGTGTTAACCAGGATGCTGGAGGTTGCGCCTTCGGAAGAAGGTGAAGGGGGGAACAAGGAAGCTACCGCCTCCGTGAAGGAGGCTGTCAGGAAAGGAGGGATCAAGAATCCCTCCATCCAAGGGAAGAATAGGACCGCCTCTGAAGACCCGGAGACCATGGTCTCAAAGCGGGGGAAGAAATCTTCGTCAGAGGGTCCGGCGCCGAGAGATGCCTCGGCCGCATTATGCCCTCAAGGGGATCAGCCCTCCACCGAGCCGTAAGTAAAAAAGGGGAGTTTTTATTAAAATAAAGGATATCCCTACCCTATTTCTGATAACCGAAATTTTACCTTGTAGTTCGGATCTCAGCCCTTCTCAGCAGAGCTCATCTTCAGGGGATCTTCATCTGGAGATGATAGAGAGCGAAACGCCTCCCCTTGCCGTACCGTCTTACGAGGCGGGCGACCCTGAGGTGTCGTCATGGAGGGTTTCTCCGAGTCTGGCGGGGCCGGAAGGTAGTCGTATGTCCCCTCAAAGCCCTCCGCGTCCGGCCTTCGTAAAAGACCATCGGACGAGTCCGACACCATATGGTGTACGGTCGGAGGAGCTGAAGGATCTGCTCGGGCGAGCGTTTATCTCAGAAGATCACCGTGCGTTAATGAGTACGGTGATTGAAATGATTTCATCCGCTGAGAGCGGATTGCATGAAGCCGTCAGAAGTTTACTGACAAGCTTTGAGGTACGAACAATGATGTACCTTCTGACAGTTCCGCATATAAAATGCGCCCTGTGTAGATAGTAGCCCCTGAGGCTCGGTGTGTTGTCAAAAATGACAGCGCGCCAAGCATCATAATCCCAAGTATAATGTGTCGCTCTTCCTATGCAGGTGGCGAAGGGTCCAGTGGCTGGCCGGACTGATGATTTTGCCGAACTAAAGCGGCAACTTGACGTGGCGGATGTCGACATCGCGCTTGTCAATAGGCGACTTGACGAGTCACAAGGTATGCAATTTCCCCGCGGACACCTCGTAAGGGAGCTTGATGCCCGTGCCTTACAACCAGTATGCTTGACGCAGATGGTGCCGCTGCCATGGAGAACCTGCGGGCGGAGCTCACCCAAGCCAAGGAGCAGGCCAGAAAGAGTGACGTGGCCAAAGAGCTAAAAGCCGAACATGCTGCTCACTGCCGAAGCAAGAAGGAGATGGCCGAGATGGTCGTGGAGTTGAAGAATGCTGCCGACCACTGCAAGCTTCTTGAAAAGGAAGATCGGGCGGTACGAGAGGACCTGAAGAAGGCCACTGCCGAGGCCAAGGATGCTCGCTCTGCGATGAGAGCTATGAAGGAGGAGTTGCGTCAGGCCGGAGATATCGCGGCTGGAAAGCCCTTTCTGCTGCGGAGGAAATTCCTGGACCCTAATTATGCTCAGTTGGACCGGCTGTGGAGTGCGAAAGATGCTCATCTGGACTTGGCGGCAAGTGCGGCGGACATGGCCGAACACTTTCGAGATCAAGAGGATCACGCAACAGGAAAGGTTTTTTGGTCGCAGTTCCATAATCCAGAGCGCCCACTTCCATTAACCGATCACTTGGCCGAATGGGCAGAGCAAAATAGGTTATCCGGACTTGCCATGAAGGATGTCGTGAGTCTTTTGTGGCCGAAGAGGCCGGAGCTGAAGAGTTATTTTGGCTTGGTGCAGCAGTTCCTTGGTGCGGTGCCGCATATCAATGCAATGAGGAGGTCGGCATGCATAGAGGGTGCTCGGATGGCTCTTGCCCGTGTCAAGACATATTGGGCGGAGATGAAGGCCACCGATGTTGCAACCCAAGATTCGGACGGAAGTCGAGTACCTGTCGAGCACTATTTTCAGGAAGTTCTGTCGGTCGCTCATTTAATAGAGACGCAGTGCTCGAAGGATATTATGTTCGAATAACAGTATTATTGTTAAACAATGTTTCGATGAAATATAAAAGCTTTTTATACTTGTGCTTTCAAGAAATAAAATACCTCCTATGCGACCGTTTATGTATATGTGTATATAACCTGAAAGATGGCAGTCTTCGGCTTCAGCCCCCACGCATATACTGCGGGGGTGTTTGTAAAAGGCGCATTTTCACACTTGATCCAACGTCTTGGTCCTATAAAGGAGGTGGTAGCATAGCAAACTAGGCAACCGGACTATAATGCTTTATCACTTTCACTTAGCCATAGGAGTTTGACAATGGGGCTACTATATAGCCCCTAGGGGCACCACGCTCACCCGAATTCGGGGCGCGTATGTGTCTGACCGGGAAACGGCCCTTCGTCAATGCGGAGGAATCCTATAGATTCCGGCCGGTCATCGAGTGGTTGACCAGTCTCACGCTATATCATGACAGTCGGTTTGGCTTTCTCTCTTGAGGTGCTCGCTTTGGCGAACCGGGCACTGTCGCGATAGTTCTCTGGTGCCGCGTTAGCGATAGAGCGGAGCGTAAGGCAGCAAAACACGAGGCGCCGGCAAACCCAACATTTGACCAAAGACATGATCCGGAGCTGATGCATATAAGGCCTAACTCGAGACGCCGAACACTCCCTGAGGTATTCGGTCTTTATGAAAACGGGCCGAACAACGCCCTTGGTAATAAGCCCCTAGTGTCCAGGTACGCGCAAAATTCTGACGTGGCCTATGCCAAAATGCCAGCCTCCTCCTCGTTTATAGTAAGAAACCAGGGGATGTGTATCAACAAGAGACAGTAAGAAAGGTTTACGCAGGGTCTTAATCTGAAAAGAATCCTTGCAACGGGTCCCTGCTGCACGTCTTCACCTATGTCTCCGTTGTGCCGTATCCTGGACGGGTGTCGCACGGTGTTCATCTGTAAAAGAGAGGAACTTAGTTGAAAAAAGATCGTGCGAAGATGTACGTTATATTGAATAAACAAAGTACGTTTCAAAAGATGAATAAAATTGAGCTTTATTGTCTCTTGTTGTATATGCGCGGAGCCCCTAGTGCGGGGGTATGCGGATGGTAAGCCCCTATATGTTTACGCCGGACTCGTCTAACCGTGTCCAGGGTCTGGACGACCTGTTTAGGTGCTTGGATTAGTGAAGCCGGTTTAGTGTGTGGCCGTCAAGGCAGTCACACAATCTTCCGCGTTCGAGGAACACTCGATATTCCCCTTTAAGGAGATGATGCCTCGTGGACCGGGCATTTTAAGTGTGAGGGATGCATAATGCGGTATTGCATTAAAGCGGGCAAAAGCTTCGCGCCCCAGTAGTGCTCGATAGCTACTTGTAAATGGGGCGAGGTGGAAGGTTAACTTTTCACGGCGGAAGTTGTCGGGTGAGCCGAACACAACTTCTAGCAATAGAGAGCCCGTACAATGGGCATATCGGCCTGGCATTACCCCTTGAAAGGAAGTGTTGCTATGGCAAATTTTTGTTGGGTCTATCCCCATTTTGCGGATTGTGTCCTGATATAGCAGGTTTAGATCACTGCCGCCGTCCATTAGGACTTGTGTAAATTGGAGTCCATCGATTATCGGATCTAATATCAAGGCAGTCCATCCTGCATTCCGGATACTTCTAGAGTAATCCTGATGGTTAAAAGTGATTGGTTTTGAAAACCAGTGGCGGGACTCCTCTGGGATAGGCCGTATAGCGCGTATCTCTATAGGCGTCGTTCTGTTTTTCCCTTTTGTTACGTAAAGTGAGTTTACTATTTTGACTTCTTGTGGGAAATTCTTTTGTTTTCCTGTGCTCTGCTTGTGGGGTTCGCCATCGTCCTCGCTTCGTGTGTCGAGCCCCTTGTGTTCGGCGTTGAGTTTGCCGGACTGCTTGAAGACCCAACAATCTCTGTGGGTATGATTTGCAGGCTTCCCGGGGGTACTGTGGATTTGGCATACCTTGTCCAAGATTTTGTGTAAGTTAGATAGCTCGTCCCTGTTATCCTTAGGTGGCAGTTTTTTATGATTCTGTCATGAGCTTTTGAATCCGGCGTTGACTGTCGTGCTCTTTGGGTTGTTGCCCTTGGTCCGGCGCTGGTCCTTGCTGCGTCGCGGTTTCCCGTTTCCATCCCTAACTTCGGATGTACTTGGGTCGCTGGTACTGCATCTTGCCAGCCAGCTATCCTCTCCCGCGCAAAATAGGGTCATGAGGCTTGTTAATCGGCCATTGTTCTTGGCTTTTCTTGGCCGAGGTGTCTCGCGAGCCATTCGTCTCGGACGTTGTGTTTGAAAGCTGTTAAGGCTTCGGCGTCCGGACAGTCGACTATTTGGTTCTTTTAGTAAGGAATCTGTTCCAATTTTGGGCTGACTCTCGGGTTGTTGGGTTATGTGACTTAAATCATCCGCATCCGGAGGCGGATGTAGGTCCTTGAAAGTTTGTTTGCGGCGTCCTCGAGATCTTCCCAACTTCCAATTGTGTTTTCGGGGAGGCTTTTGAGCCAATGCCGGGCTGGCCCTTTGAGCTTGAGGGGTAAGTATTTTACGGCGTGGAGGTCATCTCCTCTAGCCATGTGTATCTGAGGGATGTAATCCTCAATCCGCACTCGAGTCTGTTGTTCCTTCGTATGCCTCTATGTTTATGGGCTTGAATCCGCTGAAATTCATGATCGAGACCTCATCGGTGAAACATAGGGGATGTGCGGCACCCCTATATTTAGGTGTCTTTGTAATATTCAATACTTGGCGTGTTGTATTGCTTACTAGAGCTTGCTTTCTTGGCCCGTAGATGGATCTGGTGGGCCATCTTTTTATCTTGAATCCGTGTGCGGATCGCATGCAAGCTTTAATGTCGGCGCCGTGTGCGCTCTATGTTTTCCATGGGGTCGTCTATCCGCCGGGTGGTCTCCTTGTTCTTTGATTGTGGTGTCTCTCGGCCTCCTCATCAAATTCTGGCGATAGTTTTTGCTTGGGTAGCTCTTTGTTGTTGCGTCGCCCGTATTTGTCTGCGGTGTTGAGTACTTTGCTCCATCGATTGTGGCGCATCTTCCGCTGTTTTGAGCTTCATACGCTTCTTGAGCTACGTGCGATGGCGCGAGCCTTTGGTGGAGGTTCTTCTGCTCCGGTAACTTGTCCGGCGTGAGATCGTCTGGACTGTTATCTTCGCCGGGGACGGGTTGTTTATTCAGGTTGTCCTGTTCGAACGGTTGCTTGATAGCATGTTCGTCGTCCATCGGTTCTCCCTGCTCTATGGCTGGGTCTGAATGGTTGTTGTCTTTGTCTAGGCGGGACTTTGAGCAGCGCTTACATCGCCGTTTTGACTGCTTTTCGAGGGGATGATCCCTCGTGTCGTCCTGTTGTTCCTCGTCGTCGCTTCCTTTAGGTGTGTCCACCATGTATACATCATGAGATGGGGTGGCCGTCCAGTGCCCTATAGGTGTTGGTTCATGTTTGTCTTCTACATCGTCGTCCATACTGTCGATGTCTCCGGAATCGAAGTCGAGCACGTCGTTTAAACTTTCGACAGTGGCTACGAAGTGAGTGGTGGGTGGGCTTCGAATTTCTTCGTCGTCCGCATCCCAACCTTCATGACAATAATCCGGCCAGGAATCTCCTGGTAGAGAGAGAGAGACTTTAGTGAACTTAGGATGTTGCCAAAGGGCGAGTGCTGAAAGATGTCCGCAGTAGTGAACTCCATGATCAGCGCCCAATCGGATTCGATTAGCGGTATGAGCGAGTTGAGTCCGGAGAGGAGTCTGGCACCTTAGAGTCACAGGCTTCGCAAAGGACAGGGTTGGTGTTCGGCTCAGTCGCCGCAGAGATCGCAGCCCCCAAGGTGGTGTCCAGCCACCTATCCTCGATCAGCGCAGTTGGCTCCGAGCTAAAGGTCGGAGGGACTCTGGTGCGGCCTCCAGGACACTGTTCGGCGGCAGAGCTAGATCATGCCCATCATGACAAGTCTGGCGCTTGGCTGTGCTCGAACCGTCGAAGATCAAATCTCCGCGGCGTCCGCCGTGTAGTTTAAACTTCCAAATCGACTGATGGCGGGCGTAGCTTTCAATATGCTCCGGATGGCCAGCTTAATTGGCCGCAGGATGCAAAGCCGCCGAATCTGAAGATCTGTCCGGGAGAAAAGTCTCACCTAGGACCGCATCGTTGTTGATGATCGAAGGAGCCATCGGGTCTAAAGATGACGACACAGAGGAACTCTCAATGAAAGCACCAATGTCGGTGTCAAAACCGGCGGATCTCGGGTAGGGGGTCCCGAACTGTGCGTCTAGGCGGATGGTAACAGGAGACAAGGGACACGATGTTTTTACCCAGGTTCGGGCCCTCTCGATGGAGGTAAAACCCTGCTCCTGCTTGATTGATATTGATGATATGGATAGTACAAGAGTAGATCTACCACGAGATCAGAGAGGCTAAACCCTAGAAGCTAGCCTATGGTATGATTGTTGTTCGTTGTCCTACGGACTAAAACCCTCCAGTTTATATAAGCACCGAACAGGGTTAGGCTTACATAGAGTCGGTTACAATGGTAGGAGATCTACATATCCGTATCGCCAAGCTTGCCTTCCACGCCAAGGAAAGTTCCATCCGGACACGGGACGGAGTCTTCAACCTTGTATCTTCATAGTCCAGGAGTCCGGCCGAAGATGATAGTTCGGCTATCCGGACACCCCCTAGTCCGGGACTCCCTCAGCAAGTCATATGCTTCATGATGGTCCCGTTATGCTTCAATTCTTATCTTTTATGCGAGCATCATTGTCATCATCATGCCTAGCTAGAAAGGCATTAAAGAAAAGCGCTTGTTGGGAGACAACCCAGTATTTACCCTTACTGTTTTTGTCTGTCCACATGATTATGCTACTGTAGTAATCATGTCTTATAACTTTTGTTTCAATAAAGTGCCAAGTAAGACCTTTAGGATAGCTTACGGTGATAGTTGTGTTGATCCTGCTGAGAATCAGAAACTTTTGCACCCAGTTAATTAGTTTTGTTAAATTACAGAAACGTGATTATGATCTGATTCTTTTTGCTCTGGATTGGTGGACAAATTACTTAGGACTTCCTAATTTGGTAGGATTTTTGGAGTTCTAGAAGTATAAGTTTGATACATATTACTACGGAATGTTCTGTTTTTAACAGATTATGTTTTCTATGTGTTGTTTGCTTATTTTTATGAATCTATTTGTAGTATCGGAGGGTATGAACCATAAAGAAGTTGGAATACAGTAGATATTACACCAATATGAATTTAGAATGAGTTCATTACAGTACCTAAGTGGTGATTTATTTTCTTATACTAACGGAGCTTACGAGTTTTCTGTTGAGTTTTATCTTGTGAAGTTTTCAAGTTTTGGGTAAAGATTCGATGGACTATGAAATAAGGAGTGGCAAGAGCCTAAGCTTGGGGATGTCCAAGGCACCCCAAGGTAAAATTCAAGGACAACCAAGAGCCTAAGCTTGGGGATGCCCCGGATGGCATCCCCTCTTTCGTCTTCGTTCATCGGTAACTTTACTTGGAGCTATATTTTTATTCACCACATGATATGTGTTTTGCTTGGAGCGTCATTTTATGTTGGTAGTATTTGGTTGCTGATATTTAGAATAATGTTTTAAATCTTTAGTTTCAATAAAAATGTCAAGGGTAGTCTTTACCATGCTTATTTTGCAAGTATACATGTTGCTGTTTGAAAACAGAAAGTTTACCGCTGCTGCAAAAAATTCCCTAGAAAAGTCAGAGAATGATATAATGTTGAAACTTTTTGCATATTGAGCTCTGATAAATCTTCTACAGAGTAGTATTTTTCTCATAATTTTTGGAGTTAGGGAAGTATTGGTACTCTTGCATTCTTTACAGACTGTACTGTTTTGGCAGATTGCTGTTATGTTTGCATTGTTTGCATATGTTTGCTTATTTAATGATTCTATTTGAGGATAGGAGTATTAAATATGTATAGGCATTTAGTATTCAATGTTGAATAATAATTTTAGTGATTTGTTACAGTAGAAAATGGTAAGGTTTTGCATTGGTTTATACTAACCTATCTCATGAGTTCTTGTTGAGTTTGGTGTGGATGAAGCTTTTTGATAAAAAGAGAAACCATGATATGAGAGGAATTAAGGAGACACAAAAGTTCAAGCTTGGGGATGCCCAAGGCACCGCAAGATAATATTTCAAGAAATCTCAAGCATCTAAGCTTGGGGATGCCCCGTGAGGCATCCCACCTTTCTTCTTCAACAACTATCGGTTAGTATCGGTTGAGCCTAAGTTTTTGCTTCTTCACATGAGTTGTGCTATCCTTGCAATGCCATTTTATTTTGTTTTGCTTGCTGTTTGAATACAATACCAAGATCTGAAATTCTCAAATTAGAGAGAGACTTCACATAGTTACATAATTATTTAGCTACTCATTGATCCTCACTTATATCTTTTTGGACTAGTTTATCATTTACTCGTGTGCTTCACTTATATCCTATTAGTAAATGGTTGAATGAGTTGAATGTCATAAATCTGAAGTTATATATGTTTCATTTGCTTATCCCATGGGGAGTAATGACTTCACATCTAATAAGTATAGGTTGTAAATTTATTGAAGGTTAGCAAGCATTGTATTGGTCATTTGAACAATTCATGAAAGAATATTGAAGGAAGAGAGATTCCACATATAAATATACTATCTTAGACATCTTATATGATTGTGAGCACTCATTAAATATGACATGCTAAAGAGTTGATGTTGGACAAGGAAGACAACATAATGGGTTATGTTTTCTCACATCTCAGTTAAAGTATATTGTCATGGATCATTCAAACATGTTGAGCTTGCCTTTCCCCCTCATGCTAGCCAAAATTTCTTGCACCAAGTAGAGATACTACTTGTTCTTCCAAATATCCTTAAACCCAGTTTTGCCATGAGAGTCCACCATACCTACCTATGGATTGAGTAAGATCCTTCAAGTAAGTTGTCATCGGTGCAAGCAATAAAAATTTCTCTCTAAATATGTATGATCTATTAGTGTGAAGAAAATAAGCTTTATACAATCTTGTTATGGAAGCAATAAAAGCGACGGAATGCATAATAAAGGTCCATATACAAGTGGCAATATAAAGTGACGTTCTTTTGCATTAAGATTTTGTGCATCCAACCATAAAAGCGCATGACAACCTCTGCTTCCCTCTGCGAAGGGCCTATCTTTTACTTTATGTCTTTTACTTTATGCAAGAGTCAAGGTGATCTTCACCTTTCCCTTTTTCATTTTATCCTTTGGCAAGCACCTCGTGTTGGAAAGATCCTGATATATATCCAATTGGATGTAAGTTAGCATGAACTATTATTGTTGACATCACCCAAAGGTGAATACGTTGGGAGGCGAAATTATAAGCCCCTATCTTTCTCAGTGTTCGATTAAAACTCCATAACCATAAGTATTGCGTGAGCGTTAGCAATTGTAGAAGACTATATGATAGTTGAGCGTGTGGAGTTTGCTAAATCAAAGCTCTGACATTGACCCTTCCTGAAAATAAGATGAATTGTAATTGTTTGATGACTGAGAATGAAGTTTGCTAGTTTTCAAGAAAGTTTATGGTCTATGCTTTAACATGTGAATAGCTTGTTACTTGATCTTGAGAAGTTTTATGAGATGAACTACTGCTACGACATATAATCATACTAGAAAAGGTGATTAAAATTATCATTGATCAAACTTGTGCACCTGCTAGCATTTAAATTTCATAAATTCTTTTATTTATCATTTACCTACTCGATGACGAGCAGGAATTAAGCTTGGGGATGCTGATACGTCTCCAAAGTATATATAATTTATGAAGCATTCATGCTATTTTATTATCTGTTTTGAATGATTACGGGCTTTATTATACACTTTTATATTACTTTTGGGACTAACCTATTAACCGGAGGCCCAGCCCATATTGTTGTTTTATTGCCTATTTCAGTATTTCGAAGAAAATGAATATCAAACGGAGTCCAAATGGAATGAAACCTTCGGGAGCGTGATTTTTGGAACGAACGTGATCCAGGAGACTTGGAGTTGAAGTAAAGGAAGCTTCAAGGTGGCCACGAGGGTGGGGGCGCTCCCCCCCCTACTAGGCGTGCCCCCTGTCTCGTGGGCCCCTCGTGGCATCCCCGACCGACTTCTTTCGCCTATATATTCCCATATACCCTAAAAACATCGAAGAACAAGATAGATCGGGAGTTCCACCGCTGCAAACCTCTGTAGCCACCAAAAACCTCCCGGGAGCCCGTTTCAGCACACTGTCGGAGGGGGAATCCATCACTGGTGGCCATCTTCATCATCCCGGCGCTCTCCATGATGAGGAGGGAGTAGTTCACCCTCGAGGCTGAGGGTATGTACCAGTGGCTATGTGTTTGATCTCTCTCTCTCGTGTTCTCTCTATGGCACGATCTTGATGTATCGCGAGCTTTGCTATTATAGTTGGAACTTATGATGTTTCTCCCCCTCTACTCTCTTGTGATGAATTGAGTTTTCCCCTTGAAGTTTGTCGGATTTCGGGTTCCGGCAGACCCTTGTGGTTCGAACACCGGGGTGCGCGCGGAGGTTTCGCCCTCTGCCTACCTGCTCCTCGCTGAATCGCTAGGATCTAAACTACGGAAGAAACAACACAAGAGACACAGAGTTTATACTGGTTCATGCCACCATTGTGGTGTAATACCCTACTCCAGTGTGTGGTGTGGTGGATTGCCTCTTGGGCTGATGATGAACAATACAAGGAAGAACAGCCTCGCGAGGGTCTGTTCTTGGCTGGTGTGATGAACTGCTAGGAGGAGTTCAATCGCTCTGTCTACTGGTTTCTTGGTGAGGATCAAGATGCCTCTACCCTGGGGGTGGCTAGTCCTATTTATAGGCAAAGGCCCTGGGCCTCTTCCCAAATATTGAGCGGGAAGGGCGCCAACAATTTGCCATTTTGAAGGGGAATATCCGGTACACTTATCCTGAATAAAGTTGGTCCTCGCCTGCCAAAGGCTCTGGTGGCGATGCCTGCTTGGGCTCCACAATGACTTCCTCCCTGCCGTTGGGCTGGTCTTGGTCTTGTAGCACCGAAATGGATGCCTTTGCTTGATGCTCTCGCCTGCGCTTGCTCCCTTTGCACCAAAGAGGAAAGGAGGACATCTGCTTGTGGGCGCCTCAGACCGGCGCCCACAGGTAAATCATGGCTTGCGTCATGGGCACCTCGCGAGGTACCCCGCCTTGAACTCTCCGCCTCCTCGTGAGCCATCCTGATGAGGCCGTGCCCGAGGAAGCTCCTTGTCGTCTGCCCCGCGAGGCTTGGCCCCTTGCGAGGGTCTTGAGCTTGGGTTGATGAAGATGGGCCACGCTGGGCCCCCCTTTGAGCCATGCCGCAGGCCGCAGGCAGGCAAGTCTGGGGACCCCCGTTCCCAGAACGCCGACAATAGCCCCCGGGCCCACGGCGCGCCCGGACTTGGCCGAGCAGAGAGGCGAAAGGGCAAGTTCGAAGCGTCGCAGGCCCTAATAGCCTGCGGCCTTGGGCGCCGCGTGGCGGTTGATTGGACGTGGGTGGCACTGTTCCCCCACGCCTCCTTATTTTATGCCTTGCTAGGCGGACTCGTGGCCGCACACAGCCACTCCCCTTTCCGCTGCTCGAGCGCTCTCTGTCCTTTCTCCTCCCGAACTCCAGTTTCCGCATCCAATCCAATCTTGAACCTTCCCCCCCTTCCTGCCGTCGTGGCTCCGCCGAAGAAGGGAAGAGGGAAGAAGCCCATGTCGCCGCCTCGCTCACCGTCGTCAGCGGCCCCCGCCGTCGATCAATCGATCATAATCAATCGAGAGGGCTTGGGCAAGGTCAGCTCGGCTCTGGCCACCATCTTCAATGAATGCGGGAGGACAACGGCCTGGCCCGCGTCCCGCTTCTCCATCAACAGGATTGCCACTGAGGTCCGATACTTCGTCGACGCCCTGTGGGCAGGACTGGTTCCCCCCTTTTCCGATTTCTTCAATGCCGTGCTCTCCCATTATCAGATCCACATGATGCATCTGGGTCCTGAATTCATCACTCTTCTTGCGGTTTTCGCCTTTGTTTGAGGCGATGATGGGCATCCTTCCTTCGGTGGCCTTGCTGCGCCACTTCTTTTCTTTGCGCCTTGTCGACCCCACCCAATGCTCGGGGTGCGTGAGCTTCATCGCTGCGCCTGAGACAGTGGCTTCAGGAATCGACTTCAGTCTTCCTCCGCCCGCGCCTGGGTTTCGCGAGCAGTGGCTGTATGTGGACGTGGGGGTGCCCAGCCCCCTGCTGTCGGAGCCATCTTCGCCTGCTGTCCCCAACTCAGGCTGGGGCAGGAGACCCTCACGAGTCCCGGCTCACCTTAAATGCAGGCGTCGCTTGAGTTCTTGAGGAGCTCGGCGTGGGCGCCGCCAAGGTGGTGAAGGAGTTCCTGCTACGCCGTGTTGCCCCTCTCCAACGCCATTCTCACGGGATGTGGGCCTTCAGCGGGCGTGGGGATCGAATGAGGCTCCAGGAAGAGGACCTGACGCCTGAAGCGCTGAGGAAGGTGCTCTTGGTCTTGACTGGGAATCCTTCCCCCGGCGGCATCCGGGAAGGGGGGGCCTTGCTGTACCTCTGCTCAAATAGAAATGACTTTATGACTCAGATGCCCATCTTTGACGAATGGGGCCCGCGCCCCGCTGGCC
This sequence comes from Aegilops speltoides, assembly GCA_021437245.1. Taxonomy (NCBI): domain Eukaryota; kingdom Viridiplantae; phylum Streptophyta; class Magnoliopsida; order Poales; family Poaceae; genus Aegilops; species Aegilops speltoides. The sequence goes on from CM038144.1 coordinate 345,007,287, forward strand.
TTCAGGGGCCTCACGAGAACCCAGTGGTGGCGGTCGCCCTTGCGGTCGGCCAAGGCGACTCTTCCTCAAGTGGCGGAGCAGGGAGACATGAGCCTCTGGAGGCCGAGGGTGCCCCCGCCGAGGTGACAGTACTGGGCGGCGCTCATGAGGGAGTGGCCCCTGAGGCCCGTGCTGCCATAGCTGAAGGCGGCGAGCAGCCGCCCGCAGTGCCTGCGGCTGAGGCCCCCGAGGCCCCAGCCGCTCTTCTTGATTAGGCGACCGGCGGCGCGCATCAGGCAGATGCCCCCGACACGGGTCATCTTGGTGCTTCCTCCTCGTCGTAGGCTAACCCCTGCGCTCAACTCTTGGGTCGCTTTCGTGTGGACTTTGAGGCCCTCCGGAAGAGGAGGGTGGCCCTGGGAGACGATTACCCTTGTCGCGTGCTGAAGCGTAGGAAGTACTTCGCCATCGACGAGTAAGCTCCTCTCTTCCCAACTCCAGGTTCTGCTGTTGCCTTTCCTGATCCTTGCTCCGCAGGGCCCTTCCTTCCGAGTTCACGGAGATGACTGAGGAGCCATCCCCCTCGCCCCCGTCATTGATCGCTCCGAGCAGTAGAGCCCTCGTGGCGAGGCCGGTTGGAGAGACAAACCATCTCGAGGCGCAACACGGCTGTAGGATCGGAAGTATGTCTAGAGGGGGGGTGATTAGACTACTTGACAACTTAAAAATTTTGCCTTTTGATTGGAGTAGTTTCTTAGCAAGTTCACAATGACAACCAAGTCAAGTATCACCCTACACATGCAATTCTAGAGTTGTGGCAGCGGAAAGTAAATTGCACGTATAGTAAATGAGAGGAGGAGAAGAGCAAACGCAATGGAGACACGGAGATTTTTTCTCGTGGTTCCGATAGGTGGTGCTATCGTCAATCCACGTTGATGGAGACTTCAACCCACGAAGGGTAACGGCTGCGCGAGTCCACGGAGGGCTCCACCCACGAAGGGTCCACGAAGAAGCAACCTTGTCTATGCCATCATGGCTTACGCCCACGGAGGACTAGCCTTACTCGGGGTAGATCTTCACAGTAGGCGATCTCCTTGCCCTTACAAACTCCTTGGTTCAACTCCACATCATGACGGAGGCTCCCAAGCGACACCTAACCAATCTAGGAGGCACCACCCTCCAAAAGGTAATAGATGGGATTGGTGATGATGAACTCCTTGCTCTTGTGCTTCAAATGATAATCTCCCCAACACTCAACTCTCCTCACTGATTTGGCTGTGGTGGAAGAAGGGATTGAGTGGAAAGCAACTTGGGAAGACTAGAAATCAAGTTTCATATGGTGGGAGTGGAGCAACTTGATCTCAACACAAGGGTAGGTAGTTTTCTTCTCGAAATGTAAGGTAGGAGTGGTAGTTCTTTCGATGGCTCTCTCCACGAATGAAGAGGAGGTGGAGGGTATTTATAGCCTCCACACAAAATCCAACCGTTACACACATTTGACCAATCTCGGTCGGACCGAAGTTGACAACTCGGTCGGACCGAAAGTTCAAATCTTGTGAGCGTTGGGATTTTCGATGGGACCGAAAATACAATCTCGGTTAGTCCGATTCTTCCAAAGTCTAGGGTTTGCCAATTTCGGTGGGACCGACTTTCTCATCTCGGTGACACCGATTTGAGTCTGAATGTTCTGAAGCTTGGCAACACCAATTCGAATGACCGAGTTTGGAATCGGAAAATCCGAGATTCTTAGGGTTTGGCTATATGGTGAGGTGGTTCATCTCGGTGTGGTGAGTTTGGAATCGGTGGGACCGAGATTACTTATGGGTTTATGTTGGAATGAAAGATTGTTGATAGTTTGAGAGATAAATCACTAAGCACTTAGAGCAACCAGATCATCATCATAACCTCACCCCTTTTAATAGTATTGGCTTTCCTATGGACTCAATGTGATCTTGGATCACTAAACCAAAAATGGAGTCTTGAGCTTTTGCCAATGTTTTCCTTAGCATTTTGAGGGGTCCACATCATCGGTCATTGCCATTCCCATATCAATGAACTTTCGAAATATTCTCAAGAAATGATTAGTTCAATGATATATATGTTGTTATTAATTACCAAAACCACCGGGGATTAGTTGCACTTTCAATCTCCCCTTTTGGTAATTGATGACAACATATAGATCAAAGCTTCGACAAATGATATAATCAATGAATGACATAAATAAGCTTTGAGAAGTATGTGATAAGCAAGAGCTCCCCTAAATTTGTGCATTATTTAAGATTTGCGTTTGAATGCAAATGCACAATCGATTAGGATCATGGGTTACTCTTCCATGTCACATACATCTTGGTGGAGCGCACAAAATGATAAGAATGAATAACATGCACCCAATCACCAAGACATGAGTAAATGATCATACAAGATATGAATGGAATATGATAGGCATCAATCACACATTAAGCACAGTATGATCAAGCACTCATCAAGATAGAAACAAGCGTAGTATCAAACACACGAAGTATCTCAAAGAACTCAAAAGTATCTCAAGGAAAACCGCAAGCGAAAGAGCAAAAACGAGCACTCTCTCTCGAAGCCCTATGATCTATACAATTTCTCCACCTTTGGCAACAAGTTACCAAAAGTTCGAAGGTATAGAGCTAATCGTCACTCGGGACTCTGCTGGCGGCTCTGTCTGCGTCGATGGAGTGGAGATAGCTGCATCTGCAAAGCTTCTGCTGAAGTCTGTGGAGCTGGAGGAGTGGATCTTGAAGCTGGTCTTTGGGCCCGCTCGGAGCTGTAGGAGGTGCTGATGTAGTAGCCACAGGGTCGACCTTTGGAATAGCAAATGATCTGGGCTTTGTGGGCCTTTGGGCAGCTGCTCATAGTCATCTGGACCATATCACCTTCCATCTCTCTCATGAGTTCTGCCTTCTCCTCTTAGCTTCCTCGATGTCCGCCTCAAGCTTGTTGACAAGGACACGCACTTGATCGACTTGACATCCAGAGCATGGAACTTATCTTCAACTATCCTCTCAAGGCTCTCCCGAGATCGCACTATGCTGGCAGGCGTAGCTCAATTCTCCGAGTGGCTTCAAGAAGTTGTTCGCAACGCTCTTGGGCTTTGCTCTTTGCTTCCTTCTCGGCTTTAGCTTGTTTGGCAGCTTCAGGACTTAGCATGTCCTTCTACGATGTGGGAGCATCCTCGGTCATCACAACCTCGTTATCCTCATGTTCAAAGGCTGCGGTGGCAAGTGGGGTCTATCCAACAGGTAGGTGTCCGTGCCAAACTTGGCATTAATGAGCATCTGAATATGCGGAGCAAACCCACACGACCTCTTACAGTGCTGCTGCTGTCCTCTTGATAGTCTCAACTATCAGGTCCATCACCTTAAAAGGTGTCTTCTGATCTAGAATGTGCAGCATGTTGATAGAGTACCCTCTTATCATGCGGTGGTCTCCTGACTTAGGCATCAAAGTATTCCTCAGAATGGTGTTGGTGGTTGGGAGACCTGCCTAAAGATAGTAGACTGAACCAAGCTTCCATATCTCTACATCCTTCTCCTTTACCTCATTGACTCGTGATTTTTCTTCGGAATGCCATAGACATCAATATCATCATCCCTTGATACAGGTGCATTCAGCAATGCTCTCCATTCTTCAACAGTAGAATGGAATCTCTGCCCTTTTGTCATCCATACAATCCTGCCATCTGGATAGAAGTGTGCGGTGGCATAGAACTGCATGATCATCTCATCGTTCCAGCGGTCAATTTCGACCAACGAACTCGCAATCCCACAAGCGGTGAAGCTTTCATGCACATGTGGGAAGTAGTCTCTGTGCTCTTCACTTCGATGTATTCCCGATCAGCGTGTCTGGTGTCGGAACAATTGGCTTCTTATCCATCAGCCTTTGTCTCATAAAAGTCTTGTTGCTCTCTAGTGTGGAATCTTGAGTCAACTGCTGTTCTTCTCCTGGTGGCATATGGATCAACTTGCCTCCATAGCCTGAGTCCTTTATCCTTCCTTTCCTTCATATTTTCAGCTCGAGGATGAGCTTCATTATGAACTGGCAGTTTCTGTCTGAGCTTGAGCAAAACATGAGCCTCATCATCTGATTCTGCAGGTGGCACATTGTCCTTCTTCTTCTCTGAAGCAGGTATGTTCCTCACAGTCTTCTTCGGCTTGGCAGCTGGTTTGGCTTGGGCTGCCTTTGCTGGAGCTGATTGCTTAGCCTTTGTGGGTGCTCCCGCTACGATGGCATCACCCATCAACTTCGCTTCGAGGAGGCTGAGGTGCTTCCTCATCGTAATCATCATCTTGACTTCTTCATGAACTTTCCTCTTCCTCTTGGAAGTCTTCTTGATCTTCTTTGGAGGTTTCTTCCATCTTGAGCTTCGTACAATGAGGATTTTGCCACTTTGCTTGTGCCTTTCTTTGTTGTTGCCCTTGATAGCTCTTGGCAACCACTTGCCTTTTGGCTTAGAAGTTATTTCCTCATCTGCAACAAAGTCTGAATCTTCCTCATCTGAATTTCTCTTCCTCCTGCCCCGTAGCAGTGCGCAGCAGTCCACTTGGAGTGCTTCTCTCTCCATCATCTGAAAAACTGCTTGCTTCTGGACTTGTAGCTGCCTCTGGAATCTCAACTGGCATCTCAGACCTGTTCTGACTGTCACTTCCATCAGACATGACTGACAACCTGTGAATAGAATTGGTATAGGCAGAATAGAAGAGTTATCACAAACTGCAGAGGATTTTGCAAAAAGAATGAGTTCAAACTTTAGTTTTAGGTTTTCACAGAATACATGTCGGTCTGACCGAGTCTATCAATTCGGTGAAACCGAAATGTCCAAACAGACCACATACACCACTTTCGGTTGGACCGAAATGGGTTTCGGTCTAGCCGAGACTACTTGGGTTTCACTGAATCTTCACTTCGGTCTTACCGATTTGCACAACTCGGTTTCACCGAAAAGTGCAGTGCAATGGCCAGAGGCCAAATCGGTCAGTCCGAAAATGTCGAATCGGTCACACCGAGATGTGTTCGGCGGAAACCTAACCCTAAAATTTTCACTCGAAAATTGTTCTATGACCTAAACGGCTGGATAGGGAGATCTCAATCTTGGCAAGAAACATGGCAACGCCTAACGTGCATTGAATCAGCGGTTGGAGCACGAGAGGGATGAAACTCACCCAATGCGGTGGAGCTTCACTACGGCGGCAACGGCGCGATGAGAGAGACCGTTGACGGCGATGGAGACCCGCGGCGAGGGCGCACAGGTGACGGCGGAGACGATCCGGAGACCAAGGCGACGGCAGCGAAGGGTTTGAGGGCGAAGCGTTTGAAGAAGTAATCAACGCGCTCTGTCCTCGAGTATATATACCCTTCGGTTGTCGGTGGGACCGAAGTTTGAAAACTTCGGTGGGACCGAGATGGTTAATCGCATGCGATTACACACTTGATCACGCCGAAATTTGAAACTTCGGTTTCACCGAGGTGAAAACCTAGATCAATCCAAGTGATTTTGGTGCATCCGATTTGAGTATATCGGTTTGACCGAAAATACTTAGAAGGTTTTGGAAGTTAGGCTTTTGACGGATCGGTGGCTCGAGTGCTCCTCACTCGGTCTGTCCAAAAAGTCTTGTTCAAAGTTTGTGATATAAGCATGAATAGAGTTTGAGACAAGAAAGCATAGATAGCTAGGGGAGGAACTTAGGCATTCTTGTCCATCCATTTGGTCAAAAGAAAAATCCAAAAGACCAAAGCAACAAATGGATGTCCTCGAATGGATAAAATCATGCATCCAACATGCTCACACAATAAGATAGCAAATGAAATATGTGTCAAACATGCACAAACAAAACACTAACAGCTAGCACACAATTTGGCGATGACTAGGTCATCTATATATGAGTATATTGACTTAGGAGTCAAATGAGAACATTTGATCATAGGTCATACTCATCGTTTAAGCACAAGTGGGGTTACCACTTTTCCATAAAGCATTGATGTGTTCACATCATTAGAAGATGCTTTAGCTCATTTCTTTAGAGCAAAGCTCCCCTTGATGTGAGAACCCTTTTAAAGGGTCAAACTAACCTTGGGTTGTCGTTGAAGACTTCATGTAGATGTTGAAGATGTGGATGCTCAATGTTGATGAAGATCACCAAGAGTTGGGAGCAATCCTTTGGATTCGGCACTTTCAATACCTACATGGGTTAGTCCCACAAGGAACAAACAAGAATATCCATGGACATAGATTGAAGTTCACAATAGATGATGTCCATGAAAGCAATGATTACCTTGTCCCTTGACTTACCAACATGAGGGTTTGTGACTCCATGAACTAGTGCAAGATGTGGAAGTTGATTGCACAAGCCCTTGCCAAAATGAATGTGAGTGAAGTATATTGGCGGAGTCACCCTCAAGAACTCTCTAGTTCTTCTTCTTCGGGATCCACATCATCTTGATGGGAATCCTTGGGGTAGTAGTTGAGCTTGTTGAAGTAGAACTTGAAGTTGCCTTGGGAACCCACTTGACCATGGCCTTGGGTGCTTCAATGAATGCATCAATCTCCTCTTGAAGCTTGTCCTTGCCTTTTAGCTTGTGGTCTTGTGGTGGAAGGTCATCTTGAGCTTGTTCCTCGTTTGAAGAAGTAGGATCATACTTCTTCTCTTGAGAGACAAACTTTGGAGTGGGATATTGACCTTCTTCCCATTCAACACCCTCGGCGTTGAACTTTCGCTCAAAACCAATTCCTTGATTCTTCCTGTCTTCCTTGTTTGCGAACAATTTCCTCAAAGCTTTTGCTTCCGCAAGACTCTTGTAGACACCTTTCTCTATAATTCCTTTCAATAGACTATTTTCTTGCTCAAGTGAAACTTGGCTTGAAACATTGTTAGTGGAATCAAGAGAATTACTAGAAGTAACAACATTTGATTTAGCATGATTATTGTTACTACTAGATGAAGAATTTTCTTATGCTTGTCATACTTAGTTTTGATAGGTGGCAAGAAATTAGACAAGAGAAGTCGTTTGGCAAGATATGAAGAACTCTTCTTTCAAGATCGTCATTGATAGCTTTTAGAAACTCATGTTCTTGCTCTAGATTGAGCTTCTCGAGCGTAGCTTCTCATGAGATCTTAGGAGCTCTCTATGATCTTCTTGAGTTGTTTCATGAGCTAACTTAAGAGTGTTTAGTTCTTTAGTTAGACGCTCAATCTCCTTCATAGCATTGTCATTCGACTCTTCTCGACTATAGAGACTACTAGCATGTTCATCAATACTAAGCTCACTAGATTTATCATGTAAAAGCTCATCTTCACCAAGCAAGTCATCCTCATCACTATCAAAGTCAATAAACTCAGGATGTGATACCTTGGGGCCTTTTGCCATGAAGCATCTTCCAATTCCCTCATTTGGTGAATCAAATATGTCATAGGAGTTGGAGTTGGAGGACACGAGAGCAAGACCGGCAACACCTTCATCTTGACTGTATTCGGAGTTGGAGTGATAGCTTCTTTCGGAGTGATTGTCGGAGTCGGAGCCGGAAACCCATTCACCAACATGAGCTTGATGTTTTCTTCTTGTGTAGCTCCTTGATGACTTGTCTTTCCTTTCCTAATCCTTGCTTCTCCGAGAGGATCTTCGTTCATAACGATCATCTCTACTCCTTCTCTCTTTTCGAGGCGACTCTTCTCTTGAGCTTCTTCTTCTTGGAGATTCTTCTCTTCTCTTGTGGGGAGTCGAACACTCATTTGAGTAGTGTCCGGTCTTCCACAATTGTAGCAGTTTCGATCACGACTAGAAGATCTCTTTTCATCATATGATCTAGACTTTGAGCTTCTTTCCTTGCTTCTACTCTTGTAGAATTTGTTGAAGTTCTTCACCATTAGGCTTATCTCTTCATTGGAAACTAGCTTGTCACTTGAGGATGTGGGAGCTTCAACTGTAGCTTTGTAAGCACCACTTGACTTGTTGTGAAGCTCTTCCTTATCTTTAAGTGTCATCTCATGAGCAACAATCCTTCCAATGACTTGGTAGGCTTGAGATCTTTGTAGTTTGGCATCATTTGGATCAAAGTGCACACGGTGTCATACTTTCCATCCAAAGCTCTGAGAATCTTCTTGATGATGAATCGGTCGGTCATTTCTTCGCTTCCTAAGCCTGCCATCTCATTGGTGATGAGAGCAAGCCTAGAGTACATTTCAAATACTCCTTCACCTTCCTTCATCTTGAACTTGTCAAGTGACCTTGAAGAACATCTAGCTTTGATTCCTTCACGGACTCGGTACCTTCGTGCATTTCACCAAAGTATCCCAAATCTCTTTTGCATTCTCAAGACGGCTGATCTTGTTGAACTCCTCGGGACACAAAGCATTGAAGAGAATGTCACAAGCTTGAGCATTGTTCTGTAACATCCGCAACTCATCCGCAGTAGCTTCGCGATCCGGAACTTTTCCTTCCTCGAAGAACTCACCTTGCAAGCCAACACAAATAATGCCCCATGCGGCAGGGTTATGTCCAAGAATATGCATTTTCATTTTATGCTTCCAACTAGCAAAGTTTGAACCATCAAAGTAAGGACCTCTCTGAAAATTACCCTCACTAGACGCCATACTCTCCTAGGTTGTGAAACCAAGCTTATGGAGTCAATGCAATGGAAACCAATCCAATGGAGACCAAAGCTCTGATACCACTTGTAGGATCGGAAGTATGTCTAGAGGGGGGGTGATTAGACTACTTGACAACTTAAAAATTTTGCCTTTTGATTGGAGTAGTTTCTTAGCAAGTTCACAATGACAACCAAGTCAAGTATCACCCTACACATGCAATTCTAGAGTTGTGGCAGCGGAAAGTAAATTGCACGTATAGTAAATGAGAGGAGGAGAAGAGCAAACGCAATGGAGACACGGAGATTTTTTCTCGTGGTTCCGATAGGTGGTGCTATCGTCAATCCACGTTGATGGAGACTTCAACCCACGGAGGGTAACAGGCTGCATGCGAGTCCACGGAGGGCTCCACCCACGAAGGGTCCACGAAGAAGCAACCTTGTCTATGCCATCATGGCTTACGCCCACGGAGGACTAGCCTTACTCGGGTAGATCTTCACGAAGTAGGCGATCTCCTTGCCCTTACAAACTCCTTGGTTCAACTCCACATCATGACGGAGGCTCCCAAGCGACACCTAACCAATCTAGGAGGCACCACCCTCCAAAAGGTAATAGATGGGATTGGTGATGATGAACTCCTTGCTCTTGTGCTTCAAATGATAATCTCCCCAACACTCAACTCTCCTCACTGATTTGGCTGTGGTGGAAGAAGGGATTGAGTGGAAAGCAACTTGGGAAGACTAGAAATCAAGTTTCATATGGTGGGAGTGGAGCAACTTGATCTCAACACAAGGGTAGGTAGTTTTCTTCTCGAAAATGTAAGGTAGGAGTGGTAGTTCTTTCGATGGCTCTCTCCACGAATGAAGAGGAGGTGGAGGGTATTTATAGCCTCCACACAAAATCCAACCGTTACACACATTTGACCAATCTCGGTCGGACCGAAGTTGACAACTCGGTCGGACCGAAAGTTCAAATCTTGTGAGCGTTGGGATTTTCGTGGGACCGAAAATACAATCTCGGTTAGTCCGATTCTTCCAAAGTCTAGGGTTTGCCAATTTCGGTGGGACCGACTTTCTCATCTCGGTGACACCGATTTGAGTACGAAGGTTCTGAAGCTTGGCAACACCAATTTCGAATGACCGAGTTTGGAATCGGAAAATCCGAGATTCTTAGGGTTTGGCTATATGGTGAGGTGGTTCATCTCGGTGTGGTGAGTTTGGAATCGGTGGGACCGAGATTACTTATGGGTTTATGTTGGAATGAAAGATTGCTGATAGTTTGAGAGATAAATCACTAAGCACTTAGAGCAACCAGATCATCATCATAACCTCACCCCTTTTAATAGTATTGGCTTTCCTATGGACTCAATGTGATCTTGGATCACTAAACCAAAAATGGAGTCTTGAGCTTTTGCCAATGTTTTCCTTAGCATTTTGAGGGTCCACATCATCAATCATTGCCATTCCCATATCATTGAACTTTCTGAAATATTCTCAAGAAATGATTAGTTCAATGATATATATGTTGTTATTAATTACCAAAACCACACGGGATTAGTTGCACTTTCAACGCCCTCTGGCTACCATGACCTTCCTTCACGAGCCTTCTCGTGGCTTAGCCAGCCTGCCGTGGGCTTCTCGTCTGGTCGTGGACCGTGATTGGCTGGGGTACTCCCTGCGCTCTTCACTTGGAGATGGACTGGCTCTTGGTCGGGCTTCTGGCAGGGCGTGCCCGGTCGCCTCAAGGGCGCCAGTCCCCAGCCCCCTGCCCGGAGGGAGAGTGCTGATCCGTGCCCCCCCCTCCCTCGGCGCTCGCTTTGGGCGGATGATGGTGTGGAAGACGTACTCGAGCGCGCCCGGGAGCATCGCGCCCTTCGCCAAGGGTTTCTCCGGAGGGGGCTGACGCGGTGGGCCTGCTTGGTGAAGAGCTTGCTGATGAGGACGCGCGCCTTGAGGCCGAGGGCCTGCGTCTGGTTGCAGAGAGGCGCGAGCTGGAGGCGGCTGTCGCCCTCGCGCGCCGTCGGCGCCATCTTGATGATGAGGAGGCCAAGGCGTCGTTTGCGGCCTCTCGGGAGGCCCGTTCCCGGGCCGTCGAAGAAGCCCGGGAATCTGACCGGCGGCGAGAGGCCACGGAGGAGCGGGCACGGGAACTCTTGGCCCGATGCCGCTCACTGGAGGAGCAGGTGGAGCTGCGCAAGGCGGCCCTCGCGTCGATGAAGGTGGTTTCCAGCGACCCAGTGGAGCTCCAGAAGCGTGAGGAGGCGCTGACGCTGGAAGCCGCCGAACGCGCGCGCGAGTATGAGTGCCTGGAGACAAGGGAGCGCTTGGTGACACGGGCGGAGGACGACGTCGCTGCGCAAGAAACCCGTGTCTCGGAGGAGGTCGGATATTGGGTGGCGACGGCGCGCCTGAACCTCGAGCGCGAGTTCGAGGAGAGGCTGGAGTTGGTTCGGACCGAGGCCGAAGGTAGGACCATCGTCCTGAGGACCAAGCTGGAGGAAGCAACGCTGCGAGTCGATGCTTTGCGGGCCGCACTTGAGGCGGCGCAGGGGGAGTCAACTACTTCCCATGCCGAGGTGCTTCTTCTTCGCCAATGGGTGGTCGAGGCTGAGGCCGTCGCCCGCTAGAATGCGGACGAGATACGTCAGCGGCGGCTCCTGGAACATGAGCACGCCCCCATGCTCACCACGCTTCGGGAGAGGGCCAACACAGCCTTAGGTAACATCTGCTAGGCGGCCATCGGCGAGCCGCACGCCATTAACTATGCCGGCAACCTTCAGTTCTTCACCGACATCGTGACGCAGCTGGAGGCGCGGTCGGTCAGGTCAACAGGTTGGTGGAGGAGAGGAGCCGAGCCCTGCTCGGGCGCCTTTTCCCGCGTCTTCAGCCACCTCCGGAACATGGATCCTCACTTCGACTTTGACGCCGCCAATGCCCCAGTCCCCCAGGCCGTCCGGGACGACCTGACATACTGGGTGGAAGACATCGTGGATGCTCTCGTCAGGGCCTTCGCTTCAGATGATGATGGTGCGATCGTGGCCGCCGACGAGGGCAGCGTGGTGAACGGCCCTGACGCCGCTGACGACAACACGGAGGGTGATGGCGAGGCCAGCGACGCCAGCGACAGTTCGGGCGGCGTTCCTGAGGATGCATTGGGAGATTTATACGACTGACAGCGCATTGCTCATGTTTCCTTACCCTCCATGAATAGAACTCAGGCTTTTGTCCTGATGGTTGTAAGAGCATTTTTGGGAGGGGGTGCCCCTCATGTAAAACTTATGTTCAGCGTACTGGTGAATGCTACTTCACCCACATGCCCGTGCCAAGTGGTTGGCTATGTGACGAGCCGGCTGGCGAGTTTACCTTTGTCCCGAGCGGGTCCTGAGATAGCTTGTGGGAGGCCGTGGCGCCTCGAATGCCTCCTGATCGAATCCGTAGGATCTGCAGTGAAAAACCTCCTGAGAGGGTGTGTCGGCGGCAGTCTGGGCTGCACGCAAGCTAGGCCAGACCCGGCTCACGAGGGGATCACGAGGGGAGGCAGCTGAGGCGAGGTCGTAACCGAAACGCAAGAGATTGCTCGAACGAGACTAAGCACCCCTTCCCCAAACACACACAAATCTCAAATTCGAGTCCGACTTAAATCCAGCGGGGGAAAGCAACAACCAAGAGAAAAGCAATGAAAGCAGAAAAAGGCCGTGTTCGGCACCTAGTCTAGTCTTGGACGTCTTCTCACCAGCGCGGAGCTAAGTGCTGCCAGTGGGCGTGGGAGGGAGCCCCAGGGCCTGAGGCCGGCACCCCTGAGACTTCGGGGCGTGTACAGCCCCACTCATTATTACGTGAGAGTGTCACGGTGCGGCGAGCTTCACAGGCACTGGGCCTTCTTCACAGGTACCGGCCTTGCTTCATATCGCCAGACGAGGGCCCCACCTTGCACCACACTCTAGTGCCATCGACGACGACCAGAAACTAGGACGCCGCCGATGGGGTAGAGCGGTCGCCAGCGGTTCCCCCGACGACCACGGGTCCTCCGCCAGGGGCAGGCCTTGAGGCACCTCCCAAGCGGAGGGCCTACCTCCTGGGAACGCCTTGCTCCGAACACCGCGGTGGTGATGTCGGATCCTGGCCCCTCCCCGGCAGCCCCCGACGCCCTCCTCCTGAGGGGTAGGAGACTGCGGGAGCGGGGCAGCTGCCTGCTGTGGCAACCTGCACCTCCCGCGACCCATGGATAGCGTATGCCTGCTCCTGAGGGATTAGTGGTATCCGATAATCGTCGCCTCCAGCGTGGCCGGTGGGGCCGTCCCGGGGTTCCTGGAAAAGCTCAGCTTCTGGCACCTCGTCCCCCCAGCTTGGGCAGAGGAGCGAGCCTTGTTCGCCCTCACGCGGGTGCCCTCGGTCCATCATGTGGGGCACGTACTCTTCTGAGGCCGTCATCCCAAAAGCCGCGCCATAGTGCTCCGCTTGCCATGCAGCTCTGCTTGATGTGCCAACCTGGGGGTGGTAGCGCGGCGGCCCACTGGGGCCGTGGGTCGCGACGAGTCCTTCTTCGCTGGCGGGGAGCGGAGTCGATCTTTGCCACTGGCTCGGTCTTGACAGCCGGCTGGTGTTGGAGTAGCCTTGGAGCCCACGGACGCGTGGGGGCCCCTCCTGAGCCACCCGGGCCCTGAGACGGAGCTGAGTGCGAAGGGTGAGCCTCGAGGCGGCGGCCAGAGCTCGCCACCCGCTCTAGCAGATGTCGCGGCCGCCTTCCATCAGCTGCACCGCAGCTCTCGGGCCACCATGAGCGCGGCCCTTGAGTTCGCCTGCTCCCGGCGGGTGTATGGCGTCGTGGCCGCGGCGTGGTTGGAGGCCCTTGCTGCCGACCGCGTCTGCCGCGGTGCGAGAGCTGTCGGGGCCTGTCCGCGTCGCCCATGGCCCGCAGTGCCCTGTGGACCGCGAGCTGCCTAGGTTATGGGATCGCCCGAGGCGAGCGGCTCTGTGCGGGCGGGCGAAGCCGCCCAGGGATCAGGGTTGCCCGCTTGGTCGCCGGACATGGTGATGACGATGCGACGGGACGCGAAATGGCAGAAGGCGGATCCCGGCGCACCCCTACCTGGCGCGCCAAATGTCGGATTTCGGGTTCCGGCAGACCCTTGTGGTTCAAACACTGGGGTGCGCGCGGAGGTTTCACCCTCTGCCTACCTGCTCCTCGCCGAATCGCTAGGATCTAAACTATAGAAGAAACAACACAAGAGACACAGAGTTTATACTGGTTCAAGCCACCATTGTGGTGTAATACCCTACTCCAGTGTGTGGTGTGGTGGATTGCCTCTTGGGCTGATGATGAACAATACAAGGAAGAACAGCCTCGCGAGGGTCTGTTCTTGGCTGGTGTGATGAACTGCTAGGAGGAGTTCAATCGCTCTATCTACTAGTTTCTTGGTGAGGATCCAGATGCCTCTACCCTGGGGGTGGCTAGTCCTATTTATAGGCAAAGGCCCTGGGCGTCTTCCCAAATATTGAGCGGGAAGGGCGCCAACAATTGGCCATTTTGAAAGGGAACATCCGGTACACTTATCCTGACTAAAGTTGGTCCTCGCCTACCAAAGGCTCTGGTGGTGACGCCTGCTTGGGCTCCACAATGACTTCCTCCCTGCCGTTGGGCTGGTCTTGGTCTTGTAGCACCAAAATGGATGCCTTTGTTTGATGCTCTTGCCTGCGCTTGCTCCCTTTGCACCAAAGAGGAAAGGAGGACACTGCGCGGGTTGGCGCCCGACTGGCGCCCCTGGTCGTCATGGCTTGTGTCATGGGCACCTTGTGAGGTACCCCTCCTTGAACTCTCCGCCTCCTCGTGAGCCAGCCTGATGAGGCCGTGCCTGAGGAAGCTCCTCGTCGTCCGCCCCACGAGGCTTGGCCCCTCGCGAGGGTCTTGAGCTTGTGTTGACGAAGATGGTCCGCGCTGGGCCCTCCTTTGAGCCACGTCGCAGGCTGCAGGCAGGCAAGTCTGAGGACCCCCGTTCCCAGAACGCCGACAGTTTTATCAGATTGAGCCTTTAAGGATTTGAGAACACTTGATGTATGTCTTGCCGTGCTTATCTATGGTGAAAATGGGATATTCATGTGATCCACTTGATGTATGTTTTGGTGATCAACTTGTGGGTTCCGCCCATGAACCTATGCATAAGGGTTGGCACACGTTTTTCTATTGACTCTCCGGTAGAAACTTTGGGGTTCATCCCTCTTTTTTGAGCTCCTTATAGATGAGATTGGTTGAATAGAAAGCTCATCCTCATTACCTGATTCATCATAAGAAATAATAGGAGGAGATTGGGAAGTCTCTTCCCTTTCATTAGTATTCTCATCATCTTCTATTTGCTTTCTTTTCTTTAGGTAATTGGCAATATAAGGATTTTCAATGCAATTCACCGCAAAATACAAATAAATCTTCTCTAGATCGATATCAAGGAAATGCTCGAGGTTAAATTCTGGAATATGCTTAGTTGCACGTTTCAATTCTTCATAACCCAAAAGCAAACTAAGTTCATTATGATGTGCAAGGGAAATCATATCATCACAATTTTTGGACACGATTCGATCATGAAACAAGTTGCATCGGAGATTTAAATGACCATGTTCATTGCAAAGTTCACAACGGTAAAGATATCTTAAATTTTCAGCACTAACATTAAGCCTTTCTTGCAACCCTTTAGTTTCTAAATACTTATGCCTCTTGCAATATATATTTTCCCTACTTGGTGTGTACTTGCAAACCCAATCAACTCCACAAAAATCGACATGCTTATAAGAGATATTTTCATCATAACTAGTGCAATCATCATTAGTACTATGGATATTCAAAGAGTTTATACTAACAACATTGCAATCATGCTCATCATTCAAAGGTTCAGCATCAAACGTTTTAATGCATTCTTCTTCTAGCAATTGAGCACAATTTTCCTTTCCATCATACTCACGAAAGATATTAAAAAGATGAAGCGTATGAGACAAACTCAATTCCATTTTTTTGTAGTTTTCTTTTATAGACTAAACTACTGATAAAACAAGAAACAAAAATATTCGATTGCAAGATCTAAAGATATACCTTCAAGCACTCACCTCCCCGGCAACGGTGCCAAAAAAGAGCTTAGTTGATGGGGTGTGAGTGCCGCTTACCTAGCCTCCCTGGCAACGGCGCCAGAAAAGAGCTTGATGTCTACTACATAACCTTCTTCTTGTAGACGTTGTTGGGCCTCCAAGTGCAGAGGTTTGTAGGACAATAGCAAATTTCCCTCAAGTGGATGACCTAAGGTTTATCAATCCGTAGGAGGCGTAGGATGATGATGGTCTCTCTCAAACAACCCTGCAACCAAATAACAAAGAGTCTCTTGTGTCTCCAACACACCCAATACAATGGTAAATTGTATAGGTGCACTAGTTCGGCGAAGAGATGGGGATACAAGTGCAATATGGATGGTAGATATAGGTTTTTGTAATCTGAAAATATAAAAATAGCAAGGTAACTAATGATAAAAGTGAGCACAAACGGTATTGCAATGGTAGGAAACAAGGCATAGGGTTCATACTTTCACTAGTGCAAGTTCTCTCAACAATAATAACATAACTGGATCACATAACTATCCCTCAACATGCAACAAAGAGTCACTCCAAAGTCACTAATAGCAGAGAACAAACGAAGAGATTATGATAGGGTATGAAACCACCTCAAAGTTATCCTTTTTGCTCGATCTATTAAAGAGTCTGTAGTAAAATAACATGACGCTATTCTTTCCGTTCAATCTATCATAGAGTTCATACTAGAATAACACCTTAAGACACAAATCAACCAAAACCCTAATGTCACCTAGATACTCCATTGTCACCTCAAGTATCCATGGGCATGATTATACGATATGCATCACACAATCTCAGATTCATCTATTCAACCAACACAAAGTACTTCAAAGAGTGCCCCAAAGTTTCTACCGGAGAGTCAAGATGAAAACGTGTGCCAACCCCTATGCATAGGTTCATGGGCAGAACCCGCAAGTTGATCACCAAAACATACATCAAGTGGATCACGTGATATCCCATTGTCACCGCGGATAAGCACGGCAAGACATACATCAAGTGTTCTCAAATCCTTAAAGACTCAATCCGATAAGATAACTTCAAGAGGAAAACTCAATTCATCATAAGAGAGTAGAGGGGGAGAAACATCATAAGATCCAACTATAATAGCAAAGCTCGCGATACATCAAGATCGTGCCATAGAGAGAACACGAGAGAGAGAGAGAGAGAGAGAGAGAGAGAGATCAAACACATAGCTACTTGTGCATACCCTCGGCCCCGAGGGTGAACTACTCCCTCCTCGTCATGGATAGCGCCGGGATGATGAAGATGGCCACCGTGAGGACCCCCCCAAGTAGGTGTCTTGAACGGGCTCCCGAGAGGTTTTTGATGGCTACAGAGGCTTGCGGCGGTGGAACTCCCAATCTATCTTCGTATTCGATGGTTTTAGGGTATATGGGAATATATAGGCGAAAGAAGTCGGTCGAGGGAGGCTCGAGGGGCCCACGAGACAGGGGGCGCGCCTAGGGGGTGGGCGCGCCCACCTATCTCCTGGCCTCCTCGAAGCTTCCCTGGCTTGTACTCCAAGTCTCCCGGATCATGTTCGTTCCAAAAATCACGCTGCCGAAGGTTTCATTCCGTTTGGACTCCGTTTGATATTCCTTTTCTTCGAAATACTGAAACAAGCAATAAAACAGCAATATGGGCTGGGCCTCCGGTTAGTAGGTTAGTCCCAAAAGTAATATAAAAGTGTATAATAAAGCATGTAATCATTCAAAACAGATAATAAAATAGCATGAATGCTTCATAAATTATAGATACATTGGAGACGTATCATATACTGACGCTCGAATTTGGTCAGGAAAACAGGGAAATCGATATGTGCGGCACACCTGTCGAGTTGACGTGGAACAGACTAGCCCAATGGAGGAGCTGGCCCACGACCTCCTTGCCACCAGTAATCGTTCATGTGGGTCGTGGGGGGCAACAACGTGGCGCAGCTCCCACACGCCTCTGGACACGGCAACCGCGGTGGGCAACACGCTCATCGCCGCTGGACATGCTCGACTTCAGGGTGCCGAGGGTGGCACTACCGCTGTGGCACGACCAGCAGATCAACACCCGACTCGTCGAGGATGCACGGGGCACCGAAGTGTGTGCGCACCATGATGCATCTGCGTAGTGTTCTAGTGCGTCCAACTGCATCCCCAGGACCTGAGACCATGTCGGCTCGTCTTTCAATGACATGTGGGATCGCATGTGAGAAAAGAGCATGTCCAACATTGCCACGCCCGTAGCTGACTACCCTAGCACACAAAAATCACTCGTCCCTCGTGCCGTCGCGCGCGTGCATTCCCAGTCGGCACCAGCTACCCGCATTCATGTCGTTTGTCCGTATGCCATCAGTAAGCAGGCTCGCTGCCCGAGGAACCAACTCCAGCAACTTATTGACGCACCCAGACGCTTGGCCTCACCGGAATGTGCTACTTAAAGTGGCAACGCCCAACTAAACTCCACACCATAGTGCATCCTCCTACCTTGCACCACATCGACCATGACCAGAGCAGGAACGCTCTGCGGGAGAGCTTGTCCTCGGGGATGAAGCTCGAGGTCACCGCCCTCGCTCAACTCTCCGCTCGCAATGCAATACCGGCGTAGCCGGACGTAGACGCGACCGCACAAGCGGTGGCCACACTGGTAGCCGATGATGGGAGCACCGCCAGCCATGCGTCCTACTTGCCGTCGTCCAACGTTCGGTGGCGCATGTGGCAGGTGAAGCGACGGATGTCCTCGTCCATCATCAATTACCTCATGTCCACCGGCACCGCCAAGGTCGGGGACTCCTCCAAGGATGAGTAGGGCATGGGAGGCGACAGGGCATGGTGTGCCAACTGGCCGGTCCGTCTCCCGTGTTCCACTCTTCCTCGCCGGAGACCAGACCTTCACTTAATGGGTCTTTAACCCCACCGCCATTCATGGAGACGGCAGATGGAGGACGTCGTCGCCAATGCGGAAGTACAAAGGAAAGTGGATGTCAGTCGCCTCCATAGAATAGGTTTAGGGTCAGGTTTCTTTTCTTTTTCTGTCCTATAAAAGTTCAATGTAATGAAAATCTGTCATGTTTGCATGAATCTCATCCGGTGTATATGAACTTTCACAATAATAGTAAGATATAATGTATGAAAATATATTGAATGGTGATTCTTTTTTGTGATTATAAACTTGGTCTAAGTTTAGAAGGTTTGGCCCGAGACAAAGCTAACATGCGAAGTAAATAAAAGCATAGGTGTACATACACAATTTATCTTAGGCACTCCAATAGTACGTCCACTACACATTCATGCATCTCACATCTTTCTCTCACTCTGTCTGTTAAACTAACTAGTCCTTGTCCTAAAAAACAACTAAGCCAACCTCCCAGCATATCACGCGGGAAAAGACCTGGCCGTGCCGTTTTAGTAGGGGTTACCGGATTACTAGTAGTATCGATGGATCGCGCGAGGCACCAAGATTAAAAGGAAAAAGGCGGTACACTCACAGCACGCCTGTCGCGGTCGGACGCACCCCTCACACGGTCGGTCCTGCACACAGCTCACACAAACGGAACGTGCTTCGGCTTGCCTCTTCACTGAGATGTGGGAGCACATTTGGAGAAACCGACCATGCGCCAAACTCCCCCGCCCACCGTGCAAAAATCCCCCCCAAATCCCAAATTCAATAGCCCTTCGGCCAACTAGCCAACAATATTCCCCAACACCCCCCCCCCCCCGCCCCCCTCCACCCTATTCGCTCTGCCAAATCCGCCCTCTTAGCCGCGTCGATACGTAGGCACCGCGGTTCATTGAGGGGACGCACGACGATCCTCTCGCTCCCACAGTACGCTCAACTTAAGTGAATGCCCAAAATGCAAATCATCAAGATGGAAAGATGGCGATGCTGTGAAGAGGATTCCTCATAATGTTCTGAGACATTTTCCAATTATACCAAGATTGCAGAGGTTGTTTCATGATGCTGAAACAAGAGAGGATGTACTGTGGCATTCTAGGAACCAAGAGTACATAGATCAGAATGTAATGAGCCATCCATCTCATGGTACTGACTGGAAAAGCTTCAATCAGAAACACAAAAGGTTTGTTGCCGACCCGAGAAACATTAGACTTGGCTTAGCTACAGATGGATTCAACCCATTTGGCCACCAAAGCGCCACATATAGCATGTGGCCAGGCATGTGGCCAGTGCTTGTTATCCCTTACAACATGCCACCAAATGTCTGCATCAAAGAATCAAACTACATGATGGCCTTGCTCATCCCAGGTCCAAAAAGTCCTAGAAAGGATTTTGATTTATTCATGGAGCCTCTTGTGGAGGAACTTCAACAACTATGGAGGGGTGTTCTCACTCGAGACCTATATAGCAGCCCACCAGCTGATTTCTTTTTGCGTGCTGTTATAATTTGGTCCATCCATGATTATCCGGCTTTGGGCATTATGTCAGGGTGAACGACAAATGGTTACAATGCATGTGTTCGTTGTGACAAGAATCCGCTGTCATACGCAATACTTAGCAAGATCTGTTACATTGGACACCGTCGTTTCCTTGCCAAGGACAAGCCATGTCCTACAAAATACCGAAGACATGTGTTCAATGCAAAGCATGAAAACCATGATGCGCCAAAGAGGCTCACCAGCGATGAGTTGCAAGTGGAATTGGAGAAGGTCAAGCATATTACACCAGGAAACCATCCTGATAATGGTACCAGGAAAAGGAAGCATGGCAGGGCAGAAGAGAGATTATTGTTTACGCACAGGTCCACTTTGTGGGACTTGAAGTATTGGAAAGATTTGGATCTGCGGCATAAGCTTGATGTGATGCACATCAAGAAAAATATATGTGACAGCATTATCGGCACACTTCTTAATATTGAAGAAAAGAACATACCTTAAAATCTAGGATTGATTTGCCACAGTTGGGTATCAGAAGGGATTTGCAGGTGGAAGATGATGATGCATCACGGGATATGGCACCACCTGTGTACGTCTTGGACAAGGTAAAAAGAAAAGAATTTTGCAAGGTCCTATCACGTGTGAGACTCCCACATGGATTTGCTTCAAACCCTGAATGGAGAGTCAGTGCAGATGGAAACAAGGTACAAGGGTTGAAAACTCATGACTGCCACATCCTACTTCAAAGGGTTTTACTTGTTATCCTTAGAGGATTGGGACGCCCTAACTTATATAGAGCAGTTGCAGAGTTGGGACAATTCTTCAGGGAACTCTGCAGTAGAAATATCATGATAGATGCTTTGGAGCATCTTAGAGACAAGATACCAACTATCCTATGCGACCTTGAGAAGATATATCCTCCAGCCTTCTTTGATGTGATGGTGCATTTGGTTGTTCATCTACCTGATGAGGCACTACTTAGAGGTCCAGTACAGTATGGCTGGATGTACCCTATTGAAAGGCGGCTAGGCACTTTCAAGGGCTATGTTATGAATAGAGCTAGACCTAAGGGTTCCATTGCAGAGGCCTACATTGCTACAGAAGCATTGACATTCTGCTCAAAATAGATTGAAAAAGTTGATCAGCTTAGCAAAGAGGTGGGTGAAGACAATCCCGAGCTCAATGTTTTCGATTGTTCTATTCAAGTTACAGGGAAGAGTCGACAAGACGACAAACCTAAAAATTTGGACAAAATGGTTCGGTATGTGTTGAATAACTGTCCTGAGATTCTACCTTATATCGAGTAAGTGCTAAGTACTGCAGCTTATACATCTTAATCTACTAAACTTACAGCACATTCTTATATATTTAGATGTTTGACGCGATCACTATGTTGTGCAACATCTACAAAAAGGAGTTACTGCCGCAAAATCCAAGAAACATTGACAAACTGGTTATGGCATGATTTGCGAAATGGTTCAAGAGCCATGTAAGCTTTTGAATTGCACTATTAGTTTTTTTAATATATTGAGTACATAAGGCGATCAACTTGTCTATTTTTCTAACCATAGGTTAAGAAGATGCGGGAGGATGGGCAGGCAGTTAATGATGCCCTTTACTCATTAGCAATGGGTCCTGATACTCAGGTAAGACATTACAAATCTTGCGTTGTTGGAGATGTGCGCTACAACACCCTTGCACGCGACGAAGGCAGGAAGACACAAAACAGTACCATCATGAGCACGTATAAGTACTATAAAGAGATAATTGAAATGTATGGTAACATAACAGACATTGTTCAGTTCCAGTATATCTCCAGTTTCGAGGTTCATCGGTGTGTGGTTATGTTGTGTTGTCGCTGGTATAACCTGTTTCCCGGGATCGCAAAACCCAGGGTTGATGAATATTTCAAATCCATCAATGTCAAGGAGCCGTACGAGACCGACGAGCCTTTTATTTTGGCAAATCAAGCAACAACATATATTTTTCTTGGAAGACACATATGCATGTAGCGATGGCTGGAGAGTATTGCAAAGGTTTGAGCAGTGGAATCACTCAATGAAGTTGCACAACAAGATGATGCTTACACTGCTCCCTGATACGTCTCCAACGTATCTATAATTTATGAAGCATTCATGCTATTTTATTATCTGTTTTGAATGAATACGGGCTTTATTATACACTTTTATATTACTTTTGGGACTAACCTACTAATCGGAGGCCCAGCCCATATTGCTGTTTTATTGCCTATTTTAGTGTTTCGAAGAAAAGGAATATCAAACGGAGTCCAAACGGAATGAAACATTCGCGAGCGTTATTTTTGGAACGGAAGCAACCCAGGGAACTTGGAGTGCAAGCCAGGGAAGCTTCGAGGAGGCCACAAGATAGGGGGCGTGCCCACCCCCCTGGGCGCGCCCTCCACCCTCGTGGGCCCCTCGTAGCTCCCCCTACTGACTTCTTTCGCCTATATATTCCCATATACCCTAAAACCATCGAAGACGAAGATAGATTGGGAGTTCCGCCGCCGCAAGCCTATGTAGCCACCAAAAACCTCTCGGGAGTCCATTCCGGCACCCTGCCGGAGGGGGAACCCATCATCGGTGGCCATCTTCATCATCCCGGCGCTATCCATGACGAGGAGGGAGTAGTTCACCCTCGGGGCTGAGGGTATGTACTGGTAGCTATGTGTTTGATCTCTCTCTCTCTCTCTCTCGTGTTCTCTCTATGGCACGATCTTGATGTATCGCGAGCTTTGCTATTATAGTTGGATCTTATGATGTTTCTTCCCCCCTCTACTCTCTTGTGATGAATTGAGTTTTCCCTTTGAAGTTGTCCTGTCGGATTGAGTCTTTAAGGATTTGAGAACACTTGATGTATGTCTTGCCATGTTTATCTGTGGTGACAATGGGATATCACGTGCCACTTGATATATGTTTTGGTGATCAACTTACAGGTTCCGCCCATGAACCTATGCATAGGGATTGGCACACGTTTTCATCTTGACTCTCCGGTAGAAACTTTGGGGCACTCTTTGAAGTACTTTGTGTTGGTTGAAGATGAATCTGAGATTGTGTGATGCATATTGTATAATCATGCCCACGGATACTTGAGGTGACAATGGAGTATCTAGGTGACATTAGGGTTTTGGTTGATTTGTGTCTTAAGGTGTTATTCTAGTACGAGCTCTTGAATATATCGATCCGAAAGAATAACTTTGAGGTGGTTTCGTACCCTACCATAATCTCTTTGTTTGTTCTCCGCTATTAGTAGCTTTGGAGTGACTCTTTGTTGCATGTTGAGGGATTGTTATATGATCTATCTATGTTATTATTGTTGAGAGAACTTGCACTAGTGAATGTATGAACCCTAGGCTTCGTTTCCTAGCATTGCAATACCGTTTACGCTCACTTTTATCATTAGTTACCTTGCTGTTTTTATATTTTCAGATTACAAATACTCATATGTACCATCCATATTGCACTTGTATCACCATCTCTTCGCCGAACTAGTGCACCTATACAATTTGCCATTGTATTGGGTGTGTTGGGGACAGAAGAGACTCTTTGTTATTTGGTTGCAGGGTTGTTTGAGAGAGACCATCTTCATCCTATGCCTCCCACGGATTGATAAACCTTAGGTCATCCACTTGAGGAAAATTTGCTATTGTCCTACAAACCTGTGCACTTGCAAGCCCAACAACGTCTACAAGAAGAAGGTTGTGTAGTAGACATCACTCCTGATGTAGAAGCTTCCACAGATGTTCCTAATATCTTTGAGAACCATCACGTCAATAAAGCTGGCAAAAAGATTCCCTCTCAGGTTGTGGACATACGAGAGTTGATCAATAAGATGCCAAAGTTTGAGGACATTGAGGATGAAGAAGAAGATGACACTAGGGGGATTATGATTCAGATTGATAAACATGGCAAAGATGTTGACGCTGTTGCTGCGGATGATGATTAGATTGCTTTTGTCATATTTTCCTGTGAGAAGACGACTTTTATCTACTATGTGAAATTGTGTTTGCTATGACAACTGAAACCTGATGAAGTTGTTGTTTAGTATTTTGCTGTGAGAACATCACTCATTATGTATGTTGATTTGTGTTTGGTGATTGTATGATGACTAAAACATGATGACATTGTTGTTTAGTTGTACTCATATTTGGCTGTGAAACTTGTATTTGATGACATAGTTTGCTATTGGATTGCAATTTGCTCGACGTCTTCGAATGGGAACAAAGCTGACCCAACAAGGCCTATCCTAATTATTTATTTATTAGCAAATGGGCCTCTGCTATTTATTTATTTATGAGCAAAAGGGGATACCCCCCGATTTCTGTTAATAGAAATCATTAGATGTTCACAACACTACGCCCAACCTGCTAAACAGGTTTCGTTCATTACTTGTTTTAGCAAAGTGCTCATGCCATAGCCACTGAATACAACATGAGTGCTACATACACTACAAATAAATAGACAATCATCCTACAGAGCACAATGATCTTGCCCATTATCTTCAGAAGATCTTTCATCTCCTCATTGCTGTCAAGGTCGTTCAGCAGCTGTTGCTTGGCCATGATCAGAGGAACTGCATCTTTAACCTTCTGCTCTGCATCCTCCTCTTCTGACTTTCCTTCAGTTACTTGTCCAACACCCCAACCTGTTAGTATTGGGATTCCCCGGCTAACCAAATAATCAGCGTAGTTCCATTCCCCCACATCAGCTACTTGCCAGAAATACAAATCACACGAATCTTCCCTTTTCTGCACGAATCAAATTGGAAGATCATCAACCAAACTATTAAAAAAATCAGCAACTGAAAGCAGGCGAACAATGATTAAACATATTATTACCCCATGATTCGAGCATTTGTAGAAGACTCGGCCAGGGTTGAGGATTGTAGTTGAGACGTGATGTATGACTCTGTGTGATTTACGGCAGTTTCACCACACCAACGGCAGCGGGTTGCGATGAGCAACCGGCTGCGGTGAGTGTGTCGGCGGGGGTTTGATGGGACCCACAGGGGATGGTACGGGTGGTGACTTGGCGCATATCTAGTTGTTGCCTGTTGAAGAGTAGGTGGACGAGCCACCAGTGAACATGATTGTTGCGGCCGGAGCTTCTGATGCTAGGGAGAGTAACTAGAGAAGAGGATAAGAGAATGTTGGATATTCCAGTTTCATTACTTGCAGAGTAACATAGCACTATACGTAGTCATAGTCTAAGTTTGGATTCGAACCAGCTACAGGAGCAAGTCTCGTTTTCTAAAACTCAACAATGTCTCTTGATTGGTACACTAGCTTATTCTGTACGCCTTCTCGAGTCTTTGAGTTTCGGGAATGTTATGTGGCGAACGTTCCCTGGGAGGAGGACGGCAAACGAACGCATTTTCCTGGCAGTTTTAGTTGCGACGCAAGATCAAACGGTGGCAGTTTCGGGAATGTTATCTAGCAAACGAGCTCAGTTTTGCTACGTGGCGTCGGCTTAGTCAACAAGCGATTGTGCCAACCTTGACCGTTAGATTGACATTCAACGTCTATCGTGTTTCTTCGGTCTCTTCTTCCTCTGGCCGCCAAAGCCAAACTAGCACCGGCGGGACTGCCTGCTCCCGTCTCCCACGGCTGGTTCTGCTGCCGCGCACGCATCGCAGCCACATCGCTCCCTAAAACTCTGTGCATCTTCCCTGGCTCCTGTTCATTCCCGTCTGAGGCCTCACCATCATCCTCCGCCTTGGTTCACTCGCCATGGTGCCGCCCTCCGGTGTTGTCAACATAGTCAACAACCGAGAGGAATAAGGAGATGACTATACATGGTGAGGATGACAGTAGGGACACACCAGGATCATGACAGTAGGCAAGCAAGTGCCTCCTTTATTACAAGAAAAAAATGGTTCCTCTTGATGGTTTCCTGATATCTAGGTCGCACGCCACTGTCAACATAGTCAATAAGCGAGATAACTGCACAAGGAGCGGTTGACACCCGGGACCCAGCAGCTTGCGTTGTATTTTTTTGTTTTGTTTTTGGGACGGAGCAGGGTATCAACTCGGTTGTGCAGGAGCTATGGCACGTCTAGCCCAGGCTTTTATTTCATATGTCTAAAACATGACCAGCCCAGTTTTGTTTTTTCTTAATGAAAATGGCTAGCCCAGCTATTTCGTTTTTTACAGAATAACCAACGGAGGCCTACTTGCTTTTCTACGCCCTCCTGGGCCGGAAATCTTTCAAGACGTGGAGGAATGCATTCGAGTTGCCCAGAAAATGGGCTATAAGTAATAAGAAATGGGTTGTAAAATGAAAAATACATCAAACAGGCAATTAGTTCCAAATTACTTTTTCGTTCGGATTTTGATATTTTAAATTTTATTGTTTTTGTGCGGGTAAAATTTCATTGGATTTTAAATTATGGCATGTCTATTTTTTGCACATCGCCCACACGCCTCCATCACCACTCATTTTGCCACGTATGAATAGATGACATCAGCATAAATTTTTTTGGTTTTCGGCTTAAAAATGTTGTATCTCCTAAATAATAAAGCGAACTAAAAATCCGTTTTCACCATTAAATCCGTCTCGACGAGATCTTCAAAACTAGACCCCATGTTGATATGTTTCGACGAATTTTTTTTTGCCAGAAGTTGCCACGATGTTTACACTGCATTTGCCATAGGGATTAAACTGAAGTTGCCATGTGGCAATTTTAGTTTGTAGATCATGGCAATTTTAGTATTTTGATGATGGCAACTCCAGTACTTTGACCATGAAAATTATTTTTTGTATGAACCATGGCAATCTTACGTGCATGTATCATGGCAATTTTAGTTTATGGTTCATGGCAAGTCTAGTTTCTTAATTCCCCGTTTTATAAATGTCAAAATTTACTTTTAAATGTAGAAGAAAATAGCTGAAACATATCATGGCAACTTCAGTGTAAACATCATGGCAATTCATATGTAATAGACATGGCAACTTTTAATCCAAAAAAAATTTCATCAAAACATATCAACATGGGATCTAGTTTCGAAGGTCTCATCGCGAGGGATTTAATGGTGAAAACGGATTTTCAATCGGATTTTTCCTTTAAGAGATAAAACATTTTAAAAACCGAAAATCCAAAAAGATTCCTGCATGCATGCATGCGATGATGTGGCAATCTGTTTACATTAGAGACGTGTGGTGCGTCTCCCTTCCTCCCACACGTGTGGCAGTTAGCGCGATTAATTTGAATCTGGCTAGAAATTTTGGGTTGTATGTTGTTTGGGGCAGATTTGGAGGCTGACTTGTGGGTCTACTAGGTTAACGTGTACGAAAGGCTTTGTCAACTTAGTCCACAAATGATTCTAGCAGCAGTGACCGTTGGATGTTAATCCAACAGCCATGCTGCTTCTTCAACCTCTAGTATTCTTGCTCCAACCGCCAAAACCAGCATCGGCCGTACTGCCTGCTCATGCCTCCCGTGGCCGGCTGTGCTGCCGTGCATGCCTAACTGCTCCACACTACTCCCATTGCTGGCCTGGCCATCCCTCTACGAACCGACAGTTCCTTTTATTCTACGGCGATGGCAGACGAACCAGTAAACCCTCGTACTCCCCTCCATGTGGGAAACAACTGCCGAGTATTCTCCGGCTCCGGGTCGTTCCCTTCCTAGGCCTCGCCGTTGTCCACCACCCTGGTGCTCTCGGAACGGTGTGGTCAACTTGGTCAATGAACGACATCCATTGGAAGAGGACTGTAGATGGAGAGGATGACAGGTGGGTCCATGGCCGCACGCAAGGAAGTGCATCCTTATTAGACGCAAAATAATGATTCCTCCACCTGACAGCGGGGACCCACCGGAAGAGCCTCTTTATTTTGCAAAAAAAAAGTTCCTCCCACTAACAGCTTGGACCCACCAGCTATATCTTCGCGTGCAAGGAAGTGCCTCCTTATTACGCACACAAAAAATGAATACTCCCCCTGCTAGCTGGGACCCACCATATTTGGAGGCTGACTTGTGGACGTAGGATTTGTCAACTTAGTCGATATAAACAATTCTATGTGCAGTGACCGTACGATGTCCATCCAACGGCCGTCGTGTTTCTTCAACCTCTCGTCTTCTTGCACAAGCCGCCCAAACCATTGCTGGTTGTGCCGTCTGCTCCTGCATCCTGTGGTCGGCTGTGTTGCCGCGCAGGCCTCACCGCCTCACCCTACTCCCATCGCTGGCCTGGCCATCCCTGTACTCACCCGGACCTCCTGTTATTCTCCGGCAACGGCAGCGTCACACTTCAACCAAACCAGTAAACCCTCATACTCTCGTCCACATGGGAAACAACTGCCGAGTCTTCCCTAGCTCCGGGTCATTCCCTTCCTAGGCCTCGCGGTCGTGCACCGCCTTGGTGCTCTCGTCGCGGCATGGTTAACATGGTCAAGGAACTACTTCCATCGGAAGAGGACTGTATGTGGAGAGGCTGATAGCTCGGTCCACAGCCGCAGCAAGGAAGTGCCTCCTTATTACACGCAAAATAATGATTCCTCCACCTGACAGAGGGGACGCATCGGAAGGGCTACCGTAGTTTGCAAAAAAAACATTTCCCCCCTAACAGCTGGGACCCATCAGCTACATCTTAGCACGCAAGGAAGTGTATCCATATTACGGGCAAAAGAATGACTCTTCTCCTGATAGCTGGGACCCACCAGCTATATCTTCGCACGCAAGTAAGTGCCTCCTTATCCTCCCTGACAGTTGGGACCCACCAGGTCGAACCGTACGTAGGGTTGTCTGTCTGGTCGTGAACGTGTACGTACATACTGGTCGATCGGTCTCTCTGCAGCGATGAACAGTGGCCGAGTCAGGAGTGGCACGTGTTGCAGTAGAGCACCCATGTAGCAGTTCACGCAATCCTGTCTAAATCATGTACACGTCCGTACAACCACAGGGCAAAAAATACGGCCACGTATGTACATACGGGCATGGTCTCGAATGCATACTCGTGCATATATACAAACGACCAGGGCTCGTGTACATGGAGAGGCAACGTATGGCAGCAACGGCGTCCTGTTCATTGGGCAGCCAACCGGCTGGGTCGGAACGGAGAAACAGCGTCCGGTTCATCAAGAGGCAATAGACTGGGTCAGAATGTATCCTGTTCAACGTGAGCCAACCGGCTTGGATGGAACAACCAAGATGGGGTCTGGCGTACCGCAGAACAGAGGAAACGGCCTTCTGTTCGACTGGCCACAGTCGAAATGGGATCCTGTTCATCGGGAGGAATCTACCGTACCGCAAAACGGAGGAAACGGACTTCTGTTCAACCGGTTGGGGTCCAAACAGGGTCCTGGGGTGTGGCGTACCGCAAAAAGGAGGAAACGGACTTGTGTTGGAGTGCCTAGGGTCGAAACGGGGTCCTTTTCATTGGGAAGGGTGTGGCGATGGGACTCCATTGGCTATTGTTCATCCACCGTCGTCCTCCAGACTCCACCGCGACTACTGTTCATAGAGCCTCCACGGGGTCCTCTTCATCCACCCCCAACTGGCTGGGGTGTGGCGGCCTCCTCGGGGTCTTGTTCATCCAGCGGAAACCGCCTACTACCACGGGGTCGTGTTCATCCAGCGGCAACCGCCTACTACCACGGGGTCCTGTTCATCCAGCGGCAACCGCCTACACACAGATGGGGTCCCGTTCATATCCAACACCCACCAGGAATTGTTCATCCACAGCCAACCGGCTAGTTCGACTCACCACGTCTCGACTCGTTCTATGTATCGCGGGCGCGGTATCAACGGGCACTGTTCACCCAGAGGCAACCCAACACGCCGGTGGCTACGTCTCGCACGAGGGCTTGATCGGCTTCAGTGATCGCTCGGGTTCAGTTAGTAGCACCATGTAGCCAAGGAATCGCTCAGGTTCAGTTAGCAGCCCAGGGATCGATCGATCGGCTTCAGTACATAGCAGCACGCGGTCGCTCGGGTTCAGTAAGCAAACGCCTCTCTCGCTCGGGTTCAGTTATAGCAGACACGGATCGCACCACGTGGGCGTACGAGAGAGAAACGCGCAAACCACACTGCATCGCTTGGCCCGACCACCCACCGTATCCGGGAACTCCATGAAAATTTCCTCGCCCTCACTTCTACCACGATTTTCTATGTCATGGACGGCCCAAAAAATTTCATGTAGGTGCGTCCCCGGCCCGCCCAAGACAAAAGGCCCATTTTCTGTCATGATTTTTTTTCATAGAAGTAGGAGCTCACCACATCTATGATGATACGTGGTTTTGTCACAATTATCATCATAGAAGTGTCATAAGCATGACAGAATATTTTTTCGTTTGGCCCAAAATGTCACGGATGTGTCTTTTTTTGTAGTGCATGTTGACACTCAAGACAAACCATTATCCACTCCTAGCTAATTAAGCATGACATAAGTAACTATGATATCTAATTATCATTGCAAACAAGTTCATTCATAATAATCTAAATCAAGAATGATGAGTTAATCATATTTACAAAAACAAAATAGGTCGAGTTCATACCAGCTTTTCTTCACCTCAATCAATTCATCAAATTTCATCATTATAGCCTTTCTCTTGCATGACAGAATGATGTAAATAATAATAAGAGTGTACATGTCGTGAACTAAGCTGGAATCTGCAAACATTTATTCAAATGAGAAGACGAGGTAATATAGGCTCTTTGTTAGATTAACAATAATGCATATGAGGACCACTCAACATTTTCATCGCGGTCATCTCCTTACGCCCCAAAGAAAAGAAAATAATTTCAAAGAAACACACTAAAATATTTTTGGAGTTTTTTTCTTCTAAAGAAAGCATAACAAAAGAAAGATGAAAATGATAAAAACTACATACACGGGAAAGCTCCCAACAAGCAAAAGAAGAACGAGAAATATTTTTGGGGTTTCTTTTAATATTTCAAACTACTAAACAAATAAGACAGAAAGAAAACTAAAAGAAGCAAGAAATATTTTTGGTTTTTTGCAAAAATTTTAAACACACAAGAAGAAAACAAAATAAAACTAACATGGATTATACAATGAAAAAGGATGAACACTAAGAACTGGAATAGATGTGTGATGCGTGAATATAATGTTGGTGAGAAAAACGTACTCCCCCAAGCTTCAGCTTTTGGCATAAGTTGGTCTATTGCCACGGATCAAATTAGCCCTCCCCTGGATATTGTGGGGGCTCCTGAGGGTCCACTGGTCAGAGAGCTCATGTGGCTTCCACTGATAAACAGGCTCCTGATAGAGCTCAGGTACTAGTGCTGGCTCAGGTGCTGGGGGGTTGTCTCAGACCCTAGTATGTGTAAATTTCATCGGGCATAATAGTGTACCTACCTGAATAAACATTGAACAAAAAAGGTGCAGGCAAAGTAATAATCTCACGAGTACCCTGACTAAATACCAAGTTGTAAAGGAGACGCATGTTCTTATCATGGTCAATAAAATGATGCGCTACCATACTAGCATAGCCTAAATATTTAGTGGGCATCGGCATCTCCTCCGCCTCCTCATGTCTAATAGGAATGTCAAAATACTTAACGAGGCAGGAGGCATAAATACCACCATAAATAATGCCCTTCTATCAGTTTGTGTGTAACTGTCGAGCAATCATAGCACCCAAACTAAAAGTTCTATCAGCATATAAAGCATTGCGCAAAATAGCAAGGTCGGGCGCACTGAGCGATCCACTCTCCCACCGACCGATCAAACATCTCCCGGCAAATAACGCATAGTAATGTAAACGGGAAAATGTAAACTAGCCACTCTCGCTTCTGACACTCCTCTCTCCTCTCCCATAGTAGTTTCAAAGACGAATTCTTCCATGTCTCTAGGACGTGGCTCACTGTGACTGCCCTCATAAGGTATTTTGCAAACGTTGCAAAAATCATATAGTGACATTTCCTTAGGCACATCATATAGATTAAATTCTACCATGGGTGGTTCCTTCCTAGGATAAAAGCGAAAGTTTTGCACAAAGGTATCAGTGAGTACGAGATATTGATCACACTTATCTTCGAGCAAGGGAATGATGCCGGAATTGTTCGCCAAGTAGTAGAAATCTTCATAAATTTTTGCTTGCTTCAAAACTTTGTCGCTTGGCCACTCACATGGTCGAACCTCCGCCGCGCGAGGGAGATTGTACTTGGGCTTTTCCTTCAGATTTTCCTCCAAATTTCTGCTTGAAGAGACCCTTAGCCACCTCTTCATTGTTTTCTTTTTTTCTGAATATTTTCAGAAATTTTTAGCAACTCATATTAGAAGTGAATCAAACTCAACAAAATTAATAGTAACTACTCCTACAAATATCTAGAGGCTATATCATGCAACAAAACTACTTTGGACCATATAAATTTGATATGCAAGCTCAAAACATGGTCACCACAGTAGCAAAAAATTACAATGTATAAAGCACTGGAACAAAAACTAATTGGGCCAAAGTCACATACTGATGAGCAATCCACCAAAACAGTTGTGCAAATGGAGCTACGACCAAGGAGATCAAAAATCGCAGCAAAATGATCTAGAACACGGGTTTGATGGTGGTGGTGATTTTCTCTGGAGGAATAGGAAGGAGATGGGTGGCGGCAATTAGTGAGGGGGCCTACATGGGCCCCATAAGCTTGCTAGGAATGCCTAGGGGGTGGGTGATACGTCTCCAACGTATCTATAATTTTTTGATTGTTCCATGCTATTATATTATCTGTTTTGGATGTTTAATGGGCTTTAATAAGCTATTTTATATTATTTTTGGGACTAACCTATTAACCGAGAGTCTAGTGCCAGTTTCTGTTATTTTGCCTATTTTAGAGTTTTGCTGAAAAGGAATACCAAACGGAGTCCAAACGGAATGAAAACTTCGCGATGATCTTTCTTGGACCAAAAGCAAACCAGAAGACTTGGAGATGAAGTCGGAGAGGCAACGAGGCAGCCACGAGGTAGGAGGGCACGCCCCCCACCCTTGTGGGCCCCTCGTAGCTCCCTAACCTAGTTCCTTCGTCTATATATATACTCTTATACCCTAACAACATCAGGGGGAGCCACGAAACAACTTTTCCACCGTCGCAACCTTCTGTACTCATGAGATCCCATCTTGGGTCCTTTTATGGCGATCTGCCAGATGGGGATTCAATCATGGAGGACTTCTACATCAACACCATTACCTCTCCAATGAAGAGTGAGTAGTTTACCATCGACCTTCGGGTCCATAGTTATTAGCTAGATGGCTTTTTCTCTCTCTTTGATTCTCAATATCAAGTTCTCCTCGATGTTCTCGGAGATCTATTTGATGTAATATTATTTTGCAGTGTGTTTGCCGAGATCCAATGAATTGTGGATTTATGAACAAGATTATCTATGAAGATTATTTGGTTCTTCTCTGAATTCTTATATGCATGATTTGATATCTTTGCAAGTCTCTTCGAATTATCGGTTTAGCTTGGCCTACTAGATTGACCTTTCTTGCCATGGGAGAAGTGCTTAGCTTTGGGTTCAATCTTGCGGTGTCCTTTCCCAGTGACAGTAGGGGCAGCAAGGCACGTATTGTATTGTTGCCATCGAGGATAACAAGATGGGGTTTTCATCTTATTGCTTGAGTTAATTCCTCTACATCATGTCATCTTGCTTAATGCGCTACTCCTTTATTTATGAACTTAATACTCTATATGCATGCTGGATAGTGGTCGATGTGTGGAGTAATAGTGGTAGATGCAGGCAGGAGTCGGTCTACTTGACACGGACGTGATGCCTATGTTCATGATCATTTCCTTAGATGTCATCATAATTATGCGCTTTTCTATCAATTGCTCGTCACCCACCATAATATATGCTATCTCGAGAGAAGCCACAAGTGAAACCTATGGCCCCGGGTATCTTTTACAT